>BSBN01000506.1:17210995-18578826 GCA_027924645.1 Cunninghamia lanceolata | reverse complement strand
TTTGCTCTACAATTCTTGGTGACTTACTAGGGGATCTGCACTTGTGGAGAAGAACTCAAAAATCTTTGAAAAAATAAAATATTATAGCAACATCAAAATTGTGGAACCACACCCTGAATCTGCATCAAACTTTTTGAAGAGTGAGCTATAGAGATGGCCACTCATTATCAAATGGTTGCACCTTCTTCTTTAGAGCCTCGAAAACTCTATCCAAATCAATAATATCCTTGTAGGAGAAACTTTGCAAGCTCTAAATTGCAACCTTCATCTGAAACTCTAATTGAGCAAGTGGTTAAAGAGTTGTCTCCACCTTTGCAATGCTTGGCATTTTTTGGGTGTAATTAAATATTTAATTATTAATTTTACTTAGGGTAATTTTAGTCTTTAGTTATTCTTAAGTCATATTAGGGTTTTCTAACTTACAAATATAAAAGCAAGTTCTCACAAGTAGTTCCTTAATCCAATTTCATTTTTGCATCCAATATTGTACAAATTCATCCTCTTTTCTTTTTTCTCTTGTAGAAGGTTAATCCTAGGTTTTGCAGGTGATCCTGGTGGCTTGAGTCGTTCAGTGACTATCACATGGTATCAGAGCTCCAGATCTGCAAGCCCCTTCTCAGATCCAAAGAAAAACTTGAGCAAGAGCCATTTGCTAGGTGTGTTTCTGTGCAAAAAAGATTCTTCCATTGGATTCAGAGCAGTCGACATAGTCACATTAGCATTTTATTTGGCTTGGTTTGAGCTTCGTAGGCTAGATTTGCAAGGGTTTCAGCAGGTGTTTTTTTTTGGGATCCAGAGGAAAGCTAATTTTTAGAGCATTTTGGGCCAAATCCGACCCTTCCATTGCGCTCATAAGGCCCAAAAACTTTAAGATCGACTATCAAATTGTCGAAATCAACCTCGAGATCATTTAGGGAATTTTTTTTTGCCAGGTAAGCCATATGACCTACCCAACACATAGTACGAGGTGATTTTTTTAAACTTTAATATTTCTTCCTGCATTTAAAAAAAAATTCAAAAAAATTGTATTTCGCAGGTTTTTTATATGAAAAACCTTTTTTGAAAATTTGTTTTTAAAGGAAAAAACGATTCAAAAAAATTTGTGCAGAGTACAAGGTACATGCAATGCATAGGCCCCTGTACCTACACTGTGCAGGGTACTACCATGTGGTCACCCTTTGGGTACCGCACCACAAGGGGGTTGCGGTCCATTAAGTAGCCCACGAACCCCTTTAATGGGGTCGTGGAACCCCCTTAGTGGGGCTACGTGGGGGCTTCACCCCTCCACCACCATATTTATTTAAATTTTGTTTTTAAATAGAAAAAATCAATGTGTTATTTACTGTTCTTTTAACAAAAATAAACATGCAATAATTCTTTTTTGTGTTTTTTTATTAACAAAAAAACACATGCAATAATATTTTTTATGCTATTTCATTAAAAAAAGCATGTAATTCAATAATATCTTTTTACTATTTTTTTTCAAAAAAACATGTTCTCAAACTTGCATCCTACCTCGACATGTGTGCCTAGCCATTGGTGGCTTTTTTTAGCATGGGCCCTATATTTGGTTGTTTTTCTCTAAATTTGGCATAGGGTTATTTATATCTGACAGTTAACTACTTCTAGAGGTTTTATCAAATCTGGTGGTTTCACCAAATCTGGTGGAGGTATGCTAAATTTGGCGGATGTTTGTTTTTTGCCAAACCCACCCCTCACTATTGGCAGTTTCTCTTTTGCATTTGATTTTCAAATGGTGATATCTTGGCCATATGGAGGTATTTTTCAATGCAATTTTTTTTAAAATTGGGTAGAATTTATTGATCTTTGTAGTGGTGTAGATGGTTTTTAGTTTGGTCTTTTGGTTTTTTCCATATTTCTATTTTCTCAGTGCTATTGTTATGCAGTTCTCATTTTGGGAACTTTGACAGGCCATATCTTGGGCGTGTGAACTCCTTTTTGGGTCCTATTTTTTTGAAAGTGAATGTTTTTCTGTGTTCTTCGCCATGGTGCTATCAGTTTCTTGTCATTCTATAGAAGAATTGTATTTTTAGAATGTGGTGTTTTTTGGACATTATATGCTCATGTTGTAAGCACTAGCTAAGTTGTGAACACACTGAAACTTGTCAGAAAATCAGTATAATATGTCATATCTTGCTTGACACATTTTGATTTACATCCGTTTACATCTAAGATTGAGAGCCTATGGTTAATGATCTTGAATCTTACATTAGATTCTCATCAGGTCAGATCTCAGTTTGATAGCCATTTATTATGGTTAATGTTCTTGAATCTTCATGGTACTTGTTCCTATGGATTGGTTTTAGTCACATTTTAGCATCAGCAGTTGTAACTTCTTCATCTGTTTTCTAAAGTTTGTTCACACTTTTAGGGGGTCATCAGACCTTCTCTCTTCTTCCTCTCTTATGGGAGGGAATTCATGATTGTACTTTTGTGATGGATTCGGTTCTTAGGGGGTCTTAGTGTTATTCCTTCTTCCATAACATGTTCATTTACTTGTTTTCTTTTCTCTCTTTTGGAGAAGAGTTTTCTCCCACTGGGTTTTTCTCTTTTTTCTCCACTTTATGAGAGATTCTTGTTGTACATGGGTACCTAACATGGCCGTGTAGCCAGAACCCATTCTTGCATTAGTTGCATATTTTTCATTTCTCCCTAAGTTGCACTTAAGGGGAGCATTGGTGTAATTAAATATTTAATTACAATTTATTAATTTGACTTAGGGAAAATTTTAGTCTTAGATTATTCTTAAGTCATATTAGGGTTTTCTAACTTGCAAATATAAAAGCAAGTTCTCACATGTAATTCATTAATCCGATTTCATTATTGCATCCAACATTGTGCAAATTCATCCTTTTTGTGTTTTTCTCTTGTAGAAGGTTAATCTTAGGTTTAACAGGTGATCTTGGTGGCTTGAGTCAATCAATGACTCTCACATGTTTGGCTCAATGTCTGGGAGGACATCTAATCATTCTACTTATTGATTTACATGGATTTTATCTATTCCTTTGTCAAAACTATTTTATCATTAAAAATGGGGAGGGGAGTCCTAACTAGCCCAATTTTTCAATGTGTCCCTTCATTTCCTTTACCACTGCTCCAAAAAAATTAGATTGGATTTGCATTTGAGAGAAGCTTAGTTGCGACTCACAAATTCATTTACCTTCACCGTAGCTCTCCTCCTATTATCAACCCTTGTTGCTTGAAGAATTTCCTCAAAATCACTTTACAACTTCTGCACTAACAATTAAGATTCAACAACTTTGGGGGTAACTGAAGAGAGGATTTGTTGAGCCACTACTGTGCCTACTGCTACACCAAGGCTCTAGGAATTGGAGATGAATTTCAATGTAGGCTTGAGCTATGATGTTTCTTTTGAGATGCAGCCCCAATATGAAACATACAACTCTTGAATCATGGGCAACACCCCATAGAGTTGTCAGTCTTTGTGCAAACTCCTGCTTCAATTGCACAATCTATTGCTCCTTTTTGTGGAGCTCATCACGGAGCTACTTGTTAGAATCCCTCCAATCTAAGAGACTCTTATGAAACTGAGTCACCTCATCCTGACTATCATGGAGGTGCTTCTCTGTTGTGTTCTTCTCTTGATTCAGTGATTCAACTAAAGCTTTTCCAGCATCCAATTCTAACTGTAAGCCCCTGGAATGCTTCTTTTGGCACTCTTCTCTGCAAGTCAAGAATTAGTTTGCTAATCTCAATGTCTTTAGCCTTTGCCTTTGCATTTAATCTATCCACTATACTCTTTACCTGTAACAACTCAAGTGCCTATTTCTCAAGTTTTTTGCTCATTTTGATGAAGTTTGTAGTTATAGAATTTTTTGTTTCCTCCATGAGTTCAACTTTATCCTATGGCCTGGCCTGTGTAAGATTCAAACCAACTACATGAATGGAGTAATCCTCTAGTCTCATCTTTTCTTGTGGTTTGATCATAGTAGGGGTCATATGTGCAATCATTAATGACCATTGTTAATGGTCATATAATGATCGCATGTGTGGCACCATAGGGGCTCTTGTTTCTTTTTTTGTCTACTTCTCTAGGTGAGTTTCTCATGCCTTCTTGGTGGTTTCAATTTATTGATGAAAATCTCCTGAGGATTGAATAACTCCATCGACAAAAGGGAAACCTTGTGGCAAACCATATGGTATGGTTACATGCTACTATCCTAAGGCAGAACTAGGACCAATTGGCAACGGTGATTGCATCATTAGAACAGAAGAGGAAAATGGTGGCAAGTTCAAAAGGGGAGGGGCCAACAACTGTGAAGTGAGAGGTGAAGAGAAAGAAGGTGGCAGGGTCAAATTAGTGAAGTGGTAGATAATCGAGGAATTGCAAAAATGAGGGGTGCCATTAGTGGATCAAGAGAAGAATGAGAAAAAGAAGAAGGCATAGGAATACTTACCCAAGCCCCTCCAATCATTGTGCCACTAATTGTTGGTCCAACTAATAGTGTTGAAATAATGAGCACTTCTTCCTCCGCTGATTCTTCCTACAACTTGAGCTTTCTCCTCTTCATTGTTGGTTCTTGTTCTTTTTCTACTTCCTCTTATTCTTCCTCTTCCCCTCCAAATATATTACTTACATCATATAGAGAGGTAGGTGGTTCATGCTCATCATCCCACAATCTTTGCTAGGTCTCATCAGTGCTAATATCACCAAATTTTCTTTCCATTTCAAAAATTTCTTTCCTATATTTCCAATAGGCATTGATCTTTTCTGTGCTCCACTCTTCTCTTACGAGAGCTTCTCTAAGACCATGAGTCATTAACCTGGAAGGATCATAAGCCCTTATAGGTTGATAAAATGATTCCCAAGGATGTTGAGATTCAACTGGAATCTGATCCATTTCAATATAAACATTAGGAGAATCATTCAAAGTTGGCCATTTGGCCTCAAAGAAAGGGCAAATCTAATGTTCAAAAGGAATTGGGGCCTTTGACTGGGATAACCATATCTTCATAAAGCCATCTAGGTCATATACCCATTGATCCTTGATCTGATCAAGGCCCAAATCCACAAGTTTCAACATTAACAAATACTCTACTTGCCTCTTCACCACTGTGATACTACCCTTGGAGAAGGGGATTTCATATATGGATTTCTTCTTTCTCCTAGCCCCAAAATTAGAGTCTATCACATCCAACTGGTGAGCCAATTTAATAGCAACAATTCTTTCAATTAAAAATTTAGGAAGCCTAGAAGGCTCCTCTTTGAAACCATGGACTTTGACCATAGTGTAATTAGCCCCAAAGAACCAGTCACAACATACATGAGTGCTAGATAATATACTTTTCTACTTGTCACTCACCCTAAAGGCTAAATTGTTTGGGCTAAGATCAATGAGAGCAGGGGCCATGAAACTTTTTGAAAACTCATACTAATCAGAAGTGACTGATATTAGAGTAGTCCATGCTAAAACTAGAATAATATTTTGCACATCTACTGAATCATTGGTCATAGACAATTGCATGTGGGGCTGAAAGAAATGCAGATTCTAGAATAACATTAAATGCAACAAAAAGGAGGAATACTTGAAAAATTGTTAGTTACCAAAATGAGCCAATTGATAAGTCAGTCTGTCGGTTATGACTTCTGAGAAGTCAATTTTATAGGCTCGCTTCTTGGTGATTGTCTTGAGACAGAAAATAGCTTCTAGCCCAAAAACCCATTTATCCAAAAGGGACATCACACTAGCCCCATCTTACACACTGGTCCTAGGCCGAATATACACAAGTCTTTGAACTTTGATGTTATATTTATGTATAACAAAGACATTCATCCCATTCTTTTAAAAAAGAGAAGGATCTCATCTCATATCATCAATAAGAACCCATCTATCATTTGAGAATTGAAGATCATCCATTGGTCCAAGGTTCTCTCAATGCAAGCACAATTAAGAACAATCATTCACATTTACTCATCCTAGTGCATGTAGATCACCTAGCAATCATTCTAAAATTCATGTACATGTTTGAAGTGTGTCGTCTACCAAAATACTTTTAAATACTGCCAACTTGACAAAAAAACTTGAAAGATGCAATATCAAACTTAACAAATAAGTATTATTGCCTGATTCAATTATATTTCACATTTAATTTTGTCAAATATCTTATCTATTTAACTTATATACCTTTGTGTGTATATATATATATATATAGAGTAAAGAAATCTTTAATTCCTTTACGGATTTTAATTAAAACATAAATTGAAAGACAATTAAATCAACAAAGCATCAATGGGTGACCGTCCAATTCCAAGATTGTGAAACCTTGCAAAGACTCGAGTCTCAAAGTCTTTAAGTCGTCGAAAGACTCTAGCGGTCCTCATTGCACGAAACCGTATCTGATGGGGCAAAAGTGATGTGGAGTGAACCCTAATGCGCTAATCAAATACCTGCAAAACCTAGATGTGCAATGCCAAGCTACCTCTCTGGTAAAATTGTGATTAGGTGCCCAAAGTTTGGATTTTTGTTGAGTAAAGGGGCGACTACAAAATGGAGATACAAAGAAATGAATCGGATCTTGATTCGAATCCAGAGCGGAACTTTAAGAGATTCCTCTATCACACCCACTTGTGAAATGTGGTCACGCTTACAACGCGTCGCCGCTTATTCTGACTTGCTTTCTTTCTCACCGTGCTTATCGCAATTTGGCGATTTTTGTGGGCATATGCAACTTGTGCATAACAACAGAAATGATAATGATGGTTATTTTCCTTACGATGAAACTCAGCGCTATTCTGGATTTACAAGGCAACAGCGACTCCACTTGGCTGCATTGTCAACCCAAGGTGAGGCCAATTGGGTGAGATGTGATTTGTAGATTTTGGGTTTTGGACCTGCAAATTATTGGTGGAGTTCTGAGTCACTTTATTTAGTGAGGCCATTTATTATGATCGAGATTCATTGAATTTAGGAAACAAGCAGATTTAGCAAATGTTAGTTCTATTTAAATATCACAACTTTTATAGTTTTTGAAGTGGTAAATTTTGAAATTTTCAAAGTACTTTTCAGATTCGTCACTTTTAGAATTGTTTTTATTTAAATATCACATGGTAAATTAATTATAAATCCATATGCATATGCTGTAGGAGATTTGATATGTCTCCATTGTAAGAAAATACCAAATATATTTGAAAGCATTTTTGCTACACAAAAAAAATAAAATAGACCATGGCATATAATAGGTACTATTTATTGACTCAAAAATAAATTAAAGAATACAAAATAACTAAAATTTTATCCTATTTAAAGATGTGGGGAATTTTTCCTCTTTCTAAAACTCATTATCATGCTATAGACCTAAATTTGATAGCCAACCCTCCCTATCAAGCAAGTTTTGTATGATAATTATTCATTCGAAGTTGCCTTTTAAACACTAAGACATATATTATTATAAATAAAATTATATATAGACTAGAAATATATATTAGAAAAATTCTATATAAATTTTGATGGTTTATCCAAAATCTCCCCTTTTATGTGATATAGTCTTCTATAATTTTAACTAGTATATTTATATTTAAAAAAATATATCTACACTATCCCAGAGATATCTTCTCAAGGTTTAGGTGCTTTTTGCATTTTCCATGAATTTTGTGATTTTTTAAGTTTTTTTCCTTCAAAAAAAATTTATTTTGTCCATAGTTCTAGTGATTTTCTCTATTTCCATTTTTTTTTGTTTTTATTTATTTTTTTCCAATTTCTTTTTTGTTTTTATTTTAATTTTTTTAGCTATATATTTGCACCGTGCTCTCATCTCCACCCTATTATGATTGTAAATGCCTCTCAGCATAATTATATTTTACGACAAAAAATACAGCCATAGAACCATCAAATTTAGGCCCTATTACTGATACACATATTTCCCTCTTACCCATGTCCCCATGCGGCTGCTTAAGTTAATTTTCTACTTAAATTTAAGCAGTTTTTACCAGTTGGAGTGGCCCCAATGGAAATTTATAATTGTGGGAAAAGGATAATATAGAATATTCTCCTATTTTTGTGGAGCGGCTATTGTTTAGGAATTGCAAATAAGCTATGGAAAAAAAGCTGGGCTGAAAATAAGAGTCGCTGCATATATTTCCTTCCCCTTTTTAAAATTTTTTTCTTCTAAATTAACATAATTAAGATAATCTATTTTTTACTTTCTATATAATAAAAAACTACAAATTAAGATAATTGCTTATTTTAAGCAGAAAAATAAAATTTCATGGGGTCACTGGCTCCACAAATTTCTCCTAAAAATATTGAGCAGTGGTTGCTAGTCAAAATAAGCTAAGCAGCAGCATGGGGACATGCCCTTAGAATTCTAAATAACAAAGTAGAACATGTAACACGTTCAATTTAGAGAAAATTAAATAATTATTTTAAATAACTAAATGTTTATCTAACTATTTTAACACTAATTATTATAAGAAAACCAAATAATAAGTTGATCATCATTAAACTAAAAGTTAATTACTATATTTACACTCCAAAATTTTCATTAATTAAATATAATGTTTAACATGAAATTTTAGTTGACACAAATTTATAATTTCACCACAATTCGCTCTACTTATAACTAAAGATTAAAATGCCATACAAATGGACATAATAATATGAGCAAATTACATACAAATGCATAGAATTGGAATGACTTCCCACTAGCTTTGATGGTCACACTAATGGGTTGATTGGCAATAGTCTTCTTGAGAGACCCATCATCATTGGTAGGAAAATCTTCATAGTTATCAATGGTCCCCACATGGCAATCACATAGAAGGCCTAGGGAACTGGCCATAGCACTAGCCGGCATGGCTTAAATTTGACGGTCCACCTTGTTTGTCAAGAAATTTTTTTTCTACGATTTCGTCTTTATGATTGCCTTTCACATGACAATTAATTTTTTTTAATGCAAGTCAAATTTTCTAAGAGCACTTTGTACCCAATATCCTTGTTATTAAGACAAAACTCCATGGTTATGGTTTTATGCACTAAAGTGACGTGAAGGATGATTATACCAATGAAACTAGATTTGAAGCTATCATATCCTGTCCTATCACAACATTTCTTATCCTCAAACAGTTCAGTTCACTATATCACATTATTTAAAAAACAAAAGAAGGGACTCTATTATTAGTATCCTAACAATTTAAAGTTTACAGTAGTTTCATGGTTCATTGTTTATGATAAAAAAAATGACCAAATCATTACCCATTTCTTCAATATCATTTGTTCAATATGGTAAGAGTTTTTGGAAGTATTTAGAAAAATATACACAACTCAATCTAAAAATACTTTCAACCAAATAAAATATAATACAGATAAGGAAAACACATACAATGTAGATCCTAATTTGTCAACACTACTTTATTCAATCTGCTATTAGCAAGCAAGCACCAAACACATCTATCCTACCAAAAATTATATTAAAAAAATACAAGAAAGAAACACAAAAAAGATTAAAAATAGTCAATTTAAAAAGACTTACTAGTACCACAAATTGACAAGTTAACAATTAAAGATCTAGTCCAAATCTCCAATAGTTTCTCTCAAGGAGATTAAAAAAAAATTGAGAGTGGGAATTTTCACTCTACAAAAAAAATTTATAATATAAAATATTATTTGATCTTAGGCTAATAATATAAAAAAAACTCAAAGAATATTCAGAAATTTAGAATATCTATGAAAAATCTAGGAAAAAAAAAATTAAAATAATAGAAATTGTTGAAAGTTTCTATTTGGAAGTTTTCACTCTACAAAAAAATTTATAATATAAAATATTATTTGGAGCTGCAGGTTAATAATATAAAAAAGCTCAAAGAATATTTAGAATATCTTTCAAAAATTTAGGAACAGAATTAAAATAATAGAATATGTTGAAAGTTTCTATTAAAAAATTTAGAAATAAAAGTAAAAAACATGTATTTGTAATTTTGTATTGTTTTTAACACAAAATTTCTATTAAAAAGTTAAAAATAAAAGAAAAAAACATGTATTTGTAATTTTGTATTATTTTTCACACACACTCACACTCTCACATATAAAGTTTCTATTAAAAAAATAAAAAGAAAAAACACATATATAAAGTGTATATATATATATATATGGTCAAATTTTAATATTAATTGTTTTTTTACGGTTTCTAAAAAAATTTACATGTATTAATATACGATCAAATATTTATTTTCACTATATTTTACGGCTAAAATCTTTAAATACAGGTATATTGCCATCAAATTTAAACCTTGCTAGAGTAACCGTAGAAACATGAAATAAAATCTTGAAGCTTTGGCGACTGGTGGTGGCAGGGCTTAAATTTGACAGTTGTATAGCTGTATTTAGACATTTTAGTTGTAAAATACAACTGAAATTTTGAAAAGACTGTATCATATGAAAGGAGAGATTTTGGACAAACTGTCAAAATTTATATAGGATTATGATGATATATATATTTGGTCTTTATGTAATTTATTTATACTAATGTATGTCATAGTATTTTAAATGCAATATTGAATAGATAATTGTCATAAAAAATTGCTTGACAGGTAAGGTTGACTATCAAATTTAAGCCCTGGGTGGTAGGAGCAAAAATTAGAAGATAACGACCACACTACTAAAGTTGATCGGATAGTGGGTAGAGTAGAAGATGGAGATCTAAAGCACTCTACTTAAATATCATCCATTTCAAGAGTCAAACAGTGAATAGCAATTTTACACCTCATTCACAACAAAAAGTGATAAACATTTATCTTACATTTGTTAACTAAAATTAACCTTTAACTGTTGAATTGGATGATATTCAAGACCTTGAAACCTTTTTTATATATAAATTTGATCTTGGCTATTTGGATCCACCAGCCCAAGCTTATTCGCCTAGATTGTTTTTATTTCCTAACACCTCTAGCGCATGCTTTTAGCTTGTAATCAGCAGATATTTAAGACAATGTAGGAGGTGTAGGTCCAATCCACGATAATTAGAGCCGTCCCATACAACATTTATTTTGACTTTTTTTCATCAACATAGTGTGCATATAGAGATTTTAGACTTATTTCAGATTGATATGCTATTGGGTTGCTGATTTGAGATTCAATGCATCATTATTTTTACATTGTTTCGGCATCAAACACTTATTTCTAGATCTGATCTACCGCAGATTGGTTTTCCTTGCATTACTGATTTGAAACTTCATGCCAAACTTTGTGTGATCTACAATAATAGTGTCATTATTTCATAGCCATGATTTAAAACAGAATTATTCTACACTGGTGGCTTCTATTACATCTTGTTCATGGATGATATTCATGCGGACATTGCACATTTTGCCAGAATTTTTATTTTTAATTGCACAACATCCCTCTACCATTGGTATATTTGGGACACATTTTTATAAAGATAGGGATGTATTTTCAATGAAGTGTTTGTTTTATCTAGTCATATCGTTTTCTTCCTTTATAAAAATTGATTACTAGTCATCTATACTTATTAGATGCACTTATGACTTATATGCATGAATTTAATGATGATCATACAAATTGCCATATTGATGAGCATTATTCTATTATAGAATTATGCTATGAGTTATTTATGCATAACATTATTGTATCTAGTAATAACATAGCTTTATGTTATGATAGTAATGATTATTTAGGTGCATGTGATTTACAAGAGTTATTTAATATTATACATGATGATGATCCTTATGATGTTGAATTTAAGAATATTGATGCATCACATACTGTTTCTTCACATGATTGTTCATGTTTTGATGACAAAATATTATTTAATCATGTTAGATGTGTTAATTCTATATTTCCTTACATAATAATATTACAAATCTTTGTAAAGAAGAATTAAAAGATGATTATGATGGTTCTTTCAAATGCTTCTTTGTATGTGAAAACATTCTTGCTTGCTAATTATAAGCACATAGATGGTGATATCATTTTAATTAGTGAGTTTAGATTGAATTTAAAAGGTAGAGCTTTACTATTTGACAAATCTTGTATTTTTTAGTCCTCCTTTACTCTCTAGCCAATGATCTGATTGAATATTTTTCTAAGCATAGAGATGATAGTAAGGATTTGGATAAGATCCCTTATGATGTATCTTTTGATCCAAGTTCATCAATTAATATGGCTTATTTTGCTGCTAGACTAGATTCATTTGATTTTATAGGATTGTAAGTATGAAAAAGATATACAGGCCGACATGGCAGTCCAAGGATTAGCTACAGTCCTAATCATGTACATGTAAGCATGAAATATATACAACCTCTTAGCAACTTCTCTCTTGGTGACATGTTTTCATTTATTTTTCTCTCTTTTTTTTTTTAATTTCTCCAATCTTCAAACCAATGTTCTAAGGTCCTGCACACTGTCTTCCTAGTCACCTAACCCATGTTCAACAAATCATTCCTATTGCTTGATAGCATTGAAAACATAACCAAACACTTCACAAGAGGGGAAATTCATTTTATCTAGGGGCTCTTCATCATTTCATCCTTTTAGAGCCTTCCAATGGACCTGCTAGAGCTTTATGTACCTTCAATTTGCATGTCCAAGCATTATTTTCAGGTCGTCCCTTTGTTTTCATAGTCTCCCCAAGCAACCTATTGTGGCAAAAGGAGTGATCCACTTTGTGGAAGTCCTATACCTCATTTCAATGTTTGAAAACCATTTTTAGCCCTTCTAAACCATTCTCTAACACTAAAACCACATGTGCATATCTCCTTCTGTGGGTCACCTCTTATGTCTTTAGGGTCTCTAGGGGTGACCTTACACCTGAACTAGGGTCTCCATGGGTGACCTACCCAAGTAAAGGAGTGACCCACTTTGTGTATGTCTTATGCCTCATTTGAAACCTCCAAAACTATTTTCATTCCTTCTAAACCATTCTCCAACTATGCAACTGCCTATGTGAACCTCCCTTTATGGGTCACCCCTTATGTCTTTAGGGTCTTGGTGTAGTCATAGATGGAGGGTCCATAGAATGGACTGCCCAACCATGTAGCCTGAGTAAACACAATGGAAACAACCCAAGAATGAATTGTAATGAAAGATTTATAGATTCAATAACTCAGACAATTACAATGCTCATATGCTAACAACATGTAGATTGTTATGGACTCGTAGGTTTGTTCTCTGACAAAATTACATAAAGATGTAGCTTTGAAGTGCCTTCCACAAATCCATAAGTAAAGACTAACAAATTTCTATCATATTCGCTATCATACTACTATTTCTAATGAATGCTTATATATCATCTCCTAGCTCAAGGAATGCTCTGCGTTGGCATTAAGAGGTTTCAAACTCTAATGCATGATGAAACATGTAGGTGACCTAAAACATGTGGTAATGCTCCACAAATGGATGAAACGTGTTGCAGTTCTCAATGAAGGTCTATCTAGTCCCATACTACGTTGTGAGATATTCCATTTGGCTTTGCAAGTCATGGAAATTCTCCACAAACCTTGTATACTCATACTGAATGTTGAGTTCTCTGTTTTGTGAGCTCTTGATGATATTCTGATAGCGATAACTCTATAGACAATTCCAAATCTCATGAAATCTAGATATGATGTAGATGACATAGTTTAGAATGTAAATCCTACTTCGTGAGCTGTGAAATGATGATGCAGTAAAATGTGGTGCAAAATGCTGAAACTGCGACTGGTTGAAATGCAAGAAAAGAAAAGAAATCAAATATTTTTTGTTGATGCAAGATTGTTGATAAACCTGGGATGCTCCTAGATCAGACACCTGGGGTTGTTTGAAAAGTGAGTCCCTCACTTTGCTGGGGCTAGAGGGAAACCAATATAGTCTACCTCTGCCTGAGAAATCCATGATGAATCTTCCTCCAGTCTTCTTTTCCACTTAACTAGGTATTCTTTATATTGCTTTCCTCTAGTGTTGCGTTAGTTCTGTTGTCAAAAATTTGCTCTATTTGCTCCAGTTGTTGCTATGGTAACTGATCCTTCACTCCAACTTCAGTGCTATCACTTTATTCTCCCTCATGATACTGATATAGATCTACAATGTTAAATATGGGTGATATACCAAATGCTTCCAGTAATTCTACTTCATATGAATTTCCTGAATCAAACTTCCTAAGAATCCTACATGGTCCTATTATGTAAGAAAAAGGGGGATGAGGGTTTGATAGGATTTTTTAGCTAGATCCCTCTTTCACTACACACATTTAAGGACAATTAACTGAGTTGAATTACAACTTCTGCAAGGGTGTATACAAGAAGTTGAGTCCACTTTTTGGCCAAAAAGTGGAAGTGTTTTCCCTAATTTTCAAAATTTCTCACATTTGACCTAAAAATTTGAAGCACTTAAAGGTGGAATCTCAAAAAAAGTCAATAAATGTGAAATGTAGTACTCAGAGTCTAGTTGCCAAATATGTAATTTTTTTGAATACCCAGATGATACAAATTGATTTTTAATAGACGTTTCTAAAAACCACTGTTTAAAAGTCACATTTTTTTTTACTATACCATGCACATGTATGTCATCCATATTTTGACCTAAATAATCATATTTTTCTAAATTCTCCTGGAAAAAGATTTGTAACTCACTGAAGCACGTTTTCCATTTTTTTTTGTAATTTTTTAGTGAATATTTTTTTTATTAATTTTTTATTGGCCATTTTTGGTGTTTTAAAAAATCATCGTGTACGTCACGCATAAGAGGACCTAAACTTATCATTTTTTGAATTTTTTTTTCAAATTGAAAAGAATTGTCTGAAGTATGTTTGCGTACAATTTTTTTTACAAAAAAATATTTTAATAAAAAGTTATTAAAATACTAAAAACCTTGATAATTCAAGTTTATGAACCTATTTCATCATAAATTAATTGAAAAATAAAAAAAATAATCCAATTGTAAAAAAAAATACATATTTGGAATCTACACTATCTCACCTATAATGGGTTTTAATTTCATCAAAAAATTCTACAAAAAGGCCTTCAGACATATGCCCAAAGTCACTATTTGTTGTGACATTGACAGGACCTTCAACTTGCAGGTCAACCCAAGTCTAAAGCCAAGGGTCGGTTTCCCAAGCCTTTTTTCTAACCCAAAACCCATAGCAAAAATTGGGCCAAAAATTCAAATTTTATGAAACGGGATCCCGCTTTTGGCTCAGGATCCCGATGCAAAACGGGATCCCGTTTCATAAAAAGTAGGATCTCATTTTGGTTTACCTGATTTTGGGTTTTTTTCTAAGTCTGGAACTTCCACCTTAAGTGGACTCATCTTTGTGCATTTACCTGCAAGAGGGTTCACCTTAAGGTTGGTTTTCACTTGTAATGATAGGAAAATTTGGAAATTGATGATTAATGTATTAATTTAAGCCCAATTATGCTCAAAACCCTAATTATTGCAAAATCGTAAACAAACAGAGGAATTCTAACAAATGCTCACACACAGAGATGCTAAATGGAGATCAGATACACACCAAATTTTGAAGTTCAGAATCCTGAAATGTCAGGGGCAAAGGGACCCGTGCCCAATCCCAAGATAGGATTTTCATCAAGGGTTTTCGGACTCCTACTACTGATTATCCCTATTCTAGAGATTTTAGGCTCTACAAACCTGGAGGGCAAAGGGACTAGCATCCAAGCCCCGACAGTGCTCTTTTCTACTTCTTTCCGTTAGATCTAGAATCCTTATACTCTGCAACACTCCTCTACAACTCCACACTTCGCGATCTAATACTTGTCACCTGCAATCACAAGAAGAGGGTTCAGGTTGTGGTGTTTAGGAGCTTGCCTCAATCAAGCCTTGGAATGGCATTCAAGCCTTCCAACACCATTGTTTGATAAAGAGTGTGTATCCTTGTACGATAGAGGCAAAAATAAATTGATAAATGATTGATTCAAACTCAAATAGATATCACCTCGGAGGTGTAGCTCACATGTAGATGAAGATCTTTCACAACATGAGAAGATGAAGCCAAATCTACAAGAACAAACACAATAACAACACAAGTCTACTTTGCCACAATGAATGCTTTGAATTCTCTACAATCATAAGTTTGCCAAAATATCATACTCATTGAGCTAGTGATCTTCTAGTTTACAAATGAAACTCTAAACATGCTTATATATACATTCCCATTTTAATTTTGTAATTCAAACTTAAGATGTTGGCAAGGAAGGCCTTTAATGGTCAATTTACCGTCATTCAAGTTTGGGACCCTACTAAAATAGGGCAGGGCAAGGACATGAGTGCCCAAGCCCCAGGACTTATTTTGGGTTAGGATTAAGGCTCAATAATGTTCCTCAAGCTCCATTTGACATGGGTTTCAAGCCATTTTGTCTCGAGAGTTAATTCTAACATGTAAGATGAAAAATAAGAGACTTGGAGCTAAACTTGGGGGACATTTTACAACATAGCATTTAGCCCCCACTTTAATGTATGTGTGATCTTACAAGCCATACATGCATTAAAGTACGGTCAAAACACAACAAACACGTCAGACAATTGATACTAATGCATACACAAAGATTGAGAAACTATTTCTAGCCCCCAGTTTGAGGTAGACATTAGAGAAAACACATTGCATACATGCCAAAGATAATGAAGACAGTAATAGGCACATAAAACACAGAGAAGACAGTAATAGGCACGCAAGACATGGAGAAGACAATATTGAAGACATGCAAAACATGATGAATACAATGATATTTCTTTTTCATTTTCATATATATATATATATATATATATATATATATATATATATATATATATATGAATGCAGATACATGAAAAGTAAAAATGCAACACACAACCCAAAATGTAGTAGGGGAATTTTGCCACACCCTTGACACTACATATGAGGGAGAAGACACACCAAACAAATCCTAAAGTGTAGGAGGGGAATTTCACCACACCCTTGAGACTACCCTTGAAACTACACATGGAGGAAAACACACGGAAGACACACGGAAGACATGAGCACCGTATAGCATGCCAAAGACATACTATATATCTTAAACATGACAAACAAGGTGATGGAAGGAGCTTATTGCTAAGTTGCCACCATATCAAACATGCTATAGGCACACTTGATAGTTGGGCTTATGCCACAACAACCACCAAAGACATGCTTAAGGGAGGATAGTCTCAAATCCAACCTCGCCTACTCGGAGGAATTTTGAAATAAAAAGGATGTGCACTAGTTCAAAAAATACACCATCCTTGCCTCCACAAAGGGCTTTTGAATAAAAGGATATGCATGATATTGTTGGAGTACATGACCACTAAGAGGGGGGTGAATCTGTGGTCTATGAAATTTAACAATTCAAAACTTAACTCAAAGATCTTGTGTAAAGAAACCCATAGTCACAATGATATGCAAACTAGAATATAAAAACTTAAACAAAGATGACCAAATAGGTACAATCTAATCAATCATAAAGAGAAGACATGGCACATGTTTTGATGAGTGGAAAACCCTCATAGGGATGAAAAACCACTCTAAAAATTTGCCTCACTGGCTTAAAAGAATCTCAACAATTGTCTCACTGACATACATGCCTCACTGGCAATAAATAGGCCTCACTGACCATGTAAGCCTCAATGGCTATAATGTGCCTCACTAGAAAAACATACAATCTTAGATTAATACAAGGAATATAGAGGGTTTCTCTATTTCAATACAAATCACTTGTATCTCTCTTTTATTCATATTCAATACAAACTTCTTCATCTGCAATTTCATCTATTACCTTGTCTCCAAAATCAAAAATAATGTCTCTATGTGTATGTCTTCAAAGTCTTCATCTGTATACATGCTTTGCCATCAATCAACTTTCAATCTTTGATCTTTCAATATCCTCTCTCTGTCATAATCCTTCCTCTACTATATTAATGACCTATATCTCCTCATCCATTCATTATTTACTACACATTAAGTTCTCTCATTTTTATTTTCATAAATCCCTATGCGAGAATGTATTCCTTCTACTCATTCACATATTCACATATCAAACGATTAGTCCAAGACCCCCTTTTTAAACACAATCTTTTTTGCTACATATATATCCTAAAAAACAATCTATAAAGAACATGCATATATATCTTCTCTGCATAACCATTTCCATACATGAAGAACCTGTAAAAATAAGATCATATTCCTCTTCTCTTCATGACCATTCATATTTCTCTATCTGCATGACCATTCATATTCCACTATCTGCATGACCATTCATATTCCTCTATCTGCAATAAGAAAGTTCTCCAAAAGAGACTTAAACACCTCTTAAAAAATACCTCCATCACATCAAAAAACCTTTTATTCAATCTGCCCTAGAAAGAAACAAAACACTCTTCATTATCTCAGACCCACTCTTCATCTCAATAAGAGTAGAAAAAGAAGGCATTTAAAAATCCTTTAGACTATACCCATAAGGAATATGAATCAACACTTTGCTCATTTATAGAAAAAGACAAAAAAACCTTCCTCCTTTATAGTCTTCAATTTCCATGGGAAAGATTCATTAGAGAAGTTTTAAAAATAGAAAAAGATCTCCGAAAAGAATTTTTAAAACCCACAAAATCTACCTTTTAAAAAGACTGTCTAAATATAGCCTTATACTACAGTCACCATATATGATGGCCTAATGCACATCAAATAGGATGCTCAAGATAGGAGGTCAAAATTTGAAATTTAGCTACTGATCGGCCTTTAAACCTTTTAAACTCCACCGTTGATGTATGTTTTGGTGCGCATGCGCTCAAAAGAGGACCAATGGCATCAGTAATACCAAATGGAGGGGCTAGTTTCCACAATGTTTTAATACCCCTCTATCAGGTTATTTAAGTGATATGACTTGCAACGGTAGGTCACTTTTAAAACATAACAAAAAGTGCAAATGCCATATGACGGGAAAAGATAGCTTAGGGTATAGTGACTTAGGAATTTTTAAGGATTTAGGACTTGTAAACCCTATTGAAGAATATGATAACTCATCATTTTAACTCACCATAGAAGAGATTGATGATAATGTATATACATGACTACTTATAAACAATGCAGTAACAAGACAACATTTAGGATATAGACAGTATGAAGGTATGCAGGGAATTACAAAGCTTTAGGTCAACAAGATACTACGACTCTTAGAAGTTTATTTAGATTTCATTATGCTCAGTGAAGACTCTACAAGATGCTAATCAAACACAGTCTGCCATATGACCATGATTTCAACTCAACAACAACCAATTTAACATTGCACCAACTTGACAAGAAGTTGACCACCTCAAAAAGCAACCTCATCCATTTTTCTATCAAACCTCAAACACTCTTCCCTAAATGATTTAAGATGAAAGTGACACATGAAACCATGAAGTAAAGAATAAACAATAAGCCCATAGATCTCTTGTCAGCTAGGTATCATTGATCTAACCATCAAACTAATCTAAGCCATCAATCTATTGATATCAACAAACTCCTATAATACTTTTCCCTTGCATGAACTAGACATCAATGTGATTTGTTCAGAATATGATGACAAGATATGAGCATGAGAATCTTAAGTACTAAAATGAATTGATGAAGTCCTGAACCAATCAAATCATATCATTAACAATTCAACAACCTACATAACTTCAACTTAACAATTTTTTCAAGTAGAATGTATCAACATGAATGCATCAACATACAAATTCCTGAAACATGTCATAAGCAAGCATCCACAACATAAAGACATCTTGAAACAACCAAACAAAGACAAATCCTGATTCAACTCTTTTTGTCATGTCAACCTTCCAAAACAACATAAAAACTCCTTGCATTATATCAACCTTGAAGACATCCCTAAAGGCAACTGAACACATGATATTAATGAATATGAATATGAAGGATGTCTACTCCTGGTATATAAACTCCACACACTTCTGACATCAATGACAAACAACTTAACACCTTTTTGACATCAACATGACAATCAACCTCCATCAGATATCCCGCCTCTACAGAGGGCTTTTTGATTGCAATATAGAATAAGGATGTAAACTCACGCCAGAGATACAACATTCCTTCTCCACAAAGGGCTTACAAACACACTTCGTTAGTACCAAAATCATCAGACAACCTACCTTTTATATGCCCCCACCTTAAGGTGGTTGATATCGTTTATCGATATCAAGCATGTTAAGGTAAAGAGAAAACACACAAGGGAACAAGAGCTTTCGTAAAGTACATGCCCCCAAAGGTGACATGTGCTCATGATCACCGATTGTTCCCAAAAACACATCTTAATCTAAGCAAAACATGAAAGGTATGCATGAAAACAAAGAAGCCAAGGCTACACAAATGGGTTTGAGTCTAAATATATCCACGGGGCTTATACTATAGGCATCTCAAAATTGAGTGTAACAACAAGGCGAGACACCCAAAACAATCAAAGTGCATAGAGCAGATGTGTTGTTATGATTTGTTAGCAAAGATAAGATAACATAAAAATATCACATGGAGTGATTCTGCTAGCCAAGCATCGGATATATATAAATCAACCCCATCTTCATATATGGCCTAGGTCCATTTTTTCTTTGCTTGGGGTCATCCCACAATAATGGGTTACACTTTTTGGCTAAACTTGACATTAAAATAAATATTTTGAACTAAATCTTCACTTTCTGACACCTATAGCCGCTAAACCGTTAGAAATTTGAAGATGATGTGAACTAGTGATTTGTGAGATTTTGTTTGTAGATTCTAAATATATTTTAAAAAAAATTTGTCTCCTTTGATAACTAGTATTTTATAGTAAACAACATTTTTTTATAGTGATGTGTATTCTGTAGCACATAACTTTTTCCTACAAAGGATAAAATTCTAATTCTTTTGAATTTAGATTGTTAACACTAATATACAAGGCATGCATTTGGATTCATAATATTTTGTTGAATTTTTTTTTAATTAAGTTTTGAAGTCAAACCAATTATAATTTAGACATAGGCATATTCCATAAAACATAACTTTTTTTGTATGTATCGAAATTCAATTTTTTTTTGTTGAAACAAGGACATCAATACCTAGGGCATAGATATTTTTTTGAATTATTTTTCACTAATTTACTAATTTTCCATGTGTGTAGAATAGAGAACTTGACGTTTGGTTAAAAACCTACATTCACAAGAAATAAAAAATAAATATAATAATCAAATTAAATATATTTAAAATTATGCTTTTTGGGAAGATTATAATAAGGACTACATACTTCAAAACATAAATTTTAAAGGAATTCATTTGATTCCCCAGAAGGTAAATCAAAAGTAGTTTTTTATCAGCATTTTGATAGGTGTAGAGGAGACTCCATTATAGGTATGGTTTAAAACTAGAGGAGTTCTATCCAAGGGGGTTTGATCAAACCCTCTTCAATTAAAATCCTTTAAATGGAACCTTTCAAGGCTTAAATCATTATATTTTTTAAAAATATGTGATTTCAACAAAAATTAGGATGTCCCAAAAAGTGTAACCCATTATTGTGGTAGCACCCCTTACTAAAGGGACACGCAGTTTGTATCAATATATGTTTATTTTTCATCATCCGCTGACTAGATAGAGTCACTAGAAGAGGGTAAATAATAAAATGAGAGAGGAGAATAAGTGCCTTAGGAAAAATCACTTAGGAAGATGCCCCTAGGTCATCAACTGCAACACTATGCACCTAAGACACAACACACAACAATACAAATAGAGGAGAATCCAAATAGAAGAATGATCACAATAGAGGTGGTCTCCCAATATCCTTTACCTTACAAGAGTATCAAGGGTCGTCTAAGGAGGCCTAAACAACACATAACACATTACGGGGGAACACAACACAATGCTAACAACAACATATATATCTAGGAGGAGGCTACCCTTGAGAGCAACTAGAACAGGTGCTACAATGAGTGTGGCTTAAGAAGGGAGAAATATTTACCTGATTCAATGGGATACTTCTTGGTGGACAATCCATGTCTATCATCTCAGGATATATCATATTTAGTCTTGACGTTGTATTAGCATTAAGGCACTTATTCACTACCCTCTTAGGAGGTGGAAGAAGTGATTTGTTTTGAGTGATCTTGACATCCATTAGTAAGAGATTTAATGTGAGAGATCTTTCTTCATCCACTAGTGTTGCATGCTTTGAAGAGAGAGCATAGGAATGAAGAGAAGATAAGGTCTTGTGAGGAGTGATGTTCAATGAATACACAAGAAAAAGAGAGGTATCCAAAGGAGGGAGATCAAAGATCTTCACTTCCTTAGTGATGTCTAGAGTACTTGAATATTGAACTAAAGGAGAAAGATCGATAGGATGATCCATAGAGGCTTCATGCACTATGGTAAGGAGAGAATTTTTAATATTGTTAGATGAATGCTCATTATCTATCCATGGAATGTTCTTTGTTGGAGGGGGTTTGCCATTCACTAATGCTTCATCTTGGCCAAAGGGAGCATTGGAATAAAGAGATGATGGTGGTTATTCATTCACTAATGCTTCATATTGGATAGAGAGAGCATTGGAATGAAGAGATGGTGGTGGTTCTTCATTCAGTAATGCTTTGTCTTGGCCAGAGAGAACATTGGAATGAAGATATGTTGGTATGATGTTAAGGGATGTGTCAATGAATTCATCCTCTCATGTCAAAGTGTCCTCATAAGTGGGAACAACTTTGGGACATAGATCATAAGGTAGAACTAAGTTGCCATCACATGTATTAGCAATAGGAGGTGTAGTGGAATGTCCAATAGAAATAAAGTCATCTTCCAGGCTTCATCTAACATATTGAAGTCATCACTACTAAACGATTCAACATATTTATTATTATCTATGAATTTAGTGAGATCATCTAATATTGGAGGGTATGTTCCCATGAGATTTATGAAACTATCAAAGTCAGATATATAACAAAGGATTTCATATGTATAACTCATGGAAATATCAACATCATAGATATATGCAGTTTGTTTTAAGACTTGAGGATACTTATCAATGAATTTATGGAAATTGTCAATGTCTATTCAATGTATGCAAATAAAGCTTCCAAAGATGAATAGCAAGATGCATCCATGATGGAGGAAATCAAGTAATATTGTTGAAGTACAATCAACACTAAGAAGGGGGTGAATCAGTGTTGTAGCTAAAACAAGTTATTTACTTCTTAACAAAACTTGAAAACAGAAAGTGAAGGAATCAAACCTGACAATATGTTTTATCAAAGGAAGGAATCAAATACTGAACAACAAATAAGATTGAATGTTCAAGCATGAAAGACAAATGAATCACACAATAATTGAGACCATGACACAATCGCTTTCATGAGTGGAAAACCCTCATAGGGATGAAAAACCACTCTAAACTGCCTCAATGGCTTAATCATGAAAATCACCAATTACAAAGCCTCACTGGCTTTTAAGTCTCACTGACTTATATCACTACCTCACTAGCACTTCTATGCAACTGTCTCACTGGAAAAAGGAAGCCTCACTATAAAGGAATGAACATAAGAAAGAGAGAATCAATTTAGGGGGTTGCCCTGTTACAATATGCACCAACAAAATATACCTCCAAGACATTGACTACAAGAGTTCCCTTTGATACAAGATTCACATCATGAAAGAAATATTTTCTCTACAAGACCCCCTTCAATAAATATAGTGATCAATGAACAAGAACCTTCTCTAACAACCACACAATATCACTTCTCTACAATGCATTCACTTGGTTCTACCTTGTCTAGACCACCTCCAATCTGATAAGTACATTTACTTCTCTGTTTGTATATCTAGGTACTACATACATTCAACAATGATAAAAATACATCTCTATTCTTGTGTAACATTATTCATTAAATCATGACTCAAACTTTGCATATTCTTTCTGCATAAATTTCACTTAAAACCTCAAACATACATCAAGATAGACTACTTCAAACCCTTTAAAAACTTCATGTATATCTCCTTGTGGATGATCAATATTCTGGATCTTGTCCTTTACACATTTCAAATAGAGACTTCAAAGTTATTCTCTGTCTTCCTGCATATGTATACTCTTCCACTGAAAATGATCTACATATACTAATTGATCTTTAGGTTTCAAAATACAGTAAGCATCATTCTATCCTTCATATAATTAACAATCCTCATACTAGCATGTTGGTATTCCCTTAATCATTTCAGAACAATGAACAAAATCCATAAAGACATCATATAAATCTCATAAAGAAATTCACTAGACCTTTGCATCCTTAAGAGAAGTTAGAAAGACTACTTTATACCTTTTATTACCTATTGCACATCAAATTTAGAAAGCATGTGTGTCCGTTGAGCTTCAAAAATCATTTAAATGTCATCCATCAGATTTGCCTTTCATGCCAACCTGCCTTTTAATCTCTGTCATACGATCATCTTTGGCGCCCATGAGTCTTTAGTGACCTGTAACCTCTGGTGCCCATAGGAAGTTGGGGCCAGTCATTCTACGAAGTAACAACCCTTAAGACATAACTTAAGTTATGTTGTCAATGAAAAATTGAAATAATGTTTGTGACAGGAAACTTAGGGTATAGTATGATATGCATTAAGGACTTTAGCTTAGGGTTTTAGAGATGCAACTAGGGTTTTAGGGATTAAGAACTTAGAGGTAAATTTCAAACCCTAAATACAAATATGCTTATCTCATGAAAACTTGTAAACCCTAATAGTCGTAGAGGAATAAAGCCGTATGAAGGAGTTCCTTAGAATTTTAGACTTAAAACAATTAGGATGTTTGATTAGGGTTTAAGTCCCTAAACCTCAACATAATGTAAATTTTGTCTATGTCACCTCCATTGCAAAAATCTCTACATGAAAGACCATATGAACATCCTAATGATAAACTTAAATCAAGACTTGTGAGAAGGGCATCACATGGAATGAACCTATGAAGAACAACATCTATCCTCCAAAGACTTTTGATCATTCAAAACACAACTATGGTTATTCTCTCTTCAATTGATCAATGAGGTCTCCTCCTAATATGAGAAGTCCAATAGCTCATGTACCATAATAACTTCTGAGATGGATAAAGAAACTCAAGCAACTCAATTCCTTTTGACCTCCTTGTACATATGAATACCCATATCACTTTGACATCACACACCAACTTACTGTTTTACCTCTTTCATTGAAGCACATCATCCTGTTACACCAAACCATATCAGAGTTCCTAATTTCATGAAAGACACATAGCAACATATATGTATGACACAAACACTATATCTCCTTATCAACATCATGGCATCATGAAACTCAGACATACGTGTCATCAACCTTGACATCAATGACAAACAACCTTGACCCTTTGACATCAATGACAAACAATCAACAATCTCCCTCTTTGTCATTGATGTCAAACTAACATTGCATTCCACTTTTCATCTTCTACCCCTTTTGACAATAATGATAAAGAAATGAAACCTATTACACACTATAAGCTTCCCCTAACAACAAAGTATATATCAAGAAGCTAGATGATATATGAGAGGGCATTAGAGTGTCCTTGCAAATTTGTATAAGATTTTTAGTTCACTGTACCAAGTTAAGAATATACTGACTTTGTAAACTTCAAAGATCACTTTGTCATGAAGACATTGCACCATTTATTCCACTCAAAATGATCTAATCACAGTGTAAAATACTATCCAAATGAATCATAGCACTATGATTGTCATTACCATTGAAGTCACTATCAATCCACTGCAAGCACACTTGCAATTCACCATACCATTTGCAAACCTTAATGCAGATGTGCAAATATTCTATGACAAAGTGATCAAGAATCTCTTAAGGCATAACATCACTTTTGCAAGATGTACTGTGTCAACAAGTTTGCCATCATCAACAAGGTCTCCACAACATGACATAACACCATGACAACAAGGTTTATTTCCAAGTCTTGGGGATGTTAAAGATCATTACTCAGTCAGATTTCACTATCCTTTTAAGGTTTATAAGGATTTAACAAATTTTGACTTATATTTTGAATCTTTGCACAATTCCTTAGACCCGCTTACTGCACTATTGCACAAAACATTTGCCTACTCTACTGACAGCAAAATGATCAGAGATCATTGCACTCAAATCTTAGATAACCTGCCTCCTGCTCTGATTATAACCTCTAAGCTGATCATGTTTACATGTCAAGGATTGGTCATATAAACTGCAAGAACTAACCATAAAAAAAACTTCATCATTCTCATGTGCTTTGTTGTTGCCTTCTTTTGATAGTATCACTGTATTGCATCAACAAATACCAAGTCTTGTCAATAGATATTGCCTGTCTTGAGGATTGTAACACTGCACTATCATGAAGTCTTATGCAAACATACTGTAAAGAGACTGTCACAAGAAGAGTTTACTTGGGAAAGACACTGTCAACACTCCATCGAGTTGTCTTAGACATCCAAATGTCTCTTTTGAAGCAACTTCTTTACACTATGCAACCTTTTCATCAACTAGTATCCTTATGAGAAATCAAGATGAGGTGCCTTGCCAACAACACCAATTTGACAAGACAATAAATAAGTTCCTTTGCATCAACCTTTGACTTTGACATAATGACAAAATATCATTTCGACAAACTATAACAACAAACAATAGTCTATTGTCATCATCAAGAATAAGAATCCATTCTCATATCTCCTCCATCATTCAATACTGATATGGATGTTAATGAGGTATTACTCCTAAATTTGTAGAAACACTGTCCTTGTAAAGCTCTACCCCTTGAGCACTGTAATGTTGTCAAAACGATCAGAGATGAATAAGTCACTTTTATTACCAACACTTATCAAAACTCTGTCCATGCTAATAAAGATAAAGGAATTGTTGATAAAGTCATCAGTGTATTTGATTACCATAAACTTTCACAAACATGAGTCATTCACTAACTTAGAAACCATTACTTTACTTGAATATCACAAGTACAAACTTCACTAAAAGTTAAAGAAGGTTTATCAGACTTTTATGCACTTTGTCTAAACTGTGACAGTCATGATACAAAACAATGTCCTCTATAAGTCAAAAACACTGCAAAACATGACAAACCCAAACACCAAATGATCACTAACAAGTATGCACTGAAACAAGATCCTAAGAATAAACATCACCAACATTTTCACTAACATCCTAAGGTTCTTTGATCAACTGTGATCCTGAAGCATAGAATGAGGACCATCTGCTATCATGAACATAATGAGACATATGAAAATAAGCACTTTGAGCAAATTGAACAACTCTGTGAAATGAAGAAGCACTTTGTTGGACACTAGCACACTATTCTACAAATCTGAATTAACCACACTTGACCTTCACAACACCTACAATCATAGCACCACCATGTAAACTACAAAGACATCATTGTCATTTTGCTCCTCTTTCAATTTGTGCTTTGATGTATGTTCTACCACATTTCTTTAAGACATTGTACCTTGTCTAATTCATATAAGTCAATAACAGTCTTTTATACCTTAAAGAATGTACTACCCTATTTTGTGCCCTGTCTATACCATGAAAGACTTCCATTGCAACCACTATTCCTTACAAACCCTAACTCAAACTCTGTCTCTTGAAATATCATGATCCTAAATAATGTATGACAAACATCTCTTTCCTTTGATGAAGCATGTCCATTCCTTGAAGCATAGACACCAAACCAACTAGACTCCCTATCTGTCAATACACCTATAGAACCTCCTTGGGGTTTAAGAGATAAGAAATTGGATAACTCCCCCTAACCTCATGCTACCCTTATGAAAATAGAGATGTCTCTTGTGTAATATGCACAAGATTAGACTCATCCTTCTCCTGGTTTTGCTTTCTTCTCCAAACCTTCTGAATTCTTGTCTTCTAAGGATGCTTCCTTATCCACTTGCTCCTTTTTTCCTGCAACTCCCTTTTACTCAAAGTATTTGTCTTCTTGACATATCTAACTGGTTCCATAAATCCATTTCTACAAGAATATGCTTTATTCCTAGGAGTGTTGCAGTTATAACAAATGATGTTATTCTCTAGACCAAATAAAGGATAATTTCTTCTAGGCATATTAAAAGAAATCATACTTACATCCTTGACAAGATCATGTCTCTCATGCATTCTATAATTTCTTGTACAATTTCTTGCTCTATGGCCATAAACATAACAACAATAACAATAACCATGAAATTGAGAATAATTGTACCTCATTGAGTGCCTTGTAGATAGAGATCTTGTATACTTGATTATCCTTCCTTTTTGATCTTCTGGAGAAGCAGCATTATAACTCAAGTCTATCTTCTTTTTAGGAGTCTCTCTAACTTTAGAAGACTACCCTTGTTCATATCCTAATCCTGTGGTGTCCTTATAGTGTTTTTATTTTTCCAACATTTCATGTAACTTGCTTGTACTCTCTTCAAAATTTAGATTCTTTTCCAACTGCTTCCTAATATCCTCAAGATCTTTTCTTAAAGAGACTATTTCTCCTTTAATCTTTTGGCATTCAACTATTGTAGCTTTCAAATCAGACTTTGTTACATCATCTATCCTCTTAGCTTCCTCAACCTTTGTCTTCAGACTGATAATCAATTTATCTGATTCATCTACTTGACTCCTTAAATCTATAATCAGATTTCTTGCCTCTTCAAGGTCTAAAACAACTTTGTCCTTAGAGTCCTTTTGCTTGTTAAAGCTCCAACTCTAATCTCTGATTCTCTTTTTTAAATTTCTTGATCCCACCTAGGGCACACATGAGTTCTCCTTCAACATCAACCTCATACTCATGTTCATCATCACACATAATGTGATCTCCTTCTTCTGAATCAGATTGGACCTCATCTCCTTCAAGTGAATGTCTCCTTTCATTATCACTTAACTCAGATACCAAGCTATCCTCTCCTTTAAGTGCATCAGCTTGATAGATTCTAATCAACTCCTTCCACACATCCTGAGCTATTTCACAATGCATAACTTTACAAGAAACTTCATTAGATAATCTGGACAAAATAGCTTTCTTTGTTGTATGATTGTATTCATAAGCCTCTTTGTTACTTGTAGTATTAGGTGATTGAGAGGAAATAAAATACCCATTCTCAACTGACATCCACAAACCATACCCTAAAGAAGACAGATAGATTTGCATTCTAATATACCAAATAGAGAAGTCTGAACCACCAAAGAAATGAACTCCAAAAAACTTTACCTCTAATTTAATACCTGACTCAACTTGTGAGAAATTTCTATCAACTGATTGTAGATCACCATTTGAATTTTGTAGAGATTGTACCTTTTGATTAGTATGTGGCTTGACATTTTTCTTTTGTTTATTTCTCTTGTACTTTCCCATGGTACTCCACTATCAGGACCTACCCAAGCCTGTTAGACTTATATAGGGAACCTATGCTCTGATACCACTTGTTGGAGTACAATCAACATTAAGAAGGGGGGGTGAATCGGTGTTGTAGATAAAACAACTTATTTACTTCTTAACAAAACTTGAAAATAGAAAGTGAAGGAATCAAACTTGACAATATGCTTTATCAAAGGAAGGAATCAAATACTAAACAAAAAATAAGATAGAATGTTCAAGCATGAAAGAAAAATGAATCACACAACAATTGCGACCATGACACAATAGCTTTCATGAGTGGAAAACCCTCATAGGGATGAAAAACCACTCTAAACTGCCTCACTAGCTTAATCATGAAATCACCAATTACAGAGCCTCACTGGCTTTTAAGTTTCATTGACTTATATCACTGCCTCACTAGAACTTCTATGCAATTGCCTCTATGGAAAAAAGAAGCCTCATTGGCAAGGAATGAACATAAGAAAAAAAGAATCAATTCAGGGGGTTACCCTGTTATGATATGTACCAAAAAAATATACCTCCAACACTTTGACTACAAGAGCTCCCTTTTCTACAAGATTCACATCATAAAAGAAATATTTTCTTTACAAGACCCCCTTCAACAAATATAGTGATCAATGAACAATAAACTTCTCGAACAACCACACAATATCACTTCTCTACAATGCATTCACTTGGTTCTGCCTTGTCTAGACCACCTCCAATCTGATAAGTACATTTACTTCTCTGTTTGTATATCTAGGTACTACATACACTCAATAATGATAAAAACATAGCTCTATTCTTGTGTAACATTATTCATTGAATCATGAATCAAACTTTGCATATTCTTTCTACATAAGATTTCACTTAAAACCTCAAGCATACATCAAGATAGACTACTTCAAACCCTTTAAAAACTTCATGTATATCTCCTTGTGGATTATCAATATTCTGCATCTTGCCCTTTACACATTTCAAATAGAGACTTCAAAGTTATTCTCTGTCTTCCTGCATATGTATACTCTTCCACTGAAAATGATTTACATATGCTAATTGATCTTCAGGTTTAAAAATATAGTAAACATCATTATATCCTTCATATAATTGATAATCCTCATACTAGCATGTTGGTATTCCCTTAATCATTTTAAAACAATGAACAAAATCCATAAAGATATCATACAAATCTCATAAAGAAATTCATTGGCCCTTTGCATACTTAAGAGAAGTTAAAAAGACTACTTTATACCTTTTATTACCTACCGCACATCAAATTTAGAAAGCAGGTGTATCCATTGAGCTTCAAAAGGCATTTAAACGTCATCCATCTGTTAGGGTTAGCTAGCAGAAGATATCAATTAAATGCAAATAAAGATTAAATAGAGGAATGGATATAGACATAAATAATAACAGCAAGAGACAAGTTTTAACGTGGTTCACCCAAACTTAGGCTACATCCACCAACAGAGAGTCCAATATTATTATCCACTAAATCAAACCGATTACAACCAGCAATCCTTGCAACTCAATACCGCTGCAAAATGCTACAATCCAATATCAACAGAAACCCTAACCCTTAGCCACTTTTATCAAGCTTTTTGTTGGTTACAAAAATAGGGTTTTCTTATGTTGGCCAATGAAAAATAATTCCCGATGCCTTTATAAAATAATAGGCCCCACCTGCACTCCCCCGTTAAATAATTTGGGGGGAAACTGCGCCGATAAAAGTGGGGAAAATTTGACCTCCGAGTCTGATTAGGCTCCATATAACAACAATCTCCCACTTGGAGACTGATCAGACTCCACACCATATCATCTCCCACTTGGAGACTGATCATAACATCACTGACCCTATAGCTCCCACTGGAAATAAGCACCCTAGACTCTACTGTTCTATTTTTGTTGTGTTCAGTTTAGAAGACCAACCGAAGTTGTAGAGGAGCTCAGCTTCTCCCTTGTCACTGCCTTTGCAAACATATCCACTGGATTTTCATATGTATGTATCTTTTCTAGTATTAATTGTCCATCATCCGACACCAACCGAATAAAGTGATACCTCAACTGTATGTGTTTTGTCTTTGAATGCAAGGCAGAATTCTTTGCAAGATGTATGGCACTCTGACTGTCTGTATACAAATAACTGTTAGCCTGTTGTTTGCCCAATTCTTCCATGAATGATTGCAGACATATCATCTCCTTGCTTGCCTCTGTTGTAGCTACATATTCTACCTCTGTGGTGGATAAAGCAACCACCTTTTGCAACCGTGAGATCCAACTCACCGCTGTCCCACCTACAGTAAAGACATAACCTGTAGTACTCCACTTGGTATCAATATCCCCTGCCAAATCTGAGTCTACATAACCTGCCAAATCAGTATTAGAGCCCCCAAAACATAACTGTTTATTGGATGTACCTCTCAAATATTTGAGAATCCATTTTATCGCATTCTAATGCTCCAATCTGGGATGACTCATATACCTACTGATGACTCCTACAACATGTGCAATATCCAGTCTTGTGCATACCATGGTATACATTAAACTTCCTATAGCTGAAGCATATGGTACCTTGGACATTTTTTTTCCTCCTCTGGTGTCTTAGGACACATCTCCTTAGTCAATTTCAAATGACTAGGCAAAGGTGTGCTGACAGCTTTTGCATTCTCCATATTGAATCTCTGCAACACCTTGTCAACATAATCGGCTTGAGATAGAGTCAATTTTTTGTTCTTCCTATCTCTGCAAATTTTCATACCAAGGATTTGTTTTGTTGCCCCCAAATCCTTTATAGAAAATGACTGTGCTAACTGCTATTTTAACTCTCTTATGTGATCCATGTTAGACCCAACTACAAGCATGTCATCAACATATAAACATAAAATAATGTAGCTGTCATTATCCAACCTCTTAAAATAAACACAATGGTCAAAATTACACCTGCTGTAGCCTTGCTTATCCATAAAACTATCAAATCTCAAATACCATTGCCAAGGTGCTTGTTTTAGGCCATACAAACTCTTCTTCAATCTGCACACCAATTTGGGGGGAAATCACACCGATAAAAGTGGGGAAAATTTGACCTCTGAGTCTGATTAGGCTCCATATAACAACACCATCAGATTTTCCTTTCATGCCAACCTACCTTTTAATCTCCGCCGCATGATCATCTTTGGCGCCCATGAGTCTTCGGTGACCTATAAGCTCTGGTACCCCTAGGAAGTCGGGGCCAGTCATTCTACGAAGTAACAACCCTTAAGACATAAGTTAAGTTATGTTGAGACCAGTCAAGCATGTCAATGAAAAAATAGAAATAATGTTTGTGACAGGAAACTTAGTGTATAGTATGATATGCATTAAGGACTTTAACTTAGGGTTTTAGAGATGCAACTAGGGTTTTAGGGATTAAGAACTTGGAGATGAATTTCAAACCCTAAATACAAATATTATGCTCATTTCATGAAAAATTGTAAACCCTAATAGTGGCAGAGGAATCAAGTTGTATGAAGGAGTTCTGTAGAATTTTAGACTTAAAACAATTAGGATGTTCGATTAGGGTTTAAGTCCCTAAACCTCAACACAATGTAAATTTTGTCTATGTCACCTCCACTGCAAAGATCTCTACATAAAAGACCATGCGAACATCCTAATGACAAACTTAAATTAGGACTTGTGAGGAGGGAATCACATGGAATGAACCTATGAAGAACAACATCTATCCTCCAAAGACTTTTGGTCATTCCAAACACAACTATGGTTATTCTCTCTTCAATTGATCAATGAGGTCTCTTACTCCTAATACGAGAAGTCCAACAGCTCTTATACCATAACAACTTTTGAGATGGATGAAGCAACTCTAGCAACTCAATTCCTTCTGATCTCCTTGTACATATGAATACCTCTGTTCACTTTGACATCACACACCAACTTGTTGCTTTACCTCTGTCATTGAAGCACATCATCCTGCTACACCAAACCATATGAGAGTTCCTAATTTCATGCATGACACATAGCAACATATATGGATGACACAAACACTATATCACCTTATCAACATAATGGCACATTGGAACTTAGACATCCCTATCATCAACCTTGACATCAATGACAAACAAACTTGACCCTTTGACATCAATGAAAGACAATCTACAAAGATAACTGAGACTATTTCACACCTAAGCACTTGTTTGAGGGAAGCGGGTACTAAAAGTCACACAGAGTCCACAACATTGAACATAATTGATAGGAGGGAAGAGTGCTACACAACAATGCCCAACTAATGGTTTTAAATGTTTTGATCAAGAAAGTGTGAACAAACCATTTAAACACCTAGTTTTAAAATACACAATGTGTGTTTTAACAAATGTGCCAATTTTTACAAAAAGCTATGAATTGATGCAAAATTCTCACATGACCAATTAATGTATGCTTGAATATGAGTTCAAGATCTAAAATGCAATATTTCTAAGATGAATGCAATGAAACAACACCAATCTATGCTTGTTTATGCTTCTAAAATGCTCACTTGTTTCACTTTTTCCAATGCAAATGTACAAGATATGTTATGAAATTATGAGAATGATGAGGGGCTGAAAATTTAAACCTTTTAATAAGTCCAAAAATGTAGTAAAATTTGTCACAACACACAAATCTTGCAATGCTAGATGAAAGAATAGCAAAAATGTAGCAAAAATGCAAGGATTTTTAAAACCCTAATAGTGAAATTAAGGCATGAAAATATGCAAAATGACGAATGAATGGAATATAATCAGATTTAATATGCAAAATAACTCATATCAGATTTTAAAATGATGAAAAATCCCTACAATGCTCAAGGTAAGTGAAATTTTAAGGAAGTATGAATAAATATGCCTCTTTTTGTTGAAATCCATAATGTGTAAGTACAAAATTTGAAATGTAGACGCAAAAATAAAAGATGATGAAACATTACAGTCCAAAATCAGATTTTAATGAGTGTGAAAATGAGTAATAAAATCTGAAACAAGATTTAATTACAAACCCTAGCTATTGCAAATACTAGGTTATATGAAAAATGCATAATTTTAAGCAAATTCTAACAAATGAAGTATGAGAATGCAAGGTAGATGATTATAAAATGATGTAATAATGCAATTTATATCAGATCTGATGCAAGTATCAGAGATTTAAATGATTTTATATGAAATGCAATGCATATAGTGCAAACTATGTCAAAATGCAAGCCTAGAATGCTTGATTTTTTTCAAAATTTTCAATTTTTTTGTAGATTTTCAAATACAATATGATGATAATGAAATGTATGAATGCAAATCGAAAGTACAACACTCAGCAAGGTGCAAAATGTAATGAAACATGGGTTCACCAAAATTTTATGTATGAAAAAGGGGGATGAGGGTTTGATAGGATTGTTTAGCTAGATCCTCCTTTCACTACACACATTCAAGGATAGTTAACCAAGTTGAATCACAACTTCTACAAGAGGATTCACCTACAGGTTGGTTGTCACTTGTAATGATAGGGAAATTTGAAAATTGGTGATTAAAATCTATTAATTTAAGCCCAATTATGCATAAAACCCTAATTATTACAAAATCATAAAAAATAGACAAATTCTGACAAATGTTCGCACACAGAGATGCTAAATGGAGATCAGATACACACCAATTTTTGAAGTTTAGAATCCTAAAATGTGGGGGGCAAAGGGACTCATTCCTAAGCCCAAGGTATGATTTTCTTTGAGCATTTTCAGACTCCTTCTGCTACAGATTATCCCTATTCTAGATATTTTAGGCTCTGCAAACTTAGAGGGCAAAGGGACTAGTACCCAAGCCTTGACAATGCTCCTTTCTACTTCTTTTAGTTAGATCTAGAATCGTTATTCTTTGCAACACTCCTCTGCAACTCCACTCTTCACAATCTGATACTTGTCACCTGCAATCACAAGAAGAGGGGTTGGGGGTTGTGGTGTTCATGAGCTTGCCTCAATCAAGCCCTGGAATGGCATTCAAGCCTTCCAATATCATTGTTTGATAAAGAGTGCATATCCTTGTAGGATAGAGGCAAAAACAAATTGATAAATGATTGATTCAAACACAAATAGATATCACCTCAGAGGTGTAGCTTGCATGTAGATGAAGATCTTTCACAACATGAGAAAATAACAAACACAATAACAACACAAGTTTGCTCTACCACAATGAATGCTTTAAATGATCTACAATCATAAGCTCACCAAAATATCATAATCATCTCTAGTCATCTTCTTGTTTACTAATGAAACTCTAAACGTGCTTATATATGCATTCTCACTTTAATTTTATAATTCCAACTTAAGATGTTCGAAAGGAAGGCATTTAACGGTCACCTTACCGACTTTCAAATTTGGGACCATGCCAAAATAGATCAGGGCAAGGGCATGAGCGTCCAAGCCCTAGGACCTATTTTGGGTTAGGGGTAAGGCTCAACAATGTTCCTCAAGCCCCATTTGACATGGGTTTCAAGTCATTTTGTCTCGAGAGTTAATTATAACATGCAAGATGAAAAACAAGGGACCCAGGAGCTAAACTTAGGAGGTAAAAGTCCTAAGGGGGCATTTTATGACATAACAACTCCAAACTTTCTCATCTTTAACTTGTTGTATGTTCTTACTAGAAATCTTTCCTTTCTGAGATATACCATAACTTCATCTCCAACAGAAAATTCCTTATGTCTCCTCTTCTCATCTTTTTTTTTCCTTTTACTTGTTATTCATCTCTTCCAAATGATTCCAGAACTGAGTGTGTATTGTCTCCATGTATCCTACAAATTCTTTTTCCTCTGTACTCCTTTTGTTCTCCATAATGATGTCTCTCAGCTCTGCAACTCCTCTAGGTTGTACTCTAGTCACAACTTCAAATGGTGTCTTCCCTATACTTCTACTCACTGAGTTATTGTATGCAAACTCTACTTGTGGTAGAATTATATCCCAATTTCTCACCTTATCTCCTACTAAGAATCTCAATAAGTTACCCAAAATCATATTTACCACTTCTATTTGTCCATCTATTTGTGGGTGAAATGTTGAACTGAACTTTAGGTTTGTCTTCATCTTCTTCCACAATGTTCTCTAGAAATATCCTATGAATGTTGTATCCCTATCTGAAAATATACTCTATGGTAATCCAGGAAATCTCACACTCTCCTTGAAAAATTGGTCAGCAACATGTACAACATCATTTGACTTCCTACAAGGAATGAAATGTACCATCTTTGAAAATCTACCCAGTACTACAAACATAGAATCATGTCCCCTCTGCGTTCTTGGTAAACCTATTATGAAATTCATGCTTATATCTTCCCAAGGTCTTTCCCGTACAATCAAAGGTTTATATAATCCAGTATTTTGACTACCTTTTGCAACTTGAGAAATTCTGCAACTTTGAACAAATTTCCTTACATGCTTCTATATATTTGAGGCCAAAAATAATGCTCATTCACCAAATCCATTGTCTTATCAATACCAAAATGTCTTGCTAATCCACCATTATGCTTCTCTTTGATCACATTCTCTCTCATTAAACTCTTAGGAATACACAAGTGATTCCATTTGAACAACATATCCTCCTAAATGAAATTGTAGACGCCTAAAAGTGTCCTCAGATTGTGAAACCCTAATCTCTACCACATTTTCCTATTTTTTCATAATTTTCCTCTATGATTAAATAATTAATTTTAATTGATTAATTATTTAATTATTCATTACCCCTTGCCCCCTTTAATTTAGATATATAAACATTTATTTAAATTAAAAGGCCTTATCACCTATTTAATTTAATCCTCTCACAATATTCCCCTCTTCAAATAAATTAAATAAATGAACCTAATTTATTTAATTTAAAAGTCATCCTCCACCTCATCATTTCTCCCAATTTTAAATTTAATTTTGTCTTTTAGTGGTGAGAAAACCCTAACTGATCATATCCCTCCATTTTGATCCAAAGTCAATAGTGAATCCTGGCCATTCCTTCAAATTAGGTCTTCTATAAAACAACCTCTCTGACTCATTTTCACCTCTCTTAGGCCATCTCTCTTAGTTCATTTTTCAGTCTTCTCTCTGAATCCCTTATGCACTCTCCAAAATCTTATTAAATCACATACATGAGCTTCTCAAGATCTTTGCATAAACTTGTAAATCTGAGAACAAATAGTGCAAGATGGAGGAGGACAATGGAGATAGGTTGATATTAGCTTAGATTCATAGTTGCTTTCATGTTTATTTGATTGTTATCTAGGCTAGATTGTGCTCCATTGGGAGGTAGGGTTAGCTGTGTTCTCATTTATGCATGTTAGCTAGCTTTTTCCTTGACTTCAGAAATAATCCAACCAGTAGATTCTATCTATCACATCAGGTTCCTTACATGCTTTCCATGCTTCTGCAAAATCAATGTCATTCTCATACATGTGCTTAAGTTCTTCAAAACCTAGTACTTCTACCCTAACCTTTGTCAGCAAGTTCCTTCTTCTACTCAATGCATCTATAACTTTGTTTGACTTTCCAGTCCAGTGCTTCAATACAAATGTGTAACTCTGTATGAACTCCACCCATCTCATGTGTCTCTTATTCAACTTACACTGACTGTTTAAATATTGTAAAGCTTGATGGTCAGTGTACAACACAAATTCCTTTGGTAGCAAGTAATGTCTCCACTTCTTCAAGGCTTGAATTATGGCATAGAACTCTTGATCATAAACTGAATATCTCCTCCTTGCATCATTCATCTTTTCACTAAAATATACTACTGGTCTCCCTTCTTGACTTAACACTTCTCCTATTTCATTTCCATTGGCATCACAATCAACTTGAAATACTTTGTCAAAATTTGGTAATGTTAACACTAGTTGCTCTATCACCTTTTTCCTTCAACAATTCAAAACTCCTATGTGCTCCTAATGTCCACTTAAAATCCTTCTAGTCACCTCTTATTGTCTCTATCATTGGTGTGCATATAATAATAAAACTTTTGATGAACTTTCAGTAGAAACTTGCTTGTCCATGAAAAGATCTTACCTCTCCAATGTTCATAGGTGTTGGCCACTCCACAATTGCTTTCACTTTCTCTGGGTCCATCTTCAATCCTTTTGTAGAAATCATAAATCCTAAATATACCAGTTCTATCTTCATGAAACTCCATTTCTTGATGTTTATCAATAATTTCTCTTCTCTCAGTCTCTAAAGTATGTGTCTAATATGTTGCAAATGTTCTTCCTTTGTTCTACTAAAAATTAGAATATCATCCAAGTAGACAATAACAAACTTACCCAAGAATTTATTCAAAACCTCATTCATCAACCTCATGAAAGTACTTGGTGCATTAGTTTATCCAAAAGGCATGACTAACTCTCATACAATCCTTCATTTGTCTTGAATACAGTCTTCCACTCATCTCCTTCTTTGATTCTAATATGATGATATCCACTCTTTAGGTCTATCTTTGTGAAATATTTTGCTCCGCTCAAATAGTCCATGATGTCATCCATCCTTGGAAATGGAAATCTATACTTGAATATGATCTTATTGATTGCTCTTGAGTCTATACACATCCTCCATTCTCCATCCTTCTTTGGTGCTAGTACTGCCAGTAGTGCACATGGGCTTAAACTTTCTCTAATTAGTCCTTTCCTCAACAGCTCTTATACTTCTCTTCATAGCTCTGTATTTTCTTCTGGTGTCATCCTATGTGTTGATTTGTTTGGGAAACAAGCTCTAGGTATGAGGTCCATATGATGACTAATACTCCGAATTGGTGGCAATCCTTTTGGCACATTGTTCAATATGATATGTTGGTATTTTGTCAGTAATTCAATTATTTCCTCCTGCAGTGGTTCTACTTCTTTTGCAGTAGTAGTTTCTACACTTAGGGTACCACACTTCTTCAGAATCAATGCAAAACACATGTTTTCATGTCTCAATCCATCCAAAAATTTCCTTCTGTGTACTAAACAAATTCTAGCATTACCGCATACTTCACTTTTGGGCTCTTCTTCCAAAGGTATCAAGATATGTCTTTTCCCATTTAATGTCATATTATAGATATTCTTCCTTCCATCATGTATTGCCTTCCTATCATACTACCATGGTCTTCCCAACAATATATGACATACATCCATCAACATAATATCACACAATACCTCATCATTATTAGATCCTATATGAAATTTTACCAAACATTATTCACTCACTAGTAGCTTGTGTTCATCTTGAATCAATGCTATCTTGTAGGACTTTGAATGTTTCAACCTCTCCAAATTCAGCTTTGTCACCATCTCTTCTAAAACTAAATTGTCTATACTACCACTATCAATGATAATCTTGCAACATTTACCTCCTAATTTGCATCTTGTCTAAAACAAACTTTTCCTTTGTGGTGGCTCCTTAGTTACTTTTGCTTGGAAGAAAGCTCTCCTCATGACTAATGATTTTCCCTTCTTTGGTTTCCTACTGAACTAGGTGATCCAATCAATTCTTCCTTTGCATATGTTGCTCTTGCACTATTCTCTATCATTTTTCTAGTACTCCCTTGATGAAATTCAAATGCTCGATGTCCTTCACCTCCACACTTCAAATGGGTTCCTTTGAATGATCTCTTGTCAAATCCTCTTTCATCCCTCTAGTATCCCTCATTGTGGTAAGAATTATGACTTCCTCTATTACTATGGTAGAAATTTCTATCATCTCTCCCTCTATGATATGCATTATTGTCTCTTTCTTCTTTACGGTATGGGCTACTCTCCTTGTTTTGCTCTACATATGGTCTTCCTTCTCTGCATTATGTTCTACCTCTCTAAAATTTTCCTCTTCTACCTCTCTGTCTTTGCACATGTCTCTTCTTCAATGTTTCTTCAACTTTTAGTGCAAATTTATATGCATCTTCCACTGTTGCCATCCTTACCAAGCTTAGTTCTTCTTGAATGTTTATCCTCAGGCCATTTATGTACCACACCACTTTCTCCTTCCTTGCTTCACTATGTCCAATCCTAATAATCATCTTGTGAAATTCTTCAGTGTACTCCTTCATAGTCTTATTTTGCCTTAGGTTTTGTAAACTCTTCAACAATTCTAACTCATAGCTGGTAGGTATGAATTGATTCTTCAATTTTGTTACCATCCTATCCCATTTTATGATTTCTCTTTTCCTCTCCTATTTCTATCCAATTAGACTTATTTCCACCAAATAGTAGCATGTCCTTTCAACTTAGTTTTTACAAATCTTACTCTTTCTAGATCTTCAATTTCCTCATATTCAAAGTATTCCTCCATGTCAATTATCCATTCAATCAATTCCTTAGGGTTTAAATTTCTAGTATAGTTTGAAATTTCCATTCTAGGTCTCTTACCAATCTTAGAAATAACTTTCAATATCTTTACCTAATCAGATTCTTCTTCTTCTAGGGTTTCTTCATTTTGGTCAGTAGCTTGAAATTCATCATCATCACTCTCATCTTGATGCCTAGGGTTTAATCCTCTCCTTTTATCCTCTTCTACAACATCCAATCTAACTTTCATTATTCTCATCATTTCTATCATTTCTTCCATTCTTCCAACAACATTGGCCATAGTAGGCATTCTCCTTGGTGGCATCTCTTCCTCAGATCCAATGCAACTACTTCAATTCAACGATCTGACTACAAGGTTGCAACTGCCTCACAATCAACACTTTGTTTACAAACACAAGTAGACTACCTTAGGTTGGCGATCTATTCACTTCAAGATCTTCCAGAATGTCTTCTCTCCCATAGGATACACAAAATTTGCTTTGATACCACTTGGTGCAGTCATAGATGGAGGGACCAGATAATGGACTATCCAACCATGTAGCCTGAGTAAACACAATGGAAACAACACAAGAATAACATAAGAATGAATTGTAATGGAAGATTTATATATTCAATATCTCAGATAATTACAATGCTCATATGTCAGCAAGATGTGGACTATTATGGGCTCACAGGCCTGTCCTCTAGTAGAATTACATAAAGATATAGGTTTAGAGTGCCTTTTACAAATCCACAACTAAAGACTAAAAACTTTCTATCATAATCACTATCATACTACTACTTCTAATGAATTCTTATATATCATCTCCCAGCTCAAGGAATGCTCTGCGTTGGCATTAAGAGGTTTCAAACTCCAATGCATGATGAAATGTGTAGGTTGGCCTACAACATGTGGTAATGCTCCATAAATGGATGAAATGTGTTGTGGTTCTCAATGAAGGTCTATCTGGTCCCATACTGCCTTGTGAGATGCTCGATTTGGCTCCACAAGTCACGAAAATGCTCTGCAAACCATGTATGCTCATACTAAATGTTGAGTGCTCTGTTCTATGAGTTTTGATGATCTGATAGTGATAACTCTCCACAGACAATTCCAAATCTCATGAAATCTGGATATGATGTAGATGACATAATGTAGAATCTAAATCCTACTCCATGAGATTTGAAATGATGACATGTGGTAAAATGTTGTGCAAAATGTTGAAACTACAGCTAGTTGAAATGCAAGAAAATAAAAGAAATCAAATATTTTTGGTTGATGCAAGATTGTTTTTCAACTTGGGATGCTCCTACATCAGGTCTCTAGGGGCAACCCTACATTTTTAGTGTGGTCTCTAAGGGTGAACTACTATGGTAAAATGAGAAACCCACTTTCCAAAAGGGGTGACCTTGTCATCTTTTGTTATGTGAACTTTTTCTTCTAGTTCTAGCTCAAATTTGCACCAAATTGAGTCTTGATTGCAGGATTCTTCATGCATAACTAACTACCAAATCCCCTTGATTGTTACAATTAGGGTGCCATCCAACTTGTAAATCCTATGTATTTTATTACTCCTAATATTGTTTGTAAATCATTCATAAAAGATGAAGTATCCACCAAGTAGCGATCTTGTTTTAACTACATGTTTGCAAATTTAGTATGGCATCTCTGCTCTTGCTTTTGTTTGCATATAGTTGTCTCTATAGCATTCTTATGCTCATGCATGACTTTTCATGCCTTTTTAAAATTTGTATAGCTTCATTTCACAAGGCCATTATGCTTCATATCGTTCAAAATGCTCATAACAATCATCCTCTTTTGCCAATTCTTTTATCTTTAAAGCTCAATTCAATTTAATTTCTCCCATCTTCAAACCTATTGCCTAGACGAACCTACTAATATAGAGAAAGAGAGGGTGGACATGAAAGGATTTTGAGGACTCATGAAGCACTGACACCCAATGCATACCAGTTCCTTTCATGTTTTCAATAGTAATTAGAACAAATCTTTGCTCTTGAGGAGGTAAATTTTCTATTTAAATTTTTTTTGATAGGACATTTTATTATTTATTGCATTAGATTAGATTTTCTTACTTAGCTTAGGTTTCCTTGTATTCCTATATTAAATTTTATTTCCATGGTTTATAGATTATTTACAATTTATTTTTTAGATTACAATTCAAAAACTAATTCACAAGAAAAAATAATAATAATTTAGCTTGCATTTAAAAATTCATTTAGATTGCATCCCTTTTCAATTCCTAGATAATTAGATCACATAAAAATTTAGAGAAAAAGAACAAAAGTTGTACTACATTAATATAGTTTGCATTCACAAAAAAGAATAAAAACATTAGGAAAACATCAAAAAGAAAAAAAGTGATCAAAACTCTTGGTTTTATCACAAGGTCAACACATTAAACAAGTCAAAAAAAGAATTCAAGAAGCCCTTGATACCATCACGAGGTCGATAGTCAACATTTTCAACATAGCCATCAACACAAACTTTTCCACCTCTTGCTTAAAATTCAATGTGCCTAGGCGTTAGGGAGGATTGGATACAATCCATCCTTGACAAGATTCAGGAGAGCCTTGTTGGCAAGAGATACTGCTCTAGTATAGACTTGTATGTTGTCATTGATGGCAACAAAGCTTAGAGATCTTATCAGCATGACATGAAGTCATAACTCCAGAAGCTTTTGTTGGAATTCATATCCGGTTGGTAAAAAGACTAAGTATGGTCATGAAACAAAGTAAGGGACAATAATTGGATCAGTATGCTTCCATAGATGAAGACCTACAAATGTGGCTCAGGTATGATGTTCATAACCTTTTGATGTTGTTCTGTTCTAGACATCAAGTTCTGACCTCTTCTAGAAGTCACTCAGAAGAAATATCTAAGTCTGGATGAGTAGAGGTATAGTAGAGATAGTGAATAGGGCATAGTATAATGGTCTACATTCCTCCACAAGTGAATGTATTGTTATGTAGTTATAAGGTATTGTAAAAACTTGTATGAACTGTCTAATTCTAGAATTGTGAGATCTGAAGTGCACCGAAAAAATAGTTGCAAGCTACTGAGTATCAGCACAGTATTTGATAGAGTTTGACTGAGACAAAGTCTGAGTTCTGATGGTCCTCAATTCTTTGCAAGATGATATCATACCTTGCGGTTTTGAGGGTAAGATTGGGAATATGTGAAGAGTCCTTGATATGACTTTGGAAGTGTTTTGTGATCTATAGTAAAAGTTATAAGTCAATAGATGAACCTATTAAGCATGCTCTTAAGGAACAGGCTGAATGGTATAATAAATCATTATGCAGAGAAGAGATAGTATTTGAAGGATCTACTTAATTAATTAAATGATTAGAGCCGACAAGCTACATCTTTCAATGAACACATTTCATATCTTGGATGCTGACCTAATTATGAATCAAATCATGATATGGATATATAAGAGCGATGAATTTTGGTTGAGGATGTATGGATGTGTAGGTGTGATGCGAGTATGTGAATAGCAGAGCAGAAATAGAAGATTAATAATCATGAAGACTTGGGATTCAAAATTTAGTTGTTAAAAGACTGCACCTTGGCATATTGACAGATGCTTATGTAGTACTCCTTTTCATATACTATTTGATTTGTATTTGGCAGTGAGCCTTCTTCATTAAGGTAGTGAGCCTGGCAGTGAGCCTCTAGTAGGGTTTAATAGCCCTTAGGGTTTAACAACCCTTATTATAATCTTTCTAGGTTTAGGGTTGAGGCTATGAGCCTGCTAAACCTAGTTGTACTTCATGGCAGTGAGCGAACATGTTCTAGGTCCATGGAGTGACCAAACCTGAAGATAATCATTTGTAAAAGATTGCAATATATATATATATATATAGAGAGAGAGAGAGAGAGAGCTAATCCTCTCCATGGTTTTTCTCCACCTTGGGGTTTTCGACGTAAAAATCCTGGTGTCTATGTGTTATGTTTTTGTGGTTGCTATTTATTTATATATTGAGCTTTTGTTTGATAAATTTTGTAAAATGGTTAAAAGTGAAAGTGAATAAAAAGTGTTATGGAACACTGATTCATCCCCCTCTCAGTGTTCCTGATATTCAATAATTGGTATCAGAGCCAAGTTCCTTGGAAGAAGCCTAACAGCTGAAGGAAGATCTAGGATAGTGTGATCATGGCAATAAGAAGATTTGGAAATTATGAAAGTACCAAGGAGTTAGAAGCATCCCTTATGTGTCTTGAAAAATCTGAAGTAAAAGTTAGGGATCTGAAGGAAAACTTGCAACAAGCTGATGAATGTATCTCAAAGCTAAAAGAACAAGTCAAGAAATTCAAAGACAAATACAAAGAAGTTAATGATTAATTGATATCAGCAAATGAAGCCATGAATGATTTGGAAGCTGAAGTTATAGAAAGAACAAAAGAAGAAGATGATTTGAATTTAATTGTGAAGAGCAGATCAGAAGATTGTGCCAAACTTGAAAAAGAATTGTAAGTCTAAAAATAGACCTGGAAAAGGCCAAGAGCTTTGAAGAAAAATTCAGGATAAGTGATGCAAAGCTTGATGAAATGATTGTTAGCTAGAAGAATGCTGATGAAAAGCAAGGATTGGGATTTTAGAGAGGAGAAAGTTCAAAATCTAGTCAAACAAACACTGAGTCAAGGCAAAACAGAGGATACTAGTTCAGAAATCAAAGAAGAAGACCTAGAAGACCTCTAGTCAGATAGCCAAATGCTCAGAGGTATCCATCTTTCAATACTATTTTAATTGCAATAAGTTTGGTCATAAAGGTACTCAATGCAGGAGTAGAGTAAATCAAAATATTTCATCATTCTCTGGTCAATGCTTCAATTGCAAGAAAATTGGTCACAAATCTAATGAATGCAGAAATCTAGTAAGAAATGGGTCTTACAATGCAAGGAATAATCAATCATTCAATGAAAGGTTTTTCACATGCAATAGATTTGGACACATGGCTAATCAATGCAGATCAAGGATGAATTCATTTAGAGGAAGAAATCAAGGAAAAGGAAACATTTTATGTTTCAATTGCAACAAATTTGGACATGTTGCAAGATTCTGTAGAAGCAAAAATATGAAGAGAAATTACTATGCTAAAGAAAGAAAAATAGAGCAGAGGAATGATAAGGGAAAAGAAAAGATTGATCCAGTATAAATCAAGAATGAGATGTGTTTAGTGGAAAATTGGATTTGTTAATGTATTAGTGTTTTGGTGTTTAAATCTGCCTTTCCACTTTACATTCAAGGATCTAGGGTCAAGTGGCAATTCACTATCATACCCTAGATCACTGTGAGATGTAGGGAAACTCAGATTAGGGAATTTAATTGTTAATTTTCTCTCTCTTATGCTCAATTAACCATTAAAACCCTAATTATGTAAAAATAGAAGTAAACTAATGAATTACAGAAAATAGTGCTACAGACGAAAGCAAAATACCAAATTACAGAGTACCTATTTTCAGGGACTCAAGGCGGAAAAGTTAGGGACAAAAGAGTGGGTGCCCAAGTCCAAGCCATGTTTTCTATCCAGATTTGGCAACAAGATCTGCAACCTAAATCTTTTGTATCAAAGATTTTCCTCACACGGAACTTCGGGGACTAGGGAGTGGGCGCCCTAGTCCAGGGGGCAGATTTTCTTCCTTTTCTACACTTTAAACACTCCAATATACTTCTCTGCAACTCCACTTAGTCTAGTTCCTCAACCTATAACCTGCAATCATGAAAACTTGGTTTAGGGGTTGTGGTGTTTAGGAGCATGCCTCAGTCAAGCTTGGGAAGGACACTTAAGTTTTCCAAACACCTTTGTCAGATAGAGGGAGCATGCCCTTGTGAGGTAGAGGCCAAATCCAAATGAAACAATGATAAAAAGCACAATGATATCACCTTGTAGTGAAGATCTCATAGGAGAAAGATGCTCTTCATTCCATGAGGAGATGAATGCTCAAATCTGCAAATACAAACACATAAACAAAACAAGTCTACTCTTGCAACACTATGAAAGCCTTGAATCACCTTAGGATGCCAAAATCACATGAACATAATCTAGTTTCTAAATGAATGCCTAAGCATACTTTTATATGCAACTACAAACATTCCCGCCAAGATTTCAAAAATCAAAACTTACCGTGTCAGCAAAGGGACCAAATAACGGTCACAAACTAACACTTAAATTTTGGGCCTGGCCCAAAATAGGTCAGGACTAGGGTGCAGGCGCCCAAGTCCTCCCCCCTATTTTGGGTAGGGCTAAGGTCAAGGGGTCTTCCTAGGTTCATTTTTCCATGAAACCTAGGTCTCATTCCATCGGGATGCCAAAATATGAACTAAGATGTCCTAAATGCATACAAAAGACCCGGGAGCTAAACCTTATGAGGGAAAAGCCCCCAAGGGGTCATTTTCTGAGGTTACATTTAGCCCCCACTTTAATGTATGTATAATCACAAGGCCAATACATGCATTAAAGTATGGTCACAAACACAAGAAACACTCCAAGCACAGAGAAGACATGCCAATCACATAGAAGACAGTAACAGGCACGCAAATCATGGAGAAGACAGTTACAGTCACGCAAAACATGGAGAAGACAGTCAATACATAGAAGACACATTAATGCATGGAAGATAGGCTTGATTTATTTTCTTTCGTTTTTCTCATATATATGAAATTCAAATGCAAGTACTAGAAAGTAAACAAACCTCCAATAATTTAGGAAGCACTCATCGCACTGGCCTTTATACTGCACATATGGGGCAACACACATGCAAGACATGCAAATCCTCCCAAAATGCAAGATGAACTCATTGAGCAAGTATTTAGACTGCATATGGGGCAACAAACACACCACACAAATCAAGCACACTAAACACACACCTGAAGACATGGAGAAAACACGGCAGACAAGCAATGGAGTATACCTATTTATAGGTCCAACACCATCTCAGGCACATTATAGGCACACACCGATGATTGCGCTTCACCACAACAATCACCGAAAACATGCTTAAGGGTTGAGTTAGTCACTGAACTACTCCCTGCCTCTGCAGAGGACTTTTGAAAATGATAGGATGTGTAATCTGCTCTGAGAAATACACCATCCCTGCCTCCACAGAGGGCTTAAGATAAAAAGGATATAAGCAATATCTCACCTCCGGAGAGGGCTTACATGATTGATTGATTGATTGCAAACAAACTCAGGATGCAGGATGCACTCATCGAGCAAGCCTTTAGACTGCACCTAAGGACAAGCACATTGCTAACATCGACAATAGATAGCTTACCTTATATATGCCCCCACCTTAAGTTGGTTAATATCAGGTATCGATATCAAGCACGTTAAGGTAGGAAGAAAACACACAAAGGAACACCAACTTTCCCAAAGCCCATGCCCCCTGGAGGTGACATGTACTTCATGATCACCAAATGTTCCCACAAACACATACCTACAAGAAATATGTTAGTGTCTACAAAATCATGATAAACAACAACATCAATGCATGTGAAATCTGATGTATGCAAGATTCAAGTAGACAAAGTGCATAGAGCAGCAATATTGTTTATGATTTGTAAATGAGATAGAACACCATCAAAATCATCACTACATGGAAAGCACGAGTGCTCCCACTAGCCAATCGTCAGATAAGATATACAACCCCATCATCATATTAGGAACTAAGTCCATTTTTTTTATTTCTCTTGAAAGGGACACTAGGTCCACATCAATATAAATGTTTGTTGTCATCCACCTGCTAGGTGGAAACACTAGAGAAAGGGAAACAATAAATCAGAGGAGAGAAGCAAGTGTCTTAGGGACAGTCACATAGGAGGGTGCCCCCAGGTCACCAACTGCGATGCTATGTCCATAAGACACAACACACAACAATGAAATCAGAGAGAGAAACGATATAGAAGAATGATGATACAAGTAGAAGAAGGTCACAACATAGGCAGTCTCCTAGTATCCTAAACCTTACGGGAGAATCTGAGGTCATCCTAGGAGGCCTAAACAACATATAACACATCACAGGGGAAGGGCATCACGAGAGAGATAAAGGGTTAGGGATACTTACTTGTAGGGCCCCTACCGGGCTAGAGGTTGTCTATAAATAAATCATCGTCGTCATCTTCCCACTCCCTAATGTTGGAGGAAAGTGGGGCGTAAGGTAGCATAGCTACATTCATGTCTTGCTCATCATGTTGTTCATTGTTAGGATCATTATTGTTTAGTTGAATGTTAGGATCAATGTTTTCTTGTTGAGAGGCAAGGTTTATGGCATATTCTTGTCTTCTTCTTCTTCTTCTTTCTCTTTCTTTTCTATTTCTCTTTCTTCAACCACTTATCTCTTGTAAGACAAGCCCTTTCTCTTTCATAGGTTGTTGCAAATTAGAAGATGAAGCACCAGGATCAAACCTCATTTGTCGCGGTGGTATATTTTGTTGTTGACAATGACCTCTCGATCCTTGTAAAGATTTTGGGGGAGGAACCTCAGCATACGGACCTTGTCCTTTCGATCTAAGATTCTCTTCACATGTGGGTTGTTTGTCTTTTGTCATTTCTTGTATAGAAGGACTAGATGTTGGATGTAACAGTTTTGCTTTGTAGTTTCTATAGCTCAAAAATGTAAACTCTGTCTGTAGTTCCTGATGGAACTATGAAAATTTTCCATAGTTTTATCCCCAGCTTTACAAAAATTTGGTTACGATATTTCCATGATTAGGGTTCTTCTGCTAAAAATGTTTTGAGTAACCCAACTCTGCCAAAAACCCTAAACCCCTATAGTATCAAGTCAATAGTTGCACTCAAGTCTAATTCTCCAGTGACTGCCTATTCCCATCACTATCCTTTTAATGCCCTTTCCACGTCATCCGTTAACGTTGTTCACCGGCCCCTCACCAAAAAAATACCTTCTATAGCCCATGCCAAGGAAAAGATTAATATTTAAAAGAAAATTTGCCCAATTGGTCATCCTTCGTCTAGTTGGCCAAAGGTTATAGGAATGTCTAAGACTGGTTTTACTAATTAGTTTTGTGCAGGTGGAGCATGCGGATTCATTTTTGTCATTCTACCCATGATGAATTGCAAAGGAAACTGGCCTCGGTGGAAGAGCAGAAAGGGTGATGCTAGCTGAGGATGATACCAGCTGGCATGAAGGTGGGTCCGAAGTGCTACATATTAGTTTATGTCTCAATTCCGTCATTTTGCCATACTCCTTTGAGAGGTTTTTTGAGCGACCAAAGAATCAAAAAATTGAGATGCGTGGCTTCCTCATGGTGATGGGACTCTTATATTAAATACATATCTCAAACAGTGGCATCAAGTGGGACCGTTTCAAAGGATGCTATGCCCGAGGCACAATGATCTGACGGTTATCCGCCATTCTTCTAGGATTATATCTCTGATCACATCCTTCATACACGGAATAGCGAGTGCCGTCTTAATTGCATTATGGAGGGGACTTTTCCTCAGGATCACAGCTAAAAGGATAAAACCCAAGTGGCATGATACTATTGAATGAAGTAAGAAGTGTGATCCAACCTAGAAAAGGGATCAAATTGGCACCGTCAGTACGTGCCAGCAAGAATCAAGATCAATGGCCTAAATTCAAAATCATGTTAGAAGGATTCATTGGCACTAAACCTGACTTAGTTGCATATCAAGGCATTAACTACTCAGGCGTGTGTAGGGTCTTCATCACCACCACTTTTAAGGAATTTAGTAATAGAATGATTTGGCTTATACAAGCTCAACCTTTGGAAATTTGTGCCCTTACAGGAAATGACTTTGTGATGAAATTTGATGTGATGATAGAGCTCAATTGGGAGAACCAAGACACTTGATCTAGCAAAACTCAATACAAGAAGTGATGTTTTCAAGTTATGCAAAATTATGAAGCTTTATCTTTCTACTCAATTATGGCAATCTCTGATAGATTTCAATTTATGGTAGAAAATATACTGAAATGACTGGAAATTCATACACCATAGATGGGTGGATGTATGCTTACATCCTTGAATTTCTATAAATAGGCAAGTGTTGTTGTTATAGTTCATACTCGCTAAAGTTATTCTAATAGTATGGCTTTCCCTTGCTCCTGTGTGTTCTGTCTACTCCCCTGTTCTTTAGGATATTCTTCCTTGTTCTCATGGCCCTCAATCTATCCTTACAGAATTAAAAAAAGGACTTGGAATTATCTCTTATGGAATCAGTGGTACAGGAATGATAAGGGGGCAACAACAACACTATGTAAATTTCTATGGGCATTTCTTCTTCCTCGTCCTTCATCCAGATTGGGATCCTTGATTTTAATCTCCATACTCCAGCCATTCATTATGACTGTCATTTGGCAGATTAGTATCAGGTGTGGAGGAAACTCATTTTTCCTTCCACCTTCATCCCTAGTCTACTTCTTATAACAAAGCATTATTTGTAGATGTAGGGGTGTTTCCTCTCTAGATGTAGCATATAAGGATAGAATGCTCCTATTTTTGTCGTTGTTGTTGCTGCCCTCACCGGGTGGATGGTATATCCATACCCGGTCTGATGTGATTTCATCTAGTCTCCATCTAATTGAATTGGTTGGTAACCACTCAATTATGGAAGAGGAATCACATCCCTGCAAGTGACAATGGGCATAAAGTGAAGAACTCCAGTTAATGGGGTTTTCTTCTGATATTGACGCTTGTAGTTGTTCTCAATTGTTGAGGGAAAAATGGATAGTGAATTCTCTTATCCAATAGATAAGCAGCATAGGATGGGTATAAGGGATTCCACAACATCAAATAATTGGATCCCCATCAACCTCACTACGTGTCTTCCCACCTAAATTGAGAGGACAAATTTGTAGAAGGCAGTTACTTCGGCATTTCAACATGGATGCTGAGCACACAGTCATGAAGTGGTTGCACCAGCCTCTTCAATTGTATCTATTCATTACAAAATAGTTGTAACTTCTTTTTGTTTTAAGGCCTGAAGCTTGTTGCCCCCTTATTTCTATAAAAGGGGATTCAAGGCTTAGAAAAAGAGATTGGTTCGAGGTCATATTTCTATCTTTAGTCTGAAATAGGGATCAATCTAGTCAGGGAAGAGTTGAAAATAAGTTTGTCTTCTGCAATAGAATTAGTCATCTATTTTTAGGTTTCAATTTGAGTCTCTTTTGGTTTCTTGATAAAATCATTGAAAGCTATAATACTAGTTACTGAGCAGATTATTTTACAAATTTTTTTTGAGTTTTGAGATACACTGTCTTCTACTTCATGTATACAGTTTCATATTATGAATAAATATTTGGTTGAAGTATCATCTTTATTCATCAATATAGTCTTTCCTGTGCTGGCACATTTCTCTTATGGCCTTTACTCAAGGAGTAATATAAAAATTGCTATTAGAAAATATCAGGTATGATTTGGGTATATAGGGATAACTAAGTACGGTCAATTTCAAAGCTAGTAAAAGTATTTTCAATGTATGGCATTGTTGTACCTTTACAATAAACTAAAGTTTCTTGCATCATTGTCTATTTAAGATTTATCATTTTAACTTTTTGACTCCTTGGCCCAATGGATAGGCACTGATCTATTTCATGGATATTATACTGAACTTACACCCCTCTGGTTATCCTCAAAGTATTTGCAATCCAAATATTTTCCTTTTCAGCAATAGGCTTTTAGGATATTTATTTTGATTAAGTTATGTCTTGCATGTTCCTCTGCAAAGAATTAGATAGAAGCTTAAAGAATCTAGCCAATCCTCACTTTATCATACATTCTTTCAAGTAGCCTATAAGGAACATATCTGTGACATAAACAAAGCTGACAATCTGATATCTCTGGAAAACCCCATCCCTTTTGAGTAGAACACTATTAGCCCAAGAGAAGAAGGAATTAGTTAAAGTGAGATAGCCAGAGAAATTAGAAATAAGTCCATCTACATAGGAACACCTTCCTTAGTTCATAGAGCCTAAAGTACAAAGGTAGAAAAGGGGGACTGAGAAAGTCTTCTCTCCCTGATCTCCTATTCGTTGGCCAATCCCTCAAGACAAGTTGATCATTAATAAGTGGCCGTTTTATAGATTTTCTGCGAGAATCAGGTTGGGAATTTAAAACTACCAATAGATTAGCGATTGTACTAGGGATACTGGAGCAGGAACTGTGTCTTATCCAAAAGAGTATAAATCCCTTGTAAAATAGGGGGATTTCTACCCATTCAAAAGTTTCCTCATGTCCTTTTAAAAGGAGACATAGATCTATTTAATTATATTCCTTTGAAAGAAAAGGATGGTGACTCTACCATAAAATTTCCCATTCACAGTTGTGATAGATACAAGATTGTTACATAAAGTTTTATATGACAGAATATTCTATGTAACCCTACTATGAAATAGGATTTAGAAGTTGATCTTGAAAAAGGAGATAATATATCCCTCTACAAAAAATAGAGGTGGCAACTCTATGAGAAAGGATTTGGTTAATGCATCCTAGTTTTATTGGTTTTGTATAAAATTTGCACCAAAGGCAAAGGGCTCTTTTCAGGTATTTTACCAAAACTTCATAAATACATTCCTAGAAATATAGAAATGTACAAGCAACAATCACATGTCTGTTATCAAAATGAGTTTGTCATGGATAGATGCAGGGCAATTAAATTCAACAATATTTGGGGATTTCCAAACCCTATACACATTGAAGTTAGAAATCAGATAACTCAGTTTCACAATGACAGATCCAAAACAGCTAGTAACCATTTACAAGATTTTTGTGACTTATTGGGAGATTATGAGATAGATCATGAGGATGTCATCATAAAATTGTTTGTTCAAACTTTTAAAGAAGTTACAGATTGGTTTGCGTATCTGCCTAGTCAATCTATCTTGTCTTGGTAGGATTTAAAATTTGCTTTCATGGAGCAATTTGGGGAAAGAATAGATGTAGGTATATTGATCAATGAACTCATGCAGATTGAGAAGGAAGAGGAGCAATCAGCCCCAGCTTTCAATTTGAGATTTACTAGACTAATGAGAGAGATTCCTAAAAATATCAAACCAAATGAGGATATGTGTTTGATCATATATTTAGGTGCATTCAATAAAAAAGGACAGTTATAGACTGAGAGATAAGAACCCTACTTCCATAAGGCAAGCATATTCTTTGGCCATAAACATAGAGAATAACTTGAAGCACACAAAGATAAAGGGATGTGAGTCAGTGAAAAATGGGTATAAGAGGAACAATGGATCCATGTGTCCTCCCATTTGTCAAGACAATAGAAAGGTGGACTATTCTACTAAATCCATGCTAGAAAAATCAAGCTACATGACTCATTATAATAAAAAGGATAGAGATTGTGATTAGAAAAAAGAAATTCACAATACTCCTGCTACTCATTTCTCCCTTCAGTACAAAAGAAAGTCCATAGAGCCTTATAAGGAAGCTTATGAAGTAGTGGACAAAATAATACATAACGATATCTCAGTCAAAAAAGTCCCTTTGGTTTATGAACAAATTGAATATATTTCCCTGGTATGTGAGGAGATATGTCTTACATCAAAATCTATTAAAGAACTAGCCTGTTTTGAGTCTAGAAGTTAGGAAGGATTGATCTTTGTCAATCATGCAGAGAGCAATGAGCAATTGTCAGGATGCTTGTGCCAAAATGAGGGGATTCTTGAATCAAATAAAGATACTTGCTATCAAGACAGTGACATTGAAGATTTTACAGATGAAATGCATATCAGAGACAAATCCATTGTATAATGAGCCTATATATTTGTCAATCAAAGAAGATATGGAAGCTTATGACTACACAGAGAATCCTCTTTTTGTGTAAATTCCCAAGGGAACTAATGAGACAATATTAGTTCTGTATCCAAAGCATCAAACTGAAAAACTAATTCAGAAGGAGGAAAATAAAAGAAGAAAGCCAGATTTTAAAAGGGAAATAGAGAATGATTTTTTCAAGTTTGATATTGATTTAGGAGAGTGTAAAATATCCATTACTATCAATTACAATATAGATTATGCTTGATTTTTTTTCCAGATATATGTGAAGGGTAGAAATCTTAGGATAACGATGTTTTTGCATGGCCAGAAACAATTGAAATAAATGATGAATCCTTTTCTAATAGCACCATGCATCAATTGTTTATGATTCAAGATGATGGAAGAAGTTATGGAGAGAATTATCCAAAAGGTTATCTGAATGTCTATGTAAGGAGCAGATGGGTTTTCAGTAAGATTTCCAGAGTAGTTTAACAAAATCATTGGAAAACAGAATGTTTGATAAAGGCAGGTCAGGTGTTTTTCCCTACATAATGGACTGAGGTCATTATGTGTTCAGTCTACTCCTCTAGAGTTGTTCTATGACCTCACTTTGTTCATAACTGAACAGGCATCCCCAATTGGAGCCATTGATGGAACTATGAAAATTTTCCATGGTTTTATCCCCAACTTTGCAAAAATTTGGTTACGAGATTTCCATGATTAGGGTTCTTATGCTAAAAATGTTCAGATTAACCCGACTCTACCAAAAACCCTAAACCCCTATAGTATCAAGTCAATAGTTACACTCAAGTCAAATTCTCTAGTGACTGCCTGTTCCTGTCACTATCCTTTGAAGTGCCGTTTCCTTGTCGTCCCTCAACATTGTTCACCGGCCCCTCGCCAAACAAATACTGTCTATAGCCCACACCAAGGAAAAGCTTAATATTTAAAAGAAAATTTTCCCAATTGGTCATCCTTCATCTAGTTTGAAAAAGGTTATAGGCATGCCTAAGACTGGTTTACTAATTAGTTTTGTGTAGGTGGCACATGTGGATTCATTTATGCCATTCTGCCCACGATGAATTGCAAAGGAAACTAGCCTCAGTGGAAGAGTGGAAAGGGTGATAGCTGGCTGAGGATGATCCCAACTGGCATGAAGGTGGGTCCTAGGTGCTACATATCAGTTTATGTCTTAATTCCACCATTCTGCCATACTCCTTTGAGAGGTTTTTTGAGCGACAGCAGAATAACGAAATTGAGACGCGTGGCTTCCTCATGGTGATAGGACTCTTATATTAAATATATATCTTAGACATTGCATCAAGCATGACCATTTCAAAGGATGCTATGCCTGAGGCACAATGATCTGATGGCTATCTGCCATTCCACCAAGATCATATCTCTGATCACATCCTTTATACATGGAATAGCAGGTGCCATCTTAACTACATTACGAAGGGGACTTCTCCTCAGGAGCACAGCTAAAAGGAGAAAACCCAGGTAGCATGATACTATTGAATGAAGTAAGAAGTGTGATTTGACCTAGAAAAGGGGTCAAATCTACACCGTCAATATAAGCCAGCAAGAATCAAGATCAATGACCTAAATTTAAAATCATGTTAGAAGGATTCATTGGCACTGAACCTGACTTAGTTGCAAATCAAGGCATTAACTGCTTAGGCATCTGTGGGGTCTTCATCACCACCACTTTTGTGGAATTTAGTAACAGAATGATTCCTCTTATGCAAGCTTGACCTTTGGAAATTTGTGCCCTTACAGGAAATGACTTTTCATCTGCTGTGTGATGAAATTTGATGTGATGACAGGGCTCAATTGGGAGAACCAAGACACCTAATCTGGCAAAATTCAATACAAGAAGTGATGTTTTCAAGTTATGCAGAATTATGAAGCTTTATCTTTCTGCTCAATTATGGTAATCTCTGATAGATTTCCATTTATGCTAGAAAATATACTGAAATGACTAGAAATTAATACACCACAAATGGGTGAATGTATGCTTACATCCTTGAATTTCTATAAATAGGCAAGTGTTGTTGTTATAGTTCATACTATCTAAAGTTATTCTGACAGTATAGCTTTCCCTTGCTCCTGTGTGTTCTGTCTGCTCCCTTCTTCTTTAGGATATTCTTCCTTGTTCTCATGGCTCTCAATCTATCCTTACAGAATTAAAAAAGGACTTGGAATTATCTCTTATGGAATCGGTGGTACAAGAATGATAAGGGAACAACAGGGACACTATGTAAACTTCTACGAGAATTTCTTCTTCCTCGTCCTTCATCCAGACTGGGATCCTTAATTTTAATCTCCATACTCTAGCCATTCATTATGACTATGATTTGGCAAATTAGTATCAGATGTGGAGGAAACTCATTTTTCCTTTCACCTTCATGTCTAGTCTACTTCTCCTAACAAAGTATTATTTCTAGATGTAGGGGTGTTTCCTCTCTAGATGTAGCATATAAGGATAGAATCCTCCTATTTTGTCCTTGATGTTGCTACCCTCATCAGGTGGATGGTATATCCATACCTGGTCTGATGTGATTTCATCTAGTCTCCATCTAATTGAGCTAGTTGGTAACCACTCAATTATGAAAGAGGAATCACATCCCTGCAAGTGACAATGGGCACAAAGAGAAGAACTCCGGTTAATGGGGTTTTCTTTTGATATTGATGCTTGCAGTTATTCTTAATTATGGAGGGAAAACTGGACAGTGAATGTTCTTATCAAATAGATAAGCAGCATAGGATGGGTATAAGGGCTTGGACACAACATCACATAATTGGATCCCCATCAACCTCACTACGTGTCTTCCCACCTAAATTGAGAGGACACATTTGTGGAAGGCAGTTACTTCGGCATTTCAACATGGAGGCTGAGCACACAGTCATGAAGTGGTTGCAATAGCCTCTTCAGCTGCATCTGTTCATTACAAAATAGTTATAAATTCTTTTTGTTTTAAGGCCTGAAGCTTGTTGCCCCCTTATTTCTATAAAAGGGGATTCAAGGATTAGAGAAAGAGATTGGTTCGAGGTCATATTTCCAGATATAGTCTGAAATAGGGATCAATCTAGTCAGGGACGAGTTGTAAATAAGTTTGTCTTTTAGCAATAGATATTGTCATCTATTTTTAGGTTTCAATTTGAGTCTATTTTGGTTTCTTGATAAAATTATTGAAAGATATAATGCTAGTTACTGAGCAGTTTATTTTACAAATTTTTGTTGAGTTTTGAGATACATTGTCTCCTACTTCATGTATATAGTTTCATAGTATGAATAAATATTTGGTTGAAGAATCATATTTATTCATCAACACAATCTTTCTTGTGCTGGCATATTTCTCTTATGGCCTTTACTCAAGGAGTAATATAAAAATTGCTATTAGAAAATATCAGGTATGATTCGGGTATACAGGGATAACTAAGTATGGTCGATTTCAAAGCTAGTAAAAGTATTTTCAATGTATGGCATTATTGTATGTTTACAATAAACTAAAGTTTCTTGCATAATTGTCTATTTAAGATTTATCATTTTACCTTTTTGACTCCTTGGCCCAATGGATAGGCACTGATCTATTTCATGGATATTCTCCTAAACTTACGCCCGTTTGGTTATCCTCAAAGTATTTTCAATCCAAATATTTTCCTTTTCAGCAATAGGCTTTTAGGATATTTATTTTAATTAAGTTATGTCTTGCATGTTCCTCTACAAAGAATAAGATAGAAGCTTAAAGAATCTAGCCAATCCTCACTTTATCATACATTCTTTCAAGTAGCCTATAAGGAACATATCTGTGATATAAACAAAGCTGACAATCTAATATCTCTAGAAAACCCCATCCCGTTTGAGTAGAACGTTGTTATCCCCAAGAGAAGAAGGCATTAGTTAAAGTGAGATAGCCAGAGAAATTAGAAATAAGTCCATCTATATAGGAACACCCTCCTTGGTTTCTCAGAGCCTAAAGTGCAAAGGTAGAAAAGGGGGACTGAGAAAGTCTTCTCTCCCTGATCTCCTATTTGTTGGCCAATCCCTCAAGGCAAGTTGATCATTAATTAGTGGTTGTTTTATAGATTTGTTGTGAGAATCAGTTTGGGAATTTTAAACAACCAATAGTTCCAGTTTGTTGTTAGTTTTGTTGCAAAAGTAATCCAAAGTGAAGTATTTTTGTGTACTTGAAGGTTTGTATGTATCTCGATGAATGACATGCACTTGTCCATTCAAAGGAAATTTAACACATTTATAAATAGTTGAAGGGACCACTTTCATAACCTTTAACCAAGGTATTCCAAGTTTTATATCAAAGGTATCATAATCGGGGGTAATATCAAACCATTGTTCAACATGTTTCTCAAATATAGTTACTAACAATGATATCTTACCCAATGGTTTCTTTAAGGTTCCCGTATGTGTCTTAATCATCAAGTTTGAAGGGTTATAAGTGTTATATTTAGGGCAAACAACTGAGAAGGGGGGGTGAATCAGTTGTCCAAAACTTTCTTCCAATTAAACACTTAAATCCACTTTGTAATTCAACAGCATAATGATAAATTAATCATGAAAACATAATGTATTAAATCAAGATCAGAAACACATTAACACATAGGACACCAAGATTTTGGCGTGGAAAACCCGGTTAAGGGAAAAACCACGGGGTGATTAACCCAAGATTGTATTCTTGTTAGAAGAATAGAAAGAACAAAATGGCACTTGCCAATTAGGGCTCACTGCCTGAGCACATTACTCACAAGAGGCCCACTACCTACAAGAGACACACTATCTAAAAAATAATAAGTATTACATACATGAACTGGAGAATAGTATCTTCGCCATGCTTGAATCAGTTCCATTTAAGTCCAATACTTTTTCTCTATCTTTTGCTCTCCTCCTCGCTACCACACTCACATCTCCACAAGACTCACTTTGAAATGACTTTAGAACTCCAGATATATACAAGACATCGACTTAGGAATAATCATCTAAGTCGGCAAACATCTACAAGAACATCTGCAAGATGTGTAACTCATCCAGTCGGCCAGGCTCAGGAAGAACACCATCATCCGAAACTTATTCTTCAATTGCGAGCTCCAACTCCAATGTGGACCATCAACACAAATAGGACACGATCCAAATACCTCCACAAGATTGCCTGAATCATCCACACTTCATCTGCTTACTAAAATCCTTCTCTCCTTCATCCGGAACCTCAAGAACATAGTCTGTCATCATTATCACAAAGGAATAGATGCTTGCAGACCTTCAAACCATGAACCAATCAATTTGACTCATCACAAAGACTTCCTCAACACTCCCTCAAATCCACAGAATAGGATAATGCATTTCTGGATCCCACTGGACCTATCTGTGTCACTCTATCACCTCTGAACACCTGCCAGAACCAGTTTTACTTGAGTGGCCACAACTTCTTCAGATCTTCATGTGGACCTCTAAAATCTTTACTGGATCACCTTAAGACACATATCTGCAAACCCTTTAAACCATATCCTCTGATCCTCATCATATCTTGGACTTTTACCTTACTGTCTTTACTGTTCTTCACTGTTCCTGATATGACCAATTTTCTCAATATCCTTAGTAAACAGTTCATCCAATCCTTATCATTAATGCAACAGGACTATGTTGACATCAATGACAACACTAGTTAAGCCCATACTTGCAACAATTTCCCCCTTTGTCATTGATCGCAACATATGATGTGAAAAACTGTTATGACCATCAAGACAAGAACTTCTCCTTATAGTCACAATTCCCCCTATCAGCAACAACCATTCACATGTCTTCTCTTCCTTTCCTGCTCCCCCTTTGATCAGCAACCACTTGTTTTTCACATGTCTTCTCTCCCCCTTTGACATCAATGGCAAAGGGCACATACTTGCAATTTCACCACTTCATAATCATATCAGCTGCTCCCCCTGAGTAGTAGCTCTCCATCATCAATCCAGATCACAAGATATGACTATGATATCCACCAGACTGATGCACATTAGTGCATCTTAGTTCATCACCGAAGGGGCAATAACCCCTAACTTCTCCCTGGGATACTCAAAAGAGTCCTTAGGTAGAGGTTTAGTAAAGATGTCTACAATTTGATCCTTGGATGGTACAAACTCCAATCTGACTTCATTCTTGTTCACTTGTTCTCTCAAAAAGTGAAACTTGATGGATATATGTTTAGTCTTTGAATGCAATACTAGATTCTTAGATATATTTATTGCACTTGAATTATCATAGAAGATTGTAATAGGCTCCTCATACTCCACTCTTATGTCTCTTAGCATTTGCTTCATCAACAAAACTTGAGTGCAACCACCTGCTGCTGCAATATATTCTATTTCTACAGTGGACAGAGATATTGCCTCTTGTTTCTTGCTCAGCCAAGAAACCAATCTCTTCCCTAAAAAGAATGCTCCACCACTGGTACTCTTCCGGTCATCCACATCTCATGCCCAATCCGCATCTGTATATGCATGAAGAGAGAAATCATGATCTCTGGGATACCATAATCCATACTCAACTATTCCTTTTAAATATCTAAAAATCCTCTTGATTGCCGTGACATGAGATTCTCTAGGATCAGCTTGAAATCTAGCAACAAGACCCACAACATTCATAATGTCAGGTCTAGTTTGAGTGAGATACAACAATCCTCCAATCATTGACCTTTACTTTTTTTGATCAGCCTTAGGAGAGTCAACATCTTTGCCCAATTTACATCTGGTTGCCATGGGAGTATTCATTGGTTTTGAGTCTTCCATCCCAAATTTCTTCAACAATTCTTTCACATATTTGGTCTTAGAAATGAAGATTCCTTTCTTTGTTTGAGTGATTTGTAGACCCAAGAAGAAATTCATTTCCCCAAGCATGGACATCTCAAATTCCCTTTTCATTTGATTTGCAAAAGTTTTACACATACTATCTCTTCCTCTAAAAATGATGGCATCAACAAACACTTCAACAATCAAGATGTTTTCATGATCAATTTTGAAATACAAATTACTGTCAGTAGTACCTTTGTTGAAACCAATCTTCAGAAGATGCTTATCCAATCTTTCATACTAGGCTCTTGAGGCTTGCTTTAGTCCATACATGCTTTCTTCAACTTTCAGACAATATCACCATGATCAGATAATTGAAATCCATCTGGTTGCTCAATGTATACTTCTTCTTCTTCCAAGTCACCATTTAGGAAGGCAGACTTGACATCCATCTGATATACTTTGAAGTTCTTGAAGGCAGCAAAAGCAAGAAATAATCTGACTGCTTCAATTCTTGCCACCGGAGCAAAAGTTTCTTCAAAATCAACTCCTTCTATTTGAGAGTAACCCTTGCAGACCAATCTGGCTTTATTTTTGATTACTTCACCAACTTCATTTAGTTTGTTTCGGAAGACCCATTTGGTTCTAATCACATTCTTGTTTCTAGGTCTAGGAACAAGATCCCAAGTGTGATTTTTCTCAGTTTGCATCAACTCTTCCTCCATTGCAAGCTTCATTCACTGTCTTAGGTTCAATCTTTAAAATTAGACAATATTCATCTGAATCTTGAGCAATCCTCCTTATTTGTACACCTTTTCTTTTATCACCTATGATCTGATCTTTAGAGTGGTTCAGTCTTACATACATGGGAACTTTGGGACTTTCTTGCACTTCTAATTCTTGATCAGGCTCATTATAACTCATCTTTTCTTCCTGATTTACCGGATCAGTTTGAATCTGAATTTCAGAAGGGGCTTGGTCTCCTTGAATCAGAACACCATTCTGAACATCTTCATCATATTCATAAAACCTTGAAGGTTTTTCGATTCCTTCATCAACCTTCACATTTGTACTTTCTATAATCTTTCTCAGTCTCTTGTTATAACACCGGTATGCTTTGCTTTGAGTAGAGTAACCCAAGAATATTCCTTCATCAATTCTAGCATCAAACTTGCCTAGATCTTCATCTCTTTTGATGTAACATTTGCTACCAAAGACTCTGAAATACCTTATAGTAGGAGTGATGCCAAACCAAAGTTCATAAGGAGTCTTATCAGTATTGCTTCTAATTTAAACTCGATTGAGAGTATAGACTGCAGTGCTGAAAACTTCTCTCCAATAGATCTGAGGAACATTTGCTTCCACCATCATTGTCCTAGATGCTTCCTGGATGGTTTGGTTCTTTCTCTCCACTACTCCATTCTGCTATGGAATCCTAGGAACAGACAACTGTCTCTTTATTCCATGTTTCTCACAGAATTCTATAAATTCACCGGATGTGAATTCTCCACCTCTATCAGACCTCAGACACTTTAATTTTAATCTAGTTTCATTCTCTACCATAGCCTTGAATATTTTGAATTTCTCAAGAGCTTCTAATTTCTCTTTCAAAAACGTTACCCACATCATCCAGGAGTAATCATCAATTAGTAACATGAAGTATCTATCACCTTGCACACTCCTAATTCTTGTCGGACCACATAGATCAGTATGAACTAAGTCTAATAATCCGGTAGAAGATTGTTCCTTACTTTTAAATGAGACTCTAATTTGTTTTCCCAACTAGATTCTTTGCACAAACTATTTGTAGGTTTTACCAGTTTTGGAAGATCTCTTACTGCCTAAGTATTGCTTATCTTGATGATATTATCAAAATTCACATGACACATTCTCCTATGCCATAACCAACTCTAATCAATTTGCACAAACAGACAACTTTTACCAGTACCAACTAAATGGAAGATATTACCTTTTGTTTGAGTATCGGATGCAATCTCTATTCCAGAACTTTCAAAGATCTTGCATTTTCCATTCTTGAATCGGAGATCATAGCCTTTGTCCACCAACTGTCCAACACTGAGAAGATTGTGCTTCAATTCTTCAACATGTAGTACATTACCAGTTTTGCTCCTTCCATCAAAAGAAATAGTTCCTCTACCTCTGATTCTACCAGCAAAATTATCACCAAATTTTACCACTCCTCCTTCATACCTTTCCAAATCTATGAACTTATTTTTGTCACCTATCATATGGTGAGAGCATCCACTATTAATGACCCAATCATCCTTTTCTTCAACTTGGGTAGCCAAAGCTCTTTCTACAACTTTATGATTGATAGATTTAGAGGGCATTGGATCTTCTTCCTTGATGGCAATAAACACCCAATCACTTCCAGATTTGTTTCCTGTCTCTGATTCATCATCTGTTACTCCTTCATTATCATCTTCTTCATGCACATAGTAACAATTCTTTTGTAACCTTGATCTGTTAGGATTTGGCCTTGAAAATCTTTCTGGACATCTTGAGGCAAAATGACCAATCTTATTGCAGTTAAAACACTTAAAAGGCAATTTTCCTTCATACTTACCAGATCCTCTTGGCAGTCTTTTTGCAGTAAGAGCTTCAAGTTGAGCAGTTTCTGCTTCTTCTTCATCTAGGTCTTTTCTTGCTTTTTCATACCATGATAGTTTCCTTGAAGAGTTCTCTCCTGGATCAAACCTTTGTTTACCTTTTACAGAGGCACTGGCTTTGAATGCAGATTCAATCTTGGGAGGGGCATCTCCAAACTCAGTCATTTCAAATGTAGCCAATTGATCTCTTGTGACAGTTGTATGGGTTCTGAATTCTTCAATGGCAGCAACCTTGATTTTATAAGAAGCAGGAAGGGATCTGAGAATTTTGCCAACAATTTCATCTTCATCCAAGACTCCACCAGCACATCTAATTCCACAAACAAGCTCATTTACTCTTGGCATAAAAGTAATGATATTTTCATCTTCTCTCATCTTTAGATTTTCAAATTTCCCTTTCAGACTCTATAGCCTTGCACATTTAACATACTTGTCTCCTTCATGCAGAAGTTCTAGTTTTTCCCAAATCTCAAAAGCAGTTGGTAGGTCAACAACATTTGAAAGCTCTGAATCAGATAATGCGCTTAGAAGAGCTTCTATAGTCCGTAGATTGTTTTCAACATATATGATTTTATTTGGGGCTTTCAGGCCACCCTATGGAGGAGTATACTTTGTTGAAGCCATGATCTAGTACGTCATTCCCATACATTGCAAGTGACATTTCATGCGACTTTTCCAAAGATTAAAATTGGTTCCATCAAACTTCAGACTATCCTTCTTGTAGGATGACATCCTAGATCTCCTCAAGCGATTAAGCTCTTTTAGAGGAACTTAGCTCTGATACCAATTGTTAGATTTAGGGGGGGCGAATATGTTGTCCAAAACTTTCTTCCAATTAAACACTTAAATCCACTGTGTAATTCAGAAGCATAACGATAAATCAATCATGAAAACATAATGCATTAAATCAAGAGCAGAAACACATTAACACACAGGACATCAAGATTTTGATGTGGAAAACCCTGTTAAGGGAAAAAACATGGGGTGATTAGCCCAAGATTGTATTCTCTATTAGAAGAATAGAAAGAACAAAATGGCACTTGCCAATTAGGGCTCACTACCCAAGCACACTGCTCACAAGATACAAAGTTGTTTGTATATACAAGGTCACTCATATACAAGGTCATTTGTATGTTGCGTCTTTGTGTTAGTCACAAAAGGGGAAGTCATTGGGCTTATAAATGTATGTTGTTATACTTGAATACATCTTGCTAATGCTTTATCTTCATATACAAGTCAGACTCGATGGAGTTAAAGTTGAAATGAATAAATGGTTAAGTCCACGATTATACATTTTGTTTGTAGATTTGGCAAATGAAAAACATACAAAGGGATATATAATAGGTTATACATAGCGTGAAACTAAAAAGAGTATTAAAGGTGATATAATTGTTGTATGTTTCACACTTTGTATATGTATGTTTCGGTTACATACATTTTAGGATACATATAAGGTGGAATCGAAAGGATCATGAAATAAGGTATAATGGATGTATATTTCGTGCTTTGTATGTATGTTTTGGAGACATGCATTGTGATATACATACAACATGGAACTCAAAGAAAATTAAAATACGATATAAACGATGCATTGGGACTTAAAGTATTTCTAAGGATGCATTATAATTTATATACATCGCGGAACCGATAGTGAGTAAAACGTGGTTTATAAAAAGGACAAGTCCAAAAAGTGATACAAAAGGGGTTGTATGCATTTTGGCTTGTATCTAATGGTTTGATACAAGCGTCATATGCATCACGATGATACAAGTAAAAGGTAAGGTGAGTCCCATCATTTGCATGTAGGCATTGTATAATTACAATGTATGTTTAAAGATACAACCCAAAATATGCAAAGCGAAAGATACAAAGCGGAGATACAAGCCAGATGTCAAACGGAATTAAATAACAGAAAAGTCTTTGTATGTTTGGATGTTTGTATGTTTATAATATACAATGCTGATATCTAAAGAATTAAAAGCATCTCAAAAAATAAAAGGTAAAGAGAGGGTTTGCATAAAATGTTTGTATATGCGCTTATACAAGAGAATATACAAGCGCAATATACAAAATGAAAGATACAATGATGTACGGAAAAGTAAAAAAGGGAAAGAGCATTAGTTGGTTCTTTGCATAAAGTGCTTATATGTTTAAAGATACAATGAAGACATACAAAGAAAACATACAATGAAATATAGAAAGGAAAAGGTGTGTATGCTGAATTAAGTTAACGGTAGAAAAGTTAAAAAAACTCAAACATTGAAATAAGAAGGCCAACGTTTGGCACATTAATTGCTGTAATTAATGCATATTTACCACTCAAGAAAAGCAAAATTTAATGAGGGTTAGGGTAAAATTAATGTTATTTCACTTTCAAATATACAACTAAGAGTGAAAAATTGCAGAAAAGGAGAACAATTACAGTAGATTAAGCAAAACTCATTGAGGCGACAGAGTTACAGTCGCTGGACAAAAGTGAAAAGGTAAAAGTAAGTCAACGACAATGGTTAAATGGTCACAAAAAATAGGATGGCCCTGAAACAGAAGAAAGATATGGGAGGTGATGTAAAAAAAGAAAGGAAACCACGAAAGGAGGTAGATAAAGAAGAATTGCCCTTGCACAGAGGTTATCCATCTCTAATCAGTACGGGTGGAGTTGGAACTGATACGAGCATAGGAAATTATGATGCAGAGGATGTGTTAAAGAAAATTATTGCTACGGATGCTTCACAATATATGAAATGTATCTGGCAGAGTGGACTATATAGGGCTGCAGGTTTCCCACTGGCAATGGAGGCCAGAGATTTGTGTTTAGACTGTGTGACTTTATATGATCCAGCCACAAGGAAGATCATGTTATATGATAGACTAATTGCTGATTTAACCATAGAGGGGATTGTCAAAACATTTGGATTAGAAATCAATGAGAAAATGAGAGCTATTGATATTGATCAATATAATGAAGACTTTCATATAAATGAAAAAGAATGCAAGGGTAAAATATTCTACAACTGGTATAGCCCAGAGAATAAACCCAAGGTTGTAGCTAGGGTACCCAAGAACTTGATGAGGATATACTTCAAAGAAGAAATTTATTTGATGATCACCATGCTGAGTAGGTTGGTTGGAATAAGAGATGGCACCAAATGTGAACCATGGATGTTCACTATTATTAAATACATAAGAGCAGGAAAAAAAGAGCAAGGGCAAATCCACTAGGCCAAGGCAATAAACATAGCTATTTGGATGCAGGCCATGATGAGAAAACAAAAGATGATACCCTTTTATTTGTCTTCCTATGTGTTATATTCATGTGCAATAGAAATTAGACAAAATATACATGGAATAGAAAGGGTTGGTGCCCTGGGAAATGGTCTTGATCAGAAATTAGTGTATGAACACTATCTTGACCTACAAGAAGAAAATGCATTGAAAAAGTTTGCTTTGGCCAATGATGTCTTTTATACTTACATGGTAAGGGTGTTGAGAGAAGAGCCTGACAAAAGATTATCTAAAAGTGCAAAAGATGCAATTGGATTGCATAGTTCCTGGTTTATTCAGTTTGAGTATTTTACTTACATAAGGACTGAAGGATTTGAAGAAAAACCATTTATGTTGCCTCGGTATCCTTCTGGTAAGATGATTGTTTTGGAATTTTCAAGACATAATTTGAATGTTTTTAGAATGTATAAAAGGAAGTTCAATAATAGAGGAAATGTGAAGTTGCGTTGGGCTATTGGCAGATACTCCTGCTATAGTGAGGAAGTTACAGGGTATTTAGAGCAAGAACTAAGATACTATGGTTTTTAAGAGTTTGATTTAGTTAAGAAATTTGATCCTTTCCATAGGATCCAGAACTTTGTTGATAAAAAGTATAAACACTAGATACATATTGAGGATTTTTTGGCTGATTGTAAAAATGATAGGGAAGTGAGGAAAAGAGCTCATAGAAGATTAACTATTGAGCAAATAAAGTCTATAGGTGACATATATATTCCTCCAGAGGTTCAAGATGATGATAAACTGTTACATCATAGTTATGTAGAGGCAACGCTCAATCCTATTACAGAGCCTGATTGGTCAAAGCCCTGGAATACATCTCTGGATGTATTGTCTGAGCCAGTATTATTATTTTCAAAGACATGGCTAAAAGATAGAATTGAGGAACTTAAGGCTGAAGGCAAAGAAATCACCTATCCAAGGAAAGGGAAAAAAAGAAAGGCAGAGCCTAGTGAGGATCTACAATGCTTTTATGAGAAGAAAAGGAAGATTGTAGAGGCCAAGATTGTTGAAAAGGATAAAAATGCTACTTTAATGGACCCATATGCATTAGGAATAATAGTAGTAGTAGCATTAGATACTTTTGTAGATGCAAGGTCAATAAGTCATGAAATTAGTGAAGAAAAGGCATAAACTACTAAGGAAGCAGCAGGACAACAAATCAGAAAGGCAATACCAATAAGTTTGTCAAAGGGTGAAACTTCTAAACCAGGTGGTGTAATTGGAGCATAGGAAGTAGGTGAAAAGCTGAGCAATATACTTGGTGCCTTCACATCCTCAGAACCAAGACAAACATTTGTGCAAGTAAAGATAGAGTTGGCTAGAGAAATGTAGCAGGAGTCAGAAACTAACAAAGTCAAACAAGTTATTGAGACTGTGCACATTAACAATAGTGATAGTGAAGAAAGAAAAACGTATAAGGGAAAAGAGATTGAAATAGAAGAAGATTCTGGTGATTTCTTAAGTGAAGAAGAAGAACCAAGCATTTAGGCTGAAATGGAGATTGAACAAGGACCAGAGCATCAAGAAGAAAAGGTACAAGAAGAAACATGATCAATGGATCCATTTGATACTTTAGTTCCTCCTAAAATTATCAAGGATGTACAAGAAGAGGCACATAAGATTGAAGAAGTTGAGAAAGAAGGGACACATGAAGAGATAATTATAGATACACATGCTTCAGTAGAAGAAGAAACAAAAGCTGAAACCTCAGGTGTGGATGCTTTAAATATGCTAAATATGTATGGTGAGCTAGGTGAGGAAGAAAAGAACTCAGAAAACATACAAGAACAAGAAAAGGAAATAAACGAAGATGATATAAAAGTAAATTCCCCTATACATACAGAGCAGGTACAGATAGAAGATACAGACAAAATAGAAGATGAAGCTAAGATGCCTAAGGATACAGAGGAAACAGAAAAGATAGGTGAAAGTAAAGGAGATGAACAAGTAGAAGATGTAAACCTGCCAGATGTAGAATGAATATATGCAGAAGAAGATCAGGAAAAAGAGCCATCAAAAGAAGAAGGTCCTGAAGAAGAAGCTGAAAATGGAGGAGACACTGAAATAAAAGAGGAGGAAAATGAGGTTGAATCAAAGGAACAGGAAAATGATCCCATAGAACAGGAGCCTCCACTTCAGCAACAAATTCTAGAACAACAATAGTAGGATCAACAGGAAAGGAAGCAACAACAAGAACAACAAGAATAACCAGAACAACAACAGCAGCAACAAGAAGAACAACAAGAACAATAGCAGGAACAATAGCAATAGCAAGAAGTGGAAACATAGAGACCTCAAGAAGAGGTAATTGATGAAGTTAAAAATGCAGAAGGTACAAAAGAAATTTTTGCATGGTTAGGAAGAGAAATAAGAAAGAAGGAAAGAGAGGTACAGTTAGTACCAATAGATATTAAGAGTTTTCTAGGAGGTACCACACCAAGGAAAGAAAAGAGAAAAGCTAGGACAATGTCAGCTATACAGAGAGGTCTAGATGGATCTAGAATGCTGAACCTAGCCATACCACAGAAGGAAAAGCCAAAAGGAGAAATAGCCTTGGAGGAGTATAAGATATTAAATTTGGACCTTGGACATTCTACAAGAGAACAACACATTAATGAATGGGAAGATATACACCAATTGACAGCAGAGATGCTGAGAAAGGACAAGGATAAAAAGGAATACTTAAAGGGACATATTGCCCACCTTCAACACTTTATTAAAGGGATATTTGATCCTAGTGTCACAGTCCCTGAACTGCCTAATAACATAGTAGTGGTATCAAAGGAATAAATAAAGGACATGAAAAATAAAAGACTCAAGGCTAACATTTTTTATGAATGGTTTAGAGATTTTATGCAATAAGGTGAGCAAATAATAAGGCAGGCTGTGGGAAGTTGGAGGGTAGTTGTAGAAGAAAAGAGCAAATGCATGATACTTGTACATAATTGTCAATCTAGAAAAGAAGAATATAGGTCTGAACTTGAGCAGTTGACAGAAGTTGAAGAAAGAGTAGAAGAATTGATCGATGAAGGAGTAATTACTGTTGCAATGGCAAATCAAGTGCCACAAACAAGATTAGAACTTAAATTTGAGGAAGAGAACCTCAGAAAATGTATAATAGTTATACATGAAATAGAAGAGAAAGCAAATGAAATGATAAAAATGCACAAGAAGGTAATAGAAAGATTCCTAGAGCATGAATGTATGGAAATGCCAGCATATGAGTTAGAAAGGGCATTAACAAAGTTCAATGTTGTATTTACACCATGCATAGAAAATCCTGATGCAAATCTTAGCAAGCAAATGATGGATACATTGATGGAAAAAATGCACTTAAATGAAGAAGTATAAGAAGAGAAGAGAAGGCTTAGAGAATAGAGAAAAGAAGTTAAAGGAAGGGGTTGTGATGCAGGAATACATATTGGCAAAGAGTCCAGGAGGGGACCACACCTTTGTAGAGGGTGTAATCAGCAATTTCAAAACATATTTGAAAGAATGAGAAGACAAAGGTGAGTTCTATTTTTAAGAGGAAGTCAAATAAAGAGTATCAGTGAGAGAAAGTCAATGAAGAAGGGGAATCTTATTTTTGAAAAGATTCTAACAATATCCTTTGAGGGAAAGAAAAGATGCCAATTAGATATTTTGGTAGACGGTTAGAGGCAAAGATACACTGTTGATCAATAATGGAGGGATCTCAACCGTAGATTGAAGTTGTAGCCATAGCAATGGGAAGTTCAAAATCTATATAAAGAACTTTGCTACCTATACATTACTTACACAAGGATTTTTAGAAATTAGCTAGCAATTATAATTTGTTCAAAGGTTCTGAGTAGAAAGAGTATTTTAGTTTAAGAGGAAGTCGCCTGTGTCTGCACTAAGGAATGCGTGGAATGTCCAACTTTCTTATTGTATTTGCAAAGCATTGTAAGTTTTTGTGAATTTGATTAATCAAGCTAAGAGTCATTCATACATTGTAAATCATATATGACTATGTATTTTGAATAAAAATAAATCTAGAATTCTACGTCTATTTTATAAGTGTCTTCTGGCTCTTCTTTGTATTTGAAATAGTATCTCTTAAAGCTTGCAATTTTGCATGTTCGTGAAAATACTCAGGACATTCATATTTTATGATTTAGTCTGCTAATTTAATTGAATTTGCTGTATTTCTTACCATATGCACAATAGAGCATTTAGATCATGTAGCAGAATTAAGTTTAATTTAGATTTCTCTAACTTTTCCCAAACAATTTGAAATACTTAGCTTAAACGCAGAAATCTAAAGGAGATTGTCTAACATTTGAAAGAAATAGGAACAATTGAGTTGATATTTGGCAATCTTTATAAATATTTGAAAAAGAAAAGCATGTTTTAATATAAATCATACAAATCTTCATGGTACAGTAACAAATTTATGCAAAGAGATAGATAATTTGTTGATATTTGCAACAAGTTGCATAATTAGAGTCTACTAAGTCATCAATCACCTTAAATAACGTAAGGCCCCTTGCATATTATAGCTTCACATTTACCTACTAAATTATCTAATAGGTCAAGACCTAACCATACAGAAACTTGGGATTAAGTAATCTTCATTGATTTCTTCATATCTTTCAAGACAGTTAGGTTCATTTTGTGAATTTAGCTTTTGTTATGAATGTGTAAAAACAATCAACAGTTTTTGGTGCTAGAAGGAGGGCCTGATTGGAGTTAAGGTTGAATTTGAGTAAAGCTAGCTCATAACAGTAGTAGAGTGACTAGGTCTAGATCTAGTTCAAAGGACATATTTGTGCAATTACCTAATAGGAAACAGAGTAAAGGTCCTTTAATTTGGAATCCTAAAATATCAAATACAAGAAGTTCATCTAGAACTCCTCCTAGATCACCTTTTAACATCCATAATATTGTGAGTACTAACAGTTCTTCATTCAGATTATTAAATTTTGGTTCAGGTCCTCCCAGTCCTCCTAGAAATCCAAGTCCACCTAGAAATTTAGGTATTCCTACAAGTCCAGGTCATCCACAAGTACCTATAATGGCTTATTTCAATGTCAACTCTCCCATATAGTTCACTGATTATCATGAGATGCCAAAGAACCATGAGAAGATATGTCCTAAATACCAGTTGCATTAGGATCCAGAGGATCATATTAGGATATTTAAGGAGGTATGCTTTAGAGCTAGGCTAGAATATGAAGATGTAGTGTGTAGGTTATTTCCTTACACCTTCAATGAACAAGCCTCTAACTTGTATGTGAATTTGCCTAATGGATACATTTCTTCTTGGACACTTATGGAGGAAGCATTTTTGTCTAGATTTAGGGGACCGATAGATCCTTCCATCTTATATCATAAATTGGCTGCAATTAAAAGAGGTGAGAGAGAACTGATTGACAATTTTAATGACAGGTTTCAAAAGGCCTATTCTAGGTTGGTTGCACCATACCTAGTAAATGCAGATACATTGTTAGCCATGTATTATGTAGCCTTAGATCCATTAATGGCTATGTTTGTCAAAAGAAAACCTAAGATAGATATGATATCTAAAGCCTATAAAGAGGCAGGCTCTTTAAACCAGAAGATCAGGCAAACAACTTATAATCCATTTCTCAATGGAGGAAATCCTAGAGTACAAAATCAAGCACAACCTTGGAATGGAGTTCCTACACATAACACTCCATTGTTAAATCCAGTTCCTACATACACACCTATGTATAATCCTACCCCAATCCAAGCTATAGTACCTTATACTGGTAATACTACCAATAATCATCAGAATAATGGCCAATCTTTCTTTTAGCCTCCTCAGGATACATTTATAGTAAAAGAACAAGAGGGAAGGGAAGATATCAAAGAAATTACTACACATTTAAGAAGATTGACCACTGAAATGACACAATTGAGAAATGAGAATTTCTACGGTAGAAACAACTAGGGATATAATCAAAACTATAACCAGAGTCAAAACCTGAACTACAACCAAAATCAGAATTAGAATTATAACCAAGGTCAGAGTTCTAATCAGGGTCAAAATCACATTCAAAATTAGAATCATAATCAAGGACAACAGATGCAAAATAGAGGACTTGCTATAGATAATAGAGCCTGGGGTAAGAATAACATAAATCAAAATCAGCCAAGGCCACCTAAAACATGGAACATAAGGCCAAATAATGGCACTCTGTCTTCTCCATTTGAGAATGTAGATAACCAGGATACAAAGCAAATAGCTAGGATTCAAATGGCCAATGTAGCATTGAAAAATTGGTGTAGAATTCATAATACTAGTGCCCATGCTGAATTAGACTGTCCTCAGTTAAATCTAGCAGCAAGTATTTTTAATGTAGATGTAAAGGCTCCTACTTCTGAGTTCTTAATTCCCAAAGGTAATGAAATAGTACCCTTAGGATATGACACTGCTTTAGTCTTAGAGACTTTTACCTTTGCAACCAGAGAGGAAGAGGACCAATTGTTAGAGGATGAACCCTATTTTTGTGGAAAACTATATCTTGAATCAACCTTAGTACTAAATGCATTTCAGTTTCCATTTGAAACTGAAAATGAGGTGTTGTATGAAATAGAGGAGGTGCAAGCCTTCCAACAGTCAAATAAGAATCATACCTACAACCTAAGAAATAACACTAAGCTAGGAGGTCCTTTCACTACTTCCACTCCTCCTAACAATTTCAATACCCCCCAGACTAGAATACTAGGAATAATCCTGCTATACTAAAAGCCAATCATCATACAAATAATGGAACAGTAGTAGAAAAGGTCCAAACAAGTAAAATAGAGACTGTAGAAACAATGAGATTGACGAGTTACTTGTTAGAGGAGATAAAGAAAATTAAGGTTAGTATACCTTTGTGTGAATTGTTGAAAAGTCCAGGGGTTAGAAATGCTTTCATAAAATCCTTGGATGCATCTATGATAGGGGAGGTTTTTGTTGACGTAAATGTTCCTAGTAGGGATGCATAGTCCAAAGAAAAAAGTAAGAAAACTGAGCAGCCTTCCAACACCAACATGGTAATGTATGCAGATAAGAAGGATGCTTCCCCTTTCTTGTTAACCATTAGACTGTGTGGAAAGAATATACACAATTGTATGGTAGATTTTGGTGCATAAACTAATGTAATTCCTTTAGGGATATGCAAGACTTTAGGGCTAACCCCTACCAAATCTGCTAAGGTTGTTACACAGTTAGATAAAACTGAAGTTAATGTGATTGGAGAACTAATGCGTATTCAAATGCAGTTAACTTCAGACCCCAGGGTAAGTTAGTTCATTGACATCCAAGTAGTAGATATACTTGTAAATTGTGGGATGTTGTTGAGAAGAGACTGGTCTAAAACATCAAACGAATATATGGCCACTGATTTTTCACATATGTGGTTACCTTGGAGAGGTGTCCCAAATTAGATCAAAATAGAAGCTAAACCTAGGATGAAACACATGATCACAAAGTACAATAGGTCTAATAAAATATTGTATGCTTCTGTTGAACCTGGTGTTTACAGGGTCACAAACAAAGGGGTACAGTTATAGTCATGATACTTCCACAGTCAATAATGATAGTTTTCAGTGCTTCTGGAAGAAAATTGTGTTTGCTTTTTCTTCTCAACGTTTTGGATCACACTCCATGATCCATCATCAGGAGGAAAGGAAAGAATGTGAATGAAATGGATTGCAGAGATGTTTCTTAAAAAGAGATAGAGGAGGTTGGCATGGATAGTAAGAAGAAACTAGAGGAGTTATTAAATGGGGATAAGGAAGGAGAATCTAAGAAAGTTAAAAATGAGAACATCAAAGAGCAAAAAATAATAAAAACAAGAAGATAAATAGAAAGAAACTAAAAACTAAAAAGTTAAATAAAGCAAAGATAATGGAAAGGTATGATTAGATAGTTATAAATATGTGTACAAATAAAATAAATTCAAAAATAATTCTATAAACGTAAGCAATAAAGTGCAAATAATACTATATACGGAGAAATAAAAGTGTCTAAAAATGAAGGTGAAAAAGAACCTAAATATGTATGAAAAAAAAGAAGAATCTCGAAATAAGAGGAGTGTGGAGGGGAAAATGGGAAAATAAAAGCAAATGAGAGATAACATGTAGAAAGCAAAAGGGGAGTGCAAAGAAGAGGGGAGAATGGAATGTAAGTTAGGGAGAATGCAAAAAAGAGATAAGTAAGGACGAGAGGTAGTGTGCAAAAACAAGATAGGGTGAAAGTCAAAAATAGATAAGAAATTGTAGACTCACGCAAGAGAGGGGAGTGTAAATAAGATATAGCCTCACGAGAAAGAAATAAAGAAAGGAAAGAACAAGAGGGTCAAAAACCTAGAGGAGAGGGACAACGAGAACGAAACACAAGGGTGAAGAAGAGGGGAGAGAAGAGGAAGAGGGAAAGAATAGGAGGTAAGGTAATGAAGGAAAGAGAGTCCAAGGGGTAAGGGGCAAGGGGAAGGAAAGGATAGGAGGGATAGGCAAGGGGGAAAAAGAAGGGGGGAAAATGATGGCCAAAGATAAGAGTGAGGTCTCAAGGATAGGTTGACATGAAAGAGAGGGCAAGGGGTAGAAAAGAAGAAGAGAAGGAGGGAGGGGTGGATCAAAGACCCAGACAAGAAGGGGGTGGAACACAGGAGGAGGTTAAGGTTAATCAAGACAGGGGATGGTGAAATTTAAGGGAATTTAATAGGGGGTTCCAAGTTTAGCTTAAATTCCAACCCTCATCTCTATTTAAGTTGGTAGGGTGGTTTCTGATGAAAATGGCCTCTTTAAGTTTTCTCTTGTAGAAATTGTCTTCCTTGGCAAGGACAATGGTGTCTTCTAGTCAGATGTGGTGCTTGGCATTACAGGAGTGATCAGCGAGGCCCAATTTTGTGACCCTTTCATGTCTAATATCTATTAGTAAGGGGTACAAATTGAAGAAATCTTAATGCTGAATTTTAAAGAAAAACTTGTCAGTAAGGAAACAGTATTATTCATTGAGTCTGATGGAAATTCTTCTGACGAAGAAAATAATGCACTGAATAATTTTAGTCATGTCATTAGACAAGAAATGAAAAAGTGTATGGAACAAAATATTCTAGTTCAATGCAAGTTATACAAAGATAAGTGTAGAGTCCATGATAAGCCACATTCTGAAGAGAAGTGTGGAATGTGTAGAGACATTAATGAGTATCAGTACATAAAATGCACAAAGGGGATGGAACTATGAGAAGGAAAGGTTAATCAACCAGAGAGATACTTTTAGAACAACATAGATGGATCAACACCAGATTTAGAAAAAGAGACAAAAGACAAAAGTGTGTCATTTTGATCTGCAAACTGAAAGGATAAATGTACAAGTAAGCCAAAATGAATTGCTTATGAATAAACAAGATAGCACTGCACATGTGATAGAAAAAGTAAAACATGCTAAAGAAAAGGGTCAAAAGAATAAGGATGGCATGTGGACACTAAAATGTGATGGTTCCAAATCTAAACAGGGTGTAGGTGCTGGTGTAGAACTTATAGATCCTCATGGTAAATCATATTTAACAGCATATAGGCTACAGTTTGCTTGTACTAACAATGTTGCAAAATATGAAGCTTTAATTTATGGACTGGTAATGGCTATAAAGAAAAAGGTAAAAATGATCAGATTATTTTTAGATTCTAAGCTAGTAGTCAGACAAGTAAGGAAGTTGTATGCATGCAACTATAAAACGATGGTTTGTTACAGGCATAGGGTGCGGGATTTGATAGTCATTTCATGCTTTCAATATAGAGCAAATCCCTAGAGAATTGAACCATAGGCCAGATGCACTAGTAGTTGCTGCTAGCACTTTAGAACCCTTAATAGTGTCAGGATTTAAAAGATTTGCTATAGAATTAGTGAATGTGCCTAGTGTACCAGATAATGTAACTCATTTTTAGGTATTTGAAGGGGATCAACAAATTGTAGATTTTCTAACTTATAATGAGGTATTTGAGGCTCAAATTATTGATGAACAAGAGAGGCTTGATGTGTCTTGGGATGAAGAAGACATAATCAACTTAAAAAGTAATTTCTTCCCTAAAGGAGTGACTGAGTTAGAACAAATCTTTGATTTTGATGCGATAGTAAAGCAGAAAGACTTACCTAAAACTGAGGGAGGTAAGTGTGAGCCATATAACTTAGGAACATAGCAGAATCCTCAAAATGTACAGATTGTAAAGGCCTATTTTGAAAAGTTGAGAAAAGAAATTATAGATGTTCTGAAAGATTATAAACATGTTATAGCATGGACATATGAGGATTTAAAGACATATGATACCTCCATCATCACTCATGTGATACCTTTAAAGCCAGATATCAAACCATTTAGGCAAAAACAAAAGCCTGTGAATGCCATTTTAGAACCTCCGATATTTGAAGAAGTAAAAAAATTGTTGTCTGCTAGAATGATTTGCCCTGTCAGACATTCAACCTGGGTAGCTAATTTAGTACCCGTTAGAAACAAAAGTGGAGACATTAGGTTATGTGTAGATTTTAGAAATTTGAATAAGGCATCTGAAAAAGATAATTATCCTTTGCCTCCCATAGATGAAGTACTGCAAGCAGTGAATGGAGCTAAGATGATGTCTTTTCTATATAGATTTTTAGGATATAACCAAGTCTTAGTTGATAAAGAAGATAGGTTGAAAACCACTTTTACTTGTAAATGGGGTAATTATGTATACAGAAGAATGCCGTTTGGTTTAATCAATGTAGGTGCCAGTTTTCAGAGAGCCATGGATATTACATTCTGTGGATTGTTAGGTAAGTACATTGTAATTTATATGGATGATTTAACTATTTATTCTAAAGATGTGTCCACTCATGCTGAAGATTTGAGAAGAGTACTAAAAAGATGTGAGAGGTACAGAATTTCTCTTAACCCTAAGAAATGTTCATTTGGAGTAACAGAAGGAAAACTATTAGGGCATGTCATTTCTAAGAATGGGATGTCTATTGATCCTGATAGAATAGAAGGAATAAAGAAATTGCAATTACCAAACACGAAGGAATTAAAATCATTTTTTTATAAGATTAATTTTTTTAAGAAGTTTATTGCAAGGTTTGCAGAGATTGTACAACCGCTGAACACCATGTTGAAGAATGATACAGTGCTAGAATGGATTCTAGCAGCCAAAGCTGCATTTCAAGATATCAAGAAAGCTTTTTCTGATGCTCCTGTATTGGCTAGTCCAGCTTACACAAAACCATTCTATATTTATTCTTTTGCATCCACACATTCTGTTGCAGCTGCTTTGACACTGAATGGAGAAAATGATGAAGAGAAGCCCATAGCTTTTATGAGTGCACCTCTGAAGGATGCACAACTAAAATATCTTGATACAGAAAGATAGGCATTTGCACTGGTAAGAGCAGTAAAAATGTTCAGACATTATATCTTACGTAGTCAGGTTAAGGCCATAGTACCAGATGCTACCATGAAGATGCTGTTGATACAGAATGAACTTGGAGAGAAAAGAGCTAAATGGATCACAACTTTGCAAGAGTTTGATACGGAAATCATTCCAATGAAGTTGGTCAGAGGACAAGCTTTAGTGCAAACCATAGGCAATACAGATCCAAATTTGTTAAAACAACAATATGTGTTGAACACTAATGATACATCATGGTGGTATGATGATTTGAACACTTTTTTGATATTGGGAAAATACCCAAGCAAGATGAAATCTTCACAAAGAAGAGCTTTAAAGATCAAATCACAGAAGTATATGGTGCAAGGAGGTCTTCTATTCGAGAAGAACCATGAAGGAATATATTTAAGATATCTAAATAGAGATGAAGCAGATAAGGTATTGCTAGAGTTGCATGATAAGTATGGAACTGCTCACGGTTCTCATTTAGCCACAACGCATAGGATATTGAGAGAAGGATATTATTGGCCTACTATGTTTAAAGATACAGAGGGTCACATCAGAAGTTGTCACATTTGTCAAACTACAGCAGATAAGGGAAGAAACCAGGCTAATCTATTACAGCCAGTCATTGAATCTAGGCCATTTGCACAATGGGGCTTAGATTTCATTGGAGTCATAAATCCTCCATCATCTGCAGGACACAAGTTTATACTGACAGTGACTGATTACTATACAAGGTGGACTAAAGTCACATGTTGCAAATTCTCTACTACTGAGGTAGTCATCAAATTCCTTGAAGAAAACATCATAACTAGGTTTGGAGCTCCATATTCGCTGGTATGTGACAACGGCCCTACATTTTCTTCTTTGAAATTTTCTAAATGGGCATTTGAACATGGAGTAGTTTTAAATTTTTCTTCAAACTATTATCCTCAAGGGAATGGGTTAACTGAGTCTACAAATAAAATTTTATTGGATATAATCAAGAAGCTAATTGAAAAGAATCCAAGAGAATGGAACACATTGTTGAAGTATGCGCTGTGGGTAGACAGGACTAAGGTTAAATCAGCCTTAGGCAATGTACCTTATCACTTAGTTTATGGGACTAATCCCATACTTCCAGTAAATCTAAGAATACCAGTCTGGAAGTTTGCTAATGAATATTTAGGCTTTAATGATCATAGGGAAGCTAGAATAGTTCAAATGTTACAATTAGATGAGAAAAGAGATCAAGCCATTGAGAAATTTGCTAAACATCAAGCAGTGGTTAAAAGATGGTTTGACAAAAGCGTAAGAGTCAAAATATTTAGAATTTCAGACTTAGTGTTGTGCTGGGATAAGGCACATGAAAAAAAATTAAATCATTGAAAATTTGACAAGTTATGGTTAGGTCCATTACAGGTCTCGGAAATAATAGGAGACAAAACTTTCAGGCTCAAGACCTCGACTGGGGAAGATGTGCCATTACCAATCAATGGCAAACACTTAAAACATTACTTTCAGGCTGGAGGTGAGGGTTGTTGGTCTATTCTGTATCATAGTGTGAATAATGTACAGTTTTGTTTTGTTTATTTTTTGTTTTGTTTTGTTTTGTTTGTTTTTTGATTTTTAGTTTTGTTTATGTGTTGTGTTGCCTTAGCAGGGATGTTTGTTTTGTTTTAGAGTATATAGGAGCAGACTAACAACCACTGAAAATAATACAAATTCAGATCATTTAGGTTAATTATTTGAAATTTATGCATAACTTGTTGTGACTATCATGAATGTAGAAAGTTAGTTGACTTGTGAAATTTTGTATTCAATAACTTTGGGTTGAGTATACAAGGGAAGTTTCTCACAATGACACACCTAAAATCCTTGGGTTTGTTGAACTTACTAGTGTAGATATTAGGTGAAAAATCAGAGGTCACCCTTGCTACCATTACAATTCTCATCTTAATTTTAGCAAGTGACTATTCCTTGCATCATGAAGTTACAACTGAAATATCTTATGAAGTTTCTATCTCATCCAAAATATAAAAAAAAAAAAAAATAGATTTTACTAAAATCTAGGTTAAGTCATCTATGTAACTCTACCGGGGCTATAGACGCTTGTTGGCAGTGGGGCTCTACTTAGGAGAATTGTAACGATAACCTTGTCGGGGCTATAGACGCCTTCTAGCAGCAAGGCTCTATCCGGTTGGCTATGAGGGAATGACATCAATTAGGTAGTCCAATATCAATCACTGGTTTGTTCAACTGATTTTCAAGATGAGGATTATTAATCACGTGCACCCACTTAAACTAAAAAAGAAAATTCATGCACCTTATTGAATACATTAAGTCTCAAGTTAGATAATGATTTGCAGAAAAGATAGTTGAAAATTATGAATTTATTTCATTTAGTTTTCTTTAATGGTTTTAATTTAATTGTTTTATTTGGTTACTAGTTGTTGTGATGCTCACAACACGCCCCATTTTACTTCTTAGCAAAATGAGGAACCTTGTTGTGGCTGGCTTTTGTTGCTTCTGTGTGTGGGTCTGCTTAGTGGTAAAAGGAAAAAAGAGGTGAATGTTACAAACCTTGTTGAAAACAATGAAAAAATTGCATTGAGTACCAGAGCATAATATAGGTAAATTCCTTGTCGAAAATGAGTGAGGGTTCCTTTTTGAACCATTCCAAAATTCCCTGTATTTTGCAAGTTATAAGTGTTTTTGCTAAATGTACAATTAGAGGGTTTGTATGTTGCATATACAAAGCTGTTTGTATATACAAGGTCGCTCATATACAAGGTTGTTTGTATGTTGCGTCTATGTGTTAGTCGCAAAAGGGGAAGTCATCGAGTTTATAAATTTATGTTGTTATACTTGTATACATCTTGCTAATGCTTTATCTTCATATACAAGTCGGACCCGACGGAGTTAAAGTTGAAATGAATAAATGGTTAAGTCCATGATTGTATATTTAGCAAATGGAAAACATACAAAGGGATATACAACAGGTTATATATAGCGTGGAACTAAAAAGAGTATTAAAGGTGATATAATTGTTGTATGTTTCGCACTTTGTATATGTATGTTTCGGTTACATACATTTTAGGATACATACAAGGTGGAATCGAAAGGATCATGAAATAAGGTATAATGGATGTATATTTCATGCTTTGTATGTATGTTTTGGAGACATGCATTGCGATATACATACAACATGGAACTCAAAGAAAATTAAAATATGATATAAATGATGCATCGAGACTTAAAGTATATCTAAGGATGCATTACAATTTATATACATCGCAGAACCGAAAGTGAGTAAAATGTGGTTTATAAAAAGGACAAGTCTGAAAAGTGATAGAAAAGAGGTTGTATGCATTTTGACTTGTATCTAATATTTTGATACAATCATCATATGCATCACGAGGATACAAGTAAAAGGTAAGGTGGGTCCCATCGTTTGCATGTAGGCATTGTATAATTACATTGTAAGTTTAAAGATACAACCCAAAATATGCAAAGCGAAAGATACAAAGCGGAGATGCAAGCTGGATGTCAAAGGGAATTAAATAACAGAAAAGTCTTTGTATGTTTGGACGTTTGTATGTTTATAATATACAATGCTGATATACAAAGAATCAAAAGCATCGCAGAGAATAAAAGGTAAAGAAAGGGTTTGCATAAAATGTTTGTATATGCGCTTATACAAGAGAATATACAAGCGCAATATACAAAATGAAAGATACAATGATGTACGGAAAAGAAAAAAAGGGAAAGAGCATTAGTTGGTTCTTTGCATAAAGTGCTTGTATGTTTAAAGATAGAACGAAGAAATACAAAGAAAACATACAATGAAATATACAAAGGAAAAGGTGTGTATGTTGAATTAAGCTAGCGGTAGAAAAGTTTAAAAAACTCAAACACTGAAATAAGAAGGCCGAAGTTTGGTGCATTAATTGCTATAATTAATGTAGATTTAACACTCAAGAAAAGCAGAATTTAACGAGGGTTAGGGTAAAATTAATGTTATTTTGCTTTCAGATATACTGCTAAGAGTTAAAAATTGTAGAAAAGGAGAACTGTTACAGTAGACTAAGCAGAACTCATTGAGGCGACAGAGTTACAGTAGCTGGAAGAAAGTGAAAAGGTAAAATTAAGTCAATGACAATGGTTAAACGGTCATGAAAAATAGGATGGCCCTGAAATAGAAGAAAGATATGGGAGGTAATGTAAAAAAAGAAAGGAAACCACAAAAGGAGGTAGATAAAGAAGAATTGCCCTTGCACAGAGGTTATCCATCTCTAATCAGTACAAGTGGAGTTGGAACTGATACGAGCATAGGAAATTATGATGCAAAGGATGTGTTAAAGAAAATTAATGCTGCAGATGCTTCACAAGATATGAAATGTATCTAGCAGAGTGGACTATACAGGGATGTAGGTTTCCCACTGGCAATGGAGGCTAGAGATTTGTGTTTAGACTGTGTGACTTTATATGATCTAGCCACAAGGAAGATCATGTTATATGACAGACTAATTGCTGATTTAACCACAGAGGGGATTCCCAAAATATTTGATTAGAAATCAATGAGAAAATGAGAGATATTGATATTGATCAATATAATGAAGACTTTCATATAAATGAAAAAGAATGCAAGGGTAAAATATTCCACAACTGGTATAGCCCAAAGAATAAACCCAAGGCTGTAGCTAGGGTACCCAAGAACTTGATGAGGATATACTTCAAAGAAGAAATTGTTGATAATTGAGAGGGGGGTGAATCAGCTATCTTAATGACTTTAACTTTCTAATCTTCTTTAGCAATTAGTGCAGCATCAAATCATATAAGCAAACATACCCATGAAAATAGAAATAACATCAATACACATGACACAAGGATTTTGACGTTGAAAACCCTATTAAGGGAAAAACCACGAGGTGATTAACCCAAAATTGTATTCTCTGTTAAAAGAATAAGATTGTACAAAATGGGACTTGCCAATTAGGGCTCACTGCCCAAGCACACTGCTCACAAGAGGTTCAGAGCCTATAAGAGACTCACTGTCTACAAGTTATAAAGAGTGTAACAAGATACTTGAACTGATGAGAAGCATCCACATATGCCAGAGTTCAGTTCCGGTTAGGCTCAGTACACTGATCTACTGCACTTCATTCTTCCTCTTCTTTGGTACTACTATCCTGTCACATACCGGACCTACCTTACTGTTTTCACACTGCTCTTCTACTTTTCTTCGCACTTCATGCACACACACACACACACCTTCACATCCAAAATCATTTGGTATATATATCCGCACCAATGATTTCAACACCTTTCTAGTCAGCTCTAGAATAGTCAATATTTTCCCAAACTCTGATTTGTCGGCTGAATCCTTACTTATCAAGTGATGTGTATCAAAGAGATGCTTATAGAAGTCATTAATCATGTTGGCCAATCATGAATGATACCTCAAGAAACTTGATAACCATCAATAACTCATCCGGATTAAGGTCTGATGTTCTTCCGGTCAATTCTTCATCTGTCAGCTATGCCAAACAGGAACCCAACACTTAGGAATTCATATCTTTTCACTCTTACATATCTGGAGGCTCAATCTTTGAGATATATTAGTCAAGGTACTCCACCTAACTTCCCCAAGTTTGCACTTTATTGAGATACTTCCTTTGAGAGATCCAGACCTGACTATCGGACCTTACTACATACTATGTTCTTGCTTACCAGACAAAGATACACTTCAGTCAATCTTCTGGTATGGTCATATCATGTCCTACGAATGTGAGGGATGGACTTTGTTGCCATTAATGACAATACTCATGAAGCCACATAGTGTCTCTTGCCAACAAAAATTTATTTGATGATCACCATGCTGAGTAGGTTGGTTGGAATAAGAGATGGCACCAAATGTGAACCATGGATGTTCACTATTATTGAATTCATAAGAGCAGAAAAAAAAGAGCAAGGGCAGATCCACTAGGCCAAGGCAATAAGCACAACTATTTGGAGGTAGGCCATGATGAGAAAACAAAAGATGATGCCCTTTTATTTGTATTCCTATGTGTTATATTCATGTGCAGTAGAAATTAGACCATATATACCTGGAATAGAAAGGGTTGGTGCCCTACGAAATGGTCCTGATTAGAAATTAGTGTATGAAGACTATCCTGACCTACAAGAAGAAAATGTATTGAAAAAGTTTTCTTTGGTAAATGATGTCTTTTATACTTACATGGTAAGGGTGTTGAGAGAAGAGCCTGACAAAAGATTATCTAAAAGTGTAGAACATGCAATTGGATTGCATAGTTCTTAGTTTATTCAGTTTGAGCATTTTACTTACATAAGGACTGAAGGATTTGAAGGAAAACCATTTATGCTTCCTCGGTATCCTTCTGATAAGCTGATTGTTTTGGAATTTTCAAGATGGAATTTGAATGTTTTTAGAATCTATAAAAGGAAGTTCAATAATAGAGGAAATGTGAAGTTGCCTTGGGCTATTGGCAGATACTCCTGCTACAGTGAGCAAGTTACAGGGTATTCAGAGCAAGAACTAAGATACTATGGTTTTCAGGAGTTTGATTTAGTTAGGAAATTTGATCCTTTCCATAGGATCCAGAACTTTGTTGATAAAAAGTATAAACACCAGATACATATTGAGGATTTTTGGGCTCATTGTAAAAATGACAAGGAAGTGAGGAAAAGATCTCATAAAAGATTAACTATTGAGCAAATGAAGTCTATAGGTGGCATATATGTTCCTCCAGAGGTTTAGGATGATGATAAACTGTTACATCATAGTTATGCAGAGGCAAGGTTGGATCCTATTACAGAGCCTCATTAGTTAAAGCCCTAGAATACATCTCTAGATGTTATGTTTGAGCCAGTGATATTTTTTTCAAAGACATGGCTAAAAGATAGAATTGAGGAACTTAAGGTTGAAGGCAAAGAAATCACCTATCCAAGGAAAGGGAGAAAAAGAAAGGTAGAGCCTAGTGAGGATCTGCAATGCTTTTATGAGAAGAAAAGGAAGTTTGTAGAGGCTAAGATTGTTGAAAAGGATAAAAATGCTACTTTAATGGACCCATATGCATTAGGAATAATAGTAGTAGTAGCATCAGATACTTTTGTAGATGCAAGGTCAATAAGTCATGAAATAAGTGCAGAAGAGGCATAGATTGCTAAGGAAGCAGCAAAATAACAAATCAGAAAAGCAATACCCATAAATTTGTCAAAGGGTGAAACTTTTGAACCAGGTGGGGTAATTGGAGCATAGGAAGTAGGTGAAAAGCTAAGCAATATACTTTGTGCCTCCACATCCTCAGAACCAAGACAAAAATTTGTGCAAGTAAAGACAAAGTTGGCCAGAGAAATGCAGCAAGAGTCAGAAACTAACAAAGTCAAACAAGTTATTGAGATTGTGCACATTAACAGTAGTGATAGTGAAGAAAGAACAATGTATAAGGGAAAAGAGATTGAAATAGAAGAAGATTTCGGTGATTTCTTAAGTGAAGAAGAAGAACCAAGCATTCATGCTGAAATGGAGATTGAACAAGGACTAGAGCATCAAGAAGAAAAGGTACAAGAAGAAACAAGATCAGTGGATCCATTTGATACTTTAGTTCCTCCTAAAATTATCAAGGATGTACAAGAGGAGGCACATAAGATTGAAGAAGCTGGGAAAGAAGGGAAACCTGAAGAGATAATTACAGAGACACATGCTTCAATAGAAGAAGAAACAAAAGATGACACCTTAGGTGTGGATGCTTTAAATATGCTGAATATGTATGGTGAGCTAGGTGAGGAAGAAAAGAACACAGAAAACATACAAGAACAAGAAAAGGAAACAAAAGAAGATGATATAAAAGTAAATTCCCCTGTACATACAGAGTAGGTACAGACAGAAGATAAAGAAAAAATAGAAGATGAAAAAAAATAGAAGATGAAGCTAAGATGCTTGAGGAAACAAAGGAAACATAAAAGATAGGTGAAAGTAAAGGAGATGAACAAGCAGAAGATGTAAACCTGCCAGATGTAGAACGAATATATACAGAAGAAGATTAGGAAAAAGAGACATCAAAAGAACAAGGTCTTGAAGAAGAAGCTGAAAATGGAGCAGACCCTGAAATAGAAGAGGAGGAAAATGAGGTTGAATCAAAGGAATAGGAAAATGATCCCATGGAACAGGAGCCTCCACTTTAGTAGCAAACTCCAGAACAACAACAACAGGATCAGTAGGAAAGGCAACAATAAGAAAAACAACAAGAACAACAAGAACAACAATAAAAGCAACAAGAACAACAACAAGAACAACAACAGGAACAACAACAATAGGAAGAAGTGGAAACATAGAGACCTCATGAAGAGGTAATTGATGAAATTAAAACTACAGAAGGTACAAAAGAAATTCCTACATGGTTAGGAGGAGAAATAAGAAAGAAGGAAAGCAAGGTATAGTTAGTAACAATTAATATTAAAAGTTTACTAGGAGGTACCACACCAAGGAAAGAAAAGAGAAAAGATAGGACAATGCCAGCTATACAGAGAGGTCCAGATGGATCTAGAATGCTGAACCTAGCCATACCACAGAAGGAAAAGCCAAAAGGAGAAATAGCCTTGGAGGAGTATAAGATATTAAATTTGGACCTGGGCATTCTACAAGAGAACAACACATTAATGAATGGGAAGATATGCACCAAGTGACAACAGAGATGCTGAGAAAGGACAAGGAAAAATAGGAATACCTAAAGGGACACATTGTCCAACTTCAACAATTTATTAAAGGGATAATTGATCCCAGTGTCACAGTCCCTAAATTGCCTATTAACATAGCAGTGGTATCGAAGGAAGAAATAAAGGACATGAAAAATAAAAGGCTCAAGGCTAATATTTTTGATGAATGGTTTAGAGATATTATGCAAGAAGGTGAGCAAAGAATAAGGCAAGTTGTGGGAAGTTGGAGGATAGTTGTAGAAGAAAAGAGCAAATGCATGATACTTGTACATAATTGTCAATCTAGAAAAGAAGAATGTAGGTCTGAACATGAATAGTTGACAGAAGTTGAAGAAAGAGCAAAAGAATTGATCAATGAAGAAGAAATTACTATTGCAATGGCAAATCAAGTGCCACAAACAAGATTGGAACTTAAATTTGAAGAAGAGAACCTCAGAAAATGTATAATAGTTATACATGAAATAGAAGAGAACGCAGATGAAATGATAAAAATGCACAAGAAAGTAATAGAAAGATTCCTAGAGCATGAATGTATGGAAATGCTAGCATATGAGTTAGAAAGGGCATTAACAAAGTTCAATGCTATATTTACACCATACATAGAAAATCCTGATGCAAATCTCAGCAAGCAAATGATGGATACATTGATGGAAAAATGCACTAAAATGAAGAAGTATAAGAAGAGAAGAGAAGGCTTGGAGAATAAAGAAAAGAAGTTGAAAGAAGGGGTTGTGATGTAGGAATACATATTGGCAAAGAGTCCAGGAGGGGACTGCACCTTTGTAGAGGGTGTAATCAGCAATTTCAAAACATATTTGAAAGAATGAGAAGACAAAGGCGAGTTATGTTTTTAAGAGGAAGTCAAATAAAGAGTATTAGGGAGAGAAAGTCAATGAAGAAGGGGAATCTTATTTTTGAAAAGATTCAAATAGCATCCTTTGAGGGAAAGAAAAGATGCCAATTAGATATTTTGGCAGATGGTGAGAGGCAAAGATACACTGTTGATAAATAATGGAGGGATCTCAACCGTAGATTGAAGTTGTAGCCATAGCAATGAGAAGTTCAAAATCTATATAAAGAACTTTGCTACCTGTACATTACTTACACAGGGATTTTTAGAAATTAGCTACTAATTGTAATTTGTTCAGAGGCTTTGAGTAGAAAGAGTATTTTAGTTTAAGAGGAGGTTGCCTGTGTCTGTACTAAGGAACGTGTCGAATGTCTAGCTTTCTTATTGTATCTGTAAAGCATTGTAAGTTTTTGTTAATTTGATTAATGAAGCTAAGAGTCATTCATACATTGTAAATCATATATGACTGTGTGTTTTGAATACAAATGACTCGAGAATTTTGCATCTTTTTTCTGAGTGTCTTCTGGCTCTTCTTTGTATTTGAAATAGTATCTCTGAAAGCTCACAATCTTGAATGCATGTTCGTGAAAATACTCAGGACATTCGCATTTTATGATTTAGTCTGCTGATTTAATCAAATTTGCTGTATTTCTTACCACATGCACAACAGAGAATTTAGATGCTATAGCAGAATGAAGTTTAATTTAGATTTCTCTAACTTTTCCCAAACAATTTGAAATACTTAGCTTAAACGCAGAAATCTAAAGGAGATTGTCTAATATTTGAAAGAAATATGAACAATTGAGTTGATATTTGGAAATCTTTATAAATATTTGAAAAAGAAAAGCATGTTTTAATATAAATCATACAAAGCTTCATGATACAGCAACAAATTTATGCAAAGAGATAGATAATTTGTTGATATTTGCAACAATTTGCATAATTAGAGTCCAGTAAGTCATCAATGACCTTAAATCATGTAAGGCCCCTTGCATATTATAGCTTCACATTTACCTACTAAATTGTCCAATAGGTCAAGACCTGACCATACAGAAACTTGGGATTAACTAATCTCCATTGATTTCTTCATATCTTTCAAGACAGTTAGGTTCATTTTGTGAATATTAACTTTTGTTATGAATGTGTAAAAACAATCATCAATAGTTTTTGGCACTAGAAGGAGGGCCTAATTGGAGTTAAGGTTGAATTTGAGTAAAGCTAGCTCATAACAACAGTAGAGTGACTAGGTCTAGATCCAATTCAGAGGACATATTTGTATAATCACTTGATAGGAGACAGAGTAAAGGTCCTTTAATTTGGAATCCTAAAATATCAAATACAGGAAGTTCATCTGGAACTCCTCCTGGATCACCTTTTAACATCCATAATATTGTGAGTCTTGACAGTTCTTCATTCAGATTATTAAATCTTGGTTCAGGTCCTCCCAGAGGTGCTACTCCTCCTAGAGGTCCCAGTCCTCCTAGAAATCCAAGTCCACCTAGAAATTTAGGTATTCCTACAAGTCCAGGTCAGGCACAAGTACCTACAATGGCTTATTTCAATGTCAACTCTCCCATACAGTTCACTGATTATCATGAGATGCCAAAGAACCCTGAGAAGATATGTCCTAAATACCAGTTGCATTAGGATCCGGAGGATCATATTAGGATATTTAAGGAGGCATGCTTTAGAGCTAGGCTAGAATACAAAGATGTAGTGTGTAGGTTATTTCCTTACACCTTCAATGAATAAGCCTCTAGCTAGTATGTGAATTTGCCTAATGGATACATTTCTTTTTGGACACTTATGGAGGAAGAATTTTTATCTAGATTTAGGGGACCGATAGATCCTTCCATCTTATATCATAAATTGGCTAAAATTAAAAGAGGTGAGGGAGAACTGATTGACAATTTTAATGATAGGTTTCAAAAGGCCTATTCTAGGTTGGTAGCACCATACACACTAAATGCAGATACATTGTTAGCCATGTATTATGTAGCCTTAGATCCATTAAAGACTATGTTTGTCAAAAGAAAACCTAACATAGATACGATATCTAAAGCCTATAAAGAGGCAGCCTTTGTAAACCAGGAGATGAGGCAGACAACTTATAATCCATTTCTCAATGGAGGAAATCCTGGAGTACAAAATCAAGCACAACCTTGGAATGGATTTTCTACACATAATAGTCCATTGCTAAATCTAGTTCCTACATACACACCTATGTATAATCCTACCCCAATCCAAGCTATAGTACCTTATAATGGTAATACTACCAATAATCATCAGAATAATGGCCAATCTTTCTTTCAGCCTCCTCATGATACATTTATAGTAAAAGCACAAGAGGAAAGGGAAGATATCAAAGAAATTACTGCACATTTAAGAAGATTGACCACTGAAATGACATAATTGTGAAATGAGAATTTCTACGATAGAAACAACCAGGGATATAATCAGAACTATAACCACAGTCAAAACTAGTACTACAACCAAAATTAGAATCAGAATTATAAATAGGGTCAGAGTTCTAATCAAGGTCAAAATCACAGTCAAAATTAGAATCATAATCAAGGACAACAGATGCAAAATAGAGGACTTGCTATAGATAACAGAGCCTGAGGTAATAATAACATAAATCAGAATTAGCCAAGGCCACCTAAAACATGGAACACAGGACCAAGTAATGGCAGTCTAGCTTCTCCATTTGAGAATGTAGATAACTAGGATTCAAATGGCCAATGTAGCATTGAAAAATTGGTGTAGAATTCATAATACTAGTGCCCATGTTGAATTAGACTATCCTCAGTTTCATCTGGCAGCAAGTATTTTTAATGTAGATGTAAAGGCTCCTACTTCTAAGTTCTTAATTCCCAAAGGTAATGAAATAGTACCCTCAAGATATGATACTACTTTAGTCTTAGAGACTTTTACCTTTGCAACCAGAGAGGAAGAGGACCAATTGTTAGAGGATGAACCTTATTTTTGTGAAAAACTATATCCTGAATCAACCTTAGTACTAAATGTATTTCAATTTCCATTTGAAACTAAAAATGAGGTGTTGTATGAAACAGAGGAGGTGCAAGCCTTCCAACAGTCAAATAAGAATCACACCTATAACCTGAGAAATAACACTAAGCCAGGAGGTCATTTCACCACTTCCACTCCTAACAATTTCAATTACCCCCCAGACTAGAATGCTAGCAATAATCCTACTATACTAAAATCCAATCATCATGCAAATATTGGAACAGTAGCACAAAAGGTCCAAACAAGTAAAATAGAGACTATAGAAACAATGAGATTGATGAGTTACTTGTCAGAGGAGATAAAGAAAATTATGGTTAGTATACCTTTGTGTGAATTGTTGAAATGTCGAGGGGTTAGAAATGCTTTCATAAAATCCTCAGATACATCTATGATAGGGGAGGTTTCTGTTGAGGTAAATTTTCCTAGTAGGGATGCACAATCCAAAGAGAAAAGTAAGAAAACTGAGCAGCCTTCCAACACCAACTAGGTAATGTATGTAGATAAGAAGGATGCTCCCCCTTTCTTGTTAACCATTAGACTATGTGGAAAGAATATACACAATTGTATGGTAGATTCTGGTGCATCAGCTAATGTAATGCCTTTAGGGATATGAAAGACTTTGGGGCTGACTCCTACCAAATCTGCTAAGGTTGTTACACAGTTAGATAAAACTAAAGTTAATGTGATTGGAGAACTAATGCAAATTCAAATGCAGTTAACTTCAGACCTCAAGGTAAGTCAATTCATTGACATCCAAGTAGTAGATATACCTATAAATTATGGGATGCTGTTGAGTAGAGACTGGTCTAAAACATTGAATAGATGTATGGCCACTGATTTTTCACATATGTGGTTACCTTGGAGAGGTGTACCAAATTAGATTAGAATAGAAGTTGAACCCAAGATGAAACACATGATCATAGAGTACAATAGGACTAATGAAATATTGTATGCTTTTGTTGAACCTGGTATTTATAGGGTCACTAACAAAAGGGTACAAATTGAAGAAATCTTAATGCTAAATTTTAAAGAAAAACCTGTCAGTAAGGAAACAAAATTATTCATTGAGTCTGATGGAAATTCTTCTAATGAAGAAAACAATGCACTGAATAATTTTAGTTAGGTCATTAGACAAGAAATGGAAAAGTGCATGGAACAAAATATTCCAGTTCAATGCAATTTATACAAAGATAAGAGTAGAGTCCATGATAAGCCACATTCTGAAGAGAAGTGTGGAATGTGCAGAGACATTATTGAGTATCAGTACATAAAATGCACAAAGGGGATGGAACTGTGAGAAGGAAAGGTTAATCAACCAGAGAGATACTTTTAGAACAACATAGATGGATGAACTCCAGATTTAGAAAAAAAGACAAAAGACAAAAGTGTCTGTCATTCTGATCTACAAACTGAAAGGATAAATGTACAAGTAAGCCAAAATGAATTGCTTATGAATAAACAAGATAGCACTGCACATGTGATAGAAAAAGTAAAACATGCTAAAGAAAAGGGTTAAAAGAATAAGGATGGCAAGTGGACACTAAAATGTGATGGTGCCAAATCTAAACAGGGTGTGGGTGCTAGTGTAGAACTTATAGATCCTCATGGTAAATCATATTTAACAACATATAGGCTACAATTTGCTTGTACTAACAATGTTGCAGAATATGAAGCTTTAATTTATGGACTGGTCATGGCTATTAAAAAAAAGGTAAAAATGATCAGAGTATTTTTTGATTTTGAGCTAGTAGTCATATAAGTAAGTAAGTTGTATGCATGCAACTATAAAAAGATGGTTTGTTACAGGCATAGGGTGTGGGATTTGAGAGTCATTTGATGATTTTAACATAGAGCATATCCCTAGAGAATTGAAACATAGGCCAGATGTACTAGCAGTTGATGCTAGCACTTTAGAACCCTTAACACTATCATGATTAGAAAGATTTACTGTAGAACTAGTGAATGTACCTAGTGTACTAGATAATGTAACTCATTTTCAGGTATTTGAAGGGGATTAACAAACTATAGATTTTCTAACTTGTAATGAGGTATTTGAGGCCCAAATTATTGATCAACAAGAGAGGTCTGATGTGTCTTGGGATGAAGAAGACATAATCAACTTAAAAAGTAATTTCTTGCCTAAAGGAGTGATTGAGTTAGAACAGATCTTTGATTTTGATGGGGTAGTAAAGTAGAAAGACTTACCTAAAACTGAGGGAGGTAAGTGTGAGCCATATAACTTAGGAACAATGTAGAATCCTCAAAATGTACAGATTGGAAAGGCATGTTCTAAAAAGTTGAGAAAAGAAATTATAGATGTTTTGAAAGATTATAAACACATTATAGCATGGACATATGAGGATTTAAACACATATGATACATCCATCATCACTCATGTGATACCTCTAAGCCAGATATCAAACCATTTAGGCAAAAACAAAGGCTTGTGAATGCCATTTTAGAACCTCTGATATTTGAAGTAAAAAAACTGTTGTCTTCTAGAATAATTTTCCCTGTCAGACATTCAACTTGGGTAGCTAATTTAGTACCCCTTAGAAAGAAAAGTGGAGAAATCAGGTTATGTGTAGATTTTAGAAATTTGAATAAGGTATCTGAAAAAGATAATTATCCTCTGCCTCCCATAGATGAAGTGTTGTAAGTAGTGAATGGAGCTAAGATGATGTCTTTTCTAGAGGGATTTTTAGGATATAACCAAGTCTTAGTTGATAAACAAGATAGGTTGAAAACCACTTTTAATTGTAAATGAGGTAATTATGCATACAGAAGAATGCCATTTGGTCTAATCATTGTAGGTGCCACTTTTCAGAGAGCCATGGATATTGCATTCTGTGGATTGTTAGGTATGTGCATTATAATTTATATGGATGATTTAACTATTTATTCTAAAGATGCGTCCACTCATTCTGAAGATCTGAGAAGAGTACTAAAAAGATGTGAGAGGTACGAAATTTCTCTTAACCCTAAGAAATGTTCATTTGGAGTAACAGAAGGAAAACTATTAGGGCATGCCATTTCTGAGAATGGGATATCTATTGATCTTGATAGAATAGAAGGAATAAAGAAATTGTAATTACCAAACACTAAGAAGGAATTAAAATTATTTTTTGGTAGATTAATTTTGTTAGGAAGTTTATTACAGGGTTTGCAGAGATTGTACAACCATTGAACGCCATGTTGAAGAAGGATGTAGTGATAGAATGGACACCAGTAGCCAAAGCTGCATTTGAAAATATCAAGGAAGCTATTTCTAATGCTCCTATATTGGCTAGTCCAGATTACACAAAACCATTCTATATTTATTCTTTTGCATCCACACATTCTGTTGCAGCTATTTTGACACTGAAAGGAGAAAATGATAAAGAGAAGCCCATAGATTTTATGAGTGCACCTCTGAAGGATGCACAACTAAAATATCTCGATATAGAAAGATAGGTGTTTGCACTGGTAAGAGTAGTAAAAGAGTTCAGACATTATATCTTACACAGTCAAGTTAAGGCCATAGTACCAGATGCTGCTGTGAAGATGCTGCTGATGCAGAATGAACCTGGAGAGAAAAGAGCTAAATGGATCACAACTTTGCAAGAGTTTGATATGGAAATCATTCCAATGAAGTTGGTCAGAGGACAAGCTTCAGTGCAAACCATAGCCAATACAGATCCAAATTTGGTAAAACAGCAATATGTGTTGAACACTAATGATGCATCAGGGTGGTATGATGATTTGAACACTTTTTTGATATCAGGAAAATACCTAAGCAAGATGAAATCTTCACAAAGAAGAGCTTTAAAGATCAAAGCACAGAAGTATATGGTGCAAGGAGGTTTTCTATTGAAACCATGAAGGAATATATTTAAGATGTTTAAATAGAGATGAAGCAGATAAGGTATTGCTAGAGCTGCATGATAAGTATGGAACTGCTCATGGTTCTCATTTAGCTACAACGCATAAGATATTAAGAGTAGGATATTATTGACCTACTATGTTTAAAGATATAGAGAGTCACATTAGAAGTTGTCACATTTGTCAAACTACAGCAGATAAGGGAAGGAACCAGGCTAATCCATTACAGCCAGTCATTGAATCTAGGCCATTTGCACAATGGGGCTTAGATTTCATTGGAGTCATAAATCCTCCATCATCTATAGGACACAAGTTTATACTGACAGTGACTGATTACTATACAAGGTGGACTAAAGCCACATGTTGCAAATTCTCTACTACTAAGGTAGTCATCAAATTCCTTGAAGAAAACATCATAACTAGGTTTGGAGCTCCATATTCGTTGGTATGTGACAACGGCCCTGCATTTTCTTCTTTGAAATTTTCTAAATGGGCGTTTGAACATGGAATAGTTTTAAAGTTTTCTTCAAACTATTATCCTTAAGGGAAGTCTACAAATAAAATTTTATTGGATATAATCAAGAAGCTAATTGAAAAGAATCTGAGAGAATGGAACACATTGATAAAGTATGCGTTGTGGGTAGACAAGACTAAGGTTAAATCAGCCTTAGGCAATGTGCCTTATCACTTAGTTTATGGGACTAATCCCATACTTCCAGTAAATTTAAGAATACCTGTCTGGAAGTTTGCTTTAGGCTTAATGATCACAGGGAAGCTAGAATAGTTCATATGTTACAATTAGATGAGAAAAGAGATCAAGCCATTGAGAAATTTGCTAAACATCAAGTAGTGGTTAAAAGATGGTTTCACAAAAGAGCAAGAGTTAAAACGTTTAGAATTTCAAACTTAGTGATGTACTGGGATAAGGTACATGAAAAAAAAGGAAATCGTGGAAAATTTGACAAGTTATGGTTAGGTCCATTGTAGGTCTCAGAAATAATAGGAGACAACACTTTCAGGCTCAAGACCTTGACTGGGGAAGATGTACCTGTTATCACCCAGATTTACACCCTTTGCTGCGGTTGTGAAACTTCAGCAATCTAGAGTAACATGGGAATGATCTCGAAGTGTTGGACCTTGCAAAATGAGATCAAAGCTCCAGAGAATGCCAACTTCCTCTCTCTAAGCCTAATGCTTAGAGAAATTCATCTAAACCTAGTGTTAATACTTGCTGGGAAAAGGGTTAGAAGGAATGCTGAAAATAAATGCTGAAATAAACTAAGTGATACACTAGATTTAAATGTGTTTAGCTACAACTAAATAGACACAATAATAATCTCATAGCTGGAAAGACATTACACAGACCCATATTAATTTTAGAGAGGTCCAGAAGAGCAGACACAGGCCAAAAAATAATAAGAGAGGCAAAAATACCAGTTTATATTGATCATAGAGGCCAAATAGCCATTACAAAGAATATCCTAGAAGAACAACCAACCCTCAATACATTTGTTTTACATGTATATATATCATTTCATTTTTCCTCAGTTAGTTACAAAATTTGCTCTAAGAGCTGGGACAAAAAAATATCTACATGAATGACTATCTAGCCGCATCAGTTATGGCGTCAAATATCTGGCACTGGGTAGGTAGGAGATATTTGTTAGTATTTATTGCAGCTACTTACTCTTTAATCTAAAAATAGATGGTAAAGAAATATCCTTTACCATCAATGTGAGTTGCCTCATCACGATGCAGCAATGAATGCCAAAAATATCTTCATCTGCTCAATGTAGTCATTGAAACGTCCTATCGCCCAAGACATGCAAAGCTAGATCTAAAAATGTAAAGGTGACAAAAACTCTTGAAAACCCTGCCAAATGAAAGAGGGGACCAAAATATGCAACTTTGCCCTTTACAGCAGGTCAAAATTCGCCAGGTCGGAGGAGATACAGGCGGTCAAAGTTTTGGTCAACCACCTGTATATATCGCTTTGCATTTGTGTATATATCACTTGCATTTGCTGCCTGAATTGCCATCCAAAACCTTCTCTGCAACTCCTTTCTATATGCATGGCGTCTTGTATATCAGACTTGAATATCCCCTTTGAATTTTGAAATTGTATATGCATACAATTTCCTTTTGTATATGCGGGCCCCAACACTTGTATGTTAACTTGCATGTATGTCTACCACCACATGGCATCGCCTGATTTGTTACTGAGCTGGTTCAAGGAGCATCACTGAAAACTATATCTGCCCTTTGCATATTGCAATATACAAGCACAATTGTACATGCAAGCCACAAACTTTAAATTTTATGAAATAGCCTGACAAGACATTGAAATCCAGCTTGTATACCTCCTTTGTATGTTTGCTTGTATATCAGATGATATACAAGCACCAAATATATAAGCCACAGACCCCAAAAAATTATCGACTGCTTTGACTGCTGGGTCAGATCTGGCTTGCATCATTTTTTTGTATATTTCCCTGCATGTTCAAATATACAAAACACTTATACATATATAAGGCGGACCCGAGACCTGAAACGCTAAATTTGATCTTCGATTCAAGTTTGCCTTGCATGCAACCCTTGTATCTTTTCTTTATATATTGGCTTGTATGTGAAAACATACAAGCGAAATATACATTCTACTATTCATGCTCACTTGTATCTTCTAACATACAATCGGCCCTGTGTGTGCACGGGTGCCACCTCTTGTACATTCGGCCTTGTATGTTTCACTTGTATGTGCAAAACATACAAAGCGAAATATACAAAGAAACATATAAGGCCGAATGTACATTCCACTATAGCAGATGCACTTGTATGTCAAACCTTGTATCTTTTCATTGCATGTGCAAACATACAACATAATATGCATTTGAAACCCGATATACATTGAGGGAATATTCTTGTAATGTATCTCCTGCTTTGTATAAATTTCCTTGTATGTTTCTCCTTGCAACCAAATATACAAACTAGGAATATCCCAGGAATTTGTGAAAGATTCCTCCTTGTACATGCACCTTCCTAAGCCCGATATACATTCAGAAATGCATAAAACCCACTTTTTTCATCATTTTCTAAAGCCGATAGAGATTTTGCAAGCTCGCCAATGTACATTTTACCTTGTATATATCCTTTGCATATTCCTTTGTATGTACAAAGGTGAATGTATATGCAAATGTACATTCAAAAATACATACAAATACAAGCTATAGAAATGAGAGAATCTCAGGGATAGAAAATGCTTGAAAACAAAAGATTTCTGGGTTTTTTTTAGGTTTTCTGCAAGGATTCCTTTAGGCAAGATCTTGGGATTTTTTGACAAGGCATGCATGAGTATTTAAAGAATTTACACCTTGTACATGCATTTCTAAAAGATTCTCAAGGAAAATACAAGGTGAAATATTTAGTTCTGGGCAGAGGCAAAATAGGTCAACAATTTGGCGACTTCTTTGGGATGTTTACCTACTAAACATAAGATTAGTGGCCTTATGCATCCATTGGGCATGGGGTCAAGTCTAAAACCTGTTGAAAAACTAGAAATTACCTCCAAAATACAAAAAGGGGAAAGGGCTTGCATTCTCCTAATGACAATGCAGCCTGTGCAGAAGCACTTATAGGAAAGGAAAACTAAAATAGAAATGAAACCTACTCTAATCCTAAACTAACTAGTTAGATGTGACCTTAAACAAAGCCATTAACTGGTTCTTGGAAGTAACTACCCTTTCTTAACATTTTACAATGTTTCCCATTCATGTGGGCAGTTAAAAAGAGGTAAGGGGGAAATATACATATGACAAATTGATAAAACACCCCCTTCAAAGTGGAGATAAACTCACCTATCCACCTAGACTGATTATTGATGTTGCTAACTTGTGGTGAATAAATGGGTTGATCCCACTCATTTTGATGCTCAACTTCATGCTTAGAGGTAAGCATTACAAGTGGTGACTCCTCTTGATATGTCTCCAACTGAGCTAGATGCCTGATTGGGCATCCCCTTGAAATGACATGCAAATCATGATGACTATTTCATGTCTCTGCTTTGATTCTTTCTGTTCTTGCTCTTCATTTGGTATGATGGTGGCCTCCACCTTTCTCTCATGTTACCCCTACATGTGAAACAGCTGACTTGGGACCTCCTGGATTTCTCCTTCTTCCCTCAAAGAAATCAAGAAGGCTGATATAATGTCATCATGGCTGTATTCTTCCTCTTCTTGCTGGTCTAAATACCTTAGCTCTTGAGATTTTACTACAAATATGGCTGCCTCCACCTATGAACAAAATATTCATGATATTCTAACTTAGGCTTAGAAAATGAGCCATGCACATGCTTAAAAGAGAAGACCTCCCCATCAAGAAGCTGATATCCCTATCCTTTTTCACATGCCAGCAACTCACAATCATGCTCACTGCCTCCCTCATCCCTGTCAAAGTGGTTGGGGAATTCATCCAACAAGGCAGCATCATTTGCTTTCTAAGCAAATTCAACAATAGCCTCCACCATAGCATACTCATCCCAGAAAAGAGCTTCCTCCAAGTCTTCAAGAGCTGGAAACTCACTGCAGTGCTGGGCCTCTATGCATAACAAGTGGTCACCACTTTCGTTGTTCTCTTGTTGCTGCCTATTCACAACCAACTGCACATATTATTCATCTTCAACATAATCAGATAGCTCATAAAGTAGGATAGCATCATCCATCTCTGAAGTGACCTTAACAACTTGTTTCCCTATGCCTCCATCCTTTAACTACAGCTCTTCTAAATTTTGGTTAATTTGTCTCTACAGCTAAAGGCTTTCCCCATGCACTCTTTGCATTTAAACCTTGTTTGCTTGATCAGACGCATAAGAAAATGCTTCAAAAGAATTAAAGTTTAAAGGACTCAATCCCTTATTTGGGTTAACATTACTCACAGGTGTAATAGATTCAAACAATTCTATCTCTGTGAGTGTAGGAACAAACTGCTCCTCATTAGTTTGATTTTCTTCCACCTCCTCTTTTGGCTCATCTTTCCAAATATCTTGGTAGACAATTTGCCTAATCATTTTGATTGAAATAGCATCAGGTAAAGAAGCCTGAATAACTTCTTGAATTTGTTGGAGGGGAGAGGGTTCTAGACAAATTTGTTCCTGGGGAGTGATAATTTGAGTTTGCACAGGAACAGGGACTTGTGAAGGGATATAGGCATTGAAGCCTAGAAACTTGTGGAGTCTAGGTTGCTCTGTAGGCTGAACATGCGCAGAAGAAAGCGACTGGTTGAAATTTAAAATTGTAAACACATGCTCCTTTAACATAGCAATCTCATCATAACCATCCATGTTGGGTCCATCTGATAAGGGAATTTGAAAGGGATACTTGAAGGTTGGAATTTTAAAATTTGGGACTTCTTCAGCAGTAGGCTGAGAAGGTGTCATCCTTATAGCAAGGTTTTCTTAAAAAACCTCCTCTTGTGCTTCTCGCTGCTGTTCACATGTTAACATTTCTATAAATTCATCAGCCTCCCTATTCAAATCTAGAGACAACTTCTTGAGACCATACATGCTTATGATGCTGAGGTCATAAAACCGCTAAGGCTGACTGTACCCTATTACTCCTTTGGCCTTATCTAAATTTTTGTTAAGCTTTAGAAAACCCTCCATGAGCTCATTGAAAGCATCAATATTCTTAGGGGCAACATTAGGAGTAGGAGGAAGGTAAGCATCATAAGGATGATGATATTTTGCAACGGCAGGGCTGTGTGGCATAAAATTAGAGGCATTTGGGGCCTGGTATAGCTGATATGGGGGCCAATAGCCTGTATTTGGACTAGGGATAGGGTAATAGCCATAATTCCCATAAAATTCTAACATCTTATAGCATCTAAATGCTGGATATTCATAAATATGTCAAAATTAGTGCAAAATAGGTCTACAACCCAGAAAAGACTAAATACATACCAAAAAGGGAGTCGCTAGGTGATTGCAATGCTTCTTGAAGATGAATACACCAGGAAAAGCACCAAAATCTTGATCTTTAAAAATTGTTTAGGTACTTGGGCTACTGAATCCAGCTGATTCGTTCAGTAGAGTAACCATAGTGTTGTTTGTATCACCTCCAAAGGCTGGTAATACTAGGAGAAACATCAAATCTCTTAGTATCTTGATGAGAAGTTCATCGAACTCGTCCCACCAGGCATGCCAAAGTTATTATCACCTAGATTTGCACCCTTTGCTGCGGTTGTGAAACTTCAGCAATCTGGAGTAACATGGGAATGATCTCGAAGTGTGGGACCTCTGGAGAAAGCTGGCTTCCTCTCTCTAAGCCTAATGCTCAAAGAAATTCATCTAAACCTAGTGCTAATGCTTGCTGGGAAAAGGGCTAGAAGGAATGCTGAAATAAACTAAGTGATACACTAGATTTAAATGTGTTTGGCTGCAACTAAATAGACATAATAAGAATCTCATAGTTGGAAAGACATTACACATACCCATATTAATTTTAGAGAGGTTCAGAAGAGCAGGCATAGGTTAAAAAATAATAAGAGAGGCAAAATAACCAGTTTATATTGATCATAGAGGCCAAATAGCCATTACAAAGAATAGCCTAGAAGAACAACCAACCCTCAATACATATGTTTTACATGTATATATATCATTTCATTTTGCCTCAGTCAATTACAAAATTCACTCTAAGAGCTGGGACAAAAAAATATCTATATGAATGACTATCCAGCCGCATCAGTTATGGTGTCAAATATCTAGCGCTGGGCAGGTAGGAGATATTTGTTAGTCTTTATTGTAGCTGCTTACTCCTCAATCTGAAAACAGATGGTAAAGAAATATCCTTTACCATCAATGTGAGCTACCTCATCATGGTGCAGTAATGAATGCCAAAAATATCTTCATCTGCTCAATGTAGTTGCTGAAACGTCCAGTTGCCCAAGACATGCAAAGCTAGATCTAAAAATGTAAAGGTGACAAAAACTCCTACAAACCCTGCCAAATGAAAGAGGGGACCAAAATATGCAACATTGCTTTTTACAGCAGGTCAAAATTCACTAGGAAGGAGGAGATACAGGCGGTCAAAGTTTTGGTCAACTGCTTGTATATATCGCTTGCATTTGCTGCCTGAATCATCGTCCCAAACCTTCTCTACAACTCCTTTGTATATGCATGGTGCCTTGTATATCAAACTTGAATATCCCCTTTGAATTTTGAAATTGTAAATGCATACAATTTCCTTTTGTATATGCGGGCCCCAACATTTGTATGTTAACTTGCATGTATGTCTACCACCACGTGGCACAACCTATTTTGTTGCTGAGCTGGTTCAAGGAGCATCGCTGAAAACTGTATCTGCCCTTTGCATATTGCAATATACAAGCACAATTGTACATGTAAGCCACAAACTTCAAATTTTATGAAATAGCTTGATAAGACATTGAAATCTGGCTTGTATACCTCCTTTGTATGTTTGCTTGTATATTGCATGATATACAAGTGCCAAATATACAAGCCACGGACCCCAAAAATTTATCAACTACTTTGACTGCTGGGTTGGATCCTGCTTGCATCACTTTCTTTGTATATTTCCCTGCATGTTCAAATATACAAAACACTTATACATATATAAGGTGGACCCGAGACCTAAAACACTGAATTTGATCTTCGATTCAAGTCCGCCTTGCATGCAACCCTTGTATCTTTTCTTTGTATATTGGCTTGGATGTGAAAACATACAAGCAAAATATACATTCTACTGTTCATGCTCACTTGTATCTTCTAACATACAATCGACCTTGTATGTGCGCAAGCGCCACCTCTTGTACATTCGGCCTTGTATGTTTCTCTATATGTTTCACTTGTATGTGCAAAACATATAAAGCAAAATATACAAAGAAACATATAAGGCCGAATGTACATTCCACTGTAGTGGATGCACTTGTATGTCAAACCTTGTATCTTTTCGTTGCATGTGCAAACATACAACATAATATGCATTTGAAACCCGATATACATTGAGGGAATATTCCTATAATATATCTCCTGCTTTGTATAATTTTCCTTGTATCTTTCTCCTTGCAACCATATATACAAACTGGGAATATCCCAGGAATCTGTGAAAGATTCCTCCTTGTACATGCACCTTCCTAAGCCCGATATACATTCAGAAATGCATAAAACCCACTTTTATCATCATTTTCTAAGGCTGATAGAGATTTTGCAAGCCCGCCAATGTACATTTTGCCTTGTATATATCCTTTGCATATTCCTTTGTATGTACAAAGGCGAATGTATATGCAAATGTATATTCAAAAATACATACAAATACAAGCTATAGAAATGAGAAAATTCCAGTGATAGAAAGCACTTGAAAACAAAAGATTTCTGGGTTTTTTTTTGGATTTTCTGCAATGATTCCTTTAGGCATGATCTTGGGATTTTTTGACAAGGCATGCATGAGTATTTAAAGAATTTACACCTTGTACATACATTTCTAAAAGATTCTCAAGGAAAATACAAGGTGAAATATTTGGTTCTCGGCAAAGGCAAAATAGGTCAACAGTACCATTACCACTTAATGGCCAACACTTTAAACATTACTTTTAGGCTAGAGGTGAGGGTTGTTGGTATGTTTTGTATCATAGTGTGAATAATGTATAGTTTTGTTTTGTTTGTTTATTATTTTTTGGTTTTGTTTTTGTGTTGTGTTGCTTTAGCAGGGATGTTTGTTTTGTTTTAGAGTATACAGGAGCAAACTAATGACCACTGAAAACAATACAAATTCAGATCATTCAAGTTAATTATTTGAAATTTATGCATAACTTGTTGTGACTGTCATGAATGTAGAAAGTTAGTTGAATTGTGAAATTTTGTATTTAATAACTGTGGGTTGAGTATTCAAGGGAAGTTTCTCACAATGACACACCTAAAATCCTTGGGTTTGTTGAACTTACCAGTGTAGATATTAGGTGAAAAATCAAAGGTCACCCTTGCTACAATTACAATTCTCAACTTAATTTTAGCAAGTGACTATTCCTTGCATCATGAAGCTACAACTGAAATATCTTATGAAGTTTCTATCTCATTCAAAATATAAAATAAATAAATAATAAACTAGATTTTACTCAAATCCAGGTTCAGTCATCTAAGTAACTCTACTAGGGCTATAGACGCTTGCTGGCAGTGGGGCTCTACTTAGGAGAATTGTAACGATAACCTTGTTAGGGCTGTAGATGCCTGCTGGCAGCAATGCTCTATCCAGTCGGCTATGAGGGAATGACATCAACTAGGTAGTCTAATATCAATCACTGGTTTGTTCAACTAATTTTCAAGATGAGGATTATTAATCACGTGCACCCACTTAAACTAAAAAAAAATTCATACACCTTATTGAATACATTAAGTCTCAAGTTAGATAATGATTTGCAGAAAAGATAGTTAGAAATTATGAATTTATTTCATTTAGTTTTCTTTAATGGTTTTAATTTAATTATTTTATTTGGTTGCTAGTTGTTGTGATGCTCACAACATGCCCCATTTTACTTCTTAGCAAAATGAGGACCCCTGTTGTGGTTGGCTTTTGTTGCTTCTTTGTGTGGGTGTGCTTGGCAGTAAAAGGGAAAAAGAGGTGAAAGTTACAAACCTTGTTGGAAACAATGAAAAAATTGCATTGAGTACTAGAGCATTATATGGGTAAATTCTTTGTCAAAAATGAGTGAAGGTTCCTTTTTGAACCATTTCAAAATTCCCTGTATTTTACAAGTTATAAGTGTTTTTGGTAAATGTACAATCAGAGGGTTTGTATGTTACATATACAAAGCTGTTTGTATATACAAGGTTGCTCATATACAAGGTCGTTTGTATGTTGCATCTTTGTGTTAGTCACAAAAGGGGAAGTCATCGGGTTTATAAATGTATGTTGTTATACTTGTATACATCTTGCTAATGCTTTATCTTCATATACAAGTCGGACCCGACAGAGTTAAAGTTAAAATGAATAAATGGTTAAGTCCGTGATTGTATGTTTTGTTTGTATATTTGTCAAATGGAAAACATACAAAGAGATATACAACAGGTTATACATAGCGCGGAACTGAAAAGAGTATTAAAGGTGATATAATTATTGTATGTTTTGCACTTTGTATATGTATGTTTCGGTTACATACATTTTAGGATAAATACAAGGCAGAATCGAAAGGATCATGAAATAAGGTATAATGGATGTATATTTTGTGCTTTGTATGTATGTTTGGAGACATGCATTGCGATATACATACAACATGGAACTCAAAGAAAATTAAAATATGATATAAACGATGCATTGGGACTTAAAGTATATCTAAGGGTGCATTACAATTTATATACATCATGGAACCAAAAGTGAGTAAAACATGGTTTATAAAAAGAACAAGTCCGAAAAGTGATACAAAAGGGGTTGTATGCATTTTGGCTTGTATCTAATGGTTTGATACAAGTGTCATATGCATCATGATGATACAAGTAAAAGGTAAGGTGGGTCCCATCGTTTGCATGTAGGCATTGTATAATTACAATGTATGTTTAAAGATACAACCCAAAATATACAAAACGAAAGATACAAAGTGGAGATACAAGCCGGATGTGAAAGGGAATTAAATAACAGAAAAGTCTTTGTATGTTTGGACGTTTGTATGTTTATAATATACAATGCCAATATACAAAGAATTAAAAGCATCATGGAGAATAAAAGGTAAAGAAAGGGTTTGCATAAAATGTTTGTATATGTGCTTATACAAGAGAATATACAAGCGCGATATACAAAATGAAAGATACAATGATGTACGGAAAAACAAAAAAGGGAAAGAGCATTAGTTGGTTCTTTGCATAAAGTGCTTATATGTTTAAAGATACAACGAAGACATACAAAGAAAACATACAATGAAATATACAAAGGAAAAGGTGTGTATGTTGAATAAAGCTAATGGTAGAAAAGTTCAAAAAACTCAAACACTGAAATAAGAAGGCTAAAGTTTGGTGCATTAATTGTTGTAATTAATGCAGATTTAACACTCAAGAAAAGTAAAATTTAATGAGGGTTAGGGTAAAATTAATGTTATTTTGCTTTCAGATATACTGCTAAGAGTTAAAAATTGCAGAAAAGGAAAACTATTATAGTAGATTAAGCAGAACTCATTGAGGTGACAGAGTTATAGTAGTTGGAAGAAAGTGAAAAGGTAAAAGTAAGTCAACGACAATGGTTAAACAGTCATGAAAAATATGATGGCCCCGAAATAGAAGAAAGATACGGGAGGTAATGTAAAAAATGAAAGGAAACCACAAAAGGAGGTAGATAAAGAAGAATTGCCCTTGCACAGATGTTATCCATCTCTAATCAGTACAGGTGGAGTTGGAACTGATATGACCATAGGAAATTATGATGCAGATGATGTGTTAAAGAAAATTACTGCTATGGATGCTTCACAAGATATGAAATGTATCTGGCAGAGTGGACTATACAGGGCTGCAGGTTTCCCACTAGCAATGGAGGCCAGAGATTTGTGTTTAGACTATGTGACTTTATATGATCCAACCACAAGGAAGATCATGTTATATGACAGACTAATTGCTGATTTAACCACGGAGGGGATTCCCAAAACATTTGGATTAGAAGTCAATTAGAAAAAAAGAGATATTGATATTGATCAATATAATGAAGACTTTCATATAAATTAAAAAGAATGCAAGGGTAAAATATTCCACAACTGGTATAGCCCAGAGAATAAACCCAAGGCTATAGCCAAGGTACCCAAGAATTTGATGAGGATAGACTTCAAAGAAAAAATTTATTTGATGATCATCATGCTGAGTAGGTTGGTTGGAATAAGAGATGGCACCAAATGTGAACCATGGATGTTCACTGTTATTGAATTCATAAGAGCAAGAAAAAAAAAGCAAGGATAGATCCACTGGGCCAAGGCAATAAGCACAGTTATTTGGAGGCAGGCCATGATGAGAAAACAAAAGATGATGCCCTTTTATTTGTCTTCCTATGTGTTATATTCATGTACATTAGAAATTAGACCATATATACATGGAATAGAAAGGGTTGGTGCCCTAGGAAATGGTCCTAATCAGAAATTAGTGTATGAGCACTATCCTGACCTACAAGAAGAAAATGCATTGAAAAAGTTTACTTTGGTCAATGATGTCTTCTATACTTACATGGTAAGGGTGTTGAGAGAAGAGCCTAACAAAAGATTATCTAAAAGTGTAGAAGATGCAATTGGATTGCATAGTTCCTGGTTTATTCAGTTTGAGCATTTTACTTACATAAGACTGAAGGATTTGAAGGAAAACCATTTATGCTGCCTCAATATCCTTCTGATAAGCTGATTGTTTTGGAATTTTCAAGACAGAATTTGAATGTTTTTAGAATATATAAAAGGAAGTTCAATAATAGAGGAAATGTGAAGTTGCCTTGGGCTATGGCAGATACTCTTGCTACAGTGAGGAAGTTGTAGGGTATTCAGAGCAAGAACTAAGATACTATGGTTTTTAGGAGTTTGATTTAGTTAGGAAATTTGATCCTTTCCATAGGATCCAGAACTTTGTTGATAAAAAGTATAAACACCATATACATATTGAGGATTTTTGGGCTAATTGTAAAAATGATAGGGAAGTGAGGAAAAGAGCTCATAAAAGATTAACTATTGAGCAAATGAAGTCTATAGGTGACATATATGTTCCTCCAGAGGTTCAGGATGATGATAAACTATTACATCATAGTTATGTAGAGGCAAGGTTGGATGCTATTACAGAGCCTGATTGGTCAAAGCCCTGGAATACATCTCTGGATGTATTGTCTGAGCCAATGATATTATTTTCAAAGACAAGGCTAAAAGATAGAATTGAGGAACTTAAGGCTGAAGGCAAAGAAATCACCTATCCAAGGAAAGGGAGAAAAAGAAAGGCAGAGCCTAATGAGGATCTGCAATGCTTTTATTAGAAGAAAAGGAAGATTGTAGAGGCCAAGATTGTTGAAAAGGATAAAAATGCTACTTTAATGGATCCATATGCATTAGGAATAACAACATCAATAGCATTAGATACCTTTGTAGATGCAAGGTCAATAAGTCATGACATTAGTGCAGAAGAGGCACAGACTGCTAAGGACGCAGCAGGACAAGAAATCAGAAAGGCAATACCAATAAGTTTGTCAAAGGGTGAAACTTCTGAACTAGGTGGTGTAATTGGAGCACAGGAAGTAGGTGAAAAGCTAAGCAATATACTTGGTGCCTCCACATCCTCATAACCATGACAAACATTTGTGCAAGTAAAGATAGAGTTGGCTGGAGAAATGCAGCAAGAGTCAGAAACTAACAAAGTCAAACAAGTTATTGACACTGTGCACATTAACAGTAGTGATAGTGAAGAAAGAACAATGTATAAGGGAAAAGAGATTGAAATAGAAGAAGATTCTGGTGATTTCTTAAGTGAAGAAGAAGAACCAAGCATTCAGGCTGAAATGGAGATTAAAAAAGGACCAGAGCATCAAGAAGAAAAGGTACAAGAAGAAACAGGATCAGTGGATCCATTTGATACTTTAGTTCCTCCTAAAATTATCAAGGATGTACAAGAGGAGGCACATAAGATTGAAGAAGCTGAGAAAGAAGGGACACCTAAAGAGATACTTACATAAACACATGCTTTAGCAGAAGAAGAAACAAAAGATGACACCTCAGGTGTGGATGCTTTAAATATGTTGAATATGTATGGTGAGTTGGGTGAGGAAGAAAAGAACACAGAAAACATACAAGAACAAGAAAAGGAAACAAAAGAAGATGATATAAAACTAAATTCCCCTGTACATACAGAGCAGGTATAGACAGAAGATACAGACAAAATAGAAGATGAAGCTAAAATGCATGAGGATATAGAGGAAATAGAAAAGATAGGTGAAAGTAAACGAGATGAACAAGAAGAAGATGTAAACCTGCCAGATGTAGAACGAATATATGCAAAAGAAGATCAGGAAAAAGAGCGATCAAAAGAAGAAGGTCCTGAAGAAGAAGATGAAAATGGAGGAGACACTGAAATAGAAGAGGAGGAAAATGAGGTTGAATCAAAGGAACAGGAAAATGATCCCATGGAATAGGAGCCTCCACTTCAGCAGCAAATTCTAGAACAACAACAACAGGATCAGCAGGAAAGGCAGCAACAAGAACAACAACAAGAACAACAGCAATAGGAAGAAGTGGAAACATAGAGACCTCATGAAGAGGTAATTGATGAAGGTAAAATTACAGAAGGTACAAAAGAAATTCCTACATGGTTAGGAGGAGAAATAAGAAAGAAGGAAAGAGAGGTACAGTTAGTACCAATAGATATTAAGAGTTTGCTAGGAGGTACCACACCAAGGAAAGAAAAGAGAAAAGCTAGGACAATGTTAGCTATATAGAGAGGTCTAGATAGATCTAGAATACTGAACCTAGCCATACCATAGAAGGAAAAGCCAAAAGGAGAAATAGCCTTGGAGGAGTATAAGATATTAAATTTGGGCCTTGGGCATTCTACAAGAGAACATCACATTAATGAATGGGAAGATATGCACCAAGTGACAGTAGAGATGCTGAGAAAGGACAAGGATAAACAAGAATACTTAAAGGGACACATTGTCCAACTTCAACAATTTATTAAAGGAATATTTGATCCCTGTGTCACAGTCCTCGAATTGCCTAATAACATAGTAGTGGTATCGAAGGAAGAAATAAAGGACATGAAAAATAAAAGGCTCAAGGCTAACATTTTTTATGAATGGTTTAGAGATTTTGATGCAAGAAGGTGAGTATATAATAAGGTAGGCTATGGGAAGTTGGAGGGTAGTTGCAGAAGAAAAAAGCAAATGCACGATACTTGTACATAATTGCCAATCTAGAAAAGAAGAATGCAGGTCTGAACTTGAGCAGTTGACAGAAGTTGAAGAAATAGTAGAAGAATTGATCAATGAAGGAGCAATTAATGTTGCAATGGCAAATCAAGTGCCAGAGACAAGATTGGAACTTAAATTTGAGGAAAAGAACCTTAGAAATTGTATAACAGTTATACAGGAAATAGAAGAGAAAGCAGATGAAATGATAAAAATGAACAAGAAGGTAATAGAAAGATTCCTAGAGCATGAATGTATGGAAATGCTAGCGTATGAGTTAGAAAGGGCATTAACAGAGTTCAATGCTATATTTACACCATGCATGGAAAATCCTGATGCAAATCTCAGCAAGCAAATGATGGATACATTGATGGAAAAATGCACTAAAATGAAGAAGTATAAGACGAGAAGAGAAGCCTTAGAGAATAGAGAAAAGAAGTTGAAGGAAGGGGTTGTGATATAGGAATACATATTGGCAAATAGTCCAGGAGGGGACCGCACCTTTGTAGAGGGTGTAATCAGCAATTTCAAAACATATTTGAAAGAATGAGAAGACAAATGTGAGTTATGTTTTTAAGAGGAAGTCAAAAAAAGAGTATCAGTGAGAGAAAGTCAATAAAGAAGGGGAATCTTATTTTTTAAAAGATTCCAACAGCATCCTTTGAGGGAAAGAAAAGATGCCAATTAGATATTTTGGTAGACGATTAGAGGCAAAGATACACCGTTGATCAATAATGGAGGGATCTCAACCATAGATTGAAGTTGTAGCCGTAGCAATGAGAAGTTCAAAATCTATATAAAGAAATTTGCTACCTGTACATTACTTACATAGGGATTTTTATAAATTAGCTAGCAATTGTAATTTGTTCAGAGGCTCTGAGTAGAAAGAGTATTTTACTTTAAGAGGAAGTCGCTTGTGTCTGCACTAAGAAACATGTGGAATGTCCAGCTTTGTTATTGTATCTATAAAGCGTTGTAAGTTTTTGTGAATTTGACTAACGAAGCTAAGAGTCATTCATACATTGTAAATCATATATGACTGTGTGTTTTGAATACAAATGAATCTAGAATTCTACTTCTATTTTTTGAGTGTCTTCTGGCTCTTCTTTGTATTTGAAATAGTATCTCTTAAAGCTCACAATCTTTAATGCATGTTCATGAAAATACTTAGGACATTTGTATTTAACGATTTAGTCTGTTGATTTAATCAAATTTGTTGTATTTCTTACCACGTGCACAACAGAGCATTTAGATCCTGTAGTAGAATGAAGTTTAATTTAGATTTCTCTAACTTTTCCCAAACAATTTGAAATACTTAGCTTAAACGTAGAAATCTAAAGGAGATTGTCTAACATTTGAAAGAAATAGGAACAACTAAGTTGATATTTGGCAATCTTTATAAATATTTGAAAAAGAAAAGCATGTTTTAATATAAATCATACAAAGCTTCATGATACAGTAACAAATTTATGCAAAGAGATAGATAATTTGTTGATATTTTTAAGAATTTACATAATTAGAGTCCAGTAAGTCATCAATCACCTTAAATCATGTAACGCCCCTTGCATATTACAGCTTCACATTTACCTACTAAATTGTCCAATAGGTCAAGACCTGACCATACAGAAACTTGGGATTAAGTAATCTTCATTGATTTCTTCATATCTTTCAAGACAGTTAGGTTCATTTTGTGAATTTTAACTTTTTTTCTAAATGTGTAAAAACAATCATCAACAGTTTTTGGCGCTAGAAGGAGGGCCTGATTGGAGTTAAGGTTGAATTTGAGTAAAGATGGCTCATAACTGTAGTAGAGTGACTAGGTCTAGATCTAGTTCAGAGGACATATTTGTGCAATTACCTGATAGGAGATAGAGTAAAGGTCCTTTAATTTGGAATCCTGAAACATCAAATACAAGAAGTTCATCTGGAACTCCTCCTGGATCACCTTTTAACATTCATAATATTGTGAGTCCTGATAGTTCTTCATTCATATTATTAAATCTTGGTTCAGGTCCTCCCAGAGGTCCTACTCCTCCTAGAGGTCCCAGTTCTCCTAGAAATCCAAGTCCACCTAAAAATTTAGGTATTCCTATAGGTCCAGGTCAAGCACAAGTACCTGCAATGGCTTATTTCAATGTCAACTCTCCCATACAGTTCACTGATTATCATGAGATGCCAAAGAACCCTGAGAAGATATGTCCTAAATACCAGTTGCATCAGGATCTAGAGGATCATATTATGATATTTAAGGATGCATACTTTAAAGCCAAGCTAGAATACAAAGATGTAGTGTGTAGGCTATTTCCTTACACCTTTAATGAACAAGCCTCTAACTGGTATGTGAATTTTCCTAATGGATACGTTTCATCTTGGACACTTATGGAGGAAGCATTTTTGTCTAGATTTAGGGGATCAATAGATCCTTCCATCTTATATCATAAATTAGCTGCAATTAAAAGAGGCGAGGGAGAACTGATTGACAATTTTAATGATAGGTTGCAAAAGGCCTATTCTAGGTTGGTAGCACCATACACAGTAAATCCAGATTCATTGTTAGCCATGCATTATGTAGCCTTAGATCCATTAATGACTATGTTTGTAAAAAGAAAACCTAACATAGATATGATATCTAAAGCCTATAAAGAGGTAGCTTCTGTAAACTAGGAGATGAGGCAAACAATTTATAATCCATTTCTCAATGGAGGAAATCCTGGAGTACAAAATCAAGCACAGCCTTGGAATGGAGTTCGTACACATAACACTCCATTGCTAAATCTAGTTCCTACATACACACCTGTGTATAATCCTGCCCCAATCCAAGCTATAGTACCTTATCCTGGTAATACTACAAATAATCATTAGAATAATGGCCAATCTTTCTTTCAGCCTCCTCAGGATACATTTATAGTAAAAGCACAAGAGGAAACGGAAGATATCAAAGAAATTACTGCACATTTAAGAAGATTGACGACTGAAATGACAGAATTAAGAAATGAGAATTTCTATAGTAGAAACAACCAGGGATATAATCAGAACTATAATGAAATTCAAAACCAGAACTACAACCAAAATTAGAATCAGAATTATAACCAGCGTCAGCTCGTTCTAATCAAGGTCAAAATCATAGTCAAAATTAGAATCATAATCAAGGACAATAGATGGAAAATAGAGGACTTGCTATAGATAATAGAGCCTGGGGTAATAATAACAGAAATTAGAATCAGCCAAGGCCACCTGAAACATAGAACATAGGGCCAAATAATGGCACTCTAGCTTCTCCATTTGAGAATGTAGATAACCAGGATATAAAGCAAATAGGTAGGATTCAAATGGCCAATGTAGTATTGAAAAATTGGTGTAGAATTCATAATACTAGTGCCCATGCTGAATTAGAATGTCCTTAGTTTCATCTGGCAACAAGTAATTTTAATGTAGATGTAAAGGTTCCTACTTCTGAGTTCTTAATTCCCAAAGGTAATGAAATAGTACCCTCAGGATATGATACTGCTTTAGTCTTAGAGACTTTTACCTTTGCAACCAGAGAGGAAGAGGACCAATTGTTAGAGGATGAACCCTATTTTTGTGAAAAACTATATCCTGAATCAGCCTTAGTACTAAATGCATTTCAGTTTCTATTTGAAACTGAAAATGAGGGGTTGTATGAAACAGAGGAGGTGCAAGCCTTCCAATAGTCAAATAAGAATCATACCTACAACCTGAGAAATAACACTAAGCCAGGAGGTCCTTTCACCACTTCCACTCCTAACAATTTCAATTACCACCCAGACCAGAATGCTAGCAATAATCCTGCTATACTAAAAGCCAATCATCATTACAGCTTCACATTTACCTACTAAATTGTCCAACAGGTCAAGACCTGACCATACAGAAACTTGGGATTAAGTAATCTTCATTGATTTCTTCATATCTTTCAAGATAGTTAGGTTCATTTTGTGAATTTTAACTTTTGTTATGAATGTGTAAAAATAATCATCAACAAGGCCCACTGCCTACAAGAGACACATTGTCTACAAAATAATAAGTATTACATACATGAACTGGAGAATATCATCTTCACCATGCATGAATCAATTCTATTTAAGTCCAATACTTCTGCTCTACCTTTTGCTCTCCTCCTCACTACCACACTCACATCTCCACAAGACTCACTTTGAAATGACTTTACAACTCCATATATATCCAAGACATCGACTTAGGAATAATCATCTATGTCAGCAAACATCTACAAGAACATGTGCAAGATGTGTAACTCATCCGTTCTACCAGTCTTAGGAAGAACACCATCATCCAGAAGTTATTCTTCAATTGCGAGCTCCAACTCCAATGCAGACCATCAACACAAATAGGACATGATCCAAAGACCTCCACAAGATTGCCTGAATCATCCACACTTCATCTTCTTACTTAAATCCTTCTCTCCTTCATCTGGAACCTCAAGAACATAGTCTGTCATCACTGTCACAAAGGAATAGATGCTTGCGGACATTCAAACCATGAACCAATCGATTTGACACTTCACAAAGACTTCCTCAACACTCCCTCAAATCTACAGAATAGGATAATGCATTTTTAGATCCCACCGGACCTATCTGTGTCACTCTGTCACCTCTGAACACCTGCCAAAACTAGTTTTACTTGAGCAGTCACAACTTCTTCAGATCTTCATGCGGACCTCTGAAATCTTTACTAGATCACCTTAAGACACATATCTGCAAACCTTTAAACCACATCCTCTGATCCTCATCGTATCTTAGACTTTTACCTTACTCTCTTCATTGTTCTTCACTATTCCTGATATGACCAATTTTCTCAATATCCTCAACAAACAATTCATCCAATCCTTATCATTAATGCAATAGGAGTATGTTGACATCAATGACAACACCGGTTAGGCCCATACTTGCAACAATAAGGACCTTGTATTAATTGATTGAAAAAGAGGAATTTTTAAGTGGTAACATTAGTCATGCAATTAGGATCAATAAGAGTTCCATCCACATTGTTTCCCATTATTTTCACGGTGATGTAAAGAGGTCCATCGGAGTCTCCAATTGTTCTATCATGAGGTGTAAAGATAATTTAAGGTTCGGGTGCTTTTCTTTTCATGTAAGGTTGATAAGGGAACCTATTATTGTTGTTGTGATTAGGGGCCATGTTTTTATGCTCAAATGAGATTTAGAAGTTTCTCCAAAAGTATAGCAAAGGCAAGTGTAAATCTATATGCAAAAATGGCCTTAAAATGCTTGGTTTTTTGTACTTTTTCAATGCAAATGAATGAACCAAAGGGTGTTGTAAGGATTTCAGTCAAGGGAAGAAAGTTATATGTCTGATATCAGCCCCAAATAGCAAAATTATCCTTCTCCACACACTCTTGATGCAATTTCAAGTTAATGACAAGTCAAAATATAGTGAAAATATGTCAAAATTGGCACTTTTTTCACCAAAATTCAAAGCAAAAGGGCATAACCAAGGGTGTTGTGAGGAAAATTATGATGGATAGAAAATTATATTAGAAATAACAGCCACTTAATTTCAAAATACCCAACACAACTCACTTTTAGTGCCACTTAATGTAAAAGCCTAGTGAAAATATAGCAAAAATAGGCTAGTTTTCATAGTTTTTCAATTCCAAGACCTAGCAAAAGAGATGTTGTAATGAATTTTAGGAGGTTTAGGAAATAAAATTGATGGTATCAGTAACCTCAATCCATAAAATTGATCACAACACACTTGGAATGCAAACTAGGTCAAACCCTAGGGCAAAAATGGTCAAAATGTGTAGTTTTTCGCCAAATTTTCAATGTAAGAGGCCAATCAAAGGGTGTTGTGAATTTTTTTAGGAGGGGAAGAAATTAAATACCATGATAACAACCAATTTTTGTAAAAATACCCTTCTCAACACGTCTATGGTGCAAGTTTAGAGAGTCGATAAGGCCAAATTTAGTGAAAATCGTTGTTTTTGAAACCCTAGGGTTTAGATCTTGACACAAAATGATATGTGAATGTTTTAAGGTTTATTTTATGATGGAAATAAATTAATCTCAGATCTGAAAATAATTTTCAATCTCTAATTTACAAAATGTCAATGCAAATCTATTGAAAATGCATGAAAATTGCTAGTTTTTGTTGAAATTTTCTATGCAAAAATGCAAATATTTTGAATCTAAATGCAAATTTACACTAAAATGCAAGACTAAAGCCAAATAAAAATTTTAATGAGCCTCTAAAATTAGTAGAAAAATCTGAAAGAAGATTTTGCTTACTAACCCTAGATTTTGGAATTATTAGGTTTAATGAAAATTGTCAAAATTTCTACAAAAGCCTAGCAAATTAATGATGAAAATGCAATGCAAATTTCTGAATTTTTTGTGTTTTTTTGTAGTTTATATCAGATCTGATGCAAAAATCATGAATTAGGAAAATTTAGAAAGAATTGATGCAATTTAGTAAGCCAAACAATGCAGTTTTTTTGAATTTTTTTAAATTTTTCAATTTTTTTGAATTTTTCTCAATGCAATAAAATGAATGACTATATGAATGAATGAAATCATTCCAAATCTGAAGACACACACTCAAAAAGTTGTAATTAAGTCCAAAAAACATGGGTTCACCAAAATGTTTAGGGGAAAATTAGATTTGTTAATGTCTTAGTGTTTTGGTGTTTAAATCGGCCTTTCCACTTTACATTCAAGGATCTAGGGTCGAGTGGCAATTCACTATCATACCCTAGATCACTATGAGATGTAGGAAAACTTGGAATAAGAAATTTAATTGTTAATTTTCTCTCTCTTATGCTCAATTAACCATTAAAACCCTAATTATGTAAAAAACAGAAGTAAACTAATGAATTACAAAAAATGCTGCTATAGACGGAAGTAAAATACCAAATTATAAAGTACCTATTTTCGGGGACCTAAGGTGGAAAAGTCAGGGACAAAAGAGCAGGTGCCCAAGTCCAAGGCCCTATTTTTTGTCTAGATCTGGCAACAAGATTTGCAACCTGAATCTTCTGTATTAGAGATTTTCCTGACACGGAACTTTAGGGACTAGGGAGCGGATGCCCTAGTCCAGGGTGTGGATTTGCTTCCTTTCCTACACTTCAAACACTCCAATATGCTTCTCTGCAACTCCACTCAGTCCAGCTCCTCAACTTGTAACCTACAATCACAAAAACATGGTTTGGGGGTTGTGGTGTTTAGGATCTTGCCTCAGTCAAGCCCCAGAATTACACTTAAGCCTTCCAAACACCTTTGTCAGATAGAGAGAGTGTGCCCTTGTGAGGTAGAGGCCAAATCCAAATGAAACAATGATAAAAAGCACAATGATATCACCTTGTAGTGAAGATCTCATGGGAGGAAGATGCTCTTCATTCCATGAGGAGATGAATGCTCAAATCTATAAATACAAACACATAAACAAAATGAGTCTACTCTTGCAACACTATGAAAGCCTTGAATCACCTTAGGATGCCAGAAGCACATGAACGTAATCTAGTTTCTAAATGAATGCCTAAGCATGCTTTTATATGCAATTACAAACATTCCCACTAAGATTTTGAAAATCAAAACTTACCATGTCGTAAAAGGGACCAAATAATGGTCATAAACCGACACTTAAATTTTGGGCTTGACCCAAAATAGGGCAAGACTAGGGACCGGGTGCCCATGTCCTCCCCCCTTATTTTGGGTAGGGCTAAGGTCAAGGGGTCCATCTAGGTTCACTTTGCCAAGAAACCTAGGTCTCATTCCATCAAGATGCCAAAATATGAACTAAGATGTCCTAAATGCATGCAAAAGACCCAAGAGCTAAACCGTATGAGGGAAAAGCCCCCAAGGGGACATTTTCTGACATTACAAGCTGAGAAAGATTTGGATTGGGAAAGATGCAATCAAAGTCAAGAATAAATCCACACTAGGTTCTGGTGTAGATACCTCCTCCGAGAAGTAAATTGAGAGCTCTGGCTCAGGGGGAGTAGCGTTAAAAATCTAAATCCCCTAGCTAGAAAGTTAGTGCTAAAATACAACACAAAGATATGTGGTAGAATCTAACATGACAGATCCCTAGAAAGAAATTTGGAAGAAAAATTTCAAATGCAGAGTATTGCGGAGCAATCCTAATCGATTGTATTCTACAGTGAAGGGTTTAACAACTTTTTGGGAATGAGCATTTAATGACGACTAGGTCAAGTCATGCCGAGGATAAAAAGGAACTTTTTTAGTTTCAAAATCACTTTGCATTCAAATCTATCAAGGTATTCAAATAGATTGAGGCAGAATTTGAGCAACGACGACCAAGATTTGAAGCAATTGGAGTAATTCAGAGAAAGGAAACAATAACACACATAAATAAGGTATTTATTCCAATAACCTGACTATGAGAAATGGCAAACCCTTTAGTTGTTGATATTACTGAAAGACCATGATCCAAATTCAAGAAACATCCTCATAAAGCAACTGAAGTTGATCAAATGGGTGCATTTTCAGGCATACCAAACAAAGTTTTATATGTGGAAGATGTTAGGGCATATATTCATGTTGCCCTAGATGAGAATGGTGATAATAAATTCACATACTTATATCAAAATCATTTAAGTGATGGTCAATTTCATCTGAAGGAAGAATACAAAATCTTGGAAGAAAAGAAATTCATCCAATATGTAGAGTTTCCTACATTTGTTGAAGACGAATTGGTTCGATACAAGTGAAGCAGGATTCATGATGAGTTCATGTGGTTAAGGAAGGGGCAACCCTTTAAGATAATAAAAAATATAATTCAGGTAGTCACTAGACTAAACTTCACCAAAGGTGTGCCATTATTGAAGGCGGTCAAGAATCAAACCATTACATATGTCACTAGAGCCCGATTTGACAAAAGGGCAATGACAACAAATGATATCATTGATCCTGTGGTAAATGTTTCCTCAATGGTCATAGGTTACAAGATTTACTTCACAAGTAGACAAAAGTTTGTCTCAAGTAAGGCCATTTACATAGCATACCAAATGGTTAAAGAGAATGTGGATTATGACTTGTGTGAGCTGCTAAGAGTTCGATTAATGGATAACCTAAAAAAGATCAAGGAAAGCAAGAACTATCCTTTCAAATTCAGTATGCTTATTGTCTGTTTATTCTTCTATTTTCTGAATGAGTTCCCAAACCAGAAGGGCTTGATTTGGTTAAGTAATCAACTAGTAGTTGCTCAAATAAGAATCTGTCTTAGCAACCTAGGTAGTCATAATGAGCAAAAATAGCTCTATAGGGGTTTTTCAAGAACTTTCAGAACATGATGCAGTCAAGGTAAAGAATGCCTAGGACAATTGTTGAAAAAAATAAGGATAGCATATGTTTCATGGTCACCAAGGACCAATGTTTAATGGAAACTGTTGAGCCTAGAATAGTTTGGATCATGCCCATGGGATATGAAGTGGATGGTCAAGTACTGGACAACTATGCCCAACACATGCTAAGCAAACCTAAGGACACAAAGGAAGAAAGATTTGGTACATATGAGGAACTATCTATAAAACTGTACGTTGAACTCAGGAAATCAGAATCCACTAGGAAAGTGAGAAGAAAAGTTGAAGAAATTTTTGCAATGTATGGTATTGCCAAAGAACAATTGAAAGAAGTAAGGGAAAGAGTAGAGAAAGTAGAAAAACAAAAACAAAAGAGTGAACCGATACAAGCTCTGGTGAAACAAGACAAGCTTGAAAAGACTTAGAGATCTACAAGGAGCACTACTACCTCCTCTGGTGCCACATCATCAATGAGTATGGAAAAAACATCAAGGAAATCTACTATCAAAGATACAAAGAGAAAGAAAATGAAGGGAAGAAGACTGTATGTTAGTGTAGGGAGCAAGGATGAAGAAGTGACAAGGATAAAAGTTGAGGTTACAGAGGCCTCCAAAACTAAGAAACCCTTCGGTATGGGTAAGACTGCAAAAAGACAAAAGCAAGATATGTATATGACAGAGGAAGCAACTATAAGTCTTGAGGATGTGCTCAAAGGCATAACAGTGGATGGAAATCTAAAACCAATTGCACAATTGTATGATGAATATAATGATCTAGATAAGAGGATCTTTGAGACTTCTGTGGTAGAATACCTAAACATATACAACAAGGCCTTAATTGAAATAGTTGATGATCTTCCACACAGCCTAGCAAGCATAATGCGTGAAAGGAAAGAATCAGCTATGGCAAAGGATATCAAGCTCAGGGAATACTCATTGATAAGATTATGTCTAGAGATCACCCCTCAGGATAAGGTTAGAATCTCTAAAGAAATCAAGGATGCCTTCATGACCAAGAGAAGAATGAACTCGTTGATGTTGGGTGAAATTGAAAAAAGTGGTCAAGGAAACAAAGGAGATCACTTTGGAAACATTAAAGAAATACAATATCCCTACCATCTATGACAATGAAGTAATAGATGGTGGAAATAATGCATTTGTTTTGGAAGTGAACCTGGGGCAAGAATCATATAAAGATGACAAAGTGATTGAGGAGAAAGAAGTACCTGCTGATTATGAAATAAGACCCTCCCTGATACATCAAACTAAGGATAAATTTGAAAAGGAGAATATTGAGGAAGAAGAGGACATGAAAATTCCTCCACCTGAACAACAGGAAGATACAAATAAGGACATGGATCTAGATGGTCTGGATCAAAGCCATAAAGAGGAAACTTCTCCTATACCAAGAGACACTGTTGAATCAGTGAAAGAACTATTGGAGAAAAGAAAGCAGGTTTTGGATGAGACAGAATTCCTACATGGTCCAATAAACTTGGATACAATGTCACCGGCATAGAAGCTAAATTTAGTCACAATTGTTCAAGGCAAGGCTCAAGAGGAAATGTTGAAGTCTCGCATTGAGGATAGTGAGCTCATTGTTGAAGCATCCAACATTTTGGAGAAGTTGATGCCATCTTATCAAAAAGACAACTCCTTGCCTCCAAACAACCAACTCAAAGGACTTACCAGTTTGGTAAGTAAACATTTTGAATCTTTTGAGAAATCTACGAAAACAAAAGTTAGACAAGAGTTCAATGAGAAAAGGTTAGATGAGTTGACAAAGTTGATAGGCCATGATAAGGCTTAGCTAGATAATAAGATACAGAATGTTCAGAGTGCTATTGGAGAAGCTAGTGATGTATATAAATTTTGTCTATCATGGACAAAAGTTACAAAGAAGACAGAAGAAAAGATCAAGGAATTGGAAAGAAAACTGATGAATATTTCCAAGAACTTTCATCCAGTACATGAATCACCCAGCAACCAAGAAGCTCAAGTCATCAACATCCACAATGACTTGAATGGTTTAATAAATTAGAGGTATCAAATAAAGAGTAGAATGGGATAATTTAGAAGACTGATCAGTCCCAAACTGGATTCAATGACCAAGCTTGTAGCTGAAGCACATCTTGCTGCACAAACTGCCACATCATCAGACCTAAAAAAAGTTGAAACTCTAGTTTTCCTACTCATTGGGCATATACAAATTTTGGATGGTGTTAAGAAGAGCTGGGATGTTGAGATGGCTCAACTAAAGAAAATCTTTAGTGACATTCTCCAGAATATGTAATCTAAAGTAGAAGACTGTACTTGTAAATATGCGACAGAATATAATAGTTTTTGACTGATTTTGTTTGAAGCCACACCCTTTGCCATTGATGTCAAAGTGGGAGAAGAAGATTAGCAAAAAATGGATAAACTATTAGATTCAAGACAGACAACTGAGAGGGGGGGTGAATTAGTTGTCTCAAAACTTTCTTCCTATTAATCACTTAAATCCACTTTGAAATTCAGTAGCATAATAATAAATCAATCATGGAAACATAATGCAACAATTCAAGAGTAGAAACACATTAACACATATGACACCAAGATTTTAACATGGAAAACCCTATTAAGGGAAAAACCATGGGGTGACTAACCCAATATTGTATTCTCTATTAAAAGAATAAGAACAAAATGGCACATGCCAATTAGGGCTCACTGCCCAAGAACACCACTCACAAGAGGCCCACTGCCTACAGGGGACACGCTGTCTATAGAATGATAAATATTACATACTTGAACTAAAGAAAAGTGTCTTCACCATGCTTGAGTTAGTTCCATTTAAGCCCAATACTTATGCTCTGCCTTTTGCTTCTCTTCTCTCTACCACAGCCTCATCTCCGCCAAGATACATTTGAAATGACTTCACAACTTCTTATTTATACAAGACATCGACTTAGGGATAATCATCCAAGTCAGCATACTTTATAGACCAAATACACAAATACAACTTGACTAATTACAAAAAGACTTCATGCAGATCAACACACTATTAGCTAGACAAATCTGGGACTTCAATCTTCTTAGAGGAACATGCCATGCTTCGTAGAACATCTTCAAGATCATCTGCAAGATGTGTAACTCATCCGATTGGCTAAACTTAGGAAGAACATCATCATTTGAAAGTAATTCTTCAATTACAAGCTCAATATTCAATGCAGACCACCAACACGAACTAGACACAATCCAAAGACCTCCACAAGCTTGTCTGAATCACCAAGAACATCCACACTACTTCTGCTTACTGAAATCATTCTCCCCTTCATCCAGAACCTCAAGAACATAGTCATATTGGAATAGATGCTTGTGGACCTCCAGACCATGAACCAATTGAGTTGTCAATTCACATTGACTTCCTAAATACTCCACAAAATCTACAGAATAAGATATTGCATTTCTAGATCTCACCGGACTTATCTGTGTCACTCTGTCACCTCTGAACATCTGCCAAAATAGGTTTTACTCAAGTGGCCATAACTTCTTCAGATCTTCATGCAAACCTCTCAAATCTTTACTGGATCATCTTAAGACACATATCTACAAACCCTTTGATGCGTATCCTCTAATCTTCATCTTAGCTAGGATCTTTACCTTACTATCTGAACACTATTCTTCTCTATTCCTGATAGGACTAATTTTCTCAATATCCTCAGCACACAACTCATCCAATCCTTATCATCAATGGAACAGGAGTATGTTTACATCAATGACAACACCGGTTAGGCCCATACTTGCAACAATCTCCCCCTTTGTCATTGATGGCAACATATGATGTGAAAAACTATTTTAACCATCAAGACAAGAACTTCGCCTCACTAACATAACTCCCCCTATCAACAACAACCATTCACATGTCTTCTCTTCCTTTACTATTCCCCCTTTGATCAGCAACCACTTTTTGTTTTTCACATGTCTTCTCTCCCCCTTTGACATCAATGGCAAAGGGCACATACTTGCATCACTCAGAATCATACCAACTTCTCCCCCTAAGTAGCATCTTCCCATCATCAATCTAGACCACAAGATATGACTGTGAGATCCACTAGACTGATGCACATCAGTGCACCTTAATTCAGAACTGGAGGGGTAATAACCCCTAACTTCTCCCTGAGATACTCAAAAGAGTCCTTAGGTAGAGGTTTAGTAAAAATATCTACAATCTACTCCTTGGAATGCACAAACTCCAATCTGACATCATTCTTGTTTACTTACTCTCTCAAAAAGTGAAACTCGATGGATATATGTTTTGTCTTTGAATGCAACACTGGATTTTTTGATATATTTATTGTACTTGAATTATCACAGAAGATTCTGATAGGTTCCTCATACTCCACTCTGATGTCTCTTAGCATTTACTTCATCCACAATAATTGAGTGCAACTACCTACTTCTGCAATATATTCTACTTCTGCAGTGGATAGAGATATTGCCTCTTGTTTCTTGTTCAACCAAGAAACCAATCTTTTCCCCAAAAAGAATACTCCACCACTGGTACTCTTTCGGTCATCCACATCTCCTGCCCAATCCACATTTGTATATGCATGAAGAGAGAAATCATGATCTCTAGAATACCATAAACCATACTCAACTATCCCTTTTAGATATGTAAGAATCCTCTTGATTGTCATGACATGAGATTCTCTAGGATCAGCTTGGAATCTAGCAACAAGACCAACAACATTCATAATGTTAGGTCTAGTTTGAGTAAGATACAATAGTCCTCCAATCATTGACCTATACTTTTTCTGATCAGCCTTATGAGATTCATCATCTTTTCTCAATTTACATCTGGTTGCCATGGGAGTACTCATTGGTTGAGTCTTCCATCTCAAATTTCTTCAACAATTCTTTCACATATTTGGTCTGTGAAATGAAGATTCCTTTCTTTGTTTGAATGATTTGTAGACCCAAGAAGAAATTCATTTCCCCAAACATGGACATCTCAAATTCACTTTTCATTTGATTTGCAAAAGTTTTACACATACTATCTCTTCCTCCAAAAATGATATCATCAACAAACACTTCAACAATCAAGATATTTTCATGATCAATTTTGAAGTACAAGTTAAATTTCAGCAGTACCTTTGTTGAAACCAATCTTCAAAAGATGTTTATCCAGTCTTTCATACTAGGTTCTTGGGACTTGTTTGAGTCCATATAGTGATTTCTTCAACTTACAAACCATATCACCATGATCAAACAATTGAAATCCATCCGGTTGCTCAATGTAAACTTCTTCTTCCAAGTCACCATTCAGGAAGGTAGACTTGACATCCATCTAATATACTTTGAAGTCCTTGAAGGTAGCAAGGGCAAGAAATAATCTGACTACTTCAATTCTTGCCACCAGAGCAAAAGTTTCTTCAAAATCAACTCCTTCTACTTAAGAATAACCCTTGCAGACCAATCTGGCTTTGTTTCTGACTACTTCACAATCTTCATTCAGCTTATTTCAGAAGACCCATTTGGTTCCAATCACATTCTTGTTTCTAGGTTTGGGAACAAGATCCCAATTGTGATTTTTCTCAATTTACATCAACTCTTCCTCCATTGCTTTAGTCCAGCTTTCATCATTACATGCTTCACTCAGTTTTTTGTTCAAACTTTGAAATCAGACAATACTTTTCTGAGCCTTGAGCAATCTTCTTCTTGTTTGAACACCTTTGCTTTTATCACCTATGATCTGATCTTCATAGTGATTCAGTCTTACATACCTGGGAATATTGGGACTTTCTTGCACTTCTATTTCTTGCATAGGTTCATTCAAACTTGTCTCTTCTTCCTGATTCTCTGGATCAGTCTGGATCTGAATTTCAGAAGGGGCTTGGACTTCTTGGACCAAAACATCATTCTGATCATCTTCATCATATTCATAAAACCTTGAGGGTTTTTCAATACCTTCATCAACCTTCAAATTTGTACTTTCCATAATCTTTCTCAATCTCTTGTTATAACACCAGTATGCTTTTCTTTGAGTAGAATAACCCAAGAATATTCCTTCATCACTTCTAGTATCAAATTTGCCAAGGTCTTCATCTCTTTTAATATAACATTTGCTACCAAAGACTCTAAAATTCTTCACAGTGGGAGTGATGCTAAACCAGAGTTCATAAGGGGTCTTACTAGTATTGCTTCTAATTTGTACTTGATTAAGAGTATAGACTGCAGTGCTTACAGCTTCTCTCCAGTAGATCTGAGGAACATTTTCTTCCATCATCATGGTTCTAGATGCTTCCTGGATGGTCCAGTTCTTTCTCTCCACTACTCTGTTCTGTTGTGGAGTCCTTGGAGCAGACAACTACCTTTTTATCCCATGTTTCTCATATAATTCTATGAAATCACCGAATGTGAATTCTCCACCTCTACCAGACCTCAGACATTCTATGTTCAATCTAGTTTCATTCTCTACCATAGCCTTGAATATTTTGAATTTCTTAAGAGCCTCAGATTTCTCTTTTAGAAGTCACCCACATCATCTGGGAGTGGTCATCAATTAATAACATGAACTATCTATCACCTTGCAGACTCCTAATTCTTGCCAGACCACACAGATCAGTATGTACCAAGTCCAACAATCTGGTAGAAGATTGTTCCTTACTTTTGAATGTGACTCTGCTTTGCTTACCTAACTGACATTCTTTGCACAAACTATTAGTAGGTTTCACCAGTCTTGGAAGATCTTATACAGCATGAGTGTTTCTTATCTTGATGATATTATCAAAATTCACATGACACATTCTCCTATGCCATAACCAACTCTAATCATTTTAAACAAATAAACAACTTTTACCAGTACCAACCAAGTGGAAGATATTACCTTTTGTTTGAGTACTGGATGCAATCTTTGTTCTAGAACTTTCAAAGATATTACATTTTCCATTTTGAATTGGAGATCATAGTGTTTGTCCACCAACTGTCCAACACTATGAAGATTGTGCTTCAGACCTTCAACATACAGTACATTATTGGTTTTGTTCTTTCCATCAAAAGAAATAGTTCCTCTACCCTTAATCTTGCCAGTAGAATTATCACCAAATTTTACCAATCCTCCATATCTTTCCAAATCTATGAATTTATTTTTGTCACTTGTCATATGGTGGGAGCATCCACTGTCAATGACCCAATCATCCTTTTCTTCAACTTGAGCAGCTAGAGCTCTTTCTACCATTTTATGATAGACAGATTCAGAGGGCATTGGATCTTCTTCCTTGATGGCAATAAACACCCAGTCACTTCTGGATTTGTTTCCTATCTCTGATTCATCATCTGTTACTTCTTCATCATCAGCATCTTCATGAACATAGTAACATTTATTTTGGAATCTTGATCTGTTTGGATTTGCTCTTGAAAATCTTTCTGGACACCTTGAGGCAAAATGACCAATCTTATTGCAGTTAAATCATTTAAAAGGCAATTTCCCTTCATACTTACCAGATCGTCTTGGCAGTCTTTTTGCAATAAGGGCTTCAAGTTGAGCAGCTTCTGCTTCATCTTCTTCCAGATCTTTTCTTTCTTTTTCATACCATGATAATTTCTTTGAAGAGTTATCTCCAAGATTAAACTTTTGTTTTTCTTTTTCAAAGGCACTAGCTTTGAATGCAGATTCATTCTTGGGGGGGGGCATCTCCAAACTCAACCAATTCAAATGCAGCTAATTTACCAACCAATTGATCTCTTGTGATATTTGAAAAAGATTTGAATTCTTCAATAGCAACAACCTTGTATTTGTAAGAATTAGGAAGGGATCTGAGAACTTTGGAAACAATCTCATCTTTCATCTTCTCTCATCTTCAGGTTTTCAAATTTTCCTTTCAGACTTTGTAGCTTGGCACATTTGACATACTTATCTCCTTCATGCAGAAGTTCCAATTTTTCCCAAATCTCATATGCAATTTTTAGATCAATAACATTTGTTAGCTCTGAATCAGATAAGGCACTTAGTAGAGCTTCTTTAGCCTGAAGATTGTTTTTAGAATCTCTGATTTCATCTATAGTTCTCAAACTATTCTATGGAGGAACATATGTCTTTGAAATTATCATCCAATATTGCATTCCCATACATTGCAAGTGACATTCCATGTAGCTTTTCCAAAGAGTGTAATTGGTTCCATCCAACCTCAGACTATGCTGCTTGTAGGATGACATCCTGGATCTCCTCATGTGGTTAAGCTCTTTTATTGGAACTTAGCTCTGATACCAATTGTTAGATTCAAGACCAACAACTAAGAGGGGGGGTGAATCAGTTGTCTCAAAACTTTCTTCCTATTAATCACTTAAATCATCTTTGTAATTCAACAACATAATAATAAATCAATCATGGAAACATAATGCCAATTCAAGAGCAGAAACACATTAACACATATGACACCAAGATTTTAATGTGGAAAACCTAGTTAAGGGACAAACCACAGGGTGACTAACCCAAGATTGTATCCTCTATTAAAAGAATAAGAAGAACAAAATGGCACATACCAATTAGGGCTCACTACCCAAGCACACTGCTCACAAGAGGCCCACTACCTACAGGAGACACACTGTCTATAGAATGATAAATAGTACATACTTGAACTGAAGAATAGCATCTTCACCATGCTTGAGTTAGTTCCTTTTAAGCCCAATACTTCTACTCTGCCTTTCTCTTCTCTGCTCTCTACCACACTCTCATCTCTGCCAAGATACATTTGAAATGACTTCACAACTTCTTATTTTATACAAGACATTGACTTAGGGATAATCATCCAAGTTGGCATACTTTACAGACCAAATACACAAATACAACTTGACTAATTGCAAAAAGACTTCACATAGATCAACAAACTGTCGGCTACACAAATCTGGAACTTCAATCTTCTTAGAGGAACACACCATGCTTCATAGAACATCTTCAAGATCATCTGCAAGATGCGTAACTCATCTAGTCAGCCAAACTTAGGAAGAACATCATCATCCAGAAGTAATTCTTCAATTACGAGCTCAATCTTCAATGCAAACCACCAACACGAACTGGACACAATCCAAAGACCTCCACAAGCTTGCCTAAATCACCAAGAACATCCACACTACTTCTGCTTACTAAAATCATTCTCTCCTTCATCTGGAACCTCAAGAACACAGTCTGTTATCACTGTCATATTGGAATAGATGCTTGTAGACCTCCAAACCACGAACCAATTGAGTTGTCAATTCACATTGACTTCCTAAACACTCCACAAAATCCATAGAACAAGATATTGCATTTCTGGATCTCACCGGATCTATCTGTGTCACTCTGTCACCTCTGAACATCTACCAGAACTGATTTTACTCAAGTGGCCATAACTTCTTCAGATCTTCATGTGGACCTATCAAATCTTTACTGGATCATCTCAAGACACATATCTACAAATCCTTTGATGTGCATCCTATGATCTTCATCTTAGCTGGGATCTTTACCTTACTGTCTTCACTATTCTTCTCTATTCCTGATAGGACTAATTTTATCAATATCCTCAGCATACAACTCATCCAATCCTTATCATCAATGCAACAAGAGTATGTTGACATCAATGACAACACCAGTTAGGCCCATACTTGCAACATAAACATCTCAGGGAGAGCAGGAAAATAAAAGTATATATAGTAAGGGGGAGCGGTCAAGCATTTTTCACTAAGTGTTGCCATCAATGCCAAAGGGGGAGATTGTTGGCAAGAGACACTACTCTGATATAGACTTGTATGTTGTCATTGATGGAAACAAAGCTCAGAGATCTTATCAGCATGACAAGAAGTCATAACTTCGGAAGGTTTTGTTGGAACTCAGATCCGGTTGGTAAAAAGACTAAGTATGGGCATGAAACAGAGTAAGGGACAATAATTGGATCAGTATGCTTTTGTAGATGAAGAACTGCAAATGTGGCTTAGGTATGATGTTCATAATTGTTTGATGTTGTTATGTTCCATAGATCAAGTTCTGACCTCCTCTGGAAGTCATTTAGAAGAAATATCTAAGTTTAGATGAGTAGAGGTATAGTAGAGACATTGAATAGGGCACAATATAATGGTCCACATTCATCCGCAAGTGAATGTTTTGTTATGTGGTTATAAGGTATTGTAGTTAACTTGTATGAAGTGTCTAATTCCATAATTGTGAGATCTGAAGTCCACCATAAAAATAGTTGCAAGCTACTGAGTATCGGCACAGTGTTTGACAGAGTTTGACTAAGATAGAGTCTGAGTTTTGATGGGTTGCATTTCTCTGCAAGATGATATCACGCCTTGCAGTTCTAAGGGTAATATTGGGAATATGTGAAGAGTCCTTGATATGATTTTGGAAGTGTTTTATGATCCACAATAAAAGTTATAAGTCAACATATGAACCTGTTAAGCATGCTCTTAAGGAACAGGTTGACTGGTATAATAAATCATTATACGGAGAAGAGATAGTGTTTGAAGGATCTACTTAAGTAATTAAATGATTAGAGATAATCTATATGAACATGTTTGGCCAAAGATTTGGGTCCACATTACATATAGTGCATTGGATTGATCTGACAAGCTACATCTTTCATTGAACATATTTCATATCTTGGATGCGGACCTGATTATGAATCAAATCATGATACAGATATATAAGAGAAATGAATTTCATTTGAGGATGTATGGATGTGCGGATGTCATATGAGTATATGAATAGCAGAGAAAAGATAGAAGATCAATGATGATGAAGAATTGGGATTCAGAATTCAATTGTTAAAAGACTGTACCTTGGCATATTGACAGATGCTTATGCAGTACTCCTTTTCATATACTATTTGATTTGTATTTGGAAGTGAGCCTCCTTCATTAAGGTAGTGAGCCTAGTAGTGAGACTCCACTAGGGTTTAACAACCCTTAGGGTTTGATAGCCCTCATTGTAATCTTTATAGGTTTAGGGTTGAAGCTGTGAGCCTGCTAAACCTAGTTGTACTTCATGGCAGTGAGCCAGCATGTTCTAGGCTCGTGGAGTGACCAAGCCTAAACATCATCATTTGTAAAAGATTGGAATATATATATTGAGAGCTAATCCTCTCCATGGTTTTTCCCCACCTTGGGGTTTTCCACATAAAAATCATGGTGTCTATGTGTTATGTTTTTATGGTTGCTATTCATTTACATATTGAGCTTTTATTTGATAAATTTTGTAAAATGCTTAAAAGTGAAAGTGAATAAATTTTTTTATGGAACAATAATTCACCCCCCTCTTAGTGTTCCTAATATTAAACAAGCTTCCCCATCCAATTCACAACCATCAAAATGTAGAAAAAAATATTGAAGAACAAGAACATCACCACCAAATCATAGAACAAGAAGAATTGATACAATAGACAATCCAAAATGATGAAAGGAGACAAGAGAATATCCATTTAGTAAATGAATAAAATATCCTTCATGCTAGGCTTACAAGACTCAGGACTGTAAGTACAAAAATCACGCACTGCCTTCATGAGGACCCCTATGATGATTCAAATCCTTGTCATGTACATTTAAGTGTGAAAATAAATCCTTTGGGTAGTAGGCCTCTTGATGATGTGTCCTTTTTTTTTCTCTTGTGTCGTTTCTACTTTGTCGATTCCCATCCTTCCTTGTTTGTGATGCTTTTGGACACTTGTTGCGACACTTGTCAATTTGCATTTTCTATCTTTCAACCTTGATCCTAAGCCTTGTGAGAGTCTTGTAGGTGAGTTTTCACCTCTCCCCTTTGTTTTTCCTCTAGCACACCTCATATAAGCCTTTTAGAGGTCTCCCAATCCATCTCCCACTGACAATTTTTTATTTGGACCAACCAATCCAAATCTCCCCATATTATTTCTAGATCCCCACTGGGGATCCTAAAGATGCAAGTGGAGATTTGGATTCTTCCACATGACTGACCTATTTCTTGATGCAGAAATCATCCTTTTCCTCCCTTATACCTTCTGTCGGTCTGAATTTCTGCATTTTACACTTTTGATTCTGAATCTCCCCAGGTGACCGAGGGTCGTGTTGATCAGGATGCTAGTCATAAACAAACATAGAATAAAAGTACACATTAACCTTTATTCATCTTGAAAGATACAATGAATTCAGAGAATTCATGATCTCAAGTCTTCATTGATTAGGTCTTAATCTTTTGACGTTACTCAGAGGTTGATGTGTGTTGCTGTTTCCATTTTGGGGCCTTACGTAGATCTCATCAGTAAGATAATGTTTCCTGTAATGATGCTGCATAGAGAGTTATTCTACATAGGATATACTTCAAATATTATGTCTATCTTTAAATCTTTGCATGATATTTGTCATTTTGACATGCTTTAACCTCAAATATGCTGAATATGTTCAGTTATCTACGTGATGTCTGCATATTTGTATTATTTGCTTAAGATTGTCAATTATTTGCAATTATGGTGATGAAATGCTCTGAAATTAAAAGGAATTGAAAGAAATACTTCAAATTAAAGTTGAACCTTCAGCTATTGAACCACATATACAATTAGATACAGTCATGAAGAGAAGAAATCAAACCATATGTTCACCAGGCCATTCCACAACTAGATACAGTCAATGCTAACTTCAAAGGAAAGGTATGAAGACAACACATGCAAACTGATATGCACTCCAAGGGATGCAGCAAATCAAAGCATATATCAAGAATTCACACACTGATTACTCAAGATTTATAATGGATTGTAATCAAAAGAGTCTTCTCATTCATTAAGTATGCAAGAACATATATGTATACAATAACTTTGAAATGAGCCTTGAACATTTCAGCAAATAGATTTCAATTAAGTTTCCAATGTTTAAAATGAGGCATCCCTGCACCTTTTATAGAACAAGATGAGGGAGCTATTGCAATTGATCTACGATCAAGATTTATCTATTACAATCTACGGTTCACATTTATTGACCAAGTCAATTCTTTCCACGTGGCATAGGTTGCCACCTGACAACCATCTAGATGGCTTACCTTCTTTTCCACCTAATGCATATATTTCTTTTATGATGCATCTTCATCAGGCTCTTCATCATCATCATGATGTGCACTAGTATCATCATTTTTGAAATCTTCATCATCCTGGTGAGCTTCTCCTTGTACATGGACCTGCATGGATGTCCAGATATTTTCATATGGCTGTACTATTTCCTCTATCTCTCTGCCATCTTGGGTTTTTGCTTTGATGGTGGCGTGCCTATGCATTTGATATTTGCCCCGGAGATTCTCTAATTTACTTTTCCTACTTCTGGATGTCTTGTTATAATCCTCCATCTTGACCCTGATCCTCATGATCTTGTCCATGATTGTCAGATGGTTTAAGGGATCATCAGCTACCTGTTGGAAGTTAGTATGTAGAGATTTGATTGCAAACTCCTCATCTTGATTTTCTATCTTCCCTTCCACCTTCCCTTCCAGCATTTCCAAAATTTCTGCCTCAAAGGACATCATATCATGTAGTTTCATGCTAATTTCTCTTAGCTTATTATTGCACCTTTTAAGTACATCACATTCAAATCTGACGTCTTTATACCATATATCTATCAATAATGCATTATTGTTATTTAGCACTTGGTTGCTTATGAGAACTTGAGGGTCAATTCTCCTTATTTCCTCCAAGATGGTCAAAATTTTCTCCAGCTGAAAAGACCTCTTCCCAGTCTCCATCTACAATTTATCGACTTTTCTCTTGAGACACTCAAAGAATTCCATCTTTTTAAAGAGGCTTTTACTACTTCTTCTGCATCATCAAATGTGGATAACATCCACTTTCTCATTATGGATGACTCATGCTTCATGAGATCCAATTTATTTACTTCCTCTTGGGAAATAGTAGTCAATGGGACTGCATGATCAGTTGAAGTAGCCTTAGGGTTAATTAACCCTTTTATATATGTATGCAACTAAGCAATGTGCTCTTTGTGTTGTTTATTTTTATCCTTTTCTCTTTTGACTCTCTGGATTAATGAATCAATTATGTCTTTTCCTTCTGGACCCTCCTGGTCTTCATTAGCAAACCCTAAATCTACTGTGCTGATCTGGAATTCATCCAGAGTGATTTTACCTTTCTCCTTATCTACAGTAGGGAGTGCTACCTGCGCCATCCTCCTACCTGTTGTAGGATCTCTTCTAATGGCCAAAGTCAACCTGTCCTTCCTCTTTGGTTTTATTAATGTTTTTGAAAATAATGTAGATATATCAAACTCTTGAATTTCCATACCTGTTTCAGTGCCAATTTCTCTCTCCAACCACTGAGGAATTTGATCCTTTGTACCTTGGTTTCCTACATCATCATGATGATCATCACCTTGATCTCCTGTAAGTGTATCTGCTTTTGATGGAGAAGGTGATTTCTCTTTTTCTTCCTCATGATGCTCTTCATGAGAGTGATGTTTTGGTACATCTTCTTGACAAGGAATTTCTTTTCTAGAGGGTGATCTTGTTGATCATCATGAATATCATGACCCTGATCTTTTATTTCCTCCATTCTGACCTCATCCACCTTATTAATTTCTTCATCTTGAGATATGCCTGCATCAGTGGATATTATTCCATCTACCTTAGGTGCCTCTGCCTGATCTTGTGTCATATCTTTCTCTGCACCTAAAGTACATACCTCCTCCTAAGTTTTCAGATCATTTCGAATTGACCTCATTTTATCTCCTGAGGTCTCTTGAGTCTGGAGGACATCCTCATTTGATATGACCTTTTCATCTTCACTCTTTTCTTGGACTTTTACTATTTTGGGTTCATCAGCTATATCTTGTTGTGATTGACCCAAATCTGGAGTGTGCATTTTTACTTCGATCAACTTTACTTCTTTAGTTTTACCCACTTCATCAGGTGCATTAGTTTGATGCTGAGGACTTGCATCCTTTCTATATGAAAGATCCACCACTTTAGGGCTGGTGACCTGTTCAACTAACTTATCTAGCGCTATCTGCTGTGCAATTTTCTCGGGGCTTCTTTCCTTTTCTTGTTCAACTTGTTCTTCTCCAGTTCCTTTTACTGATGGGGTCCCAAGGGGAGAGATGTGAGCACTTACAGCAAGTGTTTCCATCTATTGAGTAGTTATATCCTTAACCACATCATCATCAGACAAATCTACAGTTTCCTCTAACAAGACAAGACCACCTGAAACTGCCCTAGAAGTTTCTTTGATTTGCTCTTTAGCTTGTTCAGTTTTGAATTTCACAATGGTAGGAAGTGGTACATTGTGTTGTAACTCCCTTCTAAAAATGTCACTACCTACCCCTCTTAGCATAATGGGGCTTTGCTTTATTTCACCTCTCATGGATGTTCTTGTTTTCTTCGGTGTGGGTGTCATCACCTGAGGTGCCTTTCTTTTCCTTTTGAATAATATAGGGCCTTCTTCTTCCTCAGGCTCCTCTTCTAGAGGGATATCTTCTTCCATTTGTTTTTGTGAAGCTTGACCTTGCTCATAGGTCTCAATAACCATTACATTAGCTTTTTGGATTTTCTCAAACTTTTGTTTATCCAATGGAGGAGGCACAGATGATGTTGAAGCCTGGCCTGAAGCTGATGCTTCTCCTGATGCTGCCACTTCCTTAGCTATGGCTATTATTCTCTCAATAATGACCCCTTTGGGTTCTTCTTTGGTTTTCTTGCCTCTAGGAGGTCTTTTGCTCTGTTTTTGCTGAGGTGGCAACCTATCTCCCTTGGATTTCCTCTTCTCATTCAAGAAATCATCATATTCATCAATAGAGAGCTCTTGTCCCTTCTTTATGTTATCTATTGTGAGGGCCATACCTTTTTTCTCTAGTAGATCTACCTGCTCATTCACCCAAGCTTGGGTTAGCTATAATATCTTTCTCGTGAATGGATCCAAGGAGATGTCTTCTTGCATGGTAAGATCTAGGGCTGATATAGTATCATTGTATATCTTCTTCTCTTCATATTCATCATCTATTATCATTCCATCATCTTTCTTCATTTGTACTAGGATGGAAATGCAACCAAAGGTTTTGATTTGGTTAAGTGTTAACCTCTAATATCTTCTTCTTCGGGCTTCAGCCTCATCTTCACAATCTACCCAAAAATCCTCAAGATTTCTTTGGTGAATGGGCTGTCCCATGATCTTCTGCATCCTTCCATAAGGATCATATGATCTTATCAATGGAAATGCCTGTAACTTCATCATTGTTAAGCCAGCTATGGCTTTCTTAATATTTTCACTGTCTGGGCACATATACCAGCCCATTGTTACTGGAAACAATATCGGGGGGAGCTTGTTATTAGCTTTATAAGCATCTAGTATTGTTACAACCTGCCTCATGAACTCCATTAACACTACAGCATTAGTTGGATATCTTGGGAGCATGAGAGGGTGCCCTATAAATCCTTCAATCCTAATGTATGAAAAAGTTGCAAACTAAATGAACCAGGCCCCATGCCTATACATTACCTCTTGAGCTTCCATGCTCAGTCTCTCAGTTCTGTCTTCCTCCATGGTCCTTACTAGATGCATAGAGAATGCATCATTCACCAATTTATAATCCTAGAGGTAATTTACTCTTTGCAGCTGGGGATGATGGTCCCAGATGTGTGCATCATTAGTGGTGCCACCAATCCTCCCCACTATAGTCAATCCATTAAATGTACCCTTATAGGCACATGCATAAACAATGTATGAGGTCATATGGAAAGCACATTCTGTACCTCCTAGGTTTTTTAGTTGCTCATCCAGAGCATCACTTATCATTTTGGCCCATAATGGCCTGCTATCAGTGTATAAGCACATCAGGATGACTCCATACATCCAATCCCTAAAACTTCCAGCTATTGGCTGGCCTGTTGCCCGACTGAGTAGGGCGATCATGAACTGATACTCATCATCAAAGTCAAATTTATATAAATGAACAGGCAACTTGGCCGTGGCTGTATAAGGACTATTTTTGGCTCTCCATCCATACATTCTCTTCCTAGTAGCCCTCTTATTAACTTCATATTCTGTTTCTAGCTTCTTCAGGTCAATATTAACAACATTCTTACCTAGTGGCAAATTAAACATGGCCGAAAGGCCCTTGATAGATAAGTCTACATATACTCTCCCATGTTTCTCTACCCTCCTTGTTTGGGGATTATAATTTCTAGCACACTCAATAACCAGCTCAGGAGCTTCCATGGAATATGGAAAACCAGCTGCATTCCACATCCCAGACACAAAAACAGATTCAAGCAGAGTGTCCTCATTATTAATGTTGATCTTGTCTGCCCATGCAATCAAATCTGTATTACCCTGGTGAGTGTCCCCTATAATTCCATATTCGAATTGCACACCCTTAGGCTTTGCAAACATTGGCTTAACAAATTCTGCCTCAGACTTCATCAGTCTTTTGTCTGCCATGATTTCCTGCAATGACAAGAATTGGTCTCAAGATTCATACTTCATCTCATACATGCATATATTTTACATCCTTATGGTATCATGTGTATGTTTATTAAATAGTTATTTCATCATGATATACAGGAATCATAGCTCCAAGTCAGTGAACATCATGTTACATGGCTATGCATAGAATAACAAGAGGGTTTCAATCACTTACCTAGTGTGCTTATCCCTGTGAATTACAATGATGATTATATGGGGATAATCTTGATACAGATGATAATCATGCCCTTCATTCTAACTCAAGCTATATACATCTGTAGGTGGTTCATAGGGAGGCTTGGGAGTTCGGCTCTGTATAAAAACTGATCTTATCGCAAGTTAAGTACATAATGACGTTGTGAATTCATCTTAAACCCATTTATTTGGTCATTTAGGGCACAATCAAATTAAATCAATCTTAATCATTAAGTTTCCGCACATAAACCTCCAGAGGTTACCAGGTGTGACCATTGCGTTAACCATCAGTGGGAAACACCTATCGCATTAATGAGCATTCAATGTCGCACGACAAGAAGAGGAGGATGATCTTTTGTAATATCGGGTGATGTTTTGAATATCAGGTGATGTTCAAAATATCACTGTCTCGTAATATGACCATCCACGTCTTAGCGGGAACACATATGTCGGTGTATTGGGTTATTTTTGGACCATCGGGTCATGTTATAAAATATCAGGGGATGTTCAAAATATCGGGTGATATTTTGAAAAGGATGATGACCCTACGCATTGCTTATGTGACCCCTCTCAGAATATCATGATGATGTCACCATGATATTGGTTTAGTCTATCGTTGAAGCACTATGATGTCATCATCATGTTTTATGAAAGGGTGATTTTAGGAAATATACCTCTGCGAGGTAAAAATGATGATGATGTCATCATCGTGTCAATTCTCTTCATTATCAGGTTGGATGATGTCATTAGGATAGTGGCTCCAGGGTGATATTTGGTGATAGGATGTGGTGCAGGAGCACCTACCTGACAGCTGGCCTCCATGAGGCAGTTAGTTTGTTATAGGTCTTGTTAATGTTTCCAAGAAGGTCTGATAAGACCAATGCATGTAATAAGGTCATGTTGACCATACTTTACTATTTTTAGGTAGTTTGTTTGGACAGCTATTATGTTGTATGTCCGGTTGGATCTCCCAACCGCCTGGAGAGATTTCCTAGCCGCTTGGAGTCGGGTCGGTAGTACTCGCAAGAGATCCTATTTATGCATTAGGATCGGTTGGTTTTAGGAGTATTGCAGGTCATCGATCAGACATTGTAGAGGGAGTGAGACAGAATATTGTATTTGCATCTTTTGAAATCAATAAAGAGATCCTGTTGTGTCAATTCTCTGTTTGGATTCCATTGTGTGATCGATTTGCTGTTCTGGTGGTTTCATGGATTCGCTGATCCATTCCACCGGTTGATTCGTCGAATCAGTGGAATGGCCATGTATAATAGCTTAGGGTTTAGTTTGCATTTTGTGTTTGTTTGCATGCAGGTGTGCAGGATCGTAGTCGAGATGTGTTGAGAACCCTAGCATGGGTATGTGCTAGGTCGTGCTGGTAGTTCGAGTCTGGAAAGTTGCCCTGGAAGCAGATCGGGTCACCTCAGGAGGTTCAGCGGATTGAAAATTCGCTAAGGTTGGAAAATCCATCGCAACGGCATCATCAGGATATTTCTGTGTATATCCTGCAGATACTTCGGGCATCATCCGAGTAGATGGAGGTGAGCATGATGCAATCATTTGCATAAGGTGAATGCACATTGGGGTGATCATCATCAGGTGTTGCCGAGGAGGAGCGTATCGGCATAAGGTAGAAGATCGGGTTGATAAAACCATCGCGGGCCGATAATGTTAAGTTTGGCCGACAGTAGGATATTGGAGGAGCTGCATGTGACGTCATCGTCATCAGGATAATTGTCATCAGGATATCGGGGTGACGTAAGCATCGAAGGAAAGGTGCATGAAGTTGTCGTCATCAGGATATATGCAGGGAACCGGATATTTTATATCCTGCTGATGAACATGATGTTGAACATCATGATGCTGCAAAAAGTGTTTGGCGGTAGGATGAACAGTGATCGTCAGGAGGATGATTGCGCTTGCCGAATGTGATGATGCTGCCGATAGCCGGATATGATGATGCTGCTGATAGGCGAAAGGTCGAAGGTTTGTCTGCAGGAGGATATCGGTCAGCAAGAGAAAATATGATGATGCTGACAATGTTAACAAAAAATATGATGATGATGATGGGTTGTAGACATACAAGCTATATGTCAAGGTTTTAGTGTGGATGCCTCTACATCATAGTGGTATCAGAGCTCAGCAAAAGGTCTGGGCTGTTGTGTGTTGATTCTGTCACCGAAAGGGCAGAGGTAGAGTTGATTCTGTCACTAAAAAGACAGAGGTAGAGGAGTGAGAGGTTGACAAAATGCCTCCGAAAGGTAATGGTACTGCAAGGGAATTGCAGGAGATGAAGGAAAAACATGCCAGAGAGATGAGGAAGATGAAGGAGCTTGCTGAAGCACTTCAAGCCAGGCTTGTAGCCCTGGAAAAGAACAAAAAGAGGGAAGTGGATGACAGTGAATCAGAAGAAGATGAAGATGCTGTTGAAGAGTATGAAGATGTAGCTGAAGATCTGGATGCTGAAGACCAGAGATTTGCAAAACTGTTAAAGGCAGTGCAGAGTGATAAACCTAAGGTAAAGGTTGATGTTTCCAAGTATAATGGAAGTTTGAATGAAGATGAGTTACTGGATTGGATTGCTGCACTTGATAATCACTTTGAATGTGAAGATGTTGCTGAGGATCAGAAGGTAAAGATTGCAAAGACCAAGTTAGGAGGTCATGCTTTGTTATGGTGGGATTATGTACAATCCGAGAGAAGGAAACAAGGAAAGTCAAAGATCACTTCATGGGATAAAATGGTAGCAAGGATCAAAGGTAACTTCTTGCCCAAGGATTATGAAATTCAGATGTTTAAGAAGCTGCAACTTTTAAGGCAGAAGGAAATGGATGTGAAGGCATATACTGAGGAGTTTTATAAGTTGAGTATGAGATTTGGTCATCATGAGAATGAGGTAGAAAAGGTGGCTAGGTACTTGGCTGGTTTGAGATTGAACATACAGGATGAGTTAATTTTAGCTAACCCTAAGAATGTGGAGGATTGTTACCAAATGGCAATCAGGATTGAAGAAAAGATGAATAGGAGACAAGATAAGTCCATGAGAGGAAGAGGTAGCAATATGAGGGGAAGAGGAGCAGCCCCTACAACAAGGCAAACCAATGAGGGTCAAGAAGACACTGGTAAAGGATAGGGACAGTCTGATTTCAGAGGTGGATGGAAAGGTAATAGAGGCAGATTTGGAAGTGGTAGAGGTTCTACTACATTTTCAGGAAAGTGTTACACCTGTGGTGAGTTTGGTCATCCATTTTTCAAATGTCCAGAAAGCAAGGGTTCATCATCCAGAAATGATAGAACGAATGACAAGAGAGTACAACTTGTGCAAGAAGGGAAAGTAGAGCAAAGTGTGCAAAGTTCAAACACTTATCAAGATAGAGTTCCTGACGGTTATGGGTATCCTGAGGAGGGAGAAGCATTGATGCTAAGGAGAACTAGTTTGCAGACATCAAAGGATATGATGCAAAGAAGAGCTCTTTTCAAGACCACATGCAAGAGGAAAGGTAAAGTATGTAAGGTTGTCATTGATACTGGTTCAACAGACAACATGGTATCTCAGGAAATGGTGGATAAACTAAATTTGGAAAGGATTCCACACCATCACCCTTACAAGGCATCTTGGGTGAGTGATAGTCAATCACTTTTTGTCTATGAACAGGCATATGTGGATTTTCAGATTGGAGCATATCATGATAGAGTTTCGTGTGACATTTTGCCCATGGAATGTTGTCACCTACTGTTGGGTACACCATGGCAATTTGATAGGAGGGTACTGTATGATGGGTATGCTAATACCTACACCATCAAGAAAGATGGGAAGACTATTATGTTGATGCCATTGCAGGAAGATGCTGCAGCACAGGGGGTAGCCAAAATCATTTTAGTGGGAAAGAAGGAGTTTGTGCAGATGCCTATAGGAGCAGGCATAAAGGTAGATGCGGACACTGCAGGGAAAGAAGTTGTTAAGGACAACAGGTTGAAGAAAGTTTCAGTTGCGACTGACAGAGGTCAGCAGCAGGTCCAGAAACAGGTTTGCAAACAGCAACCAGTTGAGAGGAATGACAAGGATGTTGTCATAGTTGGGACTATTGTTTGTCCTATAAAGGTTGAAAGAAAGACAGAGTTGAACATTACAGAAGTTCAAGAGGCAGTTCAGATAGAGGTTCTGGTCAGACAACCTGACAAACACAAGGTATGTGAGAGAAGGGCCTACATTGACAGGCATGAGGATTTACTTGTAAGAAAGCAAGTTACAGTTCAGAAGTCTTGGAGCAGCCGAGAGCCAGCAGAGGATAAAGCTGGAACAGGTCAAGACACTGCAAAGGCAAAGTGTAAAGGTGGAGGACTTCCACATCCTAACTCATGGGACATGAGTTCTTTTCTATTGGGGAGTATGGTGCAGGAGCACCTACCTGACAGCTGGCCTCCATGAGGCAGTTAGTTTGTTATAGGTCTTGTTAATGTTTCCAAGAAGGTCTGATAAGACCAATGCATGTAATAAGGTCATGTTGACCATACTTTACTATTTTTAGGTAGTTTGTTTGGACAGCTGTTATGCTGTATGTCCGGTTGGATCTCCCAGCCGCCTGGAGAGATTTCCCAGCCGCTTGGAGTTGGGTCGGTAGTACTCGCAAGAGATCCTATTTATGCATTAGGATTGGTTGGTTTTAGGAGTATTGCAGGTCATCGATCAGACATTACAGAGGGAGTGAGACAGAATATTGTATTTGCATCTTTTGAAATCAATAAAGAGATCCTATTGTGTCAATTCTCTATTTGGATTCCATTGTGTGATCGATTTGCTGTTCTGGTGGTTTCATGGATTCGCTGATCCATTCCACCGGTTGATTCGTCGAATCAGTGGAATGGCCATGTATAATAGCTTAGGGTTTAGTCTGCATTTTGTGTTTGTTTGCATGCAGGTGTGCGGGATGGCAGTCGAGATGTGTTGAGAACCCTAGCATGGGTATGTGCTAGGTCGTGCTGGTAGTTCGAGTCTGGAAAGTTGCCCTGGAAGCGGATCGGGTCACCTCAGGAGGTTCGGCGGATTGAAAATTTGCTAAGGTTGGAAAATCCATCGCAACGGCATCATCAGGATATTTCTGTGTATATCCTACAGATACTTCGGGCGTCATCCGAGTAGATGGAGGTGAGCATGATGCAATCATTTGCATAAGGTGAATGCGCATTGGGGTGATCATCATCAGGTGTTGCCGAGGAGGAGCGTATCGGCATAAGGTAGAAGATCAGGTTGATAAAACCATCGCGGGCCGATAATGTTAAGTTTGGCCGACAGCAGGATATTGGAGGAGCTGCATGTGACGTCATCGTCATCAGGATAATCGTCATTAGGATATCAGGGTGATGTAAGCATCGAAGGAAAGGTGCATGAAGTTGTCGTCATTAGGATATATGGAGGGAACCGGATATTTTATATCCTGCTGATGAACATGATGTTGAACATCATGATGCTGCAGAAAGTGTTTGGTGGTAGGATGAACAGTGATCGTCAGGAGGATGATTGCGCTTGCCAAATGTGATGATGCTGCCGATAGCCGGATATGATGATGCTGCTGACAGGCGAAAGGTCGAAGGTTTGTCTGCAGGAGGATATCGGTCAGCAAGAGAAAATATGATGATGCTGACAATGTTAACAAAAAATATGATGATGATGATGGGTTGTAGACATACAAGCTGTATGTCAAGGTTTTAGTGTGGATGCCTCTGCATCAGGATGATATTTGAAGGATAAGGTTATATTCAAAATATCAGGTGATGTTTCAAAATATCATCCTCATGGAATACATGTTCTTGTTTGACGGGTAAGTATCACTACCACCTAAAAATGACGTCTGCAGGTCACTAATAGATAATTTATCAGGTGATAAATCAGATCAGGGTGATCTTTCGTAAGATAACTAATGTTGAAAAATATGATGATGACTTACCCCCCCGTTTATGAATATCAGGTTTGACCAAGATTTTGACCGTTCATAACTTTCACATCCTAAGGAATATCAGGGTGATGTAAAAGGTGAACCTTCATGAAATTTAATGCTCTTTCTAAATACAAGGTTAATGAAATGAAATAAGAAATTTGACAAACTAACCTCATGATGGTGACTTCCCCAGCCATTATGCAGGATCATCAATATTGACTTACTTTTACCATACCGCTAGCAAGAAGAACACACAAGCAAAGGCAAAAAAAAAGTTGGGTCCCTATTTTGCTAAGTCAAAATGGGGCGTGTTATGTAACCACACAACAGGTCACCCATGGGGTGATCCATGATCCCCAGTGGTGACCCTGTTTGACGAAGGTGGCGACCATACCATCTTTTGGCCCATAGAAAAACTTAAGTTTCTCTCACGTTTTAGCTCTGTTTTCACCCGTTTTTCTTTTTGTTTGTGTGATTTTTTTATCCTTGATATAGAGTTAACTATTTCATGCATCCACACATGCATAATTAGCTCTATTTGATCTCAAATTAACTCTCTAATCAATCTCATGCATTCCCTCACCTCCATTTCTTCTTCAGTGATAAGCTATCATTGCTTCATCACTCCCTAATCAGTTGAGTTCACTAGGTAATCAACCTTGTTAACTCCCTAATATATTCTTGTGAACTCATCAATCAAATGAGTTAACTCCTCAATCCATTCCATTCCTCAAACCTATAAATACCCCCTCCCTCAGGCAAAAAGGGAGGCATATTCATTGTGCACCAGCTTTTGCCAATTTTGCTCTCCAACCTAGCATTCATATGCTCATATAGGATGTAAGTGCCTTTTACTTTGTTTTTTCAATCAAGCAATGCTACGCTACTTGATTCTTAGCCATTGTACTCAATTCAAAGCTCACATCAAGCTCATACAATCTTCGCAAAAGCTTCTCTTTTCTTCTTCGGGTCATTTTGTCAAGAGGATCACCTACTGTCACACAAGGATTCAATGTTGCCTACACAAGGATATTGAGGGTAGTGGAGTCAACAAATCTTCATCTCTTTCAGGTTCTTTCATTGCTTTCATAGTAATTAGATAATCACATTGCTCTTGGGAATAGTAACATTTTGCTTTTTCTTGATAGGTTAGATCTTGCATGCTAGATTAATCATTTTTACATTCCTAGATCTACTTTGTTAGAAAAAGCATCTTCCCTTTCCATTAAATTAGATTGCATTGAAAACACCAAAAACCCACAAAAACATAGATTAAATTTTGCATTTGAAAAGACATATAGGATTGCATACATATTTCTTTCATAGATTAGAAGCATTTTCCTTTTCAAAATACTCTAAAAATTACCAAAAAGATGCTTTGCATGTCATTTAGCTTGCATCCATATAGATCTATTAGAATAGACAACATTGCAAACCCTCGATTCCATCACAAGGTAACGACAGTTAAACAAAGTAAAACCCTAGGTAAAAACCTGAGATCTAGTTAAGGTTAGCAATCATACATCTTCCTCTATCCAGATTTGTGAATGTGTTTAGGAGTGAGAGGAGATTCGTGAATGTGTTTAGGAGTGAGAGGAGAGTGGTTGAAGGCTATCCGTGATGAGATTGAGGAGATCCATCCAAGACCTCAACAACAAACATTTATCTTACCACAAGGAGACCCATTTGTCCTCTTGTTGTTACAATAAACCAAACAACGACAGATAAAACAAGACCTCTTACAATGCATACAAAGACAAGAAGACATCAACGAGAACAATTGTTTACCCACACAAAGGTGGAATCAAAGGAATCCAAATAGAAGAAGAGAAACTAGTGACCCTTTGGGTCATAGGGTTATCTCAACTACAACAATAATTGAGTGAAACATACAATTAAGCACACAACAACAAAGGCCACAAAACTTGTCGAACCCCCTTCACGAAGTCTATCTCTCCAATGAGCCAGGCCCCCACCATGTCTCACCTCCTCTCAACTATCTACTTCCACGTGAGCGATAGTGACGTGGCAAGGAGGGAAGGGTCTGTGTGTGTGCCAAAATCTGACTTGACGGCCCTCAGGCAACTGGAGTCATAATTTTGAGAATACATATTTTGGTGAACCCAACGTGAAGAACAAAAACTTTTGATGGGATCTTTTGCATTTCCATGTGGTTCTTTCATTGCATGCTCATCTTTCATGTCCATCTTCATTTTGTGGTGTTTCCTACACCCCAAAACTAGGATAAAATCACACCAGGTTCAAGGAAATTACCCCTCCAATGAAAGTAGTACATGTTTAGATCCAATAACTTGAATCACAAATCAGTCAAACTCAAAAGACTCAAATGGGTTCCAACAAGATTCCCACAACATTGACCAAATCAAAACATGCCAAGTGAGTGTTCGGTCTAAGATCCATCAACAAAACCAACCCATAAAAAGTGATTCAAAAATGGCCACCCGAATGGACAATGAGGTAAGCCATCAAAAATAAAAGCTTACAAGAAGCTTGGGGGCCAAAAAATCCCCTCCATGTAGTACATCAAGGTAAAATGTCGATGACATGTGAAGTGTTATCAAAAGGAACAAGTGGGGTCAGTCGAACCCCAACACAAAGCAATCCATCTCAAGGTGGTAAAACTCAAAGAATGGAGGAAGCCTCACTCACACACCTTATAGAAAATTTGGTCCAATGAATCAAGACCCTCGAAGCTAGAAATGATTGTCAAAGAGAAATTCAAGAAAAACCTAGGGCACAGGGAAATCCTTCCATTGATAAGATTGAATCAAACTAGGGGGCAACCCAAATTCCCCCTCATCTAAACTTCCATGAAGCATTTAGGCCTCCCTTGCCCTCACAATCGAACATGACAAGTCTTAATCAAATAGGTGGGATTCCTATGACACAAGATCAACCACAAATGATCTCACTCAATCTTCAAAACATAAACATGATGCCATCTAGTCATCCAATTTTTTCAGGATATCAACAATCTTGCATACCCTTTCAACAAACACAACAAGCTCCACTTAAAGGGCTAATGTTTGGAGGAACAAGACCCTCTACACATAACTCCCTTTTAGAAACATACCTTGAGTATTTAAAGGAGCCTCTTGACTACAACATTCGTCAAGTAATACTACCACAACCTCTCCCCAAGCTTCCAAAATTTAAAGGAGAGGGTCATCCCAACTCTCATATCAAGGCTTACATCATGGTAGTATGAGAACTCCTTCCTTGGGATGGGGTGGTAGCAAAGATTTTTTCAAAAACTTTATAGGGTATTGCTCTAGATTGGTACTATCGACTTCCAGAAGCATCAATCCGCTCTTTTAGGCAACTCATTGATCAATTTGTGGTTGCCTTTGACATAAAAAATTGGTCAACACAAGAATACGAGAGTTTTTAATAATCAAACAAGAAGCCAACGAGTTGGTTGCACATTTTATCACACGATAGAGAAAGGTTCTCTATTCTTCAACTAGCACACCAAACATGGATCATAGAGAACTTTGTGATCTCTTCTCACATGCTCTCAATAATGACATATGAGAACAAGTCTAAAAACTCCCTTACAAATCATATGAAGAAGCACTTGAAAGTGCCCTTAGAATTGACCAAGCTACTATTGATAGTGGAAGAAGGGAGTATGATTCCAATAGAAGGTTGATAAACCATGATACAAATGAAAATACTCAACAAATGATTAAGACATAGATGGGTCAACCAACATTTCACCATCTAGAAACAACAACAATTGTGACTATGATAGTCATACAAATTTTGGGAATGAAAGTGCCAACAACTATCCCTTGAGAATCAACAAGAAGTCATAAAACAATAATCATAAACCTTAATATCACAATCATGATAAATATTGCTCATTTCAAAAGAGAAGGGGGCATGAGATCAAGTCATGTCAAGGGTACCATCACTTCATATCAAACATCCCAAAATGTCAACAAAAATCATTCCTGGACACATTCTCACAAGATGAAGAACTTAGTCCCAATCGCTTTGATGAAAACACCTTAGGCCTTGTGGAATTAGATAAAGATCAAGAAATTTGTGTAATACAAGGACCAGAACAACTAGATGACACCAACAATTCAATTTTTTCTCACATGCTAGAGCTTATCAAGAGTTCTCCTACACACAAGAATGCTATCCTCAAAGCCTTAGATCTAGGCCATCAAGTTCAAAACACTCCAAGTGAAAAGTGTTCTTCTTCAATATTTGATTTTGAAAAGTTACCCTGAGACAATGACATAGCCAAACAAGGTGACGTCCCCCTCCATTTGATAGTCCAAATCCAAGACTGTTCCATTAAATGTGTAATGATCGATGATGGGTCTGCAATCAACATAGTATCCTTTTCACTCCTTCAAAGAATGGGTTACAATGAAACACAAATTACAAAACAAACTTCCATCCTTAGAATTCATGATAACCTAAACACTCAAACCATGGGTAAGGTCAATCTTCAAATCACATTGGGTCCTAAAACCCTCCCAACTGAATTATATGTCATCAATGAAGAAACCACTTACAACATGATCCTAGGAAGGCCTTGGATCCATAGGATGAGGGCTATTCCATCCACATTATTTCAAGAAATACACTTCTCGTACATGGGACAAACCCACGTCATCAAAGGAGATCCTGATCCTTTCAGCCTTTATAGAGTTGAACAAGTCAAAAAGAAGGGAAAGTCTATGGAAACCACTAGCAACCAAAAAATTAACACTTTTGAAAAAGGAGAGACATCAAAACAAATTGTAAACATAACAAAGACCTCAAAATGTATAGGGAATGGGGCAACATGAGAATCCCCTTCAATCCCAACTCAACAAAATCTTATGCTCCATTCAACTTAGTGGCTATTCCAATTGAACCATACATAAACATCCTATGGTTGAAATCATGACTGAAGAAGAACTAGAATCCACACAAAAACTAGGAGAGTCAACACCAACTCCAATTGCCCCTCAAAAGTTCAAAACAAACAACGAAACTATACAAGAACAAAAAATAATAAAGCTATGGGGCAAAACATCAAACAATCCATTTTCACTCCCACTCCCCACTTGAGTTTTAAAAATCCTATCTCATGGCCTTGAATAGGTCTCTTATATTAGGACAACTCATGATCCCTGAGTTGAAAATCATATTTAAGAGAAGTCACATGGTTTGTTCCACATTGCATTCATGCCAAAAATTAGAAAAATAGTCTCAAAGAAATAAAGTCAATGTCATAACTTGTCACATTCCATAGAAGTAAAAAATTCATTTTCATCATTCTTGTGTTTTTGCATTAGCATATCATCACCTACATTCATATATATATTCCGAAAGAGACAAAAATAAATTGCATCATCCATATGTGATCATCTTAGGTATGCATTCTCATAAGAAAAATAAAAGCTCCACCCAACCATATGCATGAGAGAGAAAGTGAACTACAAGATGTCAACTCAAGCTATGCATAGATCTCATCCAATGAGGTCTCATTTGTAAAACATTGTCTGAGCTCAAGTCACTCCTCCAACAAGTCAAAAGAGCAAACTTGTGTAGTCAAGTACACAAGTCTCCCCATGCAAGGGGGCAAGGGTAGAGATCCCTTCAATAAGTGTAGGTCTCTCAAAGACCTCAAGGAGTGTCAAATCAAACCTTTGCAAAATATTCATAAAAAAACCATAAAAATTAGAAAAATCAAAAAAACCTAAAAAATTGTAAAAACATAAAAAAATCCCTAAAAATCAAATATCCTCTTCAAAATCTATAATAAAAGGAAAACTTATTCTCCTCTCTAGCTTAGCATGTTTTAGATTAGTTCTTTGCTTTTATGCATTTGTTTCGTGCATTGTTTTATGTGCTCTCATACCTACAGGTCCGAACCAACAAAGGTAAACAACTAGTTGAACTTAAATGATCCATGGTAAGTTTGTCATTTCAGTTTTCATTATTCATTTTGATATATTTAAATGTCAAACTAATACTAGTTATTGCAAGTACAAATTGTGGGAAAAATCGACAACAGGTAAGGCCTAGTTCGGGAACAGTACCTACCTTTCATGTAGACTACTATCCCTGAGGGGGCAAATATGTAAGTACAAAAATCATGGACTACCTCCATGAGGACCCCTACGCTAATTCAAATCCTTGCCATGTACATGTAAGCATGAAAATACATCCTTTGGGCAGCAGGCCTCTTGATGACGTGTCCTCTTTTCTTGTCTTGTGTCATTTCTGCTTTGTCAATTCCCTTCCTTCCTCATTTGTGACACTTTTTGACACTTATTGAGACACTTGTTGACTTGCATTTTCTAGCTTTTAACCTTGATCCTAAGCCTTGTGAGAGTCTTGTAGGTGAGTTTTCACCTCTCCCCTTTGTTTTTCCTCTAGCGCACCTCATAGAAGCCTTTACAGGTCTCCCAATCAATCTCCCACTGATAGTTTTGGATTTTGACCAACCAATCCAAATCTCCCCCTATTATTTCCAGATCCCCATTGGGGATCCTAAAGATGCAAGTGGAGATTTGGATTCTTCTGCATGACTGACCTGTTTCTTGATGCAGAAATCATCCTTTTCCTCCCTTATACCTTCTGCCAACCTGAATTTCTGCATTTTGCACTTTTGATCCCAGATCTCCCTGGGTGACCCAAGGTCACCCCAAGGGTGGCCCATGATCCCTAATGGCGACATTGTCTGATGAAAGTGGCGACCCTGCTATCTTTTGACCCATGAAAAAACTCATGTTTCTCTTGTGTTTTAGCTCTGTTTTCACCAATTTTTCTTTCTCTTTGCATGATTTTTGATCCTTGATATAGAGTTAACTATTTCATGCACCTACACATGCATAAGTATCTCTATTTGATCTCAAATTAACTCTCTAATCAATCTCATGCATTCCCTCACCTCCATTTCTTCTTCAGTGATAAGCTATCATTGTTTCATCACTCCCTAATCAACAAAGTTCACTGGCTAATCAACCTTGTTAACTCCCCAATCTATTGTTGTTAACTCATCAATCAAATGAGTGTACTCTTCAATTCATTCCATTCCTCAAACCTATAAATACCCCCTCCCTCATGTACAAAGGGAGGCAAATTCATTGTGCACCAGCGCTTACCAATTTTGCTCTCCAACCTAGCATTCGTATGCTCATACAGGATGTAAGTGCCTTTTACTTTCTTCATTCAATCAAGCAATGCTATGCTGCTTGATTCTTAGCCATTGTGCTCAATTCAAAGCTCACATCAAAAGTTCACTGGCTAATCAACCTTGTTAACTCCCCAATCTATTGTTGTTAACTCATCAATCAAATGAGTTTACTCTTCAATTCATTCCATTCCTCAAACCTATAAATACCCCCTCCCTCATGTACAAAGGGAGGCAAATTCATTGTGCACCAGCGCTTACCAATTTTGCTCTCCAACCTAGTATTCGTATGCTCATACAGGACATAAGTGCCTTTTACTTTCTTCATTCAATCAAGCAATGCTATGCTGCTTGATTCTTAGCCATTGTGCTCAATTCAAAGCTCACATCAAGCTCATACAAGCTTCGCAAAAGCTTCTCTATACTTCTTCGGGTCATTTTGTCAAGAGGATCACCTGTTGTCATAGAAGGATTTGAGGTTGCCTACACAAGGATACTGAGGGCATTGGAGTCAACAAATCTTCATCTCTTTCAAGTTCTTTCATTGCTTCATAGTAATTAGATAATCATGTTGCTCTTGGGAATAGTAACATTTTGCTTTTTCCTTGATAGGTCAGATCTTGCATGCTAGATTAATCATTTTTACATTCCTAGATCTACTTTGTTAGAAAAAGCATCTTCCCTTTCCATTAAATTAGATTGCATTGAAAACACCAAAAACCAACAAAAACATATATTAATATTTGCATTTGAAAAGACATATAGGATTGCATACATATTTCTTTCATAGGTTAGAAGCATTTTCCTTTTCAAAATACTCTAAAAAATACCAAAAAGATGCTTTACATGTCATTTATCTTGTATCCATAGAATAGACAACATTGCAAACCCTCGATTCCATCATGAGGTAACCACAGTTAAACAAAGTCAAACCCTAGGTAAACAAAACCCTAGGTAAAAACCTGAGATCTAGTTAAGGTTAGGAATCATACAACTTCCTCTATCCAGATTCATGAATGTGTTTAGGAGTGAGAGGAGAGTGGGCAAAGGCTATCTATGACAAGATCAAGGAGATCCATCCAAGACCTCAACAACAAACATTTATCTTACCACGAGGAGACCCATTCATCCTCTTGTTGTTACAAGAAACCAAACAATGACAAATACAAGACCTCTTACAACGCATACAAAGACAAGAGGACATCAACAAGAACAATCGTTTACCCACACAAAGGTGGAATCAAAGGAATCCAAATAGAAGAAGAGAAACTAGTGACCCTTCAGGTCATAGGGTGATCTCAACTACAACAACAATTGAGAAAAACATACAATTAAGCACACAACAACAAAGGCCATAGAACTTGCCAACCCCCCTTTGCAAATTCCAGCTCTCCAACGAGCTAGACCCCTGTCGTGTCTCGCCTCCTCTCAACTGTCTACTTCCACATGAGCGAGAGTGACATGGCAGATTTCCCCGTGGCAAGGAGGGAAGGGTCCGTGTGCATGCCAAAATCTGACCTAACATCCCTTAGTCAACTAGAGTCACAATTTTGAGCATACAAGGATAGGTGACCCTATAGGTCATACTATTATCAACAACCACTACCATAAAATGCCTCCATAAAAATAACTATCAACACACACACCAAGAAACAACCCAACCACCATCCATAATGTTCTACTCCCTTAAGAATAGAACAACCCCTCTATTTTACCTCGGCTTGATTGGCTCTTTCTATGAGAGTGGGAGTGACTAGGATGTCTCTCTTAGAAAGGAGACAGTTCATGTGTGACGTCAGAGTTTGCATGGCTCGCAGATTATTTGAGTCACATTCTAAAAAAAACATATTTTAGTGAACCCAACATGAATGACAAATCCCTCTAGGGTGAACTTTATGAATTCTGATATTCCCATTGATACTTTCACTTCCATTTTCTATTCTATTTTTTATCTTGCTCATCACCTTCATCCTCCTCACTCTCCATTCCATTTATTTTGTGGTGATGAGATTACAAGAAAACCTAGGGAATATTCCCTCAAGAGAACTTGAATTGCCCTCATTTGATAGGTATGTGCCACCTGATCCTTGGGGACCAGTTAGAAACTACTTTGACTACAAAGCTTTAGATTATGAGAATTATAGGCAAGAAACTCATTGAACTCTCCTACATTTGACAATCCCACATGGGAACAAGAAGCAATGACTCAAACCAATCACTCTATCTAGGAAGAGCATGCCAAGTACTCATTTGATCAGAAATCCACCAAGTAGATTAAACTTCAAAAAGCTAAGTAGGAAAAATAATGTAATTAGACAATGAAGTATAATGTTTAGAAAAATACTTGCAAGAGGATAGAGAAACTTGAAAGTTTTTACATGTTGCATACTAAGCTAAGCAACTAGAGAATGAATTGAGAGAGCATGCAAGTGGAGGAAACCATGAAAGCTCACAACAAATTGGAGAATCTTAAGGAATAGGTGTTACGATCCCTACTAACCTCATAGCCACCCTAGTCCAATGGATCAAGACTTTAGAAGTTGCAGGAGTGGAATAACCTCTTCAAGATAAAAATGACCAAATAAATAGAACACAAGTGAACTCGCATAATTTTAAGGTCAAATAAGGCCAAGGGGCAACCCAAAACCCCCCTTAGTTGAACTTGTATTCACAGAATGGAAGTAATGACATGATACAACAACTTCCATAATTAAATAGAGCCTATCCAACCCACAACTTTCAAGATCCTCAGGGTTATCCACAAATTCAATAGAAATACACAAATATACCTACATATCATGTGCTAAATCAACAAATCCCATATGCAAGGATTGTACTCTAAACACCAGCATCTCAAAGCACTTTTTTAGGGACTTACCTTGAAAATATAAAAGAGGCCCTAGATCATAACATACACAATGTGTTTTTACCACGTTCTCTTCCAAATCTACCAAAATTCAAAGGGGAGGGAGACTTGAATTCACACATTAAAGATTACACTACAACCATAAGAGAACTCCTTCCTTATTTTGCCATGTGGTCATGACACCTTAGAATGGAGTCATAGATATTTTTTCCTAAAATACTTGAAGGGATTTCCTTGGACTGGTATTATTGCTTACCCAAGGCTTCAATTCACTCATTTCATCAACTCATTAAAGAGTTTGTTACATCAATAAACGTGATCAAGTTAATTAGGATAGGAATATGGGAATTCTTGACCATGAAACAGGACATGAATGAATCAGTGGCATGTTTTGTTACATGATGGAGACAAGTGTTGTACTTATCAACAAGTGCCCCAAACATAGGCTATAAAGAATTGTACAACCTCTTCTTGCATGCCCTTAATAGGGACACTAGGGAGGAAGTACAAAAACTACCATATTGGTCCTATGAGGAAGCTTTAGAAAGTACATTGAGAATTGACCAAGTCATGACCAATAGTGGGAGAAAGAATTACAATTTTAAGTGGAAGATTGATAACTCAAATAAACACTAAAAACAATATTCCAAAATATTCAAAGGAAATATAGAATTCAACAAACAAAAATATTAACACTATTGGGAACCAATTGAAGAACAAAAAGGCCTACCAAAAATCTCAAGCAGGGCATTATGAATTAAGTGTCTTTCCCGGCGATCCCAACACATGCTACTAATTTCATAGAACAAAAGGACATGCCACAAAAGACTACTACATTTTCAATAAATCTATTACAAATTCTTCTAGCAAGCAACAATAGAAGTTCATGACTTTCCTACAATCACAACAAGAAGGTAATAAATCATGAAACCACCAAACTACTTTAGATCAAAATACCTTGGCCCACGTCAGTGATAACTTTAAGAAACCCCCTTTAAAAAGATATAAAATCTTGGCAAATCTTTCATTTTTTTGGAAAAAGATATTAATTTCTATTGGAAAATCTTTCCTTTTTTTGAAAAATATAATTTTATTGGCAATTTTTTACATCTCTAAAAATTTGTAGAAAATCCAAGAAAATATTGATGAAAAATAGGCAGATGCATTAATTACCATGGAAAATATTTTTAAAAAATTCCTATAAAAAATGAAGGGCCTAAGGATGGTAGTGATTGACTAGTTTAAGGTGTAGTTCTTACTTCTATAATTCCATAATATTTGAAATCAAACATTGAATATTTTAAATTCACCCTATTTTTTTTGACCATAGTTGGTTTTATTTTTGATCTAGTAGTTTGAGGTCTATTCTATGGGCCAAAATGTACTTGTGGAGCTCTAATGACCATGGGGCCTGAAATTACATTTCGGCTATTGATATCCATTGAGATCAATGACCCAAATGCAATTGCAAGCCACATGGGCATTGGAGCTTCATGGGTACATTTTGGCCCACAAAATTAAACCCTAGGGCCATTAGATTATAAATTGAGATCAATGACTCAAATATAGTCATTTTAGGCTCAAAGGGCATTAGGGCTTTGTGGGTTTATTTTAACCCATGGAATACAACCCTAGCTATTAGATTATAAATAAAATCAATGATGGTGATTAAAAATGTAAGAGTCAATGTGACTCAGCAAGCTAGGATCACCTGCAATCAAGACAACCTTCCACACAAAGATAACAAAGAAGATGCTAAAACAATGGAGCTAGAATCTATACAAAGATCATATGAAGTTGTATGCAATACAATGAGAGAGCCTTGCTTATAAAGGCAAGGTGAGAGCTAGAAGGTGGAGTGAAAGGTGGAGATATTCCTACAACATGTGTCAATTAGAGGATGATAACTAATTGCACATGTGGAGGATAAGACAACTCACTCCAACTATCAACAACTCAACACACAACTAGACTCAACTAGAAACACCTAGAAGACTCACTAAGTCAACTTAACATGTGTGAATTATGTGTTCACACCAACACCCCCCTTAAGTGCAAGTGTGAGACTATAGGTCCCCCCCATAATGAAGTAGCTCATGTGCTGATGGTGAATGCCCGAAGAAGAATGCTGAAGAGAATCCAAGGCCTGCAAACAACATTCTTCCCCTTAGGAAGAAACAAGTCCAAAGGCTGATGTCAAAGAAACTCCATCTCAAGGTATGAGGGAAAAAGCCTCATGATGTATGTTGTCTCTAAAAATGGCCCAAGTGTCGACATGTCACAACCAAAAGATGCCACATGATCAGGTGTTGCATGCCTAATCAAAGAATGTGACAATCCAAGACAAGATGAAAACTCAAGATCATCAATCTCCAAAGATGAAGAATCCTCTGAATGATGCACAAGATACTCCAACTCAATGCCAAACTATGACAAGTGAAGAGGAGAAGATGATGCCTACTCATCCGAAGTAGAAGATTCAACTCCTTTAAAGAGGAGATGAATATCATCAATGATGTCCTCCAAGTCATCAAGATAGGACTCACAAAATAAGTTTGAAATACCTGTCAAGTACTCATCCCACAAATTTGTATTTGGAAGACATGGAATATCCTGTTCAACTGAAGTGGATGAAGCTATGCCAATGCCAATCTCTGTAGAAGTAGGAGAAGGATGAAGCTCAAAACTAATCAGAGGAACCAATGTAGATGCAAGAACACCAAGGTTCAAGTGACCAAACTTCTTAGAAACATGATTCACACTTAATGCATGAGTGTGAATATCAACCAATGGATCTACATCATCATCAGAAACAAAATGGGAGAAAGTGTACAAGCGAGATGCATGATCAGCCATCCCAATAGCAATGATAGCTCTGCTCTCCAAGTCCCGTATGATCACAAAATCAGGAGTGAACTCAACTATCTTTCCTGCACCACAATGAGTAATCTGGTAGATAGAAAGGAGATTGGTTGTCAAGGAAGGTACACACAACACATTGTTGAATGTATTCTGACCAACATCAATATTTCCTTTTTCAGTTGCATGCATGTATGTATTGTTATCCATCAAAATAGGTGGTGAAGTACATGACTGAAATGAAGAGAACATCCCCTGTGAAGATGCCATATGATGAGAAGCTCTAGAATAAAGAAGCCATCTCCTTGACTAAAGACTTGTTGAAGCAAAGAGTGTATGTCCTTTTCCTTTATTTGTCCCATGTGCAAATCTTGTTGTTCCTATGTGTGTAGATGATGATGGTGGTGAAGAAGAAGACTTGGGTAAAACTGTTGTTGATGGAGAATACTCAATGTTATGTTTTTGAAGAAGTTGTGACATCTCTTCAAACTTTTTCTCATAACATTTAGTCTCATCATGACCCAATTTCTTACAATAAGAACACTTTGGCTTCTTCTTCTTATTGGACTCCTCTTTCGAAGAAGAGTTGGGGGTTTTATTTGATTCTTTTTCTTTCTTATTAGATTTTGAATCCTTTTGTTTCTTTCCCTTATTATGTGAAGCCTGAGGATCTTTTGTGCTTTGTGTTGCAACTAGAGCCTATTTTCTAGAAGACTTCAATGTGCCCATGTGTAGTAGCTTGGCTTGTTCTCTTGTGAGTTGTGCAGCGAACTCCTCAAGTGAAGGCATAGTAAACTTACTACCAAAGGTGTCCATTGTAGCATAAAAGGTAGAAACATAAACTAAATATGCAGGACCCAATTTTGCAAGAATAGATAGAATCAATTATTCATCTTCTTTCTCAAGACCACTTTGTCTGAGTTGCAACATGAGAGACTTAAAATTGGTGAAGAAGTCTTCGATTTGATCAAAGTCTTGAGGATTAAGTGCAATTAGCTCATTTTCCAATTTGAACCTTCTTATTTTATCTTGCTTTCCAAAGAGATTGTCTAATGTTGTCCATATCTCATTTGGTGTAGTACAAGACTCAACATGAAATCTCAAATCTAGAGAAATAGCAAGACAAAGTGTGCCAAAAGCCTCATCTCTTCTATCTAACCATCTTCTTCTCTCAGTAGCACCTGTGGGTTCAGGATCTGTGCCTAAAGTTATTCTATGTAACTTTTGTTTATACAACACAAACTCCATGTTTTTCTTCTATTCAAGATAATTATATGGAGTTAAAAGTGGAATTTGAGGCACATCCATGACAAAAAAGAAAGACAACAAGACAACACCCATTTATTATGTAAGAGAGCCCCCCCAATTTATTGTGGCACTTTATACGTAGTGTGTTTTACAATTGTCCTCAAGGGACCAAAAAAGGGGAAAACAACAAAATCTCTTAAAAAAGAGATCCCAATGAGATTACAATCATTCACAATGATGTATTACAGAAAACAAATCCTCTCAAAACAAATTTCACCCTCTCAAGTATCAAAATGCCCAAGTTATCACTCAAATGCCAAAAAACTGACAAATTGAATAAAATAAACCTGGAGAAAAAACTAAGAAAAGTGAATGGATGGCTATGTAGAGCTCCTGAATACCTTTCCAATTCCGCTTGAATCGCAAAAATTGGAGATCATGGCAAAAAGTTATGATCTCAGGAGCTAAAAAGGAAGATTTTTCTTTAACCTACAATAATAGTAAAAATTGTGAAAAAGACTGATACCACTGTGAAGTGCTCTCTGTCAGCTTTCTGTCAATATCTTGTTTGCTTGATTTCAACACCGTGGGCAAAAGTTGTGCAAAATAGAAAAAAGCCCTACTTTGGGACTTTGAGGGGCACAACAGGACCCCTTGTCAATGGAATATTCCTTCAGTGGCCGAAATATGCTCTGCAGACTACAAAACCACTAGAAGAAAACCACTGTCATGAAAAAATGAAATGCCTATTTGGGAAAAAACCCTTGGTCTGTACAAAACTGCCTCCTACAAGTTAAAACCATCAATATTGGATGGAAACCATGGGTGAAGGCATGAAACCACCTTTCAAAAAATGAAAACCCTCAGTTGATATAATGTTGACTCAAAGGTGACTATCAAAGTTTGTTTGTCAATGGTTAAAGTTTGAACCACCAGAAATGCTAAACACTGTCGACCAATGAATGTCGACTACCAGAAGTTGGCAATAAACCACCAATGGTGGATCACTACTCATATCACTTGCTCTCCTATGGGGGGGTAATTCCCTTTCCTGCAACAAATTCTCTTAGGGTTTACTCAAGAGATAACCACTTGAGTCTTTTCCCACACCCACCAATCCTGGCATAGGTTGCCTCACTGTCGGTGCTCTATCCATGCACACAAAACCTTCTATGCGCTGATACCATGTAAGAGTCAATGTGACTCAGCAAGCCAAGATCACCTGCAATCAAGACAACCTTCCACAAAGATAACATAGAAGATGCTAAAACAATGGAGCTAGAATCTATACAAAAATCATATGAAACTATATGAAATACAATGAGAGAGCCTTGCTTATAAAGGCAAGGTGAGAGCTAGAAGGTGGAGTGAAAGGTGGAGTGGAAAGTGGAGATATTCCTACATGTGTTAATTAGAGGATGATAACTAATTGCACATGTGGAGGATAAGACAACTCACTCCAACTATTAACAACTCAACACACAACTAGACTCAACTAGAAACACCTAGAAGACTCACTAAGTCAACTTAACATGTGTGAATTATGTGTTCACACCAACAAAAAATTCATGATATGGCCCTAAAGTAACCAATAATTATATAATATTATTAGTGAACAAATTTTATTTTCTACTATAACTTATAAAATTTAGGTGAATTTGATCTAATTAGGTATTGAATATTGTGACAAATTTTTTAGTTTAAAAGTTTAATAAAATAAATGTTCTAGTGATTTAAATAGGACTAAAATAAAATTTTGTAAAAATATGGCAATTTAGGTCACCTTACATCTTTTACTATTAGCCAAAATTTGAATCTCCAATTTCAAGTATTAGACAATTCGCGAATATTCACCACTAAAAAGATCATTGGCCCATGTAGAGTTAGATGAAAATCAAGAAGTATGCATCATCCAAAAATTGGGAAAATAAACCAAACTAAAGACACTTTTACACAAGTGGGTTTACTTAGAAATTTCCCTACACATTGAAAAACCTTGATGTTTTGGAAGTAGGACAATGTTTTCTCAAGAAAAACATGGTTTCTTCAATTTCAATCCTATGAAGATGCCATAAGATGATATTATATCCCAAAAAAGGGATTCTCCCCTGTACCTACAAGTTCAAGTTCATGAAATCACCATCAAGCATGTTATTATAGATGAAAGAGCTCTAGTTAATCTTCTTCTACTTTCTGTACTCCAAAAGATGGGTTATAAAAAGACACATGTTGCAAAAGGTACTACAACCCTAAGGGTATCTAATAGTCAGAATATCCAAACCATTGGGAAGATAAGTCTTTCAGTTACCTTGGGTCCAAAGACTCTCCAAACTAAATTCTATGTAATCAATGAGGAAACCATCTATAACATGATCTTAGGAAGACCTTGGATTAAAGGATCAGTGATTTTACCTCTACCTTATTTCAAGAGATCTAATTTAGTCATATGGGACAAACCTATGTTGTTAAAGGAGATCCAGATCCTTTCAGTGTTTATAAAATGGAGCAAGAGAAGAAGGAAAAGGATATGAACATGAATATAGAAATAAAGATCATTTGAAAAGGAGAAATTTCCAATGAAATTATGAATATCATTGAAACTTCATGTGAAAGTTTAGACATGGAAAAAGAGTTTCATTTTGACCCACAATCACCAAAGGCATATGCTCTATTTAATTTAGTAGATATCCATTGTAACCAAAACTTGAACATCTGCATGAATAAGGACATCAAAAGTGTTCATATCAACATATTCAAAACTATTGAGAAAGGAAAAGTCTAGTCAAAGGAGAATAAAAAAAATGAGATTTCACTTATTCAAACTAAGAGAAATGTCAATATCATAAAACTATAATGACCTTTGGATCCTCCATTTTGATAAAGAAAGCTACAAAATGGGAATAGGGTAGGAGTATTTCTCACCTCATCAATAGGCAAGGTTTTCCCCTTTGCTTTTAGGCTAGATTTCTTTTGCACCAATAACATTGTTGAACACAAAAGCTTTATCTTTGGGAGTTATGCTCGCCATGAAGTTAGGAGCCAATAATATCTCAATATTTGGAGAATCATAGTTGTAATCAATCAAGTTTTAGAGAATTATGAGACAAAGTCAAAGTTATTATGTCCTTACAAAGATTCTCTCTAAAAGTTAATTCACTTCTTCAACTTCTTCACAATGAAAGCCATATCTAGAGGAGAAAACCAAATAGCATATTCAATGGTCACTTTAGCTACAATGTTCACACCTCATGCCCAACCATAAAATTTAGAATTCATCATAGCAGTATGTGGTGATCCATTATTGGAGAGTGGAGACTTACCAATAATTTTAAGCTGCATTGAAGATAGAAAGGAAGTTCCCACCAAAGATTATGTTAAAAACAATGAGGTTGTCTTAGAATACTTGCATGCTTACTATGGTCTCTCAAGGGTTTATCATAAGAAGGGATATATGCTTCTCCGTCATCCTAATGATTATTTTGGGGATGAATTAAAAATATATCAAATTGATAAGAACCAAGATTTACCCCTACCTCCCCAAAAATTTGAAGGACATCCCTCAGTGATAGGTTACACTTTCAATCTCATCATAGGGACTCTGGAGATAAAAAAAAATATTAAAGCTAGAGGAAAAGTTAGATTATGAAGAGTTAGAGGAATACACTAACTTTCTCATTGATTTATTTTATGTATTTGTATGAATGTATGGAGACATGCCTAGCTTAGACTCAAATATTGTTGTGCATAACCTAGTGAGAAAACACGTAAAATAGAATCTAAGACCCTTGAAACCCCAAGTGGAAAAATGGTGAAAGAAGAGATGAATAAATTAATAAATGTTGAATTCATCAAGCTTGTAGATTACTCAAATTAGGTTTCAAACATTGTCCTAGTCCTTAAAAAGAATATAAAATTTAGATATGTCTTGATTTCAGGGATATCAACCAAACCTGTCCCAAAGATGACTTTCCTCTTCCATCTATAGATCAAATCATGGATTCAATTTCTATATATGGAATCCTATTCCTTATGGATGGGTTTTTAGATTATAATAAAATTAATATTATAGAGGCCAATCAAAGTAAAACAACATTTACAATGCCTTGGGGAACTTTCTATTACATAGTAATGCCATTCAGTTTGGAAAATTTAGGGACCACTTACCAAAGAGCCATGTCTCACATATTTCATGACCTCATCAATAAAAGAGTTAATGCATATGTGGATAATTTACTTGCAAAATTCAAACTATGATCAACACACATTTAGGATCTTTACTTGGATACCTGAATACAAGGTTAAGCTAAATCTAGAAAAAACGTGTCTTTGGGGTCATAGTAGGGAAGTTGCTTGGTTCATTTTTTCTCAAAGAGGAATTGATGTAGACCTAGCTAAAGTGAAGGCATTACTAAATGCCACTCTTATAACAAGTGAAAAAAAAGTAAGAACTTTCTTAGGGCAATTGGGTACTATACAACATTTTATACCGACATGATTTTCAAGATCTACCCAATCAATCAACTAATGAGAAAGAAAGAAAATATAACTTGGACTATGGACTATCAAAATTCCTTTGAACAAGTAAAGATGTTCTTTCTTTCTCCACCAATGCTTACGCCACTTAAGAATGATAGAAATTTCATTCTTTAACTTAGGGTTATAGAAGAGCATGCATGTTGGCTCAAGAGGATGATGAAAAAAGAGAAAGAGCATTATATTTCATTAGCTGAACATTGCTAGATTACAAAAATAATGACACCCAAGACAAAAAAGAGTGTCTAGCCATAGTATTTTCTACAAGACGATTGGATCACTACATGTTGAATATATTTAGGGTAAAATTTGGGATTGTTCAATGTTTAGTGTTTAGATGTTTAAATCCTCCTTTTAACCTTAACATTCAAGGACCTAGGATTGAGTGGCAATGCACTATCATACCCTAGGTTGCTATCAGATGTAGGGAAACTTGGATTAGGGTGTTTAATTATCAATTTTCCTTCTCTTGTTCTTAATTGACTATTAAAACCTTAATTATACAAATATGGCAATAAAATAATGAATAACAAAAAAAGCTCTTGTAGAGAGATGTAAAATATCAAATCACAAAGTACCTATTTTTGAGGTTTCAAGGCAAAAAAGTTGGGCACAAAAGAGCAAGCACCCTAGTCCAATGCCTTGGTTTTTATCTAGATCTAAGAACTCAGTCTGCAACTCTTTCCTATTGTTCCAAAGATTTTCCTGTTCTACAACTAATGAGCGGGCGCTCAAGTCCAGGGGGCATATTTTCTTCCTGTTCTGCAATTTTGACACTCCAAGATGCCTTCCTACAACTTCACTTTGTCCAACTCCTCAACCTGTAACCTGTAACCATGAGAACTTTGGGAGGGGGTTGTGGTGTTTAGAGGCTTGCCTTAGTCAAGCCCTGGAGGACACTTAAGTCTTTGAACACCATTATTAGATAGAGAGTGCATGCCCTTGTGAGGAAGAGGCAAAAACCAAAGGAAATGATGATGAAAACACAATATAATGAAACCTTGTAGTGAAGATCTCATGGGAGGAAGATGCTCTTTATTCCATGATGAAATGGATGCTCAAATCTGAAATCTAGTTTCTAAATGAATGCCTAAACATGCTTTTATATGCAACTACAAACACTCCTACCAAGATTTCATAAATTCAAACTTACCATGTTGGCCTAGGGACCAAATAATGGTCATAAACTGACACTTAAATTTGGGCCTGACCCAAAATAGGACAAGACTAGGGCACTAGCGCCCAAGTCCTCCCCCCTATTTTGGGTAGGGTTAAGCTCAAGGGGTCCTCCTAGGTCCAATTTGCCATGATACCTAGGGCTCATTCCATCAGGATACCAAATTATGAAGTAAGATGTCCTAAACGCATTGAAAAGACTTGGGAGCTAAACCTTATGAGGGAAAAGCCTCCAAGGGGACATTTTTTGATGTTACATTTAGGCCCCACTTTAATGTATGTATAAATGGGAGGCCAATACATGCATTAAAGTATGGTTTCAAACACACCAAACACACCAAGCACAGAGAAGACACACCAATCACATAGAAGACAGTAATAGGCACACAAAACATGGAGAAGACAATTACAATCACGCAAAAAATGAAGACATTCAATGCATAGAAGACACATTAATGCATGGAAGACAAGCATGATTTCTTTTCTTTTCTTTTTCTCATATATATGAAATGCAGATGCAAGTATTGGAAAGTAAACAAACCTCCCATAATACAAGATGCACTCATCGTGCAAGTCTTTATACTATATATATGAGGCAACACACATGCAAGACACACAAAACCTCCCAAATGCAGGATACACTTATCGCGCAGGTCTTTATACTGCATATGGGGAAACAAACACTCTAAACAAAGAAACCACACCAAAAAGACGCACTTGAAGACACGAAGAGAACATGATAGACAAGCGATAGAGTGTACCTATTTCTAGGTCCAACACCATCTCAGGCACATTACAGGCACACACCGATGATTGGGCTTTGCCACAATAATCGCTGAAGACACGTTTAAGGGTTGAGTTAGTCACAGAACCACTCCCCACCTCTACAAAGGACTTTTGAAAATGACAGGATGATGCAATCTACTCTGAGAAATACACCATCCCTACCTCCGCAGAGGGCTTAAGATAAAAAAGGATATACAAGATATCCCACCTCGGTAGAGGGCTTACATGATTGATTGATTGATTGCAAATAAACTCAGGATGCAAGAAGCACTCATTGCACTAGTCTTTAAACTACATCTGAGGACAAGCACATTACTAACATCTATAATAGACAACTTACCTTATATATGCCCCCACCTTAAGGTGGTTGATATCAGGTGTCAATATCAAGCACATTAAGGTAGGAAGAAAACACACAAGGGAACACCAGCTTTTGCAAAGCCCATGCCCCCTGAAGGTGCCAAATGTTCCCACAAATACACCCCTGCAAGAAACATGTTAGTGTCTACAAAATCATGATAAACAATAACATCAATGCATATGATTAACCACACAAAGAGCCAAGGTTATACAATGAATTTGGAATTTGAGGATAACCGTGAGGCTATATCATAAAGCTCTCTGAATTGAGTACCACCAAGGCTAGATTCAAAGACAAACAAAGGTGCATAGAGATGCAAGGTTTGTAAATGAGATAAAAACATCATCATAGTCACTACGCAGAAAGCATGAGTGCTTCCACTAGCCAAGCATTGGATAAAATATACAACCCCATCATCATATTAGGAACTAAGTCCATTTTTTGATTGCTCTCGAAAGGGACACTAGGTCCACATCAGTATAAATGTTTTTCATCATCCGCTTGCTAGATAGAAACACTAGAGGAAGGGAAACAATAAATAAGAGAGGAGAAACAAGTGTCTTAGGGATAGTAACGTAGGAGGGTGCCCCCAAGTCACCGACCACAACGCTATGTCCGTAAGACACAACACACAACAATGAAATCAGAGAGAGACAATATAGAAGAATGATGATACAAATAGAAGAAGGTCACAACAGAGGCGGTCTCCTAGTATTCCAGACCTTACGGGAGAATCCGAGGTCATCCCAAGAGGCCTAAACAACACATAACACATCACAGGGGAAGCACATCATGAGAGAGATAAAAGGTTAGAGATACTTACCTTTAGGATCTTTGTATCATATTTTGGAACTTGCAAACCTCTTGGAGAGGTACTCGATCACGTTGAGTGCAAAACTTGAGTGGTTCTTATGAAAGTTTTGTTTATTATCATATGATGCTTGTTTTGTAATTTCTTGTTGAAATAAGATTTTTTGTTGCTTATGAGGGGGAGAACCACTATTATTTCCAACTATTGATTATTGTTTTACTCTTTTCCAATTTTTAGCAAGTTTTCGTTGTTGAATCTTTCTAATATGGTAATGGGAATCATCATGTGCCATCTTACTCATCTGTATCCGGTTGTTGTTCTTGCTTTTCTTATGTATTCTGATTATCTCCCAATCCATATAAGGATAACGGAGGATGAACCTTAGCATAAATTCCATTTCTTTGTGGATGAGGTGGATTATCCACTTGGTTCTTATCTACTTCAATCATTCCCATGATACTATCATAGTCCAAGTAATCATCCTTGTCTACTTCCATTAAACCATGTTCCACCATATTGTTTTCAGTATGTTTAGGGAAAGGATTAGTGAAGATTTGTAAATTTTGATTCGGCGGAACAACTGACTTTTTTCCATTATCATTCACACTTGATACTTGGATGACATTTGAATCAATAAGGTCCTATATCTCATGTTTAAGATGCATGTCCTTGTGTCTGATGATAATGAAAAAAGGCATTAGCATCAAAGTAAGGTCCTTGTTTACTAGGATCAACATGCTTCATCGGGGGAAGCTTCATAATGTTATTACTCACATCTTGGTTCATGATAGAATGATAAGACTCAGATATCAAAGTAAATTTTCTTGGTTGGTATTTTGCTTTCTTTGGCTTAGTAATAGCTGAAACATTTGAAAATTTGTTCATATTTGGTCCATTGATCTTGATGGAGATCTTCTTATTATTATTCCTCTTAAAGTTGTTTTGTGATGATCCACCAGTGGATTGACCAACTTGAGCCGATGAGTTTTAATTTTCATACTGACTAGATGAAAGTTGATAATCATGAAGGGCAGTGCATAAATGTTGAAAGGAGTTATACTTCATCAAGAGGATCTTATCACGAATATTAGGTTGTAGATTTGTAATAAATATCTTTTGAACATCATCTTTCATCTGATATTGAGTCTGTGCATAAAGTACTTGATACTGACTAATGAATTCAGTCAACTTTTCTTTCGGACCTTGTTTGCATTGAACCAAGTCAATTAGAGTGACTTAGGGTCTGATATTTGCTTGAAAATGTTGTAAAAATTGATCAATCAACTGCGAAAATGAGTGTATTGAATTCGGAGGCAAAGAGCAAAACCATTCTAAAGTAGTATCTTTGAGAGATCGCAGGAAAATTTTGGCCAACAAATCCTCTTCAAAATAAAAATCACTACACATAGCTATAAATCCTACCACATGAATATTAGGATCACCTTTTCCACCATATTTTTCAAAGTGGGGAGTCTCAAACCTCTCAGAAATAGGAGTTCTCAAGATTGCATAGGAAAGGGGATTACAGGCATGATATGTTGGTAGAACAGGCTACGAAGAATTTGTCAGGTTTGTTACCTTTTGTTGTAAAGCAGTCATGCCCTGTAAAAGTTAGTTTAGGATGGCATCATTGGGAGATGCAGTTTGTTGTGAGGAATTAGAACCAAAGGGAGGAGGTGAATGAGCTTGAGATATGATAGGCAGAGGCTGCAAATATGTCAATGGTGGTTGGACATAGTGATAGGTGGAAGATGGTTGTGAGTATGTAATAAGTGGCTGGAAATGAGTGGAATAGATAGGTGGTTGAAAACAATTATGCATAGAGGAGGTCCCCTTAGGAACCAAATTCTGATAATCAAATCCCACAACTTTGTAATTAGTGCCATTAGATACTCTACTACCAATGGTAGCATTACTAAAAGCATTTGTATCGGTTGTTAAGATCATTGATGTAAAAGTCGATATTCCCGTGGTTGGTATAGGTATGGATACTTGAGTATGAGATGGTGATAAAGTATTATTTATCACTTGTGCACATTCGGTCACTAGCATGATATTGGTTTGTACAATATGTGCTATACCACGAATTGCATTAACACCATCTTGTCCCTCTTTTATCAATCCTGTTATATTGTGAATCGTAGGGACAACTTCTTCAGCTATTCTCTCATTTTCCTTGAATGATTGAAATTGGGCTAGCTCTTTATCCAATTTTTCTATTTGCTCATCAGATACATATCCTGTTGCTTCAATAGTATCATCAACATCATGAAAAGTTTATTCTTCCATTGTGGTTGGAGGATGTATAATATCTTGTGCAATTTGAGTTTCCCCCTTTGTAAAGAAGGTGTTCAAAGGATTATTAGAGGTAGGAATGTCATTTTCTTCAAGAGCACTAGATCCCATTAACCTTTTACTTCCTCTCAAAGGGATATTTTTTTTAGGACAGCATGTAATAAAGCTTAAACAAAAGCATACAACACACAACAAACTAAGAGAACAAATCCTAAGAGAAGGATATGATTAAAGGCCAAAAATGCTTGTTTTTTTGTACCTTTTTCAATGTAAATGAATGGAACAAAGGTGTTGTAAGGATTTTGATCAGGGGAAGAAAATTATATGTCTAATATCAGTCCAAAATAGGAATATGATCCTTCTCAACACACTCTTGATCCAAATCCAAGATAACGCCAAGTCAAACTATAGTGAAAATATGTCAAAATAGGCACTTTTTTCACCAAAATCTTAATGTAAAAGAGCATAACAAAGGGTGTTGTGAGGAAAGTGATGATGGAAAAAAAATTATATCAGTAATAACAGCCACTTAATGTCAAAATTCCCAACACAACACACTTTTAGTGCCACTTAAGGTAAAACTCTAGTGAAAATATAGCAACAATAGGCTATTTTTCATAGTTTTTCAATTCCAAGACCTAGTAAAAGGGATTTTGTAATGAATTTCAGGAGGTGCAGAAAAACAAATCAATGATATTAGTCACCTCAATCCATAAAATTGATCATAACATGTTTGGAGTGCAAACTAGGTCAAACCCTAGGGCAAAAATAGTCAACAATGTGTAGTTTTTCACCAAATTTTTAATACAAGAGCCCGTTAAAAGGGAGTTGTGAAGATTTTTAGGAGGGAAAAAAAATGATTACCCTGATAATAGATAATTAATGTAAAATACCCTTCAAAACATGCCTATGGTGCAAGTTTAGAGAGTCGTTAAGGCCAAATTTAGTGAAAATCAACATTTTTGAAGCCCTAGATTTAGATCTTGAAAAAAAATGCTATGTGAGTGTTTTGAAGTCTGATTTATTATGAAAATGAATTACTCTCAAGTCTAAAAATGAATTCCAAGAACTAATATGCAAAATACCAATGCAAATCTAATGAAAATGCATGAAAATTGCTAGTTTTTGTTGAAATTTTCTATACAAAAATGCAAATATTTTGAATCTAAATGCAAATTTAAACTAAGATGCAAGAATATAGACAAATTCTAATTTGAATGAGCCTCTAAAATTAGTAGAAAAATCCGAAAGAAGATTTTCTCTACTAACCCTAGATTTTGGAATTACTAGGTTTAATGAAAATTGTCAAAATTTCTACAAAAGCCTAACGAATTAATGATGAAAATGCAATGCACGTGATTGAATTTTTGTGTTTTTCTGTAGTTTATATTATATTTGATGCAAAAATTATGAATTACAGAAATTTAAAAAGAATTGATGCAATTTAGTAATCTATATGAAAATGCAAGCTAGGGTTTTCAAAATTTTCAATTTTTTATAATTTTCTCAATGCAATAAGATGAAAAACTATATGAATGAATGAAATCAATCCACATCTGAAGACACACTTAGCAAGCTGCAATTTAAGTCCAAATACATGGGTTCACCAAAATGTTTAGGGTAACATTTGGGATTGTTCAATGTTTAGTGTTTAGATGTTTAAATCCTCCTTTCACCCTTAACATTCAAGGACCTAGGGTCAAGTGGCAATGCACTATCATACCCTAAGTCTCTAAGAGATGTAGGGAAACTTGGGTTAGGGTGTTTAATTATCAATTTTCCTTCTCTTGTGCTTAATTGACCATTAAAACCCTAATTATGCAAATACGGCAATAAACTAACAAATAATGGAAAAAGCTCTTGCAGAGAGATGTAAAATATCAAATCATAGAGTACCTATTTTTAGGGTTCTGAGGCGGAAAAATCAGGGACAAAAGAGAAGGTGCCCAAGTCTAATGCCCTACTTTTTGTCCAAATCTAAGAACTTAGTGTACAACTCTTTCCTATTGTTCCAAAGATTTTCTCGTCACAGAAGTTAGAGGACTAATGAGCGGGTGCCCAAGTCCAGGGGCAGATTTTCTTCCTGTTCTGTAGTTTTGACACTCCAAGATGCCTTCCTACAACTTTACTTTGTCCATCTCCTCAACCTGTAACCTGTAACCGTGAAAAATTTGGGAGGGGGTTGTGGTGTTTAGAGGCTTTCATCAATCAAGCCCCAGAGGACACTTAAGTCTCCAAACATCATTGTCAGATAAAGAGTGCATTCCCTTGTGAGCTAGAGGCAAAAACCAAAGGAAATGATGATGAAAACACAATATAATGTTACCTTGTAGTGAAGATCTCATGGGAGAAAGATGCTCTTCATTCCATGATGAAATGGATGCTCAAATCTGCAAACACAAACACATAGACAACACAAATTTGCTCTTGCAACACAATGAAAGCCTTGAATCACAAGTTGATAGCTAGTTGAAATCTAATTGCAATCTAGTTTCTAAATGAATGCCTAAACATGCTTTTATATGAAACTACAAACAATCCCACTAAGATTTCGTAAATTCAAACTTACCATGTCAACCTAGGTACCAAATAATGGTCATAAACTAACACTTAAAATTTGGGCTTGACCCAAAATAAGGTAGGACTAGGGCGCGAGTGCCTAAGTTCTCCCCCCTATTTTGGGCACGGTTAAGCTCAAGGGGTCCCCCTAGGTCCAATTTGCCATGATACCTAGGGCTTATTCCATCGGGATGCCAAATTATAAAGCAAGATGTCCTAAACGCATGCAAAAGACTCGGGAGCTAAATGTTATGAGGGAAAAGCCCCCAAGGGGACATTTTCCAATCTTACAGAATCAAGAAATAAAAGTCATCATATGATTTGAACAACTAAGAACCTTTTTAAACCAACCAATTCTATTTGGAAGAGGAGGTTGATTTTTTTATATTTTTGAGTGAATTTGAGTTGACATACATTAACCAAAAGTCCATCAAGGGACAAGTAATCAATGAATAGTTAGTTGATAACCTTATTCTCCAAGATGATACAATAAATGAGGACTCCAAGATGAGGAAGTGTATGCAATGGATCTTGAAAATATGCCTCATCTTATTGGTATAGAGATATTGTTAACTACTTAGCAAATAAAGCTTATCCTAAAAACATGACCTCTTTGGGAAAAATATGTTTGTGTCCTTTTTACAAGGTACATTTTTTATTGATGATATTTTGTATTGATGGGATTTAGATGGTATCCTACTTCATTACACAGATAAGGAAGAAGCATGTAAAATATTAGAAGAATGCCATAGTGGAATTTGTGGGGGAAATTTTAGTGGTCATGCCACCACAAGGAAAATACACTAACTGGGATACTTTTAGCCCTACTTAGAAGGAGACATAATTAAGTTCATGAAAATGTTCCCAAAGTGTCAAATCTACACAGACATTCATCACACACCCACAAGGGATCTTCAATCGATAGTCACTCCTTGGTCATTGTCCATGTGGTGACTAGACCTATTCAAAATGATTTCCTCACCCTTGACTGATGGGGACTTGTACATCATCATGGAAATTGAATATTTCACAAAATGGATAGAAACCATGACTTCAACCACTATTTTAGGAATGATCATCGATAAATTCATTTTGAATCAAATCATATGTAGGTTTGAAATCCCTTAAGTGATATTCACCAACAATACCTCTTCATTCAAACATCAACAAGTATGCAAATCAAGTTGTCATAGAGTAAAAAGTTTCCCTATGCCTTTTTACCTCCTAGTTTAGCTCCTAGGTCCCCGTGTTTACACTTTACAAATTAAATAATCATCCTAGAGCAATTTCCCCAGAAACCCATGTCAAATGGGACATAGGGGCCTATTCTAAGTGCTTAAACATGACCAAAATAGGCCTTGGGACTTGGGCGCCCTCACCCAATTCTAGCCTAATTTGTCGAGATAAAACTAAATGTGTGTCAGCTTGGGCCCTCTGAAAATGTTTCCCTCTATCGGCCTCTTCAATTTAATTTACGAATGTTAGTGGGAAAGAATACATAAGTGAGTTTATGAATTCATTTTACACCTAGATGGATAATGCAAACTTATGATATTGAACAAAGAGATTTCATAGCCTTCATTTTGTTGGAAAGCAAAATTGTGTTGTTATTATGTTTGTTTGTTGGAGATTTGGCTTCATTGATCTATCTCCTCATGATTTGAAGGATCTTCATGTTCATGAGGGCTTCACCTCTAAGGTGACATCAATTTGTATTTCAATCATGCTTGGGCATGCACTCTATCTAACAATGGTGTTGGAAGACTTGAATGTCCTTCTGGGGCTTGATCGAGGCAAGCTCCTAAACACCACAAACCCCAAACCCATTTCTTTGTGATTGCAGGTTACAGATGTGGGAGTTGGAAAAGTATAGGTATAGAGAAGTAGTTTGAAGGATAAGAATTTAGGATCTTGAAGAATTTTTTCTATATTCCTCCCTCTTGGACTAGGGCGCCCTCCTCATAGTCCTCTCATCAAGATTGGCCCCAAAATCAGGATCGGGATATAGTCTAACACATCTCTCTACTCTGGATCTATAGAAATTGTAGCCTATTGGACTTGGTCTCCCACCCCATAGTCTACAAAGTTTATGTTTACAGAAACTCAACTTCTAGTATGTTTTTGTTTGCCCCTGAGTATCTTTCTATATGGTTTCCTATAGTATTTTGTCTGTTTGTACTTGATTGCATTATAATTAGAGTTTAAGGTCTATTTGACTTAGAGTTTGATAAATCTCTCAATCTAATCTATCTTTCCATATCATTCCTCAGTACACAAACCTGTAGCTAAGTCCTCATTCACCTATAGTGACTTGGCTCAGTTTTTTTCCTTGAATGTTATTGTGAAAGGAGGGTTTGATTTGATATATTTAAACATCATTTCCCATCTTCCCACTTTTCATACATAAAATTTTGGTGAACCTGGAATAACAAGCATTTTACATATTTCTGAATGCATATCATATTTACCATCTTGAATTGAAAAATCTTACATACATTCAAAAATTTTGAAAAACAAGCATTTTAGGCTTGCATTAAGGCATAGTTTTGCATAATTTGTATTGCATATGATAAAAATATTTACTTTTATGATATTTGCATCATATCTGATCTTTATTATAGTAATTCATCATTAATTTATATCAAATATTGCATTTGAAAGATCATTTTGCTAGGGTTTTGTTTAAAAAGTTGTATTTTTCATATAACCTAGTGATTCTAAAGACTAGGGTTGGCAGTCAAAATCTTATTTCAGATTTTGCTTCTCCTTTAAACACACATTCAAATCTGATTTTTAGTTTTAGTGTCACTTCATTGTGCTCCCTTACATTGAAATTTCAAATTTTGCAAGTACACAACTTGTGTATTTCAACATTAAGCATTTTACACACTCTCTTCACAATCATTTGAGCACACTTTCAAATCATTCATCTTGCCTTGTTGTGTTGCACTATTTCCATCATACTTACTTTGTTTGTTATGAAATTTGTGTGTCTTGCTCTCTAAAAACCTGATTTCCTCAAACAAGTGCTTTGGTGTGAAACAGTCTCACATACATGGCTTATCATCACAACAATAATGCTATGGTCCCTCCTAAAGTTGATAAGAAGAGGAAGACCCTTGAACTTGAATTAATATTTACACCACATGATAGAACAATTGGAGAGATTGAGGGGCCTCTTTACATTACCACACATATAAGTGGATATCCTACAAGAGGGGTCCTTATCAATCCTAATTGTATGACGAATGTGATTACTAAAGAGTTCCTCTATGTGCATGATTTGATACAAGAATCTTATGAGCCCACACATATGATGATTAAGATACATACTGGATCTTTCATCCTGGCTATAGGGAATATTACATTATTGGTTAATGTATCTGAGAAAGCCCTTGAAGAATCATTTGACATCATCCCTACATCTAACCTATTTCATGTGAAATGAGGCCATCCATGGCTCAAGTCCATGAAAGTGGTCCTCTCTTCAATTCATAGATATTTAAAATTTCCTCACCATGGAATAGTGCATGTTGTACACCATAGTATATGGAAGCCATTGATTACTCATGGAAACTTCAACCTAGATTACTTTTGGCCATAACCTACTGAGCCTCCTCAACCAAGACAAGATTAATTCTTCCCGGGCTATCAAAGATACAAAGAGAAATTGATAACAAAATTGGCCAGACCTCCTATTAAACAATTCATTAGTGAAAAGAAAATTTAATTGAAAGAACCCCCTAGACCAAGAGGTAAGGGAGCCTTGGCCGAGGTTCCTCTGCCATCCTTACAAGGATCAGGAGATACCCGTAAAGAACAAAACATTTCATCACAAAAGGTTAATTTAGCACAAGCTTCCTCCTCTGAGATGTCAAAGACTATGTAAAATCATGAGAATCCTTTTGCAAACATCACCAATAAAACAAAAAGGAATAGACAAGCAAGAGAAAGAAGGAGGAGGAAACAAGCCTTAGCTCGACAAGAAACACCTCAACAAGAAAACATTCCACCAAGGGATATTGAAACAAATAAGGAAGAGATCAAGGTTGAAGAGATTAAGGACAATGATAAAGGTTGGGCAATTGTACCTTATGTACCTCTTTCCTCTTACATTCAAGATTGGGAGGAAGATGATTTTCTCAACGTCAACCACTAGTGTGGTTGTATAAATACGTAAGTATTTCTAAACCCTTTTTAGCCACCTTTGTTGTAGCATACCTTTTCTTGCTTATGTTGCCTCCTCTTATGTGTTGTGTTCTCCCATGTTGTGCTAAGTGTTGTTTAGGTCTCCTTGGATGACCCTTGATACTCTTGTAAGGTCGAGGATACTAGGAGACCACCTTTGTTGTGACCATTCTTCTATTTGTTTCTACATTATTCTACTTGTTTCTCCTCTATTTTATTGTTGTTTGTTGTGCCTTGAGGGGCATAGCATTGCAGAAGATGTCTTGGGGGAATCCTTCTATGTGGTTCTCCTAAGGAACTTCGTTCTCCTCTCTTATTTTTATTGATTACATTCTTTAGTAATTCTACCTAGTCGGTAGATGACAAAAATAAATAAATACTGATAAGGATTGTGTGTCCCTTCAGCAAGTAAGCAAAAATGGACCTAGTCTATATATGAAGATAAGATTGATATATATATCTTACACTTGACTATTAGAATCACTCCATGTGATGTGTCATTTTGTAACAAACCTTTGCAATACTCTCAATCTGCTTCAACACACTTTGGATGGTTTTGTATCTCACCTTGTTGTTATACTCAGTTCTGAGATACATATAGTATAGCCTAATGGCTATACTCAATTCTGAACCTGCAAGTGTAGCCTTGATCTTTGATGTGATCTATTATATGATTTATGCATAGCTTTCATGATTTGATTTGGTTATTATCTTAGAGTAATATTTTCTAACTGCAACTTATATCTTGTTGATTATCCTAGTAAACTTAATATCAATGTGTTTGTGGGAACATTCAGTGATCATGACACATGTCAGCTTTAAGGGCATGGGAATTGTGAGAGCTATTGTTCCCTTGCATGTTTTCATTCTACCTTAATGTGCTTGAAACCAAAAAGTGGGATCTACCACCTTAAGGTGGGGGCATATAATGGTATCTGTCTGATTACTTTTACACTGATGAAGCGTGTTTGAAAGCTCTCATTGCGAGGCGAGATGGTGTATCTCTTGAGCTAGTGCACATCCTTTTAAAGCAAGAAAGCCCTCATCGTGAGGTGGGATGACATGTCTCTTGAGATAATATGTATCCTTTTATACAAAGCCCTTATGTGGAAGGCAATATGGTGTATCTCTTGAGCTAGTGCAAATGTTTTTATACAAAGTCCTCATCACGAGGCAGGGTTGGATCTTGAGTCAGTCACCCTTAAGCATGTTTTTGGTGGTTGTGGTAGTGTAGCTAAACCGTTAGGTGTGTCTAAAATGTGTTTTAGATGGTGGGACTTAGGAATAAGCTCCTACCCATTGCCCGTGTTTTCTGTGTATAAGATGTATAGTGTGTCGATGACATACTATGTAGAGCTCATGTATTCTGTGTGTCTTCCTTATGTGTTTGTTGTGTATTCCCTCAAGTGTGGTCTAAAGGCATGTAGTGATCAGCTCCCTCCATAGTTAGGTTTTTGTTTGGCAAGTCTTCCCCCTGGTGTGGTCTAAAGGCGCATAGAGATGAGCTCTCTCCTCATTTTTTGTTTTGTTTTACATATTTTTGGTAGTCTGAAGGCGTGTAGCAATGAGCTCCCTCTGCCCCTAGTTTAGGATTTGTTTAGTTTTTAAATCAATGAATACTTCATGTATTACATGACTAATCTCATGTCTTCTTTATGTACTATGTGGTTCCACTATATTATCTATGTTTTGTGTGCATCTTACTATCTTCCTTGTGTCTTGTGTGTCTCTCATATCTTTGCTAATGCTTACCTGAGATTTGGGGCTAGAAATAGTCCTCCAACCTTTGGGTATGCCTTAGCTCTATGTGCTTGGTGTTTTTGATGTGCTTGATGTGCTTCAACCATACTTTAATGCATGTATGGAATCATAAGAAACTACATACATTAAAGTGGGGGCTAAATGTTATGGAGTAAAAAGTTTGCCTATGCCTTTTTACCTCCTTGTTTAGCTCCTAGGCTCCCATGTTTAGACTTTACAAATTAAATAATCATCCTAGAGCAATTGCCCCTAAAACCCATGTCAAATGGGACTTAGAGGCCTATTCTAAGTGCTTAAACATGACCAAAATAGGCCTTGAGACTTGGATGCCTGCACCTAAGTCCAACTTGATTTTTCCAGGATAAAAATAAATGTGTGTTGGCTTGGGCCCTCTCAAAAGGTTTCCCTCTGTCAACCTCTTCAATTTAACTTATGAATGTTAGTGGGAAAACATATATAAGTGAGTTTATGACTTCATTTTACACCTAGATGGATAATACAAACTTGTGATATTGAGCAAAGAGATTTCAAGGCCTTCATTGTGTTGTAGAGTAGAATTGTGTTGTTATTGTGTTTGTTTGTTACAAATTTGGCTTCATCAATCAATCTCCTCATGATTTGAAGGATCTTCATCTCTGTGAGGGATTTGTAAGATTTGGCTATGGAGATAGCCACCCAATATCTAGAAGCCTAATGGAAAGCACAAATAAAAGAGAAGATCAATATGACAAGAATGAATTGTATTCCTATCAATGAATGCAAATACACGATTACACTCCCATTATCTACCATAGAATATGCTATGGAAAACCTTGCTTATAAAGGTAAGGGTGAGAGATAAGATATTGTAGTCATGCGAAAAGTATCTTAATCCTATGACATGTGACAACTATAGGATAAGACAACTATATGACAACTATCAACAACTAGAGACAACTCTCAACATCTATAAACAACTAGAATGCTTCCTAAGACAACTTAACATGTGAATATGTGTGAATATTATTTAACTAATAAAAATTAAATAATATGAATTATTCACACAACAAGGGATAAATATCTAGTAAATAATGAAACTAGATATGAAATACCCCTATTCACACTAACACCCCCCCTTAAGTGCAACTTAGGGAGAAGTTGACAAATACAAGGATGCAATGATCGGTGGGTCCCGACTACTATATGCTCAAAATCATGACAACTATCAACAACTAGAGATAACCATCAACAACTAGAGACAACTCTCAACATCTATAAAAAACTAGAATGCTTCCTAAGACAACATAACATGTGAATATGTGTGAATATTATTTAACTAATAAAAATTAAATAATATGAATTATTCACACAACAAGGGATAAATATCTAGTAAATAATGAAACTAGATATGAAATACCCCTATTCACACTAACACCCCCCCTTAAGTGCAACTTAGGGAGAAGTTGACAAATACAAGGATGCAATGATCGGTGGGTCCCGAACCCTTCCCTCCTTGCCTCGGAGTGATGCACCATGTCACTCTCGGTCACACTAAAGTAGCCAGTCGAAAGGAGGTGAGACAAGACATGGGTCTGGCTCGTTGGAGAGCTAGACTTCATGGAGAGGGGTCAGCAAGTCCTGTGGCCTTTGTTGTTGTGTGCTGAGTTGAATGTTTTGTTTCATTGTAGTTGTAGTTGAGATAACCCTATGACCTGAAGGGTCACTAGTTTCTCTTCTCTTGTTGGGATTTGTCCTATTCCACATTTGTGTAGGTAAGCAATTTCTTGCAATTATGTCCTCTTGTCTTTCAATGCGTTGAATGTGTTCTTGTTGTATTTGGAGTTGTTTTTGTTCTTCCAATAATAAGATGACAAATGGGTCTCCTTGCGGTAGAATAAATGTTTCTTGTTGTGGTTGTGGATTGATCTCCTCGATCTCATCATGGATGGCCCTCACCCACTCTCCTCTCACTCTTAGGAACATTTGTGATCCAAGATGGAGATGAAAGTGTGATGACCAATCTATAACTAGACTTAGTGTCTTGACCTAGGGGTTGACTGTGTTTTGACTTGTTTTGACCTCATGATGGTATTGGGGGTTTGATTGAATCATTTAATCATGGTTACCTCATGATGGTATCGAGGGTTTGTAATTTTATCTTTTCTAGGGTTTTTTAAATGTATGCAAAGCTAAATGATATGCAAACATTTTTTTTTGCATTTTTAGTAGTTTGGAAATAAAAAGTGCTCTTTAATCTATGAAAGGGAAATATGAATACAAGCTAATATGACTTTTCCTAATGCAAGTTTAATCTATATTTTTGGGTTTTTGATTCATTTTGAAGTAATCTAATCTAAAAAGGGAAATTACTTCTAATAATCTAGATCTAGAAATATGAAAACAATTACTGTAATTATGCAAGATCTAACTATCAAGGAAAAAGCATAGTTTTATTGTTCCCAAGAGCAAATTGGGTTTTCTAATTACTATGAATTGAATAAAACAATGAAGGAACATGGAGGAAATGAATATTTGTGTGACTCCACTACCCTCAGAAATCTTTGATATTGGCAACCACTCCTTTTGTAGCAGCGAGAGATCCTCTTGACAACAAAACAACACAAAGAAGCTTTGATGAAGCTTGAAAGAGCTCAATGACAGCTTTGGTTGAGCACAATGGCATAGAATGAAGCAGCGTAATGATTCTTGGTTGAACAATGACTAAATAAAAAGGCATCTTCATCCTATAAGAGCATTTGAATGCTAAGTTGGAGAGAAAAAATTGGCAAGAGTTGTGTGCACAATGAATTTTCCTCCCTTTGTGCTTGAAGGAGGGGTGTATTTATAGGTTTGAGGAATGGGATTGATTGAGAAATTAACTCATTTGATTGATGAGTTAACAAGGATTGAATGGGGAGTTAACAAGGTTGATTACCTAGTGAACTCAATTGATTAGAGAGTGATGAAGCAATGATAGCTTATCACTGAAGATGAATTGGAGATGTGAGGATGCATGAGATTGATTAAGGAGTTAGTTTTAGATAAAATGGAGTTAATTATGCATGTGTGGGTGCATGAAATAGTCAACTCCATATTAGGCATAAATAATCATGCGAACTGGAAGCAAACAGGTGAAAAAGGAGCTAAAACGAGTGAGAAACTTGAGTTTTTCTGCGGTTGAAAATACGACAGGGTCACCCCTTTTGCTAGTAGGGTCACCCTTGGGTGACCATGATTCACCCGAGGGAGATCCAAGCTGGACAAGGTTTTCTAAAGAACTGCAGGGGACATGAAAGAAGAGAATAAAAGGAGGGATTCTACCTCTAGAAACAAGTCAATCATGTGCAAGAATCCAAATCTCCATTTGTACCTGGAGGATCTCTTGGGGGAGATCTGGAAATAATAGGGGGAGATTTGGATTGGTTGAGTGGAACTAAAAACTAAAAGTAGGAGATGGAAAGGGGGGACCTCTAGAAGACTTCTAGGGGGTGCAAAGGATGAAAAACACAAGGGAAAGGTGAAAACTCACCTACAAGACACTCACAAGGCTTAGGAGCAAGGTCGAAAGATCAGAAAATGTGAATCAACAAGTGTCGTAAAAAGATGCTGAGAAGCGTCGAAAGAAACGAGAAAGAAATTGACAAAGAGGAATCAACACAAGACAAGAAAGAAGACATGTCATCAAGAGGTTTGATGCTTAAAGGACATTATTTCACGCTTACATGTATGTGACAAGGATCCAAATCATCATAGGGGTCCTCGTGGAGGCTATGCGTGATTTTTGTTCTTACATATTTGCCCCCTCAGAGATGGTAGTCTACATGAAAGGTAGGTACCATTCCTGAATTAGGCCTTACATGTTTGTCAATTTTCCCGCAATTGTACCTACAACAACTAGTATCAATCTGACATTTAAATATATCAAAACAAATAATGAAAAATGAAATGACAAACTTACCATGGATCATTCAAGTTCGACTAGTTGGTTACCTTTGTCAGTTTGGACATGTAGGGATGAAAGCATGCAAAACAATGCACAAAATAGATGCATAAAAGAAAAGAACTAATCTAAATGCATAAATGAAACTAGATTAAGGGCAAATAAAGAAAGTCAAATTGTAAGATTGGAGTGAAACAGTGACAGAACTGTTTATGTGTGCAGTCATTGGAAAGGTATCACTAAGGAGATCATAAAGATGGCTACCTCTTCTTTAGCCGTAGAGAATCAAGTATGCAAATAGTGAAAAACTCTTCTCTAAACCCTAGTTTGAATTTTGTGAAAAAACTTTTGAAATTATCTATTTTTGATGATTTTTCTTGTTGCATTGTCTCTGTCTCATCATTTAGAGCAAGATAGGTTTTTTTGTTCTTTGAAATTGACTGAAAAAATGAGGTTTTTAGAGTAATTTTTGATTGAAGGATCTCCCTCTAGAGTCACCCCTTTTGTCAAGAAGGTCACCCGAGGGAGATCCTGCCAAATAGTAGGGTCACCCGGGGGAGATCCTGCAAAACACCTGGGTCATCCAGGGGCGACCCTGATGGGATGATTCTAAGTGAAATTTCATGTTGTTTGATGCTTTCTTCACTTTGATCTAACATGATTTGGCTACTGTATTTGCCTATTTATTGTAATTTTGAAGATTATATGCTTTTTTGTGTAAAATTTTCTGCAGTTTTATGATTTTTAGGGATTTTTTCAAGTTTACAAGATCTAATCTAAAGTTCTCTTTTGACCTTGCAGGGCATGCATATCTGATGGAATGCCTGCCAAGAGTAGAGATGGCTCTCAGGGATGTTTGTTTCATTGAGTAACAAGGATCATTCTATTTTGAGGAGGGCAAGCTTAGCTAGAGTTTGTCATGTGCATGTTATTCATCCTGTGTCTTGTATATGCTGTGACATTCTAACTTACTAGGATGCACATAGAAACACATTCAGGTTCCCATAGATCTCTGGAGAGTGGACTATCACTTTGTATAATGTGTATCATATACTTGGGGTACCTATGAGAGGACATCCTTTAGTCCTTCCTGCTAGCGTGTCCTTCGAGGACAAGGCATCTTGGGCAGAGTTCATGGGGGTTGGTCATCCCGAGGATCAAATAGGAGTCCAACTCACTTCTTTTTGCATCAGGGCTATCAGGAGACAAGGCCTCAACTCATTTGAGATGGTGTTGGGGACCCATCATTCATGGTATTAATGAGAGCATAGTTTATGCTTGGGGACTAGACATCTTGACCATGGTTTACAGGTACTTCTACCGTATTTCATGGCGAGGGGCTCTAGCTTTTAGCCACTCTTCTTTGACCATGACATGGATATTTAAGCACATGAGGCCCTATTAGAAGCTCATTCTGATTCCAGATAGATGCTTACTGAGAGTGGTGAGGTGGATGTATGTTGGTCACTTTGATGCTTCTTTACCCACTATTGCTACTCTTATGGATGAGGACATGATCTTTGATCCTTATCATGACATGGAGCAATCCTAGGCCTGTGATGGAAAGGTTAGAGAGTACTGCCACAGAGTATCAAAATTTTTAGATCATAATGGTCTAGTTGAGGCCCATCGGGTTGATTGTGTTTCACAGTAGTTCGACGAGGACATTCTTGAGGACTTGCCCCCAGTGTCCACTTGCTACAGGACTGTTCAAGAGATGGGTGAGTTTGGATAGTGGACCATTATTTAGACCCCCTTGACTGTTGGAGTCTTCATTACTAGAGCTTCGAGATGAGGACATAGGGGAGGGAGAGGGACTCCTTTCTAATCTTTGGTTGTGACTGTGGATTTTGAGTCTACTGACGAGGACTATGTTCTAGATGATGATGATTTGTCAGACGAGGTCTTTCTCGAGGATGCAGATTTCAATGAAACTGATGATACATATGATGTTCTTGATATCCTTGAGGGTCCTCCTGTTGTTCCCCAACCTCCTGATTCAGATGAGGTGATGTGATAATTTGACCCCGATTGGCAGCCTAGTGATCCATGTAAGTTTGGCCTAATTGCTTTTCATACTCTTGTCCTTTCTCTTTTCATAGGGAACTGACTTGTTCTTATCTTTTGATTCTCTCTTTCAAGTAACGTTAGAGAGTGGAGGGATTTTGTTCATGAAATTAATGTTGGATTGGCTTCTCCCTTCATTAGGATGACTCGTGACCATCTTTTAGATGACCCTGGTGTTTCCCCTGTTGATGGGCAACACACTAACATTTTTTCTCCTCTCTATCATGGATGTCAGGTGAATACTAACTTGAAGACCCAGGTTGACACCCTTAAGGTTGAGAATTAGGTACTCTGAGAGATGGCTGGTCTTAGTTTTGGATGACGTGATGCCAGTATGACGGGGCTTTCATAGTCGCATGCTCATAGTAGAGCACCTCACTCTCATAGGTATCATGGAGTGACAAGTGGTATTCGTAAGCAGAGGAGCTGAAGCCCTAAGGGTTCTAGTGGAGGGAATTTCCCTTGACTTCCTTTCTTGAAATTGTGCCCCCTTGCATGGGGAGCCTCTACTTCTTTTGAGAGTGTTTTGTCCTAGCTCCTTGATACTCTTGGTATGTGTAAATTTTTTATGTATCTATGAAAGTTTATCTTTTTATGGTTTTCACCTATCGGATTTGTACTCATATCTTGTGCATGTTTGGAGGTTTGGGAACTTTTTGATTATCTGTTTGACCTTTTCACAACTCTTTTAATGATATATGCATGACAACAATGACATTATTTTTGTAATTTTTTGGCATATATATGAGATGCAGTTCACAATATGATAATGCAGGAACATAAGAAATGTTGAAATGAAACATTTACTTCTACTGAATGTCATGAGATATAGCATTTGACTTTATTTCTTTGAGTCTCTTTTTCTAATTTTGGCATGAATGCAATGTGGAACAAACAATATTATTATTCTTAAATACAATTTTCAATGCAGGGGATTGTGAGTTGTCCTAATATAAGAGATTTATTCAAGGCTATGAGATAGGATTTAGAAAAACTTAAGTGGGGAGTGAGAGTGAATATGGAGTGTTTTTGATTTCTAGACTTCGCTAAAGGCTAAACACTAATCCTTATCAAGATAAGACAAGCTGAAAAGTTTTCAACTTAGACAAGTAGCAAATTTTATTGGTGTTCACCAGACTTAGATTATAGATGGTAAGGAAGGTAGACTCAGAGTAAAGGATAAATAGGAAAGAGCAAGGGTCCCTTGGTAGAAGATGATCCTAGAGACTACTAGGCTCTTTGGTTTTGTTTGGCTAGTGTGTGTGTGTGCTTTGTACTTTTCTTTTTTTATTTTCTCTGTTAGAATGTCACCCTTGAGGCTTCAAGTGTAGACTGATCTTCACCCAAGAGTACAGACATTCAACATTCTTCTCTCTTTCACTCATTTTTTGTATGTCTCTCTTTTTTTTTCAAAATGTCTCACTTGATTTTTCTCATTTTTTTGGATTTTTGACTTTTCAAGAAATGAATGCTTTTGAAACTTTGATATGTAATAATTTGATCTCTCACACTCTTATTTTGATCACTCATATTTTTTATTCACTCAAATTTTAGATTGCTTCCTTCAGAGTTTTGATCTTCTTGATGTTTTTGGCCAAGAAAGATAAGGGGTTGAGCACCACCTAAAGTTTTTGTAATCTATTTGGACTTCTCTACTACTAGGGAAGAATTGGGAAGGTCTACTTGCAAGCTTCCTTTGAACACTATAGGTTTGAATACTTACTTTGTTTAGACCTAACATCTTGACTCATTAAGAGTGGGATTAGTGTAAAGCTAAGAGCTAGGCTTTGATTAGAATCACTGGGAATGAAGGGGGATAATGGTGATTGTGAAAATGGGGAATCTTTAGGTCCTGAAAGGATGATGTATATCTAGGTAACATTAGACTCCTTACTGAAGAGAAAATAGTATAAGAGAAAGTCACTAACAGTAATGCAAGATGTACATAATGATGCAGAAATGCAAGAAATAAATTGTTTTTGATATTTTGATTTTTATAATTTTTATAATTTACTTTTTATGATCTTTTTTTGTTTTTTAGACATAGTATTTCTTGAGGTGAAAGGCATTGACTATTTCAACAAATTCCTCTCCCTCCATTGTGCACAAGAGATAGTCACTGTTTCTAATGTCTTCTTTGACCATGTAAGGACCTATCCAATTGGGTCTATATTTTTGTCCTTCACTAGCTCTTTTATCGATGGGATTGTCTATTCTGAGCACTAGATCTCCCACTTGAAAGGGTCTTGGGATGACCTTTATGTTGTATTGTTTTTTCATTCTTGCTAGATAAGAATCATGTCTTTGAATAGCTCTCAAGCATGCTTCATCCATCATTTCTAATTTGGCCAATCTTACTGCTCTATATTCTTCGTTATCCAGTAATCCTTGTAATGACACTCTCAGGCTAGACAACTCTACTTCCAATGGTAATACCACCTCTGACTGAAAAGTGAGGGCATAAGGGGTGGTTCCAATCAGAGTCCTAACACTTGTTCTATAAGCCCATAGAGCTAGATATAATTGTAAATGCCAATATCTCTTAGAATCTTTCATGATTTTGACCAGTATTGCCTTCAAAGTTTTGTTGGTAGCTTTTTCTTGTCCCTTTCCTTGAAGATAATAGACTGAGGGAGAATCATGATTGACATGAAATCTCTCTCATAACTCTCTTACTTGCAGATTTTTAAATGATGATGTGTTATCTGTTACTATTACTTGGGGAATTCCAAACTAGAAAATGATTTAGTTTAGTATGAATTTAGCAATTATGGTCCTTGACACTATGGTGAGAGCCATGGCCTCCACCCATTTTGTGAAATATTCTATCATGGTAATGATGAACAAATGTCCATTTGTTGATGGGGGAGATATTTTCCGCACAAGATCTAACCCCCATGTGAAAAAGAGCCAAGGGGTAACAATTAGTTGCAAATCTCTTATTGCTATGTGATGAACATGAGCATAAGCCTGACATTTTAGACACCTCTTTATGAACTTAATCACATCCCCTTGTAAACATGTCTAGAAGTATCCCATTCTGTGCATTTTTGTGTCATGGCATGGCTTCCAAAGTGTCCTCCATAGATTCCACTATGACATTCTTCTAAGATTTTTTGTGCTTCTTCTTTGTCAACACATCGAAGCAACATTCTGTCCAGGGCCCTTCTATAGAGCACATCATCTATTAAAACATATCTTGTAGTGAGGACACTTAATTATCTTTTTCCCAAAGGGGTCATGTTTTCTAGGTAAGTCTTGTTTTGTGAGATAGTTCACAATAGCTCTATACCAATATGAGGTTGCATAATTCTCGATATGAACCACACAAATCTCTTCATCTAGGAAATCTTTGTTCATGGGTTCCTCTTGGGGAACCAGATTGTCTACTAACCAATCTACTATTATTTGTCCTTTGACTACTTTTTGATTGATGTAGGTTAGCTCAAATTCACTCAACAAGTTTATGAATCAGCTGGCTCCTCTTGAGAGCATGGGCTGATTTAAGAAAGTTCTCAGTTGCTCTAATCATATCATAGCTTTAGTCTCTTGATTCAACATGTAGAATCGCAATCTTCAGGTTGTAAATACTATGACAAGAAATTCTTTTTTAGCTTGGGTATAGTTCTTCTCATATTCCAACAAGGTTCAACTTATGAAATAGATGGCTCTCTATCTTCCACCTTCATCTTCTTGAGCTAGCATGCATGCTACAGAGATATCAGTTGCTTTGAAGTATAATATGAAGGGCTTGTCATGTTTCGGTGGCATCAATGTGGGTGGGGTTAGCATGAATTTCTTCACTTGCTCAAATGTGTTTTAACAGTCCACCGTCTAAGTAATGCCAACTTGTGTTTTCAATAACTGATTGATTGGATGAATTTTGAAAGTCATGTCTAGTATGAACATCTGATCATGCCCAATTGTCTCAAAAAGGCTCTTACCATTGTCTCACTTGTTGGAAGGGTTGCATTTAAAATTGCTTTGACCATAGCTAGGTCAACATCTATGCCTCTTTGTGAGATAATAAATCCCAACAATTTTCCTGCCGTGACTCTGAAAACACATTTTTCAGGGTTCAACCTTACTTTATACTCTCGAAGCCTATTGAAGATTTTGCGAAGGTTCTCCATGTGTCTTAACCTTTGTTCTGACTTAGCTAGAAGGTCATCAACATATGTCTCGACTATTTTGTGGATGTAATCTTGAAAGATATGTGTCATTGTCGTTTGATAGGTTGCTCCTATGTTCTTCAACCCAAATGGCATGACTATGTAATAAAAAGTTCCCCAAGGGTTGGTGAATGTCATTTTGTTTTGGTGAACTTCTGTGATTTTGATCTAGTTATATCCTAAAAATCCATCCATGAGGGAAAGGACCTCATATCCTATTGTTAAATCGATAATTTGATTGATGGATGGTAAAGGAAAATCATCTTTTGGGCAGGCTTGGTTGATGTCTCTAAAATCAAGGCATATCCAAATTTTTCCATTCTTCTTTAGAATTACGACAATGTTCAACACCCAATTTGAATAGTCTACTAGTTTGATGAAACCAACATTTAATTATTTTTTTAGTTCCTCCTTCACCATTTCAGCTACTTGTGGCTTTATGGGCCTTGGTTTTTGTTTCATAGGTTTTACATCTGGCTTTGTCACTAAATTTTGTACCACAACTTTTGGATCTAACTCTAGCATTTCTAAATATGCCCATGTGAATATATCAAAATATTCAATGAGGAACTCTGTGTACTCCTCCAGTTCTTCATCCTTTAGTTCTCCTCCTAGTTTTAACATTCTAGGTTTTTCAGGTGTTCCAACATTGATGTCGATCATATCTTTAGTTAGGGATGAATGTCCTTCCTCAAACTTCTAAGGGGCAGGTGGTAAATCTGAGTTTGTTTCAATTTGGAGGACTTCTTTCTCATTCCAAAAATAGTCCTCTGGATGAGGGAGGAGCATATATCCTTTTTTGTGGTGTACTCTTGGAAGTCCATCATAGGTGTGTAAATATTCGATGATGGCTTCCTCATTCTCGGCATAGTCTTGGGTTGGTCTCTCTTCTTGACCCATGGCATAATTCAGGATATGTGGCAATTCTTTTCTTTCCAATAATGGCTCTCCGCACACTGACATAATGTATTTTGAATTTTGAAATTGAGCATGTGGTGAAAATAATGGAGCTGACATGACCATTGAGTCTGCCACTTGATTTTCTTCTTTAGGTATGGCTTTGATGGAGAAGAAGTCAAAGAACTGAACCAACTTCCTAATGTTTTCTTTATAAGGTCATAATCATTCTAATTTTGTCTCATAATTTTTTGTAACTTGGCTGATTATCAATTGAGAATCCCCAAATGAAGAGATCTTCTTGATCCCCATTCTCATGGCTAGCATGATTCCTAGGATAGGGCTTCATACTCAGTGATGTTGTTTGTGCAAAAGAAGTCTAGTCTAAATGCAAAGGGGATGACTTTCCCTTTGGGAGATGTCAAGATTATCCCCATCCCCGCCCCTATTTTGCAACTAGCTCTGTCAAAATGTAGGGTCCATAAGCTTTGACAATTTTGTGATTGAGAAGTTTCTCCAAACTCATAAGTGGAAGTCCGTCTTCCCTCTTTTTCATCTCCTTCTTCGATGATTTAAATTGTTCCAACAAAGAGGTTTTTGATGTCCCATTCGTTGATACATGAAATGGCTGCTAAGCTGAATAGTACATGGGATTTAGTGGTATGTGGATCAAAGGGGAATTCCCTTAGATCATCCATTCTTTGATAGGATATGTTGTGAGTACTTGTATTTGTTTGGACATCTTGAGTTTCCTCTTTCTATTTCTCTTGCGCATTTAATTTCTTATCTTTTTCTTCTTGTTCCTTTCTATAGATACTGAAGGGATCAAGGTCTTCTTTTACGATGGTAACCTTTCCCTGATGATAGAAATGAATTTCTTGGAATAGAGTAGAAGTAATGACCTTCATGGCATGAATCCAAGGTTTTCCAAGGATCGTATTGTAATTGGTTTCTCTGTTGATGGCATAGAAATCTGTAGAGATGGTTTTACCCATCAGAGTGAGTGGTAGGTTGATTTTTCCCACTATTTGGATGTCATGATTGTCTTAAATCCTTAATTTGGTAGTTTGTTTCTTGATTCCTATTTTTCTATATCCCATCCTTCATAGGAATGATATTGGCAAAAGATTGTCTATCAATCCTTTGTCCACCATTACTCTTTTTATAGTGATGTCTTTGACTTGAACTTGTATATATAGAGGCAAATCCTTTTCCTTACTTCCTTCATTTTGGGGTAGTTTGGAAAGATTAAATGTGAGAGGAGGTGATTCCTCCTATGTTGAACATCCTACTTCCAATACTTCTAGGAATGTCTTGCGGTATGAGGGAGAGGCTCTTAACAAATTTATCACTTGCGAGAAGATGTTTTCCATTTGATCTATTTTCTCTTCCTCATGGATCACAAACACTTCTTGGTTTAACTCTATGTTACTGGAATTGTTTTGATTGGCCTTCCCTTTCTTGAACTAAGGTTCCTTCTCCTTTCTTTGGGATTGGAGGAGTTTGAGGAAGTTCTTTTGTTGATCTAGAGTAAGTTTTGAGATAGCCTTATTGTATCCATAACAAGCCTTTGTTTCATGAACCTTTGTCCCATGGAACCAACAATAAGTATTGGGGTTGTATGAGGGTTGGTTTGATCCTTGATTTCCCTTTTGTCACCATTTGTCATTACCAGGATTTCTTTTTATGTGATTAACGTCTTTCTTTTGAGGCATATTGGATGTAGTCTTCTCTGTTCCTTTGGGTGTCTTAAATTTTCCATTGGTTTCATAAGTCTTCCGACCACTATTAATGGTAGCTTGGTCAATCCTCAAAGAACTTTCCAATGCCTCTTCGTAGGATTTGTATGGAAATTTTTTAACATCTTCTCTCATGTCCTTGTTAAGGGCATGCAAAAAGAGGTCACAGAGTTCTTGGTGATCCATGTTCAGAGAACTAGTTGAAGAATAAAGGACTTGCCTCCATTGAGTGACAAAGTGGGTTACAGATTCATTTGACTCTTGTTTCATTGTGAGGAATTCTCTGATCCCTATTTTAACAAGTTTGTTCATGTTGAACGCCATGACAAACTCTCTGATAAGCTATCTGAACGAATGGATTCAAGCTTCTAGTAAGTGATAATACCAATCTAGAGTGATGCCTTCAAGAGTTTTTGGAAATGTTTTTGCTACAACCCCATCCCAAGGGAGGAGTTATCTTATGTTCATGGTATAGGCTTTAATGTGGGAGTTTGGATCTCCTTCTCCATTGAACTTTAGGAGATCTAGCAATGGCTGAGGTAGTTGCACGCTTCTTATGTTTTGGTCCAAAGGTTCCTTCAAATATTCAAGATATGTTCCTAGAAAGGCACTTTGAGATTGCGAGGTTAATAGTAATAACCTTGTAGGTGGGTTTTGATAACCCATTGTCAGATTTGTCTGATCGTTCTGAATAGGAGGATTCCCATTCAAACATGTGTCATTGCTAGTGTTTTGTGAATAGTAATTGAGGTAGGGGATTTTGTGATGCTCCCTGATCCTATTCATGAGATTTTTGTGTTCTTTTAGGAGTGGCTTTCTCTAAATCCAAGACTCTAATTATTTGCACTAGAGTTACGATTAAATTTGTAGTAGCAGCTCTAGGTGTTTCTTCATTTCTAGGATTTTCTCATCAAGTATTTTCATGGTGATATACTTCTTTGCATGCAACATTTTCTCTTTTCTCTTCTCGCAAGGCAATCCTCAATGCCTCTTGAGCATCTTTGGCTTCTTGTAAATGTTTTTCTAATCATTTAACCTCCTCATCAAGCTGAGTACTTGATGTGCTTGTCAAAGGTTGTTCAGGGTGGTGTATTTCTGACCTTATCCTTCTAGCTTATAATCTGGCGCATTTGTTATGGCTGGGTTCTCCCAAGATGGATTATTGAAAGAAAGAGAATGCCTGGATTCTCTTTGCTCTTGTTGATAATCAGAATCTTATTAGTCATAATAGTTGGTGATTGGTGCATTAGGGTGCGGCAACACATACCTATCAAATGAAGGAGTTTTTCATTCTCTTGAGGGAATGTTCCCTTAGTTTAAGTCAGGTTCCATCATATTAGTGGGTGCCATAGACACCACAAAACAAAGGGAATGGATGATGGCATAGGCAATCGAACTTGAAGTAGCTAAAGTAGCTATGAAGAATGGTGTGAAAATATTTTTAAGCTTTTGAAATGGGAACACAAAATTACTCATCTTAGAAGAATTTGCAATTTCACGTCAAGTTCATCAAAATATCTATGCTCAAGATCGTGACTTCAGTTGCTTGGGGTTATCAGGTTGGATTTTGGCATGCACACGGACCCTTCCCTCCACGGGGTGATCCACGACATCACTCTCTCTCACGTGGAAGTAGCTAGTCGAGAGGAGGCGAGACATGATGGGGGTCTGGCTCATTGGAGAGCCGGACTTTGTGGAGAGGGGTCAACAAGTCTTCTAGTCTTTGTTGTTGTGTGTTGAGTTGAATGTTTGGTTCGATTGTAGTTGTATTTGAAATAACCCTATGACATGAAGGGTCACTAGTTTCTCTTCTCCTGTTGGGATTTCTCCTATTCCACCTTTGTGTGGGTAAGTAGTTTCTTGCGTTTATGTCCTCTTGTCTTTTGAATGCATTGAATGTGCTCTTGTTGTATTTGGAGTTGTCTTTGTTCTTCCAACAATAAGAGGACAAATGGCTCTCCTTACGGTATAACAGATGTTTCTTATTGTGGTTGTGGATTGATCTCCTCGATCTCGTCACGAATGGCCCTCACCCACTCTTCTCTCGCTCCTAGGCACATTCATGAGCCAAGATGGAGATGAAAGTGTGATGATCAATCTGTAACTAGACTTAGTGTTTTGACCTAGGGTTTAGTTGACCTAGGGTTTGACTATGTTTTGACTTGTTTTTATCTCGTGATGGTATCAAGGGTTTTGTTGAATCGTTTAACTGTGGTTACCTCATGATGGTATCGAGGGTTTGTAATTTTGTCTTTTCTAGGATTTTTTATATGTATGGAAAGCTCAATGATATGCAAACATTTTTTTGTGCTTTTTTAGTATTTTGGAAATAAAAAGTGCTCTTTAATCTATGAAAGGGAAATATGAATGCAAGCTAATATGACTTTTCCTAATGCAAGTTTAATCTACATTTTTGAGTTTTCAATTCATTTTGAAGTAATCTAATCTAAAAAGGGAAACTGCATCTTCTAATAATTTAGATCTAGAAATATGAAAACAATTATGTAAGATCTAACTATCAAGGAAACAACATAGTTTTGTTGTTCCTAAGAGAAAATTTGTTTTCTAATTACTATGAATTGAATAAAAGAATGAAGGAACCTAGAAGAAATGAAGATTTGTGTGACTCCACTATCATCATAAATCCTTGATATTGGCAACCTTGAGTCCTTTTGCAATAGCGGGAGATCCTCCTGATGACAAAATGATACAAAGAAGCAAAAAGAAGCTTTGATGAAGCTTGAAAGAGCTCAATGAGAGCTTTGGTTGAGCACAATGGCATAGAATGAAGCAGTATAACGATGCTTGGTTGAACAATTAATAAAGAAAAAGGCACCTTCATCCTGTAAGAGCATTTGAATGCTAAGTTGGAGAGCAAAAACTGGCAAGAGCAGTGTGCACAATGAATTTGCCTCCCTTTGTTCTTCTAGGAGGGGTGTATTTATAGGTTTGAGGAATGGGATTGATTGAGAAGTTAACTCATTTGATTGATGAGTTAACAAGGATTGATTGGAGAGTTAACAAGGTTGATTACCCAGTAAACTCAATTAATTAGAGAGTGATGAAGCAATCATAGCTTATCACTGAAGAGGAATTGGAGATGTGAGGATGCATGAGATTGATTGATGAGTTAATTTTAGATAATTATGTATGTGTGGGTGCATGAAATAGTCAATTCCATATTAGGCATAAAAAATCTTGCAAACTAGAAGAAAAATTGGTGAAAATGGAGCTAAAACGAGTGGGAAACTCAAGTTTTTCCATGGCTAAAAATAGAACAGGGTCACCCTTGGGCGACCATGGGTTGCCCAGGGGAGATTCGGGCTGGACAGGGTTTTCTGAAGAACTGTAGGGGGAAATGAATGAAGAGAAGAAAAGGAGGGGTTCTGCCTCTAGAAATAGGTCAGTCATGTGAAAGAATCCAAATCTCCACTTGCACATGTAGGATCCCTCGGGGAAGATCTACAAATAATAGGGGGAGATCTGGATTGGTTGAGTGGAACTGAAACCCAAAAGTGGGAGATGGGAAGGAGGGACCTCTAGAAGACTTCTACAGGGTGCAGAGGATGAAAAACATAAGGGAAAGGTGAAAACTCACCTAAAAGACACTCACAAGGCTTAGGAGCAAGGTTGAAAGCTAAGAAAATACAAATTGACAAGTGTCACAAAAAGATGTTGAGAAGCGTCACAAGCAACGAGAAAGAAATTGACAAAGAGGAATCAACACAAGACAAGAAAGAAGACACATCATCAAGAGGTTTGCTGCTTAGAGGACATTATTTCACACTTACATGTATGTGACAAAGATTTGAATCATCATAGGGGTTCTCATGGAGGCTGTGCGTGGTTTTTGTGCTTACAACTACAAGGCCATGTTAGGTACCCATGTACAAACAAATCTCAAGTGGAGTAAAGGAGAAAACCACATGGGAAAAAACTCCTGCCCAAAAGTGAGAATGCAACAAGTGTGGAAAGGTAGAATCAACACAAATCATATCCTACCAATTCCAACACATATATGCAATAAATAATCCCCCCAGAAGAGAGGAAAATAAGAGAGACTAAGTAGCCCCCCCTCAATGTAGATTCTCCTGCATTGATGGTAGATGACTGACAATGAATGTTGAAGATGATCCATGATCGTTGAACAATGTTCCTCACCTTAGGAAGAAATAAGACCAAGTATGTATATAGGAAGTCTCCCCATTCCCAAAAGGAATATGAAGGAAGAAAACTCAAAATGAATGAAATCTCTGAACTATGCTCAGGTATCGCCATGTCGATGCCCAAAGAAGCCACAAACCAATCAAGAGTTTCATGCCAAACTAAAGAATGTGACAATCCAAAATCTAGTGGAAACTAATGTAGAACATGATCCAAAGACAAAGATTTCTTCTCTAAAGACAAAGGTGCCTCCTCCAAATGTTGCTCAATAGTGGCCATAGTCATGTCAAATTGTGAGGAATGATCGTGTGGGTAAAGAACAAGAGGGTAAAAAGGTTCCCCCTCAACATCTAAAGAAGATGAAGAAACTTCATCAAAGAGAAGATATATGTCATCAATAATGTCCTCCAAGTCTGCAAGATAGGACTCACAAAACAAGTCTGCAATACCTATCAAGTACTCATCCCAAGTAGCTGAATCTGGAAGACTATGAATGTCCTATTACACTGAATCATTGGAAACCATGGATGTAGCAACACTGAATTCTATAGATGCAACAAGAGATGGAGGAGATGGAATGTCAGCACATGTCTCTAGAACCTTAGTCAATGAAAGAACACCAAGATGCAAATGACCATACTGAATCTCCTCAAAAATGTCCACATGGCGGTAAACCTAAGCCAAAGGAACAACAGGAGAAAAATGTGAGAAGGTATACACTTGAGATTGATGATCTACCTCCCCACCTGCAACTATATCTCTACTATGCAAATCCTGAATAATCACAGAATTAGGTGTGAACTCAACACTCTTTCATGCTCCACCATGTGTAATCTGGTAGATAGAAATGATATTGGTAGACAATGAAGGTACATAAAGGACATCATTAAATGAACCTTTGTCAATGTCAATCGATCCTTTCCCATAAACACTCATAGATGTGTTGTTAGCCATCAGAATGGGTGGTGATGAACAAGTCTCAAATGAAGAGAACATACTATGTGATGAAGCCATATGATGTGAAGCTCCAGAATCAAGGATCCATTTCCCTAACTCAGAAACTACAACTGCAAAAAGTGTGTTCCCCCTTTGTTTCTCATACTTTGACTTTGAAGATGATGATGAAGAAGAAGATGAACCCCCTAAAGATGAATTCATTTGAACCTTCTTTAGTTGATGTTGCAACTCATCAATTTTCTTTATGTAACATTGGTGTTCATCATGCCCCAATTTCTTGCAATATGCACACTTAGGCTTCCCCTTCTTAGATGATTCTCCATTGGAGAGAGAGGACTCAGATTCTTTCTATGGTTTGTTCTTTTTTTTTTCTTTCGTTTCTTTTCAAGATTCCCTGATTCTTTCTGTACCTTAGGTTCACTAGCCACCAATGCTTGTGGCTTAGAAGACTTGAGGATGCCCATTTGAATTAACTTTTTTTCTTCTTGGATTAGAAGTTTTGAAAAGTCATCAAAAGTAGGCTCAACATAGGTGGCTCCAATAGAAACTCGTTGGTTGTGAAAGCTAGAAACAAATACTGAATACTCAGGACCAAGCTTGAATAACACATTTAAAATCAACTATAAATCCTCTTTAGTAATCTTGCAATCCTTTAATTGTCTTCTCAATTTCTTAATCTTGGAGATATAGTCTTGGATTTTGTCAAACTCCTTAGGATCAAGACTCATCAATAATCATTATCAATCTAATAACCCCTAATCTTATCAGTTTTACCCAACAAGTTTTCAAAAATCTCCCAAGCCTTCTTAGGTGTTGTGCATGATTCAACATGGAATTGCAAATCAAAAGAGACAAATGAACAAATGTACCCAAGAGTTTTCTCACGATTGATCTCCCATACTACCTTTACATTTGCATCAGTAGGTTCAGGAATAGATTCTTTTACATATCTAGTGAAACCTTTTCCCATTAGATAATTCCATACTAATTTTTTCCATGATGCATAAGTATATGGAATTAGAAGGTTAATTGGAGATTTCCCCATTGCAAAAACACACAACCAAGAACTAAAAGTAATCAACCACTGCAAGATCACCCCCCCAAATTCACTCAATCAATGATCTCCCCAGTAAAATATGATCTTAGCACTTTATAATTAGTGCGATTACAGTTGCTACAAGCCAAAATAGCTATGTGGTCTTTTGATTTTGGTACATGCAAATGCCAAAAATTAGGCTATAACTGAAACTACAAATTCTAAGAAAAAGTAGACCAAACTGATTGTAGAACTAAGAAGTACTCAAAAAATAATGCACTTTAAAAAAAAATCACCTAAAAATGTTACCGTATGAGCCCAAACGGAGCCTTTGAAGTTCTAGAAATGGGAACTTCTCAGAAACAACGATGAAAATTTACAATTTCTAGAAAAGCCAGACACCAAAATAAAAAAATGTCTACACCACTATGAAGCCTACAAAATTCTGATATAAATAAATAAAAATTCTTGAAAAAAAGAGCAAAATTGAGCAAGATATGAGCTTTCAAAGTTGGACTGTCAAAACAAAAACTCCATTGGAGAGGGGTCCTACAAAAACTTTCTGATTAAACTTACATATGATCTATTTACTACATGTAAAATCTAAAAGATACCCAGATGGTTTTTTGATGTAGTGAACAAAACCTAGAAGGCATTTTTTGATATGACATGCTAAAGATGTGGACCTAGTGCAAAAAATGTCTCCAGCGATAAAAAAAATGGCATGTAGAAATTGAATCAATTACCTAAGTCAATAAAAGACATGCTGCAACCTGCAATACAGTGCCATAAAGAGGAAAATCCTCCAAATATGGTATTTCTATCAAATTTCCCTTATTCTAAAGATCATCATATGATGCAGGAGAAGAGCATACTCAATTTTTAAGATCCACCATGATTTGCACTCAAGATCTCTCAATAGACTAAGCAAAGGCAATCTACAAGCCCTGATACCATGTAAGATTTGGCTATGGAGATAGCCACCCAAGATCTAGAAGGCTAATGGAAAGCACAAATAGAAGAGAAGATCAATATGAAAAGAATGAATTGTATTCCTATCAATGAATGCAAATACAAGATTACACTCCCATTATCTACCATACAATATGCTATGGAAAAACTTGATTATAAAGGCAAAGGTGAGAGCTAAGATGTTGTAGTTATGTGACAAGTGTCGTAATCCTATGACATGTGACAACTATAGGATAAGACAACTATATGACAACTATCACTAACTATAGACAACTCTCAACATCTAGAAACAACTAGAATGCTTCCTAAGTCAACTTAACATGTAAATATGTGTGTGAATATTATTTACCTAATAAAAGTTAAATAATATGAATTATTCACATAACAAGGGATAAATATCAAGTAAATAATGAAACTAGGTATGAAATACCCCTATTCATGCTAGCAGGCTTCACCTCTAAGGTGACATCAATTTGTGTTTCAATCATTTCATTTCATCATTAGATTTGGCCTCTACCCTCCTTGGGCACACACTCTATCTAACAATGATATTGGAAGACTTGAATTGTCCTTTTGGGGCTTGACTGAGACAAGCTCCTAAACACAACAACCCCCAATCCCCTTTCTTTGTGATTGCAGGTTACAGGTGTGGGAGCTAGAAAAGTATAGGTGCAGAGAAGTAGTTTGAAGGATAAGGATTTGGGATCTTGAAGAATCTTGTTGATATTCCTCCCTCTTGAGCTAGGATGCCCACCCTGTAGTCCTCCCATTAGGCTTGGCCCCAAACTCAGGATCAAGATACAGTCTAACACATCTCTCTGCTCTGAATCTACAAAAATTCTACCCTATTAGACTTGGGCTCCTACCCCATAGTCTGCAAAATTTCTATTTCTAGAAAATCAACTTCTTGTATGTTTCTAATCCCCCCTGAGTATCTTCCTATATGGTTTCTTGTAGCATTCTTTTTGTTTGTACCCAATTGCATTATAATTAGGGTTTAAGGCCTATTTGACTTAGGGTTTGATAAATCTCTCAATCTAATCTATCTTTCCATATCATTGTTGAGTACACAAAACTGTAGTTGGGTCCTCATTTACCTGTAGTGACTTGGCTCAGTTTTTGTCCTCAAATGTTATTGTGAAAGGAGGATTTGATCTGATATATTTAAACATCATTTCCCATCTTCCTACTTTTCATACATAACACAAGTGAAAGGTTCCACATTAATCACAACTCAACATCAATATACTATCCTCAAGTGAATGGATAGGAAGAAGCAATGAACAAGATGCTAAAAGCAATTTTGGTAAAAATCATGAAAGATTCTAAGAAGGATTGGCACTTACAATTATATTCTAATCTTTGGTCTTGTAGGAATAGCATATGAACACCCATAAGAACAACACCATATGCTCTCACCTTTGGGTCTGAAGTAGTCTTACAATTATAAGTCAAATTTCCAAGCTTGAGGGTGTCTTTTCAAGGATAGTTAGATAACAAAGAATACTATGTAGTCAAATTAGAAGAACTATCTAATGATGGATGAGAGAAGACTAAGGGCAGTATAAAGACATAATTCATAACTCACATGAATAAAGAAGAAATATAACAAAAAGGTTATTATGAGGTCTTTTCAAGTTGGAGATCAAGTATTCAGAATTAACAATCTAATTGATAAAAGGGCCACAAATTTAGACCAAATTGAATGGGGCCATATATGATTAAAGAAGATGCCAGAAATAGTGTTTATCTTTTATGCACAATGGAGGGTGAGGAATTCAGTGGAATAGTTAATTCCTCTCACTTGAAAGATTATTATGTCTAAACATCCAAAAAAATAAAAAAATGTCAAAAAAACCCCCAAAAAGTATAAAATTTCCAAAAATCTAGAAGAAAAAAACATACATTCTTCATTCTTTCCACTATGCATTTGTGAGTAATATGCTCTTGTTCAATTTTTGTCTTGAGAAGGCATTTAAGGTTCCCTAGGTATAGGTTGACCCTTTGATCCTTTGAGATTCCCTAAAATCATCTTGACCATCAATCATTCTCCCTGTGCATTTCCCAAAAAATTCAAAATAAATTCAAGCTCTTAGCTTTATACTGATCTCGGTCTTAACAAACCATGATGTCAAGTCTAAGTGAATTTAGTATTCAAACCTATAGTACTTGATAGAAGCTTACAAGTAGACCTTCCTAGTGTTTTTTTAGTGGCAAATATTTTCTAGTTGGCTAATAGTTGAAATTGCCCAAGGATTCAAAATTTGGCTAATAGTACAAGTTGTAAGGTAGCCTGAATCACCACATTTTTACAAAATTTTATTTTAGTCCTAGTTAAATTGCCATGACATTTATTTTATTAAAATTTTAAAATGAAATACTTTCCATAATATTTGATACCTAAATAGATCAGATTCGTCTAAATTTTATAAGTTATAGTCAGAAATGAAATTAGTTTTCTAATAATATTATATAATTATTGGTTACTTTAGGGCCATATCAACAATTTTTAATCACCGCTATTGATTTTATTTATAATATAATGGTTGGAGTTGCATTCCATGGGTTAATATGTACCCATAGAGCTATAATTCCTATCAAGCCTAAAATTGTATTTGGTTTGTTGACCTCAATTTATAATTTAATAGCTAGGGTTAAATTCTATGGGCTAAAATGTACTCGTGGAGCTCCAATGCCTATGGGGCCTAAAATTACAATTGGCCCATGGGCATTGGAGCTTCATGGCTACATTTTGGCTCATGGAATAGAAACCAAACTAATAGATTATAAATAAAATTAATGATAGTGAAAAAGAATATAGGGCCGATTTAAAATATTCAATTATGTTTGATTTAAAATATTAAGTAATTAAGGAATTATAGAAATGGGAGCTACACCTTAAACTAGTCAATCACTATCACCCTTAGGCCCTTAGTTTTCCATAGGAATTTAATTTTTCTAGAAAGGAAGGATTCACCATGGTAATTATTGCATATTCCTATTTTCGTTAAGATTTGCTAGGATTTTCTACAAATTTCTAGTGATTTAAAAAATGCCAATAATAGTAATATTTTTTTCAAATAAAAATGAATGATTCGCCAATATAAATTAATACTTTTTTCCAAAAAAATGAAAGATTCACCAAGATTTTATATCTTTTTTTAGGGGGGGTTTCTTAAAGTTATCACTAGTCACATTTCGCATTCCTCCTTAGTGAAAGGGAAGTCTGACAAGATAGTGAAAACTCTTGGTGGAACCTAGCCCCTTATCTTTCTTGGAAAAAAATTCCAAGGGGATCATAACTTTGCAAGAAGCAACAAAAAAAATAAGAGTGAAAAAAATAGAGAAAAGAAATCATAAAAAAATCAAAAGCAAAAAAATACAAAAATGTGAAAACACAATAAAATGAGAAAGTTAGGAAAAGATACTACAAAAATACAAAGAGAAAAAGAAAAAATGAAAAGAGTGGATTGTTGATTTTTGTACTCTTAGGTGGAGATAGTTTTAAGCTCAAAGCTATGAGGGTGGCATCTATCAGAGAAAATAAAATAGAGTCTAGGACCATCTTTTACTTTGGAGCCCCTTCTTTACCCTAGGTCTATCTTGTTGGACATATCTAATCTAAGTCTAGAAGACACCAATAAATTTTGTTGCTTGTCTTATTTGAAAGCTCATCAGAATGTTTTGTCTAGATAAGAATTAGTATTTAACCTTTTACAAAACTGAATTTGTAATTTGTTTCATCTCCCTCCTATTCCCACTTGACTCCTTTAATAAAATTCCATCCCAAGAGTATAGTAGGTCATTTTATGCTAGGTCAACATGCAAATCCCCTAGGTCAAAAGTCCTACTAAAATAGGAATCACATTATTTGTTCCATTTGCATACATACTATCATGAAAAAACAAATCAATAACTCATGTCATAACGCATGGTGTGTGTAGAAGTAGAAATTAGGAAGATGTGTTACATTTGCATTTGCATATATTTTTCATCCATATAATTTGTTTTACATCTTATGCCTTTCAAAAGAGAAGAAAAACATAGCATAATCATTGTGTTTTCATCCATGCATGAGTCCTAGAATTCAAACAAATAAGATTTCTAAACTATCCATGTATAGAAAAGATAAATACTATGAGATGTCAACTACAATCATAAAAGGAACTTAATCAAATCCATCATATATATTGCATACCAAAAGTTTGAGTACATGTCACTCCACTAGTGGAGTTCAAAGGGTTAATCATAGTGCACTCAAGAATCTAAATCTCTCCATGCATGGAGGTAAAGCCAAAACTCAACTCAACTAGGTCTATCTAGGACCTCAAGGATGACTATGACCAATGGAACCTTTGGGGCTCCTGCTCTGAGGTCTCCTCTGACTATCCAAAACATTAGAAGATCTATGAGTTCTATGGGAATGAGAAGGAATCTGGCTAGGAACTTGTGAATGAGATGGATCTACTACTTAGGTCTATGAAGACTACCTATGAACTCCTAGATGAGCCATTTCCTAAAGTAAGGCATTCTTAGCCTCTACTATACAAAGCTTTTATCTTAGGGAAGCAATCTCTTGACTGACATGAGAAGTGGGAGCCATGATGTCTGTATGATGGCCCACTGAAGAAGGCATGTGAGAATCAACAAGAATAGACTCTCTTGATCAACTAGTAATAGGAATCAATACATCTAGGGAAGTATTGTAAAAAGGTCCCTCCATTTGTCAGCACTACCTATGAGAAAATGGTATAGATAAGAGAATGTTAATCCAAGAGTTCAATCCACATCACTTTAACAAAGAAAGGAGTAGGTTAGGAGGTTCTCACAAGGATCACCTAGATACCTTGAGGGATCACATAGTCTTATATTCTCCTCTGACAAACTTATGGGATGACCCTCCCCTGTCTAGGTGGATCTACCATCAACACTACCTCTTCATGTTTAGGAATATATGTGTGTCCTCCCAAGTCCACCTCACTATCCTTGTCCTTATCTAGATCATAGTCCTCATTGGTGGAATATTTAATCTCCTCTTCAATAGCTATAAGTCTCTAAGAGTGATATACCCACACCCATGTGTGGCTAGCCCCATGAATTAGTTTTCTAATTAGAACCCTAGGGACTAGTGGAACCCAAAGAAGTTCCTTATGCTAAGAATCCACCATCTCCTACACAAGTGTGTAACAAGTGTGTACTAGGGGGAAAATCCTCTAGAAAGTATTCTCCTAATTTCTCAAGAACTCAAGTAATATGCTGACCCTCAACCAAGCTATTTCTATTAGTTAAATAACTCATCCATAACAATAATCTCACACCATCTTGTCACCTAGCCACAATCCCTCCTTGTTGACATAGGAGTAAAAAATGAAGTCTACATCTTTTAGTGTAGCCATAGCTCAAGTAGTAGCATTGAAGTGACTAAGTCACCCCCATCGCAAAACTCTTGATAATCTAGGATCTGAAAGGGGCATATCCCTCTAAAATGGTACAACATGCTCAAGAATCCAAGACATGATGAGTGAAGGATGGATAAAAGAAAGTGCCCCTCATTGCGAAATATGGAACAAATCTTGATATACCAAAGAAAGGATGTTGATCCCTTAAGCAAAGACTATCCCCTACTTAAGACACTAAATTATTGGTCCCCAAAACCACCTAATCTTAGGAGCCCTATTACCCCCTAACAAGTGAGAGGCAATCAACCCAACATTTGTAGACCTTTTGTAGGGGTGGAATGGGGAGACTAGGAACTAAAGTAAGTTGTACTCCAAGATGATCCCTAGGATGACTAAATCCCATGATGGTAGCCCAAGATAGTCTCTCCATCTCAAAAAGTGCAAATCACTCCCCTTTAATAAGGAATCTAAGGGTGTGAAAAATTATATAAGGTAATGATACACTCTTTGGAAACCTAAGGAAATTAGAATGTGTTACAATTGGCATCTCAATAGGTCAATATGTCACAACAGATATAGGATGAAGGGTGTCTTATAGGAACTTGAGCCACTTTGTCCAATCCTATTCTCTTCAAGATAGCATCATCTCTACCTAAAAGGGCCTTAAGAGCCTCCATGTAGCAAATATGCTCATGATTCACATTCCATCGAATGTACATATCCTACTAAATAGAAGGAGCAATATGATAGATTGTTAGACTTAGAATATCTACAAAAAATCATAAAAACATTCAAAAATCTCAACAAAAAAACCATATATTGTTTAGAAAATTACAACAAATGAAGAAGTTAGTGTCGAAGTATAGAGATAATTGAGTGTCAAAAGTGTTAGACTGCCTAAAATTTCATCTAGAAAGATTTTGGCTAGCTTGCTCCTTTTACTCTAGGGGAAAAATCTAGGAGTGACCCTACCCCACACCCTAGCATGATCCAGAGGGCCCAACAAATAGTGAAAGTGCCTGAAATTGAACAAATGGAAGATCACAAAATGACAAATAACTAAAACCCAGATAAATGCAACAATAAAATATGAAAACGACAAACTCATTCAAGAAAATAGACTAAATAAAGTCTAGGGTTTCAAGAGAGGATTTTCTCATTTCTCATACTTGGTGATCTATGGGAGGGAGATTAGTATCCATATATTTTTTTATCTCCTCATTGATATCTCTTTGTTGACTATCTACTTGCATGAATCTATCACTATTTGATATGTCTACCTCTAGATTTTTCTTCTTCCTTATTCTCTTAGATTAGTTTCTATTAATGAATTTAGTTTTTTTTAACTCTTCTAGTGCTTTCCATGTCCTCATTTTGTGTGTATTTAATACTTATAGGTCTTCATGATGAAGCAAGGTGACTTAAGTAAATTTGAAACTCATGCATCAATGGTACATATTCTCATTTCCATTTCGATGATTATTGCAGAATACATCATGAATTTGAACTAATGCTTGTTATTTCAAGTACAAATGTAGGAAAACAATAGTATGTAAATCTAATTTCAAGAATGGTACCTACTTTTCATGTAGAGTGTTGAAATTAGGGTAGACAACTAAGAGGGGGGGTGAATTAGTTGTCACAAAACTTTTGTCTCTAGTTGCTTTTAATGTTTTTTACCACTTATTAATACATTAATGATATAACCATGAAAGCATGAATCAATAGCACATGAGAGAAACATAATCAACACACATAACACCAGGATTTTTACGTGGAAACCCATTTAAGGGAAAAACCATGGTGGGGGTTAACCCACAAGATTTATTCTCTATTAAAAGAATAAAAAATGGGAAGGCACTTGCCTTCAGGGGCACTACCCAGATCTCACTGCTCAAAGGAGGCTCACTTCCTACAAGAACATTCACAATGTTAACACTGAAAAGTTGAACTGAGAAACAACATCTTCTTCATCCAAGGTTTAGTTCCATTGAAGTGCAACACACCTCTGCTCTGCCCCCCACTCACTTTCTCGCTACATCCGCATCTTCAGTCACCACCACACATTTCCATGACTTCACAACACTTATTTATACATGTCATCAACTTTGGAATGAACATCAAAGTCAGCCAAATAATCATCTATCTGGAACATTCTCTAAGATAGGCATTACAAGCAATTACAATCATAAGATTTGACTTAATAAAAAATGCTACATTCAAACCACTCCTCTGTTAGCCAAGCAATCTGGGACTCAAATCTACCTTGAACAACACACCACGCGCCATAGAACTTCTTTCAGATCATCTGCAACATACACCAAGCATCCGGTCAACCAAGACTGGAAAGAATAGCAACACTCAAAGAGAAATCTTCAACCACGAGCTCAATCCTCAATGCGGACCAACAACACAATAGGCACATGATCCAGAGACCACCACAAGCATAATGAAATCAACAAGAACAACTGCACCACCTCAAATCACTAGAAACACTTGCATCTTCATCTGGGAACTTAAGAACACTAACTGTCATGACTGTCACACTAGAAAGATTGTTTACGGACCTCCAAACCACTAACTACTTGAGTTGAGGATACACACCAACATTGCTAACATACGTATAGAACCATAGATCATAATATTCCAATGCAAAGCAATCCAGACCAAATTCCTATCACCCTGTTACCTCTGAACAACTGCAAAACTCAGTTCTATTCAGATGTCCATAACTTCACCAATAATTCATGTGGGCTAGAGCAGCTTCAGATAGTTCTCTACAAAACCCTTTGGTTCACAGACTCTGATCTTCATCTCACTGGAAATGCGGAGCAATCTACTTTGATAAATTGCATTGTCTTCACTAGTTTTGACAAAGAGATATGTAACTCACTTGTTTCTTCTGGAAAGGCTAATTTTCTCAATATCCTCAAAATACAATTCTTCCAAACAAGTAATAGAATAAGATACAGTTGACACCAATGACAACAAGGATATGTTGACATCAATGACAACATCGATTAGGCACATATTTGCAACAATCTCCCCCTTTGTCATTGATGGCAACATATGATGTGAAAAAACTATTTCAACCATCAAGACAAGAACTTCTCCCCCTTTCTCTTATCACAACTGTAACCACTCTCTTCACTGCTTCCCCTTTCACCAGCAACTACTTACTTCCAAGTTTTTCACATGACTTCTCTCCCCCTTTGATATCAATGGCAAAGGGCACATATTTGTAATCATCTCTCACCTTTTTTTTTCTTAGACAAGACCAAATTGAACTTAGAACATACTGACTACTCCCCCTAAGTAGCATCCCCTTACCATCAATCCGGATCACAAGATATGACTATGAGTTCCACTAGACTGATGCACACTAGTGCACCTTAGTTTTGAATAGGAGGGCTAATCACTCCTAGCTTCCCTCTGAGATACTCAAAAGTGTCCTTAGGTAGAGGCTTAGTGAAGATATCTGTAATATAATCCTTTGAAGGAACAAACTCCAACCTAACTTCATTCTCATTTACCGTCTCTCTCAAAAAGTGAAACTTGATGGATATTTGCTTTGTCTTTGAATGTAACATTGGATTCTTTGAAATGTTTATTCCACTTGAATTATCATAGAAGATTGTAACAGGCTCTTCAAACATAATTTAGATATCATTCAACATTTGCTTCATCCACAAAACTTGAGTACAATTCTTTGCTACTGCTATATACTCTACATCTGCAGTAGACAGAGATATTGCCTCCTGCTTTTTACTCAACCAGGAAACTAATCTCTTTCCCAATAAAAATGCACCACCACTAGTACTCTTCTTGTCATCCACATCTCTTGCCCAATCAACATCTGTATATGCATGAAGAGTGAAATTGTCATCCTTAGAATACCATAAGCCATAATCAGATGTTCCCTTCAGATATTTGAAAATTCATTTGACTGCTACAACATGAGATTCTCTAGGATCAGCTTGAAACCTAGTAACAAGGCCAACTGCATTCATAATATCAGGTCTGGTATGAGTCAGATAAAGTAGTCCTCCAATCATTGATCTATACCTTTTCTGGTTTGCCTTAGGGGAATCATCATTGTTACTCAACTTGCATCCAGTTATCATAGGAGTAATCACTGGTTTTGAATCCTCCTTTCCAAACTTTTTCAACAACTCTTTCACATACTTAGAATGAGATATGAAGATGCCCTTATCTGACTGAGTGATTTGCAGACCTAAGAAGAAATTCATTTCACCAAGCATAGACATCTCAAATTCACTTTACATCTAATTAGAAAATGTTTTACATATGCTCTCATTTCCACCAAAGATGATATCATCAACAAATACCTCAACAATCAAGATGTTTTCATGATCAATTTTGAAATAAAGATTACTGTCAGCTGTGCCTTTGCTAAAACCTAACTTTAGCATATACTTATCTAATCTTGCATACCAGGCTCTTGGGTCTTGTTTAAGTCCGTACAATGCTTTCCTCAACCTACAAATCATATCTCCTTGATCAAACAACCTGGAATCCTTCCGGTTGCTCAATGTAGAGTTTTTCTTCCAATTCTTCATTCAGGAATGTTGACTTGACATCCATCTGGTAAACCTTGAAATCATTGAAAGTAGCAAAGGCAAGAAATAATATGACTGCTTCGATTCTTTCCACCAGAGCAAAAGTTTCTTCAAAATCAATTCCCTCTACTTGAGAATATCCTTTGCACACCAATCTTGCTTTGTTTCTCACAACTTCACCATTTTCATTCAATTTATTCCACAAGACCCATTTAGTTCCAATTACATTTTTGTTTTCAGGTCTAGGAACAAGATCCCAAGTATGATAATTTTCAATTTGCATTAATTCTTCTTCCATTGCTTTTACCCAACTTTCATCTTACAATCTTCATTCACTAATTTTGGTTCAACCTTTGAAATTAAACAATACTCTTCTTGCTCTTCAGTAATTTTTCTTCTAGTTTAAACACCTTTATTTCTATCTCCTATAATCTGATCTTCAGAATGATTCAACCTCACATACCTGGGAGTTTTGGGATTTTCTTGAACTTCTGATTCTTGAATTTGTTCCTCAACATTTGCACTAACTTCTTGAGTCACTAGATTCTCTAGAACAATCTGAATCTGAGTTTGAGTTTGAACTTGATTTCCTTTGTTTGGATCTTCATTTTGATCATTTGATTCATATCCACAAGGCTTGGAAGGTCTCTCCTTACTTTCATCAACCTTGACATTAGCACTTTCAACAATCATTTTTAATCTCTTGTTAAAGCACCGGTATGCCTTGCTTTGGTTAGAATAACCCAAAAATATTCCTTCATCACATCTTGCATCAAACTTGCCTAGATCTTCATCTCTTTTGATATACCATTTACTACAAAAAACTCTAAAGTATTTCATAGTAGGAGCATTACCAAACCACAGTTCATAAGGAGTTTTACTAGTATTACCTTTGATCTGCACCCAGTTAAGAGTGTAGATAACAGTACTCATAGCCTCTCTCCAATAGACATGTGGAACATTTTCTTCCATCATCATAGTTCTAGCAGGCTCTTGAATAGTTTGGTTCTTCCTTTTTGCAACTCCATTCTGCTGAGGAGTCCTAGGAGCAGATAATTGTCTTCTTATTCCATGATTTTCACAAAATGCATTAAACTCATCGAATGTAAACTCTCCACCTCTGTTAAATCTCAGACACTTTATCTTCACACCAATCTCATTCTCCACCCTAGCCTTGAATACCTTGAATCTATCAAGAGCCTCTAATTTCTCTCTCAAGAAGGTGACCCACATCATCTAGGAGTAATCATCAATTAGCAACATAAAGTTTATATCTCCTTGCAAACCCCTAACTCTAGCAAGACCACACAAATCAGTGTGCACAAGTTCCAATAATCCACTTGAAAATTGTTCTTTACTTTTGAATGTAGTTCTGCTCTGTTTTCCCAACTGACATTCCTTACACATGTTATTAGTAGGTTTTACAAGCTTTGGAAGATCTCTCACAGCCTGAGTGGTACTTATCTTGACAATATTATCAAAGTTTACATGACACATTCTCTGATGCCATAACCAACTCTAATCAATCTAAGAAATCAAACAACTTTTACCAGTTCCACTTAAATGAAAGATATTACCCCTAGGCTATGTACGAGATGCAATCTTAGTTCTGGAGCTTTCCAAGATTCTGCATTTTCCATCTTTGAATCAGAGATCATACCCTTTGTCAACTAACTATCCAACACTAAGAATATTATGCTTCAACCCTTCTACATACAAAACATCATTAGTATTATTATTACCATCAAGACATATGGATCCTCTGCCGGAGATTCTACCAGTTGAATTGTCTCCAAAATTCACAATTCCACCTTCATGCCCTTCCATTTTTACAAACTTACTCTTATCACCTGTCATATGATGAGAACATCCACTAGCAATCACCCATTCATCCTTTTCTTCAACTTGAGAAGCTAAGGTACTTTCCACATTCACATAGCTAGCAGACTTAGTAGGCACCAGATCTTCTTCTTTGATAGCAATGAACATCCATTCATTTCTAGAGGTACTTCCCTTATCAAATTCATCATTTATTACTCGTTCATCAACAACTTCTTGGACATAGTAGCATTTCTTCTAAAACCTAGGCCTTTTAGGGTTTGGCTTTGAAACCCTCTCTAGACATGTTGAAGCAAAATGATCAATCTTATTGCAAGCAAAACATTTGAAAGGCAACTTTCCTTCATACTTACCAGATCCTCTTGGCAATCTTTTGGCAATAAGGGCTTCAAGTTCTTCAAGTTCCATTTCATCTTCTTCAAGTTCCTTCCTTGCCTTCTCATACCTGGTTAGTCTTCTAAAGAGCTTTCACCTAGATCAAATCTTTGCTTCCTAAAAACACTGGCCTTAAAAGAAGATTCTGATTTAGGAAGAGAATCACCAAACTCACTCATTTCAAATACTGAAAGCTTGCCAACCAACTGATCCCTTGTAACAGTTGTCATAGTCCTAATCTCCTCAATAGAAGTAACTTTATGTTTGTATGAAGTACGTAAGGATCTGAGTACTATGGCAACAATCTCTGATTCTTCCAGTATTCCACCAGCACTCCTAATACTGCTCACAAGTTTATTCACCTTCTACATATAGGAAGTGATGTTTTCATCTTCACTCATTCTCAAACATTCGTATCTACCCTTCAGGCTCTATATCTTAGTACATTTGACACATGTATCACCTTCATACAGAGTTTCCAACTTCTTCTAGGTTTCATGAGCCATTTTCAATTCTAGAACATTTGTCATTTCTGTATCAGTCAGGGCACTCAACAATGCTTCTTTAGCTTGAAAGTTGTAATCAGCTTCTTTGTGTTCATCTGGAGTTGAAGGGCCTTTCTCCGGAGGCTTATACTCAACCTTAGTTATCAACTAATAAGGATCACCCATGCATTACAAATGACACTCCATCTGATTCTTCCAAAGAGAGTAATTTGTTCTATCAAATCTCAGACTGTCCTTCTTATATGTCCACATCTTGGATCTCCTCAAGTGGTCAAGCTTCTTTTAGAGGAACTGGCTCTGATACCAATTGTTGAAATTAGGGTAAGCAACTGAGAGGGAGGGGTGAATCAGTTGTCACAAAAAATTTCTCTCTTGCTACTTTTAATGTTCTTTACCACTTATTAACAAATTAATGATATAACCATGAAAGCATGAATCAACAACACATGAGCAGAAACATAATCAACACACATAACACCAAGATTTTTATGTGGAAACCTAGTTAAGGGAAAAACCATTGTGGGGGTTAACCCACAAGATTTATTCTCTGTTAAAAGAATAGAAAAATGGGAAGGCACTTGCCTTCGAGCACACTACTCAGAGCTCACTGCTCAAAGGATGCTCACTGCCTACAAGAACATTCACAATGTTAACACTAAAAAGTTGAACTGAGAAACAACATCTTCTTCGTGTAAGGTTCAGTTCCACTGAAGCGCACAACACCTCTGCTCTACCCCCCACTCACTTCCTCGCTACATCCAAATCTTCACTCACCACCACACATTTCCATGACTTCACAACACTTATTTATACATGTCATCAACTTTGGAATGAACATAAAAGTCAACTAAACAATCATCTATTTGGAACATTCTCCAAGATAGGCACTACAAGCAATTACAATCACAAGACTTGACTTAATACAAAATGCTACATGTGAACCACTCCTTTGTCAGCCAAGCATAGCTGGGACTCAAATCTTCCTCAAACAACACACCATGCTCCATAGAACTTCTCTTAGATCATCTGCAACACGCCAAGCATCCAGTCAGCCAAGACTGGAAAGAACAGCAACACTCAAGGAGAAATTTAGCATCTTGTTCATTTCAAATCACCACAAGCACTTGCATCTTCATCCAGAACATAAGAACACTAACTATCATGACTGTCACACTAGAAAGATTGCTTGCGGACATCCAAACCACTGGCCATTTGAGTTGATGATACACACCAACATCCCAAATTCATGTCACCTTGTTACCTCTAAACAACTGTAAAACTCAGTTCTACTCAGATGGCCATAACTTCACCAATACTTCATATGGACCTTTCAAATCTTAATTGGAGCAACTTCAAACAGTTCTCTACAAAACCCTTTGGTCTTTAGACTCTCATCTTCATCTCACTAGAAATGTGGAGCAATCTACTTTGTTGAACTGCATTGCCTTCATTATTTCCGACAAAGAGATATGTAACTCACTTGTTTCTTCTGGAGAGGCTAATTTTCTTAATATCCTCAATATACAAGTCTTCTAAACAATTAATAGAATAAGATATAGTTGACACCAATGACAACAAGGATATGTTGACATCAATGACAACACCGATTAGGCGCATATTTGTAGCAGTAGAGTACCTTCCTCGAGAGGGAAAATATGTAACTTTGAAAAGGAAACATAGGCCTATATGGCAATCCGAGGATAAGATATAGTCCTAATCATGTACATGTAAGCATGGAATATATACAAGCTCTCAATAAATTCTCTCTTGGTGACACATTTTCATTTTCTTTTGACTTTGTTTGTGCTTCTCCAATCTCCAAAGTTACATTCTAAGGTCCTACACATTATCTTCCAAGTCACCTAACCCATGTTCAACAAATCATTCCTATTTCTTTCTAGCCTTGACAACATAATCAAATCACTTCACAAGAGGGGAGATTCACTTTCCCAAGGGGATTTTTCATCATTTCATCCTTCTAGAAACTTCCAATTGACCTTCTAAAGCTTTTTGTACCTTCATTTTGCATGTCCAAGCCTTCTTTTCTAGGTCACCCCTTTTGTCTTCATGGTCTTCCCGAGTGACCTTGCCACTTAAGTGTTGTCTCTAGGGGTGACCTACCCCAATAAACAAAGTGATCCACTTTATGGAAGTCCTATACTTCATTTCAAACTCTAAAAACCACTCTCAACCCTTCTAAACCATTCTCCAACCTAAAACCACTTGTGTTACAAATCTCCCTCTATGGGTCATCTCTTATGTCTTCAAGGTCTCCAAGGGTGACCCTACACCTAAACCAGGGTCTCCATGAGTGACCTGCCCTAGTAAAAGGAGGAACCCACATTGTGAATATCTTTTGAAATATCCAAAGTAGTTTTCAGCCCTTCTAAATTATTCTCCAACCTTGAAACCACTTTTGCAAACCTCTCTTTATGGGTTGCCTCTTATGTCTTTAGGGTCAACAAGAGTGACCCTACATTTTAAGTGTGGTCTCTAGGGGTGACTTACCTTAGTAAAAGGAGTGACCATATCATATTTTTTGATCTATGTTTTCTTCAAGTTCTAACCCAAATTTGCTCCAAATTGAGTCTTGATTGTGAGATTCTTCATGCCTAACTAATTGCCAACTCCCCTTGACTGATTCATGACACATAATCAATCAAATCTCATCTTCCAATCAATATTTTTTTATCTTACAATTAGACATGTGTTATCTCTATTTCCTCTTTTGTTATTTTATCTCCAACCACTATTCACTCTCAATCAAAGACAAATAAGTGATGACATGTTATTTTTCAGCAATACTAAGGGTATTATCAGTGAGATGAAAGCCTAACTTTTAGATGCATTTGATATGAAGGATCTTGGAACTACCAGGTATGTTCTAGGTATGGAGATCAAAAGGGACAAAGGTAACATAAAGCATTGGTTGTCTCAGAGTAAGTATGTGAATACCATTTTGTAGAGATTTAGTAGGCAGGACTTTAACCCAATTGCAATTCCTTTACCCATTGGTACTAAGCTTTCATTAGATATGTGTCCAAAGAATGAGGATGATTTTAATGATATGTCCAATGTACCATATGCTAGTGTTGTAGGGAGATTGATGTATCCAATGGTTTGTACTAGGCCAGATATTGCCCAAGAAGTGGGAGTTTTAAGCAGATTTATGTCTAACCCTAGTAGACAATATTGGAAGTATGTGAAGAGGGTGTTTAAATATCTTGTAGGTACTCCAAATTATTGTTTGGTTTATTCTGGTACAAATAGTGCTGATGAAACTTTGGACATACGGGGATTTGTTAATGCAGATTGGGTAGGTAACTTGGATAGTCAGAGGTCCACTAGTGGCTATGTGTTTACTCTATTTGGAGGATCCATGAATTTGATGAGAAAGAGGAAGCCCATGGTTGCTTTGTCCACCACCAAAGCAGAATATATGGCTGCTACCCATGTCCTTACGGAGCCAGTTTAGTTGAGGATACTATGTATATGTATTGGTTTTGATTGCAGGGTCATTCAGATTGGTTGTGATAGCCAGAGTGTTATTTGTTTGGCTTAAAATCATATGTATCATGCTCGGACTAAGTGTGTTGATGTTCAGTATCACTTTGTTTAAGAATGGGTTGCAAGTGGACAAATTGAGTTGAAGAAGATAGACACTTAGGAGAATGTTGTAGTTTCATTAACCAAAGTTGTGAGCACAAAGAAATTTGTATGGTGTAGAGAGGCCATGGGCCTTGTTACTAATGCTTGATTATTTTTTCTTTTGATTTTCTATGGGTTGATTTACAATGTATAATGTCAAGTGGGAGAATTTTGAGATAAGTTGCCATTAACCTTGTAAATCCCAATATTATATTTATTCCATTTTATTATTTGTAATTTGTAAATACCCATAAGGGAATGAGGTAGTTTCACTGGAAGTAGTAATTTTGGACTTACTAGAGGTAATTATGGAATGACATTTATGGTTGACAATTGTAAAAATCATGAGTAAATGAGGGTAGGCACCACCTTGGAGGAATATTCTATTTCTGGCATGTATGGCACATGTCATAATATTGGTGAATGCATGTAAGATAATCTATGACAGCTGTAAGTTGTCATAAGATTCTATGACACTATGATGACATATAACGAATAATTGATAAGTGTAAGATGCTATGTTTAGCCCGAGGTGCCCATCTTGGGAAGATACTTTCTAGAGGAATCTATGACAGTTATGATGCATCATATGATATTGTAAGAGACCATATTTAGCCTTGGGTGCCCAACTTTGCATGGTTGAATTTGGACAAATGTCATGAGCTTTTAAGAAGAAATTTAATGTTTGGATATTGGAGATTCTTAGGAGAGAGAAAGTGGATGCCTAGATTGGAGGGAAAACTCTTCTATAAGTTCATTGCCATGTAAATGTTGTAGTATGATAGTTTTTCTACACAGGTGCTACCGAAGTGAAGGTTGGAGAGAAGAAGGAAGTGCATGTATTATGTTATTCAATTTTCAAAGATAATACAACTTGCACCTCTTCTCTTAGTGGAGTTCTTACCTAAAAGGGTTTTCTCCACATTATATCTTGTGTCATGCTTCTATGGTATTTGTTCATGTGTTATTATTTGATTTCTGAATGCAATCTCTATAGATAATACATTGTTTGAGATCATTTACATATTGTAATCAGATTTCTATTTAAGTAGTTGTTGCCTTCATTTTCTAACAGAGTAGACTTGGAAAGATACACTCTTGTTGAGATAGAAGAGAAGAATTGGGTGGAGTAGGAAGAAACACTTTCTATTGTGGAGATAAGTTTGATTTCTAAAATGAAGGAACTATAGAGACCTTAGTCAATGGCAAAGGGGATGTAGATAGAGGAGAAGGCTGGAAACCTAAACCTACTTTAGAAAAGTGTGGTGTCTATTTCATAGGAAACTTAACCCCTTGTTCCATGCACCCTAAAACATTTCCGTCATATCCATACATAAAAAGAATTTTGAGTCCAAGCCCATATCATGTCTCCAAATTGCACAAAGAGGAGAGGCCACATTACTAATCTCGTTAAAATGAGAAGTATAATCAGATGTTGAAGAAGTAATAGAATAATTGATATGGGAATAAGGATTGATCCTTTTGCAAGTATGCAGATCCTTGTTGAGTTTTGATATGTTAGGGTGAGAAGGGTCAATCTTATATTTAGCAGGTCCATAGGGGGTGAAATCTAAAGGGCCCCAATCATCACCAAGAAAAGGATGAGAAGGAGGAAGAGAAGTGGGAATGATTGGTGCTTGTTTACTTTGTTTTTTTTTGTGAGTGTTGTAGCTATGAGAAACTGTGTGATAATGAGGTTGTAGAAACACACCTCAAACAATGATCAATGGGTTAGACTGTGGTTGCAGAACATCAAATGAAGATGCACAATAATTTTAGGTTTCACAGGATCTTTTTGGGAACCAGAAATGTAAATTGTGTTTATTTGACAAACATGTATCCATGGGGTATTTGATGTGATTTTTAATTCTTCATCCACCAATACCACGTTGCTAGAATGAAGGCAACTGGAATGAATAGTAGATAAAGTGATGTGAAGAAAAGTATCGATGATTGTGTCCTTAGTGATGTCGAAGGGTCTTGAACATGCAACCAAAGGAGGAAGAAAAGAGGTCTCCACATCCTTAGTAATGTCCAAGGGTCTTGAACATGTGCCTAAAGGAGGAAGAAAAGATAAAGAGGTCTCCACATCCTTATTGATGTCCAAGGGGATTGAACCTGCAACCAAAGGAGGAAGAAGAGATAAAGAGGTCTCCACGTCCTTAGGGATGTCCAAGAGGGTTGAACATGTTACCAAAGGAGGAATATCAATAGGATGAGACATGGAATCATCATGGACTATGGAAGATGTGGTAGAAGTTGAAGTATTATGCTCAACATCTACTAATGCCTCATCTATACAAGAGAGAGCATAAAAATGAAGAGAAGGTAATGTAATGTTGAAAAATGTGTCACTGATTTCATCCTCTTGTACCAAAGTGTCCTCACAAGTAGGAGGAATTTTAGGAGATGGTTCAAAAGAGTAGAATGACATAAGAAGAGCTAAGTCACCATCACATGCTTGAAATAGAACATCCCTCTCACAAACCTTTTGAGCAAAGTTGGAAATGATGTAAGAAAAGAAGAGAACATGTTCATTTAGAAAAATAGAAGGAGAAAGTGTTTTTGTTTTCTAGAAACACAAGATATGTTGATATGCATTGGACAACTGAGAGGGGGGGTGAATCAGTTGTCACAAAAACTTAAATACTTTCTACAATTAAACATTCATCACTTATCCAAAATTATTATGATTTAACAATGAGTGCATGAAATTAGAAACGTAACAACATCAAACACAAGAGACGCCAGATTTACATGGAAAACCTGAAGGTGGGGAAAAACCATGGAGAGGATTAACTCTCAATATATATTACAATCTTGAAATAGTGATGTTCAGGCTTGGTCACCCCACGGGCCTAAACATACTGGTTACTGCCATGAAGAACAACTAGGTCTAGCAGGCTCACTACCTCAACCCTAAACCTAGCAAGATTACAATAAGGGATGTTAAACCCTGAGGGCTATTAAACCCTACTGGTGGATTACTGCCAAATTCACTGCCACTATGAACACTTTTGTTTATTGTGAATAAACAATTCCTCAATTTTTCTCTTCCTCTGCCCTGCTCTTCCTTTGTCCTTCTCTTCCTCTGCTTTGCTCTTCCTCTTCTCTTCTCTACCTTTTGACCTTTCTTAATGTATTCTCATTTTCTCTCAAGGACAACTTTTCTGCAACTCAGTTGCAATTATTTATACACTACATCAACCTTGGAATGATCGTCAAGGTTGGCATCAACCATTGGAACAATCTCCAAGGTTGGTATTACAAACATTTAAAAAATAGGTCTTGACATATTGCAACATCATGCAAAGGGAATGAAAAGTGGATCATGTCATGCCTTAGTTGGGACTCAAGAATGATCTTCCATGCCACAACATGCTTCCACAATCTTCTAGAGATCTCTGCAATTAGTGGGATCAAGTAGGTCGGCCAAGACTGGTTACACACTATGTTATCTGGGAGCAATCTTCACACACCATCTCAATTTCTTAACATGGACCAATGTCTAGATAGGAACATGATTAGGAGACATCCACAAGCATGCTATAATCGTTAGGAGCAACCAGACAAACCTTAACGACTTTATTCATAGGAATCTTCTCATCGAAGTACATGAAATTTAGGGTCTTCAATTGTCATAAAAGAAACATAGCTTGCATACCACCAAACCACGAACCATTAAAATTGTATGCACTTATCATCATCCTAGACTTCCCTCTAGAAATGCATAGCAAAATACTTTATTGCGGAGGAATGTGGAGCCAAATACTGTCTTCCTCTCTCAACTAAACTTACAGAAAAAGAGTCTTTACTCTGGTGAACACAACTCACTTAGATCTATATGCGGATGGCTCATACCTAAAATGTAGTATCCTCAGACATACCTCTAACTTACTTCCAATCCACATACCATGATCTTCAAGTAAGAACAAATGTGGAGCAGTTTACTTGACTATTCTTCAACATACAACTCATTATCTATACTGCACTTCTCTGTGGCTTACTTGTTTCTTTCAGAGAGGCTAATTTTCTCAATATCCTCAACATACAAGTTTTCTAAACAAGTAATGGAATAATATATAGTTGACACCAGTGACAACAAGAATATGTTGGCATCAATGACAACACCGATTAGGCACATACTTGTAACAATCTCCCCCTTTGTCATTGATGGCAACATATGATGTGAAAAACTACAATAGCCATCAAGACAATATTCTCCCCCTTTCTCTTTTCACATTTGCACTCTTTCTCTTACACATCTGTACTCTAAGTTTTTCACATGACTTCTCTCCCCCTTTGACATCAATGGCAAAGGGCACATACTTGTACTTTCCTACTCTAATATAATCTCTCTTCTAAACTTTTTGACTACTCCCCCTTAGAAGTAGCCCTAAAAAGCATCAATCTAGACCTTTAAACACCTCCAGACTGATGCACCATTGTGCATCTTAGTTCAGAGTAGGAGGGGTGATGACCCCTAACTTTTCTCTAAGATACTCAAAAGTATCCTTGTGCAAAGGATTGGTAAAAATGTCTGCAATCTAATCCTTGGTCGAAACATACTCCAACTTCACTTCATTCTCTGTCACCTTTTCTCTCAAAAAATGATACCTAATGGATATGTTATTTGTCCTTGAATGGATCACCAGATTCTTTGATATATTGATGACACTTGTATTGTCAAAAAAGATTGTAATTGGATCTTCATACACAACTCTGATGTCCTTCAAAGTCTACTTCATCCATAACACTTGAGTGCAATTACATGCTGCTGTAATGTATTCTGCTTTACTAGTAGACAAGGATATTGAATCATGTTTCTTGCTCAACCAAGATACTAATCTTTTCCCCAAGAAGAATGCACCTCCACTTGTGCTTTTTCTATCACCCACATCTCTAGCCCAATCTGCATCAGTATATGCATTAAGAACAAAGTCACTGTCCTTGGGGTACCACAAACCATAATCTATTCTACCTTTTAAATATCTCAAAATTCTCTTGACTACCATCACATGTGATTCCTTGGGTTCTACCTAAAATCTTGCCACAAGATATACTACATGCATTATGTCAGGTTTGGTTTGAGTTAGATAAAGTAATCCTCAAATCATATATCTATACTTTTTCTGGTCTTCCATGGGTGAGTTATCATCTTTGCTCAACTTACAACCAATTATCATAGGTGGGCATATGGGTTTAGAGTCTTCCTTCACAAATTTCTTTAACAACTCTTTCCATACTTAGATTGAGAAATGAAGATACCCTTATCCGATTGACTTATTTGTAGACCTAAAAGAAGTTCATCTTCCCAAACATAGACATTTCAAATTCATTTTGCATCTCTCCAGCAAAAACTAAGCACATACCTTCATTGCCTACAAAAATAATATCATAAATTTTTTTGCAACAATCAGAGTTTGTTCATCATTGATGTCAAAGTAGAGGTTACTATCTGTCATACCTTTACTAAACCCTATCTACATTAGGTACCTGTCCAACTATGCATACCATGCCCTAGGAGCTTGCTTCAATCTATACAGTGCTTTTTTCAATCTGCATACCATGTCCCCTCGCTTTGATGACTAAAATCCTTCTAGTTGTTCAATATAGACTTCCTCTTCCAACTCTCCATTTAAGAAGGTAGACTTCACATCCATTTGATAAACCTTAAAATCTTTGTATGCTGCAAAAACTAGAAACATCCTTATTGCTTCAATCCTTGCTACTGGAGCAAAAGTTTCTTCAAAGTCTATTCCTTCAACCTGAGTGTATCCTTTGCATACCAATCTTGCTTTGTTTCTTACCACTTCACCATTCTCATTCATTTTATTTTTGAAGACCCACTTTGTACCAATTACATTCTTGTCTATTGGTCTAGGAACAAGATCCCAAGTCTAATTCTTTTCTATCTGCATCAATTCTTCTTCCATGGCCTTTATCCAATTCTCATCTTTGCATGCCTCATGCACAATTTTAGGTTCAATCTTAGAGATCATACAGAAAATTACTTGTTCTTCTATAGCTTTTCTTCTGGTTAAGATCCCTTTGTTCTTATCTCCTATGATTTGATTTCTAGAATGACTGATTCTTACATATCTTGGAGTTTTGGTAGCACTTACCGGAGCTTGTTCTTCTTCATCTGTGTTGTCTTCATGCTGCACTACTTCTTAAACATTTGGATCTTCTGACTCATAACCACTTGGTTCTAAAGACCTTTCTTTACACTCATCAACTTTGACATTTGCACTTTCAATGATTTTATTTAGTCTCTTATATAGCACCGGTAGGCCTTACTCTTGGTGGAGTAACCAAGGAAGATTTCTTCATCACATCTACCATCAAACTTGCCTAAATCTTCTTCTCTTTTGATATAACATCTGCTACCAAAGACTTTGAAGTATTTCATAGTAGGAACTCTACCATGCCACAATTCATAGGGAGTTTTTGAACTGTTACCTTTTACTTGAACTCTGTTTAGGATATATATTGTGTTGTGAATTGCCTCTCTCCAATATGCTTCTGGAAGATGAGCTTCCTTCATCATGGTTCTAGCATCTTCTTGAACTATTCTATTTTTCCTTTCAACCACTTCATTTTGTTGGGGAGTTCTAGGCGCAAATAGCTATCTCTTTATTCCATGCTCTTCACAAAAGAAATTGAATTCATTTGGTGTGAACTCTCCTCCTCTATCAGATCTCAAACATTTGATTTTCAAATCTATCTCATTTTCAACCATTGCCTTAAATGCCTTGAATTTATCTAGAGCTTCAGCTTTCTCTTTTAAGAAGGTGACCCAAGTCATTCTAGAATAATCATCAATGAGCAGCATGAAATACCTATCTCCTTGCAAACTTCTTACTCTGGTAGGTCCACACAAGTCTGTATGCACTAGCTCAAGTAGTCCTCCAACTGATTGATCCTTGCTTTTGAAACTTGTTCTTGTCTATTTCCCAAATTGACACTCCTTGCAAACTGGATTAGTAGGCTTCACAAGCTTAGGAAAATCTCTAACAATCTGTGCAGTACTTATCTTCATAATATTATCAAAATTTATGTGACACAACCTTCTATGCCATAACTAACTTTCATCAATATGAGTCAACAAGCAATAGTTCTCAGTTCCTTTCAAGTGATAGCTATTACCTTTGGTCTTCTTACTAGTTGCAATGACTATTTTGAAGCTTTTCTTAATCTTGCATCCATTGTCCTTGAAGCTTAAGTCGTAGCCCTTGTCACACATCTGACCCACACTCAGAATATTGTGTTTTAATCCTTTCACATATAAGACATCTTCAATATTATGCTTGACATCAAAAGAAATAGATCCTTTTCCACAAATCCTACTAGTTGTGTCATCTCCAAATCTAACTAGTCCACCATCATATCTTTCCAAACTTACAAACTTACTTTTGTCACCAGTCATGTGGTGAGAGCAACCATTATCAATAACCAATTCATCTTTGTCCTTGATGACCTGAGTAGCCAAAGCACTTTCCACTGGTTTTTTCTCCTTCATACAACTAGAAGAATTAGTAGACACAAGATCTTCTTTAATAGCAATGAAAAGGCATTCATTTATAGAAGAATTAGCATTATCTAGTTCACCATTATCTAATACTCCTTCATCTTCATCAAAATCCTTAACATAATAACACTTCTTTTGGGTCCTAGGCCTGTTCTCATATCTTCTTCTATTTCTTTCAATTCTTTTAGGACATATGGAAGCAAAATGACCTACTTTACCATAGGAAAAACATTTGAAAGTTAATTTTCCTTTATACTTACTGAATCCTCTTTGTAGCCTATCTACAAAGTTAGCTTCAACTTCATCTATCTCATCATCGGATTCTACCTTATACTTTTTTGATCTGGAAGTACTTCCAGGAGTACTTGCTTTGAAGGCAGTCTCAACTTTTGGTAGAGCATCATCTAACTCCCTCATCTCACAAGCAGTAAGCTTACCAAGCAACTGATCCTTGTTAACTATTTTTACTTGCATGAATTCTTGAATCATGGCCACCTTGTGACAATATGACTTGGGCAGAGATCTAAGTATTTTTGTGACAATTTCTGTTTCATCGAGAGTTCCACCTATGGCTTTTATCCCTATAACAAGTTCATCAACACTTTACATAAATGCTGATATGTTTTCATCATTGTTCATCTTCAAGCTTTCATATTTCACTTATAGACTTTGTGACTTGGCTTCCTTCACAGAGTCATCTCCTTCATACAAATTTTTCAAATTTTCCCATACCTTATTTGTAGTTTGAAGATCTACCGCTTTTGTCAGTATTGAGTCAGTTAATGAGATTAGCAGAGCATCCCTTGCCTTGATATCTATCTCATATTCTTTGATTTTGTCTTTAGTCATCGGACCATTTTGAGGTATGGTGTATTCTGTTTCTGCAACTTTCAAAACTTTGATACCAAGAGAAAGAAGATGGCTTTTCATCCGAACATTCCAGAGAACATAATTAGTTCCATCAAAATGTGGTGTTTCCTTCTTGTAAGACATTTTGGATCTTCCTCAAGATGTTAAACTTTCTTCAGAGGAACATGGCGCTGATACTAATTGTTGATATGTGCCAAAGAACTGAGAGGGGGGGTGAATCAGTTGTCACAAAAACTTACATACTTTCTACAATTAAGCATTCATCACTTATCCACAATTATTATGATTTAACAATGAGTGCATGAAATCAAAAACTTAACAACATCAAACACAAGAGATGCTAGATTTACATGGAAAACCCCAAGGTGGGGCAAAACCACGGAGAGGATTAACTCTCAATATATATTGCAATCTTGAAATAGTGATGTTTAGGCTTGGTCACCCCATCAGCCTAAAGATACTGGCTTATTTCCATGAAGAACAACTAGGTCTAGCAGGCTCACTACCTCAACCCTAAACCTAGCAAGATTACAGTAATGGCTATTAAACCCTGAGGGCTATTAAACCTATTGCAAATATGTGCCTAATTGGTGTTATAATTGATGTCAACATATCCCTGTTGCCATTGGTGTCAACTATATCCTATTTTATTGACTGGTTAGAAGATTGCAATGTTGAGGATATTGAGAAAATTAATGAAGATCTAAGTACGCGGACCATATGGCTATGTAGAGCATTGTCTAAGGAAGCTCCAACTAAGATTTGAGAGGTCCGCATAAAGATTTGAAGAAGTTATAGCCTTCTAAGTTGAACCAGGTTTTACAGTATTCAGAAAAGAAAGACAGGAAATTGGTCCGAAGTACTTTGCAAATGAAATACTATGATCTACAGATCTAGAGACATGTTTGGGAAGTCAGTGTGCATTATTAACTTAAGTGGTTCATGGTTTGGAGATCCGTAAGCAATCTTTCTAGTGTAACAGTCATGACATATAGTGTTCTTAAGGTACCAGATGAAGATAAAAGTGATTCTATTGATCTAGAGTAGTGCAGATGTTATTTCTGAATTTAGTGTGCTTGTGGAGGTCTCTGGATCATGTTCCTACTATGTTGGAGCTCCGCATTGAAGATTGAGCTCATTGTTTAAGATTTCCTTCTTGGTGTTGTTGTTCTTCCTAGTCTTGGCTGATTGGATGATTCTAGTGTGTTGTAGATGATCTAAGAGCAATTCTACAGAGAGTGGCATATTGATCAAGGAAGGTTTGAGTCCCAGTTATGTTTAGCCAATACCTTAGTGATTCACATTAAGTCAAATACTTGTAGTACTGAAGCTGATGTTTATTCCAACGTTGATGAACCATATAAAGGCATGTAGTTGAGTTGTTGAAAATTATCCTTATGTGAAAATAATCAAATCCTAAGAAAGAATCAGAGGCAGAGCAGAGAAGAGGAGTAGAGGAATAAGAATAGTAAAGGATGAAGTGATAGTGAAGAAGTATTTGAGAGAAGAGAAGAAGTTTTGTGAGCATTCAATGAGACTGAACCAGACATTTTGAAGATGCTATTTCTCAATTAAATATTTCTGTACTAAACAAAAAATTTTGTAGGTAGTGAGCCTCTTTGAGCAGTGAACTCTAGGCAATGCGCTCGAAGGCAATTTCCTTCCCATTTTTTTCAAGTACTTTTAACAGGGTACAAATCTAGTGGGTTAACCCCCACCGTGGTTTTCCCTTAACTGGGTTTCCACATTAAAAATCTTGGTGTCAAGTGTGTTCACTATGTTTCTGCTCGTGTTATTGATTCATGCTTAATGTTTATATCATTAATCTATTTGTAAGTTGTGAAAGAAGATTAAAATTAGAAAAGATTGAATTGTGGGACAACTAATTCACCCCCCCTCTCAGTTGTCAGGTCTAATTCCAATAATTTCTATCAGAGCTAGTTCCTCTAAAGGAAGATTGACTACTTGAGGATATCCAAGATGTCAACTTACAAGAAGGAAAGTCTGAGATTTGATGGAACAAATTACTTACTTTGGAAGGTATGCATGCAGTGTCATTTGGAATGTATGGGTGATGCCTTTTGGTCGATAACTAAGAATTAGTATAAGATTCCAAAGAATGGTCCTACAACTCTTGATGAACTCAAGGATGTTGAATACAATATTTGAGCTAAAGAAGCATTGTTGAGTGCCCTGAATGATACAGAAATGCCAAATGTCCTAGAATTCAAAACTGGTCATGAAATTTGGAATAAGTTGGAAACTCTATATGAAGGTGATAAACATGTCAAATGTGCCAAAATACAAAGCCTGAAGGGTAAATACAAAAGGTTGTTGTTGAGTGAAGATGAAAACATTACCTCCTACATGCAGAAAATAAATGAACTTGTGACTGGTATCAGGAGTGTTGGTGGTGTATTGGATGAATTAGACATTGTTGCCAAAGTGCTCAGATCCTTACCTCCGGCATACAAGCATAAAGTTTCTTCCATTGAAGAAATAAAAATGGTGATAACTATTACAAGGGATCAGTTGGCTAGTAAGCTTTCAACATTTGAAATGAGTGAGTTTGGTAATTCTCTTCCTAAGTCTGAATCTACATTTAAGGCCAGCATTCATGGAAAACAAAGATATGACCTAGGTGAAAGCTCTTCAAGAAGATCAAACAGATTCAACAGGAAAAGGAAGGATCTTGAAGATGATGAAATTGAGTTCGAAGACCTTGAAGTCTTTTTTGCCAAAAGATTGCCAAGAGGATCTGATAAGTATGAAGGAAAGTTGTCATTCAAATGTTTTCCTTGTAATAAGATTGGTCATTTTGCCTCAAGATGTTCGTAGATGGGTTCAAGGCCAAACCCTAACAGACCCAGCGTTCAAAAGAAATGCTACTATTTCCAAGAAGCTGGTAAAGGAGTCACAGATGATGAATCTGATCATGCAGATTCCACTAAATATGATTGGGTGTTCATTGCTATCAAAGAAGAAGATCCGGTGCCTACTGAATCTGCTAGCTGTACAAATGTGGAAAATGCCTTGGCTACTCAGGTTGTAGAAACAGATGAATGGGTAATTGACAGTGGATGTTCTCATCATATGACTGGTGATAAAAGTAAGTTTGTAAGCTTTGAAAAATATGAAGGTGGAATTGTAAAATTTGGAGACAACTCAGCTGGTAGAATCTGTGGCAGAGGATCCATCTCTTTTGATGGTAAGAATAACACTAATGATGTTCTATATGTGGAAGGATTGAAGCATAATCTTCTTAGTGTTGGATAGTTAGTTGACAAGGGTTATGATCTCTGATTCAAGGATGGAAAATGCAGAATATTGGAAAGCTCTGAAACTAAAATTGCATCTGGTACTCAGACTAGAGGTAACATCTTTCATTTAAGTAGTTCTAGCAAATGTTGTTTGATTGCTCAGATTGATTAGAGTTGGTTATGGCATAGGAGAATATGTCATATGAATTTTGATAATGTTGTCAAGATAAGTTCTACTCAGGCTATGAGAAATCTTCCACAACTTGTGAAACCTACTGATAGCATGTTTAGAGAATGTTAATTGGGTAAATAGAACAAAATTTCATTCAAGAGTAAAGAACAATTTTCAAGTGGATGGCCGGAACTTGTGCATACTGATCTATGTGGACCTGCTACAATTAGGAGTGTGGAAGGAGACATATATTGTATGTTGATGATTGATGATTACTCCTAGATGATGTGGGCAACCTTCTTGAAAGAAAAATCCGAAGCTCTTGACAAGTTCAAGGTGTTCAAGGTTATGGTGGAAAATGAGATTGGTGAAAAAATAAAGTGTTTGAGATCTGACAGAGGTGGAGAGTTTACCTCTAGTGAGTTTGATACATTCTATGAAAAGCATGGAATAAAAAGACAGTTATCTGCTCCTAGGACTCCTCAGCAGAATGGAGTTGTGGAAAGAAAGAACATGACCATTCAAGAAGCTGCCAGGACCATGATAATGGAAGGAAATGTTCAACAAGTCTATTGGAGAGAAGCTGTGAGTATTGTTGTCTGTACTCTTAACCAGGTATAGATCAAAGGCAATTCTAGTGAGACACCTATGAATTATGGTTTGGTCATCCTCGTACTGTGAAGTATTTAAGAGTTCTTGGTATTAAATGCTATATCAAAAGAGATAAGGATCTAGGGAATTTTGATACAAGAAGTGATGAAGGAATATTTCTGGGTTACTCTACTCAAAGCAAGGCATACTGGTGCTTTAAAAACATATTGAAAAAGATTGTTGAAAGTGCTAATGCCAGAGTTGATGAGACCAATGAGAAATCTTTCAAGTCTTGAAGATATGATTCAAATGATCAAGATGAAAGTCAAAATCAAGGAAGGCAAGTTCAAACTTAGACTCAGATCCAGATTGATCCAGAATATCTAGTAACTCAAGAAGTTAGTGCAGATGTTGAGGAACAAGCTCAAGAATTAGAAGTTCAAACAAATCCCAAACTCCTAGGTATGTAAGGTTGAATCATTCTAAAGATCAGATCATAGGAGATATAAACAAAGGTGTTTAAACTAGAAGAAGAATTGCTGAAGATCAAGAGGAAATTTTTCTGATTTCAAAGATTGAACCAAAATCAGTAGGTGAAGCTTGCAATGATGAATATTGGGTAAAAGCAATGGAAGAAGAATTAATGCAAATTAAAAAGAATCACACATGGGATCTTGTTGCTAGACCTAAAGAAAAAAATGTGATTGGCACTAAATGGGTCTTCTAGAATAAATGAAATGAGAATGGTGAAGTTGTGAGAAACAAAGCAAGGTTGGTATGTAAAGGATACTCTCAAGTGGAATGAATTGATTTTGAAGAAACATTTGCCTTAGTGGAAAGAATAGAGGTAGTCAGATTATTTCTTGTATTTGCCACTTATAAATATTTCAAGGTTTATCAAATGGATGTCAAATCAACATTCCTGAATGGAGAATTGGATGAAGAAGTCTACATTGAGCAAGTGGAAGGATTTCAATTGTCTGATCAGAGAAATATGGTCTACAGATTGAGAAAAGAATTGTATGGACTCAAACAAGCCCCAAGAGCCTGGTATGCAAGATTAGATATGTATTTGCTAGAACTAGGATATAGCAAAGGCACTACTAATAGTAATCTTTACTTAAAGATTGATCATAAGCACATTTTGATTGTTGAGGTATTTGTTGATGATATCATTTTTGGTGGAAATGAGAGTATGTGCAAAACATTTACTAATCAGATGTAGAGTGAATTTGAGATGTCCATGTTTGGTGAAATAAATTTCTTCTTAGGCCTGCAAATCATTCAGTCGGATAAAGGTATCTTCATATCTCAATCCAAGTATGTGACAGAATTATTGAAAAAGTTTGGAATGGAAGATTCAAAGCTAGTGGGTACACCCATGGTAACTGGATGTAAGTTGAGTAAAGATGATGATTCCCCTAAGGAAAATAAAAAAAGGTATAGATCAATGATTGGAGGACTAATCTATCTGACTCATACTAGACATGATATCATGAATGCAATTGGTCTTGTTGCTAGATTTCAAGCTGATCCTAGAGAATCACATGTTGTAGCAGTCAAAATAATTTTTAGATATCTCAAAGGGACACTTGATTATGGCTTATGGTATCCGAAGGATAACAACTTCACTCTTCATGCTTACACAGATGCTGATTGGGTAGGAGATGTGGATGACAGGAAAAGTACTAGTGGTAGTGCATTCTTCTTCAAAAGGAGATTGGTCTCTTGGATGAGCAAAAAGCAAGAGGCAATATCTCTGTATACTGCAGAGGCAGAGTATATAGCAGCAACAAACAATTGTACTCAAGTTCTGTGGATGAAGTAAATGTTGAAAGATATCAGAATTGTGTTTGAGGAGCCTCTTACAATCTTCTATGATAATTCAAGTGCAATAAGCATCTCAAAGAATCCAATGTTGCATTCAAAGACAAAAAATATATCAATCAAGTTTCACTTCTTGAGAGAAAAGGTTAATGAGAATGAAGTCAGATTGGAGATTGTTTCTTCAAAGGATCATATTGCAGATATTTTCACTAAGCCTCTACCTAGGGATACTTTTGAATATCTCAGAGAGAAGTTAGGGGTTATTAGCCCTTCTGATCAGAACTAAGATGCACTAGGGTGCATAAGTCTAGTGGAATTCATAGTTATATCTTGTGATCTGGATTGATGTTAAGGAGATACTACTCAGGGGGAGTAGTTAGTATGCATATTTTGAGATCAATCTTAAACAAAAAGGGGCAGAAAATGTTACAAATATGTGCCCTTTTCCATTGATGTCAAAGGGGGAGAGAAATCATGTGAAGGATGAGTTGCTAATAAAAGGGGGAGCTGTAAAGAAAATGGTTGCAGGTGTGATAAGAGAAAGGGAGAGAAGTTCTTGTCTTGATGGTTGAATTAGTTTTTCACATCATATGTTTCCATCAATGAGAAAGGGGGATATTGTTGAAAATATGTGCCTAATCCATGTTGTCATTGATGTCAACATATCCTTGTTACCATTGGTGTCAACTGTATCCTATTTTATTAACTGGTTAGAAGATTGAAATGTTGAGGATATTGAGAAAATTAAAGAAGATCTAAGTACGTGGACCATATGGCTATGTAGAGGATTGTCTGAGGAAGCTCCAGCTAAGATTTGAGAGGTCTGCATAAAGATTTGAAAAAGTTATGGCCTTCTAAGTTGAACCAAGTTTTACAATATTCAGAAAAGAAAGATAGGAAATTGGTCTAGATTGCTCCACAAATAAAATTCTATGATCTTCAAATCTAGAGACATATTTGGGAAGTTAGTGTGTGTCATCAACTTAAGTAGTTCATGGTTTGGAGGTCCACAAGCAATCTTTCTAGTGTAACAATCATGACAAACAGTGTTCTTAAGGTACCAGATGAAGTTGCAAGTGATTCTGTTGATCTGGAGTAGTGTGAATGTTGTTGCTGAATTCAATGTGCTTCTAGAGGTCTCTGGATCATGTTCCTACTGTGTTGGAGGTCCACATTGAAGATCAAGCTTGTTGTTGAAGAATCCCTTCTTGGTGTTTTTGTTCTTCCCAGTCTTGGCCAACCGGATGATTCTAGAGTGTTGCGGATGATCTAAGAGCAATTCTATGAAGCGTGGCATGTTGATCAAGGAAGGTTTGAGTCCTAGTTATGTTTAGCTGACAGCTTAGTGATTCACATTAAGTCAGACACTTGTACTATTGACCTTGATGTTTATTCCAAGGTTGATGAAGCATATAAAGACATGCAGTTGAGTTGTTGAAAATTATCCTTGTTTAAAAACAATCAAATCCTAAGAAAGGATTAGAGGTAGAGCAGAGAAGAGGAGTAGAGGAATAAGAATAGTAAAGGATGAAGTGATAGTGAAGAAGTATTTAAGAGAAGAGAAGAAGTTTTGTGAGCATTTAATGAGACTAAACCAGGCACGTTGAAGATGCTATTTCTCAGTTAAATCTTTCTATACTAAACAAAAATTTCTATAGGTAGTGAGCCTCTTTGAGTAGTGAGCTCTAGGCAATGCGCGCAAAGGTAAGTGCCTTCCCATTTCTTTCAAGTACTTTTATCAGGGTATGAATCTTGCGTGTTAACCCCCACCATGGTTTTCCCTTAACGGGGTTTCCACGTTAAAAATCTTGGTATCAATTGTGTTCATTGTGTTTCTACTCATGTGTTATTGATTCATGCTTAATGTTTATATCATTAATCCCTTTGTAAGTTGTAAAAGAAGATTAAAATGAGAAAAGATTAAATTGTGGGACAACTGATTCATGCCCCCTCTAAGTTGTCCAGTCTAATTCCAACAATTGGTATCAAAGCCAGTTCCTCTAAAGGAAGCTTGACCACTTGAGGAGATCCAAGATGTCGACTTACAAGAAGGAAACTCTGAGATTTGATGGAACAAATTCCTTGCTTTAGAAGTTGCACATGCAGTTTCATTTGGAATGTATGGGTGATGCCTTTTGGTCAATAACTAAGAATGAGTATAAGATTCCAAAGAATGGTCCTACAACTCTTGATGAACGCAAGGATGTTGAATAGAATATTTGAGCTAAAGAAGCATTGTTGAGTGCCTTGAATGATACAGAAATGACAAATGTCCTAGACTTCAAAACTCCTCATGAAATCTGGAATAAGTTGGAAACTCTGTATGAAGGTGATAAACATGTCAAACGTGTCAAATTACAAATCCTAAAGGGTAAATACGAAAGGTTGTTGATGTATGAAGATGAAAACATTACCTCCTACATGCAAAAGATAAATGAACTTGTGACTAGTATCAAGAGTGCTAGTGGTGTATTGGATGAATTAGAGATTGTTGCCAAAGTGCTTAGATCCTTACCTTCGGCATACAAGCATAAAGTTATTGCCATTGAAGAAATCAGAACTATGACAACTGTTACTAGGGATTAGTTGGTTGGTAAGCTTTCATCATTTGAAATGAGTGAGTTTGGTGATTCTCTTCCTAAGTCTGAATTTGTATTTAAGGCCAATATTCATGGAAAACAAAGATATGACCCAGGTGAAATCTCTTCGAGAAGATCAAATAGATTCGACAGGACAAGGAAGGATCTTAAAGATGATGAAACTAAGTTTGATGAACTTGAAGCCCTTTTTCCCAAAAGATTGCCAAGAGGATCTGGTAAGTATGAAGGAAAGTTTCCATTCAAATGTTTTTCTTGTAATAAGATTGGTCATTTTGCCTCAAGATATCCAGAGACGGGTTCAAGGCCAAACCCTAACATACCTAGAGTTTAGAAGAAATGCTACTATGTCCAAGAAGCTGGTGAAGAAGGAGTCACAGATGATGAATCTGATCATGGAGGTTCCACTAAAAATGATTGGGTGTTCATTGCTATCAAAGAAGACCCGGTGCCTACTAAATCTGCTAGCTATACAAATGTGGAAAGTGCCTTGGATTCTCAGGTTGTAGAAAATGATGATTGGGTAATTGACAGTGGATGTTCTCATCATATGACTGGTCATAAAAGTAAGTTTGTAAGCTTTGAAAAATATGAAGGTGGAATTGTAAAATTTGGAGACAACTTAGCTGGTAGAATCCGTGGTAGAGGATCCATCTCTTTTGATGGTAAGAATAACACTAATGATGTTCTGTATGTGGAAGGATTGAAGTATAATCTTCTTTGTGTTGGCAGTTTGTTGACAAGGGTTATGATCTCCGATTCAAGGATGGAAAATGCGGAATCTTGGAAAGCTCTGAAACTGAAATTGCATCTAGTACTTAGACTAGAGGTAACATCTTTCATTTAACTAGTTCTGGTAAAAGTTGTTTGATTTCTCAGATTGATCAGAGTTGGTTATGGCATAAGATAATGTGTCATGTGAATTTTGATAACATTTTCAAGATAAGTTCTACTCAGGCTATGAGAAATCTTCCAAAATTTGTGAAACCTATTGATAACATGTGTAGAGAATGTCAATTGGGTAAACATAATAAAATTTCATTCAAGAGTAGAGAACAATTTTCAAGTGGATGGCTGGAACTTGTGCATACTGATCTATGTGGCCCTGCTACAATTAGGAGTGTGCAAGGAGACATATATTTTATGTTGTTGATTGATGATTACTCCCCGATGATGTGCATAACCTTCTTGAAAGAAAAATCTAAAGCTCTTGACAAGTTCAAGGTGTTCAAGGTTATGGTGGAAAATGAGATTGGTGAAAAAATAAAATCTCTAAGATCCGACAGAGGTGGAGAGTTTACCTCCGGTGAGTTTGATACATTATGTGAAAAGCATGGAATAAAAAGATAGTTATCTTCTCCTACGACTCCTCAGCAGAATAGAGTTGTGGAAAGAAAGAACTAGACCATTCAAGAAGCTACCAAGACCATGATGATGGAAGCAAATGTTCCACAAGTCTATTGGAGAGAAGTTGTGAGTACTATTGTCTATACTCTTAACCAGGTACAGATCAAAGGCAATTCTAGTAGGACACCTATGAATTATGGTTTGGTCATCCTCCTACTGTGAAATATTTAAGAGTTCTTGGTAGTAAATGCTATATCAAAATAGATGAGGATCTACAGAAGTTTGATACAAGAAGTGATGAAGGGATATTTTTGGGTTACTCTACTCAAAGCAATGCATACCAGTGCTTTAACAAAAGATCGAAAAAGATTGTTGAAAGTGCTAATGCCAAAGTTGATGAGACCAAAGAGAAATCTTTCAAGTCTTATAGATATGATTTAGATGATCAAGATGAAAGTCAAAATGAAGGAAGGCAAGTTCAAACTTAGACTCAGATCTAAATTGATCTAGAATATCCAGTAACTCAAGAAGTTAGTGCAGATGTTGAGGAACAAGCACAAGAATCAGAAGTTCAAACAAATCCCAAAGCTCCCAGGTATGTAAGGTTGAATCATTCTAAAGATCAGATCACAGGAGATAGAAACAAAGTGTTCAAACTAGAAGAACAATTGCTGAAGATCAAGAGGAGATTTGTCTGATTTCAAAAATTGAACCAAAATCAATAAGTGAAGCTTGCAATGATGAATATTGGGTAAAAGCAATGGAAGAAGAATTAATGCAAATTGAAAAGAATCACACTTGGGATCTTGTTCCTAGACCTAAAGAAAAGAATGTGATTGGCACTAAATGGGTCTTCCAGAATAAACTAAATGAGGATGGTGAAGTTGTGAGAAACAAAGCAAGATTGGTATGTAAAGGATACTCTCAAGTGGAAGGAATTGATTTTGAAGAAACTTTTTCTCTAGTGGCAAGAATAGAGGCAGTCAGATTATTTCTTGCATTTGCCACTTATAAAGATTTCAAGGTCTATCAGATGGATGTCAGATTAGTATTCCTGAATGGAGAATTGGATGAAGAAGTCTACATTGAGTAACCGGAAGAATTTCAATTGTCTAATCAGAGAAATATGGTCTATAGGTTGAGAAGATCATTGTATGGACTCAAACAAGCCCCAAGAGTTTGATATGTAAGATTAGATAAGTATTTACTAAAGCTAGGATATAGCAAAGGCACTATTGATAGTAATCTTTACTTAAAGATTGATCATGAGCACATTCTGATTGTTGAGGTATTTGTTGATGATATCATTTTTGGTAGAAATAAGAGTATGTGCAAAACATTTGCTGATTAGATGTAGAATGAATTTGAGATGTCCATGTTTGGTGAAATGAATTTCTTCTTAGGTCTACAAATCATTTAGTCAGATAAAGGTATCTTCATATCTCAATCCAAGTATGTGAGAGAATTGTTGAAAAAGTTTGGAATGGAAGATTCAAATCTAGTGGGTACACCCATGGTAACCAGATGTAAGTTGAGTAAAGATGATGATTCCCCTAAGGAAAATCAGGAAAGGTATAGATTAATGATTGGAGGACTACTCTATTTGACTCAGAGTAGACCTGATATCATGAATGCAGTTGGACTTGTTGCTAGATTTCAAGCTGATCCTAGAGAATCCCATGTTGTAGCAGTCAATAGAATTTTAAGATATCTCAAAGGGACACTTAATTATGGCTTATGCTATCCCAAGGATAACAACTTCACTCTTCATGCTTACATGTATGTTGATTGGGCAAGACATGTGGATAACAAGAAAAGTACTAGTGGTGGCGCATTCTTCTTGGGAAGGAGATTGGTCTCTTGGATGAGCAAAACACAAGAGGCAATATCTCTATCTACTACAGAGGCAGAGTATATAGCAATAGTGAACAATTATACTGAAGTTCTGTGGATGAAGCAAATGTTGAAAGACATCAGAATTGTGTTTGAGGAGCCTATTACAATCTTTTGTGATAATTCAAGTTCAATAAGCATCTCAAAGAATCTGGTGTTGCATTCAAAGACAAATAATATATTTATCAAGTTTCACTTCTTGAGAGAGAAGGTTAATGAGAATGAAGTCAGATTGGAGTTTGTTTCTTCAAAGGAATAGATTGCAAATATTTTCACTAAGACTCTACCCAAGGATACTTTTAAGTATCTCAGAGAGAAGTTAGGGGTTATTACCCCACCTGATCAGAACTAAGATGCACTAGGGTGCATCAGTTCGGTGGACTTCACAGTCATATCTTGTGATCCGGATTGATGTTAAGGAGATACTACTCAGGAGGAGGAGTTAGTATGTAGATTTTGAGATTAGTCTAAAACAAAAAGGGGGAGAAAAGGTTGCAAATATGTGCCCTTTTCCATTGATGTCAAAGGGGGAGAGAAGTCACGTGAAAAACTAGTTGCTGATAAAAGAGGGAGCTGTAAAGAAAATGGTTGCAGGTGTGATAAGAGAAAGAGGGAGAAGTTCTTGTCTTGATGGTTGAATTAGTTTTTCACATCATATGTTGCCATCAATGACAAAGGGGGAGATTGTTGTAAATATGTGCGTAATCGGTGTTGCAATTGATGTCAACATATCTCTATTGCCATTGGTGTCAACTATATCTTATTTTATTGACTGGCTAGAAGACTGAAATGTTGAGGATATTGAGAAAATTAAAGAAGATCTAAGTATGTGGACCATATGGCTATGAAGAGGATTGTTTGATGAAGCTCCAGCTAAGATTTGAGAGGTTATCATAAAGATTTGAAGAAGTTATGGCCTTCTAAGTTGAACAAGGTTTTGTAGTATTTACAAAAGAAAGACAAGAAATTGGTCTAGATTACTCTGCAAATGAAATACTATGATCTATAGATCTAGAGACATGTTTGGGAACTCAATGTGTGTCATCAAATTAAGTGGTTCATGGTTTGGAGGTCCACAAGAAATCTTTCTAGTGTAACAGTCATGACAGACAGTGTTCTTAAGGTATCGGATGAAGATGCAAGTGATTCTGTTGGTATGGAGTAGTGCGGATATTATTGTTGAATTCAATGTGCTTGTGGAAGTCTGCATTAAGATTGAGCTTGTTGTTGAAGAATCCCTTCTTGGTGTTGTTGTTCTTCCCAGTCTTGGCCGACCAGATGATTCTAGCATGTTGCGGATGATCTAAGATCAATTCTATGGAGTGCGGCATGTTGATCAAGGAAGGTTTGAGTCCCAAATATGTTTTTCTGATAGATTAGTGATTTGCATTAAGTCAGACACTTGTAGTGCTGACCTTGATGTTTATTCCAAGGTTGATGAAGCATATAAAGGCATGTAGTTGAGTTGTTGAAAATTATCCTTGTGCAAAAATAATCAAATCCTAAGAAAGGATCAGAGGCAGAGCAGAGAAGAGGAGGAGCAGAGGAACAAGAACAGTAAAGGATGAAGTGATAGTGAAGAAGTATTTGAAAGAAGAGTAGAAGTTTTGTGAGCATTGAATGAGACTAAACTAAGCATGTTGAAGATGCTATTTCTCAGTTAAATCTTTCTATACTAAACAATTTTTTTTGTAGGCAATGAACCTCTTTAAGCAGTGAGCTCTGGGCAGTGTGCCCAAAGGAAAGTTCCTTCCCATTTCTTTCAATTACTTTTAATAGGGTACGGATCTTGTGGGTTAACCCCCACCGTGGTTTTCCCTTAACTGAGTTTCCAGGTTAAAAATCTTGGTGTCAAGTGTGTTCATTATGTTTCTGCTCATGTGTTATTGATTCATGCTTTAATGCTTATATCATTAATCTTTTTGTAAGTTGTGAAAAAAGATTAAAATAAAAAAAGATTGAATTGTGGGACAACTGATTCACCCCCCTTTCAGTTGTCCAGTCTAATTCCAACAAAATCCTACTGGTGGCTTACTACAAAATTCATTGCCACTATGAACACTTTTTTTTATTATGAATAAACAATTACTCAACTCTACCCTTCCTCTACCCTACTCTTCCTCTACCCTACTCTTCCTCTTCTCTGCTCTACCTTTGGACCTTTCTTAATGTATTCTCATTTTTTTCTCAAGGACAACTTTTCCATGACTCAGCTACAAGTATTTATACACTACATCAAGCTTGGAATGATCATCAAGGTCAGCATCAACCATTGGAACAATCTCCAAGGTTGATATTACAAACATTTACAAAATAGGTCCTAACCTATTGCAACATCATGCAAAGGGAGTGAAAACCAGATCACGTCATGTCTTAGTTGGGACTCAAGCATGATCTTCCATGCCTCAACACACTTCCACAATCTTCTAGAGATCTCCGCAATCATTGGGATCAACCAGGTCGGACAAGACTGGTTACACGCTTCATTATCTAGGAGAAATCTTCACACACCATCTCAATTTCTTAATGCATACCAAATTCCATATAGGAACATGATTAGGAGACATCCACAAGCATGCTATAATCATCAGGGGCAACCGCATGAACCTTAACCACTTTATAATTTTCATAGGAATATTCTCACCAAAGTACATGAACTTTACTGTCTTCAACTATCATAAAAGAAAGATAGCTTGCAGACCACCAAACCATGAACCATTGCAATTGTAGGCACTTATCATCATCCTAGACTTCCCTCTAGAACTACATAGAAAAATAATTTATTGCAGAGGAATGTGGAGCCAAATACTATCTGTTGATGATTGTTTTTCGACAAGTCAACAATTAGAGTGAAATACAAAGTATTTGACTCCCTCTTGAGCAAAGCCTCTCGAATGCTGAACGATGTGATCAAACAAGATGACTCCAAGGTTCCTTTCTTATGAGTTTGTAAGAGATAGCCCAGTGACTAAGTATGATTATGTTGCTAAACACAAAGGGACTTACGTAGACTCTTCTCCTTTCATTAGCTTGTTCCTCCTTTCAGTGTGGATGATGTATATACAAGGTCTCAATCATAAACAAATAAAAAAGGTAAGGGTTTAGAAAACTAATCTAAGGTCAATGAACCAATGATGACGATTGAATAGACAAACTCCCTGATTAACCTAACTTCACTTCGCCAAGGGTGCCTACAACTACATGAAGCTGGTGCAATCTCCTAAGGTCACGCGAAAGGTTTTCAAATCATGAAGGTTCATATGAGCACCCATTAAATAGCGCAACTCAAACAAGCATCCACAATCAAACTTAAGCAAATAATTAAGCTCAGACTAGCTTTACACAACACTTCACCGGCGATGAATGTTAAGAGCATGAGCTAGGAGTTGATCAAATATTCAGTATAGACATACATTACAACAATGAGCTCTAATCTATTTCTAATCTATTTGAAACATCTCTCCATTTCATTAAGTACAAGAAATCATGTTACTCCACAAGATAACACTTAACACCAAAAAAGTAGCTCCAATGTCATTGCATTACTCTTGAGAAATATTTACAACAATTCCAAGACCTCTCAGAGAATTTCGAGAGTCTCTTCTATTCTACTCCTACTTGTCTACAATCTAAATCTATGAACTATTGAATTACAAATGAGGCAACAAGGCCTTTATATAGTGTCCAATTTTACAATGAATGGCTGAGATCAATTTGATAGCCAAGGGCTCAGATCATGCCACCTTAGAGGTAGTTATAACAACTTGCTATTTTTAGCAAAAAAGAGAGAGGTAATGAAGGCACATTTTCCAATGTGATAAGGTAAGGCGAAAGCATTTAAAAAACATCTTCCACGTAGGAATCCCTCTAGCTTCTTTCATTATATGATACATTTAATGCATTTAAAATGATGTGTACTCACCACATAGATGCCACTTCAGCATACTTTGAAAATTGTATCATCTTGCCTTGTACATTTCCTTGCAATTGGATGTATGATACTTGTAGCTCATTTGATTAATTTCATGATTCTTTCTTCTTCTTGTAGGTAAGTTGATGATCTTCCTTGATGCTTCTTCATGTGGAGTAGATGATGATGATAATGATGTGGCTTTCTTCATGTAGAGTAGAAGACTCTCTTGGACTTGAAGGTGAAAGGACTTGAAGTTTGAATAGATGAATGCCCTTGCTTGATGTAGAAGTTGGTGAAGTGATCTTGCATGATGATCTTCAAAGTGACCCTTCGGAGTTTAGATGACAACACCTTATCTGGATGTGAAGTAGATGTTGATGACCTCTAGAAGAAACTTGGAAGCTTGATGAATCTTGAAACTTGAAGCATGATCTTTCATGATGTCATTAATGAAGAGGACTTGAGATATATCTTGCCGTGACGTCTTGGAGCAGCTACCCCTTGAAGTGATATTTCCTCGGGAGTGATTACTTCCATCTTAAGCCTTTGGCATGAATAATGTGGAAGGCTCCTTTAGAGTTGCTACATGATATCTCTTCCTTGAAGATGATCTTGACTTGAAGCTTGGATGGACAGATGCCTTGTCTTCTGAATATGATGCCACTTGATGAAGAGTTCCAACATAAGGATGATGAAGGATACCCTTAAAACAGCTACATGATGCCTTGCTCTTGTCTCATTCCTTGCTTGTCAAAGGTTCTTTTCACTTGATCTTTAGATGATTCTTCCTTATCGCTGCAACACAAGTAAAGAAACAGCATCAATCCCCTTGGATAACACATAATACATAAGAATCATTACAAGCTTTTCTAATCTAAGCACATGAGTTAAGGACTTTGATGTCTAACTTGAATGATATAAAAACTTTATCTAGACTTCACACTAAGATGGCATGCTAGTTGAGGTAAATGAATTCCTCTGGACTTTCTCCTTGATAAGCCTCTAAAGCTTGCCCTCAAGACTTGCCTTTATAAGGTGGCGCTTTAGACAAAGGTTTTGGTTTCCACTAGATAAGTCGCGTTAGATAAGGATTCTAAAATCCTCTTGATTTTCTTCTAAATTTATGATGAACTCCTCCACTTCTTTACATTGGATGTTGATATTAAATCCCCTTAAAGGGGCGCATTAGATCAATAATGTGATTTCCTCTAGCTTTCCTTTCAAAACTCAACTTTACTCTCATCTACAAGGTCGCATTGGATCAACGTCTTGATTTCCTCTGGAAATTTGCTCTAAGACTTAACTTTGGATTTTTCTTGAAGAGGTCGCATTGGTTTGAGATGTTAGGATTTTGTAAGATTTGTGCATTGGTTAAGGATTTGAAATCCTCTGGAAACATCAAAACTTACACCTTGACACCTAGTATTTTTCTTTCTCCTTAGCGCATTGGATGGAGTTATTGATTTCCTCTGAAATTTTTGCATTAGATAGGCATGTCACAATCCTCTTGAAACTTGCGCAATGAATGGCACCTTAAAAATCCTCTTCAAGTTGGCAGATTAGATGGGGAAGCCAGAATCATCATCTAGAATTTGGAGGATTCACCAGATTTCAGACTTAGTCAATTTTTTAGGATTTTAGGGTTTTAGGCTCTAGACTTAGTCTTTCAGGATCTCAAACATACATCAAGAAGGGTCTCATTATTCATTACTTGGATAGAATTCAATCAAGAGTCTTCATCACTGCAAGTTCATCCTCCAGATAAGACCTCCAGTTATAAAGCAAAATCTTCTAGGAGAGAGACTTATTGGATTGGTAGAGGAAATGAACCTAAGGCATCTAAGATCTCATGCAAAACATCAGAGCTCAAAAAAGGGGGTCCCCATTTGCAATGGGGCGATGTGTGATTTGGTCACAACATCTAGCATCAACTTGAATAAATGTTCCTGAACATTTCAAACACAAAGACTCAATCCAGACTCAAAAAACTTTAGACACTCTTCTTCTATCTATCAGCCAGCTAGACGACAAACTCAAAAAGGAAAAGAAGCATAGATTGGATCAAGACACGACATCTCTGATGTGTGATTAAAGATTGATTTCAATTAAAACAACTTCTTAAATGTTCCAAAGATAAACAAATGTCAGGCTTCAACATTTCCATGTACACCCACACACTAGCTCAAATAAACACGACTTCCTGATCAAAGAATCAGAACTAGTTGCCAGCGCGACTATTCGTATTTGAAGTTTGAAGTGCAAGCACTTGTGTTCATTCCCATCCTTTAGAAACCAGGATCATCTAAGATCACCTGTCTCAAGCTAGGTAAATTCATGAAAGCGGATGGATGGACGAATATGTACATATGATGACATGCAATGACGCTGAACGGGGTGATGGCGGGATAAGGGTGATATGCACATGATCAGAAAATGGAATGAAATGAAATGAAGGGGAATGCAATCAGACAGGGTGTCTCTACCATGATGCCTATTTACCAGGTTTTCATCATGATACTTATCCATGGCGCCCGTTTGCCGGGTTTTCACCAGTGGACGAAATTTTTCTCTTTACTATTTTTTCATTTTTTTTAACACATTACATATGGCGCCTGTTTGCCAGGTTTTCACTGAGGTAATGAATGAAAAGCACTCAAGAGTCCAAGTCTATAGATAACACAGTGTTCCATACAAAACCATGTCAAGTTGTTTATACACATCGATGTTGGTAGGAAACGATGAAATGATAAATACAAACAGTGGACTATGAGGTGGATTATGATAATGTGGGCAAATGAAAGTAGGTTCAAACATAAACTAGATATGTGGTGGGATATGCTGAACGACGGAAAGGTAGTGGAAATGGATGATATATAATGAAATGGATGGAATGAAACCATAATCAACATTTGTTCATATCAACCTAAACTTCAAAGCTTGCAAGTGGAAAGGAATATAATGGGGAACGGGAATAGCAATAAATGAAATAGTAACTTCATGTCCCACAAGAACTTGGAATTTTCTTATTTTGATTGTACTTTACAGGATGAAGTAATTTGGAATGGAATTGAATAGAAATGGGATGAATGGATGATTGCATGTGGAAGCCTCTTGGATTCAGCTTCAAGTACCCAGAGCTTCATGCTTTTTTTACTTTTCTCTATTGAAGGTATGGAATGAAATAGCCTTTTGAACATGCCTTGCTTTTTTGGCATTTGTGCTTTAAGACAGAGATTTATAGGATCTTCAGGAATTTTTTTGATCGATGGGTAAAAGCATCCAAAATATTTATTTTATGGAAATATGGGGGATGGGCGGAAGGAATTGCAAGCTTCTAATTCAGACGACACTCACATTCACTGACCATGAGAAGGAAATGGGTGGAAGGGATAAAGGGTATAATAATATGATAGGAAAGGTGGAGGTAAGATGGATGATGGAAGGTAAAAATAGTTACATGCTTTGAGACGTTGCATAGTAGCAAAGACGAGGTGAACATATAATGGGTGGATAATGGAAATAATAGATTTCAGACGGAGCATATGGGAACACCAACATCTTGACCTTGTCTTATAAGGTGGATAAGGTCATTTGGAGAAGATATTGACACGAAAATACTCCAAATGATTCATAAGGACTTCAACTTATCCTTCTGGAGTATGCAACGAACAACAGGATCATATGAATGATTCAAACATCAAGCTCAAATTCATTATTGGATGAAGAATGCAATGTGGATGGAGGCTTTATTGCTTTCAAATGAGGTGGATGGAGACTTTATTGCTTTCAAGTGGGTGATGATAAGCGGAATGATGGATGGAAGTATGCGAAATTCTTATTATGGAGTGGAGTGGAAACATGAATTACCTTGAGATGTTTACTTGATCCAGACTAACAAAGACTTTCCTAGCAACTTCGGGATCATTAAGATGTGTAAAGTATAAGACCTCAAAATACTTCAGTAAATACCAAACAACTGACTCATCTCCCAGGAGCGAGCAGTCATGCTATCTGACACTAGCGATGGAATCCATGGGAAATCCATCAATCATGACCCAAGTTTCTCAATAGAACAAATAAAAACTCATAAAATTAGATTTGACATTTTAGAATATTATGATCAGAAGATAATAGTGTCAAGACACAATATATGGTTAACTTCCAAGTCAAGTTCAAAGTCTAACAAGATGATAAACTGAAGGAAAAACATCTTCCAATTCTAAGACCTTCATGAATGGATCTCTAAGAAATGAACTAACATGTTATCCCCAATTGAAACTAGAGTGTGTGTTTAAGCTAACATCACCTTTCTTACAAATGGGAAACTGACACGACAAACAAACTAAACCGGACAACAGACAACTACGCAAAGCAAACAACAACAACTAAGAAAAAAAAAAAAACAAACAACTAATCTATGAAAGCACAACAAACCACTAAGCTAAGGAATATGAAAGCAAAACTAGGCTAAGACAAACAAACACTTGAGTCAAATGACATCAAGGAACAAATCTACTCTAAGACTCAACATGAAATAAAAACCTAATTCTAACCTAGCTATATACGAGCAATAGAGATGCAACCCAGAACACAGAGTATATACATGCCCTAACATGATTCTTCAGTATGTACAACAACAATAATGCAACAGTGATAGTTCTCAACCAGGCAAATTCATCCTTGAACTCAGACCATTGACTCTTTAGGTGACAGACCTCAAACGTAGGAAAGATTTTTGGAGGTATTATGATCAATTGAGGGTTCTCATTGGGACCATGATTTATCCAAATGCAGGTTGTCCTACCCAAACCTCCGTAATCAAAATCATATTCAATGTGTTCAACATGTTCAAGATCATTACTATCGATGCTATTAGTGCTATCAATTCTATCAATTAGAAGTTCAGGATGTTCAAATTCAAAGTTCTTCCAATCAATAGAAGGGAAAGATACAACCTGATGTACGCTATTTATATGACATGGCCTACCAATCATTTGATCACACTCAAAACATCTATTAGGAGGTCACCATTGATGGTAGATAAACTTCTCGTCGTCTTCATATTGCATGATCTCATCGTCTAGCTCCTTAGTGATCTCTAGCAGTGGTGTCAACAGCTTCTTGATCTCAGCATCCATAGCAGCAACATGTTCTTCAATGGTTATTCTCTTCTTTGGCAATATATCTTCTTGTATAATGGTGGCAGCGTCAAGCGTCGACCCAAATTGCTCTTGTCTATTCATAGGCTCTTCATCAGCATACTCTTGAATGATGACTTCTAGATTTCTTTGCAAAGCTTCTAACTCTTGATCTTCTAACAACATTTTATGTACTTCTTGCAGTTCATTCTCAAGGATCTCTTGATGCAAAGTAGATGTATACTTTTCAAGAAATTTATCTTCATCAAATTCAGGTTCTAGCCACAAGCTCAAACTTATTTCTTCCGCAATTACCGCTTTGAGTGCTCTAACATCTTTCAAACCCTGTGTAGAATCCTCTAATGCTTTTGATAACCTTTGTCCAAATGCTTCTACTTCTTCTGGATTGATAAACTTGTATTCATATTCCTTTTCACTGGTACATTGCTTATCAAGGTTCTCTGTAGGAAAGACTTCTTCAACAGGTACACCAGCTTCTGCTTCCTACATGGCTTGATGAATTGCTTCCCAGCATTTCCCACAAGTATATTCCAAATGATCTGTATCATGTACCCTACACCACTTTCTGGAGAGCAATACGTCGTCTATGCCCAAATCCTTAGCATTTTTCAATTCCTTCTTAATTTTCTCTTTCAGGTTCCTGAATGCTACACCATTGACAGGAGCTTTAGGATCTATCCTAGAAAATACCACTGGCTCATGTACTTGTAGAAATGAAATCTTCTTCTGCACTGCTAAGTCCATCCTTGATAAGAATGTTATACATTCTGCTTCTCTATGATCGCTTGTATTATGAATACGACATCCGTATTTGCACTCAAAATCTTTCAAACTCTTGCCACCAAGATGCTTACTCAATGACCACCATAGCTGAAGAACAATTGGAGTTGAATTTTTAGGATCATACCCAAAAACTTGTCGCATATCCAAACCTGAATCCATGGTTGAGAACTCCATCTGATTTTTTGTATTTTTGATATTTTGCTTTTTTTTTTGGATTTTGAACTTTTCTACTTTTTTTGTATTTTCTGGAATATAAACCACCACTTCGGAGTATCTTTTGCTCTACTTAAAATGAAGAATATCTAGGCTCATGCCCTCCTTCTAGCACCAAAAATGTTGATGATTGTTTTTCGACAAGTCAACAATTAGAGTGAAATACAATGTATCTGACTCCCTCTTGAGCAAAGCCTCTCGAATGCTGAACGATGTGATCAAACAAGATGACTCCAAGGTTCCTTTCTTATGAGTTTGTAAGAGATAGCTCAGTGACTAAGTATGATTATGCTGTTAAACACAAAGCGACTTACGCAAACTCTTCTCCTTTCATTAGCTTGTTCCTCCTTTCAGTGTGGATGATGTATATACAAGGTCTTAATCATAAAGAAATAAAAAAAGGTAAGGGTTTAGAAAACTAATCTAAGGTCAATGAAGCAGTGATGACGATTGAATAGACAGACTCCCTGATTAACCTAACTTCACTTCGCCAAGGGTGCCTACAACTACATGAAGCTGGTGCAATCTCCTAAGGTCACACGAAAGGTTTTCAAATCATGAAGGTTCATATGAGCACCCATTAAACAGCGCAGCTCAAACAAGCATCGACAATCAAACTTAAGCAAATAATTAAGCTCAAAATAGCTTTACACAACACTTCACCAGTGATGAATGTTAAAAGCATGAGCTAGGAGTTGATCAAATATTCAGTACAGACATACATTACAACAATGAGCTCTAATCTATTTCTAATCTATTTGAAACATCTCTCCATTTCATTAAGTACAAGAAATCATGTTACTCCACAAGATAACACTTAACACCAAACAAGTAGCTCCAATGTCATTGCATTACTCTTGAGAAATATTTACAATAATTCTAAGACCTCTCAGAGAATTTCGAGTCTCTTCTATTCTACTCCTACTTGTCTACAATCTAAATCTATGAACTACTGAATTACAAATGAGGCAACAAGGCCTTTATATAGTGTCCAGTTTTACAATGAATCGCTGAGATCAATTTGATAGCCAAGGGCTCAGATCATGCCACCTTAGAGGTAGTTACAACAACTTGCTATTTTTAGCAAAAGAGAGAGAGGCAATGAAGGCACATTTTCCAGTGTGATAAGGTAAGGCGAAAGCATTTAAAAAACATCTTCCACGTAGGAATCCCTCTAGCTTCTTTCATTAAATGATACATTTAATGCATTTAAAATGATGTGTACTCGCCACATAGATGCCACTTCAACATACTTTGAAAATTGTATCATCTTGCCTTGTACATTTCCTCGCAACTGGATGTATCATACTTGTAGCTCATTTGATTAATATCATGATTCTTTCTTCTTCTTGTAGGTAAGTTGATGATCTTCCTTGATGCTTCTTCATGTGGAGTAGATGATGATGATAATGATGTGGCTTTCTTCATGTAGAGTAGAAGACTCTCTTGGACTTGAAGGTGAAAGGACTTGAAGTTTGAATAGATGAATGCACTTGCTTGATGTAGAAGTTGGTGAAGTGATCTTGCATGATGATCTTCGAAGTGACCCTTCGGAGTTTAGATCACAACACTTTATCTGGATGTGAAGTAGATGTTGATGACCTCTAGAAGAAACTTGGAAGCTTGATGAATCTTGAAACTTGAAGCATGATCTTTCATGATGTCATTAATGAAGAGGACTTGAGATATATCTTGCCTTGACGTCTTGGAGCAGCTACCCCTTGAAGTGATATTTCCTCGGGAGTGATTACTTCCATCTTAAGCCTTTGGCATGAATAATGTGGAAGGCTCCTTTAGATTTGCTACATGATATCTCTTCCTTGAAGATGATCTTGACTTGAAGCTTGGATGGACAGATGCCTTGTCTTCTGAATATGATGCCACTTGATGAAGAGTTCCAACATAAGGATGATGAAGGATACCCTTAAAATAGCTACATGATGCCTTGCTCTTTTCTCATTCCTTGCTTGTCAAAGGTTCTTTTCACTTGATCTTTAGATGATTCTTCCTTATCACTACAACACAAGTAAAGAAACAACATCAATCCCCTTGGATAACACATAATACATAAGAATCATTACAAGCATTTCTAATCTAAGCACATGAGTTAAGGACTTTGATGTCTAACTTGAATGATATGAAAACTTTATCTAGACTTCACACTAAGATGGTGTGCTGGTTGAGGTAAATGAATTCCTCTGGACTTTCTCCTTGATAAGCCTCTAAAGCTTGCCCTCAAGACTTGCCTTTATAAGGTGGCGCTTTAGACAAAGGTTTTGGTTTCTACTAGATAAGTCACGTTGGATAAGGATTCTGAAATCCTCTTGATTTTCTTCTAAATTTATGATGAACTCCTCCACTTCTTCACATTGGATGTTGATATTAAATCCCCTTAAAGGGGTGCATAAGATCAATAATGTGATTTCCTCTAGCTTTCCTTTCAAAACTCAACTTTACTCTCATCTACAAGGTCGCATTGGATCAACGTCTTGATTTCCTCTGGAAATTTGCTCTGAGACTTAACTTTGGATTTTTCTTGAAGAGGTCGCACTGGTTTGAGATGTTAGGATTTTCTAAGATTTGTGCATTGGTTAAGGATTTGAAATCCTCTGGAAACATCAAAACTTACACCTTGACACCCAGCATTTTTCTTTCTCCTTAGCGCATTGGATGGAGGTATTGATTTCCTCTAAAATTTTCGCATTAGATAGGCATGTCACAATCCTCTTGAAACTTGTGCAATGAATAGCACCTTAAAAATCCTCTTCAAGTTGGTGGATTAGATGGGGAAGCCGGAATCTTCATCTATGCTACCTTTGGTGCATCACTTCAAGGTGTCGATTTCCTCTTCTTTTGGCGCATTGGTTCACAGTTGCAAGATCTTCTAGAAATCGACGCATTACTTCAAGGGAGTGAACTCTTCTTGCAATTTGTGCATTGGTTGGAGGGTTCGGAATCCTCTTCTATCCTCTATCCTTGGGTGCATTTGTTCAAGCACAAGGGATCATCAACTTGGAATCCTCTTGAAAGCGGCATGATTTATGAAGATTTTGCACCATTTTGATACCCCGTCGCATTGGATCAGCTTTTTGAATCCTCTGGAAACTTAGGCATTTTTTAGGGTTCGCGAGGTAAAGGTATATTGAAAAAGGTAAAGGTAAAGGTAGTTTAAATATTTTTCAATATACCTTTCAGGATGTTTGAGATAGGTCTCGAATCCACCGGATTTAACATGCAAAATCTAGAATTTGGAGGATTCACCAGATTTCAGACTTTGTCAAATTTTCAGGATTTTAGGGTTTTAGGCTCTAGACTTAGTCTTTCAGGATCTCAAACATACATCAAGAAGGGTCTCATTATTCATTACTTAGATAGAATTCAATCAAGAGTCTTCATCACTGCAAGTTCATCCTCCAGATAAGACCTCCAATTATAAAGCAAAATCTTCTAGGAGAGAGACTTATTCGATTGGCAGAGGAAATGAACCTAAAGCATCTAAGATCTCATGCAAAACATCAGAGCTCAAAAAAGGGGGTCCCCATTTGCAATGGGGCGATGTGTGATTTGGTCACAACACTATCTTCATGTCTCAACTAAACTTATAGAAAAAGAAGGCTTCACTTTGGTGAACACAACTCACTTGGATCTTTATGCGGATGGTTCAAACCTAAAATGTAGCATCATCAGACATACCTCTAACTTACTTCCAATCTATAGACCATGATCTTCAAGAAGGAACAAATGTGGAGCAAATTAACGGTTTGTTCTTCATTATACAACTCACTATCTGTACTGCACTTCTTTGTGGCTTACTTGTTTCTTCCGGAGAGGCTAATTTTCTCAATATCCTCAACATACAAGTCTTCTAAACAAGTAATGGAATAGGATATAGTTGACACCAATGACAACAAGAATATGTTGACATCAATGACAACACTGATTAGGCACATACTTGCAACAAGATAAAATAAGATATGTAACATACATGTCTAATCAATTAATCAAGTAATCAAACACAACAAAGAAGGTTGTACAAGCATAAGAGATGCCAAGTTCACCAAAATTTAGGATAGGAAAAGAGGTATAATCAATTATGAACTAACTAGATCAATCTTCTTTATCAAAAATTGGAACACAAGACACCAACAAATCTATGCTTGGTTTTTGTCCTTAGAGAAGAGCCAAGCTAGGTTGGTAGTGTTGAAATGCGCCAGACAATTGAGAGGGGGGGGGGGAATTAGTTGTCCCAAAAACTCAATCACTTCTACACTTAAACATTAATCACTTGTCCACAGTTATCATGATTAAACAATGAATGCATGAAATCAGAAACTTAAACATAGATACAACAATATACACAAGAGACACCAAATTTTTATATGGAAAACCACAAGGTGGGGGAAAACCGCAGAGAGGATTAGCTCTCAAAATATATTGTAATCCTTGAAAAATGTTGTTTAGGCTTGGTCACTCCACGGGCCTAGAACATGATGTCTCACTGCCATGAACTACAACTAGATCTAGCCAGCTCACTGCCTCAGCTCTAAACCTAGAGAGATTACAATAAGGGTTGTTAAACCCTAAGAGCTATTAAACCCTACTGGTGGCTCACTGTCAAGATCGACATCTTCTTTATGTCTGAGATTAATACATTGAAGTACAATGCTCTGCCTTTCCACTTCTTTCCTTATCTTCCCATCTTCACATAAGGACACCTTTTCCACAACTCAATTACAAGTATTTATACACTTCATCAACCTTGGAATGTTCATCAAGGTCGGCATCACAATCATCAACCATTGGAACAATCTCCAAGGTTGACATTAAAAACATACATAAAATAGGTCTAGACCCTATGCAAAGTTATGCTAAGGAATTAAAGTATAGATGTATGTGGATCATGCCACACCTTAGCTGGGACCCAAACATGATCTTCCACACCACAACACACTTCCATAATCTTCAAGGGATGTCTGCAATCATTGGAATTAACCAAGTTGGCTAAGACTAGTTACAAGCTACATTATTTGGGAATAATCTTCAAACATGATCTTAATTCTTGAATGTGGACCAATGTAAAGGTAGGAACATGATCAGAAGGTATCCACAAGCACATTGAAATCATCAGGAACAACTACACAAAATCAAACCACTTTATTCATGAGATTCTTCACACCGGAGCATATGAGCATCACTATCTTCAACTGTGATAAAAGAAAGATAGCTTGTAGACCACCAAAACATGAACCATTGCAATTGTAGGCACTTATCATCATCCCAGACTTCCCCCTAGAACCACAGAGGAAAACACTTTAATGTGGAGGAATGTGGAACAAAATGCTTTCTCTCAAGCACTAGTGAATAATTAGAAAATGTAGATTTTACTCTGGTGAATGTAACTCACTCAAATCTTCATACTGAAGACTCAAACTCAAGATTTAGCATCCTCAGCCATGCTTCTAAATAAATTCCAATCCACAGACCAAGATCTTCAATTAGCAAGAAATACAGAGCAAGCTTCTGGACTGTTCTGGAGTATGCAACTCACCATCTTCACTGTGATTCACTATTTACTTTCTGATTCTTTTGAAGAGACTAATTTTCTTAATATCCTCAATGTTTAAGGCTTCTAAACAAATAATAGAATAGGAAATAGTTGACACCAATGACAAAAAAGATATGTTGACATGAATGACAACACCGATTAGGCACATACTTGCAACAATTTCCCCCTTTGTCATTGATGGCAACATATGATGTGAAAAACTGCAACAACCATCAAGACAATATTCTCCCCCTATCTCTTTACACATCTGCATTCTTCCTTTCTGATTTTTTCACATGACTTTTCTCCCCCTTTGATATCAATGACAAAGGGGTGCATACTTGCACTCTTATGCTCTAATTCAAACTTTCTTCTGAACTCTCTGACTACTCCTCCTAAGAAGTAGCCCTAAAATCATCAATCCAGATCTAAAGAAGGAACTCTAAGCACCATCAGATTGATGCACTCTTGTGCATCTTAGTTTATAATAGGAGGGGTAATAACCCCTAACATTTCTCTAAGATACTCAAAAGTATCCTTAGGTAGAGGTTTGGTGAAAATGTCTGCAATCTGGCCTTTTGTAGATACATATTCTAACTTGACTTCATTCTCTGTCACTTTTTCCCTCAAAAAGTGATATCTTATGGATATGTGCTTTGTCCTTGAATGTATTCATGGATTCTTGGATATGTTTATGGCACTTGTATTGTCACAAAAGATTGCAATTGGATCTTCATACACAACTCTAATGTCCTTTAATGTGTGCTTCATCCACAATAGTTGAGTATAACTACATTTTTTTGCAATATACTCTTCTTCTACAGTGGACAAAGATATTAAATCTTGTTTCTTGCTTATCCAATATACCAGCCTTTTACCCAAGAAGAATGCACCTCCACTTGTACTTTTTATGTCATCCACATCTCTGGTCCAATCAACATTAGTGTATACACTGAGAGTGAAATCATTGTCCTTTGGATACTACAAACCATAGTCAATTGTGCCTTTCAAATATCTCAGAATTCTCTTGACTACCATCACATGTGACTCCTTAGGTCCTGCTTGGAATCTTGTGACAAGACAAACTGCATGCATTATGTCAAGTCTAGTTTGAGTCAAATAAAGTAATCCTCCAATCATAGATCTGTACCTTTTCTGATCTGCCATAGGTGAATCATCATTTTTGCTCAACTTGTTTAGTCAAAAATTGGATTTGTTAATGTTTTAGTGATTTGATGTTTAAATCCATCTTTCCACTTTATATTCAAGGATCTAGGGTCGAGTGGCAATTCGCTATCATACCCTAGATCACTGTGAGATGTAGGGAAGCTTGGATTAGGGAATTTAATTACCAATTTATGTTATCTGATGCTCAATTGACCATTAAAACCCTAATTATGCAAATAGGCAATAAACTGACGAATAACAAAAAAAGCTCTTGTAGACGGAAGTAAAATATCAAATCATAGAGTAACTATTTTTGGGGTTCTGAGGCAGAACAATCAAAGAAAATGGTACCTTGGACTAGGGCATCCAAACCAGTATCCCAGACTATTCCAAATTGGAACCTCGAAAATAGGTACTCTGTGATTTGATATTTTACTTCCGTCTGCAAGAGCTTTTTCTGTTATTCTTCAGTTTATTGCCATATTTACATAATTAGGGTTTTAATGGTAAATTGAGCATAAGAGAAGATAAATTAGGAATTAAATTCCCTAATCCAAGCTTCCCTACATCTCACAGTGATCTAGGGTATGATAGTGAATTGCCACTCAACCCTAGATCCTTGAATGTAAAGTGCAAATAAGGATTTAAACATCAAAACACTAAAACATTAACAAATCCAATTTTTGACTAAACATTTTAGTGAACCCATGTTTTTGGACTTAAATTGCAACTTTCTAAGTGTTTTTCTTCAGATTTGGATTGATTTTATTTATTGATATAGTGTTTCACTTTATTGCATTGAGAAAAATTCAAAAAAATTGAAAATTTTGAAAAGTCAAAAAAATTGCATTGTTTGGCTTACTAAATTGCATCAATTCTTTCTAAATTTTCCAAATTCATGATTTTTGCATCAGATCTGATATAAACTACAGAAAAACACAAAAAATTCAACAATTTGCATGGCATTTTCATCATTAATTTGCTAGTTTTTAATGGAAATTTTGACAATTTTGATATAACCTAGTAATTCCAAAATCTAGGGTTAGTAGGCAAAATCTTCTTTCATATTTTTCTACTTATTTTAGAGGCTCATTCAAATTCTTATTTTTCTGTAGTCTTTCATTTTAGTGTAAATTTGCATTTAGATTTAAAATATTTGCATTTTTGCATAGAAATTTCAACAAAAACTAGCAATTTTTCATGCATTTTCATTAGATTTGCATTGGCATTTTGCATATTAGAGCTTGAAAATAATTTTTAGATCTGATATTAACTTATTTTCATCATAAATCAGACTTCAAAACATTCACATAGAATTTTGTGTCAAGATCTCAAGCCTAGGGCTTCAAAAACAATGATTTTCTAAATTCAGCATTATCGACTCTATAAACTTGCACCATAGGTGTGTTGTGAAAAGTATTTTTGAATTAATTGGATTTTATCAGAGTAATAATTTTCTTCCCCTCATAAAAATCTTCATAACACCCTTTTAACAGGCTCTTGTATTGAAAATTCGGTGAAAAACTACACATTTTGACTATTTTTGCCCTAAGGGTTGACCTAGTTTGCACTCCAAGCATGTTGTGACAAATTTTATGGATTGAGTTGATTTATATCATTATTATAACTTTCTTCATATCCTAAAATTAATTATAACACCCCCTTTTCTAGGTCTTGGAAGTGAAAAACTGTGAAAATTTGCATATTTTGCTATATTTTCACTAGGGTTTTACCTAAGTGGCACTAAAAGCATGCTGTGCTAGGTATTTTAGCACCAAGTGGATGTTATTACTAATATTATTTTTTTTCCATCATAATTTTCCTCACAACACCCTTTGTTATGCTCTTTTGCATTAAGTTTTGGTGGAAAAGTGTCTATTTTGACATATTTTCACTATATTTTGACTTGGCATTATCTTGGATTTACATCAAGATTGTGTTGAGAGTGATCATATTTCTATTTTGGACTGATATCAGACATATAATTTTCTTCCCTTAACCAAAATCCTTACAACACCTTTGTTCAATTCATTTGCATTGAAAAGAGTACAAAATCAAGCATTTGAGGCTATTTTGGGGTAGATCGCTTTGCACTTATCTTAACATACTTTTGGAAAAAATTTCAAATTTGATTTGAGAAATAAAAATATGGCCTCTAATCACAACAACAATAATAGGTTCCATCCTAGACCTTACATGAAAAGAAAAGTACTTGAACCTGAAATCGTGTTTACACCTCATGATAGAACAATTGGAGACTCTGATGAACCTCTTTACATCACTATGAAAATAATGGGAAACCCTGTGGATGGAACTCTTATTGATCCTAATTACATATTTAATGTTGCCATTGAGGAGTTCCTCTTTTCACATCAACTAATGCAAGGTTCTTATGACCCATTGAACATGATGATTAAGACACATAAGGGAACCTTTGTCAAGACTTTGGGTAAGATAGCATTGTTGGTAACACTATCTAGAAAACATGTCGAACAATGGTTTGATGTTGTCCCTATTTCTAACCTCTTTTGCATTAAATTGGGACATCCTTGGCTAAAATAAATTAAATCTATCCCTTCAACAATACACCATTGTCTAAAATTCCCTTTGGATGGATGTATGATAACTGTCCCCCGCAACAAATATAAACCTTTGGTTGAGAAAAAGCATTATAGATTGAATTATTTTTTGGGATAAAACTGAAATACTTAGACCTTCTATACAAGAAATGACAAAAGATAAACAACTCGCATGTGAAGAGAACTTTAGACTGAAATGACAAGGTCCCTATGCTGAGGTTCCTCCCCTAAAATCCTTATAAGGATTGGGTGGTCATTGTCAACAACAAAATGCTCCACCATGAAAAATGAGGTTTGATCTCAGTGCTTCATCTTCTAAATTGCATAAGCCTATGAAATATGATAGCCCTATCTTACAAGAGATAAGTGGTAAAAGAAAATGAAATAGAAAAGCAAGAGAAAGAAGAAAAAGAAGATAAGCTTATGCTATAAACCTTGCCTCTCAACAAAAAAACATTGATCCCAACATTCAACCAAACTATAATGATCCTAACGATGAAGAACACGATGAACAAGACATGAATTTAGCTATGATACCTTATGTCCCACTTTTCTCCAACATTAGGAAGTGGGAAGATGACAATGATGATTTTCTTATAGACAAACCTCTAGCCTGGCAGGTGCCCTATAGGTAAGTATCTCTAACCCTTTATTTCTCTCATGATGTGCTTCCCTCGTGATGTGTTATGTGTTGTTTAGGCCTCCTTGGATTGTTGCAAGGTGTGGCCCTTGGTCTCCTTGTTCAGTGCAGTGCTATGGTGGTTTGCGACAAGGGCTTAACCACCTCCCATGCTTGTTAAGTCAAGTGGTTGTATCAGGCATTAACAAGTTGATCTTTTGGTGTAATGGTAGCTAACAATTGGTATCAGAGCCAAGTTCCTCTAAAAAGAGCTTAACCACTTGAGGAGATCCAGGATGTTGTCTTACAAGAAGGATAGGCCGAAGTTTGATGGAACCAATTGTAATCTTTGGAAAGGTTGCATGAAATGTCACTTGTAATGTATGAGAATGGTGTACTGGACCATGGCTACAACACAGTATACACCTTCACAGGGTGGTCCAAAAACCCAAAATAAAATCACAGATGCTTAAAACAATCTACGGACTATAGAGGCTCTTCTTAGCGCATTATCTGATTCAAAGCTCTCAAATGTTATTGACCTACCAACTGCTTTTGAGATCTAGCAAAAAATGGAACTTTTGCATGAAGGAGACAAGTATGTTAAATGTGCAAGGTTATAGAGTTTGAAAGGGAAATTTGAAAATCTGAAGATGAGAGATGATGAAAATATCACTACTTTTATGCCAAGAGTAAATGAAATTGTTTGTGGAATTAGAAATGTTGGTGGAGTCCTGGATGAAAATTAGATTGTTGGCAAAATTCTCAGGTCCCTACCTACTTCTTACAAAATCAAGGCTACTGCCATTGAAGAATTTAGAGCCCATACAACTGTCACAAGAGATCAATTGGCTGGCAAATTGGCTGCATTTGAAATGACAGAGTTTGGAGATGACCCCCCCAAGACTGAATCTGCATTTAAATCCAGTGCCTCTGTAAAAGGTAAACAAAGGTTTGATCTAGGAGAGAACTCATTAAGGAAACCGTCATGGTATGAAAAAGAAAGAAAGGACGTGGAAGAAGAAGAAGTAGAAACTTCTCAACTTGAAGCCCTTATTGCAAAGAGGCTACCAAGAGGATCTGGTAAGTATGAAGGAAAATTGCCTTTTAAATGTTTTAACTGCAATAAGATTGGTCATTTCACCTCAAAATGTCTAGAAAGATTTTCAAGATCAAATCCTAACAAATCAAGGTTCCAAAAGAATTGTTACTATGTTCATGAAGAAGATGATAATGAAGGAGTAACAGATGATGAATTAGAGACAGGAAACAAATCCCGAAGTGAATGGGTGTTTATTGCCATCAAGGAAGAAGAACCAATATCCTCTATATCTGTTAATTATAAAGTTGTGGAAAGAGCTTTGGCTGCCCAAGTTGAAGAAAAGGATGACTGGGTCATTAACAGTTGATGCTCTCACCATATGACAGGGGACAAAAACAAATTCATAGATTTGGAAAGGTATGAAGGTGGAATGGTAAAGTTTGGTGATAATTTGCTGGTAGAATTAGAGGAAGAGGAACTATTTCTTTTGATGGAAGGAACAAGACCGGTAATGTACTATATGTTAAAGGATTGAAGCACAATCTTCTCAGTGTTGGACAGTTGGTGGACAAAGGCTATGATCTCCAATTCAAAGATGGAAAATGCAAGATCTTTGAAAGTTTCAAAATAGAGATTACATCCGGTACTCAAACTAAAAGTAATATCTTCCACTTGGTTGGCACTAATAAAAGTTCTTATTTGTTCAAGTTGATCAGAGTTGGTTATGGCATAGGAGGATGTGTCATGTGAATTTTGATAATATCATCAAGATAAGCAACACTCAGGCTGTAAGAGATCTTCCAAACTTGGTGAAACCTACTAATAGCTTGTGCAAAGAATGTCAGTTGGGTAAGCTGAGCAGAGTCACATTCAAAACTAAGGAACTGTCTTCTACTAGATTATTGGACTTAGTTCATACTGATCTTTGTGGTCTGACAAGAATTAGGAGTGTACAAGGTGATAGATACTTTATGTTTCTAATTGATGACTATTCCCGGATGATAAGGTAACCTTTCTAAAAGAGAAATCAGAAGCTCTTCAGAAATTCAAAATATTCAAAGCTATGGTAGATAATGAAACTGGATAAAAATTGAAATGTCTGAGGTCTGATAGAGGTGGGGAATTCACATCTGGTGAGTTTATAGAGTTATGTGAGAAACATGGAATAAAGAGACAATTGTTTGCTCCTAGGACTCCACAGCAGAATGCAGTAGTGGAGAGAAAGAACCGAACCATCTAGGAAGCATCTAGGACCATGATGATGGAAGCAAAGGTTACCACATCATCCGGGAGAGAAGCTGTCAGCACTGCAGTCTATACTCTCAATCGAGTTCAGATCAGAGGCAATACCAGTAAGACTTCTTATGAACTTTGGTTTGGCATCACCCCTACTGTGAGGTATTTCAGAGTTTTTGGTAGCAAATGTTACATTAAAAAAGATGAAGATCTAGGAAAATTTGATGCTAGAAGTGATGAAGAAATATTCTCGGGTTACTCTACTCAAAGAAAAGCATATCGGTGTTACAACAAGAGACTAAGAAAAATAATAGAAAGTACAAATGTGAAGGTTGATGAAGGAATTGAAAAACCCTCAAGGTTTTACAAATATGATGAAGATGATCAAAATGGTACTCTAATTCAAGGAGCTCAAGCCTTCTCTAAAAGATAGATTCAAACTAATCCGGTAACTCAGGAAGAAGAGATGAGTTTCAATGAGCTTGATCAAGAATCAGAAGTGCAAGAAATTCCCAAAGTTCCCAGGTATGTAAGACTGAATCACTCTGAAGATCAGATCTTAGGTGATAAAAGCAAAGGAGTACAAACAAGAAGGAGAATTGCTCAAGATTTAGAAGAGTATTATCTAATTTCAAAGATTGAACCTAAGACAGTGAATGAAGCTTGCAATGATGAAAATTGGAATAAAGCAATGGAAAAAGAACTAATGCAAACTGAGAAAAATCACACTTGGGATCTTGTTCCCAGACCTAGAAACAAGAATGTGATTGGAAAAAAATGGGTCTTCCAAAACAAACTGAATGAAGTTGGTGAAGTAATCAGAAATAAAGCTAGATTGGTTTGCAAGGGTTACTCTCAATTAGAAGGAGTTGATTTTGAAGAAACTTTTGCTCTGGTGGTAAGAATTGAAGCAGTCAGGCTATTTCTTGCCTTTGTTGCCTTTAAGGATTTCAAGGTATATCAGATGGATGTCAAGTCCACCTTCCTAAATGGTGACTTGGAAGAAGTGTACATAAAGCAACCAGATGGATTTCAATTATCTGATCATGGTGATATGGTCTGCAAGTTGAAGAAGGTACTATATGGACTGAAGCAAGCCCCAAGAGCCTGGTATGAAAAATTGGATAAGCATCTTTTGAAGATTGGTTTCAATAAAGGTATTGATAACAATAATTTGTATTTCAAAATTGATCATAAAAACATCCTAAATGTTGAAGTGTTTGTTGATGATATCATTTTTGGAGGAAGAGATAGTATGTGTAAAACTTTTGCAAATCAAATGAAAAGTGAGTTTGAGATGTCCATGCTTGGTGAAATGAATTTCTTCTTGGGTCTGTAAATCACTCAAAAAAAGAAAGGAATCTTCATTTCTTAGACCAAATATGTGAAAGAATTGTTGAATAAATTTGGGATGGAAGACTCAAAACCAATGAATACTCCCATGGAAACCAGATGTAAATTGAGAAAAGATGATGATTCTCCTAAGGCTGATTAGACAAAGTTTAGGTCAATGATTGGGGGACTATTATATCTCACTCAAACTAGACCAGACATTATGCAGGTTGTTGGTCTTGTTGCTAGATTCCAGGCTGATCCTAGAGAATCTCATGTCATGGCAATCAAGAGGATTTTTAAATATCTAAAAGGGACAATTGAGTATGGTTTGTGGTATCCTAGAGATCATGATTTCTCTCTTCATCCATATACAGATGTAGATTGGGTAGGAGATGTGGATGACTGGAAAAGTACCAGTGGTGGAGCATTCTTTTTGGGGAAGAGATTGGTTTCTTGGCTAAGCAAGAAACAAGAGGCAATATCTCTATCTACAACTAAAGTAGAATATATTGCAGCAGTAGGTAGTTGCACTTAAGTTTTGTGGATGAAACAGATGCTAAGAGATATCAAAGTGGAGTATGAGGAACCTATCACAATTTTCTATGACAACTTAAGTGTAATAAATATATCTAAGAATTTGGTGTTGCATTCAAAGACTAAACACATATCCATGAAGTTTCACTTTTTGAGAGAGCAAGTGAACAAGAATGAAGTCAGATTGGAGTTTGTACCTTCCAAGGATCAAATTGCAGACATCTTTACTAAACCTCTACCTAAGGATTCTTTTGAGTATCTTAGGGAGAAGTTAGGGGTTATTGCCCCTCTGGTGATGAACTAAGGTGCACTGAGGTGCATTAGTTTGGTGGATATCACAGTCATATCTTGTGATCCGGATTGATGATGGGGAGTTGCTACTCAGGGGGAGCAGCAAGTATGATTCTGAAGTGTTCGAATTGCAAGTATGTGCCCTTTGCCATTGATGTCAAAGGGGGAGAGAAGACATGTGAGAAAAATGTGGTTACTGATCAAAGGGGGAGCAATAAAGGGAGAGAAGACATGTGAATGGTTGTTGCTGATAGGGGGAGTTGTGACAGTGAGGAGAAGTTCTTGTCTTGATGGTCAAAATAATTTTTCACATCATATGTTGCCATCAATTACAAAGGGGGAGATTTTTTCAAGTATGGGCCTAATCGGTGTTGTCATTGATGTCAACATACTCCTGTTGCATTAATGATAAGGATTGGATGAGCTGTGTGCTGAGGATATTAAAAAAATTAGTCTCAATTAGGAACAATGAAGATTAGTGATGACAATAAGGTAAAAGTCCAAGATAGGATGAGTATCAGAGGATGCGGTTTAAAGAGTTTGTAGATAGGTGTCTTAAGGTGGTCCAGTAGAGATTTTAGAGGTCCACATGAAGATTTGAAGAAGTTGTGGCTGCTCAAGTAAAATCGATTCCGGCAGATGTTTAGTGGTGACAGAGTGTTATAGATAGGTCCGGTAAGATCCAGAAATGCATTATCATGTTCTATGGATTTGAGGGAGTGTTGAGGAAGTCTTTGTGAAGTATCAACTCGATTAGTTCATGGTTTGAAGGTTTGCAAGCATCTATTCCTTTGTGACAGTAATGACAGACTGTGTTCTTGAGGTTTTGGATGAAGGGGAGAAGGATTTCAGTAAGCAGATGAAGTGTGGATGTTCTTGGTGATTCAAATAAGTTTTTGGAAGTCTTTGGATCATGTCCAATTCATGATTGGTGGTCCGCATTGAATTTGGAGCTCGCAATTGAGAAATCTTCCGGATGATAGTGTTCTTTCTGAGATTGGCCAACTAGATGAGTTACACATTTTGCAGATGTTCTTGTTGATGTTTGCTGACTTAGATGATCATTCCTAAGTTGATGTCTTGTATAAATAAGGGATTGCAAAGTCATTTCAAAGTTGTCCTAGTTGAGATGAGTGTGTGATAGAAAGGAGGAGAATGAAAGGCAGAGCAGAAGTATTAGGCTTAAATGGAACTGATTCAAGCATGGTGAAGATGCTATTCTCTAGTTCATTAATGTGATACTTATTTCTTTGTAGACAGTGTGTCTCTTGTAGGTAGTGAGCCTCTTGTGAGCAGTGTGCTCAGGCAGTGAGCCCTAGTTGGCATGTGCCATTTTATTCTTTCTATTCTTCTAACAGAGAATACAATCTTGGGTTAATCACCCTGTGGTTTTTCCCTTAACCGGGTTTTCCATGTCAAAATCTTGGTGTGTCATGTGTTGATGTATTTCTTCTCTTAATTTCTTGCATTGTGTTTCCTTGATTGATTTATTATTATATTGCTAAATTGCAAAGTGGAGTTAAGTGTTTAAGTGGAAGAAAATTTTGTACAACTGATTCACCCCTCCCTCTTAGTTGTGTGCCCTAAGTCTAACAATTGGTATCAGAGCTGAGGTCACGGATTCAAACCTCGTGCTTGCACTGGGAGGGGGATTGTTGCAAGATGTGGCCCTTGGTCTCCTTGTTCAGTATAGTGCTGCGGTGGTTTGTAACAAGGGCTTAACTACCTCTCGTGCTTGTTAAGTCAAGTGGTTGTATCAAATATTAACAAGTCGATCTTTTGGTGCAACGAAAACTAACAAGGATGACCCCTGATTCTCTCGTAAGGTCCAGGATACCAGGAGACCACCTCTATTGTCGCCTTCTTCTATTTGTATCATCATTCTTCTATATTGTCTTTCTCTCTAATTTCATTGTTGTGTGTTGTGTCTTACAGACATAGCATCGCCGTTGGTGACTTGGGGGCACCCTCCTACATGACTATCTCTAAGACACTTGTTTCTCCTCTCTTATTTATTGTTTCCCTTCCTCTAGTGTTTCCATCTAGTGGGCGGATGACAACAAATATTTATACTGATGCTGACCTAGTGTCCCTTTTGACAGCAATAAAAAATTGGACTTAGTTCCTAATATGATGATGGGGTTTGCCATGCCCACATTTCCCATGCAGTCACAACATGCATCACACGTGTCATGTCCACATGTGTCATGTGGTCATGACATGAAATATCAAAAAATTTTCCATGCTTCCCTAGAAACCCCCTCGCACACGTAAGTGTGCTCGGTGGTGTATGCTTAAGGTGTAAACAAAACATTTGTTAGCGGGGTAACACACACACGTGCGTGCATACCCAAACACAAGAAGGCCAACAAGGGGGTCTTCATGACGCGGTTGACATCACTACAAGGGTTGAACTTTCTAAGCTTCTAAACCCTAGATTCCAGAAGAATCCGACAGCATAACGCCTCACGGGCATGAGTGGGATTTATTACAAAAACACTAATCTTGATCACGTGGTTTCCTAACTTAGGTTAATTTCACTAATTACATTGGTTAAACAGTGGATTAAGTTAATGGGGCATTTTTCAACAAAGTCTAATAATCTATTCCCTTTCATGTTTTCTAAAATTTAATATTAATTTCTCCTCCTTCAGACTTAGCATTTTCAACAAAGCCCATTCATTTGCTCTCTCTTCCGTTTCTCTGAAATTTAATTTTGATTGTATTTCTATCACGTTCTCTTTACCATTTCTCTAAAATTTAATTTTGATTGTATTTCTTTATGTTTATCCTACTTTTCTTCACGTTCTCTATCAATCAAAGTTATCACTGCATCCTTTACATTATTCCTAATTTCTTGGTACACTAGATCACTTAAACAAGGTTTGCTAACTTCGCTTGACATAGTCTCCTAGGTTTCCATTCTAGTTTAATTCAATGTTTGAATTATTTTTGATAATTAACTTGTCCCTAATTAGGATTAATGATAGGTCAAACTTACTTAGTTCTCTTAGCCCTTTCTGGAAATACTGCGCATTTTCTCCTGTTTGGTTTTCAAGATTAACTTTTCTTTCTCTTTCTCTCTCTTTTTCTCAATTGGACATTTACTCCATCTACAGTCCAAGTTTACAATGGCCACATATGGAATGCCTGTGATGGCTTATTTGCATTTATAAAGATATGCATATCTATATAAATGCAAATAAGCATATATAATGTATATATATGCTTATTTGCATTTTTAATTATAGATATATTTTTCTTTTCATTTTCTTGGTAATTTAAATGAAATTTATTAAATCCTAAAAGCGTATTTCCCTTACAGTTTGATTTAATATAAATATATATATTTTCGTCGAAATATATAGCCCCTATTTTATTTATTCTTTTTCTTTTTTACAAAATTACCCATAGATAATATATATAAATAAATAAATATATATATATATATATATTATTATTTAAATGAAGATGACAAAAATTAATAACAAATAATATATATATATATATTTATCATTTATCATTTATTTTAATCTTATATCTTTATATTTTTTTTATTTATAACATCGAGTATTGTTTTATTTCCATTCATACCCTTCTTTTGACTTTCATTGGGGAACAAAACCTAACTTTTATCTTTTTGTGTATTGGCTGTGCAAGGATGAGAAGGGCGGTGACAAAGGTGGAGGCCGCAGGTGGCATGGGGCAGAGGGAGGTTGCATGGGAGAGGAAGCCAAGCATAGGTTGGGTGGAGGGACAGGGGACCGCACAAAGGAGGTGTGTGAAGGTCGCAGCGGAAGTAACTGCAAGGAGCGGCGGTTAGGAGATTGGTGGAGGTGAAGTTCATGGCGGAGAAACGGGAGTGAGGACTATGTTTTGGCCGTGGAAGGGGTGAAGTATGACGAGGGCGTGGGGAGTCTGGAGTTCGTTGGGCTATGTGTTAATGGGAGTGTGGGGAGGGGCGGAGCCCACACCCATTATGTAAAGCCTGCGGTGGGGGTTCAAACCCCCACCAATATTCATTTTTTTTTATATTTGTCTGTATTTCAAAACCAGAGCCTGTGAAAAGTGTCTTTTATTTCTCCTTTATATATTTTATCTATTTAAATATAATATATATATATTATGTTATATACACAGCAATTCCTAAACAACACTACGTGGGCTGTGGGTGGGGGCTCTGCCCCTCCCCACACCCATTATGTAAAGCCTGCAGTGGGGGTTCAAACCCCCACCAATATTAATTTTTTTTATATTTGTCTGTATTTCAAAACCAAAGCCTGTGAAAAGTGTCTTTTATTTCTCCTTTATATATTTTATCTATTTAAATATAATATATATATATATTATGTTATATACACAGCAATTCCTGAACACCACAATTTAATCTAAATTTAATATAAATAGAAAAATTTCCATAGACCCATAAAAAATACAGTTTAATTAATAAAATAAATTTAACATTTATATATATATATATATGAATTTTCTTTAATTTTAATGATCAAATTCTCAATCAGTTTGCCCTTTTTTTTATAAACATATACACTTACAATACACAATCAATTGAAACTATCTATTTTTAACCTACACTTTCTTTAATTGTACTCATAAAATTTCTATTTTAACAAATAGGTAAATTTTAGAATCACATTTATTGGGATTATTTTCCTTCTTATCAATTTTCTACATGGCAATGAACTTATTTACAACAAAAATAATATCAATGAAATGTTTTAATCATTTGCTTATAATTTTTCTTCTAAGGAAAGAACATTGCAAAATAAACATTTTTAACATTATAACAACAAATTCTTTCTTTTCATAGTAACGAAAAATTCAACTTCATATAATTTATTAAAATTAATATTTTCACAAATCATATAATGAGATAAACTTTAACAAACTTATTTATAACAACAACTAATTCACAACTTTGCAAATAGGATTATAAGGAAATAGACAATTCTAATATCCTTTTAAAAACAAATTTCTTTTCTTCTTTCTCACACAAATGGTAAAATTTAATAAACAATAAAATTACAACTATCATCACAATAAGGTAGGATTCTCTCATAACTCCAAAATACCAATATTTACAACAAAAGAGAGAATGCTCTCCTCTTGGTGAATCAACAAGGATGAAGCTATTAAATGACCAAGCTCTCCTTAAGACTTAAGGAAAATAAAATATTTTCCAAGTTCAAATAATCTTTTCCAAGCTTCACAATAAGCTCCAAGAACCTGCATATCATACAAGGGGAGAAAACACCACTCAACTTGCTCTCCTCCCTACTGTAGACCCGCAAGAGGGTCACCCCCGAGCTAGGGAGATCATCCACACACCTAGGGAATCCAAACCACTTCACAACAAAGCAATACAACATCCCTCAAACACAATTACACCCTTGGATAGTTACACAACACAACTCAACTAAAGTGAGTCAAAGATGGGTAGGAGAGTGGACACACTCAACTCTAGACTGCCACCTTTCAACAATATTTCAACACAAATTTTCCTCATGGCCTCAAGCCAAACAAGTAAACCAAGAACTCCAAGAAGATCATATTTTGGCTCTCAAGCCATGTGACAAATTTACTCAAATTACTCAAATGCCCTCTAGGCTTTCAACATCCCAAAACAAGGCAATCACCTCGAGGAGGATCACTCCTCCCCTACCCCATACTTAATGAGCATTTCTCCCAAGTGGAAGAAGCTCTATCAACAACCCACCAAAAGTTTCCCCACAATAACAAAAAAAATACAACATAAGCAAAATAAACATTTTCACAAATCCTTCACGCAACAAATAGAAAATGCAAAGGAAAGGCCTTGAAATCCAACCTTAAAAAGCGCTTTAATGGATGAAGTTGATGTAGAGCTCCACTAAAATCTCCTTCAACCTAAGTCACCAAACTCTCTCTATCCTTTTCTCCAAAAACAATTTCCAGTAAACCAAAAATCCTCAAAAATTCAACAACCCTTCTCCCTATCCCAAGTGGGAAGAAAATAACCCCACCCATGATCTTAGAGGAATGGGGAGGTGACACTTGTCACCTCCTCACTCTTCCTCCCAAACACTATTGTGTCCCAAGGGATGGGTGTTGACACATGTCACTCACCCATCCTCAAAGTCTTCCTTATCCCTTACCACATGTCATCTCTCTTACACATGGGAGAGAAAAGGGGGATTGGAGAGGGAAAGGATGACACATGTCTTCCCCTCCTTCCCTCTCATGAAGGACCACAAAACTCTATGGGGACTCTCACCAATTGTGAGAGGGACTTGAAGTCAAGTCCTCCACCATTGGTGGATTTTGGAGTCTTCTCAAGCCTTGGGAATTGAAGAGGGATGGGCTTGAGTGTTGGTACCACTCATCCTATTCCTCCCATGCCTCCAAATTCGTCACTTAACTTCAGTGTGAAGTTAAGGTGACCATACAGAGGTTTACCAAGGGTTACCCAAGTCAAAAGAGACCCTAGGCCCATGGGGTATAACCCAGGGTCAACTTTAACCTAGTTAGGACACCAAGGGTCAAGTTAAGACACAAGAAAAGGGTCTCAAAAATTTAAATTTAAAAAAATAAATTTCAAATACAATTCTTACAACACAAATCATAATTCCAATTTACAAGAGGGTAGATCTAACCCATTCAACCTCATGCAAGAAAGCATTACAACATTAATTCAAACATAGAGTTGATCTCAGTTCCTAGTGGAACCAGATTGGCTTCACAAGGGATTACAACATAAGGTGCGGAATAATCTCTAGTATCTGTGGTTTTGTTAGAAATACCTGCACACTAAATTTCAAAGTTAATTCCACATATAAATATCAGAGCCGAAGAAAATTTAAAACATGCATTCCTAAAACATACCACAGTTCTCATAAGCATAATGAAATCTCATTACAATTTTCTTTCTAACATCACCCAATTAGTTTTCCTGTAATGTAAACATCTATCTAACATCACCCAATTAGTTTTTCCTATAAAATAATAAACTCTAACAGTTCAGAATCTGGGATCAACAATCCCACAAATATAAAAGTATCAGCAATAGTAAGGTAAATAGTCACATGAATAGAATGAAAAAGGGTAGGCCTCACATCCTCTCTCCCTAAGACTATACTTCCTCCTGGAAGTCATCAAAGAGGTGAGAATAAAGAGTCCACAGTCTCGTTGCATCCTCCCATGTCACAGTGACCTCGTCATACATGTCCCACTAGACCGTAACCTGGTCCAGCTCTCGACCTCGAAGGCCCGGCGTCTAACGAGCCAATATGCAAATTGGTTCCAAAGCCAACTGTTCTTTCACCTCTACTCATAGTGTTAATAGCGGGGGCCTGGAACTCAGCCTGGTGGTTATCAACCACTGCAAACATAAGGTGGGACTTACCCACATTTCCTACAATCTGTCCTGAACCTCCCATACGAGGCTGCCCCCTACCATAAAGCCCTAGGGGCACTCTCTAACTAGGTGACCTTCACCACCACATACAAACATGATCCCCTAGGTTGACATTGCACTGTCTGTGTCCTGCTAGACTGTTGTTGTCTCAGTTGATCTGTAAAACCCTGTGTTTCTCCGAAGGTCTTTTGTGTCCTTGCAGGTCCCATAGATGATCCTTGCTATCTCTGATCCCTATGTGGGCCCTATTGTTGCCAATCATAGTTCTGTCCTCCCTGAACCCTTTGCTAGGGTCTAGATCTCTGTTGATGATGTTGCTGCTGTGGAGGCCTAGGAAGTAATGATGAAGAATTATATCCTCCTCTCTGTGGTGTGTTTTGAGGCCTACAAAAGTTTTGTTGTTGTTGGGGATTACGATCCTGATACTGTAGGTGTGAATTCTGCCCTCGTCCCTGAATTTCCTCTACAATAAGGGCCTTTTCGATAGCCTCACTCATAGTCTGGGGGTCTGCCATATGTACTGGTCCTGTTATTCCATGATTTAGTCCTCTGATGAATTTGTGTACTAGGAGTTTCTTGTCATGGAGTCACTCTGTGTAATGAGAAAGCTCAATGAATCGGCTCTCATACTGAGCAACCGTGAGTCCTCTCTGCTATAAATCATGGAACTCATCTATCCTGCGCTATCTGTAATGCTCTGACAAATATCACGCATTAAAGCATTCTATGAAGATATCCCAAGTGAGTGTATCTAAGGATAGTCGGTGCTTGCACTCCTCAGTGCACCACCAGGTAGCTGCTACATCTCTCAAAAGATGTACTACCACTCATGCTTTCGTGTTGCTCATGTAAGGTCGCAATGTGAAACACTTGTCTAGACTAATCAGCCAAGCCTCGGCCACAACTCCCTCTATAGCTCCTGCAAAGGTAGGTGGGTTGAGCCTAAGCAGGTCTCTAATGGGGTCTCCTCTGTCTCTAAGTCCTACCACTAGCTCATCCAACCCATGCTTGTACGGTCCATGATTTATCTGCTCTACTCTTATGGTCTCATCTCATCTTGAAAGTCTCAAAGCACTCCTACTCCATGCACGGTAGGCTGACCCTACCTCCTCTACTGTAGTCTCAGGGACCTCTATGAAAGGTTCCATGCTTGGCACCTCTCGTGGATCGATGTGGGGCTCCACATATGGCTCATCACATGATTCAGCACGTAGCTCCTTACATGGCTCCTCTCATGGATCAACACAAGGCTCATCACGTGGATCTAGAATAGCTGGCAGTAATCTTTCTAACATGGCCTATAGTGTCTATAGAATCTGTGGACCTATGTCAAATACTAGTGGTGCTTGTGGTATTGGTGGTGCCTGTGGTGCTGGTGGGTCTACTATAACTGTGGGTGCTCATCCCTCTACTAAGGAATCACTGTGCACCTTGATGGACATTGTGTTGTATGATCACACTCGTCGAACATGTTGGGGAGGCATCCTACAAAATAAGGTAGACACTAATTAATCAAAGTTGCAGAATAAATAATGTGCCCAAATATGCCCAGTGTTTAAACTTGGGCTCTGATACCAAATGTCATGCCCACATTTCCCATGCGGTCACAACATGCATCACATGTGTCATGTGGTCATGACATAAAATATAAAAAATTTTCCCATGCTTCCCTAGAAACCCCCTCACACACATAAGTGTGCTCGGTGGCGTACGCTTAAGGAGTAAACAAAACAGTTGTTAGCAAGGTAACACACACGTGCGTATACCCAAACGCAAGAAGGCCAACAAGGGGGTCTTCACAACACGGTTGACGTCACTACAAGGGTTGAACTTTCTAACCTTCTAAACCCTAGATTCTAAAAGAATCCAGCAGCATAACGCCTCATGGACGTGAGTGGGATTTATTACACAAACACTAATCTTGATCACGTGGTTTCCTGACTTAGGTTAATTTCACTAATTACATTGGTAAAACAGTTCATTAAGTTAATGGGGCATTTTTCAACAAAGTCCGATCATCTGTTCCCTTTCACATTTTCTAAAATTTAATAATTATTTTCTCCTCCTTTAGACTTAGCATTTTCAACAAAGCCTGTTCATTTTCCCTCTCTTCTGTTTCTCTGAAATTTAATTTTGATTGTATTTCTATCACGTTCTCTTTACTATTTCTCTGAAATTTAATTTTGATTGTATTTATTTATGTTTATCCTTCTTTTCTTCACGTTCTCTATCAATCAAAGTTATCACTGCATCCTTTACATTATTCCTAATTTCTTGGTAGACCAGATCACTTAAACAAGGTTTGCTAACTTTGCTTGACATAGTCTCCTAGGTTTCCGTTCTAGTTTAATTCAACATTTGAATTATTTTTTATAATTAACTTGTCCCTAATCAGGATTAACGGTAGGTCAAACTTACTTAGTTCTCTTAGCCCTTTCTGGAAATCTGCGCATTTTCTCCTCATTATTTTTCAAGGTTAACTTTTCTTTCTCTTTCTCTCTCTTTTTCTCAATTGGATGTTTACTCCATCTACAGTCCGAGTTTACAATGGCCACATATGGAATGCCTGTGATGGCTTATTTGCATTTATAAAGATATGCATATCTATAGAAATCCAAATAAGCATATATAATGTATATATATGCTTATTTGCATTTTTAATTATAGATATATTTTTCTTTTCATTTTCTTGGTAATTTAAATGAAATTTATTAAATCCTGAAACCGCATTTCCCTTACAGTTTGATTTAATATAAATATATATATTATCATCAAAATATATAGCCCCTATTTTATTTATTCTTTTTTTTTTACAAAATTACCCATAGATAATATATCTTTATATATATATTTTTTATTTATAACATTGAGTATTATTTTATTTCCATTGATACCCTTCTTTTGAATATCATTGAGGAACAAAACCTAACTTTTATCTTTTTGTGTATTGGTTGTGCAGGGATGAGAAGGGTGGCGGTAATGGTGGAGGCCGCAGGTGGCATGGGGCAGAGGGAGGTCATATGGGAGAGGAAGCCAAGCGCAGGTTGCGCGGAGGGACAGGGGACCACACAAAGGAGGTGTGTGAGGGTCGTGGCAGAAGTAACCGTAGGGAGTGGCGGTTAGGAGACCGGCTGAGGTGGAATTCACGGTGGAGAAACAGGAGTGAGGACTATGTTTTGGCCATGGAAGGGGTGAAGTATGACGGGGGCGAGGGGAGTCCGGAGTCTGCGGGGCTGTGTGTTAACGGGGGTGTGGAGAGGGGTGGATTCCCCAGCCACATCCCACTACATGGGGTGTGCGTGGGGGCTCTACCCCTCCCCACCCATTATGTAAAGCCTGCGGTGGGGGTTCAAACCCCCACCAATATTAATTTTTTTTATATTTGTCTTTATTTCAAAACCAGAGCCTGCGAAAAGTGTATTTTATTTCTCCTTTATATATTTTATCTATTTAAATATAATATATATATATATTATGTTATATACATAGCAATTCCTGAACAACACAATTTAACCTAAATTTTATATAAACAAAAAATTTCCACAGACCCATAAAAAATACAGTTTAATTAATAAAATAAATTTAACATTTATATATATATATATATATATATGAATTTTCGTTCAATTTTAATGATCAAATTCTCAATCAGTTTGCCCCTTTTTTTTATAAACATATACACTCACAATACACAATCAATTGAAACTATCTATTTTTAACCTACACTTTCTTTAATTGTACTCATAAAATTTCTATTTTAACAAATAGGCAAATTTTATTTATTTTTAAACAAAAGTGGCGGACCACTATAATTATATTAAAATTAAAATAATTACAAACCCTGGTTCGATGAGCATACTGGCAGGAAAGAACCAGGGAAGAAAACCTCCAGTTATAGCTCGCAAAACCAAAAAAGCTCCAAACATTTCACAAAAATAGGAGCAAGATTTTACATGAATAATTTGAATAGAATATTACATTTTAATCATCGGACGGAGGAGGCAAAAACCCAAAAAAGCTACTAACTAGCCCAGGTTCACTTCAGCATTCAAATCCTGCACAACATAATTTGGATCCCCCACAGCCTGAACTTCAATAGGCGAACCCAGAGGGGGAGGAAGAAGAGGATGGAATTGCATTAAAAACAGCAGAGCTTGAAATATTTCATCCACTCTGTTTGAGAAGCCTTCACCAATCTCACTACCATGAGCATGTAAAGAAAGGTGTAGAAAATCCTCGTCCTCATGCAACGGAGAAGAATGAACCGCATTAAAAATGCAATTGTGGGCAGGAGAGTGAAGAACTTGACATTTGGTGAAAAGACCACTAATAAGAGCTTCTGAACTAAATAAATCATAATTCTGAAAGGTTGCATCAACAGTTTCATCAGTAAAAAGAAAATGATGAACAAACTTATCAATAAGCTGACGAACTATGCCAATATCCTGTAATAAGTCCATAGCATTAGAAACAAAAACCATAAAAATCTGAGAAGGGTAAAGAACTTGAACACGGCCTTCAAGTATGTCTCTGCCCGCAACTTCCCTAATGGCTTCCTCCACCTCCGGGCTGTCTATAGTAAAGACATAACTTAAACCATCCAGAGACACAGAACCGATGAAAGCAGACTCCCATTTTGAGATAGGAAAGAATAAACGGTGATTAAGCTAAATTTCCATTGCATCGAACAGAGCAAACAACAAGAAAAGAAGTATGATTAAACATATTAAGCAATAGCAATATATAACCCAAAGGATCAATAGATCATAATTAGCAGGTGTCATCACCCATGAGGGAAATGAATGAAACATGTTGCGGGCCGGCGCTGTAAGAGAGCAAGTACAAATAGCTTGCCGAGGAAAGGAATCAATGGACAACATAAATCACAACGCAGATGAACGACGCATGTGGAAATAATGACAACACCAAGGAGGAACTATTAGCTGCCACAGCCATGAAACCACACAAGTGAGAATTAATTCACATACCTTAAACAATCAAAGTGTACTATATCCGCCAAATGTGGATATTGGCCAACTAAATCCTCATCAAAATAAGTTAGAGAAGAGTCTAAATCAAAACCCAAGTTAGCAATAGCGTTAGCCAATCTATTACCCTCTCTTAGGGTATGTGAAATAATGAAGCTATCAAATGCATCCAAAAGATGCCATGCCTTGTGCAGGAGGTAATCTAATTGCCAATTAAAAGTATGATGCTTTTCCAAAGCATTAATAATAATTAAAGAATCACCTTCAATATGGAGTCTAGAGATCTTTAAACTAATAGCCACCCTAAGACCCTCAACAAGAGTGAGGGTCTCAACCTGGTTATTAGTACCATCAAAAATTTTACCAGAGAAGGCTTTGAGAATTTCACCTTTCTTATTTCGAAAAACCCCGGCAATAGAAGAAGGGCCCGGATTGCCACGAGAAGCCCCGTCAAAATTAAACTTAATGAAATCACCAGAGGGGGGCAATCACTTAACTGACCTTCTATCCACCTGAGTGACTGCAGAAGAATGTGAAAAAGAAAATGAACCTAAAGAGGGCCAGTTTTCCAAAATGGAATTATCCCATGAAGTGAAGTGAAGAGTAGAAGACTTCAATGATTTAAGATAGTTCACCACCACCTCTGAGATAGAATTTTCAATAATAAAGGAAACAAACTGAAAATCCTTACTAACATTTCTAAAAATCCTTTGATTCCTTTCCAACCAAATATTCCAAATAACAATAGAAGGAGCAACAAGCCAAATAACAGCAAAAGTAGAACCTTTAAATAAAATGGGCCAACTTTTAAAAAGTTCCAACAAAGAATTAGGAAGAGGAGAAGACCAACTTAATTTGGAAAAGAGCCAAGGCCAACATGAAAAGGCAAAAGAGCAAGAAATAAACAGATGATCTACCTCTTCTACACATAAACCACAAAACACACAATTGAAGGAATCCATAATCCCCAACCTGGCCAACCTCTGACCTATTAAAATTTTAGTTTTCAAAGCTAACCAAGCAAAGGCTCCAGCTTTTTGAAGACAAGCAACATTCCAACATAATAGCTGAGGCCAATCCAAATCAGAAGGAACATCCATGGAAGAAAGATATCTATAACCATCTTTAACAGAATAAGAACCAGTGTTAGAAAAGGACCAAAATAAAACATCTTCTTTTGGTAAGAAACAAACCCTTCTTTTACTTAATATTTGACTAAGAAGGAGCTTTTGATTCTCAGGAATAGGACAAGTTGAAAAATCTCTCCAATGAGAACTGTAAAGAGAGCCTTCTTTAGTGATTGAAAGATAGTCACTAACTCTAACACCCCAAGAAGAAGAAAGATAAGATTTAGCTTGAACCAATTCCTTAATCGAGGAGAGAGGAGAAAAACCATTCCAAGAATCATCCCAAAAAGAGGCTTTAGAACCATTAAAATTTTTCTAGGAAAGATGAGGTAAAAGAACTCTCCTGCAAGAAACTAAAAAATTCTAGATTGAAGAACCCTTAGGAGGATTAGAAACGGTAAAGATCCTGTTAGGGGAAAGGGAGTCTAAGTATTTATATTGAAGGAATTTACACCATTTAAGATCCGGATTAGAAAACATCTTCCAAGCCAACTTAGCACCTAAGGCTTTATTATGCACAGAGAGATTATGAATTCCCGAACCACCAGAAGATTTAGGAACACAGACCTTATCCCAAGCAACTAAAGAAACTTTATGACCTTCATCAACAGATCCTTTCCATAAAAAAGAACTCAAAGATTTTTGGATTTCCTGAATTACACCTCTTGGAATATTTAACACAGAAAGCATATATATAGGAACAACAGTTAAAACAGATTTTAAAAGAGTGATTCTACCAGATAAAGTTAACCATCGAGCCTTCCAAAGAGCAATTTTAGTATGAATAGAATGAGAGACCTTTGCCCAAAAGGACTTCTTTTGTGGACCAAAGAATAAAGGGATTCCCAAATATAGACTAGGTAAAGTCTCCAATTTAACTTTAAGGATAGAAACAATCCTACTTTGTAAGGAAGGTTTAGTATTAAAGAAATAAATTTTAGATTTATCCAAATTGACTGCTTGATTTAATGCAGAACTATATTTAGAAATAACCTTCTGAATACATTTAGCCTCTTTGATAGAAGGGAGACCAAACAACAGAGTATCATCTGCAAACAAGGTATGTGTTACCGAAAAAGAAACGCCTGGAATCTGAATCCCTTTCCAATTAGATAAACTATTTTGCAATAAAATTTCTCTACTAAAAGTCTCAGCCATTAAAATGAAGAGAAAAGGGGATAAAGGATCCCCTTGTCTTATACCTTGAGAAACTTGGAAGAAAGCAGTAGGACTACCATTAATGATTACCACTGATCGAACCCCCAAAATACAAGAATGAATCCATTTACACCATTTCTTATCAAAACCAAATTTGAGAAGAACTTTTAATAAAAAATTCCAAGAAACCCTATCATAAGCTTTCATCATATCTAGTTTGAGCATCATAGCAAGAAGCTTAAGATCTTTAATTGAATGCAAAACTTCATGAGCCAAGATTGCGCCATCTGCCGTTTCCTTACCAGGAACAAAACCTCCTTGTTCAGAGGAAATAATTCTTGGAATAAGCATGGCTAACGTCAAGGAAATAGCTTTTGTAAATATTTTATAAATAGTGTTGCATAAAGAAATCGGTCTAAACTGAGAAAAAGAAGAGGGAGCAGTGGATTTAGGGATTAAAACAATAAAGGTTGCATTCATTTCTTTAAGAATATTACTATGTTTCCTTGATTCTTCCAAGGCCAACCAGACATCCTTCCCCATAAAATCCCAACATTTCTGAAAAAACAGAGGAGTAAAACCATCCAGACCAGGAGCCTTATCAGGGTCCAAAGAGAAAACTACTCCCTTAACTTCTTCCAAAGAAAATTCCTTCATTAATAAAACATTATCATTATCATTCAACAACTTAGGAATATTGTCTAGTAGAGAATTGCATAGCTCTTCCGAGGGTTCATTCGAATTATTGGATAACAGATTCGAGAAAAAGGAAATAGCCTCCTGTTGTAAAAGGATAGGATCTGATAGTAGGGACCCATTAGAATTAGCAATATGATGAATTTTATTAACCTATCTATTCATTTTAACAGAAGCATGAAAGAATTTAGTATTTCAGTCCCTAGCTTGCAACCAAGTTTCTCTTGATTTTTGACGCCAATACTCTTCTTCTCTAGCCAAGAGTTCATCCAACTCCAACTGGAGCTGTTTTTGTTGGTCAAAGGTTGAACTATCCATGCCACAATTGATAATATGAGAGTTTATCATGAGAAGCTTTTTTTCAATAATCTCTTTCTCTTTAAAGATATTCTTAAAATGGGAAACATTCCATGCTCTTATAAGCTTTTTTATTAAATGCAGTTTTCTAACAAGCTGAAACATTCTAGATCCTTCCACAAAAGGCAAAGTTTCCCACCAGGATTTTAATAACGGAAGAAAAGAAGGATCTCTGAACCACATTGATTCAAATTTAAAAGGCTTTTTCAAACTTGGTTGAGATTCGAAAACATCAATTTCTAAGAGAATAGGAAAATGATCAGACCCTAAGAAAGAAAGAATCGAGGAAGAAAAAGAACCCTGAAAAGATAACCAAGGATATGACAATAAAAATCTATCAAGCCTTTCTGCTATACTAAGGAAGTTTTTTCTTTTATTAACCCATGTAAATCTCCCATTAGAAGGCAGACAATCGAACAAACCATTATCACTAACAAATGCAGAAAAGTCCATCATAACCTTAGAAGGGGGAATAATACCGCCTTGTTTTTCATTCGTATTTAAAACAGCATTAAAGTCCCCTCCCAATATAAGTTTCTCCTCAGGTAAGGAATGAACAATATCAGTTAAAGAATCCCATAATCATTCTTTATCTACTGATGAAGTTGGGCCATAAACATTAATTAGACCAAATTTCAAATGATGTTCAAAGAAAATTTCTACAAAAAGCCAATTAGTGGTTTTAGAAACAAGAGTCACTTCCACACACCTCTTATCCCATAGGACAACTAAACCCCCAGAAGCTCCAATAGAAGATGAGCTTAAATAATTCCATTTCTTCCATAATTTAAAAACTTTTTCTACTGATTGGTCAGACAATTTAGATTCTTGAAGTAGAACTAAATGAGCACTTGATAAATCAATCTGATGTTTTATCAGGCATTTTTTGTTAGGAGCATTAATGCCCCTAACATTCCAAGAAATAATCTTCATTATACCTGAGGAGAGCCCTCGACTCTCCTCAATGCTAATCTTGTTAACATTTTTTCAAGAGTTTTTTGCACACCTACTTCAATTTCTTCCTGAGTAACCCTAACTTTCAATTTTCTTCCTCTAGTCTTCGGAGGGGAAGATAAAACCATAGGTGTCTCCAAAGGAGTTTGAGAGATACCTAAAATTGAGTCATTCGGAGCATCAATCTCATTTAAAACATCATCAGCAATCTTTTCAATAAGTTCCTCCCCAACCTTAGTAACCACTTCATCAATAAAAGTTTCTGCCTCTTGTAAAGAAAAAGGAAAAACCTCATCAACATCTATTTGATCTATAGAGACATTACTAAAACCTTCCCTTTGAGCAGAAATCTTTGTAGACAGAGGTGAAACAGAAGGCAAATTGACAGGAGAAGAAGATCTCAGAGGATCTTCATTATCAAGACAAGAAACAGGGTCCAAAAGAACTTCAGAAGGTTGAGGCAAAGGTTCCTCAGGAGATACCACAGAAACATGATTATCTAGTGAAGAATTCGCTAGCCCTGAAGGTACACTATCAACATCGACAACTTCTAAATTTTGGGCATTAACCAAATAATCTAAAGAAAGTTCAGGGAATATATCTGAAGCACCTAATAAAACCTCATTAGAATGATCATGGTCAATACACTTAGCTCCACAATCTAAACCTTTCAAGGCTACCTTAACAGAAACAGGGACACAATCATCCAAAAACTTAGAATTGGTTCTATCTCCTAAAACAACTTCATTATTAACCTCAGGTAAATCAAAGTCCTTACCCTGAGGACTAACCAAAGGATCCTCATGCAAACACGATTTTCCCTTTGCCACCCGTTCCTCAGAAGAAAACAAATTATCAAATTTAAAAATGGTATCTGGATCTTCGAAAATGATCTTTTGGATCCACGAGGATTTAGAAGTTTTCAAAATGATATTTTCTAAGAAAGTATAAGAAGTATTCATAATCAAACACATTTGAACTGGGAGCTTAGTGTCTTTAAATGTTAAGAGATCATGATTAATGAAAAACCCTAACATCTGAGCAATGAATTTTAAAACAATTAAGTCTCTGTATTCCAAAGGTAAATTAGGAAAATTTATCCAAAAGGGGAAGAAGTTATCATTACTCTTAGATGGACTGAAATTTGGAAACCATGGTTGTAAATGCATACCCTTCCCATTAAAAAACCATGATTTGATTTCCAGAATTAAATTTTGCATTTCCGCAGATGAAAAGATTGCAACAAAAAACCCCAAAGATTCATCCAACATAAAAAAATTTGTCACACCTTCCCAATTATCAATAACCCAAGACTCCAAATTCACAGAAACCAAAAAACAATTCCAGATCTTACCTATTAATGTGGTCTGAGAAAGATCCTGCACATGAGGATCAATAAGGTCATCGGGTAATTGAACCTCTAAATTAATACCTGATGGCAAATTGACATTTTTCTAAACTGCCTTAGGAATCCAAACTTTTTTGACAGGGGGAGTTTGCTGTTGAAAACGATGAAAAACATTCCCAAACCTAGAAACCCTAGATCAGAACCCCTCTCGACCAAAATTCACCTATCTATTAGTCCTCAAACCCGGAGAGAAGACATCATGGAAACCATTCAAAGCCTTAATAAAATCCGCAAATAAAGATTCTTGAGATGGCAATGAACTTATTTACAACAAAAATAATATCAATGAAATGTTTTAATCATTTGTTTATAATTTTTCTTCTAAGGAAAGAACATTGCAAAATAAACATTTTTAACATTATAACAACAACAAATTCTTTCCTTTCATAGTAACAAAAAATTCAACTTCATATAATTTATTAAAATTAATATTTTCACAAATCATATAATCAGATAAACTTTAACAAACTTATTTATAACAACAACTAATTCACAACTTTGCAAATAGGATTATAAGGAAATAGACAATTCTACTATCCTTTTAAAAACAATTTTCTTTTCTTCTTTCTCACACAAATGGTAAAATTTAATAAACAATAAAATTACAACTATCAACACAATAAGGTAGGATTCTCTCATAACTCCAAAATACCAATATTTACAACAAAAGAGAGAGAATGTTCTCCTCTTGGCAAATAAACAAGGATGAATCTATTAAATGACCAAGCTCTCCTTAAGACTTAAGGAAAATAAAATATTTTCCAAGTTCAAATAATCTTCTCCAAGCTTCACAATAAGCTTCAAGAACCTGCATATCACACAAGGGGAGAAAACACCACTCAACTTGCTCTCCTCCCTACCATAGACCCGCAAGAGGGTCACCCTCGAGCTAGGGAGATCATCCACACACTGAGGAAATCCAAACCACTTTACAACAAAGCAATACAACATCCCACAAACACAATTACACCCTTGGATAGTTACACAACACAATTCAACTAAAGTGAGTCAAAGAGGGGTAGTAGAGTGGACACACTCAACTCTAGAATGCCACCCTTCAACAATATTTCAACACAAATTTTCCTCATGGCCTCAAGCCAAACAAGTAAACCAAAAATTCCAAGAAGATCATATTTTGGCTCTCAAGCCATGTGACAAATTTACTCAAATTACTCAAATACCCTCAAGGCTTTCAACATCCCAAAACAAGGCAATGACCTCGAGGAGGATCACTCCTCCCCTACCCCATACTTGATGAGCATTTCTCCCAAGTGGAAGAAGCTCTTTCAACAACCCAACAAAAGTTTCCCCACAATAAGAAAAAAAATACAACATAAGCAAAATAAACATTTTCACACATCCTTCATGCAACAAATAGAAAATGCAAAAGAAAGGCCTTGAAATCCAACCTCAAAAAACCCTTTAATGGATGAAGTTGATGTAGAGCTCCACTAAAATCTCCTCCAACCTAAGTCACCAAACTCCCTCTATCCTTTTCTCCAAAAACAATTTCCAATAAACCAAAAATCCTCAAAAATTCAACAACCCTTCTCCCTATCCCAAGTGGGAAGAAAATAACCCCACCCATGAGCTTAGAGGAATGGGGAGGTGACACTTGTCACCTCCTCACTCTTCCTGCCAAACACTATTGTGTCCCAAGGGATGGGTGTTGACACATGTCACTCACCCATCCCCAAAGTCTTCCTTATCCCTTACCACATGTCATCTCTCTTACACATGGGAGAGAAAAGGGGGATTGGAGAGGGAAAGGATGACACAAGTCTTCCCCTCCTTCCCTCTCATGAAGGACCACAAAACTCCATGGGGACTCTCACCAATTGTGAGAGGGACTTGAAGTCAAGTCCTCCACCATTGGTGGATTTTGGAGTCTTCTCAAGCCTTGGGAATTGAAGAGGGATGGGCTTGAGTGTTGGGACCACTCATCCTATTCCTCCCATGCCTCCAAATTCATCACTTAACTTCAGTGTAAAGTTAAGGTGACCATACGGAGATTTACCAAGGGTTACCCAAGTCAAAAGGGACCCTAGACCCATGGGGTATAACCCAGGGTCAAGTTAAGACACAAGAAAATGGTCTCAAAAATTTAAAATTAAAAAAATAAATTTCAAATACAATTCTTACAACACAAATCATAATTCTAATTTACAAGAGGGTAGACCTAACCCATTCAACCTCATGCAAGACAACATTACAACATTAATTCAAACACAGAGTTGATCTTGGTTCCTAGTGGAACCAGATCGGCTTCGCAAGGGATAACAACATAAGGTGTGGAATAATCTCCAGTATCTTTGGTTTTGTTAGAAATACCTGCACACTAAATTTCAAAGTTAATTCCACATATAAATATCATAGCCGAAGCAAATTTAAAACATGCATTCCTAAAACATACCACAGTTCTCATAAGCATAATGAAATCTCATTACAATTTTCTTTCTAACATCACCCAATTAGTTCTCCTATAATGTAAACATCTATCTAACATCACCCAATTAGTTTTTCCTATAAAATAATAAAGTCTAACAGTTTGAAATCCGGGATCAACGGTCCCACAAATATAAAAGTATCAGCAACAGTAAGGTAAATAGTCACATGAACAGAATGAAAAAGGGTAGGCCTCATAGGGTTGTATATCTTATCCAACGCTTGGCTAGTGGAAGCACTCATGGTTTCTGCGTAGTGAATTTTATGATGTTTCTATCACATTTACAAAGCTTAACAATACTCCTGCTCTGTGCACGTTTTGTTTGTCTTTGAATCCAGCCTTGGTGGTACTCGATTCAGAGAGCTTCGTGATATAGCCCTATGGTTATCCTTGAAATCTAAATTCATAGTATAACCTTGGCTCTTTGTATGCATTGATGTTGTTGTTTATCATGATGTTGTAGACACTAACATGTTTCTTGTAGGGATGTGTTTGTCAGAACATTTCACGATCATAAAGTATATGTCACCTCCGGGGGGCATGGGTTTTGCCAAAGTTGGTGTTCCCTTGTGTGTTTTCTTCCTACCTTAACGTGCTTGATATCGATAACTGATATCAACCACCTTAAGGTGGGGGCATATATAAGATGAGTTGTCTGTTATAGATGTTAGCAATGTGTTTGTCCTCAGGTGCAAAGACCTGTATGATGAGTGCATCATGCATCCTGAGTGTGTTTGCAATCAACCAATCAATCATGTAAGCCCTCTGCAGAGGTAGGCTATTGAGCATATTCTTTATCTTAAGCCCTCTATGGAGGCGGGGATGGTGTATTTCTCAGAGCAGATTACATCATCTTGTCATTTTCAAAAGTCCTCTACGGAGGCGGGGAGTGGTTCTGTGACTAACTCAACCCTTAAGTGTGTCTTTGGCTATTGTTGTGGTGAAGCCCAATTATCGATGTGTGCTTGTAATGTAGTTGAGATATTGTTGGACCTAGAAATAGGTACACTCCATTGCTCATCTGCTATTTTTTCTCCATGTCTTCAAGTGTGTGTTTTAGCAATTCACTATCATACCCTAGATTGTTGTGTGATGTAGGGAAGCTTGGATTAGGGAATTTAATTACCAAATTATCTTCCCGTATGCTCAATTGACCATTAAATCCCTAATTATGTAAATACGGCAATAAACTAACAAATAACAGAAAAAGCTCTTGTAGACGGAAGTAAAATATCAAATCACAGAGTAGCTATTTTTGAGGTTCTAAGGCAGAATAGTCAGGGACACTGGTGTGGGTGCCCTAGTCCAAGGTACCAGTTTCTTCGCGGGATCCAGATGTCCTTTAGACACTAATCAACCCTGTGACTCCTATTTCTTGAGATTCGGCTACGAAGGACACTAGAGAAAACACCCAAGTCCTAGAAATGCTTCGGTGTCTTGCTTCTCTTCAGATCATGAATCTTTGATGTCTACCAATCCTTCCTACAACTTCACTTTTCCTAAATGTGATACCTATAACCTGCAATAACAAGACTTTGGGAGGGGGTTGTGGTGTTTAGAGGCTTGCCTCAGTCAAGCCCTAGAGGACACTTAAGTCTCAGAACACCGTTGTCAGATAGAAAGTGTGTACCCTTGTGAGGAAGAGGCAAAAACCAAAGGAATTGATAATGAAAACACAATATAATGTCACCTTGTAGTGAAGGTATCATGGGAGGAATAGGCTCTTCTTTCCATGATGAATGGATGCTCAAATCTACAAATACAAACACATAAACCACATAAGTCTACTCTTGCAACATAATGAAATCCTTGAATCACCTTGAGAACACAATAGCTTTCCAGTAATCATCTAGTTTACAAATGAATGCCTAAACATGCTTTTATATGCAACTACAGGCACTCTTGCCAAGATTTTCATAATTCAAACTTACCGTGTCAGCAAAGGACCCAAATAACAGTCATAAACCAACACGTAAAAATTGGGGCTACCCTAAAATAGGGTAGGACTAGGGTGCAGGCGTCCAAGTCCTTCCTCCTATTTTAGGTAGGGTACAGCTCAAGGGGTCCTCCTAGGTCCCATTTGTCATGTTACCTAGGGCTCATTCCATCGGGATGCCAAATTATGAACTAAGATGTCCTAAATGCATGCAAAAGACTTGGGAACTAAACCTTAGGAGGGAAATGTCCCCCGAAGGAACATTTTCTAATGTTACACAACTTACAACCGGTTATCATGGGACTATTTACCAGTTTAGAGTATTCCATCCCAAACTTATTTAAAAACTATTTCACATACTTAGACTGAGAAATGAATATACCTTTATCCGATTGATTTATTTGCAGACCTAAAAATAAATTCATCTCACCAAACATGGACATTTCAAATTCACTTTGCATTTCTCCAGCAAAAATTGTTCACATACCTTCATTGCCTCCAAAGATAATGTCATCAACAAAGACTATAACAATTAGGATTTGTTCATTATTGATCTTGAAATAGAGATTATTGTCAGTACTTACCCTTACTGAATCCTAACTGCATCAGATACTTATCCAACCTAGCATACCAGGCCCTGGGAGCTTGTTCTAACCCATACAATGCCTTCTTCAATTTGTGTACCATGTCACCCTGATGTGATGACTGGAATCCTTCAAGTTGTGCAATATAGACTTCTTATTCCAACTCTCCATTCAAGAATGTAGACTTTACATCCATTTGATATACCTTAAAATCTTTGTAAGTTGCAAATGCCAAAAGCATTCTTATGTTAGTTTCAAGACAGACAACTGAGAGGGGGGGTGAATCAATTGTCCCAAAACTTTCCTTTTATTAACCACTTAAATCCTTCTTGTAATTCAGTAGCATAATCATAAATCAATCATGAAACACAATGCAACAAATCAGGAGCAGAAACATATATGACACCAAGATTTTAATGTGGAAAACCCAGTTAAGGGAAAAACCACGTGGTGACTAACCTAAGATTGTATTCTCTGTTAGAAGAATAAGAAGAACTAAATGGCACATGCCAATTAGGGCTCACTATTCGAGTACACTACTCACAAGAGGCCCACTGCCTACAAGAGACACACTATCTGTAGAATAATAAATATTACATACTTGAACTAAAGATTAGCATCTTCACCATGCTTGAGTCAGTTCCATTTAAGCTCAATACTTCAACTCTGCCATTCACTTTTCTCTTTTCTACCACACTCTCATCTTCTCCCCGATGCTTTTGACATGACTTCACAACTCTTATTTATACAAGACATTGACTTTGGGATAATCATCAAAGTTGGCATACTTTATAGAGCAAATACATAAATACAACTTGATTTATTACACAAGAATTCATGTGAATCACCACACTATCTGCCACTTAGATCTGGGACTTAAATCTTCTTTGAGGAACATGTCATGCTTTGCAGAACATCTTCAAGATTATCTGCAAGATGTGTAAATCATCTACTAGGCCAAGTTTAGGAAGAACATCATCATTTGGAAGTAATTCTTCAATTATGAGCTCAATCTTCAATGCAGACCAATAACACAAATTGGACACAATCTAGAGACCCCCACAAGGTTGCCTGAAACACCAAGAATATCCACACCACTTCTGATTATTGAAATCATTCTCTTCTTCATCTAGAACCTCAAGAACATAGTCTGTCATCACTATCATATTGGAATATATGCTTGCGGACCTCCAGACCATGAACCAATTGAGTTTTCAATTCACATTGACTTTCTAAACACTCCACCAAATCCATAGAACAAGATATTGCATTTCTGGATCTCACCGGACCTATTTGTGTCACTCTATCACCTCTAAACATCTGCCAGAATTGATTTTACTCATATGGCCATAACTTCTTCAAATCTTCATGCAGACCTCTCAAATCTTTACTGGATCACCTTTAGACACATATCTACAAACCCTTTGATGTGCATCCTCTGATCTTCATTTTAGCTAGGATCTTCACTTTATAGAGCTTCACTGTCTTCATTGTTCTTCTCTATTTTTGATAGGACTAATTTTCTCAATATCCTTAGCACACAACTCATCCAATCCTTGACATCAATGTAATAGGAGTATGTTGACATCAATGACAACACCGGTTAGGCCCATACTTGCAACAATCTTCCCCTTTGTCAATGATGGCAACATATGATGTGAAAAACTATTTTAACCATCAAGATAAGTACTTCTCCTCAATGACTGACATAACTCCCCCTATCAACAACAATCATTCACGTCTTCTCTTCCTTTATTGTTGCCCCTTTGATCATCAACAAATTTTTGTTTTTCACATGTCTTCTCTCCCCCTTTGACATTAATGGCAAATGGCACATACTTGCATCACTCAAAATCATACAGACTGCTCCCCCTGAGTAACAGCTTCCCATCATCAATCTGGATCATGAGATATGACTGTGATATCTACTGGACTGATGCACATCAGTGCACCTTAATTTAGAATTAAAGGGGTAATAATCCCTAACTTCTCCCTGAGATACTCAAAAGAGTCCTTGGGTAGAGGTTTAGTAAAGATGTTTGTAATCTGATCCTTAGAGGGCACAAATTCCAATCTAACTTCATTCTTGTTCACCTGCTCTCTCAAAAAGTGAAACTTGATGGATATATGTTGTCTTTGAATGCAACACCAGATTTTTTGATATATTTATTGTACTTGAGTTATCACAAAAGATTGTGATAGGTTCCTCATATTCCACTCTAATGTCTCTTAGCATTTTCTTCATCCACAATACTTGAGTGCAACTGCCTGCTGCTGCAATATATTCTACTTCTACAGTGGATAGAGATATTGCCTCTTGTTTCTTTCTTAGCCAAGAAACCAATCTTTTTCCTAAAAAGAATGCTCCACCACTGGTACTCTTCCGATCATCCACATCTCCTTCCCAATCCACATCTGTATATGGATGAAGAGAAAAATCATGATCTCTAGGATACCATAAACCATACTCATTTGTTACTTTTAGATATCTGAGAATCCTCTTGATTGCCATGACATGAGATTCTCTAGGATTAGCTTGGAATCTGGAAACAAGACCAACAACATTCATAATGTCAGGTCTAGTTTGAGTAAGATGCAATAGTCCTCCAATCATTGACCTATACATTTTCTAATCAACCTTAGGAGAGTCATCATCTTTGCTCATTTTACATCTGGTTACCATGGGAGTATTCATTGGTTTTGAGTCTTCCATCCCAAATTTCTTCAACAATTCTTTCACATACTTAGTCTGAGAAATGAAGATTCCTTTCTTTGTTTGAGTGATTTGCAGACCCAAGAAGAAATTCATTTCCCCAAACATAGACATCTCAAATTCACTTTTCATTTGATTTGTAAAAGTCTTGCACATACTATCTCTTCCTCCAAAGATGATATCATCAACAAACACTTCAACAATTAAGATATTTTCATGATCAATTTTGAAGTACAAGTTACTGTCAGTAATACCTTTGTTGAAACCAATCTTCAAAAGATGTTTATCGAGTCTTTCATACCAGGCTCTTGGAGCTTGTTTGAGTCCATACAGAGCTTTATTCAACTTGCAAACTATATCACCTTGATCAAATAATTGAAGTCCATCCAGTTGCTCAATGTATACTTCTTCTTCCAAGTCACCATTCATGAAGGTAGACTTGACATCCATCTGATATACTTTGAAATCCTTGAAAGCAGCAAAGGCAAGAAATAATCTGACTACTTCAATCCTTGCCATCGAAGCAAAAGTTTCTTCAAATTCAACTCCTTCAACTTGAGGATAACCCTTATAGACTAATCTAGCTTTGTTTCTTACTACTTCACCATCTTCATTCAGTTTATTTCGGAAGACCCATTTGGTTCCAATCACATTTTTGTTTCTAGGTCTAGGAACAAGATCCCAAATGTGATTTTTCTCAATTTGCATCAACTCTTCCTCCATTGCTTTAGTCCATCTTTCATCATTGCATGCCTCACTTACTATTTTTGGTTCAATCTTTGAGATTAGACAATACTTTTCTGGGTCTTGAGCAATATTTCTTCTTGTTTGAACACCTTTACTTTTATCACCTATGATCTGATCTTTAGAATGATTCAGTCTTACATACCTGGGAGTTTTGGGAATTTCTTGCACTTCTATTTCTTAGATTGGTTCATTCAAACTTATCTCTTCTTCCTATATCTCAGGATTCTCCAAATTAGTCTGGGTCTGAATTTCAAAGGGGGCTTGGACTTCTTGAACCAAAATATCACTCTGATCATCTTCTTCATATTCATAAAATCTTGAGGGTTTTTCAATACCTTCATCAACCTTCACATTTGTACTTTCTATAATCTTTCTCAATCTCTTGTTATAACACTGGTATGCTTTGCTTTAAGTAGAATAACCCAAGAATAATCCTTCATCACTTTTAGCATCAAATTTGCCAAGGTATTCATCTCTTTTAATATAACATTTGCTACCAAAGACTCTGAAATACTTCATAGTAGGAGTGATGCCAAAGCAGAGTTCATAGGGAGTCTTACTAGTATTGCTTCTGATTTGTACTTGATTAAGAGTATAGACAGTAGTGCTTACAGCTTCTCTCTAGTAGATCTAAGGGACATTTGCTTCCATCATCATGGTTCTAGATGCTTCCTACATGGTCTAGTTATTTCTCTCCACTACTCCATTTTGCTGTGGAGTCCTTGGAGTAGATAAATATCTTTTTATCCCATGTTTCTCACATAATTCTATGAACCCTCCGGATGTGAATTCTCCACCTCTATCAAACCTAAGACATTTTATGTTTAATCCAGTTCCATTCTCCACCATAGCCTTGAATATTTTGAATTTCTCAAGAGCCTCAAATTTTTCTTTCAGAAAAGTCAACCACATCATCTGGGAGTGGTCATCAATTAATAACATGAAATATCTATCACCTTGTAAACTCTAGATTCTTACCGGTCCACATAGATCAAAATGTACTAAGTCCAACAATCTGGTAGAAGATTGTTCCTTACTTTTGAATGTGACTCTGCTCTGCTTACCCAACTAACATTCTTTGCACAAACTATTAGTAGGTTTCACCAGTCTTGGAAGATCTATTACAACCTGAGTGTTGCTTATCTTGATGATATTATCAAAATTCACATGACACATTCTCCTATGCCACAATGAACTCTGATCAATTTGGACAAATAAACAACTTTTACTAGTGCCAACCAAGTGGAAGATGTTACCTTTTGTTTGAGTACCAGATGCAATCTCTGTTCTAGAACTTTCTAAGATCTTACATTTTCTATTTTTGAATCAGAGATCATAGCCTTTGTCCACCAACTGTCCATCACTGAGAAGATTGTGCTTCAGATATTTAACATACAATACATCACTGGTTTTGTTCTTTCTATCAAAAGAAATAGTTCCTCTACCTTTGATTCAACCAGCAGAATTATCACCAAATTTTACAACTCCTCCTTCATATCTTTCCAAATCTATGAACTTATTTTTGTCGCCTATCATATGGTGGGAGCATCCACTATCAATGACCCAATCATCCTTTTCTTCAACTTGGGCAGCCAGAGCTCTTTCTATCATTTTATGATTGATAGATTCAGAGGGCATTAGATCTTCTTCCTTGGTGGCAATAAACACCCACTCACTTCTGGATTTGTTTCCTATCTCTGATTCATCATTTGTTACTCCTTCATCATCATCATCTTCATGAACATAGTAACATTTCTTTTGGAATCTTGATCTATTTGGATTTGCCCTTGAAAATCTTTCTAGACACCTTGTGGCAAAATGACCAATCTTGTTGCAATTAAAACATTTGAAGGGTAATTTTCCTTCATACTTACCAGATCCTCTTGGCAGTCTTTTTGGAATAAGGGCTTCAAGTTGAGAAGCTTTTGCTTCATCTTCTTCCAGATCTTTTCTTGCTTTCTCATACCATGATAGTTTCTTTGAGGAGTTCTCTCCTAGATCAAACTTTTGTTTGCCTTTTACAGAGGCACTAGCTTTGAATGCAAACTTAGTCTTGGGGGGGGCATCTCCAAACTCTACCAATTCAAATGCCACTAATTTTCCAGCCAATTGATCTCTTGTGATGTTTGAAAAAGATTTGAATTCTTCAATAGCAGCAACCTTGTATTTGTAAGCAGGAGGTAGAGATCTGAGAACTTTGGCAACAATCTCATCTTCATCCAAGATTCCACCAGCACACCTAATGCCACATACAAGCTCATTTACTTTTGGCATAAATGTAGTGATATTCTCATCTTCATTCATCTTCAACTTTTTGAATTTTTCTTTTAGACTCTGTAGCTTGGCACATTTAACATATTTGTCTCCTTCATGTAGAAGTTGCAGTTTTTCCCAAATCTCATATGTAGTTTATAGATCTATAACATTTCTCAGCTCCGAATCAAATAAGGCACTTAATAAAGCTTCTTTATCCCAAAGATTGTCTTCATCATCTTTGATTTCATCTACAGTTGTCGGACCATTCTTTGAAGGAACATACTTCTTTGAAGTCATGATCCAATATTACATTCCTATACATTGCAAGTGACATTCCATGCGACTTTTCCAAAGAGTGTAATTGGTTCCATGAAACCTCGGACTGTCCTTCTTGTAGGAAGACATCCTGGATCTCCTCAAGTAGTTAAGCTCTTTTAGAGGAACTTTGCTGGGATACCAATTGTTAGTTTCAAGACGGACAATTGAGAGGGGGGTGAATCAGTTGTCCCAAAACTTTCCTTTTATTAACCACTTAAATCCTTCTTGTAATTCAGTAGCATAACAATCAATCAATCATGAAACACAATGCAATAAATCAAGAGCAGAAACATATATGACACCAAGATTTTAATGTGGACAACCTAGTTAAGGGAAAAACCATGGGGTGACTAACCCAAGATTGTATTCTCTATTAGAAGAATAAGAAGAACTAAATGGCACATGCCAATTAGGCTCATTGCCCGAGCACACTGCTCACAAGAGGTGCACTTCCTACAGGAGACACACTGTCTACAGAATAATAAATATTACATACTTGAACTGAAGATTAGCATCTTCACCATGCTTGAATCAGTTCCATTTAAGCTCAATACTTCTTCTCTACCTTTCACTTTTCTCTTTTCTACCACACTCTCATCTTCTCCCTGATGCTTTTGAAATGACTTCACAACTCTTATTTATACAAGACATCAACTTTCAGATAATCATCAAAGTCAGCATACTTTATAGAGAAAATACATAAATACAACTTGGTTTATTACACAAGACTTGATGCGAATCACCACACTATCAGCCACTCAGATCTGGTACTTAAATATTCTTTGAGGAAAATGCCATGCTTTGCAGAGCATCTTCAAGATCATCCGCAAGATGTGTAAATCATTTGATCAGCCAAGTTGAGGAAAAACATCATCATCCGGAAGTAATTCTTCAATTACGAGCTCAATCTTCAATGTAGACCACCAACACAAACTGGACACAATCTAGAGACGTCCACAAGGTTTCCTGGAACACCAAGAATATCCACACCACTTCTGATTACTAAAGTCATTCTCTTCTTCATCTGGAACCTCAAGAACATAGTCTATCATCATTGTCATATTGGAATAGATGCTTGCGGACCTCCAGACCATGAACCAATTGAGTTGTGAATTCACATTGAATTCCTAAACACTCCACCAAATCCATAGAACAAGATATTGCATTTCTGGATCTCACCAGACCTATTTGTGTCACTCTGTCACCTCTGAACAGTTGCCAGAACTAGTTTTACTCATATGGCCATAACTTCTTCAAATCTTCATGCGAACCTCTCAAATCTTTATTGGAGCACCTTTAGACACATATCTACAAACCCTTTAATGTCCATCCTCTGATCTTCATTTTAGCTGGGATCTTCACTTCATAGAGCTTCACTATCTTCACTATTCTTCTCTGTTTCTAAGAGGACTAATTTTCTCAATATCCTTAGCACACAACTCATCCAATCCTTGACATCAATGCAACAGGAGTATGTTGACATTAATTCAACAAGAGTATGTTGACATCAATGACAACACTGATTAGTCCCATACTTGCAACATATTATAACTTCAATCCTTGCCACTAGTGTAAATGTTTCCTCAAAATCTATTCCTTCAACTTGAGAATATCCTTTGCATACCAACCTTGCTTTGTTTCTTACCACTTCACCATTCTCATTCATCTTGTTTCTTAAAACCCACTTTGGTGCTAATTACATTTTTATCTGCTGGTCTGGGAACAAGATCCTAGGTCTAATTCTTCTCTATCTCCATCAATTCCTCTTTCATAGCCTATACCCAATTCTCATCATTGCAAGCTTCATTCATAATCTTAGGTTCAATTTTGGAAATCAGACAAAAATTTACTTGTTCTTTTGCAGCTCTTCTTCTGGTTAGGATTCCTTTACTCTTATCTCCTATGATTTGATCTTCAAAATGATTAAGTTTTACATACCTTGGTGTCTTGTTAGAACTTTCCAGAGCTTGTTCCTCTTCATCCGAGCTATCTTCATGTTGCACCACTTTTGAAATATCTGGTTTATCTATTTCATATCCTCTTGATTCTAGAGACTTCTCCTTGCTTTCATCAACCTTGACATTTGCAATTTCAATGATCTTATTTAGCCTCTTATTATAGCACCAATAGGCCTTGCTCTTGGTGGAATAACTAAGGAAGATTCCTTCATCACACCTAGCATCAAACTTGCCTAGATCTTCTTCTCTTTTGATATAACATTTGCTACCAAAAACTTTGAGATATTTCACAATAGGAACTTTACCATACCACAATTCATAAGGAGTCTTAGAACTATTACCTTTGACTTGGACTTTGTTTAGGATATATACCACAATGTGAATTGCCTCTCACCAATATACTTCTGAAAGGTCAGCTCCCTTTATCATGGTTTTAGCAGCTTCATGACCTGTCATGTTTTTCCTTTCCACAACTCCATTTTGTTGTGGAGTTCTAGGTGTAGATAGTTGTCTCTTTATCCCTTGTTCTTTGCAAAAGAAATTGAATTCATTTGATATAAACTCTCCTTCTCTATCAGACCTTAAACATTTGATCTTCAAATCCATCTCATTTTCAACCATTTCATTAAATGCCTTGAACTTATCGAGAGCTTCTACTTTTTCTTTCAAAAAGGTAACCCAAGTCATTCTAGAATAATCAACAATAAGAAACATGAAATACCTATCTCCTTGCAAACTTCTTACTCTTGTAGGTCGACACAAGTTTGTATGCACTAGTTCCAGTAGTCCATCAACTGATTGGTCCTTTCTTTTGAAACTTGTTCTTGTTTGTTTTCCAAATTGACGCTCCTTGCAAATAGGATTAACAAGCTTCACAAGCTTAGGCAAATCTATAAAAGCATGTGCAGTACTTATCTTCATAATGTTATCAAAATTGATGTGACATAGCCTTCTATGCCATAGCCAACTTTCATTAGTCTGATCCAACAAACAATAATTATTAGTTCCTTTCAAGTGATAGATATTTCCTCTAGTATTCTTACTAGTTGCAATGACTATTGAGGAGCTTTCTCCGATCTTGCATCCATTGTCCTTGAATCTTAAATCATAACCTTTATCACACATTTGACCTACACTCAAAAGATTATGCTTTAATCCTTTCACATACAAGACATCTTCAGTATTATGCTTGCCATCAAAAGAAATAGATCCCTTTCCACAAATCTTACTAGCTGTATCATCTCCAAACCTAACTAGTTCACCATCATATCTTTCCAAACTCACAAACTTACTTTTGTCACTAGTCATGTGGTGAGAGCAGCCACTATCAATAACCCATTCATCTTTGTCTTCAACAACCTGAGCAACCAAAGCACTTTCCATTGGTTTTTCTTCCTTCACACAACTAGCAAGATTAGTAGACACAGGTTCTTCCTTAATAGCAATAAACAAGCATTCATTACTAGAAGTACAAGAATTGTCTAGTTCACCATTATCTGATACTCCATCATCATCAAAATCTTCAACATAATAATGTTTATTTTGGATCATATGCCTGTTCTCATATCTTTTTCTAGTTCTTTCAATTCTTTCAGGACATCTAGAAGAAAAGTGGCCTACTTTACCATAGGAAAAACATTTAAAAGCTAATTTACCTTTAAACTTATCAAATCGTCTTTGCAGTCTATCCACAAAGTTGGCTTCAATTTCATCAAACTCATCATCAGATTCTACCTTGTACTTGTTTGATCAGGAGGTTTTCCTAGAAGTACTAGCTTTGAAGGTAGTCTTGACTTTTGGTAGGGCATCACCAAACTCTCTCATCTCAAAGGTAGTAAGCTTACCATGTAACTGGTCTCTGTCAATAGATTTTATTTGCATAAATTCTTCAATTGCAACAACCTTGTGACTATAGGACTTTGGTAGTGATCTAAGAATTTTCATTACAACTTCCTTATCACCAAGAGTTCCCACCATACCTTTTATTCTAGTGGCAAGTTCATCAACTCTTTTCATAAAGGTTGTTATGTTTACATCTTCATTCATCTTCAAACTTTCATATTTCACTTTCAAACTTTGTAGCTTGGCCTCCTTCACAGAATCATCTCCCTCATATAGCTTTTTAGCTTTTCCCATACCTCATTTGCAGTTTCAAGATACACAACTTTTGTCAGTACTCAGTCATTCAATGAACTTAATAGAGCATCTTTTTCTTTAACATCCACTTCATATTCTTTGATTTTGTTTTTAGTTGTCAACCCATTTTGTGGCAAGGTGTATTTTGTTTTTGCAGCTTTCCATACTTTGTAACCAAGACAAAGAAGATGACTTTTCATTTGTGCCTTCCAAAGAGTATAATTCATCCTATCAAAATGTGACACTTCCTTCTTATAAGACATTTTGGATCTTCCTCAATTTGTTAGACTTTCTTCAGAGGAACCTCACTCTGATACCAATTGTTGAAATGCGCTAGACAACTAAGAGGGGGGGCTAAATCAATTGTCCCAAAAACTTAATCACTTCTACACTTAAACATTAATCACTTGTCCATAGTTATTATGATTAAACAATGAATCCATGAAATCAGAAACTTAAACACATACACAACATTATACACAAGAGACACCAAATTTTTACATGGAAAACCCCAAGGTGGGGAAAAACCACAGAGAGGATTAGCTCTCCAAATATATTGAAATCTTTGAAAAATGATGTTTAGGCTTGGCCACTCCATGAGCCTAGAACATGTTGGCTCACTACCATGAAGTACAACTAGGTCTAACAGGCTCACTGCCTCAACCCTAAACCTAGAGAGATTACAATAAGGGCTGTTAAATGCTAGTGGTGGCTCACTACCAGGCTCACTACCAAGATCAACATCTTCTTCATGTCTGAGATTAATACATTGAAGTACAATGATTCCTCTGCTCTACTCTTCTCTACCTTTCCACTTCTTTCCTTATCTTCCCATCTTTGCGCAAGGTCACCTTTTCCATGACTCAATTACAAGTATTTATACACTTCATCAACCTTGGAATGTTCATCAAAGTCAGCATCACAATGATTAGCCATTGGAACAATCTCCAAGGTCGGCATTACAAACATACATAAAATAGGTCTGGACCTAATACAAAGTTATGCTAAGGAATTGAAGTATAGATGTATGTGGATCATGCCATGCCTTAGCTGGGACCCAATCATGATCTTCCATGCCACAAAATACTTCAATAATCTTTAAGGGATCTCCCCAATCACTGGAATTAACCAAGTCAGCTAAGACTAGTTACACGCTACATTATTTGGGAATAATATTCAAATATGATCTAAATTCCTTAACGTGGACCAATGTAAAAGTAGGAACATGATCAGGAGGTATCCACAAGCACATTGAAATCATCAGGAGCAACCGTACAAACTCAAACCACTTTATTCATGAGATTCTTCACACTGGAGCACATGAACTTCACTGTCTTCAATCATCATAAAAGAAAGATAGCTTACGGACTACCAAAACATGAACCATTACAATTGTAGGAAATTATCATCATCTCAGACTTCACTTTAGGACCACATAGAAAAAGATTTTAATGTGGAGGAATGCAGAGAAAAATACTTTCTCTCAAGCACCAGTGAATAATTAGAAAAAGCAAGTTTTACTCTGGTGAATGTAACTCACTCAAATCTTCATACTGGAGACTCAAACTAAGGATTTAGCATCTTCAACCATGCTTCTAAATAACGTCCAATTTGCAGACCAAGATCTTTAGTTAGTGAGAAATGTGGAGCAATCTTCTGGATTGTTCTTCAGTATGCAACTCACTATCTTCACTGTGATTCACTGTTTACTTTCTAATTCTTTCGGAGAGACTAATTTTCTCAATATCCTCAATGTTTAAGGCTTCTAAAAAAATAAAAAAATAGGATACAGTTGACACCAATGAGAACAAAGATATGGTGACATCAATGACAACACCAATTAGGCACATACTTGTAATAGGTAGGGGCTATGTTCCTTTGTTCCAAGGATATAATATTGATTGACAAGTGGATAGATTAAATTAAGCAATGTCTAGGGCTAATTAGGTAACTAAGAAAAAGTACATATGATTGTTAAAGTTTACAGAAAATAAGTACAGAACAGAAAAGAGCATATCTGACAGAACTTGGCAACAAAAGTAGGAGTAGAGTGGGCAGGACACTAGCACTGGGCACTAGTGTCTTTACAGTTCTTCACAAAAAATAAGTGCATGATAGAAATAAGTAGATCTCATGAAGACTAGCACTAGAAATAGGAGCAAAATGGGCATGACACTAGCTCTAGGTGCTAGTGTCTTTAGGGTTTGGGAAAAACTTATGTTGATGATCTCTGTCATAGATCCTTCAATCCTCCTATCACTCCTCAATGTTAGAACTCTTATGTTGTGATCTACACACACAAAAGAGGAGAAATAGTTATGTTGTATAGGGGCTTGCCTCAGTCAACCCCCATGTGGGTGTTTCCACCTCCACAATAGCAATGATGATGATGATAGAGAGTGTGTATTCATGATGAACAAAGGAAAATCAAATGATAAAAATTGTAGTAAACAAATATAATGAAATGGAATTACCATGAGCATGAAACACTTGTTTGATTGATATCGCAACATGGATCACCTACAAGTATTTGTTGGAGAAGGAAGAAGCTTCTTCAAAGACCTACAAGGGTTAGTGCATACAACAATAGTCTTTACTAGTAGAGTCCTTGTAAAGAGATGGAGAGAGAGAGCATGTTAGGGAGAATACTCATGTTCCAAATGAGGGAGAGAGGGTTATTTATATATGAATCCCAAGTACTTTTTGAGGGCCCAATTGAGTTGAGACTGACAAGGTCCTTAACTGAAGGCAACAAGGCTGACATTCAAATCTTTTGGACCCAAATTGATAAGACATTAGTGACCATTACTAGTGTCTTGATGGAATTTGCTCTTGAAGTACCAGTTGTCAAGGGACTTCACTTAGTTTCATAGAAAAGTAGTGAAATATGCACATTGCAAGTACAGATAAACAAACAAGCTCAATCGAGTCCTAAACCTAGTGTGAAATTGTAAGCGGTGACAATTTCTGACACTACAAATAGTGATAGGTTTAACTTGAATAAGCACATGTGGCACCATAGTCATGGGTGCCATGATGGTATGTGGAGGATGTCAGATTGACCAGAGACTATAAAATATGGTGGACACTATTATGGGACTTTTTCCCCAAAATGGAAAAGAAGGCTATTTTATGAATAAGACTTTGAAATTATTAGAGGATAAATTTTATTTACCCTTTATAATTAAAAGAGAGATGGAAAAATAAAGGATATTATGATCCTTTGGTTAAAAAGAGATAAATAAACAATAATTATGAAAACCCCTTTTAAAAGGGTGGAATTATTAAGTTTATTAACTAATTGTTAATAACAACCTTTGTGAAAGGGTGTGATGGTTTAGAAACAACCCTTAAAAGGTTATATAAGGCATTTGTGTGAGACTTAGAATGGGCATGGAGAGATCACTCAAAGAAAGAAAAAGATGGAGAACACTCAAGGAAGATAAGGAAAGAAAGGCAAAAACTCACAAAGGAGAGGGATTATAGATTTGACAAGCAGTAAGCATTGGAGAAGGGGCACACAATGTGTGTCCAACTCGGGGTACAACATACACCTAGGATTGTCCTGGCTAGGGCTTGTGTGTGCACTTGTGTTGAGCATGTTTTGTTTAACATGGCTCTGGAGCACTTGTGTGTGTGTGCTGCAAAGCATGGTGAGTTCTGCATAAGAACCTATGGGTTCTGAACAAGAACCGAATTCCTTCTGGAAGTGCTCACTTGCTGAAAGGGGGTTGAGTCTATAATCTATTCTCCAGAGTGAAATTTGTAAGAACTTTCAAGATCCAAAAGATACGTATCTATTCCTTTCTATGATGTAAATTAATGAAGTATTGAATTTATATAAAAGATATTGTTGGGCTTTGATGTTAATAAGATTATGTGTTTATGTTATCTAATTTGTTTTTTTAATGATTACTTAAGAGTTCTTATTAAATTATCATCTATTTTATTCTACATTTGTTATTACATCTCTTTTAACGACATTGAATATATTATTCTATCTTAACTCTAAATATTAACTATAATAAAATCAACTGCAAGTAGTTAATTAATTATGGAAAAAGCAGTGTCACAGACACAAAGGAGGCTTATCAAAATGACAAGGCCTACCCTATCATAAGATTAGGAAATTATTTAGAGAGATTATAGAATAGCATAGAGGAAATGAGTAGCAATAGCAAGGTGGGAATAGGGAAAACAATAGCAAGCACTGCATTAGGTGCAAGGAGGTAGGGTGTTTCTTGGATGGGCTATGTAGTAGGGACAAGGATAGGGGTAACTATAAGTACTAAATTTGTGTCAGGCCTACATGGCATTCTAGTGATGATGAAGAGGTCCTAATCATAGCCACATATGTGTGAATTACACTCCTCTCAATAGTTTCACTCTTGGTAACATTTCCCTTGTGTTTTTACCCTCCTTGAGCATCTTTTTCAACCTCTAAATTGATTTTATCTCTTTGGTTTTCTACCTAGTCATGTAGCATCATAAATTGTGCTTCCACACAATTTCACACTGTACTTGGTACTCTCATTAGTGTTGCCTTTCCTAACCTTGATTTTCATCTATGTTAATGCATTTTAACCTTTGTGTTAGCCTCTTTCTACTTGCCTAAACCTAAATCTACAAAAGTACCTTAATCTTAGCAATATCCCAAGATAGCATGACCTTTTAAGACTTAAAGTTGCCTAGACTAGAGTGGTAGGTGTGGATGTCTATGCCAAGAAATGGCATCTTGATAGCTTCTTCCAATTCATCAACTCATTTATAAGGTGCATTTTTTCTTGCACTGCATTATGAGCTTTTATGCATGTCTATCCATGCCCAAATGACTCTTTGTCCATTTACTTGCCCTCCTTCCTTTTCTATAAAACAATTTCACTTTTCCATTCAAAGGATCACAAATTTTCATAGTGAAGATTTTCTGAATTGATTACTCACTATCATATTACTTGCGCCATTGTATTTGCATGTTAGTTATCTATTGCAGGCTATTGATTTTATGTGATTTACTCTAATTCTCCTTGCACACTTACATGTGATAGCCATCCTCAAGAATAGTCTTCTTGTTCTCTACTTTGATAGCCTTCCAAAGAATCTCTTTTACCTATTCTTTGCATATTGCTTGTATTTCATTTAGATTAATTACATGTCTTTATGATTTGAAGTTGTTATGTAGAAAAATAGAGATGTTGAATGAGGTTATTAGTTTAATTAGATCTTCCTTTCACTACATACATTCAAGGAGATTGAAACAAGTTAAATTAGGGTAAAAGTACAAAACTGTGTCACACTTTATAAAGGAATCAACCAACATAAAAAAAAAATCTCAACTTCGACCACATAAAAGTGGTCTTTATGTTTTGAATTTCAAAATGATGTAAACTAAGAAAATGTAGATCTCTTGTTAAAGTTTATTACTCTAATTTTTTAGAATTTTTTTTAAAAAAATTGATATTATTTTATTAATTTAAGAGCAGATTTTGAAATGCTAAAAATTTGAAGAAAAAGTGGCATTCAATTGACTTTAAGAAACAAATAGAAAAAAAATGCATTTTCTCCTGATTTTTTTTCCCAAATAGGTGACTTCAGTATCTAGGGCATGGAAAAAAAATATTTGATCTACATTTTTCTCATAATAACATTTTAAAATCAAACTTACCCAATTTTGATAGTTTTCAGTTGACGTCAACTATTGTTTAATTTTTTTTCATTTTCAAAAAACAAATTATACCCTTTTGAAGATGATTCTATCCTCTAGGGCATCATATACTTTCTAAATTTTAAAATCATGTTTTACTAATTTTTTTTTAAATTTCAAATTAGCCTCTTTTTGAACTTGAACAACCTACTTGCATTATTTTCAAATATTTATATCCTAAAATTACTATATATATATATATATATATATATATATATACATACATATATATATATATATATACATACATATATATATATATATATACATATATATACATACATATATATATCATATATACATACATACATACATACATACATACATACATACATATATATATTTCTAGATTCAGTACTCTGAGCTCTACAAAAGGGTATTTTTCTTTTTCTGTTTAAATTAATTTTGATTGCGGAAATATTTAGCAGAAGTTGGAAGTTTGAGAAAGCTTGAGAAAATGGTGACTTGGTTGTCCAATAGGATACCACATAGACATATTCAACCTAATGAGATTCTATCTAATGGGATTCGGCCGAATCCCATTTGGTGGAAACTATGTTTTTTTTTAAAGAATTTGTGGCTTTTTAAAATTTTTTTAATTATTGAATTACAATAAATTTTTTAAAAAAAAATTATGACAAGGAAGACTCATATTCAAAAACACAATGATGTGAACGTGTTTGTTTAATGCCTTTTTTGGCTTTTTTTAGTTTTTTGAGCATTTTTAAATTAATAAATTATAGAAATTTAGAGAAAAAAGAACGACTGATTTCAACAGGGGCAGAGTCATATTCAAAAACACAATGATCTGAAAGTGTTTTTTTAATGCCTTTTTTGGCGTTTTTTATCTTTTTTTAATTTTTTGGGCTTTTTTAAATTATTAAATTATAGAAATTTGAAGAAAAAAGAACCACTGATTTCAACAGGGGAAAAGTTGTATTCTCAGGTACCATGCTCTAAAACGTGTAATTGATTAAATCATTGATTTGTTGAATGTAGACCTAGATCTTCAAAAAATAGAGGTTAAAGTATTTGTACATGTGTTATTTTGACATGCAGGTGAATTCAAATTTGATCAATATGTGATGGGCAATAAAAAGACAAGAAAAAGCATGTATGATTGAAGAAGAGATACTACAAATGTCGATGAAGGAACATCTACTCAAGAACAACCCATGGAAATTGTTGATGACCAAGGAGTATAGATACTAGGACAAATTGAAGGTGGTGATAGAAATTTTTTCCTTGGTATAGAAAATCTGATGGAGATGGATGAGGATTCTCTTTTCAAAAATATTTCATCTAAATATATGGTACCTGAAAGCACAGTAAAATTACACTCTAAAAAAATATGGGACAAATTTTTTGAATATAAGTCTATAATTGTAAGAGCACAGTTATTAGCAAAGTTATTTAGGAAGAAAGAGATGACCCCTGTTTTGGAGTTGTTAAGGGTTGATAATAAGAAAAGTCATCAGATTCATTAAAGCAAACAATAGTTGAAAACCTACAAGAAGCATTTAATTCTATTGAAAGCAAGAGTCGAGCTATTGATTTAAGTGTTGCACATAGAGCATTAATGACTATAATTTTTAGTAAGAAATTATCACATAGAAGACAAGTTCAAGCAATTTCCCAATTACTCAATGTTTCTAGGAGAACTATTCAAAGATATATTGCAAATAGAAATAGATTGGATGGAAATGTTGAGAATAATTGGGTAAATATTTGCAGGGTTCCCCAAAAAGATAGAATCTTAGAAGATATAAAAGAACAAGTGATTGAATATTGGACCAACCACTCTTGTGTTTCTTCCAATAGAAGGGACACTATACAGATAAAAGGTGAAGATGGCACAAAAATTGCACATCCAAAACATTTAATAGATACAACACAAAGTGAACTTTTTGAAGCATTCAAGCAAGAATTTTCAGATGTAAAGATTTGTCAAAGGATGTTTGAGAGACTATGACCAAGTTTTGTACGTATAAATAAGCTATGTGAGACTTGTTGTTGTCAAAATCATGTCGAATTTCATCTACACCTATAGTCATATAAAAAAGCTATGGTAGTAATTAATCCAAATATAGCCATCCCTGGAAGTACAACACAATTTGTGAAGTCTCTTCTATGTGAAAAATCAGAAGATTTAGATGAACTCAAAGTGTAGTGTATAAAAAATATATGTAATAATTGTGGAAATTTGAAGAATCTTGTACATGTTGACAATATTGATCATTCGATGCAAGTTATGTGGAAGAGATTTAAATATGAGAAGTACTCAACAAAGTCAGGAGTTGAGAGCAGAAAAATTGTTCTCAAAGAGAGTGAGTTGTCAAGCAATGAGTTTATGAAAATTTTTTGCAATATCATATATCCACATATTAAACATTGTCATGGTGCTAGATGGCAAGCTAAGCAATTTTGTGACTCAAAGAATTGATTTCCACCAGGTTGTATTCTCTCTATTGTTGATTTCTCTGAGAACTATACATTTAGTCCTCAAAGTGAGATTCAAAGTCAATATTATCATTCAGAGCAAGTTGCAATATTTGTACAAGTTTGTTATAGGCATACTGAAGAACATGTGGATGGTGTACAAAGTAGAAAAGATGAACAAATTATCATCAAAGAGGTTCACTTTTATATCAGTGTGATACATGTCATGATAGAAGCTATGTAGCCCATTTTTTTGCAATATTTTTTGAAGACCTAAGACGACGTCAAATAGATGCTTCACAACATTGGATATGGTCTGATGGATGTCCTGGTAAGTGTTGATTTAATTTTTAAAAATAATTATATTATATTTATTTGTGTAATTAACTTGTAGACTTCAATTGTTCAGTTACTTAAATAAGTTGTACTTATATGTCTATAGTTTTTTTTAAATATTTTGGTTTTAAATTTGAAATTGTTTGTAACTTCACAAGACAATTTAAGTCTGCAAAAACTTTTAATTGGTTAAGCCAACAACATATTAAACGGAACATACAATTTTTGTGGAATTTCTATGAGAGTGGACATGGAAAAGGAGAGCATGATGGAGCCAGAGCATGTGTGAAGCATGCACTTCGACAACATGAACTTGCAGGTAATACCATATGGACTACAAATTTAAATTTTTAAATATATTTTAAATGAATTTAAACCTGTTAGGAAAAAAGTGTAGATCTCAATATATTGCATGTGTTGAGAAGTGGAAGCTTAAGCCATTATTCAATTTAGTGGTTTTGATATATATCCAATGTTGTAGATTTTCAATATTTCTCTTATTGGATTTTTAAAAACATCTAATTATGTTTTTTGAGATCGTCTTTTCCTTTCAACTAGAAAACCTCTTAAACTGACATTTCACCAACATGAACTTGCAGGTAATGCCATAAGGAAAGCAAATGAAATTGTTGAATGGCGCAAAAATTATTTTGTCATCCATGACTCTATACAACACACACTATTTTTAGGAAGTTAAAGGTACATAAATATTTTGTTTTGAATTTCAATGTGCGTACATGAATTCAATTTTCAATTTTATACACTTTTTAATTGGATGATTGAAATTTAAACAAATATTGATCAATCAACTCTTACTAATTGTCAAACAATTAGTGGTATTAGAAGTTTGCATCAAATCATGACAGTAGGACATAGCAGGCCTCCTATAATTCAAGTGAGAAAAATCATGTTTTTGTGTTGATTGCATTGAGAACAATGCAAAACTCTACAATGTGAGAATATTAGAGATGGGTATGTTTCAGAATGGGAAATAAAACAATTAGTGGCCACGTTGGACCCTTTTGAAGATAATGACATTGTAGATGTCTATGATCCTTTGTATTCATCTGATTATGAACGTGTATTAGATTTGGTTGGTACAGGTAAATTTTAAATTTTTAAATTAAATTTTAACTTGTACATTTGATTTATAATATATTCTACTTAAGTTGAGCATAGTTTACTACATGGTGTGTATAGGAGATATTTTTGTTGTTCTTGCAGATCCTGATGATACAAAAGGTGTAGATTACTATCTCCTAAGATGGATGCAACCTAAATGCAAATTGTCAGAATCAATGATAGATGGTGATGGACAAGAGTATCCAACTGGATCAATGGTTGTTGAAGGCACATATTATCAAAAAAAAAAGATAGATACAAATGGTATTATATTAATTGATTATATGCCAAGTCAAAAGGTTCTACATTATAGTCACTTAGTTATAGCAACATGAATAAATCTTGAAACTTTACCAAAAAGAGGACGTGCCAAACAAAGGTGGAGGTTGCCTATTGAAGATCATGAAAAGATTTTAAAGATAATAAAAGATAGAGAGGATCTAGATTATATGTACCAAGAACTTTAAGCTATTTTTGTACATGTATATATTTTCTATGGCAATTTATTTTATGTTGAATTCAAATAATTTCATTCAATGCGGTGATACATTACTTTTTTCTTAATCATCGAAATAGATAGGTCATCAATTAATTGTAGCCCACATGTTTCATTTTCCTACATTTTGGTGTTTAGATCTTACCTGATATTAAGGTCATCCTAAGATATTGTGATTCAATGAAATTAGAGGCTCTCTTCTATGGCTCAGAAATTCTAGATGTCATGGATGTCATGATAAAGTTATTGGATATCTTCTTTTATCTTAATGTAGCTTAATTGAATTGAGTTATTTTTGGATGTCATGATAAAGTTTAGTTTTTAAGGCCTAATAAGTATTTATAGGTTTAAATATTCTACATGATTGAGTATGATGCATGTGTGTAGTCATTTATGTGTTCACCAAGTTGTTTGTTAAATCAAAATGTTGGTGATCTGAGCTATTTTCTAATGACTCTATGGTGTAAGCTTAGTTCTTGAGGGTAGGGAATGCCAATCTCAAGACCAATTTAGTTATAGCTTATAATTAGGCAAAGGATAGTTCAAGGTCAATGCATAAGGCAAGGTTAAAACTCTTCTCTTTAGGATAGATAAGCTTGGGAGGTTAGTCCCCAAGATTTGAGGTGTACACTAATTAAAGTGAAATGAAGAAAATATAAGCAACCTTTATAGAAATCACATCATGAGCACATGAAACTCCTAGAAATTTGTCACTAAATTCATTAGACAAGCTTGTTTAATCATGGTTTTTGAATCACTCTTGACAATATTCATATGTCATGCATGAAAATAATTGCAAATTAGGTTTATATTTCTCCTTAAAATATATAGTTCTACATCATGCATGATTATTTTAACAAGTGCAAGACAACATAACAATCTTTTGAATTTTCTTAGAAGGGCTCTCATTATATATAGGTATTTTAAATTCAAATATATGAAGTTAAATTCTATTTAGAAATCAAAATAAAATAGAGAAAAATGAATAGAGAAATAACAGAGGCAAAGGGGCCTCATGAGGTGTAGTTTTTGACATTTTTTCATATCCTTGCCTCAAATATATGATGACAATCTAATTTGATTCCATGCCTGTAGCTCTAAATACCCTATTTTGAACTTGAAGAGATCTAGAGTGGTCAAATTAGATAGGTCATCAATTAATTGTATCTAGATGAATACTAAATAGACTATCTAGAATTTTGGTCCTAGACCTTAAAGTTAGATTTGCAAGCATAAAGGGAAAGGTTGTTTAGTTCCAAAATGTTTCCTTTCTTTATCATACACTAATCTTCTCATGTTTTCTTTTTGTTCTAGTATGCTAGAAATTACTAATAAAATATCTAATTTTTACAATTTCAGCATAGATAGATAATTGCTAAATTAATCATATCTCAAAATTACTAAATTTTTAAGGATAATTATTGTGAGGGTTTACCCAACATGGCTATGTACCTTCCATAGTTTTTTTAGATGACCCTAATTCATAAAATGGAAGTTAATTTAGACATACCAACTTTTTTTTATAACAGTTTCAATTTACATTTTTTAAATTTATTTCCCAAATTCCAAATTCACTCAATTTTATGTAAAAATGACAAATATATTTCTCCAAAACATTATATATAGTTACAAAAAAATTATGAATTCATACAAAGTACCCCATAAGATCATAAACCAATTTACTATGCAATCCATCTTCCTAATTGTATAGATACACTAAGACTTCCAATCACAACATAGATCCACTAATTCCATTTGATTCATACTTACACACATTAAGTTTTATAATCTTTATTACACATTTAGTTTCAAAATCCTTATTTGTTTCCATTATCATTCCTGACTCATATTTCAAATTCAAAACCCTCTAATCTTTTGATCCCTCCTAGTTTCTTCTATATTTCTTATTTCTCAAGAAATCCCTAGATATTTTTCTAGATTCTAATCTAGATGAAAAAAAAAAGTTTCAATGAAGATTTTGAGTTCGTCTAATCATTTTTCTATGATCATATAATATCAATTTGAATTTATAATTTCTATGGACTTTATAAATAACTAGTTTGTTCAATGGTTTTTTATTGAGTAGGAAAGATCAAACTCAAATGAGTGCATATCACCTCTTTCACAAGTAAGAATCTACATTTATTATTAAATCCAAATGAAATATTTTGTATAATATTTTCATGATGAGATCCTACCTAAAGATTCTTAGGAAATTTGAAAATAACTACATGACAAAAATTCACTATCCAAACACAATCTATTGCTTCTAAAATAAATGCAATCCAATCGCTTCAATCTTCAAACTTGTATAATTTCTTTTCTAGAATGAAAATGCAATTTAGCATCTTACTAAAATTCTCTTTCTTTTTAATCCAAGTATAATTTCACTTTTGCTTCACAAATCTAATCAAATGGAAATAAATCTTAGTTAATAATATTTAAGAATTAATTTTTGAGTGATAATAAATTAAATACTCTTTTTTTATTCATGCACTTTACTTAGAAAACATCTATTAATAAAATAATAGCTTTTCTAATTTATTTATTATTTAATTCATACATAACTCAAGCAAAGAAATCATCTAATCTTTAATTCTCCAAATATAAAATATTATTATTATTTATTTCTAATTTCCAAATTATGAACTTTCATACTCAATAAATTAATTTAAACAAGCTTAAATTAATTTATTAATCTAAATTTAATTTCTAACTAAAATTAGAAATTAGTTACCATTTTAGTCTTTAAATTGCTTTGTGAGGAATGTAGACTAGATAGAACTATTTTAGTCTTTAATAGCTTAATGTTAGTGATATATATTGTTATACTTAGATATTTATTTTATCTAAATATCCAAATTCAATGTAATTGTGTCTATACAAGTGAATGAAATTTTATTGAGTTTCAATATCATTCCTTAGTTTACTTATATGATTGATATGATCTTTTTTTTTCCATAACTTGAACAATAGTGACAAGTAAACATTAGGTTCTATTATGCATAATCCCCCTAAATGATTGGATTGTGATTCCTAGATTAGTATTAGCTAAATTAACTAGTCATGCAAATTTCCTTTCATCAACTAGCAATGCACTATATATGTGATGTCTTTTTTGTATGTTTTTCCTAAATTTGATTATGAACATTAAACTAACTCAATTTTTTATATAGATTTAAAGTGAGCAAGAATATATGTTCAAAACCATAATATAAAATGTATATAATGTGAAACCATGTAATGTAAAATGTATATATTATAAAACATAATAAGACATGAACCGTATAACGTGAAAGGTCATAACATGTGAAACCATAACAAGTCAGAGAGTAGGGTGTCTAATATGACTACATATGTATAGATCTATCTCCTGAGCCATGTGTGGATCCATGTCTCGATCTCTCTCTAAACCCTGATCCATGTGTGGATCCATGTCTCGATCTCTCTCTAGATCCTGATCCATGTGTGGATCCATGTCTTGACCTCTCTCTGGATCCCGATCCCTATCCTGATGCACCTCCCTACACAAGAAAGTACATAATTTAATTTAATGTACATGTGTATATATATGTAAAGTCATCTTAAAGTTAAATTGTACTTTCAACATGTCTGAATTTATCAAGTAATTTATATAATTATAAATGTACCTCAAATGTATCATGCATGGGATCCTCTGCATGCTCCAAATCTTTGAAGTGTGACAAATTATCCCCTTGTTGCTAGAAATTTTCAAATACAAGATTTCAATGAATAGTGAGAACTAATTTCAAGTCAAGTTTATTTAATATATACACATGTGAATTTGTAGAATGTAAAATATAGAAATTATTCAAGTACCTACACATCCTAGAGCACTCTACCAATCCCACTAATGTCAGAAGAATGAATGGTAATATTAGGGACACCTATATCTGAAGGTAAAGGACCAGTGCCAAAGAAAAGTGTGCTATATGTGCCATGTACATGAGGTGCAACCTGATGTTGTGTGGGGGCTATAGGTTGGTCTGGAATATTTTGGTTCTCTGAAGTCACCTCACCCTGACTCGACTGTCTACCATTATGTCATCTAATATGAGTTGGTACAACATCCAAAGGAATACCATACTCGTCACTAATATACTAGTATGCTGATAGTAAATCAACAAAGGCAGCTGAACATGCATCACATACAATGGTGTCACTCATATGGGCCACATCTAATGGGGATGGTATATCTGTATGAATGTAGGGGTCATAATTCATGGATCTTGCCTCAGTGGGAGGAAGGATAATCCATGGACATAATAAGTATCTCCCTACACGATCAGATGACATCTGATCAACCTGAGTAGCAATCGTGGTCATCCTATCAAAAAGCCTGGATCTAGTCGGTGCGACTGTTGTATCTCCTGTTGCTACTAGTTCCAAACATTTTGGAAGAACCAAAAGGTTTGGACCAACTAATTCCCTCTTGTTTTCAGGCGGTGCCAAATTTGGATGTCTAAATTTAGGTTTATCAGCAAACCTCTCGTTGCCCTATCCAGGATGTGCGGGCATAGATGTGTAATCCACAAATAATCCTAAATGTAACTCAGCATATAACTATTTGCAAAAATATAGTGGTAACTCATCATTATGAGGCCATCTATGATTGGCTGCCAAAAATTTGGGATATATAAATGGACCAACAAGTAGATCTGTACACCTGGTAATAGTATATCCTCTAACTTTGTCTTTCCCCCTATAAAAAGGGAACATACTATGCACATTATGTAATAAAACTCTATCAGAAATAGATTTGATATTCTCTATGCCAGTAATAGTCCTAGAAAGGGACGTACAAAACTCCCTAGTGCTAATATCATCATACAGATCGTATGATTTTATCATCTCAATCATATCTTTAATCTCAAACTAAATATTGAGTAATCTATCTCTATTAGCCAAATTTGGGGAGTTTTGTATTGTTTGGTCCAAACATTTCAAAGCATTATCTAATCTACAAATGCTATCATTCTAAAAATTATTCATAGTCTCAGCTTCATGCTGAGACTACGTGGAATGATGACATCCCTCATCATTAGCCATATCTAGATATAAGAGATCTGCATTTAATTTAAATAAAAAAATTAAATATGCACAAGCATTTCTTATGGAATAAAACAATAATTTTATAATAATTTTACTTCTAGATTTAGTAGCTCAAAAACATAATGAAAACAAGAGATGCCAAATGCTACCAACATATATTTGATTTAAAGAATTATAATTTTAAGACTGTATTAACTAATAACAAATTAGAATTATTTTTAATCATTTATAGAAACCGATACATACAATTTAAATATACGTTATTTGCAAAGCATCCATAATATGACTAGTAGCTAGAATAGACTATATTGTCTTCTAGCACATAGAATTTATAAGGAAAACCAAAAATCTTAGATACATGATTAAAAAAATTAAATCCAAAGCTTAGAAATTTAATCAGATCCAAAAGCTCTTATTTCTAGAATTATGTGGGAAGATGTGTCTTCAAACGCACCCCAATGAAACTCATTAAACATATTTTTTGAATTCTTTCAAATGGGATTACACATAGAATTCCCTACAGTGATTGCCCTTCTGCTAATGTTTAGAGAATGCATACTTCATACAAGGGGTGTTCTATTGCTATGAAGAGATTACAGACTCGAATTGTAGGAAAAAATAGAAAAGGGGTAAATATTTGTCCTATTTTTTTGACCAAAATTAACTTTTAACAGTTGAAATTGACAGTTGAAATGGATGATATTTATGAATAGCCCAACTACTCAATTTTCATTTTATTTGACTCTAAATATATGTGCTGACTTCTCAATACAGTTTTTCAATATTAGATTTATTTTGGTGATATTTTATTCATTTTTAGCAAGTAAAAATAACACTGTATAGTTTTTAAAAAGACTGTACTCAACATTAAAGAATAATGGCATTACAGAAAGAGTAATTGAAAGAAAAGAAGAGAAAGACACAATTCCAAATGCTCTATTGCAAGGAACCTCCCATAGTGGGCCAGGTGACTTTGATAAGATCTCCTACATCTCAAGAAAACAAGGTAGAGGTGGTAGCCGACCAACATCCTGCAATATAGTGGGACAAATTATTGTAGTAGACTATGAAGCCTTGTATAGTTTTTATGTGATGGAAAATAGTAGGAATTGGAGCCTGCCTTTGCTTCTCTCAATCCCACAAGGGAATTTCTTAGTTGCCAGCAATTTTGGAGAAGGCAAGTAGAAATATACCTTCAATGGCTCTGCATGGGTGTTATATAACATTTCTGCTCAATTGTCGTCTGTTACAAGCTAGGAGGTGATTGGAAAACATTATTTAGTTGACAAACTAGATTATAGTGGAAGAGAAAACACCTACGAATCATCTATGCCTCTTACCAACCTGACTAGAAGGCTTCAAAATCAAGTAATTGTTGATCCAAATAGTGTTCCATGGCATTCTTTGGAGGCTACAACCCACAAGGGTGGACAGTAAGTTGAACAAACATACAAATGGCATCTATTTTATAATTCTTAAGTTAATAAATTTGTGAAAACAAAAATGCATCTGGCTACTATTCTTAAATATCATCTACTTCAATAGTAGAAGATCAATTTTGGCCAATAAGAATAAAACAAATATTTACCACTTTTTATTGTGAATGAGCAATTTGAAATGGATGATATTTAAATATAATGGCATCTGGCTGACTGAAAAAAAAGATAGGTAAATAGGCAGACTGTCAGATCAATTACTGATCAGCATTTGACCCAATAAATATACTATATAATTGAGATTTTATGTAAATAGTTAGTGTATTGATCACAACACTTGTTTCAGACTGTTAAGAAGATTGTATATGGTCTGTATATTGAAATTAATTGAACAGTTGTTTATATGAGAACTTACTATTTGGTCTCCACCTAAATAACTGGCATGTTAATTACAATATACCAACCATTCATACTCTTTTGGACAATATAAATGACCAATAAATTGTGATCAACAAACCAACTATTTACATAAAAACCCAGATATAAAATATCCTTATAATCAATGCACTATGGTATAGTGATCATACCACACTGCAGCAACTATTTACATTGTTCCCAACAGCCTACCTACCATATTTTTTAAAAAACTTGAGAACCTACATGAATGATTAAAGCCAGAAAGCAAATTACAATTCAAAACTGGCTTTGATGAACATGTTGTGCAGTTTTGAGCCACTAAAAGAGATGAACATGGAATGGAAGAGAAACCATGCAATAGTGGACTAGAAACTTAATAAGTTGGCAAGTTAATTGTCACATTACCTATAAATTTATTGCCCTTCATATAGGTTCGGCAACTTATGAATTTGTTCCAAGTTGTGTTTAAATTTTTTTTGAAGAAACATTTATAGGTTTGTGGTTTCAATTTACTTAATAGATATATACTATATTTGGGAAACTAAGAACAACCTCTTTTATAGCAAATAAAATTTACTTCAGTACCCACCCTTGCCCAAATTCTACACTCCAAATACCCAACAAGAAATAAAAATGTTTATCAATGTGAAATTTACTATACAATATTAGGAGTTTCATTGTAATGGTAAGTGGAGGCATTCATAATAGAAAGAGAAACCAAGAAGATAGTGCATTCAACAATAATACAGAAATGCTAGGGTTTAAAAAAGCCATACAAAAATGCTAGGGTTTCAACAATAATACATTGAGAAATGCTAGGGTTTCAACAATAATATATTCAGAAATGCTACCTGGTTTAAAAAATTAGAGTGGATGTTTACATTTTTAGAGCAAACTTTAATGTTAATGAAACTATGTAGCTATGTTTGTTTAGATCTTAAGAAGGAATTATCTCCTAGTCTTTCAATTCACCGATTTTCAATAGTATCAAGGAAATAAATTTTCATTTCATGTTTTTTAAAACCAAGGCATTTTTGGCAATTTCACATTATTAATAAAATTTGATTTAGAGCAAAAGTAAAGTTTGTTCTTCCTCTTTCCTGTAGTTGTTGTGCCAATTTGAGCCAAAATCAGTTCTGAAGTTCCTAGAGAGTTGCAAAAATTACAGGCTGGAGCATTGTTTGAGACTGTGCCAAGACAATGGAGTTACAGATGTAGCTACATTCTTACTAGAATGTGTAGGAGATGTTGCTAGTGCTTTATCACTCATGATCTCTGAATTAACTGAGAGAATACAGGAAATGGATAGTGCGGTGGCAAGCATTTATGAAAAGTCTGTGTCTAGTATTTCTTTTTAGGATAAGAAGCTTAATACGCTCATGATGATGATGCCAGAGATATGGAACAAACACCATTTTATGATTCAATAATTATCACTTATCAGTGATCGGAGACTATAAAATGTATTTTCTGACCATAAAAGGACAAAAAAATTATGCATATTGTTTGATCTGCAAAAGTAGAAAAGAGGATAATTTAACTGACATGACATAAAGGAAGAATACCTAGAGCCCCCTCAACCTATGTACATATAGATCTATTTATTTACTATAACAATAAACATTTCTGGCATTTTTATTAATGCAGGTTGATGCAGTCCATGCAATTCTGGTTGCTGCAGTCAGTCTTTGTCAACGCAACATTTTGAGGCTATATCCTCAAGAGTCAGAGTCTCTCTCATTCCATCTTCTTGATACATAAGATGGTTCACTATATAGTCATTAGCTTGAGATTGAATTTAAAATTAGCATTTCCATGTACTTATTTTTTCCTTTCACTTTTACAACTTAGATCTATAATTTTCTATGTCTTGAATGGTTCTCCATTTAATCAACTTTTTGTGAATTCTGAATGGTAAATATTTATAATCTTGAAATGTCTTGTGCTGATGGATGAAAGGCTTTAAATGTATCTATGGTCAAGACCTTATTATTTACAGGGAAATATGTTGCTTTGATATTGCCTCATTTTTCTATTTGGACTTGTAACTTGTATGCAGGTTTAGTGAACCTTCACAAGATTTGTACTACCAAGAAAAGTATTTTAAGGATGAAAAAGAAAATTACAAAAGAACTCATAAAGAGGGGCTTAGTTTGAAAGCCTCACTAAGAAGGTCGTAAAAGTGGGTGATTCTGTGTACCACTTGCAAAGGGTATTTGCACATTTCATAGGTGAAATTATTGAAGGTATGATGGGTTATGTGCCCTTTCCAGTTATCATGAGCAAGCTCCTATCTGATAATGGAAGCCAAGAGTTTGGGGACTTCAAGGTGACCATTTTGGGACTGCTAGGAACATACGGATATGAACGAACAATTCTAGTATTGATTTGAAATCTTTTCCTCAAAAAGCTTCCTTATGTCAATGTTGCACTACTTTGTAATGGTCTAACCAGTAGGTAGAATGAAAGAGTAGCAGTTTGTCTTGTCCTTATTAATAATGTTAATGGTAGAAGAAAAGACATGTTATCAGTTGGTTACAAGTTATAAGACTTTTATGAGTTGCATATGATGGATAGGTGGTTACAATACACACATATTTCTCTTCTTTAAATAGTTAGAATGGGGTTGAAGAAGATTAAATTTTAGAAAGACATTTTTAACAATGAAGTAATGCTTGTATCAAAGTGACAAACTTCTGAAAATGAAATATGATATTCCTGCATTCATAATAGCAAGAAAATATAGGAAAATAGTGCGTTCAACAACAATACAAAAATGTTAGGGTTTAAAAAAAACATATGGAAAAGATAAGGTTTCAATAATAATACATTGAGAAATGCTAGGGTTTCAACAATAATACATTTAGAAATGCTACCTGGTGTAAAAAAAACAACAATACAGACAAATAAAAAAACAATAATCGAGCTTAAAAAATGTAATTCATATTGTTTCATACCTAGGTTGAATGTATTTGTAGGCTGGGGGTGTCGGTCGAGTGGGTTTTGACCAAGACGATATGCACCACATCGGTGCCACGTCAATGCCAAAAGGTGCCACATAGATTCGGCCAAATACCACTCGGCTGACACCCACTTGGCTGACTCCCACTCGGCCGAGTGGGAGTCGGCCAAAATTAGTCACTTAGCCAAAAGTGTGACACATGTTTGTACTCTTACCTATCACAACTTTTGCAAGAGGACTCAACTATAGGTTTTGTGTCACTTGGAATGATAAGGAAATTTGCAATTTGTTGATTAATTTATTAAACCCTAATCTGATTAGGCCTAAAACCCTAATTATGCAAAATTGTAAACAAATAGATGAAATACGACAAATGATCACACAAGAAGGCACTAAATGTAAATTAGATACATACCAAATTTCATATTCTGGAAACTAGAAAATTTGGGGACAAAAGAGCAGGCACTTGTGTCTAATTAGGGATGTTTTCTATCATTTTCATCAGATCTAGAATCTTTATGCTCTGCTCTAATCTCCTATAGCTCCTCTCCATAAGATTCAATAGTTGTACCCTACAATCAGAAGAGAGGGGTTAGGGGTTGTGGTGTTTAGGAGCTTGCCTCAGTCAACCCTTGAAATGGCATTCAAGCCTTCCAACACCGTTGTTAGAGAAAGTGTGTGTCCTTGGTGGATAGAGGTGAAAGAAAATGATATGATAAATTGATTGAAACATAAAATAGATGTCACCTCAGAGGTGAAGCTCTCATGGGGAGATGAAGATCTTTCATGCCATGAGGAGACAGATTGATGAAGACAAATCTGCAATAAATAAGTACAAACACAACACAATACTGCTCTGCAACATGATGAAATCCTTTAATATCCTTAGCATAAGATCACAATTTTGCATTCTCTATCTTGTTTTAAAATGAAGTCCTAAACATGTTTATATATGCATTCCCACTAAACATTCATAATTAAAATTCAATAGGCTGACAAAGGGAAAACTTTTAACGGTAACTTTGCTAACATTTAAAATTTGGGTCTCGACAAAATAGGTCTAGACTAGGGCATGTGCACCCAAGTCTAGGGTCCTATTTTAGGACTTGTTTAAGAATAAGAGTGGCCCCTAAGTCCCATTTGACATGGGTTTTGGGGGATTTTGTTCTAGGAATCATTTTTAACATGCATGATTAAATCTAAAGGACGCAGGAGCTAAACATAGGTGGTAAAAGTCCTAGGGGACTGTAACATCAAAAAATGTCACCTTGGGGACTTTTCCCTCATAAGGTTTAGCTCCCAGGTCTTTTGCATGCATGTAGGACATCTTATTTAATAATTTGGCATCCCGATGGAATGAGCCTTGGCAAACATGACAAATGGGACATAGGAGGACCCCTTGAGTTATACCCTACCCAAAATAGGAGGGGAGGACTTGGGTACCCGCACCCTAGTCCTACCTTATTATGGGGCAGCCCCAATTTCTGGGTGTCAGTTTATGATCGTTATTTGGGTCCTTTGCTAACACGGTAAGTTTGAATTATGAAAATCTTCGCGGGAGTGTTTGTAGTTGCATATAAAAGCATGTTTAGGCATTCATTTGAAACTAGATTTTAATTAGATGATTACTAGCAAGCTATTGTGTTCTCAAGGTGATTCAAGGCTTTCATTGTGTTGCAAGAGTAGACTTGTGTGGTTTGTGTGTTTGTATTTGCAGATTTGAGCATCCATTTCATCATGGAATGAAGAGCATCTTCTTCCCATGATATCTTCACTACAAGGTGACATTATATTGTGTTTTCATCATCAATTCCTTTAGTTTTCACCTCTGCCTCACAAGGGCACACACTTTTTATCTGACAACGGTGTTCGGAGACTTAAGTGTCCTCTGGGGCTTAACTGAGGCAAGCCTCTAAACACCACAACCCCCTCCCAAAGTCTTGTGATTGCAGGTTACAGGTATTATATTTGGGAAAAGTGAAGTTGTAGGAAGGATTGGCAGACATCAAAGATTCAGAATCTGAAGAGAAGCAAGACACCGAAGCATTTCTAGGACTTGGGTGCTCACTCTAGTGTCCTTCGAAGTTGAATTACCAGAAATAGATCAGTGTCAGAAGGAGGTCAAGATCCCACAAAGAACCTAGTACCTTGGACTTGGGCATCCATTCCAGTGTCCTTGACTGTTCTACCTCAGAACCTTGAAAATAGGTATTCTGTGATTTGATATTTTACTTCCGTTTGCAAGAGCTTTTTCCGTTATTCGTCAGTTTATTGTTGTATTTGCATAATTAGGGTTTAATGGTTAATTAAATATAAGAGAAGGAAAATTGATAATTAAATTCCCTAATCTAAGTTTCCCTACATCTCATAGGGATCTGGGTTATGATAGTGAATTGCCACTCAACCCTAGATCCTTGAATGTAAAGTGGAAAGGAGGATTTAAACATCAAAACACTAAAACATTAACAAATCTGATTTTCCACTAAACATTTTGGTGAACCCATGTTTTTGGACTTAAATTGCAACTTACTGAGTGTGTGTCTTTAGATTTGGATTGGTTCCATTCATTCATATAGTCATTCATTTTATTGCATTGAGAAAAATTCAAAAAAATTGCATTGTTTGGCTTACTAAATTGCATCAGTTCTTTCTAAATTTTCTTAATTCATTATTTTTGCATCATATCTGATATAATCTATAGAAAAATATAAAAATTTAAAAAATTGCATTGCATTTTCATCATTAATTTGCTAGGCTTTTGTAGAAATTTTGACAATTTTCATTAAACCTAGTAATTCCAAAATCTAGGGTTAGTAGGCAAAATCGTCTTTCAGATTTTTATACTAATTTTAGAGGCTCATTCAAATTTGAATTTGTCTATAGTCTTGCATTTTAGTGTAAATTTTTATTTAGATTTAAAATATTTGCAATTTTGCATAGAAAATTTTAACAAAAACTAGCAATTTCCATGCATTTTCCATAGATTTGCATTGGAATTTTGCGTATTAGAGCTTGAAAATTATTTTTAAATCTGAGATTAATTCATTCACATCATAAATAAGACTTCAAAACTTTCACATAGCATTTTGTCCCAAGATCTCAAACCTAGGGTTTCAAAAACAACAATTTTCACTAAATTTGGCCTTATTGACTCTATAAACTTGCACCATCGGCATGTTGTGAAAATTATTTTGCATTAATTGGTGGTTATTAGGGTAATAATTTTCTTCCCCTCATAAAAATCTTCACAACACCCTTTTAATGGGCTCTTGTATTGAAATTTTGGTGAAAAACTACACATTTTGGCTATTTTTGCCCTAGGGTTTGACCTAGTTTGCACTCCAAGCATGTTGTGACAAATTTTATGGATTGAGATGACTGATATCATTGATATTATTTGTTGTAAGTCCTGATATTCATTACAACACCTCCTTTTCTAGATCTTGGAATTGAAAAACTGTGAAAAAATTGTACATTTTGCTATATTTTCACTAGGGTTTTACCTTAAGTGGCACTAAAAAATGTTGTCTTGGGTATTTTGGCACCAAGTGGCTGTTATTACTGATATTATTTTCTTCCCATCACCATTTTCCTCAGAACATCCTTTGTTATGCTCTTTTGCATTAAGTTTTGGTGAAAAAAGTGCCTATTTTGACATATTTTCACTATAGTTAACTTGGCATTATCTTAGATTTGCATCAAGAGTGTGTTGAGAGTGATCATATTGCTGTTTTGGACTGATATCAGACATATAATTTTCTGCCCTTGATCAAAATCCTTACAACATTCTTTGTTTCATTCATTTGCATTGAAAAGAGTATAAGAAACCAAGCATTTTGGTCGGTAATCATATCCTTCTCCTAGGATTTGTTCTCTTAGTTTGTGCGTTGTGTGTTGTATGCTTTTGCATAAGCTTTATGACACATTGTCCTAAAAATAATATCCCTTTGAGAAGAAGTAAAATGTTAATGGGATCTAGTGCTCTTGAAAATGACATTCCTACCTCTAATAATCCTTTGAGCACCTTCTTTACAAAGGGAGAAACTCAAATTATGCAAGATATTATACATCCTCCAACCATAATGGAAGAACAGAATTTTAATGATGTTGGTAATACTATTGAGGCAATAGGATATGTATCTGATAAGCAAATAGAAAAATTGGATAAAGAGTTAGCTGAATTTTAATCATTTATGGAAAATGAGAGAATAGATGAAGAAGTTGTCCCTACAATTCATAATATAAGAGAATTGATAAAAGAGGGACAAGATGGTGTAAATGCAATTTGTGGTCTAGCACATATTGTACAAACCAATATCATGCCACTGACCGAATGTGTACAAGTGATAAATAACACTTTATCACCATCTCATTCTCAAGTATCCATACCTATACCAACTACGAGAATATCAACTTTTACATCAACAATCTTAACAAGTGATGCAAATGCTTGTAGTAATGCTACCACTGGTATTGGAGTATCTAATGGCACTAATTACAAAGCTGTGGGATTTGATTATCAAAATTTGGTTCCTAAAGGGACCTCCTCTATGCATAATTGTTCTCAACCACCTATCTATTCCACTCATTTCCAACCACCTATTACATACTCACAACCATCTTCCACCTATCACTATGTCCAACCACCATTGGCATATTCCCAGCATCCCCCTGTCGTATCTCAAGCTTATTCACCTCCTCACTTTGTTTCTAATTCCTCACAACAAATCGCATCTCCCAATGATGCCATCCTAAACCAACTTTTACAGGGCATGACTACTTTACTAAAAAAGGTAACAAACTTGACAAATTTGTCGCAGCCTAGTCTACTAACATATCATGCCCATAATCTCCTATCCTATGCAATCTTGAGAACTCCTATGCCTGAGAGGTTTGAAACTCGCCGCTTTGAAAAATATGGTGGAAACAGTGATCCTAATATCCATGTGGCAGCATTTAAAGCTATGTGTAGTGATTTTTTATTTTGAAGAGGATTTGTTAGCAAAACTTTTCCCATGATCTCTCAAAGATACTGCTTTAGAATGGTTTTTCTCTTTGCCTCCAAATTCAATACACTCCTTTTCGTAGTTGATTGATCAAGTTTTACAACATTTTTGAGAAAATATCAGACCCTAAGTCATCCTTATTGACTTGGTTCAATGCAAACAAGGTCCCAAAGAAAAGTTGACTAAATTCATTAGTCAATATCAAGGACTTTATGCACAGATTTAGTATCAGATGAAAGATGAATATGCTTAGAAGATATTTATTACAAATCTACAACCTAATATTTGTGATAAGATTCTCTTGATGAAATATAACTCCTTTCAACATTTATGTACCACCCTTCATGATTATCAACTTTCATCTAGTCAGTATGAAAACCAAAACTCATCCGCTCAAGTTGGTCAATCCATGCGTGGATCATCACAAAACAATTTTAAGAGAAACAATAATAGGAGTTTCATCAAGATCAATGGACCAAATATGAATGTGTCTACTATAAATAATCCAAAGAAACCATCATATCAACCAAGAAAGTTTACTCCGATATTTGAGTACTACCATTCTATCATGAACCAAGTTGTAAGTAACAACATTCTGAAGCTTCACCCAATCAAGCCTGTTGATCCTAGTAAACAATGACCTTACTTCGATGCTAATACCTTTTGTCATTATCATCAAATGCAAGGACATGACACTAAACGATGTATGCATCTTACACATGAGATACAAGAACTTATTGATTCAAATGTCATCCAGGTATCAGGTGTGAATGATAATGGAAATAAGTTGGTTGCTCCGCCGAATCAGAATTTACAAATCTTCACTAATCCTTTCCCTAAACATACTGAAAACAATATGGTGGAATATGGTTTAATGGAAGTAGACGAGGATGATTACTTGGACTATGATAGTATCGTTGGAATGATTGAAGTGGATAAGACAAAAATGGATAATCCACCTCGTCCATAAAGAAACAAAATTTATGCTAAAGTTCCTCCTCCGTTATCCTTATATGGATCAGGAGATAATTAAAATACATCAGAAAAGTAAGAACAACAACTGATATGAATGAGTAATATGGTACAGGATGATTCTTGTTACTGTTATAGAAAGATTCAACAAAAAACTTGCTAAAAATAAAAAAAGAGCAAGATGGCAATCAATAGTCAGAAATAATAGTGGTTCTCCCCTCATAAGCAACAAAAAATCTCATTTAAACAAGGATTTAAGGAACAAGCATCAAATGATAACAAATAAGACTTTCATAAGAACCACTCAAATTTTGCATTAAATATGATCGAGTAGCTCTCCAAGAGGTTTGTGAGCTCCAAGATATAATACGAAGACCCTACCAGGTAAGTATCTCTAACCCTTTATCTCTGTAGTGATCTGCCTCCCCCGTGATGTGTTGTGTGTTGTTTAGGCCTCCTGGGATGACCTTTGATTCTCCCATAAGGTCCAGGATACCAGGAGACCACCTCTGTTGTGACCTTCTTCTATTTGTATCATCATTCTTCTATATTGCCTCTCTATAATTTCATCATTGTGTGTTGTGTCTTACGGACATAACATTGCGGTTGGTGACTTGGGGGTACCCTCCTATGTGATTGTCCCTAAGACACTTGTTTCTCCTCTCTTATTTATTGTTTCCGTTCCTCTAGTGTTTCTGTCTAGCGGCAGATAATGATAAACATTTATACTGATGCAAACCTAGTGTCCCTTTCGAGATCAATAAAAAATTAGACTTAGTTTCTAATATGAGGATGGGGTTGTATATCTTATCCAACGCTTGGCTAGTGGAAGAACTTGTGCTTTCTGCGTAGTGAATTTGATGATGTTTTTATCATGTTTACAAACCTTAACAATACTACTACCCTATGCACCTTTGTTTGTCTTTGAATCTAGCCTTGGTGGTACTCGATTCAGAGAGCTTCATGATAAAGCCCTATGGTTATCCTCAAACTCTAAATTCATGGTATAACCTTGGCTCTTTGTGTGGTTAATCATATGCATTGATGTTGTTGTTTATCATGATGTTGTAGACACTAGCATGTTTCTTGCAGGGATGTGTTTGTGGGAACATTTGGCGATCGTGAAGTACATGTCACCTCCAGGGGGCATGGGCTTTGTGAAAGTTGGTGTTCCCTTGTGTATTTTCTTCCTACCTTAACGTGCTTGATATCGATAACCGATATCAACCACCTTAAGGTGGGGGCATATATAAGGTAAGTTGTCTACTGTAGATGTTAGCAATGTGTTTGACCTCAGGTGCAAAGACTTGTGCGATGAGTGCATCATGCATCCTGAGTTTGTTTGCAATCAGTCAATCAATCATGTAAGCCCTATGAAGAGGCAGGATATCACGTATATCCTTTTTATCTTAAGCCCTCTACAGAGGTGGGGATGGTGTATTTCTCGGAGCAAATTGCATCATCCTGTCATTTTCAAAAGTCCTCTGCGCAGGTGAGGAGCAGTTCTGTGACTAACTCAACCCTTAAGGATGTCTTCAGTGATTGTTGTGGCAAAGCCCAATCATCAGTGTGTGCCTGTAATGTGCCTGAGACGGTCTTGGACCTAGAAATAGGTACACTCCATTGCTTGTCTACCATGTTTTCACTGTGTCTTCAAGTGTGTGTGTTTTGGCATGCTTGCTTTGTTTAGTGTGTTTGTTGCCCCATATGCAGAATAAAGACCAGCACCTTAGGGTAGTGCTTCCTACATTTTGGGAGGTTTTACATGTCTTGCGTGTGTGTTGCTCCATATATACAAAGACCTGTACGATGAGTGCATCATGTATTATGGGAGGTCTGTTTACTTTCCAGTACTTGCATCTGCATTTCATATATATGAAAGAAAAAGAAAATAAAATAAATCATGCATGTCTTCCATGCATCAATGTGTCTTCTATGCATTGACTATCTTCTTCGTGTTCTACGTGACTTTAACTATCTTCTCCACATTTTATGTGCCTATTACTATTTTCTATGTGATTGGCGTGTCTTCTCCATGCTTGATGTGTTTGTTGTGTTTGTTAACTTACTTTAATGCATGTATTGGCCTCGTGTTTATACATACATTAAAGTGGGTGCTAAATGTAACATCAAAAAATATCCCCTTGGGAGCTTTTCCCTCATAAGGTTTAGCTCCCAAGTCTTTTGCATGCATTTAGGACATCTTAGTTCATAATTTGGCATCCTGATGGAATGAGCCCTAGGAAACATGAAAAATGGGACCTAGGAGGACCCCTTGAGCTATACCCTACCCAAAATAGGGGGAGGACTTGGGCGCCCATGCCCTAGTCCTACCTTATTTTGAGGCAGCCCTAATTTATGGGTGTCAGTTTATGACCGTTATTTGGGTCCTTTACTGACACGGTAAGTTTGAATTATGAAAATCTTGGCGGGAGTGTTTGTAGTTGCATATAAAAGCATGTTTAGGCATTCATTTGTAAATTAAATTTCAATTAGATGATTACTAGCAAGCTATTGTGTTCTCAAGGTGATTCAAGGCTTTCATTGTGTTGCAAGAGTAGACTGGTGTGTTTTGTGTGTTTGTATTTGCAGATTTGAGCATCCATTTGATCATGGAATGAAGAGAATCTTCCTCCCATGATATCTTCACTACAAGGTGACATTATATTGTGTTTTCATCATCAATTCCTTTGGTTTTTGCCTCTGCCTCATAAGGGCATGCACTCTTTATCTAACAATGGTGTTTAGAGACTTAAGTTCCTTCAAGGCTTGACTGAGGCAAGCCTCTAAATACCACGACACCCTCCCAAAGTCTTGTGATTACAGGTTACAGGTGTCGTATTCAAGAAAAATGAAGTTGTAGGAAGGATTGGCAGACATCAAGGATTCAAGATCTGAAGAGAAGTAGGACACCGGAACATTTCCAAGACTTGGGCACTCGTTCTAGTGTCCTCCAAAGCTGAATTGTCAGAAACAGGAGTTACAATGCTTATCAGTGTCAGAAAGAGGTTATGATCCCAAAAAGAAACTGGTACCTGGGTGCCCACTCCAGTGTCCTTGATTGTTCCACCTCAAAACCTCGAAAATAGATATTCTATGATTTGATATTTTACTTCCATCTGCAAGAGCTTTTTTTGTTATTCATCAGTTTATTACCATATTTGCATAATTAGGGTTTAATGGTCAATTAAGAATAAGAGAAGAAAAATTGATAATTAAATTCCCTAATCCAAGTTTCCCTACATCTCACAGTGATCTAGGGTATGATAGTGAATTGCCACTCGACCCTAGATCCTTAAATGTAAAGTGGAAAGGATGATTTAAACATCAAAACACTAAAACATTAACAAATCCAATTTTCCACTAAACAGGGACATTTTACGAGATAAAATTTAGCCCCCACTTTAATGTATGTATGACCTTACAATCTATACATGCATTAAAGTATGGTTGAAAAAACATCAAACATGATAGGCGCTTGAAGCTAAGGCATACATCAAGATTGAGGAACTACTTCTAGCCCCCAGTCTCAGGTAAGCACTAGAAGACAATAGGAATCATGCAAGACATGGAGAATATAGTACTCAAGACATGAAAAACATGATGAAGACACGAGAGAAGTCATGCAAAAACATGATGAATACATTGATATAGCATTTTTGTAACATTTTCACATATGAAATGAAATCCTAAAAAGCACATAAAACAAAACCCAAAGTGTAGGGGGGGCTCATCACCACACTCTTTACACTACACTAGGGGAAAAACATGCCATACAAAACTTGAGTGTAGGGGGACTCATCACCACACCCTTTACACTACACCAAGGGGAAAACATGCCATACAAAACTCAAGTGTAGGGGGGACTCATTGCCACACCCTTTACACTACACATGAGGGAAGACACACCAAAGAAAACTTGAGTGTCGGGGGACTCATCGCCACACCCTTTACACCACACATGAGGGAAAATACATGGAAGACACAAAGAATACATGAGCACTGTATAGCATGCCATAGATATACTATACATCTTAAACATGACAAACACGAGTGATGGAAGGAGCTTATTGCAAGTCGCACCATCTCAAACACATTGTAGACACACTTGATGGTTAGGATTATGCCACAACAACCGCAAAAAACATGCTTAAGGGAGGATAGTCTCAAGATCCAACCGCGCCTTTGTGAGGAATTTTTTAATAAAAGGATGTGCACTAGCTCAAGAGATACACCATCCTGCCTTCCGCAGAAGGGATTTTGAATAAAAGGACACACACTAGGTCAAGAGATATGCCATCCCACCTTCCATAGAAGGGATTTTGAATAAAAGGATACACACTAGCTCAAGAGATATGTTATCATGCCTCGCACAAAGGGATTCTTGATAAAAGGATATTCTATCCCACCTCATGGAGAGGGCTTTTTGATTGTACTATAAATAATGATGTGTACTTGCACCAGAGATACAACATCTCACCTCACAAAGAGGGCTTACAAACATGCTTCGTTAGTATCAAAATCATCAGACATATATCATTATATATGCCCCCACCTTAAGGTGGTTGATGTCATGTACCTATATCAAGCATGTTAAGGTAAAAAGAAGACACACAAGGGAACAAGAGCTCTAGCAAAGCCCATGCCCCCAAAGTGACATGTGCTCACAATCACCAAATGTTCTCACAAACACATTGATAAGATATGCTAAGATAAGATAACAAGAGAGGTTAGAAATCTTATTCAAAGATAACAACCAAAGCAATTCATTAAAGCTATGCATGAAAATAGTCACATCAAGGACCAATGCTATACTATGGGTTCGGAGCCTGATTATAACTGTTGGGCTCTACTCCAGGTACCTCAAAACTGAGTGTAGCAAGAAGGTGAGATACCAATCAAAGTGTGCAAAAGTAAATTGAGTGGATTGTAAAATGTTAGTCACAAGAAATGCCATAAGAAGATGCATCGCATGGAGTGATTTTACTAGTCAAGTGTCGGATATATATATATATATATATATATATATATATATATATATATATATATATATATATATATATATATATATATATATATCAACCCCGTCATCATGTATGGACTAGGTCCATTTTTTCTTTGCTTGCTAAAGGGACACACGGCCTGTATCAGTATTTATTTATTTGTCATCTGCCAACTAGGTAGAATCACTGAAGAAGGTAAACAATAAAAATGAGAGAGGAGAAACAAGTGCTTTAGGAACACCACGTAGGAGGATGCCCCCAAAACACCTTCCACAACTCTATGCCCCTAAGGCATGACACACAACAATAAAATAGAGGAGAGGCAAGATAGAAGAATGATGAAACAAATAGAAGAATGGTCACAAGAGAGGTGGTTTCCTGGTATCCTTGACCTTACAAGAGTATCAAGGGTCATCCTAGGAGACCTAAACAACACAACACATCACGGGGGAACACAACACAATGCTAACAACATATATATCTAGGAGGAGGCCACCCTTGAGAGTAGCTAGAATAGGTACAATAATGAGTGTGGCAAAATGAGGGAGAAATACTTACCTATTTCAGTGGGATATGTCCAGGTCGACAATTCATGTTTTTCATCAGAGGATATATCATATTTAGTCTTGAAATTATTGATGGTGTAGTAGCATTAGTATACTTATCACTACCCTCTTAGGAGGTGGAAGAAGTGATTTGTTTTAAGTGATCTCAACATCCATCCATAAGGTATTTAATGTGAGAGACCTTTCCTCATCCACATGCACTGCATCTTTTGAAGAGAGAGCATAGGAATGAAGGGAAGGTAAGGTGTTGTGAGGATATTTGTTGGTGATTGTATCTTTAGTGATGTTCAAAGAATATGCAACCAAAGGAGAGGTATCCAAGGTTTTCACATCTTTAGTGATATCCAAGGGACTTGAACATTCAACCAAAGGAGGGAGATCAAGGATCTTCACTTTCTTAGTGATGTCTAAAGTACTTGAATATTTAACTAGAGGAAGATCAATAGGATGATCCATAGAGGATTCATGCACTATGGTGGGGAGAGAATTTTTATTATTGTTAGATAAATGCACATTATCTATCCATAGAATATTCTTTATTAGAGGGGGTTCTTCATTCACTAATGCTTCATCTTGGCTAGGGAGAGCATTGGAATGGAGAGATGGTGGTGTGATGTCAAGGGACGTGTCAATGAATTCATCTTCTTGCACCAAAGTGTCCTCATAAGTAGGAACAACATTGGGAGAGAGATCATAAGGTAAAATTAAGTTACCATCACATGTATTAGAAAATAAGAGGTGTAATAGAATGTCTATTAGAGATAAAGTCATCTAGGGTGTCATCTAACATATTGAAGTCATCACTACTAAACAATGCAACATATTTATTATTATCTATTAATTTAGTGAGATCATCTAATGTCAAAGGATATGTTCCCATGAGATTTGTAAAACTATCAAAATTAGATATATGAAAAAGGATTTCATATGTAGAGCTCATGGAAATGTCAATATCATAGATATATGCTATTTGTTGTAGGACTTGAGGATACTTATCAAGGAATTTATAGAAATTGTCATCATCTATGATGTATGCAAATAAAACTTCCAAAGATGAATAACAAGATGCATTTGTGATGAATAGATTGAGGAAATTGGGTTTTTAAATAGTAAAAACACAAATTTCACAACCAACCAAGTAAATAAGATTGAAATAATGCTACAAAACAAGGCAAGTTAAGTGAGATTGTTTCACACTAACACACTTGTTTGAGAGAAATGAGTACTAAAATACATACAAAGTCCACAAAAAACATAGTGGATAGAGGAAAAAGTAATACACAACTAGGCAAAGTAAGTTATTTTAAAGGTTTTGATCAACGAAGTGTGAATAAGGTGTGTAAACACTTAATGTTGAAATACACACTGTGTAATTAAAAATATGCCAATTTTCACGTAAAACTATGAAATGAAGCAAAATTTTCAAATGACCAATGAATGTGAATTTTAAAATGAATGAAAGATCTGAAATGAAAGATACTTATGACAAATTCAATGAAACAAAGCAAAACTGTGCTTATTTATGCACCTAAAATGCTTAATTTTTTCACCTTTTTCAATGTAAATGCACAAAAATGTTATAAAATTTATGCACAATGATGGATGAGTGGAATCTAATTTGATATAATGTGTAATATGGCTTAGATAAGATTTTAAATGATGCGAACATGCTATAATGCTCAATGCAAAGTCTAAATTAAGGTAAGATGAATGAATATGTTTGTTTTTGTTGAAATACACAATGTGTAAATGCAAAATTTGAAATCTAAATGCAATGACACACAATGATGAAACACTATAGACAAAAATTAGATTTGAAAGAGTGTTAAAATGAAACAAGATTTTAATTACAAACCCTAGCTTTTCGAATTACTAGGTTATATAAAAACATGCAAAATTTCAAGTAAACCCTAGCAAATGAGAGATGCAAATGCAAGGTAAATGATGATAAAAATATGAAATGCTGCAATGTATCTCAAATCTGATGTAAATATCAGAAAATTAAATGTTTCCAATGATATGCAAGGAAAATAGTGCAAACTATGCCTTAATGCAAGCCAAAAATGTCTATTTTCTTAAATTTTTGAATTTTTATGTAAGATTTTTGAATGTATGCTGATGAAAATGATATGAATGAATGAAAATATGATTATAAAACTTAGCAAGATTCAAGTTCAGAAAAAATACAGGTTCACCAAAATGCTATGTAGAAAAAGAGGGATGTTGAATGAGGTTGTTAGTTTAATTAGATCTTCCTTTCACTACAGACATTCAAGGACATTAAACCTAGTTGAATCACAACTTTTGTAAGAGGAATCAGCTACAGGTTTGGTGTCACTTGGAATGATAAGGAAAATTAAAAATTGTTGACTAATTTGTTAAACCCTAATCTGATTAGGCCTAAAACCCTAATTATGCAAAATCGTAAACAAACAGACGAAATGTGACAAATGCTCACACAAGAAGGCACTAAATGCAGATTAGATACATACCAGATTTTGGATTCCAAAAAGTGGAAACTTTAGGAACAAAAGAGAGGGTGCCCTTGTCCAATGTGGTATTTTTTTAGGGCTTTGGATCAAAATATCTTTTAGATTGCAACCTCAGAGATTCCTGACACTGCCAAACTGAGAACAAAAGAGCGGGCACCTTGTCTAATTAGGGATGTTTTCTGTCATTTTATTTAGATCTAGAATCTTTATGCTCTTCTCTGATCTCTTGCAACTCCTCTCCACAAGATCTGACACCTGCAACCAACAATCACAAGAGAGGGGTTGGGGCTTGTGGTGTTTAGGAGCTTGCCTCAGTCAAGCCCTGGAATGGCATTCAAGCCTTCGAACACCGTTGTTAGAGAGAGTACATGTCCTTGGTGGATAGAGGCAAAATAAAATGATATTATAAATTGATTGAAACACAAAATAAATGTCACCTCAGAAATGAAGCTCTCACGAAGAGATGAAGATCTTTCATGCCATGAGGAGATGGATTGATGAAGACAAATCTACAACAAACAAGTACAAAAACAACATAATGCTACTCTACAACATGATGAAATCCTTGCATATCCTTAGCATATGATCACAAGTTCACATTATCCATCTAGTTTTAAAATGAAGTTTTAAATATGTTTATATATGCATTCCTGCTAAACATTCGTAATTCAAATTGAATAGGCCAACAAAGGGAAACCTTTTAATGGTAACTTTATGGACATTTAAAATTTGGGTCCCGACAAAATAGGTTTGGACTAGGGTGTGGGTGCCCAAGGCTAGGGTCATATTTTAGGACTTGTTTAAGCTCAAGAGTGGCCCCTAAGTCCCATTTGACATGGGTTTTAGGGGATTTTATTCTGGGATTCATTTTTAGCATGCATGATTAAATCTAAAGGACCTAAGAGCTAAACTTAGGTGGTAAAAGTCCTAGGGGCACATTTTACGACATAACATAACTATACTTATCATATATCTTGAATGCATTATTGATTGTCATTGCTCACCACTATCGTAGACACACATAGGATACAAGAGCGCACATTTTTTTATCATCATATTTATATCTAGCTATCATTGAGGTAGAAACACCACAAATGGGGTTTGACTAAGGCAAACCTCTATACAACCCAACCCTTTTTTCTTTGTTCTATAGGTTACAAATTGTACAAACAAGATTATAAACTCATGAGTGTTTGCACATTATTTTCCCTCTCTTATCATTTCCCTCATTTTGATTTTATTTCTATCTATTTTGTATTATCTTTCAAATTTGATGTATTGATTATTACATTTGTTGTTCAACATGAACTCATTAAAACTTGTGTCAAGTCAGACACATATGGATTGTAGTTTTCAAGGTTCTATAGAAGACAATGCTAGGCACAGATGTATATGCCATGTGCTAGTGTCCCTGTTAGTGGGTTCAAAATCTTGGTGCTAGGTTCCTTGTTATATGTTATTTCAGCTTCCAGATGAATTTCTATAAATTTACTTCTCTATCTCTATATTTCCCTATTTTCTACTATAATTAGTTAGCTTGGTTATCTTAGTTAGTTTATTTATATTTAGATCACAACAAAATAATCCAACTCAGATAGTATTGGTATTCTTAATTGGACAGCAACAAGATATACATCTTCATTGTTTGGGATTCTGATATGTGATTGAATTTTGTTCTAATTAGCAATAGTTTAGTTAGAGTCAAATTTTCAACCTCTCACATTTTAGTGAACCTAATGTGTTGAACATAAAGCACCTTATTTTTCATTCAAATTTCTTTTCCTTTCAAAAATTTTTTTGGGGCACTGCCCAAAATCTTGGCCTTCAAAAATATTTGGTAATACCTTTCTTAATTCTCTCCTATCATTCTAAATTAGCACGTTCTCTTCTCTTCTTACATCACTTTCCAAATTTCTCAAAGGACTCATGAAAGTGATATTCCATTCGATGCATGTGATGGTGACTTAGCTCTTCCTATGTCACTCTATTTATCTGATCCCTCTCCTAAAATTCCTCCTACATGTGAGGACATTTTGGCGCAAGAGGATGAAATCGTTGATACTTTTCTTAATATTACTTTACCTTCTCTTCATTTCAATGCTCTCCATTCTTGAGATGAAGCATTAGTAAATGAAGAACCTCACCTCACATAGGGTGTTTAATGCACAAGACAACTGAGAGGGTGGGTGAATCAATTGTATCTTAAAATTCTAAAACCCTCACACATTCAAATCCAAATTAATCTAATTAACCATTAAAATGTTATGATGATTAAGCATGAAAAGTAAATAATAGAAACTGAATCACAACACCATACATAAGAGAACACCATATTTTACATGGAAAACATTGTTGCAAGTATGGGCCTAACTAGTGTTGTCATTGATCTCAACATACTCCTGTTGCATTGATGTCAAGGATTGGATGAGTTATATGGTGAGGATATTGAGAAAATTAGTCCTATCACAAACAGAGAAGAACAGTGAAGACAGTGAGGTGAAGATCCCAGCTAAGATGAAGATCAGAGGATGCACACCAAAGGGTTTTTAGATATGTGTCTTAAGATGATCCAGTAAAGATTTGAGAGGTTCGCATGAAGATTTGAAGAAGTTATGGCCACTTGAGTAAAACCAGTTCTGGCAGATGTTCAGAGGTGATCGAGTGACACAGATAGGTTCGGTGAGATCTAGAAATGCAATATCTTATTTTGCGGATTTGGTGGAGTATTTAGGAAGTCAATGTGAATTGGCAACTCAATTGGTTCGTAGTCTAGAGGTCCGCAAGCATCTATTCCAATATGACATTGATGATAGACTGTGTTCTTGAGGTTCTGGATGAAAGAGAGAAAGATTTCAATAAGCAGAAGTAGTGTGGATGTTCTTGGTGATTCAGGCCAACTTGTGGAGGTCTTTGGATCATGTCCAGTTTGTGTTGGTGGTCCACATTAAATATTAAGCTCGTAATTGAAGAATTACTTCCGAATGATGATGTTCTTCCTAAGTCTGGCCGATCGGATGAGTTACACATCCTACGGATGATCTTGAAGATGTTTTGTGAAGCATGGCATGTTCCTAAAAGGAGATTGAAGTCCTTGATCTGTGTGGCTGACAGTGTGATGATCTGCATGTAGTCTTTTGTAATTAGTCAAGTTGTATTTGCTTTGTAAAGTGTACCGACTTGGATGATTATCCCTAAGTCAATGTCTTGTATAAATAAGAGTTGTGAAGTCATTTCAAATGTATCTAGGCAGAGATGAGAGAGTGGTAGAGAGGAGCAGAGAAAAAGGCAGAGCATAAGTATTTGGCTTAAATGGAACTGACTCAAGCATGGTGAAGATGCTATTCTTCAGTTCAAGTATGTAATATTTATCATTCTATAGACAGTGTGTCTCCTGTAGGCAGTGGGCCTCTTGTGAGTAGTGTGTTCAGGTAGTGAGCCCTAATTGGCATGTGCCATTTTGTTCTTCTTATTCTTTTAACAGAGAATACAATCTTGGGTTAGTCACCCCATGGTTTTTCACTTAACCGGGTTTTCCACGTTAAAATCTTGGTGTCATATGTGTTAATGTGTTTCTGCTCTTACATTGTTGCATTATGTTTCCATGATTGATTTATTATTATGCTACTGAATTACAAAGAGGATTTAAGTGATTAATAGGAAGAAAGTTTTGAGACAACTGATTCACCCCCCCTCTCAGTTGTCTGTCTTGAATCTAACAATTGGTATCAGAGCTAAGTTCCTCTAAAAGAGATTAACCGCTTGAGGAGATCTAGGATGTCATCCTACAAGAAGGATAGTCTAAGGTTTGATGGAACTAATTACACTCTTTGGAAAAGCTGCATGGAATGTCACTTACAATGTATGGGAATGCAATATTGGATCATAACTTCAAAGAAGTATGTTCCTCCACAAAATGGTCCAAAAACTGTAGATGAAATTAGAGATGATGAAGACAATCTTTGGGCTAAAGAAGCTCTACTAAGTGCCTTATCTAATTTAGAGATGACAAATATTATTGATCTAAAAACTACATATGAGATTTGGGAAAAATTAGAACTTCTGCATGAAGGAGACAAGTATGTCAAATGTGCCAAGCTACAGAGTCTGAAAGGAAAATTCAAAAACCTGAAGATGAGAGAAGATGAAAATATCACTACATTTATGCAAAGAGTGAATGAGTTTGTTTGTGGCATTAGATGTGCTGGTGGAATCTTGGATGAAGATGAGATTGTTTCCAAAGTTCTCAGATCCCTTCCTGATTCTTACAAATACAAGGTTACTGCTATTGAAGAATTAAGATGCCCCCCAAGACTGAATCTGCATTCAAAGCTAGTACCTCTATAAAAGGAAAACAAAAGTTTGATCTGAGAGAGAACTCTTCAAAGAAACTATCATGGTATGAAAAAGAAAGAAAAGATCTGGAAGAAGATGAAGCAGAAGCTGCTCAACTTGAAGCCCTTAATGCAAAAAGACTGCCAAGAGGATCAGGTAAGTATGAAGGGAAATTGTCTTTTAAATGTTTTAACTGCAATAAGATTGGTCATTTTGCCTCAAGGTGTCCGAAAAGTTTTTCAAGGCCAAATCCTAACAGATCAAGATTCCAAAATAAATGTTACTATGTTCATGAAGATGATGATGATGAAGGAGTAACCGATGATGAATCAGAGAAAGAAAACAAATCCAGAAGTGACTAGGTGTTTATTGCCATCAAGGAAGAAGATCCAATGTCCTCTGAATCTGTCAATCATAAAATGGTAGAAAGAGCTCTGGCTGCCCAAGTTGAAGAAAAGGATGATTGGGTCATTGATAGTGGATGCTCCCACCATATGACAGGTGATAAAAATAAGTTCATATATTTGGAAAGACATGAAGGAGGAGTTGTAAAATTTGGTGATAATTCTACTGGCAAGATCAGAGGTAGAGGAACTATTTCTTTTGATGGAAAGAACAAAACCAGTAATGTATTGTATGTTGAAGGTCTAAAGCACAATCTTCCTAGTGTTGGATAGTTGGTGGACAAAGGCTATGATCTCTGTTTCAAAAATGGAAAATGCAAGATCTTTGAATGTTCCAGAACAGAGATTGCATCTGGTACTCAAACAAAAGGTAATATATTTCACTTGGTTGGTACTGGTAAAAGTTGATTATTTGTTCAAATTGATTAGAGTTGGTTGTGGCATAGGAGAATGTGTCATGTGAATTTTGATAATATCATCAAGATAAGCAACACTCAGGTTGTAAGAGATCTTCCAAGACTGGTGAAACCTACTAATAGTTTGTGCAAAGAATGTCAGTTGGGTAAGCAGAGTAGAGTCACATTCAAAAGTAAGGAACAATCTTCTACTGGATTATTGGACTTAGTTCATACTAATCTATGTGGTCTGGCAAGAATTAGGAGTTTGCAAGGTGATAGATACTTCATGTTATTAATTGATGACCACTCCCAGATGATGTGGATGACTTTTCTGAAAGAGAAATCTAAGGCTCTTGAGAAATTCAAAATATTCAAGGCTATGGTAGAGAATGAAACCAGATTAAACATAAAATGTCTGAGGTCTGATAGAGGTGGAGAATTCACATCCGGTGAGTTCATAGAAGTCTATGAGAAACATGGGATAAAAAGAGAGTTGTCTGCTCCAAGGACTCCACAACAGAATGGAGTAGTGGAGAGAAAGAACCAGAACATCCAGGAAGCATCTAGAACCATGATGATGGAAGCAAATGTTCCTCAGATCTACTGGAGAGAAGTTGTAAGCACTGTAGTCTATACTCTTAATTGAGTACAAATCGGAAGCAATACTGGTAAGACCCCTTATGAACTCTAGTTTGGCATCACTCCCACTGTGAAGTATTTCAGAGTCTTTGGTAGAAAATTTTACATCTTTTGAAGATCTTGGCAAATTTGATGCTAGAAGTGATGAAGGAATATTCTTGGGTTATTCTACTCAAAGCAAAGCATACCAGTGCTATAACAAGAGATTGAGAAACATTATAGAAAGTGTAAATGTGAAGGTTGATGAAGGTATTGAAAAACCCTCAAGGTTTTATGAATATGATGAAGATGATCAGAATGATGTTTTGGTCCAAGAAGTCCAAGCCCCTTCTAAAATTTAGATCTAGACTGATTCAGAGAATCAAGAAGAAGAGATAAGTTTGAATGAACCTATTCAAGAAATAGAAGTGCAAGAAAGTCCCAAAATTCCCAGGTATGTAAGACTGAATCACTCTGAAGATCAGATCATAGGTGATAAAAGAAAAGGTGTTCAAACAAGAAGAAAGATTGCTCAATTCTTAGAAAAGTATTGTCTGATTTCAAAGATTGAACCAAAGTCAGTGAATGAAGCATTCAATGATGAAAGCTGGACTAAAGCAATGGAGGAAGAGCTAATGCAAATTAAGAAAAATCACACTTGGGATCTTGTTCCCAGATCTAGAAGCAAGAGTGTGATTGGAACCAAATGGGTCTTCCAGAATAAACTGAATGAAGATGGTGAAGTAGTCAGAAACAAAGCCAGATTGGTCTGCAAGGGTTATTCTCAAATAGAAAGAGTTGATTTTGAAGAAACTTTTGCTCCGGTGGCAAGAATTGAAGGAGTCAGATTATTTCTTGCCTTTGCTACCTTTAAGGACTTTAAAGTATATCAGATGGATGTCAAGTCTGCCTTCCTAAATGGTGACTTGGAAGAAGAAGTATACATTGAGCAACCAGATGGATTTCAATTGTCTGATCATGGTGATATGGTCTGTAAGTTGAAGAAAGCATTGTATGGACTCAAACAAGCCCCATGAGCCTGGTATGAAAGATTGGATAAGCCTCTTTTGAAGATTGGTTTCAACAAAGGTACTGCTGACAGTAACTTCAAAATTGATCAGGAAAATAATTGTTGAAGTGTTTGTTGATGACATCATTTTTGGAGGAAGAGATGGTATGTGTAAAACTTTTGCAAATCAAATGAAAAGTGAATTTGAGATGTCCATGTTTGGGGAAATGAATTTCTTCTTGGGTCTGCAAATCATTCAAATAAAGAAAGGAATCTTCATTTCACAGACCAAATATGTGAAAGAATTGTTGAAGAAATTTGGGATGGAGGACTCAAAACCAATGAGTACTCCCATGGCAACCAGATGTAAATTGAGCAAAGATGATGACTCTACTAAGGGTGATCATAAAAAGTACAGGTCAATGATTGGAGGACTATTGTATCTTACTCAAACTAGACCTGACATTATGAATGCTATTGGTCTTGTTGCTAGATTCCAAGCTGATCCTAGAGAATCTGATGTCATGGCAATCAAGAGGATTCTTAGATATCTAAAAGGGATAGTTGAGTATGGTTTATGGTATCCTAGAGATCATGATTTCTCTCTTCATGCATATACAGATGTGGATTGGGCAGGAGATGTGGATGACCGAAAGAGTACCAGTGGTGGAGCATTCTTTTTGGGGAAAAGATTGGTTTTTGGGCTGAGTAAGAAACAAGAGGCAATATCTCTATCCACTGCAGAAGTAGAATATATTGTAGTAGTAGGTAGTTGTACTCAAGTATTTTGGATGAAACAAATGCTAAGAGACATCAGAGTGGAGTATGAGGAACCTATCACAATCTTTTGTGATAATTTAAGTGCAATAAATATATCAAAAAATCCAGTGTTGCATTCAAAGAGAAAACATATATCCATAAAGTTTCACTTTTTGAGAGAGCAAGTGAACAAGAATGAAGTCAGATTGGAGTTTGTGCCCTCCAAGGATCAAATTGTAGACATTTTTACTAAACCTCTACCTAAGGACACTTTTGAGTATCTCAGGGAGAAGTTAGGCATTATTACCCGTCTAGTTCTAAATTAAGGTGCATTAATGTGCATTAGTCCAGTGGATCTCAAAGTCATATCTTGTGGTTTGGATTGATGATAGGAAGCTACTACTTAGGGGGAGCAGTTGGTATGATTCTGAGCAATACAAGTATGTGCCCTTTGCCATTGATGTCAAAGGGGGAGAGAAGACATGTGAAAAATAAAAAGTGGTTGTTGATCAAAGGGGGAGCAGTAAAGGAAGAGAAGACATGTGAATGGTTATTGTTGATAGGGGAAGTTATGTCAGTCAGTGAGGAGAAGTTCTTGTCTTGATGGTTAAAATAGTTTTTCACATCATATGTTGCCATCAATGACAAAGGGGGAGATTGTTGCAAGTATGGGCCTAACCGGTGTTGTCATTGATATCAACATACTCCTATTGCATTTATGTCAAGGATTGGATGAGTTATATACTGAGGATATTGAGAAAATTAGTTCTATCAGGAACATAGAAGAATAGTGAAGACAATGAGGTGAAGATCCCAGTTAAGATGAAGATTAAAGGATGTGCATCAAAGGGTTTGTAGATATGTGTCTTAAGATGATCTAGTAAAGATTTGAGAGGTTTGCATGAAGATTTGAAGAAGTTATGGCCACTTGAGTAAAAGTAGTTCTAGCAGATGTTCAGAGGTGACAGAGTGACACAAATATGTCTGGTAAGATCTGAAAATGAAATATCTTGTTCTGTAGATTTGGTGGAGTGTTTAGGAAGTCAATGTGAATTGAAAACTCAATTGGTTCATGGCCTGGAGGTCCACAAGCATCTATTCCATTATGACAGTGATGACAAACTATGTTCTTGAGGTCCTGGATGAAGGAGAGAAAGATTTCAGTAAGTAGAAGTAGTGTGGATGTTCTTGGTGATTCAGACAAACTTGTGGAGGTCTTTAGATCATGTCCATTTTGTGTTGGTGGTCCGCATTGAAGATTGAGCTCGTAATTGAAGAATTACTTCTAGATGATGATGTTCTTCCTAAGTTTGGCCGACCGGATGAGTTACACATCCTGTGGATGATATTGAAGATGTTCTGTGAAGCATGGTGTATTCCTAAAAGAAGATTGAAGTCCCAGATCTATGTGGCTGACAGTGTGATGATCCACATGAAGACTTTTGTAATTAGTCAAGTTGTATTTGCTTTGTAAAGTGTGTTGACTTGGATGATTATCCCTAAGTCAATGTCTTGTATAAATAAGAGTTGTGAAGTCATTTCAAATGGATCTAGATGGAGATGAGAGAGTGGTAGAGAGGAGCAGAGCGAAAGGCAGAGCATAAGTATTGGGCTTAAATGGAATTGACTCATGCATGGTGAAGATGCTATTCTTCAGTTCAATTATGTAATATTTATCATTCTCTAGACAGTGTGTCTCCTGTAGGAAGTGGGCCTCTTTTGAGTAGTGTACTCGAGCAGTGAGCCCTAATTGGCATGTGCCATTTTGTTCTTCTTATTCTTTTAACAAAGAATACAATCTTGGGTTAGTCACCCCATGGTTTTTCCCTTAATTGGGTTTTCCACGTTAAAATGTTGGTGTCATATGTGTTAATGTGTTTCTGCTCTTGAATTGTTGCATTATGTTTCCATGATTGATTTATTATTATGCTGTTGAATTACAAAGAGGATTTAAGGGATTAATAGGAAGAAAGTATTGAGACAACTGATTCATCCCCCTTTTAGTTGTCTATCTTGAATCTAACAGACATAGGAAGGGAAAAACCACAGTGAGGATTAGCTCACAATATAAAGTAGTATCGACACTGAATTACGAAAGACTCGCTACTAGAGGGCTCACTACCAAGAAGAAAGGCTCACTGCCAAAGGGTTCATTTCCTAGAATGAAAGAGATAGAAGAGGTGGCTCACTACCAGACTTGAATTTTTATAATTGCATCTTACATGCGTAAGGAGTATAGTTCCAATGAAGCTCAATATTCACCACAACATCAATATCATCTCTACAGCATCACTGAGGAATCATATACACCTTCTGCTCACTACATCTAGTAGTCTAACACATGAAAGATTGTACTACACCATACATTCAACCACTTTGTTATTCACATCATATCCATCACATGTGCATGCCTGATCACGATCCCTTGAGACTTATTTATACTGTCTTCAATCTTGAGAGCATTCTCAAAGGTTAAAAAATCACCTCAACCTAGAAGATTCAAATTGGGTTTTGACCTAAACATTCTTGCAGTGAAAAGGAATGAATACTAACCTCAACATGTCTTATCTAAGACCTAAATTCATCCAATCATGCCACTTCACGCTTTCACAATCATTGAAGAACCTGTGTAATTAGTGTAAACACCCAAGGTCGGCCAAACCTATGTTAAAATAAAGAAATTTTGAGTACATGCTTCCTCAAATCTAAAGATGACTCATGGACCAGATGTAAGGCTTCAACATAGTCTAGAGTATTCCACAAACATCCTAAGATCCAACAAATTCCTCTGCAACAACTTTCACCTACAGCACATCCTTATTAGTACACTTAACTATCTATGTCATGCATTGTATCTCTAGAAATCAACTTTTGGAGCACCAAGACATGAACAAATTCAACAGAAGAAACATATTAACCTTATAAGCACAATTCCAGAACCATAAGACCTGAAGCCACTTTACGAGAAAATGCGAAGCAAAGACATTTCTCTAAGACACCTCTGCGACACTCAGAAACACAGTCCACACACTGGTGAACACAACTTCCTCTACACAATGAACCAGATCACCAAATTTGGAATATAACATCTCTAAACAACCTTGAACACCATATCCAAACCTCAAAGATAGATTTTCAACATGGAAGAAATGTGGAAAAAAATCAAAACACTACTGTGTTAAGCCAAATAGTCTCTTCAACACTTTGTTTCCTTTATTAATCAAATTTTCTCAAAAGCACTTGGAAACCAACCATCAAGAACATATTCCTAACATCTTTAGCACTTCTTCAAATCAACCAAATCATCTTCAACAAAGAAACTCAATCAAACAACAACCTCATTAGTAGACATAGTTGACACTAATGACAACACAATTTTGTTGACATCAATGACAACACCAACTGCACATACTTGTAACAATCTCCCCCTTTATCATTGATGGCAACACATAATGTGAAAAACCATTATGACACAACTCTGCACCAAACTTATTTTCTTTATTACTCTCCCCCTTTCTTTTACACATCTCACTCTCTCTCCCTGACCACTAACTCTTTTCTTTTTCACATTGCTCTAACTCCCCCTTTGACATCAATGGAAAAAGGCGACACACCTTTTCTTTCACTCTTACCAAGTCACATCATCTTTTCTTTCACTACTCTAAATACTCCCCTTAGGAGTATACACCAAACCATATCAATTCTTAGTCCCCTTGTCTGCAACAATCCTCATGACCACTACTTGCTTCCCCTGAGAGGTAGCCTCGAACATCAGTCTAGAATAAGGAATGAATCTTGAAATCTATTAGACTGATGCATCTCCTTATGCATATAGTTCAAAGGAGGGGCAATAACCCCTAACTTCTCCCAAAGATATTTAAATGTATCCTTAGGGAGCCTTGGTGAATATGTTAGGAACCTGATTCTTTGTAGGCACATACTCAAGCTTTACTTCATTCTCTGCAACCTTCTCTCTCAAAAAATGATACTAGATTGAGATATGTTTTCTCATTGAGTGCATCACCAGATTCTTTGAAATGTTAATAGCACTGGTATTATCACAAAATAAAGGAATTGGCTCATCAAATACAACATTGATATCCTTAAGAGTTTGCTTCATCCACAACACTTATGTACAACAAGAAGCTACTGTAATGTATTCTATCTTTGCAGTAGATAAAGACACTAAATCATGCTTCTTACTTAACCATGAAATTGTATACACCTAAAATTGGTTCATGTCAAATTAAGTAAATATTTTAATATCTATCTTAATTCTTATTTTCTTCTATCAATTAAATAAATATTCTAAGTTTATTTGATTGGTTCATTATCCCATAATTAAATAAAAAATAATTTATTTATTTAAATTCTCTAAATTCTTCTAATGTCTCACATAATTAAATAATCCTAAATTATTTAATTAATTCTAAATTCCTCTATCCTAAGTCCTAATTCCATAAATCCACCTCACCATGTTGCACATCTAATTAAATATTTTAAATATTTAATTAGCTAATATTCCCTCACCCACATGTCCTATTTATCCTCCAGTCAAAATTAGTTAACTCATCAATCAAATCAGTTAACTAATTAATCATTTGAGTTCACTAATCAATCAATTCACTTAACTGATTAGTCAATTTAGTCAACTCCCCAATTAATTCACTTAACTGATTGGTCTATTATGTTAACTCTTCAATCTATTCTATTAACTCTTCAATCTATTCTGTTAACTCCCCTGTTGCATGAAGGAGCTTGGACACTTGTCCTCTTTCTATTCGTGCACATTCCTCAACCATTCTCAACCGTTGATCTTCTCATTTCTTCTCAACCATTGATCTCTTCTCTTTTGATTCTATAAATTGAACCTTATTCTTCCATTTCTATCATCCAAGCTTTTACTATCATTACTTTGTAGGAATTACAGCATGCCTTTGGCACCCACGTCATTCCATTTGCTTGCGATCAACTTGTTACCATATCACTACCATTGTTGTGAAGCTCATCTTCATTACAAAGCATTATAATGGTCATTCTCCATTGACAATCTTGGAATAACAAGGAAGTACACTCTCTGAGGGCCTTATTCATACATGCAAGATTGATTGAGATTAGGCAACCAACGGAAGCTATGAAGTATTGAGGTTTACAAAGGATTCATCTTTTGTTTGTTTGATCTTGATTATTTCCCTTTTCGTTGAGTTTTGGGTATTATTGATATTGATATATTGATTATTCATATTTACTCCAATTTTCCCTTAACATTTTTGGTGCCCACCGTGGGGCCTAGCCCCAATTTAACCCAAAAACTAAGTTTTTGTGTGTTAGAAAGTCAAACACAGGAGCAAACTACGCATCTGCCTCATCCTAACATGCATCTGCTATCTGTTCCGGTGCATCCAATCTTTCAGTGCATACATACTATGTTCTAGCATATATACCTTCTTAAATGGCACATCTGTCAGTTTAGCACATATACGCTATATTCCTGTTTTGACCTCTATCAATGTATTTGTACTTCTGCTCTTCTGAGCTCTATTTTTGTGCATTCAAGCTTTGAAGTTGCGCATCTGATCTAGGCAGTGATTCTTAGGTGTTTTCTTGCAGTTTTTGCTAATGCTAACACTTTCTCGTAGGAACACTCTTGGATCTATATTTGTAGGCTAGGTACTGGTTTAGAATCATATAGCTGCACTTGTTAACTCACACTTCAATTTCTAAAAGAAAAGTAAATGGATGCTCATGCAAATTTCACATAGTCTTAACTAGGAGGGTGGTAACTGAAACATTTCTATATTGCTATCTTTCAAAGTTAGACACATTGCTACCTAGGTAAAATTGAACCATTGCTATCTTGTTATCACTTCAAAGTTAACAAATCATTGCTATCTAGGTAAAATTGAACCATTGCTATCTTGTTATCACTTCAAAGTTAACAAATCATTGCTATTTGGGTAAAATTGAACCATTGCTATCTTATTATCACTTCAAAGTTAACAAATTTTTGTGCTTACCCAAGTAGATAGGTCACTTAGTTTTTCTCATTTTAACTAGGGGAAAAGAACCACTATCATCTGTGTTTTGAGAATGATACCAGGCCTATGTTCTCCTCTATCTTGGGTGACCAAAATGCCAGACATATCATTTTTGCATGTGTTTTTCCTTTAGAGAGCCCTCCTGTTGGATACTATTCATCCAAGTAGGAATGACCCTAAGTGGTAATAGGCTAAAGCCAAGCCTTGTCGAGCCACTATAAATAAATTGTGTTTGGAGTGAAAGCTTAAAAACAATGAGTGAAGTTGTGTTATACTGACAGCCAACCTCCCCCAAAACCCTCCAAGGTGCAACCCTTGCAATCTGGGAGACTCCATAACAGAGAGTAGTGTTGCCGCATGTATAACCACTCGAACGGTTGCCTTTATTAAACACCTTTGTCTTAGTGGCCAAAAACCCCTATAAGCCAATGTAGGGAAGGGCGATTATCACCTCCCAAAGATGCTTCACTAGAGATAGTGAGAATTTGGTTTATATTGTCCTTTGAAACCTAAGATTGTACTTGCTTTCTTTTAATCCAAAAAGAGTCAAAAAATCACAAAAAAAATAAAAAACCATAAAAATATTCTTTGTGTTTGATGTGTCTTCTTGTCGTAATTTTAGAAAATCAGATCAAAGAGACCACCTTGCAACAAAAGAAACCAAAAACATTAGAAAAAAATTGCCAAAAATTTACAAAAATACTAAAAAAAGCCAGAGTTGTGCATTTATCACTTTTTTCTGCACATTTGTTTTGACTGGCTGCACATCTATACCAACTGGTTGTGCTTACATCATCTATTATTGCTCATCTACAAATTACCAGTACTACTCATCTGTATCAACTTTCCGTGCATTCACCAGTTTCTGTTGCACATCTGTTCCTGTGCATGCATGACAGTGAGAATTTCCACATCTTTTCAGAGAAAAATTTTAGATTTTCTAGGTACCCATTTCAGTCTTGTGTCAATTTTTGTGGAAATGAAAAACCAATTAGAAGTAATTGCTCAAGAACTCCAATACCTACAAGAACAATTAAACTTTGATATCTCACCCCAATATCGTATAGTAATTGCCTAAGAACTCCAAGTGATACAACAAGAAATGACAATCTTATAAGTTGAACATGCCAGTACTAGCTACACCTCACCCCAAAAGCATACATCCTTTTCTCATCTTCATGATACTCTTGACAAGGCAAGCACCACCTCAAGTTGGAAAACATATGCCACTCCATCTACTAGTCCTCCTTCACCATCTCCTAGAACACATGGCCCAAAGCATACTAATCCTACCATGGAGAACTCCAAATCCACTCATCCATTACCTCACTCCTATACCCATACACCTACCAATGATGTGATCCAAGTGCTGCTAGAAGAGAGTCAACCATGTCCCTAAATTCTAGTCCTTGACCTTATCAAAGAGTCTTCAACTATGTCAAATCCTACAACCCCTTAATGTAACCTGTAACCCCTTGATCATATTAAAGAACCTCCTACCATGCACCAAATTCAAGGTAAGTCACACCTTCATGTTGTTGACCAAGAGCATATCCAAGAGTCTTCTATCTCAACTTCAATTTGACCACATCAAGAGTTATGTCAAGAGCACACTTTAGAACATGTGGAAACATCAACCCCTTGTCTAAATCAAGATCAAAGTACTCCCATCCGACCCTTACATAACCTTTATCTTTTCGATGATCCTATACCTATACATGAGAAAGAAATCCAATTTCAAACCATCCATAACCTATATCTCTTTTATGATCAAGATACTACCTTTGATGAAGAAGCTATCCATGAGAAACTTGATCCGATACATGAGCAAAGGATCCAATTCCAACCTCTCTGTAACCTCTATCCTTTCAGTGGTCAAGATATTATCATTAATGAAGAACCTATACAAGAGCACCTTAATTCCATCATGCTAAATCCTATCTATGATCAAGATCCTACCTACAATCAAGGTCCTATCTATGATCAAGCAGACCATGATGATCCTCTTAGTCTACTTTATATGTTCCATGGTCCTGAGCCTATAACCCTATCTAGCCCTATCCAAGAGCTGACAACTTCCACTTCCCTTGATGAGACACTTGCCTCCCAAGCAAGCATAGAAGATCAAACCAAAAATAATCCTCCGCCATCCATTATCGACCATGTTGCAAATCCCCCACCATTTATCCTTTGTCTTACACCTTCATTCATGAGTGTTCCTCCTTAGAACACCAGCAACCATTATTCTCTATCTCATCATCTCCATCCAATAAAGAACTTGTGTCTAGTGTTCCACCTACACATAATCCTGCTACCCACCGCATACTCCAACATATGAACTATCAAGGTAAATGGTTAGGCCTTCATGAACAAGGTATTTTGGAGCCTGTCCATGTCAATGTTCCTCTTCCTTCATATGGCCTTGGATACATACCCCAAGGTGAACAATCTCAAGATGTTGGTACTTCTTCCACTCCTTCAAAATCCTCCACTTTCCATCAAAAATCCTTTCATATCCCCAAACCATATGTCGCCATTCCGCCTCCATCATCCTACACATCTGAAAAGCATGTGACCATACACCATCCACCATCGAATCTACCTCTGCTACTTCCAACTCCTAACATACCTCTATGCATTTTACCACCACTTCTTCCAATGCCTTATCCATCCACCAATAAATCCTCTAACAATCCCAATCATGACCAACAGATGCACATGTTGTCTAAACAAAGAACTTTCACCCACTCCAATTCCACCATCTCAATAGAATTCACCAGCAAAAATATGGATACCTCTACCCCTAAAGTCAAAAATCCTAAGAGTCCTCATGACCTAGGATATAAAAGCCAAGAATCAAAGAAGCATCCATCTCAAGAGGGGCATACACCCACACACCTATATGCCAAGCTGACAAAAGTGTGGGTCTGCATCAAACAAATAATTACCTCCGAAGCTGCAATAAAGTTGCATACACCCAAGCCCATACCTTCACAAGTACTATCTAAAAACAAAATGGCTTGGGTACCTAAGAAAAAAGCCCTCAAGTTACATGAGGCATCCACCTTTCAAAAATCTTAACCATCCATTTTCTCCCATTCCATTCAAAAGTCTCAAATTCTTCCATCCCAAATGACAAGCAAAACTTAGAAAAATACTCAATCTATGTGGATCGTTACATGTCTAAGTCATTCATCCACAAGCAAAAGTCTCTGTTGCTTCCTACACTACTTTACCATCACTAGCTTCAATGTTGATCATGGTATGTGCAACCATTGGTCATGACTCCCTTCCATCCCACAAACATTTTCATATACCTCCATCTCCCCTTCCTTCCACTATTATCCTACATATCTTCTCCATCCTACTCCTGTGGTCCATGCTTTTGCATAAGCCTTCCCTCCATATTCTACATCATCATCCACTATCACACCCTTCCATAAACTATTATCTACCATTCTCCATCTCACTTTCATGCAATCCCCTACCAATGTCTATGAGAACACTTGACCTTGTCCATGCAACAACATCCATCTAGCGGGACTATCACCGCTAATGGAACTAGATACTTGAGTCTCTCCCTTCCGTATCCACCTTCTCCATCCAACTATTTAAAAAAAATAAAAAAATCCCTTCATCCAATAGTGAAACTTTGGCAAATAGGCGCCTTGGATAAGTACCATGATGAAAACCTGACAAACAAGCATCGTGTGTAAGTTGATCTTCTACGTCACCTACAATTGGGGGCACTGTGTCTCATTGACATATCACTTTCTCCTATCAATTTCCTTCTATACCATTTCCTATCCTATCCTTCTAGTCATTATCTACCTATACTGTCTAGTCTGTCTATCTTAAATCTTCCATTCCTCTATTTTCTTTGGTCTTGATAAAGATTAGGGGCATAATGTTAATGAGTGTTTTAGGTTTCTCTTGACATACCTTATCCCTCCAAACAATGCAAATCCTTCAACAATCCTCTCATCCTCCTATCATCAAAGCATTGCCATGAAAAATCCTAAGTACTCTACCTACAATGGGGCATGTTATTCCTATGCAACTTAGTCCTTAGAGATCACATCCTTGATTCCTTCTATCCACTATTACCCATCCTCATACCTACCCATTCCATTCTTTATCACCCATCCATCTATCTATCCATGGTGTTTCTTTGTCATCAGTATCATCTAATTTATATCTAATCCATATTTGTTCCATATCTGATCCATATCCATTCCATATCTGATCCATATCTATTCCATATTTGATCCATATCTATTCCATATCGTGTCTTATCCGATCCATATCTATTCCATGTCTGATCCATATCTGTTCCATATCATGTCTCATCTGATCCATATCTTAAGTCCATAAAAGTCAACCCCAAACTATGCTAACTCTGCATTGTCACATAGGCAAGGCCATTATCAATGTGCCCCTAAGGCTCTGCTTCCCATCCATTCGGTATCTTGTCATCTATCCTTCTATCTATCCGCGTCTGTACCCTTTCACCAGGTAAAGAAAGCACAAGCAAAAGCCCGCTTTCAAGCAGAAATCTTGACGCAAAAAAACCTCAACCTATCTAAAGCAAAGAAAACAAGTACCTAAAGCACTCTAAATGATTTTATCTAAATTTGGACAAGAAAGACACATCTAAATGCAAGAATTTTTTGTGGTTGTCATCAGGTTAGGTTACATCGTCTTGATTTTTGTTATCATGTCTTTCTATGCTACTCGAGGATGCCAAAAGATAGAGATGCTATGATGGGGGCATGATTCTTTTCTTTGTTTGTTGTTTGTGGATCACCCTTTAGTAATGTGATGACTTTTTATCTGACGACATGATCAGCAAAAGATCATCAAGGACATCAAAATTCAAACATGAATAGGGGCAATCCTTTTCTGTTGAAACGTAAGAAATACTCAAGTCATCGCAGTTCAATTATACCTTGATTCTTGTATTAACTTGCTAAATCAAAATCCATGTAAGCAATACTCAGGTCATCTTAGTTCAATTATACTTTGATGCTTGTATTAACTTACAACATTTGGAAAAAGTACCCAAAAAAAAAATTGCCCAACGATGAAATAAGCACTTCAAAATACTTGCAATATCAAGATGGCAAAAAATCCATTTGCATTCCATATCCATAACATATCCAATTACATTCCATATCCATACCCATACCATATACAATTGTATTTCATATCCTTATCCATATCATATACAATAAAGATTCTATGCAAAGTATCAATGTTTACAATTCAAAGCTTGTGATTCCTTCATTTGCATTTTCTTCTATCAAATCCAATTTCTATCTATCATTGTGTCTCTCATCAATAGTTCTAGTTGTCAATCCAAGCAAAGATCCAAATGCAGGTCCATCCTTAGTCCATACCAATCAAGTTAATCAATCTTGTCAAATGATCCAATCACAATCAGTGGTCTTAATCCTTGTCTAGTTGTAAACCAATTCGATCAATTATAATCAATCAATTATCTTATACAAAATGTTGCATTGTTGAAATCAGACCAACACGTGTGTCTTACATGACATGCTTCATTTCTTGAAACCATACATTATCCTTCATGTTTCTCTAGGGATATATCGTTCCCCGCCATGACAACACTGTCATATATTGTTATCAATTAATCAGTTGGTTTACATCATCTAAGCTTTTACTATCGTTAGTCTATAGGAATTACAATGTGCCTTTGGCACCCAGGTCATTCCATTTGCTTGCGATCAACTTGTTACCATATCACTACCATTGTTGTGAAGCTCATCTTCATTACAAAGCATTATCATGGCCATTCTCCATTGACAATCTTGGAATAGCAAGGAAGTTCACTCTCTGAGGGCCTTATTCATACATGCAAGATCGATTGAGATTAGGCAACCAATAGAAGCTATGAAGTATTGAGGTTTGCAAATGTTTCATCTTTTGTTTGTTTGATCTTGATTATTTCCCTTTTCGTTGAGTTTTGGGTATTATTGATGTTGATATATTGATTATTCATGTTTACTCCAATTTTCCCTTAACAGACACCACTCTGGTTCAAGAAAGAATGCACCACCACTTGTGTGTTTCCTATCATCTACACATCCTACCCAATAAAAATCTGTATAAGCACTCAAATAAAAGTTAGTACTCTTTGGATACCACAAGCCATGATCCGAAGGGCCCTTTAAGAAGGCATTCTTATTATTTCGGAAGCCCTAAAATTTGACAGCACGTATGGTTGGCAAGGATTGGTGGAGAAGGTGGAAGTATGTGGGTGGTAGAAAACCTTATGGATAATAGAGTCTATCTTATAATCATGGTACCTTTGAGTAGGTTTTCAACATTGTTCTTTTCCAAGGTGCCACAAAAAGTGGTTTCCATCATAGGATGAGTTGTTTATGTTTACTTTTTTTCTACTTTTTTGACAATTTTTTTTAGGTTGGGGTAATTTGCAAGCTAGGTGTGGAACCATTTGAAGTGGATGATATTGAGAGGTTCATAAATATCATGACCTTCTAGTTTATCCAATTGATATTCACCTAAATAATATTTTGTGATGACAATTTAGGGACCTAGCCAAATATGTTTAAATTTTCCATTCTTTTCTCAGTCCTAAAGATTTCCTTGATTTTCTTTGAGTAAAAGGTCACCAATTTCAAATTCACGAGCCTAGATTTTATTCTTTTATCTTTTGTGGAGGTGGTTCTAATAAGCTTGTAGATCATTAAAGGCATTGAGACATTGGTCATCAATAAATTCTAATTCATGGAGGCATGCAACCCCGTACTCCTCATCATTAATAAAGTTATGTAATGAGATGCATAGTGATGGAATTTTGACTTTTATTAGAAAGATAGATTAAACACCAAAGATAAGTGAATATTGAGTGGCATCAGTAGGAGAGTAGTGTCAAAAATTGATACCTCTTACAATTTCACACTAGATTTGGCACATATTTTAGCTTGTATGTTCACCTCTATTTACATTATGAAATTTCCAGTACTTCTTTGAGAATCAAGGCTTAATCCTTTGACATCTAGCATTTGGACATGGTCCAAATCACAAGGACTAGGGCACCAAATGCTTGAGTCTTGGTAATTTGGCCCCAACAACTTATAGTTCATTGTCACCCTTATGACTTAAGTGATGCCCCTTGTCGGCCTCAACTCTATTGGGCCCTCGAAAAGTAATTGGGAATCGTATATAAACAAGTCTTGAACACACTTAACCCTCCTAAGACCTCTCCTAATGATTCTAGATGCTCTTTATGTGGATGTTCTCTAACAAGCTCTATCTATCTACAAGATCTCTATTTATATAGATTATTGTTGCAGGAATTAACCCTTGTTGCAAGTTTTCAAGGAAGCTTCTTCCTTCATCAATACCTTGTGGATGATCTATGTTATGACATATATCCACCTAGGGTTTCATGCTCATGGTAACTCTTTTTATTTCATTTGATTACAACAATCTTTGTTAAGTGTTTTGCCTCTACTCACCTAGAGAACACACTTTATATCACACTTATCTCTGCTATTGTGGAAGTGGGAACACTTACATGAGTTTTGACTGAGGAAAGCCTCTATACAACACAACCATTTTTCCCTCTTTCATGGGTATAGGTCGCATTGGGAGTTTTAGACACCTAACAGACAACTGGAAGTTGGAAATAGTAGAAACCTTCACACACAAATTTCATCTCCCCAAAACCCTAGGACTATGGCACCCAACACCCTAGTCCTCCAGATGTGGCCTCTATTTCTGGCAGTGATTCCTAATAGATCTAGTCTACTTATTTTATGTCTTACTTTTTAGATTTTTTGTTCTATCAGATCTGTAACTTCTATTTTAGTCTATTTAATCATAAAAACCCTAGATCTATCCTCCTTGCCTCAACCTTTTCAATTTAAAAAAGGTAGAGCCCTCACCAACTGAGCAAAGCTCTTCCTAAGGGATGGTAGCCTTGTGTAGAGACATTGGTGACTCATGTCCATACACTTGAAATCATGACTCGGTGGCCTGGGGCGGTTGAGTTAGCTTTGGCACATGCACGTACCCTCTCTCCTTGCCACGGAGTGAACAACCACGTCACTCTTGCTCTCGTGGAAGTAGCTAGTCGATGTGAGGAGAGCCATGGTGATGGTCTAGATTGTTGGAGAGCTAGAATTTGTAGAGGGGTTGGCCAGTCCTGGGGACTATGTTGTTGTGCATTTATTTGCATGTGGTATTCTATGATTGTAGTCGTAAAGATAAATATATGACCTGAAGGGTCACTAGTCACTATTCTCCTGTTTGAGTTTCTAATGTTCCACCATTGTGTGGGTTGACTATTATTTTGGTTGATGCTTATTTCAAGTTGGTGTTCTCTTTTGAAGTATTGGATGAATACTTGTTGTATCTGAAGTTCTCTTAACCTTTCTTGTTGTTGTTGAATGATCAACTAATCTTGTTGTTGTCTAGGGTGTATCTCCTCTATCTTGTCAAGGATTACCTTCACCCACTCAACTCTAAGTCTAGGGAACATTCATGACGATAAACAAGAGAGATAGTTTAAGCTAATATTGACTTGACCTAGGGTTTGTGTGACCTAAGGTTTGACATTGTTGACTTTGTTTGACCTTGTGATGAAACTAAGGGTTTTCACTCATGTTGACTAAACTTGACCTTGTGTTGGGACCAAGGGTTTGTAAACCTTCTATGATGCTAATATTTTTGTTCTTTTCTATTTTTATATGCATGCAAGCCTATATGAATGCAAAAAAAAATTGTGCTTTTTTATGTTTTTGGAAATCAAAGTTCTTTTTCTTAATCTAGGAATCAGAAAATGTATGAAAATTAGGATGAGATTACCTAATGCAATGTAAAATATATTTTTGGCTATTTTGTAAATAATGTAGGAATACAGACAACACTGAGAGGGGGGGTGAATCAGTGTTGTTAACAATTTTAACACTTTTTACATCTTTTGATTAATTTAATTTCACAATTATAGAATTCTTCAGATAGAACAAAAATTATGCAGAGTATCAACACAAAATTTGACACAAGAAATTTCCTGAGTGGAAAACCCTCCTGGGGTATAAAAACCACTCAACTGCCTCACTGGCTTAATAAAAATTTCAGATTACAACTATCTCACTGACATTACAATTCTACCTCACTAGCATATTATACCTCTCTGCATGTCTCACTGACATTACAACATCAAAAATTCAATGAATAGTACAACTCAGGGTGTTTCCCTATTTCAATAAGATCAATACCTTATTTCTCCTTTTCAAAAACAAACAAATGCATATTTTCTGTAATCAACCTTCAACTGTCATCATCATATTAAACATCATCTTCACAACAATCAATCAAATTTGATCTTCAAAGTATTTCATACCTCTATCTCTGCAAATCAATCTCAAAACAACTCAATTCATATTTTTCAATTTCATAGACTCTTTCACTGCAAAACTAAAAAATTTAACCTTCTCCAAATATTATTTTTCAAAGCTTTAGCCTTCTATGAGGAAATATTGTTCTGCTTTGATCATTAAAAAAACTCCAACCTTGATTGCACAATCACACCTCCAAAACTGAACAAATCTCACTATCCAAGAAGATGTCTCTTCATGTCAAAATATACCTGCAATTAATAACAAAATACATCTTGCAACTAATTATCCCATACTCTGAAAAACTTTCTCACACTCTCCAAGATCATCTCTTATCTGCATCAATCCCACACCTGCCATTCAAAAACTCTCTTTATACAAAATGAACTTCCATCATACAATATCTTCAAAATCAGTTCAACTTCCAACATCATATATTTATTCATATCACATTCTTTGAAAGAAATAAAAACTAAAACAACATCATGAAGATCACATTCTTTTCATATTCTGTGTCGTAGGAAACCTTCCAAATTTCACTCTTACTCTTACCAAAAAAATCTAACGTGAGTGCCTCTTCATCTTCGGTGAAAGACATGAAAATAGCATGCTTTTATGCCTTTTAGAAACACAGTGGCTGTCAATTTTAGCAAGTCTAACTTACCGTTTGAAGATTCCTTCTAATTTAAACATGATCCTCTGATCTGCAGTGCCCTCCATCTGCAAATTAAACTTGAACCGTTGGATGTGAAGCCTTTTAAAAACAACTTATGTCCACCGTTTGTGCTAGGGCATCGGGGTCAGTATGACTTACCACATCATGACTAATGCAGCCTTCGATTGATCACTATTAAAATAGAACCTGTTGTCACTGGTCACTTCAAAATTATAACATAAAGTGCAAAAATGATGATGGGCAGACTATGATTAGTTGAAATGAGTGTTGAGCACATTGTTTAAAGCTTGTTAGGTATTAAGTACTAACCACAATTGCCACTCCAAGGAATCTAAACATCATCATACCTTTAACACAGCAAAATGAACCATATTTTATCAGATTTGTAAAATGTGATGCCACTATCATGATGTCAATTAGGTGGAGTTAGAATGATGGATATTAACCCTTATCATGTGATACAACTCCAAGAACCTTGCTCTCATTCAACACTGATAATATGTAGTGAATGCCATCTAATTAATATGACAAACCAACATATGAGATGCCACTAATTAAGCAATTGTAATCCACTGAAATAACCAAGTCAGAACAACTTCACTCAAGATCAAAACTGAGAGATCACTACCACACTAACCCACTGAAAGATCAAAACTAAGAGATCTAAAAACCATGTCTCTTAAGGATTTGAGATATTACCACCATCATTTTAACTTCAATGGAAACCACCATCATTTTGACATCAATGAAAAGACAATATGCTCAATTGTGAAATGTGCTACAAAACTCCCCCTTTGTCTTTGACATTGATGGCAAAACCATAACTCATTTCTCCCCCTTTTTGACATAAAAATGTCAAAGGCAAAAAAAAATACCACAATCAATAGAGTCCTATTCTTGTAAATGCAATCCTCTGAAAAAAAATTGTCAAAAACCAACACTCTACATCACACTGATCAAATGCACAATACTGTAACACTACCAACCACAAAAAATATGTACAAAAACTATATACAGAATATGTACAAATGAGATTCAGGACATCAAAATGATCTAGAAGACAACTCCCCTTGAATCTAATATCTCTCTAACTTATTGAAGAGAGATAAGAGACAGAACTCCCAATCTCTGTCTTAGAGTTTCAAATGTCTCCTTTGGCAAAGGCTTTGTGAAGATGTCAGCCAATTGATCACTTGTATACACATATTCCAAAGGAAATTCATTTTCAATCACCTTTTCCCTTAGAAAATGATATCTGATAGCAATGTGCTTAGTTCTTGAATGCATTATAGGATTCTTTGACATATTAATAGAACTTGTGTTATCACAAAGAATAGACACATGCTTCTTAACCTCAACCTTAATATCAAGAAGTGATTGTACCATCCAAAGTACCTGTGTACAACATGATGAAGCAGCAATGTACTCAGCTTCAGCTGTAGATAGAGAAACACAATCTTGTTTCTTACTATGCCATGCAACCAATCTACCACCCAGAAAGAAAGCTGCCCCACTTGTGCTTTTTCTGTCTTCAGGACATCCAGCCCAATCTACATCTGTATAGGCAAGAAGTGTAAAATCTTTGTGTCTAGGATACCATAAACTAAAATCAAGTGTACCCTTAATATATCTAAAGATTCTCTTAACAGCATTCAAATGTGATTGTTTAGGACAAGCTTGAAATCTTGCAACCAAACAAACAGCCTGCATAATATCAGGCCTAGAAGCAGTGAGATATAAAAGGCTGTCAATCATAGATCTATACAAAGATTGTTCTACTTTAGGTGATTCATCTTTTTTACTTAGCTTATGCCCTATCTCCATAGGAGTACCCAAAGGTTTGCAATCATCCATTTGAAATCTCTTTAACATCTCTTTGGCATATTTATTTTGTGAGATAAATATTCCCTTTTCAAGCTGAGATACCTGAAGACCAAGGAAGAAAGACAATTCTCCCAACATAGACATTTCAAATTCTGATTTCATAATGTTAGGAAATGAATGACTCATATCATCATTGTTACTACCAAAAATGATATCATCAACATAAATTTCAACAACTAGAATATCCTCACCTTTGATTAAATAGTACAAATTACTGTCCACACCTCCTTTTGTGAACCCCTGTTCTTGTAGAAACTTATCCAGTCTATAATACCAAGCCCTTGGAGCTTGTCTTAAACCATATAAGGCCTTTTTCAACCTATAAACATGATCTAAATTATCTTTATTCACAAAACCTTCTGGTTGTTCCATGTAAACTTCTTCTTCAAGATCTCCATTTAGAAATGCTGATTTTACATCCATTTGGTAAACTTTGAAATTTTTATAAACTGAGAAAGCTAAAAATATTCTTATAGCTTCTAATCTAGCAACAGGAGCAAATGTTTCTTCAAAGTCAATACCTTCAATTTGTGAATACCCTTTGCAAACCAATCTAGCTTTGTTTCTAACAACTTTACCTTTATCATCAAGCTTATTCCTAAAAACCCATTTTGATCCAATGACATTCTTACCTTCTGGTCTTGGAACAATTTCCCATGTTTTGTTCTTTTCTATTTGCCTTAACTCCTCTTCCATGGCTTTAATCCAGGCTTCATCTTTGCTGGCCTCAACATAACTTTTAGGTTCCATTTCAGATATCAAGCACACATGTGCTTGATTATGTGCAGCAGCAAGCTTTCTTCTAGTTAACACACCACTGTCCTTATCCCCAATGATCAACTCATGATGATGATTTCTTTGATATGCCTTTGAAGGAGTCTTTGTCTTAACATCAACAGATTTTTCAGGATCTTCTTCCTCTTCTTGAATTTCTTCTTCCTTTTGTGAATGATGATCACCTTCCTTGTCATAAATCAACTGCATACAGGGCTGCAAATCCTCATCCACCTTAACATTATTACTTTCAATTATTCTTTTGAGCCTATTGTTAAAGCACTTATATGCTTTGCTATGTGTAGAATAACCAAGAAATATGCCTTCATCACATCTAGACTCAAAACCACATAAGCCATCATTATCTTTCTTGATGTAACACTTCCAAAAATTTTAAAATAACCAACATTAGCTGACTTACCATACCAAAGTTCATAAGGAGTATAATTTGACTTTACCCTTAATTGAACTCTATTTAAAGTATATATAGCTGTATGAACAGCTTCTCTTCAATAGACATTAGGTAGATTTGCATCATGTAGTAAGGTTCTTGCCATTTCTTTTACAGTCCTATTTTTCCTTTCAGCTACTCCATTTTGCTGTGGAGTTCTAGGAGTGGAGAATTGCCTTCTTATCCCATGTTTTTCACAATACTCCTCAAATTCCTTTGAAGTATATTCTCCTCCATTGTCTGACCTTAAACATTTTAGCTTGAAATCAGATTCCTTTTCAACCATCTTCTTGAAGATTTTGAATCTATCAAAATCCTCTGATTTATGCCTTATGAATGTTACCCATGTCATCCTTGAAAAATCATCAATGAAAATCATAAAATATCTTTCACCTCCCAATGCTTTAGTCCTTGTAGGACCACATAAATCTGAATGCACCAGCTGCAGAGGTTTTGATGTGAAATACTCCTTAGGTTTGAAACTAACCTTGGTTTGCTTACCCAGCTGACACTCTTTGCATGTAGCATTACTTGGTTTTGAAATATGAGGCATATTTCTGACATTGTGATTCCTGCTAATTCTCACATGATTGTCAAAATTCAGATGACCAAGTCTTCTATGCCACAACTAGCTTTCCTTAATTTGACCCATGAAATAGATATGGCTATCAACACTTTTATTTTCAGAGTTATGAAGATTGTAGATGTTACCACTAGTCCTTAGACCTGCTGCAATAACTTTACCTGATTTCTTTTTTATCTCACATTCATGTGCATCAAAAACCACATTAAAACCATTGTCACATAGTTGACTAACACTTAACAAGTTATGCTTCAGTCCTTCTACAAAATACACATCATGTAGTGGTGTTTCATCATCAAGAAGAATTGTACCTTTGCCTTTGATCATAATGCAATCATTATTTCCAAACATAACAAAGCCTTCATTAATATCTTCAAACTTAACAAATTTTTCTTTGACTCCTGTCATGTGGTTGGAACAACCACTGTCAATCACCCACTGTTCATTCTTTTCGGCATGAAAAGCAGCTTGTGCAATCATAACATCAAGGCTCTTATTGATTACCTTAGGTTTCCAAACAAGCAACTTCTTTTCAGAACTTAAAGAAGACAAACCTGTAATAGTATTCCTTATAGTTTGCTGCATTTGCAAAGAAGGTCTACAAAATTTGGCAATATGCCCAAAATTTTTACAATTGTGACACTTCAAACTTCTTAAAAACATGAATGGATTCCTTGGAAATAAATGCATTTCTCTTCTGACTCCAAATCTACATTCACTGGCTTTATGTCCAAACCTATTGCAACAAAAACAATATCCAGTAAAGTGAGCATTATACCTGAAAGTATCACTCCTGTTGTAGTTTGTTGTCCTTATGATTGATTTGCCACTTGTACTAGCCTTTTGAGAACATTGTCCCTCTTCAAATCCAAGACTTGATTTATCTTTGAATCCTTTTTGTCTATTAAGAAGATCATCAAGTTTATCACTACTTCTGCACATATCAAGTCTTCTTCTCAAATCAACAATTTCAGCTTCAAGTGTATGACATTCCTTGTCCTTATTATTCAACTCTTTGTCTTTATCATCAATAATTCTCTTACTTTCTTCAAGAGAAAGAATTAGATCAGTAATCTGTTTCTCATAACAAGTTAATTTATCATTCATGATATCATTTTCCTTTTGAAACTGACTTCTTTGTGCAATGATTTCCTTTTTAAGTTTCTTGACCTGACTTAATGCACACATCAATTCTCCTTCAAAGTCAATAACAGCTTCACAACTGTTTGATTGTTCCTCACATTTTTCATTTTGAACTTCATTTAGAATAGCCATAAATAAAGTCTGTGCATTTTCATCAAGAAAATCATCTAAATCACTTTCAGTCATATCAACATTTTTGATGAACAAACTTCTTTTCTTTCTGAAATTATTTTTCCTTCTAGAAACAAACTATTTCTTTTTGAATTGCTTCTTGTTTTCATCTTCATCACTGTCTAGGTCTTTGTAAGGACATTGAGCTGCATAGTGTCCAATCTTTCCACACTCAAAACATTTGAATGGAAGCTTACCTTTGTACTTACCAACAGATCCCTTCTTCAACTTGCTTGCAAGAGATATTTCTTGATCATCATCCAATTCTTCTGAATCAGAAAACTCCTTTTCTTTTCTGACTGATTTGAAAGCAGCTTCTTTGCTTGAAGGTATGTCATTACTAATTCTCATCTCATAAGCTGTGAAAGTGCCATGAAGTTCATCAAAGGTAACTTTGCTTAAGTCGCTTTCTTCAACTGCAGACACTTTGGATTCATATTTTGGATTTAAAGTCCTTAAGACTTTTGTAACAACTGTCTTCTCTTCTGGTGTATCACCAAGTCCTCTTATAGAATTTACAATTTCTTGGACTCTTAGAAGATATTCTACCACTTTCTCATCATCACTCATTCTGAGACTTTCAAATTTGGCTCTGTAGGATTGCAATTTTGCTTCTTTGATTTTATCATCTCCTCGATAAATATTAGATAGTTTGTCCCATATTTCCTTGGCTGTTTTACACTCCATGATTTTGATAAGTATGTCATTGGTAAGACCACAACATAATGCATTTTTAGCCTTAGCATTATTTTCATATGCCCTTTTCTCATCAGCTGTGCTAGGAGGATTTGTAGCAGTATATGCAGTAACAATGGCAGCATACTATTGTGTGGTTACACAACACGCCCCATTTTGCATTATCAAAACAGGGACCCAACTTTGCTGGCTTGTTCCCTTGCTTTTGTGCTCTGGGCGGTAATGGTAAAACAGTATCAGTTAGTATGCATATGCCTAATCTCAAGCATATTTGTGATCTTGAAGTCTGAGCTCAAATTTGAAAGTCTGAATCTATCCTCAGAAATCTTACCATGTGAAAGAGCGTGAAATTCTAGGTAGGTTTGCCTTTTACATTACCCTAAAATTCATCCATATGAGAAAGTTGTGACAGGTCAAAGGTCTGGTCAAACATGTTTTAGGAGGGTGATATTCCATTCCTCAGCATGATCATATTTTAAATATCACCCTAGCGCTAACCTGATGATGACCTCAACTCATCCTCATGCTCCGAAGACGGAATATGATGGTTAGGTCATCATGATATTCGATGAGGAGGATCATCTTCCTAATGTAACCCGATATTGAAATATCCCCTGATTTTACCAATATGACGCTGACGTCATCCTTTGCATTTCAATGAAGCCTGGGATATGATGGTGACATCATCAGGACATTCTGGGAGGAGCATCATAATTCACAATATCCTGCAGGTAGATGGAAAGCTTTATGTTTCCCCATCGGCATAACATTGTCTGTCGGCCGGGCTTTGTTTTCTTTCGCCGATGCAGATAGTCACCCTGATGAGGGGGTGATCAGCCTAGTTTTCGTTGTCGGCCAGGTCTTGTAATCTTTCCCCGATGGGTGTTGTCTCACCGATGGTTGAGTCCATCGGCATATGTTTAACTATCGGTCATGCTTGGTTTTTTCTCCCCGATGGAGATAGTCATCCCGATGTGTTTCCCCATCGGCATAGAGGTAGCTATCGGCCGCTCTTTATTTTGTCTCCCCGATGTTGTAGTCTCTCCGATATGGTTCCCCATCGCCATAGCTTTCGCTATCGGCCAAGTTCATTTTTCTCCCGCAGATATGAGTTGTCTCCCCGATGGAAAAGTCCATCGGCCTAACCTTTGCTATCGGCTGAGTCCCGAATTCTCTTGCCGATTGTGTTTGTCTCCCCGATGAAAAGTGTTTATCGGCATAATTTTAATTATCGGGAGTGTCTTGAATTGTCTTTCCAACAGTATGTGGTCACGCCGAAATACATACATGCATCACATACAAAGGCAGACCCGAAATATTATGAAATGCGGTTAAATCGTTGTACATTTGTTGATGTATATTTTGTCGCGCTGGGTATACATGCCGAAATATACAAGGGCGGATTCGAAAGATTTTGAAAAGCGATTTAATCATTGTATATTTTGCGATGTATATGCACTATTTTGAACCCGATATACAAGGAAATAGGTGGGAAAATGAAGTGATGGATTTTTCAATCCATTTGAAGCCCGATAGCCTGATTTTCGGTCAATGATGGTTGACCAGTGTATTTTTTAGCCCTATTTATGCATTTTTTGCATGGTTTTCACAGAATTTGAAACCCATTGCATATGTTTGAACATGGGGCTTGTTTTAATGTGAATTTTAACTTCATGCTGTGTTCCACATGATGATGAACTTAATGTTTGTCTGTTTATTTGCAGGAAGTCATGATGCTGTTAGAGCTGTTGCTGAGCATTGTATGGTTGCACAAGGAGGCAACATGAACTAGAAGTGAGGAGGATATTGTCAAATATGTTGTTTGCCAGCTGGAGACCGAATCAAATCAAAGATGCTGGAATATTCTGTGCCAGCTATACATTTGCCAACTGGCAAAGCACGTGCTATTCATCTGGACCATTGATTGTTCTGGGAGGATCCTGATCCTTGGATCATTGTAACTATTTTCTGACATTTTGCTCTATATAAGAGCCAGAGCTTGTCAAAAATAAAAAAAGATACATTGGAACATCTGGCACATTAAGGCCAATTACTGTAGAATCAAATACGAGATCAGATTACTGAGACTAATGAAGACTGAATTGTTGAAATGTCAAAGTTCTTTCTTCAGATCACTGTAAATGTACCTATTCTTGAGCATACTGAATGGATATGAAGTTTCAGATTACATCCTGATTGTAAATTTTACGTAATCTTCCTGTTGATTTCTGGATATGTACTGGGGAATGCTGTGTTCAACTAGAAGCGCTTTCATTTCATTACATGTTGTTGTCAACTTTTCCTTTGAAGATTTGCACTAGATCATGCAGATTTGTGGAATGTCCTGGTGAAGTATGATTCTAGTTTCCTTCTTTTCATTGCATGTATGGGAGCTTGTATGTGGATCAGTGATCTCAGTCAAGTAGTTTTGGGAATCTCATTCTTTAACCCTTTTCTTTTTTTAATTTCATAAATTCATCACCATAACTGCAAGTCATGACAAATAATAAGCAGAAATAGAGAGGTATGCTGAAATCCCATAGGTAACTGAAAATCATTAGCATATTTGAGTTAAATGCATGTAGTATTGAAAATATCATGCAAAGAATTGCAAATAATGGTAGAAATCATGCAAATATCAGCCTGTAGGCACATTATTTGACTAAATTCACAGTGCAGAGGTAGAATTATTGGAGATTTATGCAGAGCAGACATATAGAGCAAGATATTTGGAGAAATAATGATGAACTTTACAGAAATTACTGAAGAACGTAAGGCCCCTGAATGAAAAACAACAACACACATCAACCATTGAGTAACGTCAGTAGATTAAGACCTAATCAACGGAGACTTGGGATCATGAATTCTCTGAATTCATTGTATCTTTCAAGATGTGTAAAGGTTGTTGTGTAACTTTTATTCTATGTTTGTTTATGACTAACATCATCATCAACATAAATTGGCGCTAGAAGGAGGGTGTGAGTTGTTTCTCAGCAAATAAATTCTTTTCAGTTGAAGTGATATCCCCTGCCATAGTATAGCAGCTTGCCCTAAGTCTTGCAATTAATCTGCAGGCCCCTCGCTTCTAACGCAACATAAATTGGTGCTAGAAGGAGGGCCTGAGCTGTGAATTTCTAGATTTCTACAAATATTGCATAAATGTTTTGGCATTTGAGTTAAATGTCTACAAATATCTCTTATCTGAGATGTTTTGGTTGCACCTTTGCAAAGATCTAGCTCAAAACATCAAAGATTAGTTTGATTTTCTGAACTTTCAAGTTTTATTCTGAGATATGATAGACCTCATTAAAATTTCAAAATCCTAAAAATTGAAAAATAGAGTCTCATTTTGATGGATGTATATGAAGGCAATTGTCAAGTTAACATTCCTTTATTTCAGGAAACTTTGAATAGGCAGCTTTACCCTCACAGTTTATCTAGCTTTGGTTTATCTACCTGTTGCAGGATACACCAGACTGCGGAACACAGTGAATTTAGCTGTTTAAATTTCCTTACAAGGTTGGATTTATATTTGAAAGGACTGATATTCTTCCTAGATGTGTTCAGGGCTGAAATTTGCCAGGAAAATGAAGAAATTCTAGACCAGCGAAATGAGGAAATTCTGGAACAACAAGCAGATGCAGCACCAGAAGTTATTAGTTGTCCAGGCACTGAAGTGGATCATTCTGAAGATTTTGAATTATACTTGTCTAGAAACATACAGTGTAGTCAAATATTAGGTTTACCCATTGATGATGTCTTGATTGAAAGCTGGTGCAGATTACATGATGAAGAGCATTCAGAGAGAGATTGCTACCCTTGCTTGGTCATGTTGAAAAAGACTCTAGAAAATACAATAGCTGAATCGGTTATAAAAGGTAATGAAGAGGAAACATCTTTCCTTGATTCATTTTATGGTGGGATTGATAGGAGTTCTCTACTTCCTAATACAAGTAAGGACCAGTCAGTATGCAGGTATGAATCTTGTGAAAATTGTAGAGAAGAAATCACTCATCAGGATAATATTTTTGATTCTGATCCTAATACTTTTGATAAAGAAGATGAAACATCTTTCCTGGAGTCATTCTATGGTAAAGAGAAGTGTAAACAAATAGTAGAACAATTTAAATGCACTCTTGCTGATGAAGTTCCTATGATAGTAACTCAGGGAGTCATAGAAAAGAAAATAAATGCTGATTTACTACCTAACTGGGTTGAATTGAATGATCAAATACAAGAATGTTGCAGGTTAATGGAACCAGGCACTTTACTAGATAGAAGATGTGAATTATTTAATAAACAATTCCTGAAAGATGAAGATGTAGAAGACTTTGGAGTTGTTGTGCATAATCAGACGTTACTCCAGAAATATTTTGAGAATGAAACAGGGGAGTGTTCTTATCAGTTGAATGCCGATTCTCCTTTACAGTCAAGTGATTTAGAAATGATAAATTTCTGTATTTCAGGTTGTGATAATAAAGATACTTATTTAGATGCTGATGTACAAGAAATTGAAGAAAATATTGAGAAGTTTCCTGAACTGGAAGATAAACTGAACATCCAGAATAAAGGAACAAATATGGATAAAGATGGAGAATTAATACATCAAGAGTCATACATCCTTCAATTTGAAGCGAGACCAGGCATTGGGCTAAGCAATGAAAATATAGAATTAAATGGAGGACCAACTGCCAATGAAGAAGCATGTCCAACAAAATCAGAAATACACCAGGTTGTATTTCTCCTTTCCACAGTGAATGATGTTGATTATTATTTTGATTATGGAAATTCAGGAGATAAGACATGCATATGGATTAATCATGAACATGATGAGCTGCCTCAGTTGTTGATCATCAAGAGTTATTCTGTTGAATACAATGAATTCAGAATATCAGAATATTTTTCAGAATATAAAGATAAATTTGCTAGGTTGAGAACCATAACTAATACCCTAATACTCCTGCACAATCAAAAGAAGTATGCAAATACAGGTGTCTTTGGGTCTTTTTCTGGTTTTTGTTTGCCTAATAGTGGTTTGTATATAATTTTGTAGGTTAGTTGTTTGTACAGGTTGCTTTTTGCTTTGCGTTGTTGAGTCTTTGTTTTGGTTGGGCAAAACTGGTGCACCTTGTTACTTAAGAACACTACATAAATTGTTAGAATTCAAAAGTTGGATATAAGTTTTTACATAGGTTGTAATTCATATCAGTATAGGTATTCTTGATCAGGTCTGTGGTATCATATTCATCAGTACTACTTTTCTTGAGTCAAGGTGATCCTCACAATGACACACCTAACAGCCTTGGGTTTATTGAACATATCAGTGTAGGTGTTAAGTGAAAAATCTAAAGGTTGCCCTTGCTACCATTGCAATTCTCAACTTAATTTCAACAAATGACCATTCCTTGTATCATGAGGCTACAACTATTATATCTTAAGAATTAAATTCAAAATATAAAATAAATAAAATAAAAAAATAGATTTTCTGAAATCTAGATTAAGTCATCTAAGTAACTCCAACGGGGCTATAGACGCCTGCTGGCAGTGGGGCTCTACTTAGGGGAATTGCAACGATAACCTTGCCGGGGCTATGGACGCCTGCTGGCAGCAAGGCTCTATCCGGTTGGCTATGAGGGATGAACCAAACTACATAGCTTAACACCAGTCACTGACTTATTCAACTCACTTTCAAGATGAGTATATGAATCACATGCACACAATTGATCCCTTATCAATTTATTGTTACATTGATGAACATGATACCAGTTAGAAAGGATTAGGATGCTCATGCTTAATAGGAGTTGGAAATTTATGTTTTAATTTATCCTCACCTTTTGAATTATTTGAATTTTGTTGTTTTCTTTGGTGGCAAGTTGTTGTGTGTTTACACAACACGCCCCATTTTGCATTATCAAAACAGGGACCCAACTTTGCTGGCTTGTTCCCTTGCTTTTGTGCTCTGGGCGGTAATGGTAAAATAGTATCAGTCAGTATGCATATGCCTAATCTCAAGCATATTTGTGATCTTGAAGTCTGAGCTCAAATTTGAAAGTCTGAATCTATCCTCAGAAAGCTTACCATGTGAAAGAGCGTGAAATTCTGGCAGGTTTGCCTTTTACATCACCCTAAAATTCGTCCATATGAGAAAGTTGTGACAGGTCAAAGGTCTGGTCAAACATGTTTTAGGAGGGTGATATTCCATTCCTCAACATGACCATATTTTAAATATCACCCTAGCGCTAACCTGATGATGACCTCAACTCATCCTCATGCTCCGAAGACGGAATATGATGGTTATGTCATCATGATATTCGATGAGGAGGATCATCTTCCTAATGTAACCCGATATTGAAATATCCCCTGATTTTACCAATATGACGCTGACGTCATCCTTTGCATTTCAATGAAGCCTAGGATATGACGGTGACATCATCAGCACATTCTGGGAGGAGCATCATATTTTGCAATATCCTGCAGGTAGATGGAAAGCTTTATGTTTCCCCATCGGCATAACATTGTCTGTCGGCCGGGCTTTGTTTTCTTTCGCCGATGCAGATAGTCACCCTGATGAGGGGGTGATCAGCCTAGTTTTCGTTGTCGGCCAGGTCTTGTAATCTTTCCCTGATGGGTGTTGTCTCACCGATGGTTGAGTCCATCGGCATACATTTAACTATCGGTCATGCTTGGTTTTTTCTCCCCGATGGAGATAGTCATCCCGATGTGTTTCCCCATCGGCATAGAGGTAGCTATCGGCTGCGCTTTATTTTGTCTGCCTGATGTTGTAGTCTCTCCGATATGGTTCCCCATCGCCATAGCTTTCGCTATCGGCCAAGTTCATTTTTCTCCCGCCGATATGAGTTGTCTCCCCGATGGAAAAGTCCATCGGCCTAACCTTTGCTATCGGCTGAGTCCTGAATTCTCTTGCCGACTGTGTTTGTCTCCCCGATGAAAAGTGTTTATCGGCATAATTTTAATTATCAGGAGTGTCTTGAATTGTCTTTCCGACAGTATGTGGTCACGCCGAAATACATACATGCATCACATACAAAGGCAGACCCGAAATATTATGAAATGCGGTTAAATCGTTGTACATTTGCTGATGTATATTTTGTCGCGCCGGGTATACATGCTGAAATATACAAGGGCGGATTCGAAAGATTTTGAAAAGCGATTTAATCATTGTATATTTTGTGATGTATATGCACTATTTTGAACCCGATATACAAGGAAATAGGCGGGAAAATGAAGTGATGGATTTTTCAATCCATTTGAAGCCCGATAGCCTGATTTTCAGTCAATGATGGTTGACCAGTGTATTTTTTAGCCCTGTTTATGCATTTTTTGCATGGTTTTCACAGAATTTGAAACCCATTGCATATGTTTGAACATGGGGCTTGTTTTAATGTGAATTTTAACTTCATGCTGTGTTCCACATGATGATGAACTTAATGTTTGTCTGTTTATTTGCAGGAAGTCATGATGCTGTTAGAGCTGTTGCTGAGCATTGTATGGTTGCACAAGGAGGCAACATGAACCAGAAGTGAGGAGGATATTGTCAAATATGTTGTTTGCCAGCTGGAGACCGAATCAAATCAAAGATGCTGGAATATTCTGTGCCAGCTATACATTTGCCAACTGGCAAAGCACGTGCTATTCATCTAGACCATTGATTGTTCTGGGAGGATCCTGATCCTTGGATCATTGTAACTATTTTCTGGCATTTTGCTCTATATAGGAGCCAGAGCTTGTCAAAAATAAAAAAGATACATTGGAACATCTGGCACATTAAGGCCAATTACTGTAGAATCAAATACGAGATCGGATTACTGAGACTAATGAAGACTGAATTGTTGAAATGTCAAGGTTCTTTCTTCAGATCACTATAAATGTAACTGTTCGTGAGCATACTGAATGGATATGAAGTTTCAAATTACATCCTGATTGTAAATTTTACGTAATCTTCCTGTTGATTTCTGGATATGTACTGGGGAATGCTGTGTTCAACTAGAAGCGCTTTCATTTCATTACATGTTGTTGTCAACTTTTCCTTTGAAGATTTGCACTAGATCATGCGGATTTGTGGAATGTCCTGGTGAAGTATGATTCTAGTTTCCTTCTTTTCATTGCATGTATGGGAGCTTGTATGTGGATCAGTGATCTCAGTCAAGTAGTTTTGGGAATCTCATTCTTTAACCCTTTTCTTTTTTTAATTTCATAAATTCATCACCATAACTGCAAGTCATGACAAATAATAAGTAGAAATAGAGAGGTATGCTGAAATCCCGTAGGTAACTGAAAATCATTAGCATATTTGAGTTAAATGCATGTAGTATTGAAAATATCATGCAAAGAATTGCAAATAATGGTAGAAATCATGCAAATATCAGCCTGTAGACACATTATTTGACTAAATTCACAGTGTAGAGGTAGAATTATTGGATATTTATGCAGAGCAGACATATAGAGCAAGATATTTGGAGAAATAATGATGAACTTTGTAGAAATTACTGAAGAACGTAAGGACCCTGAATGAAAAACAGCAACACACATCAACCACTGAGTAACGTCAGTAGATTAAGACCTAATCAACGGAGACTTGGGATCATGAATTCTCTGAATTCATCATATCTTTCAAGATGTGTAAAGGTTGTTGTGTAACTTTTATTCTATGTTTGTTTATGACTAACATCATCATCAACACATACACATCATACCCTAGAGATGACAAATATGACTCCATCCTGAATTTCCAAAAAGCATAGTTAGATCCATCAAACACAAGTGCTTTGTAATTTGAGTAACGTTCTTGACTTGCCATGATAAGTATTCCAGAAATATGATCTACCCAAGCTGATTAAGCTTTGACAGGGAACCTGGCTCTGATACCAATTGTAGGAATACACACAACACTGAGAGGGGGGGTGAATCAGTGTTGTTAACAATTTTAACACTTTTTACACCTTTTGATTAATTTAATTTCACAATTATAGAATTCTTCAGATAGAACAAAAATTATGCAGAGTATCAACACAAAATTTGACACAAGAAATTTCTCGAGTGGAAAACCCTCCTGGGGTATAAAAACCACTCAACTGCCTCACTGGCTTAATAAAAATTTCAGATTACAACTATCTCACAAACATTACAATTCTACCTCATTGGCATATTGTACCTCTCTGCATGTCTCACTGACATTACAACATCAAAAATTTAATGAACAGTACAACTCAGGGGGTTTCCCTATTTCAATAAGATCAATACCTTATTTCTCCTTTTCAAAAACAAACAAATGTATATTTTCTGTAATCAACCTTCAACTATCATCATCATATTAAACATCATCTTCACAACAATCAATCAAATTTGATCTTCAAAGTATTTCATACCTCTATCTCTGCAAATCAATCTCAAAACAACTCAATTCATACTTTTCAATTTCATAGACTACTTCACTGCAAAACTGAAAAATTTAACCTTCTCCAAAAATTATTTTTCAAAGCTTTAGCCTTCTCTGAGGAAATATTGTTCTGCTCTGATCATAAAAAAAACTCCAACCTTGATTGCACAATCACACCTCCAAAACTGAACAAATCTCACTATCCAAGAAGATGTCTCTTCATGTCAAAATATACCTGCAATTAATAACAAAATACATCTTGCAACTAATTATCCCAATACTCTAAAAAACTTTCTCACACTCTTCAAGATCATCTCTTATTTGCATCAATCCCACACCTGCCATTCAAAAACTCTCTTTATACAAAATGAACTTCCATCATACAATATCTTCAAAATCGGTTCAACTTCCAACATCATATATTTATTCATATCACATTCTTTGAAAGAAATAAAAACTAAAACAACATCATGAAGATCACATTCTTTTCATATTCTGTGCCGTAGGAAACCTTCCAAATTTCACTCTTACTCTTACCAAAAAAATCTAACTTGAGTGCCTCTTCATCTTCAGTGAAAGACATGAAAATAGCATGCTTTTATGCCTTTTAGAAACATAGTGGCCATCAATTTTAGCAAGTCTAACTTACTGTTTGAAGATTCCTTCTAATTTAAACATGATCCTCCGATCTGCGGTGCCTGCCATCTGCAAATTAAACTTGAACCGTTGGATACAAAGCCTTTTAAAAACAACTTATGTCCACCGTTTGTGCTAGGGCATCAGGGTCAGTATGACTTACCACATCACGACTAATGCAGCCTTCGACCGGTCACTATTAAAATAGAACCTGCTGTCACCAGTCACTTCAAAATTATAACATAAAGTGCAAAAATGATGACAGGCAGACTATGATTAGTTGAAATGAGTGTTGAGCACATTGTTTAAAGCTTGTTAGGTATTAAGTACTAACCATAGTTGCCACTCCAAGGAATCTAAACATCATCATACCTTTAACACAGCAAAATGAACCATATTTTATCAGATTTGTAAAATGTGATGCCACTGTCATGATGTCAATTAGGTGGAGTTAGAATGATGCATATTAACCCTTATCATGTGATACAACTCCAAGAACCTTGCTCTCATTCAACACTGATAATATGGAGTGAATGCCATCTAATTAATATGACAAACCAACATATGAGATGCCACTGATTAAGCAATTGTAATCCACTGAAATAACCAAGTCAGAACAACTTCACTCAAGATCAAAACTAAGAGATCACTACCACACTAACCCACTGAAAGATCAAAACTGAGAGATCTGAAAACCATGTCACTGATGAAAACCATGTCTCTTAAGGATCTGAGATATTACCACCGTCATTTTAACTTCAATGAAAACCACCATCATTTTGACATCAATGAAAAGACAATATACTCAAATGTGAAATGTGCTACAAATAATTGGATCAATCTAATCTAGGAAAGGGAAATGCTTTTAATCTATGAACTTTAGAAAGGGAAACTAATTTAACAATGCAAATCTACTTAGCCTATCAAGGAAAAAGAAACATGTATTTACTTATCCCAAGAGCAAAGTTTTTATTATCTAATTACTATGAAATGAAAAAAGGCATGAAGGAGCTTGGAGATGTGTGACCCTCCACTACTCTCAAACATCCTTGTATCAACAACCTCTAATCCTCTTGCAATGACGGCGTGATCCTCTTGGCAACAATAAGAAAAGAGAAGCAAAAGAAGCTTTGAATCTTTGAAATGAGCTCAATGATAGCTTAATGAGCACTGTGGCTAGTGATGTGAGTAGTGTATGGATGCAAACGAGCTTTTAGACAACCTAAATGAGATAACAAATGAAAGAAAAAGGCTCTAATGTCCTGTATGAGCACAAGAATGCTTGATTTGGAGAGTAATAACTTTCAAGAACTGTGTGCACAAATGAAATTGCCTCCCTTTTTTCTTGAGGGAGGGGGTATTTATAGGTTAGAAGAAGGGATGAGAGGTGAAGAAGAAGAAGAGTTAACTTAGAAGACACAATAGTGATTTGGGCTAAAATTGGAGTGATCTACCCAGTAAAAGCTTATTATTGAAGAAGTGAAGAAAGAGGAATGCATGAGAATGCATGGGAATATAAGAATTGATAACTAGAGATGAAAAAAAGCTAAGTATGCATATGTGGGTGCATGAAATAGTCAACTCTATCTCTGGCATGAAATTCCATGCAAATAGGAAGAAAATGGACAAAAATGAAGCTATTTTGAGCTAGAAACTCAAGTGAACTCACGACTAGGAAATACAACAGGGTCACCCATGGGTTGCACATTTCACCAATGAGGGTCACCCGGGTGTGACCCATGGGCAACCCATAGAGGAGGGCATTTGGGTGAAAGTCCATGGTGGGACATCGAGGAGGAGGAGAAAAGAAAGGGATCTACCCCCAGAAATAGGCCAATCATGTGTCAAAAATCAAATCTCCACTTGCAAAAGTAGGATCTCCCAAGGGAGATGTGGAAATAATAAGGGGGATTTGGATTGGTTGAGTGAAACTAAAAACTAAAAGTTGAAGATGGCTCGGGAGGACCTCTAGAAGGCTTGTAGGGGTGGGAATGGATGAAAAACACTGGGGAAAGGTGAAAACACACCTATAGGCATACAAGGCTTAGGAACAAGGTCACAAGCATAAGAAATGCAAATCAACAATTGTCAAAAAGTGTTGAAAGTGATGCGAGAGAGAAAGCGACAAAGGGGAAACAACATGAGGAGGAAGAAAATGCATGTCACCAGGAGACTTGCTACCGAAAGGATGTTATTTCATGCTTACATGTACATGACAAGGATTGTGACTCATCCTAGGGTTCCTCATGGAGGCTGTGAATGATTTTGGTGCTTATGTATTTGCCCCCTTAGGGATGGTAGTCTACATAAAAGGTTGGTATCATTCTTGAACTATTCCTTACCTGTTGTCAATTTTCTTGCAATTGTACCTACAATAACTAGTATTAGTCCGACATCTAAATATATCAAAATGAATAATAAAAATTGAAATGATGAACATACCATAGATTGTGTGAGTTTGACTAGTTGTTTGCCTTTATTGGAGAGACCTGTAGGAATGAATGCATTCAAAATGAATGCATTAGAGATGCATAAAGACAACAACTAATCTAAATATGCATACGATAAACTAAGCTAAGAGAGAGAAAGAGTGAGCAAATTAGTAAAATTTGAGTGAATCAACAACATAATCGATCATGTGAGTAGTCATTGGGTAGATATCACCAAGGAGATCGCAAAGATGTTTACCTCTACTTCTACCATTGATAATCAGGTACACAAATAGTGAAAGACCCTTCTCTAAACCCTTGGTTACATTTTTGTGAAAAATCTCTTGAAATTGTCTGTTTTTGGTGATTTTTTCTATTGCATTGTCTTTGTCTCGCTATTTAGAGTAGGATTGGTTTTTTGTTTGTCAAAATTGGCTAAGAAACGAGGTTTTTACTACATTTTTAGCTCAAGTGATAGCGACCTAGGGTCACTCCTTTTGCCAATTAGGTCACCCATGGGAGATTTGGCTAAGCAATAGGGTCACTTGGTGGAGATCTGCCTATGCAATAGGGTCACCCGAGGGAGATCCTGCTGAACATCTGGGTTGCCCAGGGGAGATCTAGTCTGATGAAAGGGGTGACCCTGATAGATAAATTTTGACTAAAATTTGATGATTTCTAATGTTTACTTCACTTTGTCTTGATCTAATTTAAACACTGAATTCATTTGTTTATTGCAATTTTGAAGGTTTAAACGCTTTTTTGTGAAATTTTTTGCAAGTTTTACGATTTTTAGGGATTTTCTAAGTTGACAAGATCTAATCTAAATTTATTTTATGATTGGTAGGATATGCACATTCATTGGAATACCAATTGTGAGTAGTTGTAGCTATCAGAGATGTATGTTTCACTATCTACTCATGATCATGATGTCCTAAAGAGGGCAGGCTTGGCTAGGATTTGCCATGTGCTAGTCATACATCCTGTGGCACGCATTTGTTGTGACATTTTGACTTACTGGGATGTAGACAGGAACACATTTAGGTTTCCATAGGTTTTAGAAGAGTGGACCATCACTCTTTATGATGTGTATCACATTCTAGGGGTTCCTATGAGAGGACACCCACTTGTTCTACTAGCTAGCGAGTCCTTGGAGGACAAGACATCTTGGGCATAGATTATGGGGGTGAGCCACCCTAAGGATCAGACTAGGGTTTAGCTTACCTTAGTACCATAACTCCACATTCATCCCTTGAGGAGGTTCCTGATTGTCTTGATCGCATCAAGGTTGTCTAGAGATAAGGCCTCAGCTCACTTGAGATACTAGTGTTGGGTACCAATCATATAGAGCATTGAGCATGGTAGAGGTTATGCTTGGGGACTAGACATCATAGATATGGTCTATCAAAACTTCTATTGCATTGTGCAACATGGGGCTCTTGCTTTTAGTCCCTCCTCTTTGATCATGACTTAGATCTTTGAGCATATCAGGTTGTATCAGAAGGAGATTCCTCTTGCTAACTCGCAACTAGTGAGAGCTGCTAGGTGGGCTCATGTGGGCCACTTTGATGCTTCATTACGTGTTTTTGCTACTCTTATAGATGCAAATATGGTCTCCGACCCTTACATGGATATGGAGGGTACATGGTCTCATGACAGATAGATCAGGGAGCATTGTCTTAGCATATCATAGCTTTCAGATTGTAATGGTCTTGTCGAGGCTCATCATGTCGAGCGCATCTTACAACAATTTGGTGAGGACTTCCTAGAAGACTTGCCCCTAGTTCCTACTTGTTCTAGATCTATTTAGGAGATGGGTGAGATTGGACAAAGGACTTTCATTTGGACCCCTTTGACTCTCAGGTTCTAATTACTAGATCTTCCAGAACCTTGAGAGGTGGACAGAGGGGAGGGAGAGGAGCTCCTTCCCATGGACTTGTTTCCATGGATGACTCTGATTCTACTAAGGAGGACTATATTCTTTATGGGGATGACTTATCCAACAAGGGACCAATAGGGGGTGCACAGGAGATAGATTCTAATGAGGATGATGTACCTGAGGGTTCCTCCACAGTGCCTAGACCTCCTCATTTTGATGAGGTGATGTGGAAACTTGATCCTACCTAGCATCCCAGTGACCCACGTAAGTTTACTCTTGATTTCACACTTGTCCTTTATTTTCTTTTCTCTATGTCAAGAATCATCATATTTTTTTCTTTGCTTTGCAAGTCATGTTGAGGAGTTGAGGGACTTCATTCATGACATCAACATTGGTTTGGCTAGTCCCTTCACTAGGCTAACTCAAGAGATGCTTTTGGTTGATCTTGGTGTGCCCCCTAGAGCTGGGTGACACACTGATGTCTTCACTCCTGCATATCATGGGTGTAAGGAGAGTGCTACTTTAAAGGATGAGAATCTAATCCTCAGGGGTGAGAGTTAGGTTCTTTGTGACATGGCTTGTTGTTATATGGAGCCTAATCAAACTTAGAGGTTAAATTTCCCCACTTTTATCAGTGTGGTTTCCCCCCAAATTATTTAATGGGGGTTTGGGGGTAGCGCTCCCAAGACAGGGTCAAGGGGCAGCGCCCCTTGCAGGGTCCAGGGGTAGTGCCCCTGGCATGCTCCTTGTCATGATATAGGGTAGAGTCGAGGGGAAGCGCCCCCGCAAGGGCTCAGGGGCAGTGCCCCCGAAACCTCAAATGTTTTTTCATTATTCTATAAAGGCATCGAGAATTATTTTTTCTATTGGTTGACATAAAAAACCCTATTTTGTAACCGACATAAGGCTTGATAAAAGTGGCTAAGGGTTAGGGTTTCCATTGATATTGTATTGTAGCATTTGTAGCGGTATTGACTTGTAAGGATTGCTGGTTGTAATCAGTTCGATTGCTAGATAATAATATTGGACTCTCTATTGGTGGATGTAGCCCGAGTTTGGGTGAACCATGTTAAAAATTATCTCTCACTATTATTATTTTTGTGTATTTTTCATTCCTTTGTTTAATCTTTATTTGCATTTAATTGATATCTTCTGTATGAAATTCCTAACATGGCTCACCTTGGGATTTGATAGTGAGAGTCTAGTACTATGGGACCTTCACATTCTCACACTCATAGTAGGGCACCTTGCTCACACAAGTCTCATGGAGGAATAAGTGCTACACATAGATAGAGGAGTAGGAGTCCTGAGGGTTCTATTGGAGGGAACCACCCTTGAGCTTGTTCTCTTTTTGATTTTTTTCAAACATTGCTCCCTTGCATGGGGAGCCTTACTTTCCTTTGAGAGCATTTTGGGACTAGCTCTTGCACACTTCGTAAATGTAAACTCTTTATATATCAACAAAATGTTGTCTCTTTATGGTTGTTTTTCTATTGTACGAGTACTCATCTCTTGTGCACTTTGGAAGTTTAAGAGCTCTTTGATTATTTTTAGACCTTCAACTCTAAGAATGCAAGTATGATAGCGATGACATGTTTTTGTAGCTTTTCTAGAATATATATGAAATGCAGGTTACGATATGCAGATGCAAGAACACAAGTGATACTGAAATGAAACTTTTACTTCTATGGAATGCCATGAGTTACGACATTGACTTTATTGCTTTGGAACTATTTTCTAACTTTGATATGAATGCATTATGGAATAAACAATATGACTACTCTTTTAGTATGATTTTCAATCCAGGGACTTGCAAGTTATCCTAGTATAAGAGACCTATTCAAGTCTATGAGATAGAGATTTAGAACTCAAGTGGGGAGTGGGAAGGAGATGGAGTGCTTTTGATTTTGGGCTTTGCTAAAGGCTAAACACTAATTCTTATCTAGATATGACATTCTGACAAACTTTTAACTTAGACAAGTAACAAATTTTATTGATGTTCGCTAGACTTAGATCATAGATGGCAAGCAACATAGACCCGGGGTAAAGGATAAATGGGAAACAACAAGGGTCCCTATATAGAAAATGATTCTAAAGACTACTAGACTCCTGGCTTTTCTTAGCTAGTGTGTGTGTGTGTGTGTGTGTGTACCTTTCTTTTTTATTTCCTTGGTAGAATGTCACCCTTGAAGCTTTGAGCTTAGACTGATCTCCACCCAAGAGTATGGACATTCCATTAATCTTCTCTCCATAACTCTTTTTTTTAAGTTCTCTTTCTTTTTTTTTCTCTTTTCTCTTTTTTTGTATTTTCTAGAATGCCTCACTTGATTTTCTATTTTTTTTGTATTTTTGAATTTTATGAAAATGAATGCTTTTGGAACTTTGGATATGCAATAATTTGATCTCTCAATTCTCACTTTTCTCAACACTCTTATTTTGATCACTCTTTTTTTTTTTTATTCACTTGCATTTTAGATTGATTCCTTTAGAGTTTTAATCCTCCTAACATTTTTGGCTAGGAAAGATAAGGGGCTGAGCACCACCAAAAGTTTCCATAATCCATTTGGACTTCCTTTCTACTAGGGAAGAATTGGGAAGGTCTACTTGCAAGCTTCCTTTGAACACTGTAGGTTTGCATACCAACTTATCTTAGACCTAACATCTTGACTCATTAAGACTAGGATTAGTATAAAGCTAAGAGCTAGGCTTTGATTAGAATCACTAGGAATGAAAAAGGGGGAGAATGGAGATTATGAAAATGGAGAATCTCAGGACCTAAAAGGATCACCTATACCTAGGCAACCTTAGACTCCTTACTGAAAAGAAAATAATGTAAGAGCAAGCCATTCACTATAATGCAAGATGAATATAATGTTACTGAAATACAATAAACAAAATTATTTTTGACATTTTTTTTATTTTGTAATTTTTTTGTAATTTTGGAATATTTGATTTTTTGTGTTTTAATTTTTAATGATTTTTATGATTTTCACATAGTATTTCTTAAGGTAAAAGGCATTGACTATTTCTCCAAATTCCTCTCCCTCCATTGTGTACAAGAGATAGGCACCATTTGTGACATCTTGTTTGACCATATAGGGACCTTTCCAATCCTCTTTGAATGTTCTCTTTCATCTTCTCTTTTTGTTTTTCATTCTACCTCTTCTTAAGATGAGATCTCCTATCCTGTAGGGTCTCGTGATGTCATTTGGTTCTACCCTTTCTAATTCAGTGGTCTCTCTTGGTAATGTGAGACAAAGTAAATCTTAGAAAGCTTGTTGATGGGAAGGGGTCTAATACAAGACTCCTTTGCACCTTATCAATTCCATTAGCATGTCAAACTACTCTTGCATGTAAATTATTTATCTTTTAATCTTCTCTATCTTGAATGTTTTGTAAACACTGGATTAACTCCAATGGAGTTTGAGGTTCCCTTTTCTTGTCAGGAGGAACATAACTATTACTCGTCCTTCCGTTGGGCTCAGGCCTCAAATCCATAAAATATCTAATGTAGCTTTTTGGCAACTCAAAGATGATAGGATCATCTATTCCAATTGACACATGCATTTTCCATTCTAGATGAAACATTCCTTTGCTTTCTTCATCTTTGTCTGGGAGTCTCTCAACCATTTTGATTTGCACTAAGGGTGCTTCCCATTCACCAAGCTCATTTGACTGCACAGAGGTAGAAGTGGTAGGTTACACTTGTGGCTGAGATACAATGAACATCCTTGAGAGAACTCCTATTATGTTGGTTGATTCATTGTCAACAGATTTTGCGTACTCCATTGGTGTTAACAGTCTATATGACTCTTCTATTGGTGTGAGAGGTTCATATGACTCACTCTCTTCTAGCATGTCAGGGACATGTGACTCACTCAATGGTGACAAAGGAGTGTAACTTTCTGTCACATATTCTTCAAGATCTAAGAATACGTGGGAATTTACATTTCTCAAATCTAACTTAATTGTTTCAAATGTTGGTCCTTTAGTTCTATGAGGCTTATCCCCTTTGCAAAGAAAGAGTTTGTAGGTCAATTGTACATTGATCATAAGAATTTCCAAAGGGAATTGGAGAAGCCCATCTTTCTCTATCCATTCCATGATTTTTAATGTATTTTCCTTGGGGACAACCTCTTTCTGTTTTGGTGGTGCCTCACTTTCCAAGACTTTCATCTTTGCATTGTTTATAGTCTTTCCTAGGATTTCTATCCTCTTGATACATATTGATTGTGGCATAGGACTAGGAACAAAAAGCATATTTATGGGTAATCTATGGGGATGCCTATATTCTTGTTTGTTGTGTCTTATTTTATCATGATAAAAGGTTCTAGATCCCCTTTCACAACATACCGTACCTTCCTCAGATGCAAGAATTGAGCTTCTTGGAATAAAGTAGATGGTACAACTTTCATTTTGTGTATCCAGGGTCTTCCAAGAAGTAGATTGTATCCTATATCCTTGTCAATGAAAAAAAATGTGGTTGGGACAGCCTTTGGTCCTAAATTCATAGGAAGTGTGATCTTTCCTATAGTGGCAACCTTTAAATTGTCGTACCTACTTAATGTGTCTCTAGAGGTGGTGATGCTAGTGTGCCCATAACCCATTCTTTCCAAGAGAGAAAATGGCACTATGTTTACGACTGCCCCGTCATCAATTAACATTCTTTTGATGCAAATGTCATAGATGCACACTTGTAAATACAGTGCAAGATCTCCCTTCTTTGTCAACTCTACCTCAGAAGGCATTTTCTTTAAATCAAAGAAGAAGCCTGGGTATTTGAGCTCAGAGTTTGGTATATTTACATCAAAATCCACATGATTGATTTATTCACTAGGCAGAGGTGTGATTTAATTGAGGTGTTTCAATCCTATCACTTTCAATAATGCTGAGCGATGTGAGTGGGACTTCCTAAGAAGGTCAATGAATGAAATATGCACATAAGTTTTCTTTAGATCTTTGATGAGTTCATAGGGTCCTATCAGTGATGGTATAGGATCAACCACCGAGATTGTACCTTCATGTATTTCTTCTAGCTCATTCTCAAGATCTGCTCCCACTTCTTCATTATGTAGTATTTCAACTAACCCCAACATCCTAGCTTCTCCTTTTTGTCCTAATTACGGTGGGATCTTTGCATTGCTACCTTGGGCTATGTTACTTTGATTAGTTGTTTCTATGTCTTTGTGTGTAGGAAATGGGTCTTGATAAATTCTCATGTTGGCATTTTGGGGAGCTATTGGAGCTTGAGTTTGTCTTATCCCCTTGTTATCTGGCATAACTTCTTGTGTATTTAGGAACATTTCTATGAATAACCACTATTGGTCTTCCTATAGTCTCGCTATGAATCTATTATACTCTCTATAAGATTTCATGATATGCCCCCTAGTTCTATGAAAACAACGGAATTGATTGTATTCATAAGGGGGTCTTTCATACCTTCTGTCATTACCATTTCCATTTCAATTCCAAGTTTGATAATTGTCTTGTGGGTAATATACATTATTTCTAGGACAATCAATTACATTAACATTAGGAGGGTAGTAATCTCTTCCATTATAGTCGTCCCTCACATTCCTGACTAGGGGTTGGTCTGTCACCCCATCGGTTGTTGTGTTTCTATTGTTCTTGAGAATTTTGATAATAGGGGCATTGTTCCCTATCCCCTCACTCATAAATTTTCCATTTGACCCATAAACCCTTCTACCACTATCAATGGATACTTGGTCGATCCTTAAAGCACTTTGCAGGGCTTCCTCATAGGATTTGTAAGGTAACTTTTCAACATCATCTCTCATATCCTTGTTTAAGGCATGCAAGACAAGATCACATAATTCGTGATGATCCATGTTTTGGGTGCTTGTCGAAGAATAGAGAACTTGTATCTATTAAGTGACACAAAGGGCTACTAATTCATTTGGTTCTTGTTTCATGGCTAAGAATTCTCAAATCCCTGTCTTCATGAGTTTGTTCATGTTGAAAGCCATGACAAAGTCTTTGATTAGTTGTCTGAATGAAGGTATTAAGGGCTCAAGTAGCCAATAATACCAATCCAGAGCTATTCTTTCCAATGTCTTCAAGAAGATTTTAGTGAAAACCCCATCTTGTCATGTCCCCTTTCTAAAATAATTAATTAATGGTCAATATTAACCCATCTTATTCTTCCATGGGTTAATTGGGCAAGCATAGGAAGAATAAATATTTAATATTTAATATTGTCCAACTAATATTTTTTTCAAGAGGACAAATAAATATTAAATTAAATATTTTGAGACTCAAAAAGGGGCATTGGGTTTGGTGAGGTGTCCATTTGCATGAAGATTTCAAAAATCTTGGTAAATCACAAGTGGCGGGAGACTTTATGACAATGTATGACAACTTATGACAACTGTCATACCCCAAAATAGCAAGGAATCAAAGAAAAAATGTGGGAATCTTGGATTTCCCTCTCTCCCATGAAATATTGATACAAAATATGTAATTTTGGTGATTTGGGGGCCATTGTTCATTTGATATTTTCTCTCAAACTTGCAGATTTGTAGATTGTGGCTTCAATGGACGAAAACCCATTGGAGTAAAGAGGCTTGTGGACCAAAACCCATAAGTTTTAGGTGGACAGAGGATGCAAACTCTTTGATCACAAGGAGTAGCTTCATCTAGAGGTTGCACAGAGCTTCAAGGATTAAGTAGTTTCTGACAGTTTCTGGCAGTTTCCATTGTTTGTGTGTGCAGGTCTTCTTGTGTTGTCGTGGTAGTTCCAGAAGTGCTAGGAAGAGTTTCTATTGTTATTTCCTTTAGTTTTCTGTGTAGTAGATGTAGATTTCCATTTTCTAATGTTAGAGATTAGTATTGGAAGTTGTGGGTAGTGTTGTGTTGATTTTGGCTTTGTGGGTCAGAATACCCAATGTGTATTTCAGCTTGTTGTGAAGATTTGGTTGTGTAGTTTGCTGCTGAGTGCTGTAGGTGTTTTATACTATTACTTTAATGGTATCAAATCATATTTCATAAACTCTCCATCACAAAATCAAACAATATCAATTTGGGGTGTTTTTGGTCTATTTCGGTGATTGACGGTGTTGGCAGTTTTTGTGGGTTTTGCCCAAATCTTGTTGTTCAAAGTTGTCTTATTTGTTGCTGCTGCAAACAAGTATTATAGATCTGATAACATGTTATTTACATCAGAAATCAATAAAAAAACATTTTGGTGAAGTTTCATATTTTGGGTGTTAATCCTGAGTAAGACTAGCTAGCTAGTTTTGTCAAATTTGATGAAAAATTGGTGAAGATATTTAAATACATTTTCAAACCTGATGTGAAATGTTATTTTTAAGTTTGGCTCATTACAATGGTATCAGAACATGATCTTACCAGCCTGTAGGTTATTCATATGATTGATGATACCGAGTGACAGAGAAATTAGATATTTGAGGAGAGAGCAAAGGAAATTGCAATTGGAGGAAACAATGGCAGATAGAAGAAATGTGGAAGAAGATGATGCATCAAGGAAATTTACTCAATAGTTGAGGCACAAACCAAAATTTCTAAAATGTTTGGGCAAATGATGCAATGGATTCAAAACAACAACAACAACAACGAAAACAATGGTGGTAGTACTTCGGGTGCAAACAACAGTAACAATGGAAAAGGGAAGGAAATTGAGACACAAAATTTAGGGGCTGCAAACAAACCCTTATTCCTACCTGAAGAGGAACCTAAACAAGTTGAGTCTACAACTACTAATTTGTTCAATGCGGAGACCCTTAACAAATGGCATGGAGAATACAATGCATTGGCAGATGAGATCAAGAATGATATGTCTTGGGGAGAATATGTAGAGTTCCTAAGAAGAGGTGAATCTCAAAAGAAGGGGAAAGGCAAAAATAAAGAACTGAAACACAAGTTGGGTAAGTTAACTGCAACTTTCTTTGATTGAAGTGAAAATATTTCAACTAGAGCAGGGCTGCAGAAGATAGAGACATACTTTATGCTCAATCCCGTGATAGAGAAGGATGTAGTTCAGTTTGCCACTTTGCATTTGGAAGGAGAAGCCTATGAATGGTGGTACCATGGTCATACTACTTTGGGACATGATCAGGTATAGACCTTTGGTGATTTCAAACAAAGGATTCTTGACAAGTATGAACTGAAAGAAGAAGATGAATATTTCAGCAAATTGTCTAAAATTAAGCAAAAGAACTCAGTAAGTGAGTATATAGAAGACTTTCAAAAGATTGCAGTGATGGTACCTGAAATATCAGAGAAGAGAAGAGTACATCTATTCATTACAGGGCTCACTGAACCTCTTAGGAGGTTTGTCAGATCTTTCGCACCTCTCACTTTGCAAGAAGCTATCAAGAGGGCTCTAACCCTTGAGCCATCAATTCCAAAGAATGCTTTCCCACACTCCTCCAAACCAAACACATGGCATCATAAGGGAGGATTCTAGAAGAGACCATTCTATGCACCTGCACCTATACAAAAAAATACAACTCCTAATATTGCAAAGAAGATGGATGAATAAACAAGGAATGAGCTTAGGAGGAAGAAAATTTGTTTTTCTTGCAGAGAGCCTTGGGATAGGTGTTTAGGAAAAGGACAAGTCCATTACATAGAGGTTGTCTCAGATAAGGATTCAGACTCAGATGGTAATGAGGAGTTTCATGATGTAGAGGATTCTAAACCTGAGATCGAAGAGGAGACTAAAAAAGAAGGTTCATTAGCTACACTTTTAGGAGCACCAAGGTATCATCCTTTCAAGGTTTGTGGAGTGTTAGCAGGGCAGCAAATGAATGTTTTGATTGATAGTGGGGCAACCCACAATTTTATTGATGAAGGGTTAGTAATGAAGAGTAGATTAAAGACTGGAGAATTTGAAGGGTTCAATGTGACTATTGCAGACGGATTCACTATGCCATGCACCAGAGTGGTCAAACAATTGAGCATCACTATGGGAGACTACAAGGTTTGTGATGATTTTTATGTTGTTGGTATTGGTTAAACTGATGTTGTCTTGGGTGTTCAATGGTTGCATTCTATTGGAGGACACTATCAGAACTATCAAACTATGGAGTACAAGTTTTAGTTAGAAGGTAAGGAGATTACACTCAGAGGGATTTCAAATGGAGCTCCACGAGTGGTGACATCAAAGAAGATGGAGAGGAATTTTAGAAGAGGTCAAGTTGCTTGGGCAGCCACTTGCTTAATCCAACCTTCAAGCTCTCCAAATGGAAAAGGTAAATTTCATTTCGAAATTCAAGAAATTTTACATAAGCATAGCATTGTTTTCAGTGATATACCCCCAGGATTACCTCCAGATAGAGGGTTTCAGCATGTTATAGAGTTGGAAAAAGATTCTAAACCTGTTATAACTACTCCATACAAAAATACAAGGGGTTAAAAGGAAGAGATAGAGAAGACTATCAGAGAGCTCTTAGATATGGGATTCATTAGACCAAGTTCTAGTCCTTTTGCATCATTTGTGGTTCTTGTGAAGAAGGATGGCACTCTAAGGATGTGCATTGACTATAGAGATTTGAACAAGAAAAACATTAAGAATAGATATCCCATACCAAGGATAGATGAAATTATTGATGAGTTGCATGGAGCTGTTTACTTTTCTAAGATTGATTTGAGATCGGGATACCACCAGATTCGGATGAGAGACAAAGATGTGGAAAAGATAGCTTTTCGGTGTCACTATGGGCATTTTGAGTTCTTGGTCATGCCCTTTGGCCTCACTAATGCACCAACAGATTTCCAATCATGCATGAACAAGGTATTTAGCAAGCAACTCAGGAAGTTTGTCTTGGTTTTCTTTGATGATATATTGATCTACAGTAAAACTTGGAAGGAACACTCGGAACATTTAGATACAGTTTTGGGTATTTTGGAGCAGCAATCTTTCTATGCTAAGTTGTCCAAATGTGATTTTGGATTAACTGAAATTCTTTACTTGGGATATGTCATAAGTTCTAAGGGTGTTCAAGTAGATCAATAGAAGATTCAAGCTATACTTGATTGGCCTCCACCTACAAATCTTACATAGTTGAAAGGATTCTTTGGGCTATGTTGCTATTATAGGAGGTTTGTAAAAGGTTTTTCTCAACTTGCTATTCCATTAACAGATTTGACTAAGAAGGGAGCCTTTGCATGGTCTGAAGAAGCTTAGAAAACTTTTGACAAGTTTAAGAAGGTAATGAGTTCATGCCCTATGCTTGCTATTCCTGATTTTTCATTGCCTTTTGTAGTTGAATGTGATGCTTCAGGTGAAGGTGTTGGGGCTGTCCTAACTCAAAGGGGACATCCAATTACTTTTGAGAGTAGGAAGCTAAAGAATCTAGAAAAAACATATCACATTTATGAAAAGGAAATGTTGGCAATTATGCATGCACTAGAGAAGTTCAGACAATATCTTGTGTGTGAGAAGTTTATTGTGAAAACTGATCATAATAGTTTGAAGTATTTCCTTGATCAAAAAGATTTGAATGATTGCAAACAAAGGTGGGTAAGCAAGTTGCAGGCATATGATTTTGAAATAGAATATATGAAGGGTAAAAGAAATGTGGTAGTGGATGCACTTTCTAGGAAGCCAACTTTGTGTTCATTATCTTCTATTTCTGCAGAGTGGAAAGATTCTATCATTGCTGAATATGTCAAAAATATTTTTGTATCTAATGTATTGGATGATTTAGTAGAAGATGATAAGTATACAGTGAATGATGGGCTGATTTATTACAAGAACCAAATTTTGCTTGTTCCTAAATCAAAAATCAAGGAAAAGATTTTAAGAGCTTTCCATGACACTCCCTTGGCTGGTCATCAAGGTTACTTCAAAACATACAGGCAGATCCATGAGAGATTTTCTTGGAAAGGTCTGAAAGAGGATTTCCACAAGCATATCAAAGAGTGTATGACTTGCCAAAGGAACAAAGGTGAACAAATTTTTCCTATAGGTCTCCTACAACCGCTTCCAATTCCTGAACATAAATGGGAGAGCATTTCCATGGACTTTATCATAGGACTTCCCAAGGTACAAGGTAAGGATTTTATATATGTGGTGGTAGATAGATTAACAAAGTATGCTCATTTCTTTCCCATCACTTCAGAGTTTAAGGCTCCTCAAGTAGCAGAGTTGTTTTTCAAAGAGATATTTAAGTTGCATGGTTTGCCAAAGAACGTTGTTAGTGACAGAGATAGTAGGTTCCTTAGTTCTTTTTGGAAGGAACTATTTCACTTGACAAGAATAGAGCTCACACCACACACAAGCTATTATCCACAAATAGATGGACAAACAAAAATTGTTAACAAGTGGATAGAGGGGTATTTGAGGAACTATGTTTCAGATCAGCAAACTACTTGGGTCAAATGGTTGCACTTGGGAGAGTATTGTTACAATACATCACATCATATGTCAATTGGTATGCCTCCATTTCAAGCTCTTTATGGTTATGATGCACTTTCTTTTTCTAATTTGATATTTACAGATAGTAGAGTACCTGCAGCTAGTGATCTTATCAATCATAGTCAATAGATCATAAGGTCACCAAAAGATAACTTGAGGTAAGCACATAACCAACAAAAGATATATGTAGATAGGAAGAGAACAAAAAGATTTTTTGAGGTGGGAGACTTGGTATTTCTTAGATTGAAGCCATATAAACAAAGCTCTTTGAAGAAGAGTGGGGCTGAAAAGCTTAAGCCTAAGTTCTTTGGGCCTTACAGGATCATCAGGAAAATTGGTGAGGCAGCTTATGAGTTGGAGCTTCCTCCAAACAACACGATACATAATGTATTTCATGTTTCTTGTTTGAAGAAGGTCCTTGGACATAAAATTGTGCCTTCATCTGATTTACCATCTTTGGATGATGAAGGGAAGTTGATTTTGATACTTGAAAAGATTTTGGAAATGAGGGATAAAAGATTGAGGAACAGGAGCATTTCAGAATATTTGATCAAATGGAAGAATTTGCCAGTGGAAGATGCAACATGGGAAGGACCAAAAATTATTGACCATCCAAACTTGCATTGCTTGAGGACAAGCAATTTCCAGGAGGGAGGACTTTTCATGTCCCCTTTCTAAAATAATTAATTAATGGTCAATATTAACCCATCTTATTCTTCCATGGGTTAATTGGGCAAGCATGGAAGAATAAATATTTAATATTTAATATTGCCCAACTAATATCTATTTCAAGAGGACAATTAAATATTAAATTAAATATTTTGAGACTCAAAAAGGGGCATTGGGTTTGGTGAGGTGTCCATTTGCAGATTTGTAGATTGTGGCTTCAATGGATGAAAACCCATTAGAGTAAAGAGGCTTGTGGATGAAAACCCATGATTTTTAGGTGGCCAGAGGACACAAACCCTTTGATCACAAGGAGTAACTTCATCTAGAGGTTGTACAGAGCTTCAAGGATTAAGTAGTTTCTGGCAGTTTCCATTGTTTGTGTGTGCAGGTCTTCTCGTGTTGCTGTGGTAGTTCTAGAAGTACTGGGAAGAGCTGTTGTTGTTATTTACTTTGGTTTTCTATGTAGTAGCTATATATTTCCATTTTCTAATGTCAGAGATCAGTATTGAAAGTTGTGGGTAGTGTTGTGTTGATTTTGGCTTTATGGGTCAGAATACCCAATGTGTATTTTAGCTTGTTGTGAAGATTTGGTTGTGTAGTTTGCTGCTGAGTACTATAGGTGTTTTCTGCTATTACTTTAATGGTATCAAATCATATTTCATGTACTCTCCATCTCAAAATCAAACAATATCAATTTGGGGTGTTTTTGGTGTATTTCGGTGATTGACAGTGTTGGCAGTTTTTGTGGGTTTTGCCCAAATCTTGTTGTTCGAAGTTGTATTATTTGTTGCTGCTGCAAACTAGTATTATAGATCTGATAACATGTTATTTACATCAAAAATCAATCAAAAAACATTTTGGTGAAGTTTCATATTTTGGGTGTTAATCCTGAGTAAGACGAGCTAGCTAGTTTTGTCAAATTTGATGCAAAATTGGTGAAGACATTTAAATTCATTTTCAGACCTGATGTGAAATGTTATTTTTAAGTTTGGCTCATTACACATCCCAAGGAAGGAGTTCTCTTATCGTGGTGGTATAAGAATCAATGTGCGAGTTGGGATCACCCTCTCCTTTGAACTTTGGTAGATTAGGTAATGGTTGAGGTAACAGAATGTTTCTTATGATTAGATTGAGTGGCTCCTTTAAGTATTCCAATTATGTTCCTAGGAAGCCACTCTACTATTGAGGAGCTGATAGTATCAACCCCATAGGAGGGTTTTGATAACCCAATGTCATTGTTTGATTTACGTGGTTCCCTAGCATTGTTTGATTATTTTGAATAGGAGGGTTCCCATTCAGGAATGTTTCATTATTCCCATTTCTTGAGTAGTAATTGAGGTAGGGGGATTCTTGGATGCTCCCTGGTCCTATTCAATTCTGATATTTTCATATGACTTTTATCTTCTTTCTGGAGCTGGTTGTTTTGCTTCCAGAGTTTTGATTCTTTGTACTAGCATTGCAATTAAGTCTATAGGAGTTGGACCTCCAGGCACTTCATTATTCCTTGGTTTTTCCCTACGAGTGTTTTCATGATTCTGTGTTTCTTCTCACACATCATTACTCTTCTCATAGAGCAACTCTCAAGGATTCTTAAGCATCTGTTTCTTCTTGTAAGCTTTTTTCCAACATTCTTACTTCATCATTAAGATGAGTACTTGTGGTGCTTGGGGGTGGTTGGTCCGGGCAGTGAATTTTTTACCTCATTTGTATTCTTTTCACTTTGTGAGGTGTGTTTCATATGGCAAGGTTATGCTCCCATGCAAGGTTGTTAAAAGATAGAAAACACCTAGGTTTTCTTTGGTCTTGCTCATAGTCAGAGTCTTCATAGTCACAATAGTTTGAGATTGGTGTGTTTGGGTCACGTGGCACATACCTATCAAAAGAGGGAGTTTCTAGTTCCCTAGAGGAAACATTCCTTGAGTTTAAGTCTAGTTTTTTCATATTCAAGGGTGCCATAGACACCACAAAATAAATGGAATGAGCGAAGGTGAAGGCGACAAAAGCGGAAGTGGTGAAGATGGTTACAAAGAAGAAAGTGACAATGTTTGAAACCTTTGAAGTGCCAAATGTTTGATGTTTAAATGGAATCTGAGCATTTGGAATGCAAAAAACATAAAAAAAAGTTTTTTCTCTTCACATCAAGTTCACCAAAATATGTATGTTCAAAAACATGACTCGGTGGCCTGGGGCAGTTGAATCAGCTTTGGTATGCACACGGACCCTCTCTCCTTTCCACAGGGTGAATGACCACATTACTCTCACTCTCATGGAAATAGACAATCAAGAGAAGGTGAGACATGGGGGTGGCTTGGCTTGTTAGAGATCTAGACTTTACGAAGAGGGGTCAGCTAGTCTTGGGGCCTGTGTTATTGCGTGTTTGTTTAGATGTGGTGTTTTGTGACCGTAGTTGTAAAGATAACTATATGACCCGAAGGGTCACTACTCATTGTTCTCCTATTTTGGTTTCTAATGTTCTCGCATTGTGTGGGCTGACTATTATTTTGGTCAATGCTTTGTTCAAGTTGGCATTGTCTTTTGAATTGTTCGATAAATGCTTGTTGTATTTGAAGTTCTCTTAACCTTTCTTTTTGTTGTTGAATGATCAACTAATCTTGTTGTTGTCTAGGGTGGATCTCCTCTATCTCATTGAAGATTGCCTTCACCCACTCACCTCTGAGTCCAGGGCATATTTGTGAGCCTAAACAAGAGAGAGATGGTTTAAGCTAACCTTAACTTGACCTAAGGTTTCAACTTAGGGTTTGTGTGACCTACAGTTTGACTTTGTTGACTTTGTTTGACCTTGTGATGAAACCAAGGGTTTTGACTCACGTTGACTAAACTTGACCTTGTGTTGGGACCAAGGGTGTATAAACCTTCTACACTGCTAATGTTTTTGTTATTTTCTATTTTTATATGCATGCAAAACGGTCTTTTGTGCTTTTCTAAGTTTTTGGAAACCAAAGTGCTTTTTCTTAATCTAGGAATTAGAAAATGTATGCAAACTAGTATGAGATTACCTAATTCAATGTAATATATGTTTTTTGTCTATTTTCTGAATAAGTGGATCAATCTAATCGAGGAAAGGCAAATGCTTTTAATCTATGAACTTTGGAAAGGGAAACTAATTTAACAATGCAAATCTACTTAGCCTATCAAGGAAAAAGCAATATGTATTTACTTATCCCAACAACAAAGTTTTGATTATCTAATTACTATGAAATGAAAAAAATCACAAAGGAACCTGGAGACACGTCAGCCTCCACTACCTTTAGATATCCTTTTATTGGTAATCTCTAATCCTCTTGCAATGGTAGGGTGGTCCTCTTGGCAACAATAAGAAAATAGAAGCAAAAGAAGCTTTGAAACTTTGAAGTGAGCTCAATGAGAGCTTGATGAGCATTGTGGCTGGTGATGTGAGTAGTGTATGGATGCAAATGAGCTTTTAGAAAAGCTAAATGAGATAACAAATGAAAGAAAAAGGCTCTAATGTCTTGTAAGAGAACAAAAATGCTTGATTTGGAGAGTAATAACCTACAAGAACTATGTGCACAAATGAAATTGCCTCCCTTTGTGCTTGAGGGAGGGGGTATTTATAGGTTAGAAGAAGGGATGAGGGGTGAAGAAGAAGACGAGATAACTCAATTTGATTGAAGAGCAAACTTAGAAGACACAAGAGTGATTTGGGCTAAAATTGAAGTGATCTACCCAATAAAAGCTTATTACTCAAGAAGAAGTGAAGAAAGAAGAATGCATAAGAATGCATTGGAATTCATGAAATGATAAATAAAGATGAAAAGGAGCTAAATATGCATGTGTGGGTGCATGAAATAGTCAACTCTATCTTTGGCATGAAATTCCATGTAAATAGGAATACAAACAGGCAAAAATGGAGCTATTTTGAGCTAGAGACTCAAGTGAAGTCACAGTTGGGAAATACTATAGGGTCACGCATGGGTCACCTAGGGGTGACCCATGGGTGACCTTGAGAGGAGGGAACCTAGGTGAAAGTCCATGGTGGGAGATGAAAGAGGAGGAGAAAAGAAAGGTATATGCCTCCGAAAATAGGCCAATCATGTGTCAAAAACCAAATCTCCACTTGCAAAAGTAGGATCTCTCAGGGGAGATCTGGAGATAATGGGGGGAGATTTGAATAGGTTGAGTGAAACTAAAAAATTAAAGTTGGATATGGCCAGCAAGGACCTCTATAAGGCCTCTAAGGGTGGGAATGGATGAAAAACACTAGGGAAAGGTGAAAAGACACCTACGAGATAAATACAAGGCTTATGAACAAGATCATAAGTACATGAAACACAAATTGACAAGTGTTGAAAAGTGTCAAAAGTGAATTGAGAGAGAAAGAGACAAAGGGGAAACAACACAAGGAGGAAGAAAATACACATCACCAAGAGAAATTCTACTGAGAGGATATTATTTCACACTTACATGTACATGACAAGGATTTTCAGTCATCATAGGGGTCCTTGTGGAAGTTGTTCATGATTTTGATGCTTATAATGTCCTAATGTTTGATTGAAAAGACTTGGCCTAGTTAGTTATAATAGATTAGTTCTCTCTTTTTAATCTTATATTCTAGTGAACCCAACATGCTTGAAACCTTCTTGAACTCTCTTGTGCATGCTTTAGCATTGTTGTACCTGCTTTAGCTTTGTTGTGTTTAAATAGTTAAATAATGGATTAAACATTCCCTTTTCACATATACATAGTTCATTGTCGCAATTACCAAAATATTACATTTTGGTGAACCCAACGTGTTGTTGGCAAGAGACACTATATGGATTCATGATTGTTGTCATTGATGGAAACAAAGTTCATCCCACACATCCACAGAACATGGTGTGTCTCTACCGGAAGTCAGAATGAAGATTGTTGAGGTCTGGTAAATAAGAACAGAGCTTGTGGCAAGGTCCAATAGACAGGTCCGGATCTCTCAGAGGAAGTATCTTGGTGAAGTGTGGATTTGGGAAAGTCAACAGGACTACCTTGAGTAATAGATTCCAAGGATTTAGCCTCTGGTGATGGACAAGGAAAAAGATATGAATAGTTGAGTACCGGATTCCTGAGTGATAGTGTGATCAGAGGAAGAACTGACTGACAGAACATCAGACTACTTTCCAGATGTGTTACTGATTGTGTTAAAGGTTATGAAGGCATGAATCATGTTTGGCCGACATGATTAATGATTTCTACGAGTATATGCTTGATCTGCATTACTTGATGTGCAAGGATTCAGCCGACAGAACTAAGTTTGTGAGAAGATTGACTGTTCCGGGTGTCGACTAGAAAGGTGATGAAATTACTTGTGTGGATATATATACACGATGGATTTAGTTGTGAGAAGTGTTGTTGGTGAAATGTGAATAAAAGCAGAGCAGAGTAGAAGCAGTAAGGAAGGTCTGATATGTGAAAGGAAAGTAGCATAAGAGAAGAGGGAAGATGAAGTGCAGCAGATCAGTGTACTAAGCCTAACTGGAACTGAACTCTAGCATATGTGAATGCTTCCAATTAGTTCAAGTATTGTATAAAATTCTTTTGTAGATAGTGTGTCTCCTTGTAGGTAGTGTGCCTCCTTTGTGAGTAGTATGCTCGGGCAATGAGCCCTAATTGGCAAGTGCCATTTTGTAATTCCTTATTCTTCTAACAGAGAATAATCTTTGTGTTAATCACCCTGTGGTTTTCTCCCTTAACAGGGTTTCCACGTCAAAAATACGGTGTCATGTGTTTTTCCATTTCATGGTAATGTTTACTTGTTTGAATTAATGTTGCATTGATTAAAAAGTTTAGAAAGAAGAAATAATTAGGATAACTGATTCACCCCCCTCTCAGTTATCAACAATTGGTATCAGAGCTAGGTTCCTCCTAACAGAGTTCAATAGCTCAAGGAAGATCTGGGAGTTCAAATGGATGCATATGGTTTAAGAGAACAACTCAAGACTGCCCTTGATGATCTTGAACAGTCAAACTCTAAAGTCAATGAATTAAAGGAAAGACTCAAACATGCTGATGATTTCATGAGAGAACTAAAAGATAAATTAAGTCTCTCTATGAAAAAGAGAAAGGAGCTACTTCAGCAATTGGCAAGATAAGGTGAAGAAAATAATGCAAATGAAGAACTGACTAAGAAAACCAAGTTATGTGAAAAGTTATCAAAAGAAATCATTATGGTAAGACATGAAATGGAATCAGGAGTTATAAAGTTTACCCAAGAAGTTGAAGAGAAAAGAAAAACTGAAGATAATCTAAGACAATCTCTCAAGGAGACATCAGAAGATTACCACCAGATGGATAGAATTATCAGAGATCTTGAATCTAAACTTGAAGATGCTAAAGATAGTGAAGAAAAACTTGAGGATCAAATTGTCTCTCTAAAAAGGGATCTTCAAACAACAAATGAGTATAAAGAGAAATTCAATATAAGTTCTGCTCAACTTGAAGTTCTTCTTGGAAGTCAAAAGAAGGTAGATGACAAATGTGGTTTGGGATATGAGAAAGGAGAAAGCTCTGGATCCGGTCAGAAGAATTTTGGATCAGAAAATCCAAGGAACAGGCATAGAAGACCTCCGGTAAGACAGCCCAATGCTCAAAGATATCCATCCTTCAATGGGTACTACCACAGCTGCAATCACTTTGGTCACAAAGCTAATCAGTGCAGAAAGAGAATGAATCAAACTAATTCATCCTTCTCTGGACAGTGTCTTAATTGCAAAAGGTATGGTCACAAGTCTCATAAATGCAGAAATATGTAAATGAACAAATCATTCAATGGTAGATGCTTTGCATGCAATATAGTAGGTCATATGGCTAATCAATGCAGATCAAGAGCATATCAATCAAATATGTAAAGAAATGTTGTGTGCCAAATCTGTAATAGGTCCGGTCATAATGCAAAAATCTACAGAAGCAAGAATCAGGACAAAAGAGGTCCAGTATATAATCAAAATCGAGATAAGGGTATGTTGGTGCCTGAATTGACTGTCAGTTTCCGAGCAAATTTTCATGCAGGCACCATCCCAAAATATCCAAAAGGTTCTAAGTTTTGGCACCCCTCAGTGTTTTTCAGCATCTGCATCTCATTTCTTGAGGAGGGGTCTTCGTCTTTTCTCCATCGGCATGAGTTCATTTTTGTTTCTTCGACATTTCGGTTTGAACTTGAACCCCTTTTCTCAAAGTTCAATAGTTCACCAGTTCAAGGTTCAATGGTTCAAAGCTTTGTTGCCAATGGAGTATTGTTTTGGAGGTTTGAACCTCGTCGGCGTACCTCAGTATTGAACCTCGCTATTGAACCGGTTCATCGGTTCAATGGGTTCACGGGGTTGCTTTTATGTTGCCGACAGAGTTGGTATCGGCATTGAACTTCTCGGTTGAACCTCTCATTTGAACCATTGGGTTGAACCGGTTCAAGGTTCAAAGGTTCAGAGCTTTATGTTTTTGGTTCATCGGAGTGATCGGCATTATCGGTGAGCTATTTTTTGTTCCCTCCGATGTGTTTGGTTTGGCCGATGGAAATGCCATCGGTGTGATATTCATCGTCGGTAGGCTTCATTTGTGTTTGGCCGATGGATGTTGATCGGCGTAACATTTGAGATCGGCAAGGGAGATTTTGGTTGCTCCAACAGTGTAGGTCACACCGACGGAGGTGGTAATCAGTATGACAGTGTGTGTCGGCAGGAGGATTTTCAGTTGGGCCAATGGTGGTCGTCTTGCCGAAGGCAGTGTATTTTGCTTGGCCATCGGAGAGACTTGGTAGATCGACGAGGGTCTAGAGAGTTGGCCCGATGGTTCATCTCTGGCCGATACAGGGAAATGTGGAGTTTGCGGTCGGCGAGACCATTGAGATCGGCAGGAGGAATTTCATGTTGGCCGATGGTGTTGGTCATAGCGATGGGCTTTTGGAGAAGGAGCATGCGTCGAGCGTGGCAAAAAGCGCTTGACACCTATTATGCATATGGCCATGTTTTTAAAGTGCTGAAGTGGTCTCCACACCGTGCATATGGGATTAATCTCCGTGCATATTTTGAACCTTTAGTAAAGCACGTTTTGGCGGGAAATTCTTTTTGAACGCTGCGATGTTTTTTCTGGTGGTTGCGGGTAGTTGAGTCATCAATGGCGATTGTAGCAGGGGTATGGGCGATGGTACACATGATCAGGCTGCTCGATTTATGAGTGTAGACTTCCAGATGGCGGCGCAAGGCTCGAGGCCTCCCTTGTCTGCTGCATTGATGACTTCTGAGCGCCATTCCTTTGTGGAGTCTGTATCTGGTGGATTTTTTACTTCTGGCCATGTAATTAATTGCAAAATGTACACGGTTCTGTATAAATGGTCTGGCTGTGTTACATTTTAGGGGTTGGATGTTTTTTGGGCTTTCTGCTCTGACTCTGAACATAAGGTGTTCACATTTTGAAAGGCATTTTTTGCTACAGACTCGGTCCTTAGTCTGGTGTACTAATCTATCTTGGATTGTAAATGATGATTTTCTCTGTGATGACCTTCTATGCAGATTGATTTTAAATGAAAAACACCTGTGTGTGTATTGTTTCTGATTGTCTCTTGTATGTCATTTGTTTTCCTTTCAAACAAGGTTGTCAAGGACTTCCAATTTTTTCAGTGTATGCATACTATGTATTTGATTTATTGCGTCTGCTCAAGGAGTGGTTAAATAGGCTTTTGATCAGATACAAAGGGAAATAGATTGCATCATAGGATCTGTTAAGCATGATCATTAATGATACTCTTTCTTGGACATGTTGCTGTCAGGCAGTAGCATTATTCTCAGGTCCTCTGGATATGAATTTATGTTGTCATGGGGAGACATTTACAGTCTTAGATATGACTCTGCTGCCCAGATAAGGCACTGGTTTGGGAATTTGTCTGTTCAATGGGTCTAGGAAAGTCCCATCACTCCAAACACCATTTCAAACCATCTCATCCTTCCATCTGTTAGTTGTAGGATTAGGAGTAGGAAACCCTTGCATGCTCTCATCCCTAACTAGACATTATGTCCAAGAATGTTGCCAACCTTGTGATTTGTTATACAAATCTTGGTCCTTACATGAGAGTATTCTGCCTGTTGCTGTCAAGTTAAATCCTTCTGTCATTGAGCTAGTCAAGGTTATACTTTTATCAAGTAGGGAAACCCCCCTTGGTGCGGCAGAACCAGAAGTGAAGGGGAGGAGCTCACGCAACCTCCTGTATTCAGTTGGCTGAATCTGCCTGTGCATTAGAACTGGCAAACCCTAATGCTGATTCAGAAGAAAAACCAACAAAATGGCGACTCTGCTGGTGGAATGAACTCAGAAACATATTTGATGAGCTTTCAGCTGCTGTAAATTTTGTCCTCTTTGGAGAGGTGGCGACTCTACAAAAAATTCAAGTGCACATGAAAAGTTGATGTGTGTGTTGTGACAGAAAATGTGCTATTCAGACTTCAGCATCTGTATAAGAAAGGTACCTTGTTCCTTCCCCTTTATATTTGCTATTTTGCTGCATAGGTTAGATGCCAGGGGAGGTTACAGGTCTTAGGAATGCAAGGGATGTCTAAAAATAGAAATTTCATCAATCCAAGTATGAATTATCCCATACTCAGCAGTGAAATGTTGGATAAAAGAATAGAAGAGATAAGAAATAGGTTGATATTCTTAAAGGCTGAGCAGGCCCAGTTAAAAAGCAGTAACCCTGTTGTGTCTGCCAGTCAGAAGGCTAAACCTCTTCTCAGCCCTTTTGATCCTTTGTATGACCAATTGGATTTGTCATGGGTGGATTATAAAGTAGAAACTATGCCTGCTAGGATATACTGTCAGATGCCTAGATTTAGTGGTCACAGTGTATGTGATGGGAATGCACATATCCAAAATTTTCACAGTTTTATGGGAAAACATTCATTCAGAGATGAGGATATGTGGATGAGGTTTTTTGTTAGGTCCTTTGATGCAAAAGCAAAAGACTGGTATTTGAGCTTTCCAAAGAGATTCTTTGCCTGTTGGGATGAGCTTACTGACTATTTTAAAAAGGAATTTGCAAAAGAACCTACTGATCTTGTTGCAGAATTGATGAAAGTCAGAAAACAAGATAAAGAGCTATGTATTGATTTCAGTCATAGGTTTGCAGTAGCCCTTTCACAGATCCCAAAAGTCTTCAGACCTGATATTTCAGCCTGTGTTGGCATATTCTTTGAGGCTTTTGAGGAGGGCTCTAGTGCAATACTGAGGGATTTCAAGATAATAGGTATGCAGATGGCATACAAATTTGCTGAAAATATAGAAAATTTTAGAAATGGGCGCCTGTTGATATCCCTGTCCCCAGGCCTTGGTGTGAAAAATAGTTGTGAAGCTGCAAATGACCAAATAATTAAGGCATCATGTGTAGATGAAAATGAAAATAAAAGCATAGAGGTTGAGACTGCTATATTTGAACATAATGCTAACAATACTGCTCAACTGGATTGTTCACCAGTTGAGGATGCCAATGAAGGAACTAATGAAGACTCCCATTGCAATGATGAGGCAGCTGGCCATGAAAACAACAACGAGGTTGTGGACAGTAATGAGCAACTTTTGGAATGGACCTGTGGAGACAATTGTGAGTATTGTACTCAAGACAGAGAAGATATAAGCAAACAGAGAAGCAGTCCTATGTGTGACCCATTGCCTTCCTTTCAAACACATGGAGATCATGAAGAACAGTCAGGGATTGAAACAAATGCTTGTTCAGAGCATGATTGTTTTTCATTTGATGGTTGTTTTGCTTATGACACACAAGCTGATACTCCTCCACAGAGGGAATCCATTGGTGATGAAGATGCATGTTCTGCTGCCCATGAACAAATGGCATACTATGATCAAGCTGATGTACTTGGATCACCCATCTTTGACACATATGGTGATGAGGATCTATTTGAGTATGGTGAAGGCTTGAGCACTGTTTTTGACTTGGATTCTATTTCTCATCCTGATGAAAGAGGAAACAACATACATCAGGTAAGTGACTCTGAAAATGTGCCTGAATTGAAAGAGATGCCAGAGCCTGATCTTTTCCAGTTTGGTGCTGCTATTGGTTGTGTACATGATGTGCACAATTGTGAATTTGAAAGCTTTTCTTTTGAGAGGCCAGCATATGAAATGAGCTCTGATTTTCCTAGCTGCATGGTGGACTTTGAATATTTTCAGTTTTCAGTCCAGCAAGGAGATCATTTTGCAATGCATAATGCTGATACAAATGTTAACATGTGTTATATTCCATTTGAGTATGCATTGCCTGATACATTCTGCATCCACTTGTTGCCGGATGCTAAAGGTTATCTGCACAGGGATGACATTGACAAGATAAATCAGAAGGTTGAGTTTGCAGATGACAAGGTTTGTTTATGGATGGATCTCTGCAGTATCTCCAAGCTTGACCCAGTGTATCCAGATGAGAACAAGGTGTTTGACATGGGGAAATATTGGTTTTCCTTTTCTTGGTGGCCTTAGGCCATCAAGTTTGATTGGTGATGTAGATCATGGTAACTTCATGACTCTATTGCCCAATGGATAGGGGACTGGTCTGCATTCCAGAGATCTGGGGTTCTCGCTGCAGTCTTGCACCTACACGTCCCCAATTAGAGCCACTGTTGGTGCCTGAATTGACTGTCAGTTTCCGAGCAAATTTTCATGCAGGCACCATCCCAAAATATCCAAAAGGTTCTAAGTTTTGGCACCCCTCAGTATTTTTTAGCATCTGCATCTCATTTCTTGAGGAGGGGTCTTCGTCTTTTCTCCATCGGCATGAGTTCGTTTTTGTGTCTTCGACATTTCGATTTGAACTTGAACCCCTTTTCTCAAAGTTCAATAATTCACCGGTTCAAGGTTCAATGGTTCAAAGCTTTGTTGCCAATGGAGTATTGTTTTGGAGGTTTGAACCTCGTCGGCGTACCTCAGTATTGAACCTCGCCATTGAATTGGTTCATCGGTTCAATGGGTTCACGGGGTTGCTTTTATGTTGCCGATAGAGTTGGTATCGGCGTTGAACTTCTCAGTTGAACCTCTCATTTGAACCATCGGGTTGAACCGGTTCAAGGTTCAAAGGTTCGGAGCTTTATGTTTTTGGTTCATCGGAGTGATCGGCATTATCGGTGAGCTATTTTTTGTTCCCTCCGATGTGTTTGGTTTGGCCGATGGAAATGCCATCGGTGTGATATTCATCGTCGGCAGGCTTCATTTGTGTTTGGCCGATGGATGTTCATCGGCGTAACATTTGAGATCGGTAAGGGAGATTTTGGTTGCTCCGACGGTGTAGGTCACACCGACGGAGGTGGTAATCGGTATGACAGTGTGTGTCGGCAGGAGGATTTTCAGTTGGGCTGATGGTGGTCGTCTTGCCGAAGGTGGTGTATTTTGCTTGGCCATCGGAGAGACTTGGTAGATCGGCGAGGGTCTGGAGAGTTGGCCCGATGGTTCATCTCTGGCTGATATAGGGAAATGTGGAGTTTGCAGTCGGCGAGACCATTGAGATCGGCAGGAGGAATTTCATGTTGGCCGATGGTGTCGGTCATAGCGATGGGCTTTTGGAGAAGGAGCATGCATCGAGCGCGGCAAAAAGCGCTTGACACCTATTATGCATATGGCCATGTTTTTAAAGTGCTGAAGTGGTCTCCACACCATGCATGTGGGATTAATCTCCCTGCATATTTTGAACCTTCAGTAAAGCACATTTTGGCGGGAAATTCTTTTTGAATGCTGCGATGTTTTTTCTGTTGGTTGCGGGTAGTTGAGTCATCAATGGCGATTGTAGCAGGGGTATGGGCGATGGTACACATGATCAGGCTGCTCGATTTATGAGTGTAGACTTCCATATGGCGGCGCAAGGCTCGAGGCCTCCCTTGTCTGCTGCATTGATGACTTTTGAGCGCCATTCCTTTGTGGAGTCTGTATCTGGCAGATTTTTGACTTCTGGCCATGTAATTAATTGCAAAATGTACACGGTTCTATATAAATGGTCTGGCTGTGTTACATTTTAGGGGTTGGATGTTTTTTGGGCTTTCTGCTCTGACTCTAAACATAAGGTGTTCACATTTTGAAAGGCATTTTTTTCTACAGACTCGGTCCTTAGTCTGGTGTACTAATCTATCTTGGATTGTAAATGATGATTTTCTCTGTGATGACCTTCTATGCAGATTGATTTTAAATGAAAAACACCTGTGTGTGTATTGTTTCTGATTGTCTCTTGTATGTCATTTGTTTTCCTTTCAAACAAGGTTGTCAAGGACTTCCAAGTTTTTCAGTGTATGCATACTGTGTATCTAATTTATTGCGTCTGCTCAACGAGTGGTTAAATAGGCTTTTGATCAGATACAAAGGGAAATAGATTGCATCATAGGATCTATTAAGCATGATCATTAATGATACTCTTTCTTGGACATGTTACTGTCAGGCAGTAGCATTATTCTCAGGTCCTCTGGATATGAATTTATGTTGTCATGGGGAGACATTTACAGTCTTAGATATGACTCTGCTGCCCAGATAAGGCACTGGTTTGGGAATTTGTCTGTTCAATGGGTCTAGGAAAGTCCCATCACTCCAAACACCATTTCAAGCCATCTCATCCTTCCATCTGTTAGTTGTAGGATTAGGAGTAGGAAACCCTTGCATGCTCTCATCCCTAACCAGACATTATGTCCAAGAATGTTGCAAACCTTGTGATTTGTTATACAAATCTTGGTCCTTAGATGAGAGTATTCTGCCTGTTGCTGTCAAGTTAAATCCTTCTGTCATTGAGCTAGTCAAGGTTATACTTTTATCAAGTAGGGAAACCCCCCTTGGTGCGGCAGAACCAGAAGTGAAGGGGAGGAGCTCACGCAACCTCCTGTATTCAGTTGGCTAAATCTGCCTGTGCATTAGAACTGGCAAACCCTAATGCTGATTCAGAAGAAAAACCAACAGGGTAAACAAAAGATGAATGTGGATGAAGTTAAAAATGAGATGAGTAGGATTTGGGTGAAGAAAAGTACTGAGAATGTAGAGGTTGGATCCATACCAGACTCTGGTGCTGATATTCCTTCTGAAAACTGAAAAGTGAGCTCTAGCTCACGGGGAGACACAAAGAAAACCTTGTTCCTCCAGCCAGTCAATCGGTGCCAGAACTGGCACAAGAAGAGTTACAGATTGAAGGAGTCACAAGGGATATATTCAAACAAACTATGGTTAAGATTTGGAAGATCCTCAAGATGTTTAAAAATCAGGGTTGATCCGATTCTTCAAATCACCCAAATAAGGCAAACCAGAATAATGTAGGTCGAGCATTTATTACAGTCTAATATTAGGGCTTGCGGAGCAATATAAGGGTTTTTCATTAATCACTTGTTCATTCTACACTCAAGAGGAAATGAAAAGCAGAGCTCTGCAACAAAATTCCCCAAGTTCATTGAAGATCACTTACAGAAGTCATTACTTCCAGAGATCAATCCAACCAACTCCATGAAACTGATAGGTGCAAAAGGTATTTTCTATTTTCAAATATCTCACTGTAAATCTCTTGATAATGGGTACTTCAAATATTGTAAAGATTTCTGATAGACCTCGCCCTACATTTAAGAAACATCCATACAAATCCTTGGAGGTAGACCCCCTAGGTGCATTTTCTAGTGTTCCGCATGGCGTTTTACACACAGAAGACATTAGGGTTTACATAGATGCCAATATTGAAGAGTTTGGGGAATTCAAACTAAGAGACATCTATCACAAACAATTGATAGATGATGCTTTTGAGCTTAAACTAGAATATAAGGGCATCCAGGAAAAGCATTTTGATCAGTTCATTCATTTCCCCTACTTTGAAGAAGATGAATGGGTCCAGTATGTTTTAAGTAGGGTGCATGATAACTTCCTATGGCTGAATAGACCTTGCAAGATCACCAAGGAAGTAATTAGGGTAGTAACTGGTTTACATTCCTCCAGAGGAATTCCTATCCTCAAGTCTATCAAAAACAACATTGTCACAGAGGCCATTAGATCAAAATTTGATAAGAGGGCAATGACCATTGAAGATATTACTGACCTGGATATCAAGTATGCATCTATGATAATAGGATACAAGATATATCATTCTAGTAGGGAGAATTCAGTATCCAAAACTGCAGTATACATGGCCTATGAGATGCTAAGAAAGAATGCAGATTATGATCTCTGTGAACTCCTCTTGAGCCAATTAATGGAAAACATACAGAAGATCAAGAAGGACAAAAAGAACTCCTTTAAATATGGAGGACTGATACTATGTTTGTTCTTCTACTTCATGAATGAGCTTCCCGGATCAAATGGATGGGTATGGGAAAATGACAAACCGGTAGCCATCCAGATCAGAGATTACTTGCATGAACTTGGAGATGCAAAGGCAAGAAAAATAGCTCTGTGGGGATACTTTAAGAACTTTCAGAACATGATGCAAACAAGAGAAAGGATTCCCCAGTCCCTTGTTGAGAAATACAAAGACACAGTCTACTTTATGGTAGAGACTGATCAGCGCCTAATAGAGGCAGTAGAACCAAGGATAGTCTGGATCATGCCCATGGGGTATGAAGTGGATGAACAGATTATGGAGCTACATGTTCAACACATGCTGAGTCAGCCTAAAGATCCAGATGCAGAAAGGTTTGGAACCTTTGAGGAGCTGAGTGTAAGGATCCATGTGGAACTCAGAGAACCAGAGATGAAAAGGAAGGTGAGAAAAGAAGTTGAACATATTGCACAAGGCCTTGGGATCTCAAAGGAGGCACTTGATGCCCACAAGAAAAGGATGGAAAGGGCTGATGAAGAGAAGAAAGAGGCAGAAAAGAAAAGCAAGGAAAGTGCTCCAGTAGAAACCTCAACCCGGACCAGATCATCAAAAAGATCTACACCTATCACAGCCAAAAGCTCAAAATTGGAAGTCCAGGCATCCGGTAAAAGAGAGAAAAGATCAAAGACAAAAGCCACAAGGGCTTATGCAAGTCAAAAGGATGAAGAGGAAACCAAATCAGATGAGGAGATCAGGAAACTAAAGAAGAAGAAGAAATCATCTGGTCAAGGAGAAGAAGAGAAGGAAGAGGAATTTGTTGAAAAACCTACTCTCTCCTTAGATGATGTAGTAAAAGTAGTCACTATGGATGGCAACCTACAACCCTTAACAGAATTCTATGATTATTATAATGAAGCAGATAAAAAGATTCTGGAGAAAGCCATAGTTAAGTTTTTGAACATTTACAATAAAGCTTTTATTGAAATTATCTCTCTAATTCCTAAGAGTCTAGAGAAGGAGTTGGAAATGAGAAAGACCAATGCCATGGCAAAAGACCTTGAGATCCAGGAACAAATAGCTATTCAGCGATATCCTTCAATTGATCCCAAGACAATGAACATGGTATTCAAAGACTGCAAGGATGATTTCAAGAGTAAAGCAAGGATGAATCAGCTTATGCTTGGTGAGACCGACAAGGTAGAAAAGGACACTGAAGAGATTCTCTAGAAAACCTATAAAAGATTTAATCTTCCTATCATAGAGGACTTGGGTACTGATCCCTCCACTACAAATGTTGCAGAAGAAACTCCTGAGAAAATGTCAAAAGAGGTGGGCCCTCAGCAGACTAACATTTCCTCTGTAGTTTCCCCTACAGTCTCCAAATCTAAAGGAGAAGAAAAATCACAGGAGAAAGAAGCATAGGTGAAGGAAAAAGAAGATGACAGTGCTAACGTTGTAGAAGGAGAGAAGACTTCAGCAGAGAAAACCACAACTACTAATGGTGAAGGAGAGAAAACTCCTAAGAATAGCTCCAAGACTGCAGAAGAGAAGAAACATCTGTCTCTGGCAAGAGACACTGCACAAACTATCCAAGAATTCTTGAACAAAGAAACAATGGAGATTGATGATCTGGAGCTTCTACAAGGTCCATTCAATTTTGATTCTCTTTCTCTGGTACAGACAATGAAGATAGCTTCATTTGCAAATGCTAAGGCTAATGAAAAACTCCTAAAGTCTCATATGGAAGACTGTGAGTTGATAGAAGCTGCTTCCGGAGTGCTTGAAAATATTATGCCATCAGTTCAGAAAGATCCCACAGCCTCCTCTTCCGGTAATCTCAAAACCTTACTCAGCAGTGTTAGTACACATTTTGATTCTCTAGAAAAATCAGTTGAAGAAAAGGTCTGGAAGGAGTTTTTGGATAAAAGATTCTTTGAGGCACAGGGTTTGATTATTAATGATAGAAGAAACATGAATATTGGAATAAAGAGCCTAGAAAATGCTCTTAAAGATGGAGGAGAAATGTATAAATTTTGTTTATCATGGTCCAAAGTAACACTAGACATTGAGAAGAAAATAAAAGCACAGGAGGATAAACTATCAAACCTATCAAAGAATTTTGATCCTCTCTCTTCCTCTATAACAAATCAAGAATGTCAGACTATTGCAGTCTTGAGTGAAATCAAGAAATTGGAGAAGGAAAAGAAAAATAGAATAAGCAGGTTGAGTGAGCTCAGGGGTTAATTGTCCCTAAGCTAGAGGCCATGAGGCCATAATAGAAGCTCAAATCACATCCCAGACAAATGATCCGACAGATCTAAAAAGGGCAGATGCGTTTGCATTCTTGTTGAGTGGGCATATCTCAATTTTGGACAGGATGAAGTAGAGTTGGGCAACAGAAGTTGTACAGTTGAAGAACACTTTTGCAGACATACTTAAGTATATGTAAGTATGCCATATACATACTTATGTGGCTAAGTATAGTAAAATTTTTTGAAAATTTTGGTGTGTGGACCCTACCCTTTGCCATTAATGTCAAAGGGGGAGTGAAGAGCAGTGAAAAATGAGGAATCCAACTAAGGGGGAGCTCCAAAAAATATATATAAAGACAGAGCATCAGCCAAGGGGGAGCATAGTGTATACACTTAGTCATTTTTCACTAAGTGTTGCCATCAATGCCAAAGGGGGAGATTGTTGGCAAGAGACACTATATGGATTCATGATTGTTGTCATTGATGGCAACAAAGTTCATCCCACACATCCGCAAGACATGGTGTGTCTCTACCGGAAGTCAGAATGAAGATTGTTGAGGTATGGTAAACAAGAACAGAGCTTGTGGCAAGGTCCGACAGACAAGTCTAGATCTCTTAGAGGAAGTATCTTGGTGAAGTGCAGATTTGGGAAAGTTAAGAGGACTATCTTGAGTAATAGATTCCAAGGATTTAGTCTCTGGTGATGGACAAGGAAAAAGATATGAATAGTTGAGTAACAGATTCCTGAGTGACAGTGTGAACAGAGGAAGAACTAACTGACAGAACATCAGACTACTTTCCAGATGTGTTACTGATGGTGTTAAAGGTTATGAAGGCATAAATCATGTTTGGCTGACATGATTAATGATTTCTACAAGTATATGCTTGATCCACATTACTTGATGTGCAAGGATTCAGCCGATAGAACAGAGTTTGTGAGAAGATTGACTATTCCAGGTGCCGACTAGAAAGGTGATGAAATTACTTGTGCGGATATATATACATGATGGATTTAGTTGTGAGAAGTGTTGTTGGTGAAATGCGAATAAAAGTAGAGCAGAGCAGAAGCAGTAAGGAAGGTCCAATATGTGAAAGGAAAGCAGCATAAGAGAAGAGGAAAGATGAAGTGCAGCAGATCAGTGTATTGAGCCTAACTAGAACTGAACTCCAGCATATGTCAATGCTTCCAATCAGTTCAAGTATTGTATAACATTCTTTTGTAGACAGTGTGTCTCCTTGTAGACAGTGTGTCTCCTTGTAGGCAGTGTGACTCCTTTGTGAGCAGTGTGCTCAGGTAGTGAGCCCTAATTGGCAAGTGCCATTTTGTAATTCCTTATTCTTCTAACAGAGAATAATCTTTGGGTTAATCACCCTGTGGTTTTCTCCCTTAACAGGGTTTCCACATCGAAAATACCATGTCATGTGTTTTTCCATTTCATGGTAATGTGTGCTTGTTTGAATTAATGTTGCATTGATTAAAAAGTTCAGAAAGAAGAAATAATTAGGATAACTGATTCACCCCCCTCTCAGTTATCAACACGTGTCTCATACTTGCACTTACTAATTTTATTGCTCATATTTGTAGATGTGTTTAATTAATTGATGAATGTGATTACACATTTATGTTGCATACTTCCTTTTATCACATATATTTAATTTAGAAAGAAACACACTTGTAGATCTTTATTTTTGTGGTTACCAAAATCTTACATTTTGGCTGAACCCTTCTAGCTTGCAATATTCATTTTGCTATGTCTTCTCTTGCATATCTTAGACACGTTATTTCATCATGGCATCTTGATGTTACTTCTCTTTGGAATCGTTGCATGCATACATCATAGATTTTGACATATTTTCTAAATTCATTCAACTTCATCCATATGTCTTAGATCACATAGCATCCATGCATGATATTAATATTTATATATGTTCCATATATGAGATCCTTTGTTGTATATATGATTTTTCTAGCTTTATGATTCTTATGGGTGTACATCCTTCAATATTAGAAGATTTTACTAGATTCATCTCCATGATATGTCATAAGAAATACGATGATGATAATTCCTCTTCTATTTCTACTATAGTCCATAATGATTCCATGGCTCATCCTATTGATCTTCCTCCTTGAGTTGCATATCTAAGTAGCTTTAATATCACCAAGGATGTGAAGTCTTCTTTTCCTCTTTTGGTTGCATGTTCAAGATCCTTGGGTATCATGAAGGATGTGAAGATCTCTTGTCCTCCTCCTTTGGTTGCATATTCAGGCTCCTTGGGTATCACAAAGGATGTGAGGCCTTCTTCTATTCCTCCTTTGGTTGCATGTTCAAGTTCCTTGGGTATTAAAAAGGATGTGAAGACTCCTTCTCTTCCTCCTTTGGTGGCATGTTCAAGTTCCTTGGGTATCATGAAGGATGTGAAGAATTCTTTTCCTTCTCCTTTGGTTGCATGTAATTCTTTTGGATATCATCCACAATTTAATCATAGACACTTTTCTCAACATCACCCTACCTAATCTCCACTTCTATGATCTCTATTATAGAAATGAAGCTTTTCGTGAAGGAAGAATCAAAGCTCACATTGGGTTCAACATGAATACATAATCTCAACAACCAAATAAAACAATTTATGTTTTTAGTTCCCAAAAAGAACCTGTGAAACCTAAAATTGTTGTGCATATTCATCCTAATGTCCCGCAACAACCATCTAATCCTATTTCAAACTCACCTCAACCTATTGGCTACATTCTCAATTATGCGAAACAACTAACTCAAAATAACAAGATTGATCAAAATGTGTCACAACAACATCATTGTCATGCAATTGCTCACATGTATAACAACAACAATCAAAGTAAACATATACTGACTCTCACTTCTCTTCCCCCTCCTACTTACAAAAACTCTTATAAAAATAAGTCAAGAGGTACCTCCTCTAGAGGATTAATGTTACAGACCCTAGCTAGTGTTCCTCCTCTATCTAAAATATTTAGTAAAAGAAAATCATCATCTTTATAAAATGTTCTATCTACTCCTCCTGGCTAGGTGCACTATAAAGGAACATTGAGATTTACCTTTGTATTCATCACCTAGCTATGCATGCTTCTTTCACACTTAACATTAGTTACCTCAATCATGATACTAAACTTCTCCCCTTTTTGTGGTAAGAAGTTGTTTTCGGCCATTGATGGTGACCCTACTATAACTTTTATTTTCACTCATGATTCATACTCTACCCTAGGAGATCTCTCTTCCTCTCCTTGTGATGTAGACATTGTTAATCATTTCAATATTGACATGGCAATTGTAGCCTTTTTCTTATTGTCTCATTACTATGCATGGTGATATAATCTCGTTTCTTTCCTTCTAATAACACAATTCTCTTTCTCATGGTTGTGCTCACTTGTACATTGGGGGGCAGTAGGACAACTTGTTAAAGGAGTAGGCATTCTTTCTAAGGCTTTCCCCTCCTCTTATACTTTCCCCTCTTCTTTATCTTAAAACATTTCCATATTATACATGCAAACATTTTAAGGGGGGACACATATTCCCTATTCACATGTGCATCCATACATGCACCCTTATCCATTCAATCCTCTTGAGTTTGTCTTATTGATGTGCCCCCTACAATGGTAGTTTTTAGAGTACCCACTGAGGCATGGTTATCAATATGCTCCTTAAGGCTTTGTTTACATTTTACTCTCCCTCAGGAATTGTTTATTTTATGCTCCCTACAATGTTGTTTAATTTTTCATTCCCTGAGGCACTATGCTCCCTAAGGCATTATTTTTTTTATTCTCCCTAAGTCATTGGTAGTATACGATCACCTAGCATAATGAAACTTGCTAGCTTGTGATCTGTATAGTCTATGAACCACCTAGCATAATGCAACTTGCTAGTGTGTGTGCTTCATACAACCTAAACTCATGGTCACCTAGCATAACACAACTTGCTATCTTGTGATCCATGAGGGTACCTCTATTTAGATGACCCATAATGACAAAGAAAGCTAGTACCAAATTTACATACCCTTCTTTGTTCATATTGCTTCCCTATCTATTTGTATGCATTCTCTCCTTGAAACAATCAATCAACTTGTTAAATTCTTCTATCTCCTTTTTCAGAATTCATCTAGTTTTGGTTTTCTTTTTGGGATGATACAAGGTATTGAGATATCCTTTCAATCTAGATCTCTTTACTTTGATGACTCAAAGTTTCTTTTTCATTTGCTTATGTGTTTGCTCATATATGTTTCACATATGTTTGATTCATGTATTCTATGTTTGCTTTGTGTATTTCATGTATTCCTTGTGTTTTCTATGTGTGCTTTGTGCTTTTCATGAATGCCTTGTGTATGCTCCATCTGTGTTTCATGTACATGATCTATGTTATGTACCTCTTTATCTAATTGTTGTAGACATGTAGAATCCTAAGCTGGGGGGCTAGTGCAACTGCCAACATAGTGACATTCTATGTCTTTGCAAAGAGATTTATGTTCTCCATACTCTAGCGAGTGTCTTCAAGCATAATTTCATACCCTCACTAAAGTGGGGGCTTAATGTAGTGTCAAAAATTGATACCTCTTACAATTTCACACTAGATTTGGCACCTGTTTTGGGTTGTATGTTCACCTCTCTTTAAATTATGAAATTCCTAGTACTTCTATGAGAAACAAGGGTTAATCCTCTAACATGTGGCATTTGGATGGTCCAAATCACTAGGACTAGGGCGCCCAACACTTGAGTCCTAGAAATTTGGCCCTGACAACTTATAGTTGATTATTGGCCTTATGACTTAAGTGATGCACCTTGTCAGCCTTGACTCTATTGGGCCCTCAAAAAGTAATTGGAAATCATATATAAACAAGTTTTGAACACAATCAACCCTCCTAAGATCTCTCCTAATGATTCTAGATGCTCTTTATGTGGATGTTCTTTAACAAGCTCTATCTATCTACAAGATCTCTATTTCTACATATTATTATTGCATGCATTAATCCTTGTTTTAGGTTTTCAAGGAAGGTTATTCCTTCATCAACACCTTGTGGATGATCCATGTTGAGATATACATCCACCTAGGGTTTAATACTCATGGTAACTCTTTTCATTTAATTTGATTACAATAATCTTTGTTATATGGTTTTGCCTCTGCTCACCCAGAGCACACACTCTCTATCACACTTATCTTTGATGTTGTGGAAGTGGGAACACTTACACGAGGTTTGACTGGGGCAAGTCTCTATACAACACAACCATTTTTCCTTGTTTCATGTGTACAAGTTTTATTGAGAGTTTTAAACACTAGACAGATGACTATAAGATGAAAATAATTGAAACCTTCGCACACAAATTTTTTCTACTCCAAAACCTTGGGACTAGTGCACTGGATCTAGCCTTTGCTTTTTACAGTGATTCTCAATAGCTCTTCTCTGATTATTTCAAGTCCTTCTTTCTGGGTTTTTCATTCTGTTAGGTCTGTAGCTTCTATTTTAGTCTATTTCATAACAAAAACCATATATCTAGCCTCCTTGACTCAACCTTTTTAATTACAACAAAAGGGTAGAGCCCTTTCCAACCCAATAAGGCTCTTCCTAAGGGGCATCAGCCTTGTGTAGAGTCATTGGTGCCTCGTCTCCTAATTTTTTATTAAAAATACTTGGCCTACTTAGTTATAATTAATTAGGTCTCTCTTTTCAATCTTAAAAGGACTACAGATGTTGGTGTGGTATGCCCAAAGGGTGGGATTTAGGTATACTATCAGTCACAAATAACATCATTGGTAGTTTTTTGTAGGATTTTAAGAAATGTTTCTTTTTTATCTCTACTTGACCATTTCTTTGTGGATAGTAGGGAGTAGAGAAATGGTGTTGGCTATGGATGTTCTTGCCAAGAGTGTAGACTTCATAGTTTTTGAATGATTTACCTTTGTGAGTGACAATGGTAGATGGAATACCATAGCAACAAATGATATGGTAGAGGATGAATTTAGTTATTTGGGTGTTAGTGGTAAAGGTAAGGAGAATGGATTCAACCTACTTTGTGAAGTACATAGTAGTGGTGATGATTAATTAATGTCCATTGGAGGAGGGATGCCACTTATTGATGAGGTTGAGGCTTGACTAGGAAAAATTCCAAGGGGTAGTGATGGGTTGCAATGCTTGTGAAGGTGTGTGAATAAGGTCTCCATTCTACTAACATGATAAGCACCATTTAAATATTAATAATTGTGATGCTCCATGGTGGGCCAATAATAACCTATTCTTAGAAGCTTCTTTTCAAACACCATGCCACTAGTGTGGGAATTACAAATACCAGTGTGTACTTCTCGAATTGCAAGATTAGCTTCTTCCATGTTTAGGAAACATAGTAAGGAGTCATTGTATTCTCTTCAATAAAGTGTGTCTCTGAGGATATTAAAGTGGGAGGTGCATTGGTTGTGTAAGACGTTAGGTAGAAGGGTGTGATTTTAGAAGTAGGTATAAATATCATGGTACCAAGGAGGTTCAAGACCAACAATGTTGTAGACAATCTTAGATTCATTAGTATCATATGTAGGTATAAGGAGTTGTTTGACCAAGAACTCATAGTGCTAACAATTGTGTGGCATATATATTAAGCACCCAATGGTAGCCATGGCATCCACTAGTTTTTTGTTGAGGTAGGCAACCTTCTCAAACTGGATGTGCATGAAATAATACTTGAAACTATCTACCATCCTTTTATAAGGGATGAGATTATCATATTTCATTTGATACTCATAATTGACCTATTTGATTACAAGTTCCAAGTCCCCATATACCTGTAGCTATTGGATATTCCATTGGATAGTTATTTTGAGACCTATGATTAAAGCTTCATATTATGCCATATCATTTGTGCATGACAAACCGAATTTGAAGGGCTTCAGTATAAAGTCCCCTTATGGAGTAATAAATAAGATGCCAATAGTTGATCTATGGTTTGTGTAGGAGCCATAAAACTAAAGCTTGCAAGGTATTTGTTCTATAATGGTAAAGATGGATTCATAAAGTAAGTCTACAACCAGTGGGTGGTGATTTATCAATGGTACATCTACCAACTAATCAGTGACAACCTATCCCTTGATTTCTTTCATGTGTACATACTCTATGTTGAACTCGCTGAGTAGCATAACCCACTTAGCCATACATCTTGTGAGAGAATCCCTAGAGAGAAAGTATTTAAGGGGTTCAATTTTTTATATGACCTTGATTTGATGACTCAACATGTCACATTGTAGCTTTTGAGAGATAAAGATGGTCATTCCATGGGTGTGTAATTAATCTCATAACCAACCAATGTTTGACTAATGTAGTAGATTTCTTTTTGATAGCATGTTTCATCATATTGTGCTAATAGTTCCTCCAATGCAACAAGTATAGAAGAGATGTAGAGGAGAAAAGATTTTATAGGAATAAGGGCCATAAGCACTGGTGGTGGTGCTAGATATTCCTTTATTTTATTAAAATTCTATTAACAAAATGTGTCCCACCATAAACTAACACCATTTCTAAGAAGGTTAGAGTAGCATTGGTATTTTAGCTAGTTGGGTGATGAACCCTATGATAGATTAGTGTTTACCTAATGTAGGAGCATCCGAAAGCATTCAATTCAATTGGGTTAGTTGACAGTAAATTGCAAAGTATAGGGAGAGCGACCTTGGAGATTACCGCATTTTACCACATTTGCATATCAAAGACTGAAGAGCTAGACATAGCTTTTAGACTTCATGATCTTCATCATATCCAAAATTTAAATCATTTGGGTTCAATTCTGGAGAGATATCGCTATCAGAAGATTACCTATTTTTACCTGTTTTCATAGAGCAGAGCTGACAGTGTTCAGTGGAGTCTAACTGGCTTGCAAAGGGATTTAGTGACTTGTGGAGCTAAAAGGAACATCATTCAAGGATGTTGAGGACCTAGCCGACCTTCATGGAGACCCGCACAAAGTTCTATGCACCAGTAGAGCAATACCTTGTGTTTACCTTATGTTTAGGTTTGACATATCTGTGTCTACACATTTCATGCTAGTCGATGTAATTAGACCAACTTGATAATGATGTGAAGGCTTGTGGAGGATATAAATGAAGGATAATGCTTTGTTACAAGGCGACAATGATGAAATGATTAAGTATACAAAGATATGAAGAAAAAGAATGAGTGTTTTGATCCATAGAAGAAGCAGAAGTGAAGCAGAGAACATATTAGAGAGTAGAAGAAGTTGTAGAGCAGAGAATTGAGGAAAGTAGAAGATGGAATTCATAAGAGTGTTGTTATATGATTATTCTGTAACCTTGGGCTGTGACCTAGAATTTTTAAAGCCCAAGTGGCATATGTAATGTGTTTGAGATCATAATATAAAGATGAATGAGCTCTGAAGGCTGGGTTTTTCCCTTTTAGGGTTTTCCCAAGATATATCTTGTGTCATGAGCTTATGAATGTCTCTTTCTTTTTGTTGTTAAATATATACTTCCATTACATTTCTAATTTTTCATGTTGTTAGTTGTTTAAAGGCTACAAGGTTAGACAGTCCCTCATCAGACCCTCCTACCTTAACTGTATCAAGTGGTATCAGAGTTGGTTACGAATCTACTAGGTTGGTTGTGAATTTGTTGGGAAGAAAGAAAGTGTTGAAAGAAGTGTGAAACCCTAGAAGTAACAAGTTTCATCACAGAAGAAGATCAAGGCAAGAATGATTCGGTAAGCTTTTCAAATTAAGTTGTTTATCTGACTTGTTTCGATAGGGAAAAGTGGAAAGAGGATGAAGAAAGAGATGAAAACCTAATATGTGAAAAGGATATTCTTGAAGAAGAACTGTGTGAAATCAAAAGGTGTAATTCAAAATTGATGGAAAGGATAAAAGAATTAGGAGAAGACAAGTATGATGCTCTTGAAGAAGAACTAAAAAATGCAAAAAAGGAGGAATGAAGAATTAGAAGCAGAGCTGAAGTTGTTTGAGGATGTTGAAAAGATATTTGAAGAATTGGAAGAAGGATTTAAGTTGTTTGGGAAGGTGGAAAGGAGAAATAGAAATATGGAAGAAAATTTGGAAGTGTTAAAAAAGGAAAATAGTCTAGAGAAGAATGAAATATCAGGATTGAAGGAACATGTTAGTCAATTAGAGAAGTCACTTGTAGCATGTAGAGAAGAGAATGAAATTCTGATATCTAAGCCTGCGTTTTGTGGTGTTTCTTGTGATACTAATAATTTATGTGATGTTGCTAAAGTTTATTTAGAAAGTGAGATTGAAGATGACAGTGTGACTAAACCTGCAGTTGTTGGTGATGGTATTGGTTTCAAAATCATGCAGAGAATGGGATATAAAGGACAAGAATTGGGAAAGAATCAGTAAGGAATTAAAAAAACCTATTGAACCAGTAATAAGATCAAGAAGTGAAGGTCTTGGATATGATAGAGGTAAGAATGTTGTTACAAATTCAAACAAATCAAATCAGCAAAGGGAATGTATGTATTGTTCACATTGTAATAGATATGGACATGAAAAGGAATTGTGTTGGGATCTATACCCGTCTAAGTTTTGTGGATTGAGGAATCATTCTAAAAATATGTGTTGGAATCAGATGAGGAGAAGAAAACCTATGGAACATTATACGTAGATGGATTATGGATGGGTTGATGGAGAAAAATGGAAACATGTTACTTGTATTTTTAGAAGGTTGTATGGAAGTATTCATATGTTGGAAAGAAAAGAGGATATGGATCAGAATGCAGAGAGAGAAGACCTTATACGAAGCAAAACAAAGATAGTAATTCAAACTATAGAGGGAGAAATGACATGAGTCATAATTATTATCACAATGAAGGATACAGGATAGATGAAAGAGGATTTGATAGAAGACCATTCAAAAGAACCTATTTTCAAGTTTGGAGGAGAAAATAATCAACCAGTGAATGTCAACAAGAACCTGTTACTAGAGAAGCTAATGATGAGGAAACAATAACTGATATAGAGATAGTTTATGGAAAGGAAGAGTAACCTTTTGAGTCATTAGATTTGATAGATAAATCAAAAAAGGGGAAGCATTAATCTTAAGAGGAGTTATGTTATAGACTAATCATTTGAGAAATAGTGCAGGGGACAGTTTGTGTTAAGAAGTGTGAAGCATAACAGGGAAAGGAAATTCATGTGCAAAGAAACAATGAATAACAAGATATTCTACTGGAGGAGAAAGTTTGTGTACCAGAGTAAGAAAAACATGCATAAGAAAATAGAGATAAGTATAAGAACAATATATGCAGAGAAGAAACTGTAAGATTTTGATGTGGGTGAGAGAAATTATATCTAAAAATAGAGATCAGAAAGTGTTGCAAAGAAAATTTAGGAATGTATTGACTAAGTCAAGGAAGCCACATGGTTGTTCTGGAGGATGCATGTATGTATTGATTAACTCTAGATTGATTGAAGAATACATTGATCTTGAGGTATCTTGCGAAGAAGACTTACTCAGACTGCTGACCATTGAGGTAGTGCAAGGCTTGCAAGTAGACCATCGAACCTAGAGCACCAAAACATGAAGAATTTGAGGCAGCTTGTAGAGAAGACTTTCTCAGACCACCAATCATTGAGGTAGTGCAAGTCTTGTAAGTAGAATACTAAACTTAGAAGAACTTGAGTTAGTTTTGTAGGGTGGACTTGAACAAACCACTGACCTCGAGATAGTTGCAAGTACATGTAAATAGACTACCAAACCTATTCAAAGAAACAATAATGATTTTGAGATAATATAGACCAAAGTGAAGAGGCTCATTTCAATTAACCCTGAGAGTCTGATGCAGGAGCATCTAGAAGCATTCAATTCAATTGGGACAGTTGACAGTAAGTTTCAGAGTATCAGGAGAGCAACCTTAGAAATTACCACATTTTACCGCATTTACATATCAGAGGCTATGGAGCTAGACTTAGCATTTAGACATCATGATCTTCCTCATATCCAAAATTTAGATCATTTGGGTTTGATTCCAGAGAGATATCGCTATAAGAAGATTACCTATTTTTGCTTGTTTTCATAGAGCAGAGCCGACAGTGTTCAGTGGAATCTAACTACCTTGCGGAGTGATTCTATGACTTGCGGAGCTAAAAGGAACATCATTCAAGGAAGTTGAGGACCTATCCAACCTTCATGGAGACCTGTATGAAGTTCTATGCACCAACAGAGCAATACCTTATGTTTAGGTCTGACCTATCTATGTGTACACGTTTCATGCTAGTTGTTGCAATTAGGCTGACTTGATAATATTTTGAAGGCTTGTGGAGGATATAAATGAAGGCTAATGATTTGTTACAAGGTGACAGTGGTAAAATAATTAAGTATGCAAAGATATGAAGCAAAAGAATGAGTGTTTTGATCCATAGAAGAAGTAAAAGTGAAGAAGAGAACATAGTAGAGAGCAGAAGAAGTTGTAGAGAAGAGAATTGAGGAAAGTAGAAGATGGAATTCATGAAAGAGTGTTGTTATATGATTATTCTATAACCCTAGGCTGCAATCTAGCATCTGTAAAGCCTAAGTGGCAAATGTAATGTGTTTGAGATCATAATATAAAGATGAATGAGCTTTGAAGGCTGGGTTTTTCCCTTTTAGGGTTTTCCTAGGATATATCTTATGTCATGAGATTATGAATGTCTCTTTCTTTCTATTGTTAACTATATACTTCTATTGCATTTCTGATTTTTAATGTTGTTAGTTGTTTAAAGGCTGCAAGGTTGGACAGTCCCTCATCGGACCCTCCTACCTTGACTACATCATTACCTTGAAGATTGTGTAACTATTTGAAGTTTCTTAGTCTAGGAATTTTTGTAATTATTACAACTTTGGGAAGGTGTACTTCAATGCCTTGTCACAAGACAATGAAGATGAGGGTTTTATCTAATGTTACTCCAACGAGATGCTTTTTGGGATTTAGGTGCATCTTATTTTTTCTAAGATGTTGAAAGATGCATTCAAGGACCTATGGAAGGCCTTCTCTAATTTTCTATTAATGAAGTAAATCAGCTACATAATCTTCCATAATGTAATGTAACATATCATGGAATATGACCAAGTGTACCAAAATGTAAGCCTATGAAAATGTACCATACAAAGAGAAAAGTAGGTAAGCTACTCTACTACTCAATTCATTATCACAAACAACATCAAGAATACACAAACGGAAACCAAGCATATAAGATGAAAAAAAACACTAAATTCCTCACCAAAGTCTTCTTGATGCACCAAGAATGTGGTGGATGAGTCCAAGGATGAGATTGGGGAGAGTTGAGATGTTCGAGTGCTCAATGTGATAGCATAAATATGAGTTCAAGAGTTGTGTGAAATATATTGCACGACGCTCAATTTATAGAGTTTTGAGAGGATGGATGGAGGGCTAGGATCGATTTGGGAGATCAAGGGCTCTCATTGCTTGAAAGGATTAAAGGCATAATAGGCCTTCAAGTGTCAATAAATGGATGGAGGTCAAAGGGCCATCCTTAATTCAAGGATAATCAAGGTTTGAGACTATACATTGCATCCCCAGAAAGTGATTTATTTGAAGGTAGTGCAAATATTGCCCATGCCTCCAAGTACCCTCATGTATATGTTGAATGACAAGTGTACCTACATGGGGACTTGGGCACATAATTCTTTGATTAATCATGGTTATGCATGCTCAAATTATTAACAATGGTAAATGATTTGATTTAGACAACTTAATCAAAAGTGTACAAAATACATGAATTAAATAAATATTGAATTTAAAAAAAAAAGTAGTGATGTGAGATGGGCTTAGGTAAATAAATATTTGGTTAGAATATTATTCAAACAATCTTAGGAGTCTACAGTTATTATTCTTAAATTGTTTGCATATTAGATTAGTGTCATTGTATTGTTTGTTCTTGGATAGATTTGTATTTATTGCAAATTCTAACATGGTACTAGAGTAGGGCAATTTAGGTGCATATTAATTCAATTTAGGATAACTTATTTAGTTTTCTTCTTAAAGTTTATATTTTTAAAAATTTATTCAATTTACTATTCATCTATTGTAGGAGGTCTCTAGGGAAGAAATGGACTATTCTATTGCATTCAGAAGGGTCAAGTTAACTAAGATGAGCTTTCATTTCATCTCCATTAGACATTGTGATGTTAAACTAGTGCAAATTTCCTTGTAGATTTTTTCTTTGATTTTTTGTAGGGATTTTTTTTAAAAAAAAAAGTGAATTGTTCAAAAATAGACTACACCATTGCATCTGAAAGGGCCAAGAGCTTATGAATCAATATAAAATTTATTGAATTTGGAGTAGTTTGCAAAAAAAGCAATTTTTTTCTTAGGGATGTTGTACAACCTCCCTATGCAATACTATGAAGGTATATAAAAGGTTATCTATTTTTTTTTAAAAAAAAATTTTGAATTAAAAAATAAAAATAGAGGTTTTTTAAATTAAATTTTAAAAAAGCACTTAAAGCACTAGTTAAGGGGTATTCAAGGTACCACATACCCTACACCCCTCCTAATGGAAAAAGTGATAGGGTTGAAGTCCATGCCTAGCCCCCATTGGGTTCCTAACCAACTAGAACAACTTTTTTAGTAGTCTATACTAATGCCAATGTGACCATCTGGTGATCCTCCCACTACTCTACTACCCGTTGTGGCCCACCACTAATTCATCACCTCTTTGATGGCCCTTATCCCTAACACCAATTATGTTTGGCCATTCTAGTACCATTGTGCCTCCCAACTACCATTAAGACACCACTTTCACTATTTCACTATCATCTCACCACCTAGGCACTATCAATCTACTACCCATGGGTCAATAGCCTACCATCAATAGTAAACCCCCTCTCCATTGCAATTTTTAGTCAAAGATTGCAATAAGTACAAATCTATCCAAGAACAAACAATAAGATGACACTAATTTGATATGCAAAAAAATTAGGAATAATAGCATTCCAATAAATATATTCTATTTAGGGTAAAATTGGATTTTGTTAATCTTTTGTTGTTTAGATGTTAAAATCCTCCTTTCACCCTAACATTGAAGGATCTAGGGTTGAGAGGTGAGCACTATCTTACCCTAGGTCACTTACAAATGAAGGGAAATTTGGATTAGGGAATTAAATATCAATTTTTCCTTCTCTTATGTCCAATTAACCATTAAAACCCTAATTATGCAAATACGACAACAAATTGACAAATAACAGAAAAAGCTCTTGTAGACACGAGCAAAATAACAAATCACAGAATACCTATTTTCGGGGTTGTAAAGCAGAACAGTCAGGGACTAAGGTGCGGGTGCCCAAGTCCAAGATACCTACTTTTTCAGGGAATCTGGACATCCTTCCGACACTAATCAGCCATGTAACTTCTATTTCCCAAGATCTGTCTATGGAGGACACTGTTGTGAGCACCCTAGTCCTAGAAATGCTCATGTGTCTAACTTTTCTTCAGATCCTGAATCCCTAGTGCCTACCAAGCCTTCCTGCAACTCCACATTTTCTAGATGCGACACCTGTAACTTGCAACCACAAGACTTGGTTTGGGGGTTTTGGTGTTTAGAGGCTTGCCTCAGTTAAGCCCTGGAGGACACTTAAGTCTCCGAACACCATTGTCAGACAAAGAGTGCATACCCTTGTGAGGCAGAGGAAAAAACCAAAGGAATCAATGATAAAAACATAATATTATGTCACCTTGTAGTGAAGCTCTCATGGAGGAAGATGCTCTTCATGCCATGAGGAGATTGCTGCTCAAATCTGCAAATATCAACACACAAAACATACAAGCCTGCTCTTGCAACACAATATAAAGCCTTGAATCACTTTGAGAGTGCATAAAGATCACAATAACAATCTAGTTTACAAATGACTACCTACACATGCTTATATATGCACCTACAAGCATTCCTGCCAAGATTTAAAAAATTAAACTTTACCGTGTCAGCAAAAGAACCAACTAACAGTCATAAACTGACACCCAGAAATTGGGGCTGCCCCAAAATAGGGTAGGGCTAGGGTGCAGGTGCCCAAGTCCTCCCCCCTATTTTGGGCAGGGTATAGCCCAAGGGGTCCTCCTAGGTCCCATTTTCCATGAAACCTAGGTCTCATTCCATCGGGATGCTAAAATATGAACTAAAATGTCCTAAATGCATACTAAGGACCTGAGAGCTAAACCTTATGAGGGGAAAGCCCCCAAGAGGACATTTTTTGATGTTACATTTAGCCCCCACTTTAATGTATGTATAAATGCAAGGCCAATACATGCATTAAAGTAAGGTCACAAACACAACAAACACGCCAAGCACGGAGAAGACACGCCAATCACATAGAAGACAGTAACAGGCACACAAAACACAGAGAAGACAGTTACAGTCACACAAAACATGGAGAAGATAGTGAATGCATAGAAGACACATTAGTGCATGGAAGACAGAAATGATATCTTTTCTTTTTCTTATATATATATATGAAATGCAAATGCAAGTACTAGAAAGTAAACAAATCTCCCATAATACAGGATGCACTACCTTAAGGCACAAGTCTCAGTATATATGGGACAACACACACACACAAGACATGCAAAACCTCCCAAAAATGTAGGAAGCACTACTGAAGGGAACTGGTCTCTACATATGGGGCAACAAACATACCACACAAAACAAGCATGCCAAAACACACATACTTGAAGACACGGAGAAAACACGATAGATAAGCAATGGAGTGTACCTATTTCTAGGTCCAACACCATCTCAGGCACATTATAGGAACACGCCGACGATTGCGCTTCGCCACAATTATCGCCAAAGACATGCTTAAGGGTTCAATTAGTCACATAACCATTCCCCGCCTCCGCAGAGGACTTTTGAAGATGATAGGATGATGCAATCTGCTTCGAGAAATACACCATCCCCACCTTCGTAGAGGGCTTAAGAAAAAGGATATGCTTGATATCCTGCCTCCGCAGAGGGCTTACATGATTGATTGATTGATTGCAAACAAACTCAGGATGCATGATGCACTACCCTGGGGCGCAAGTCTTTGAATCTAAGGTCAAACACATTGCTAACATCTATAATAGACAGCTTACCTTATATATGCCCCCACCTTAAGGTGGTTGATATCAATTATTGATATCAAGCATGTTAAGGTAGGAAGAAAAACACACAAGGGAACATCGACTTTTGCAAAGCCCATGCCCCCTGAAGGTGACATGTACTTTACGATCGCCAAATGTTCCCACAAACACATCCCTGCAAGAAACATGTTAGTGTCTAAAACATCATGATAATCAACAACATCAATGCATATGATTTACCACACAAAGAGACAAGGTTATACAACAAATCTAGAGTTTGAGGATAACCGTGAGGCTATATCATGAAGCTCTCTGAATCGAGTATTGCCAAGGCTAGATTCAAAGGCAAATAAAGGTGCATGGAGTAGCAGTATTGTTAAGGTTTGTAAATGCAACAAAAACATCATCAAATTCACTACACCAAAAGAATGAGTGCTTCCAATAGCCATGTGTCAGATAAGATATACAACCCCATCATCATATTAGGAACTAAGTCCATTTCTTTATTGCTCTCGAAAGGGACACTAGGTCCGCATCAGTATAATTTTTTGTTGTCATATGCCTGCTAGGTGGAAACACTAGAGGAAGGGAAATAATAAATAAGAGAGGAGAAAACAAGTGTCTTAGGGACAGTCACATAGGAGGGTGCCCCCAAGTCACCAACCACAATGCTATGTCTGTAAGACACAATACACAACAATGAAATCAGAGAGAGGCAATATAGAAGAATGATGATACAAATAGAAGAAGCTCACGACAGAGGTGGTCTCCTAGTATCCTGAACCTTACGAGAGAATCCGAAGTCATCCCAGGAGGCCCAAACAACACATAACACATCACGGGGTGAAGTACATCATGAGAGAGATAAAGGATTAGAGATACTTACCTGTAGGGCCCCTGTCAGGCTAGGGGGGATCAAGAATCTTGATCTTTATCTTAATGGTTAAGGCATTATTATTTCTTCTTTCTTCCATTTGTTCAGGAGTGTGCGAGGGTAACTATGTAGGAAAGGTTTCTCCTGATGATGGTTGAGAGGGAATGTTGCCATTGTCTATGTCAGCCATAGGAGCATTTGAAATGCCATTTAAATGAGCATGTGGAGGCATTTGAAAGATACCCATTTCAGTCCTTATATAAGGAGTTAGAATGAATTGAGTAAGATGGATAACTTGTTCTTCCATAGCATGTGGGATTTCATTGCTTTCAAGAGTATGTGATGATTCATGATCTGTTTTCTTGTTTAGAATGTAATTGAGAAGTTCTTGAACACCAGGTGGCAAGTTATCATTAGATTCAAGCAAATGGTCACAAAGAGAATCTGCGTCATCCAAAGCTTCATCCTATTTAGGGAGCGCAGGAAGGGATGGCAGAGTAGTGTGGAGAAATGTATCAATGATGTCTTTTTCTTGTGCTAATATATCCTCACCAAATGGAGTTATGTTGGGACAAGTCTCATTACTGGATAAATCACCCATTGCTGTGTCATTCTCATAGGTCTCAGAGAGGATTTGCATTATATCATCATGAAACAAAGGGGGAGTGGGAGTAAAGTTATCATCACTAATTTCCCCATGATTGTTTTCAGCTATAAATTTTTTGAGATTCTCCATGATTGAAGGAAAAACATCCACAATATCACGAAAGTTATCAAAGTAGGCTATCGATCAAAGAATATCACATGTAGCACTATTGGTTATGTCAATGCCATAGATGTATGCGATTTGATGCAAGACTTGAGGATATTTGTTAGTGAATTTGCAAAAATTATCATAGTTGACAATGTACTCATATAAGTCTTCTAAAGATGTATCCTTAGGAGAATCCATAAATGCAAAATATATGCAAAACTGCTTGATTTTTGGTACTTTTTCAATGCAAATGAATGAAACAAAGGATGTTGTAATGATTTTGATCAAGGAAAGCAAGTTATATGTTTGATATCAGTCCAAAATAGTAATACAATCACTCTCAACACACTCTTGATGCTATTTTAAGTTAATGCCAAGTCGAAATATAGTGAAAATATGTCAAAATAGGCACTTTTTGCACCAAAACTCAATTCAAATGAGCATAACAAAGGGTGTTGTGAGGAAAATGATGATGGACAGAAAATAATATCAGTAATAACAGCCACTTGATGCCAAAATACTCAACACAACACGATTTTAGCACCACTTAAGGTCAAACCCTAGTGAAAATATAGCAAAAATAGACTATTTTTCACAGTTTTTCAATTCCAAGACCTAGAAAAAGGAGTGTTGTAAAGAATTTTAGGAGGTAAAAAAAATAATATCAATAATATCAGTCACCTCAATCCATAAAATTGATCACAACACACTTGGAATGAAAACTAGGTCAAACCCTAGGGCAAAAAATAGCCAAAATGTGTAGTTTTTCACCCAATTTTCACTACAAGAGCCCGATAAAAGGGTGTTGTGAAGATTGTTATGAGGGGAAACAAATTATTACCCTGATAATAGAAAAATAATGCCAAAATACCTTTCACAACACATCTATGGTGCAAGTTTATAAAGTCAATAAGGCCAATTTTAGTGAAAATTATTGTTTTTGAAGCCTTAGGTTTGAGATCTTGAGACAAAATGGTTTGTGAGCATTTTAAGGTCTGATTTATGATGGAAATTAAATGATCTTAGATCTGAAAATGATTTTCAAGGTTAAACATGCAAAATGCCCATGCAAATTTAATGAAAATGCATCAAAATTGCTAGTTTTTTGTTGAAATTTTTTATGCAAAATTGTAAATATTTTGAATCTAAATGCAAATTCACACTAAAATGCAAGACTATAGCCAAATGAAAATTTGAATGAGCCTCTAAAATTAGTAGAAAAATCTGATAAATTTTTTTTCCTACTAACCCTAGATTTTGGAATTACTAGGTTATATAAAATTGTCAAAATTTCCACAAAACCCTAGCAATTAAATGATGAAAATGTAAGGCAAAATTTTGAATTTTTGGATTTTTCTGTAGTTTATATCAGATCTAATGCAAAAATCATGAATTAGGAAAATTTAGAAAGAATTGATGCAATTTAGTAAGCCCAACAATGCATTTTTTTGTATTTTTCAATTTTTTTGAATTTTTCTCAATGCAATAAAATGAATGACCGTATGAATGAATGAAATCAATCCCAATCTAAAGACAAACACTCAGAAAGTTGTAATTTATGTCCAAAAACACACGTTCACCAAAATGTTTAGGGTAAAATTGGATTTCGTTAATCTTTTGTTGTTTAGATGTTAAAATCCTCCTTTCACCCTAATATTGAAGGATCTAGGGTCAAGTGGCAAGCACTATCATACCCTAGGTTACTTACAAATGAAGGGAAACTTGGATTAGGGAATTAATTATCAATTTTTCCTTCTCTTATGTCCAATTAACCATTAAAACCCTAATTATGTAAATACGACAACAAATTGATGAATAACGAAAAAAGCTCTTGCAGACGGGAGCAAAATAACAAATCACAGAATACTAGTTTTCAGGGTTCTGAAGCAGAACAGTTAGGGACTAAGGTACGGGTGCCCAAGTCCATGGTACCTACTTTTTGGGGGAATTTGGACCTCCTTCCAACACTGATCATCTGTGTGACTTCCGTTTCCTAAGATCTGTCTGTGGAGGACATTGTTGCGAGTGCCCTAGTCTTGGAAGTGCTCCTGTGTCTGACTTTTCTTTAGATCCCAAATCTCTACTGCCTGCCAAGCATTCCTACAACTCCACTTTTTCCAGATGTGACACCTGTAACCTATAATCACAAGACTTGGTTTAGGGGTTGTGGTGTTTATAGGCTTGCCTCAGTCAAGCCCCAGAGGATACTTAAGTCTTCAAACGCTGTTGTTAGAGAAAGAGTACATGCCCTTGTGAGGCAGAGGCAAAAATCAAATGAATCAATGATAAAAAAACAATATTATGTCACCTTGTAGTGAAGCTCTCATGGACGAAAATGCTCTTCCTGCCATGAGGAGATTGATGCTCAAATATGCAAATATCAACACACAAAACATACAAGCCTGCTCTTGCAACACAATAGAAAGCCTTGAATCACCTTGAGAGTGCATAAAGATCACAATAACAATCTAGTTTACAAATGAATGCCTACACATGCTTATATATGCACCTACAAGCATTCTTACCAAGATTTTAAAAATCAAACTTTACTGTGTCAGAAAAAGAACCAACAGTCATAAACTGACACCCAAAAATTGGGACTGCCCCAAAATAAGGCAGGACTAGGGCGCAAACACCCAAGTCCTCCCCCTATTTTGGGTAGGGTATAGCTCAAGGGGTCCTCCTAGGTCCCATTTGCCATGAAACCCAAGTCTCATTCCATCAGGATGCTAAAATATGAACTAAAATGTCCTAAATGCATACTAAAGACCCGGGAGCTAAACCTTATGAGGGAAAAGCCCCCAAGGGGATATTTTCCAATGTTACATATTCAAGGTGTTCAAGATGTAAAAATGAAGGAAATTTCTAAAATATATAGGCTCAAGGATGCACAAGTCAAGTTCACAAGTGTCCTAGGGGAGAGTAGTAAAATTAGGGAGGCCTTTTTATAGCCATATAGAGGGCTTTTTGTGAGAAATTTTTTGAAATGGAGTGAAATTTTGTTCCCTTCATAGTGAGGTAATTGATTTTTACTCATGACACCTTGTTGTTCTAGAATTTGAGTTTTCTCAAAAAAATCGGTGTTCAATTGTGCTTTCTGGGACTTTAAAAGCTTATAACTTCAACAAACAAGCTCCATTTTTGGTGTTGTTTTTTTTTTTTTTAAAGTTTTTTTTTTATCTCTACACAATAATGTAATTTTTTAGTACCTATCTTGCAAGAACATATTGTTGTCCCATGTTGCTTCCCAGCCAAATAGTTGAAATCTATGAAATCTCTAAGTGTTTTCCCCTTTAGAAATGTAAGAAAAAACATCCCAAAATTGACTAAGTCCAAAAATCTTGAGTTTTCCTTGTGTTTTTAACCTCTTCAAAGTTTCAAAGTTTGGATTTCTCCCTTTCATCATGTCATCCTGCTCCACTCCAAACTCTGCCCTCTGCTTTTGAAATTTCTCTAAGCGTTTCAAGGGATCAGACTTTTGACTTTTCTTCTTCCCTCTCCCTTTTCTCATGGAAAGTGGAAGGCAGATGGCCTAACAACCAATCCCTGATGGCTATTAATTCTTTCTAAGGTATTCTGCCATTCTGTTGAGCATTTTGGGTGGACCCACAATAGGCTTGTAGAACAAACGGAAGAAGACATGTGGCAAGGTTTGACAATTGATCATCCAAGTGACTTGATGGGTGCCACATGGTCTAATTTGTGACTCTTCTGCCTTTTCATGGAGCATTTTAGTGAAGCTTTGTCTATAGCCACAAAACAAAGGGAAGCTACCAAGTGGTTGTGATGTCATCTAGATTAACTTTTACCAAGGAAGGCATAAGACGAAAGGCCCAAAGCCTGATTTCTGTCAAACCATTTCAAGTAATTCTAAGTGTTTCAGACTTTGGTGCTTCGACCTTTCTTCTTCCCTCTTCCTTTATTTGGAAGACAAAAGATGGAAGGCCCGAGGACCGAACTCTGCCAAAAATTTCCAAAAATGGCTAAGTCTTTAGACTTGTGGGTCTCAAACTTTCTTTCTTCTTCCTTCTCTAAGAAGGCGTAAAGCGGAAGGTTTGAGGCCCGAAGTATGCCAATATTGTGATCTTCCTTTGTATAGCAAAGCTCAGGGCATGGTTTTCTCCTTTTTCCTTTTCCCTTGGAAGGAAAAATGTTGAGGGCTTGAGGCCTGATCTTAGATGGCTTCTACGGTCTTCAAAGATGAAGGAAAAAGAGGTGGAATCTAGGCTCCACCATTGTTAAACATGATGAAATCTTGCTGATAAAACAAAATATATGCTAGATTTAAAGTCAAATGTCCAACTCCAACTGGAATATATAGTCGAGCATTTATTGTTGCAGGCAAAGGAAGATGTAAGGTTTCAAAGTAGATATTTGTTCAGCTACTTCAGAGAAGATATTTTCTACATTTATGTCAAAGATAAATAGATATTTTTGAGACATTCCTTTTGTAAAATATCTTCTGACAGGCCCATAGGGTGAATTTATTATAGTAGGTGACGCCACCTCATTTTATAATGCTATAAAATGCATGAAATCAAATGTATTAGGTTGGTTGTTCAAAAAAACCACATCTTGTATCAGCTATAACCATGCCTCTTTGATAAGAAATAATAGATTTTTACCTTTTCATGCACTTCTTACTCTATGTAATACTTCTATTTGAGTATCCATTTGTCAATGCTTCTTTCCTTTTGGATTTCAATTAGTTTCTTTTATCTTTGCAAGTAGTTTGTGATTTGTGTATGCTAGTATTGTTGTTTGTTTTTATTCTGTGCATATATGGTTGATCTGAGGGCCGAACATTCAAACCTGGTGTATCACCTTTTCATTTCTAGTTTCTCCTTCTTTCCCTTTTCCCTATCATTAATAGATTAGGTTTAGTCTTACTATACTCTGAATCTCATATTTAGAAAGAGGAACCAACCTTCTCTAGAGGTTTGATTTCCTTTTGTAGGGTCCCATAGTTGGAAATCACTCACATGTTTCATTGGATTGTTGCAACATAGTCCTTCAACATAGGGTACAAATCCAAGTGACATTAGTTTTTAGCATGCTTGGTGGGACCATTTTTAATCTGAATTAAGGATTGGGCTGAGAAATTAGTTTTGTTCTTAGTATTCTGCAGCTTGGTAGACAAATTTTATGCACCTGGTGACTCAATAAACTCTTGTTTCAGACCAATCTAATGTTATATGCCTATGCAGAAGAGAGATTCTTTAAGAGGTAATAATTATCAGTTTGTTGAATTGCCTATTGATTATCTAGGTCTCCTGCAAGAAGGAATAGCAGTGTTGTTCCATCTCATTCTAGAGCTCAATCTACAGCTCCCCATGTTAGGTTTTAATACTCAAGGAGAGGCTTGCACATACCTAGGATAAACTTGAATATTCCCAGTATGGCACAAAATTTTCCTATTGTAACTTTTAATGGAGGCAGCCCTTTAGAATTGGTGGCACATAATGATATACCTACTTCAGCCCTAAAGAGTATTTCATCCTTTATGGGTGATGGTTCTACTACACCTACTGAACATATCAAAGACATATCAAACATATGTTCAGTCCACCATATTCAACATGAAGATGTGGTTGTTAGGCTTATGGTTTCATCCTTCAAGGGGAGAGCTCTGTAATGATCAAGAGTTTAACACCTACTTCAATATATGATTGGGATGAGCTAGGAGTACTCTAAAAGTAGTTTGGAGAGAGGCAAGATAACCTTTCTCTACTAGAACATCTGACAACCATAAAAAGGGCTCCCCAACGAGATGATGGCAGACTTCAATTTCAGATTCTAGAGGACATGGGAAAGAATCCTTTCTCTCCTCAAACCGTCTCCACAAGGTTCTTTTTTGTATTTCTAAGAGCTTCAAATTATGATATTGCTATTATGATACAATCTATGGGTTTTGTCACCTTATTGGATGCATATGAAATAGCTCTAAGAGCTGAGAATTGCTTAATACAGGCTAGGAAAATTGCTCCCAGACCTCATGTACCTTTTTATCCTAGAGTTGCCTTCACAATTTTAGTAGCCTACTATTGTTCCCATCCCAGAGCCTAAATCCTCCACATCTTCTCTTTTCCAAGAAGAGAATGACATCAAAACCCTAGTGAACAATCTAACTAACAAATTCAATAGCTCATAGCTATTCAAACTGCTCCTAAACCCCATTAAATTTATAACCAGGGATGGTCTTTGAATCAGAATTGGAATCAGGGTTATAATTCCAATAGAAATCAAAACTAGAATTAGGGTTACCAGCCAAATAGGTACCCAAATAATAACCCTACTTAGCCCTTGCAAATGGTTAGACCCATCCAACAAATATTGATTGTTAATCTAGTTAGGGCATTGGTTCCTATTCAAAATAATTTGGCCCAAGAGGCATATTGGTGTTATCCTTGTAACCAACCTCACAATCAGTCTACTTGTTCTTTTGGAGCACAAGAACGAGCCTAATGGTGGAAAATTTTCACACTCAATAAGCATCATTGGTAGAAGCAATGAACAACCCAGAGGTACAAAATGAGGTTGCTTTTGATTCCAACTTGATGCTATGGACTCCTGAGGATTTCTATGTTGTCAACTAGCCTATGGACAGTGTGGTATTGCCTGTTGCAAACAACATAAGGTTCAAAAAGAGGAAGTTGGAGGATAACCCCATATTTAGAAAGAGGAACCAACCTTCTCTAGAGATTTAATTTCCTTTGCAGGGTCCCACACCTAGAAATCACTCCCATTTTTCACTGGATTGTTTGCAACACAATGCTTCAACATAGGGTGCAAATCCAAGTGACAACACATATCACTTTAAGAATTTTGGTCACTTTTGGCCATTGTAAAAAATTATTAATCTAGTATCTTGCATTGTAACCACACTTAAATAAAGTGCTAAAACATTGTAACTTACTAAGAATCTCACACTTGAGTAATTTAGGGGCATTGTTAATGCACACATACTCAACCTATAAAGTGTCAATTTCATGTACTAATTTTGGGGACTTATACACATACATTTTGTAATCAATGAACTCACATAAAGTTCCAAATGTTCTAATGGGTAATCTATCTATGTCACTAATGGGTACAAAAAATCATCCCTTTATCATTACTAGGGAGAAGTAAACTACAAGTCTGGTGTGATGGCATTATGAAGCACTGTTGATGGATTCATCTCTTGCTAAATTTCTACATGGGCTTATTACTGAACCAAGTACTCATTGTCATATATCTCCATATGGAAATAGAAATGATCTTGTCTTGGGATTAACTGGTCTAAGTTTTGGTGACCACACATTGTAGGACCTATCACACATTGAGTGCCCCTTGTACTCTTTGGACCACACTCTAGGAAATGTATGGAGATTCCAATGAATCTCCATTCTTAAATGATCTCATTATGGACATACTTCTTCCCCTTGATGATTCTGATAATCTTTTGTATTGATGATGATACTAAAGAGGAATTTGCATATTGGGAAAGTCTTGAATGTCCTAATGACATACAAACATCTCCCCTTGCTTCTCCTCTTCCTACACCTCTAGCATTAGTAGTCATTCTACCAGCTCCACCTGATACAATTGATAGAAATCTTAGATCCCTTTCATGCTCCTATAGATTTTGTCTAGCAAGTTCACACTTGTCCTTTGCATCAGTGATACATCATCTTACTAGAAATCCATTAGTTGTTTGTAGAATCTTACATTCTCAATCTCAATGACAACATTGAAGACATATGTCTTCGCCTTGATGATAACTCCCACCAAGTTGCATCACTTCTTGTTTTGGATCCTCTAATTCTCTCTCTACCACTTCATGCTAATATCTTCACACATCCTAATACACATTGATTCATGACTCAAACTTGTTCTTGAATCTTATATGTCATAATCATAGTTCAACTTTGGCATTGAGAAACATGAGAAACTTCTAAACCATACATCTTATTTTTTTCATACATTCCACTTGAGTGGGAATTCAATAGTCTAAGAACTTGAGTTTTCTATCTTCCAAAATGAAGATGCATCATTTGTTGCTAAGGGACCCTCTCTCTCTCTCTCTCTCTCTCTCTCTCTCTCTCTCCTCTCTCTCTCTCTCTCTCTCTCTCTCTCTCTCTCTCTCTCTCTCTCTCTCTCTCTCTCTCTCTCTCTCTCTCTCTCTCTCTCTCTCTCTCTCTCTCTCTCTCTCTCTCTCTCTCTCTCTCTCTCTCTCTCTCTCTCTCTCTCTCTCTCTCTCTCTCTCTCTCTCTCTCTCTCTCTCTCTCTCTCTCTCTCTCTCTCTCTCTCTCTCTCTCTCTCTCTCTCTCTCTCTCTCTCTCTCTCTCTCTCTCTCTCTCTCTCTCTCTCTCTCTCTCTCTCTCTCTCTCTCTCTCTCTCCTTTTTATGGAGGCACACACTGCCTTATCTTGTAGGGATTTTAGGACACTTAATTCTAGGGGAAATCTTGTCCTCCCTAACATACCTTAATATCTTATGAGTTTTGTCTTCTCTACTTATAAGGGGTACACTCTATTTGTATGTTGGGCTTCTTTCATATTGTAAATGGATAAATAATATGGCTTGTTTTTCTAGGACCCATTTATTTATTATCTTAGTTCCACTTAAGGGGGGTTAGTGTAATTAATTATTATTGCATCTTATTTTAATTTTACTTAGGTAATTATTATTTATTTACTTGAGTAAATTAGGAAATAAGAGCACATGCCACCTCTACCTCATTCAATTTCTTGATTGATGGTAGTTAGGTGTCACATCTCCCTCATCAAGTTGAGTTCGCTTGGTCATCAAGATGAGTACACTTGACACCTCTACTCCTATAGCTAATTCAGTCTCTAGTTTACTACTCTCCTCTTGAACACTTGCCACCTTGACTTGTACATCCATGAGCCTCTATATTGTAGTCATTTCCTTCATTTTTACATCTTGAACGCCTTGAACAAAAATATTGGAATGATTTTTTTCATAATTTTTTTTATATTGAATTAGTGTCATCCTATTATTCTTGGGTAAATTTATATTTATTGCAAATTCTAACAATCGAGCACCAATTTTGAGATAGTGCTTTGAACAACCATTACCAAATTGTCCTATGAGTATGAATAGAAGGGTCATGCATTGATCATTCTCTTTCATCTTCATACACAAATTGTAACTAGGTTATAATCATGGTGAATGCATTTAGATGCATATCAACAGAATTAGCATCACCCATGCTCAAAGTATAGAACTTATTCATTAGAAAAACTTATTAACCAAGGATTTAACTTGGTATATGTTCCCTAACTTTTCCCAAAGGTTTTTTGAAATGGATTATTAATATACATTCAATAGAACAAAAACTACCAAGTAAAACCTAATAAGGATTCTTTCCATTTTATCTAACCTACCTAATAATTCAATGACATTACAGCTAGTTTGGGTCGAAATATTGTAGTTCATTGATCTTGATCTATGATTAAATCCTCCATATTTATCTCCCATAGCTCAAAGTTAGAGCCATTAAATTTTTTATCTCAAATCAAGATGTGCTTGTTATCTTACTTGAAACAAAGGTCTTCTCTATGTATGCTCCCACTCAAATCAAGATTAGTACAAAAAAAATAGGTTTATACCACCTAGGACCCAAGTCGATCAGGCTCCAATACCGAATCAAAGGAAACTAAGGTGTGGAAATGCTTCCTAGAATATTTTAAGAGGTGTTGAACAAAAAATATGATCTAAAACAATTTATGTGAAATAAACAGTAGAATAAAATCATCCTCTATAATGCAATGATGTATCTTTAAGAAAACCCTTTCAAGAAGGACCCAACCTCTAAACTCCAAACCAATTTATTAATCAACAATATTAGTTACAATACAATCTAGGGATGGAGTCTTCACATGAGATAACAACAACAGTCAAATTTGAATTTATATTGATAGCATAATCAAACATACAAATGACACGGTATGTAAACTCCATCCCAAGAACCCAATAAAGAGATAAAACAATACATGAAACCACCATAGGGGGATCACAAAACCATGAGCTAATACCACCAAAAAGTAACATCCAAATTCCTTAGTCAAATTCCAACACCTAAATCCCAAGATAAGTCTTATAAGAATTTGTGACAACATGTTGAATGTATTTATTATCACAACTCGGGTGCCCCAATTTATCTTATCAAAACCCTCCAAGGATACTTTATGTCAGTCATAATGACATGTCATGAGTTGGTGAATTATTTTGGATAGCATGTGTAACTCCCTAGCTTACAATTTCTTTATGCGTCAGAGATGATAGATTACATTTCTAAAGTGGCCAAGCGTAACTTCTAGAGACCATAACTTTTGATTTGGGAACTTAATTAAGTCTATTTTTTTTAACTAAATATTTTAAAGAGTTGTGTGTCACCATAACTAGCTTTAGTTGGTTAAAGCTTGTTTCAATAAATTTTGATGCCAAAAATGACCTCTATAGCCCATAAATTACATTTGAACATTAGGATGCAATTAACAAACTCGATTACTATTGCAAAGCTCCCAAAATTCTTTTAATCATAACTAGTTGACAACATGTTGAGGTTGTTACTTAAAACTAGGCATTTTCTATAAAAAGAGAAATAATATGTTGCTTCGTCAAGTTCTAGGCTATGATGTCACTACCAAGACTAAATATATATTATGAAGTTGATTCTTAATCATTTATTGAACTAGCCTAATATAAATATGAGAACCTAATTGACTTCAAATTCTTTGTTGCGTAATGAGCATCATATTCCACATGCCTTGATGTACCACAAAGTTCTACCCCCAGCCCCTCTAATATGATTATCATGTGGATCCGTTATAAATCTAGAAACAAGACTTACTACAAATTTAATATATGGCCTAGTAGGTGTAAGATATTTTAGAATACCTACCAACCTTTTTAAAAGAGTCTAATTAACACTAGTACTCTCATGTCCCTTATGCCTAGCACAACAATCTTTATCAATGACTCTTGACACCATTAAGTCTAGATAGCATAGGTGAACACATTTCCAAGAAATTTGTATAGTAGGTTCAAATGCATAGAAGAATATTCAAATTGATAGGTGCGAGGATTAGATCCCTAGTAGGAAGAATAATCCAAAACAAGGCACAATTAAATTCATTGTTTGTTAAGGCTCGTCTAATACATGTCTAATTACTTGACGCTAATAAATTATAAAATATTATTTGCAACAAAATATTCTTCATCAAACCCTAAAACTAATAACACTAACTCTCTTTATAATTTTTAACACTTATTTATATAAATGTCTTTCTAACTCAAACACATATGTTTAAATTTTCTTAATTTCTTATATTGCTCATTTGCAATTAACCTACCCTAGATATTCATCTAGGATTGTTCCTCACTAATAAAAAAAATCACTTTTACAATGCATTTTGCATATATTATCTATTTTAGCGACTGGCATTTTATATTAATGTAAAGATATTCTAGAAGCCTCTAAAGTCGAACCTGTTCTCTATTCAAAGTCTACCCTCGAGTCTATTCAACAGTCATAACCTGTTGTCTTTTCGAAGTCTACCCTCGAGTCTATTCAACAGTCATACTTATGACATGCATATAAAGACATTGACGGAGTTTTTATTAAAACTTCTTCCTATTTAAAAACAGAAATAATAATTTAAAAAAAAACACATAGTTGAGCCATTTGGCACTTTGCAGGAATAATTTGCTTTTATTCTGAAAAATATTTTAAAAAACACACATAGTTGCGCCATTTGGCACTTTGCAGGAATAATTTGCTTTTATTCTGAAAAATATTTAGTAGTACGTACGACTTTCTTCAAAATTCTTTTAATTGGTGTTAAAATAATCGGAAAAATCTTTTTGACTTGTTTGTATTTCCACCCAATAAGACAAACATCTACCGCCGAATGCCCATTATGTCAATGACAGCAAAATGTGTGAAAGCATTTCTATTTTATAGCTTACACAAATTAGAACTTGAGATTATATAGTTTGTCAAGCACAATTGTCAACAATGAAAACTACAATAGTAGCTTTGGGTTTATCACTATAGTGACAAGTGTAGGAGAGAATAAAGGAAGATTGTAAGGGAAACTTAACTTTAGCATAAAGACATATTCAAAGTCTTCACCTTTAGGTAAATGGAGTTTTCGGTCTTCAAAGCAAATAAAGGGTAACAAGTATAAACTTCAATTTCAATTCTAGATAAATTAGGTTAAAAGCCAAGAGAGTGGAAATAAACTACATAAGATAGAATTCACCACATTGAAATATTAAATGTTAATTGTTAATGTAGTTATAGTTGAAGGGTCGAATGAAGAACTATTCAACCATGCAGTCAAGCGAATAAACACACAACAAAATTCAACGGAGCAATAAAACAAGTTGTCTATTCATTCGTAGTAAGGATCAAACTTCTTCATTTTCAATTTGTTAGATGTTCCAATTGGAAATCTTTCTTTCTTAAGATATATCATTACTTCTTCTCCAACTATAAACTCCTTATGTTTTATTTTCTTGTTTGCCTTCTCTTTATATTGGTTGTTCTTTTTTGCAACCAAGTCTTTATTTTAATATGCACTTCCTTCCTATGTTCTACAAACTCTTTTGCCTTTTCACTCCTCTTTTCTTACTTACTGATGTTTCTCAGTTTTGATACATTACTATGATTACTACAAAAGGAAACCACAAATGGTGTTCTCCTTGTACTTTTATTCATTGAATTATTGTATGCAAACTCTATCTATACTAGGACCAAACCCAATTTCCTATCTTTTCTTCAGCCAAACATCTCAATAAATTTCCCAAGCTCCTATTTACAACTTATGTCTGTCCATCAATTTGTAGGTGATATATTGAACTAAATTTTAAATCCATCTTCATTGTCATCCACAATGTCCTTCAAAAGTAACTAACAAATTTTGTATCCTTGTCTGAGACTATACTCTTTGGTAACCCATGTAATCTCAAAACTTCTCTAAAAATAAATCAAAGAAATAAAATAGAATGCACCATCTTACAAAAATCTATCCACAACTATAAATTTTGAATAATACCCTATGAGTGTTCTTAGAAATCCTAATAAAAAAACCATACTCATATATTCTCAAGGTCTCTTTGAAATTGATTGTTGTTGATGCAAACCAACATTTTAACTACTTCCTTTTGTAACTTGATAAGTCCTACAACCTTGAACAAATTTCCTCAAATCCTTATGTATTTGTGACCAAAAATAGTTGTCATTTACCAATTGTACCAAAAAAATCTACTCTAAAATGTCCTACTCAACCTTTGCTATGCTTTTATTTAATTAAATTTTCTAGCTCATATAACTTGTTGGAATGCACAACTAATTACTCTTAATTAAAATGTGAGGCCCATTCCTCCTCATAACTACTTTTATATCTTAGGCTTGCTTGGTTTATGATCATTCAGGGACTTCCTTATTGTATTTTTTTATGATCATGGATATGTATGATTGCTAACGTTATGGTTGAATCCATGGTTTTTATCAATTTGCTATGCTGATTTAGTTAGTTAGTAACAATGATTTACTCACATTATTGATATGATAGAATTAATAGTATATATTTCATCTTGTCATTTTGATTTGATTTTTGTATGGATTCAATCATGTGCTGATGAATTTGATTAATTTATGATTATTGATTTAATCACAATTCTTGGATTAAGGTTTATGAATTAAAATTATTTTATCATTATGTATTTTGTATGAATGTAATTATGTTTGTTTAATCAGTATCGTATCTAGTTAAATATGATGTGGTTATAAGATCTTGTATTAGCATGATCTGGGTGTTGGATTAAATGTGTTGTTTAGATTTTTATTTAAGTATGATACTGTCAATTAAGAAATATTTATTAAGTGTATAATTATTTTTATTATGAATGTTGCTTTAGCTATGATTTTGGATATATTAATGCTTGTGTGCAACTGCACAGGTCGAATTAGATGGCCAATGGAAAAAATTGTGGAGGTAAGAAACCATTGTTGTGTTTCCCCAGTATACCCAGGCCTTATCCTAAGAGAGGATTAAGGTCTTTATCTTTAGAGTGTTGTGGGTGTAAATATATTAATTAAATTTCTATCTCTATTTTTTATTATTTTATGTGGGGTGTGGTTGAATTCCCTCAAGTGTCAAATCTTAGATTTGAACTTAAGAGGGAGTTTAAGGTTCATAAATATTATTTTTTTATTAATGCTGAAAAACCAAACCCCTATTGTGATAACCTATGAGTGGGGCCTATGCTTGAATGTTTAAAAAATATTTTGGAAGTATTTAGAGGGTTGAAAAATTACTAGCAAAATAAATGACAAAAATTGGACAAAAAAACCTAACCCTAGTTTTATTCCTCTTTAAATTAATTTATTTTGAAACTAGTTTGTTGGGGGGACTATTCATTTTTATGGGTCCAAAGGAGATTTTCAGTCTATGCGTTGTTTTTTTCATTTTCATCAAAGGAGATTTGAAGTTGTGGATTTGTCATTCATTTTCATCAAAGGAGATTTTTAGTTTGTGGGTTGATCTTGCATTTTCATCAAAGGAGATTTTCAAATTTGGGTATGGGGATTATCATTAGAGGAGATCTTCAGTTTTGGAGGAAGGATTTGGAAGGAGCTGGTAGCTCAAAAAAGGAGAAAGTTAGAATAAATTGGATCAAGGCTTCGCCTAACTTGGTTGAAGCATAGAGTTAGGCTTTTATGCCATCTTTAAAATCAGGTAATATTTTTTGTGGTTTATTTTAAAAAAATAAGTTTTTGATTTTTCTGAATACCTTGATGTGTCTGTGTGTGAAAACCCTCTTTGGTGTTATTCTCTTGTGCATTATAGTCATTTTGGGGTATGGTTCATGTTGGGTGTTGACCTTCCTACTTGGGTTAAGATCCACCCTTGTAATGGGGTTGAGAGAGATGTGGACCCTCTCTTGGGGAAACATTTCTATTGTATGTATCTCATACAAAACCAATGACAATGTGTCAAGAAGATTGGGATCTCAAAGATAAAAAATCTAAGGGTTTGAAGTGCCTTTAGAGCATTGGCCAGGATGGGATCCCATATATCTAGAGTTTTTGGGGGATAAGTGGGCTACCACTATTCTAGGGGGTACTAGTGTAGCCATCTGTAATGGTAATGTACCTGATCCAATTATCCTTCTTTGAGTGATAGTTAACAATGGTGGAACTAGAATTTTAGGATTATTGGCTGAGTGAGCTCTCATTGTAGGTCTTTGGTTCATGTGATCTGGCTTTTAATCAGGCAACTAAAATCTTTGTCCCACTGGGCATGCCAAAAACTATTGATGATTAAATTTGCATCTAACTACCAACAATGGGGAATCTCTTAAATTTGGGACTTGATTCCTGAGACAACCTCTGAATTTTACAGAAGTCATCTTTTCCTTGAATCTTTGATATGTAGGAGAAAAGGGAGAAACACTAAATAATAAATGATTGCACATAAAATCTAATCTATGGCAATGCACCAAAACATGATCTCACACTTAAAACATAAACAACACAATGCATCAATTGATTTATTGATAATAATAATGAGCAATAGCCTTCGAAAGAGCATAAATGCATGATTTTCTACCAATCTTTAAACATTATCACTTTTATATTGAATCACATAGGCTAAAATGTATCACATAAATCAAATAAGAATCTTGAAACAAAACTAGCATAGAATTTTGCCACTCTTCATTGTTGATTGAAGAACAAAATATGGAAGGCCAAATTTTGCACAAGAATATAATATTTGATCCTTTCTAAGAAATACTCTTCAAGGATTTTACAAAATTCTTATTGTTTTCTAGTATTTTTCTACATATATTCTAACACTTGAAACATACAACATATGCTTATTTAAAACAATCCCCAATCAGAGATTTTGAAAGGAAACAATAGTCTACTAAAAGTGAAACCAAAATAAAATTCATAAAAAATGCCAACAACTATCATAAACATTCTATTGACTTTGCATGGAGAATGGGACTTTATGTTGACTCTAGCTTGGACCAATGGTGCAACAGAAAGCACTATCAGAAACATTCTTGTTTAGAAATGCATTAGGTTGCCATGTGGTTGTTTCCTTTACCTTTGTTGGGTCCCACCATATGATGCACAGTGTCGACACGTTGAAGACTCCAACCAGTGGCACAATATAAAGCATTCTTTCCTTTATGAGCCCCATCCTTTTGCATGGTGATGACATGTGTATTCCCTGAGCTAATGGCACAACAAAATATATTGTCGAAACTGACAATCTTGAAAAGATGTGGCAAGCTAACACATGGATTCCACTATGAAGGACTCAATAAATGGTGCACAAGAAAACCCTACCAAAACCTATCAGCACAAAATTATGCACCTGTTAAGTGTGAAAAAAAGAATAAAGAAGAGTAGCATACACACTAGATCAAACCCTCTTTCAAAATAATATTCAAGGACAAGACCGAGCCAAATCACTACCAAATGGAGGAGAACTCAGCTATAGATCTTGTACTCTTGTTTGCTATAGAAAGATCATATTTAACCAAGCCTTTTATCAAACCCTAGATCAAATATGTGCTAAACCCTAGTTATATGATGATCGAAGCATAACAAACAAACAAAGATAGATACAGACAATCCAAAAGAAGCATAGAGATCAGTGAAAAGAGGAAAACATGATTCTAGAAGTAGAGGTGTCAAAGGATGAAATAGGAGGCACCCAAGTCTTGGGAGTGAGAATCTACCAAAATCCAGAACTGAGAAAATGTTCCAGAGACTACACTAAAGCTAGATCTTAGCCAAAAAGGTCAAAAGATTAGGGCTCCAACCAACTAAGTCTTTTCAAGGGAATATTACTAAACTTTTTTTAGATCTTGAAACCCTAATCCTAGCATAGTCTTCCTATATATTCACATTATCCAGATCTCACACCTAGAACCTGCACACAAGAAGAAGAGAAGGAGTTTGGGGGTTATGGTGTTTAGAAGTTTGCCTCAGTTAAACCCTGAAATGGCATTTAAGCCTTCCAACACTGTTAAAAGATAAAGAGAGTGTTCCCTTGAACGATAGAGGATAAACACAAATCAATGAGAAGAAATCAAATGATGATGAACAGTAATGATATCACCCATGTGGTGAAACTCTTAGGAGGATGAATGCTCTTCAACTCATGAGGAGAGATAGATGATAACTTTAAATCCTACAACAACACACAATGATAATACAAATCTACTCTAGAAACACAATAAATGCTTTGAATGCTCTTTTCTCCAATACTTCAAGTTGGCTATCTCAATCTTACCTCAAAATGAATTCAAAAACACACTTATATATGCTTTCCCACTAACATTTGTCAAATTAAACCATAAGAGCCATCAAAGAGAAACCTTTTGGAAGGTCTCAGCCCAACATACCACTAATTTTCCTTGACCAATCAGGGAGGGCTTGGGTAGAAACACAATGAATGCTTTGAATGCTCTTTGCTCCAATACTTCAAGTTGGCTATCTCAATCTTACCTCAAAATGAATTAAAAAAACACACTTATCTATGTTTTCCCACTAACATTCGTCAAATTAAACTATAAGAGCCAACAAAGAGAAACCTTTTGGAAGGTCCCAACCCAACATACCACTAATTTTCCCTGACCAATCAGGGAGGCTTGGGTGGTTAGCGCCCAAGTCAAAGGGCCTCTTTTTAGTCTTAGATTAGCTTAGTGAGGTCCCAAGGTCCCAAATTATTATGTGTGTCGAGAAATTTTCTTCAGGATGATCAATTATAATGCATAATGTATTAAATGGGACCTGGGAGCAAAACAAGGAGGTAAAAAGGCAAGTGAACACTTTTTACTCCATAACATTTAGCCTCCACTTTAATGCAAGTATATGATCTTACGATCAGTACATGCATTAAATTATGGTCAAAGCACATCAAACATATCAAACACTAGAGCAAAGACACACCCTAATTTGAAGAACCATTTCTAGCCCCCAAGCGTACACAAACATAATAAAACACTTCAGAGTCATGCAAAAATGAAGAAGATAGTAAAAAAGCACGCAATACATAGAGAAGACAGTGAAAGGCACACAATACATGGAGAAGACATGAACGCAGTCACACAATACACAAGGTATACATGAAGATAAGACATGATTAAATAATTATATAACCCTAACTAGGCAATGGGAGGAGCTTATCACTATACGTCACCATCAAAAGCACACAAAGCACACAATGTGGGGGGAACTCATCGCTATGTGCCGCAACAAAACATGCAAGACACACAACCTGGGCGGAGCTTTGTTGGAGTACTTGACAACACTGAGAGGGGGGGTGAATCAGTGTTGTAGGCAAAACACTTTATTTACTTTTATTTCAGACTTTCAAAAAATAGAAGAAAGATTGCATATTAAAGCCTTATTAATGCAATTTATTGTGAACTAAGGAACTGAACATACAAGTGTAATGAACAAATGAGCCATGCAACAAAGAGACCATAAGACAATGATTTCAGGAGTGGAAAACTGTCATAGGGTAGAAAAACCACTCATTAAATGCCTCACTGGCTTAGTTAAAATGTTCTTCACTAGAAAATATAGATGCCTCACTGGCTATATGTGCCTCACTAGCTATTTGTGCCTCACTAGCTATTTGTGCTTCACTAGCTTTTACACAATCTCATAAATGCAATATAGAATTTGAATCAATACAGAGGGTTACTATGTTTCCTTACAATCCAATTCTTAACTGTCTCATTATTTGTGTTAGAAATGAAAGCAACACTACTTCAATGGAAATTTGATTCAAGATAAATTTCAGCAATCTTTAAGTGTGCATTAACAATGGAGATTGTAACAAAATATAAAACCCACTATAGAAACGATGTCAAACATGAAGAACTCAACACAATGACATAGTGTTTACATGGAGAAAACCTTTGCAAGTAAAAAACTCCACTAGGAAAGAGGCACAAGTTTGTATTAATCTCAACAAGATTGTACAATACATCAACTACACAACTCTCTCCACAAGTCTTCAATCCGAAAACATTCCGGTAGCACCTGAGTACCTAAAATATGTATTGCAGCAACAAATACATGGCATATACTTATAGAAATATTTTCCAACTCATCCTAGGTGTTCACCTTCTCTCTCCTAAGATTCTCCAACCTGTAAACATTAATTTACAAGCATCTTACACTTGTCCAAAAACGCCATGCAAAGGTTGGGGACCCACCACTAAATTTGGCCTCTTACAACATCTTATGATGCATCATAACCATCATAGATTCCACAAAAGAGTATCTTTCCAAAATAGGAACCTTGGGCTAAATATAGCAAATATACAACTAACATATCCGTCATATGCGTCATAGAATCTCATAATCTTATGACAACTTACAACTATTATAGATTCACTTACCAAGCATTATGATAGTTGTCATACATGCCAAGAATAGTAGATTCCTCAAGGGAGCATGCCTACCCTCATTTACTGTGATTTTTTACATTTTCCAACTGTCAAAGTCACTCCGTAATTACCTCTAGTTACTCCAAAATTACCCTTGCCAGTAAAACTAGTACATCTCCTCATGGATAATTACAAATTACATATAATAAATGGAATAAATACAATATTGGGATTTAAAAGGTTAATGGCACCTTATCCCAACATTCTCCCACTTGACATTATACATTGTAAATCAACCCATAGGAAATCAAATGAAAAAGTAATCAGGCACTAGAAATAAGGCCCATGGCCTCTCTGCACCATACGAACTTCTTTGTGCTCACAGGCTTGGTCAATGAATCTGTAACATTCTCATGAATGTGTATCTTCTTTAGCTCAATCTCTCCATTTGCAACCAACTCTTGAACAAAGTGATACTAAACATCAACATGCTTATTCCAAGCATGATACATGGGATTCTTGGCCAAATAGATAGCACTCTAGCTATCAGAACCAATCTAAATGATCCTGTAATCAAAACCAATACATGTACACAATCTCCTCAACCAAAATACCTCTTTAGAGACATGAGTAGTAGCCATATACTCTTCTTCTGTGGTGGACAAAACAACTGTAGGATGCCTCTTACTCATCCAACTCACTGCACATCCAAACAGAGTAAACACATAGCCACTAGTTGACCTTCGACTATCCAAGTCACCTGCCCAATCTGCATCAACAATACCCTGTATGTCCAAATATTTAGTAGCACTATTAGTACCAGAATAAACCAAACAATGATTAGGAGTACCTGCAAGATATTTAAAAACCCTCTTCACATAGTTTCAATGTTGTCTACCAGGGTTAGACATAAATATGCTCGAAACTCCCACTTCTTGGGCAATATTTGGTTTAGTGCAAACCATTGCATACATCAAACTCCCTACAATAGTAGCATATGGCACATTAGACATATCTTCAAGATCATCCTTAGTCTTTGGACACATATCTAATGAAATCTTAGTACCAATGGGTAAAGGAACTCTAGGTGGGTTACAGTCCTGCAAACTAAACCTCTACAAAATAGTATTCACATAATTACTTTGTGACAACCAAAGCTTTCTATTAACTCTATCCCTCCTGATCTCCATTCCCAAAATATACCTTACAGAACCAAGATCCTTCATCTCAAATGCACCTAAAAGTTGGGCTTTAAGCTCACCGAGCATACCCTTAGTATTGTTGAAAAACAACTTGTCATCAACATACAAAGCAATAACCAATATTGAATCATCAACACAATAAATGTAAACACAGTGATCTTCCCCGCTTCTAACAAACCCAATTTCAAAACAAATGAGTCAAACTTTTGGTACCACATTCTGGGGGACTATTTCAGACCATAAAGAGACATCTTTAACCTGCAAACCCAATGTTCTTTTCCTTTTACCTCAAAACTTGTAGGTTGTTGCATATAAATTTCTTCTTCAAGATCTCCATGCAAGAATGCAGTCTTAATATCCATTTTCTCAATCTCCCAATCGTAAGTTGTAGGAATGGATAAGAGAAATTTAATAGAAGTCAATTTAGCAACATGAGAGAATATCTCACCAAAATCAACTCCCTCTCTCTAGGAGTAGCCCTTGGCTACCAGTCTAGCCTTGTACTTCTCTAATGACCCCTCTACTCCAAACTTCTTCTTGAAGACCCACTTACAACCTATGGCCTTTCTTCCTTTGGGCAAATAAACAAGATCCCAAGTGTTACAAGAGTTTAAAGCCATCATCTCCTCTTGCATGGCTAACTGCCAAGACTCACTATCATCTACAGAAATAGCTTCCCTATAGGATCTAAGTTCATCATTAGTACTTAATAAAGTATATACACAACAGAAATCTAGTGGGCTATACCTGTCAAATAGATTCTGTTGTCTTGTGGATCTCCTAAAAGGTGGAGTAAGAGACTCTACTCATTCTTCTGCATGATGATCTGCACCAACTTCTTCTATAACAACAGACTCGTCTTCATCAGAACTACTCAAATCTTCTTCTTCTTCTTCACCTCCCAATCCATCATCCTGTTCTTCCTGAGGTGCATCTTTCTGCTCTAAATCAAAGTGCACCTTCTTTACCTTTTCTTCTTTCTCTTTTGGCTGTTCAGGTTCAGAAATAGCTCTAAGTTCCCTAAAAATAACATCTCTAGAAAAGATAATCTTGTAGGTTAGTGGATTCCAAAGCTTATAACCTTTCACATTATCACCATATCCAATGAATGTACACTTTTCAGGTTTTGGATCCAATTTAGATCACTTTTACTTAGGCACATGAACAAAATCCTCATAGCCAAAAACCCTTAAATGTGAAACAAAAGGTTTCTTACTTGTCCACACTTCATAAGGTGTCACATCAACAACCTTACAAGGAGATTGGTTTATCAAACTTAGCAAGTAGTACACATAGCTTTTGCCAAAAAGTATTTATCCAATTGTGTATCACTAAGCATACTTCTGCTTGTTTCCATAATTGTTTGGTTCATCCTTTCTGCAAAACCATTCTACTATGGTGTATATGGAGTTGTCTTTTGTCTGATTATACCTGCATGCATGCAAAACTCATCAAATTCCTTAGAGCAATATTCCCCTCCATTGTCAGATCTTCATATTTTTATCTTTAAACCTGATTGGCTCTCTACTAAGACTTTGAATTCCTTAAACTTAGTGAAAACATCATATTTATGCTTCATAAAATAACTCCATGTAAATCTAGATACATCATCAATGAAGGTTACAAAATAACAAGATTTTCTGACAGATTCATTATCCATAGGTCCAAACACATTCGTATGAATAATTTCTAACTTCTCTTTTGCTCTATTGCTTCCTAAAGGAAATGATTTTCTATTTTGTTTACTAAACACACAATGCTCACAGAACTCAAAGTTCTCATTAGAATAGGAGAAACCATCCAACAAATTTTTAGTTTTAATAGTTTTCGATACATTATTGCTTGTGTGGCCCAATCTACGGTGCCACAACATACAAGTGTTTTTAGAAGCCTCAGAAACATAAGAGGCATTACAAACTATAGTGGCTTCAAGATTAAAGAAGTTCCTGAATCTCTTCCCTTTCGCTACCACCAAGTTCCCTCTCACCAATCTGCAGCCATGCTTGTCAAATGTCACATGCATTCTCAGATCATTCAACTTCAAAATTAAAATGAAATTTCTAGCTAATCTAGGAACATGCAAAACACCAGGGAGGGTTTTAGTCATCCCATCACTGAAACACAACAATACCTATCCTTTCCTGACAATCAGATATGAAGAGTTGTCACCAAGGTAGATATTAACTCCATCATATTCTTCATATGTGGAGAACCATTCCTTATATGGGGTCTTATGAAATGAGCATCCTAAGTCAACTAACCAGTGATCATTAGAAACAAGATTACATGCAGAAAGTAAAACTTCTTCACTTGCATTCGAGGACTTATCTAAAGGACTGTTCCATTGTTTCTTGGGGTTTCTGCACTCCTTCTTCACATGTCCCCTTTTACCGCAGTTCCAACACTTAACTCTGCTATTTTTACCAAGAGTCTTAGACCAGCCCTTGGACTTGTCCTTAGCCCCTTTCTTATCTCCTTTAGGTCCCCTTTCCTTAGACCTTCCCCTGATACTGAGAGCATCCCCTGAACTATCTGAACTCTTCTTCCTCAATTCTTGTGACAATAGCACTGAAACATGAGCATCCAACTTCAGATCCGCAAGGTTAGCAATGATAGCAAGGATAACATTTTCCCAAGACTGGTAAAGAACAAAGAAGTAAGATACATTTATCTTCCTCACTAACCTCAACATCTACTGAATCAAGCTAACTCAATAACAAATTAAAAGAATTTAAATACTCTACAACTAATTCACCTTCTCGCATTTTCTTGGAAAACAATTTTCTTTTTAAATAAAGTTTATTTACCATACTTTTGGCTTGATAGATCTCACCCAACCAATTCCACAACTTGTGTGCAGTCTCCTCCTTTGCGACATTCAATAGGATAGAGTCTGAAAGACACAACCGGATGTTTCCTCGTGCCTTCTTATCCAGTCTATCCCACTCATCTTGAGAGACATCGTCAGGTTTCTTCTCCTTTTGAACAACCAACCATTGGTTTCTTTCTTCCAACAAATCTTCCATTTTCAGCTTCCACAACTCATACCCCATTTCGTTGAACTTCACAATGTCCATTCGAGAGGTTGATGCAATGGTGGATGCAGCCATAATAACAACACAAGATCTACAAAACAAACACAACCAAATCTCCCACTACAGCTATAGCTTCCACACTACCACCCAAGAGTCAAAGATGGCCAGGCTCTGATACCACATGTTAAAAATGAAAGCAACACTACTTCAATGGAAATCTGATTCAAGATAAATTTCAGCAATCTTTAAGTGTACATTAACAATGGAGATTGTAATGTTCAAAACATAAAACCCACTATAGAAAAGATGTCAAACATGAAAAACTCAACACAATGACACAATGTTTACGTGGAGAAAACCCTTGTGGGTAAAAAACTCCACCAGGAAAGAGGCACAAGTTTGTATTAATATCAACAAGATTGTACAATACATCAACTACACAACTCTCTCCACAAGTCTTCAATCTGACAGCATTTTGGCAGCACCTGAGTACCTAAAATCTGTATTGCAGTAAAAAATACATGGAAAATACCTATAGAAACATTTTCCAACTCATCCAAGGCATTCACCTTCTCTCTTGTAAGATTCTCCAAACTGTAAACATTAATCGCCATCTTACAAGCATCTTACACTTGTCTAAAAAATAGCCATGCAAAGGTTGGGGGCCCAAGACTAAATCTAGCCTCTTACAACATCTTATGATGCATCATAACCATCATAGATTTCAAAAAAGAGTATCTTTCCAAGATAGGAACCTTGGGCTAAATATAGAAAATATATAACTAACATATCTGTCATATGCATAATAGAATCTTAGAATCTTATGACAACTTGTAGCTGTCATAGATTCACTTACCAAACATTATGACAGTTGTCATACATTCCAAAAATAGTAGATTCCTCAAGGGAGCATGCCTACCCTCATTTACTTTGAGTTTTTTACATTTGCCAACTATCAAAGTCACTCCGTAATTACCTCTGATTACTGTGAAATTACCCTTGCCAGTGAAACTAGTACATCTCCTCATGGATAATTCTAAATTACATATAGTAAATGGAATAAATACAATATTGAGATTTACAAGGTTAATGGCACCCTATCCCAACAATTTGAGACTCTATAATACATAACTACAACTGTGCACATCAACTCAGAATAGATCTTACATCAACACCCTATTACAATCTCAATGATAGTGTAAGATACACACTCATCAATCTCATATCAGGTGTTTTCATATCATGCCTTTTATACATTTCACAATGCCTTACTTCTTTCATGAAATAGTTTGAATCTATAACTGAAATTAGTTGAACTGTGAAAAATAGTTTCCTTTTGAACAAGTAACTGTCAAAGTAACATTGTCGAATGAAGCCATTTGAGAAACTGATTTGAGATCATAATCTAAAAACCATCCATTCTAATTACTATACCAAACTTCCTTCTTGACAACAAATAACAACATCTAATCAAAAATAGTTTTCAAACTGTTTAAAGAAATCCCTTTTTCAAAGTGAAGATAAAAATATAGAATTAATTGAAACTTCCTTCAAGAATTATTTGCATGAAACCCTAGTACCAAGTTATGAGGGTCAAACTCTAACCAAGATAGAACAACTTGCAAACCTTAACCACAACCTTCATGGTTCACAATAGGGGTTTAGGGTAGTTTCATAAAACTGTTGCCACCTTGTTTTTGTTTCCCAATTGCTTTACAATAGACTAGTTAAATGAAGTAAATATGATAAAATGACCATAGTCTTAAGTCAAAGACTTCACTATATTATCACAACCAAGCTTAAAGAATAGCAAATGTAAGATCTCTTCAAGAGAAAATCTCAGTTGAGAAGCTAAACCAAAACTTATGTGAAAGATCAAAGAAAAACTACCAAAGAAGGATATCACTTGAAGTTGCTAACATTTGTAAGCATTTGTTGTGCCTTTGAATTTCAAATAACTATCAAGCTATAGCTCAAGCTTTGTCAACTCCTATCCAGATCATCATGACTGAATCTTGAGAAAATTTTCATAAAACTGTAACCCTAAGTTAAGAGCAGTGTGTTACAAAGTTTAACCTTTGAAAATGATCCTCAAAAACAATCTTTTGCATTGTATATCCTTTTTACCAACAGTCCCTGTGTGCCCTAAAAGGGTCGGTGTCAATAAAACAAAAATGTCATCTTTTTACCTACCAAGTGTGCTTTAAACCTACTAAATAGGTTATCACTTAAGTGACCACCAAATGATTTATTTCCATATTATTTTTAAGTCAAAAATTAAACAAAATGATACTCTTCAGTGACCTTAGTCAATACACAAGACCAATGCACAGTCTAAGTCATAATATCAACTAAGCCAAACATATATCAATGTGTATCACCTTACCACATATCTTAACTTTACATAATGAAGTTAAGTCAAATACCATTAATGCCTGTTGGGAATTAAGATGTCTCAACCTTGGTAATTCCTTGCATTATTTTGTTTGTATTTATTTATTCATTGCCTATGATGTAAATTAATTATAAATTCCATATTGTCATTTTGTGGGATGTGGCACGATGATGTGTCATCCTACATGGAAGATGACAGATTGTAATTTTGTCCTCATGTGGTAGGAGTATTTTACCATGTGTTGGCATCTTAGATCTTGTGTAAGTGAATATTGACCGAAACGGTTATGACGGATTCCTATGACGAAGTTATGACATGTAAGAGTCAGAAATAGAAGCTTGTAAGACAGTTGAAGACATGTGTTGAGAAGCATCTTTGAAAAAGTCATCTTTGGGCACCCCAAGGTGGACTATGACATGTTGTAAGAGAATATGCTATTTATAGCCTGTGTATGATAGATTCTCTTACAACTATAAGTTGTAAATGCTATGACAGATTCTATGACAATCGTAAGAGTTGTAAGAGCATCTGTCATAGCCCATTTTGGAAATAAGTGACCTCTTTGGGATGGGAGTTGTCGACAAGTGTTAAATGCATCTTACAATGTTGACCAGGTGTCCATAGGCATGGGTTTTGGGCCATGAGGCCAAGTTGGACGCCCATTCCAAGATAGAGCCAATTTTGCCTTGTATATTCTATATAAATAGGTGCTTGGAGGAGGAGATGTAGTATGTGATTGACAGGTACTGTTATGCTATCAGACTAACTCTAGACATGAGTGTCGAAGACTATTGAAGCTTGCATTGCAAGTGTATTGTGAACCATATTCAGTTTTGATAATACATTGTGTGGGTTTCTGAGTGTGGGGTTTTTCACCTGATAAGGGTTTTCTCTACGTTATATCTTGTCTCTCTTCTTCTATCTTCTTTCTGGTTCTATGTGTATTGCTGCAATATCTCTATTATATGATTCATGTTGCTGTAATTGTAAAGATTAAATTTGAATTTGTATAGCTCTCCCTTCATTAGATTAGTGTAGGAAGTGATTTCTGCACACCTAGCTTCCTTTCAGTTGGTATCAGAGCTTGATTACCTTTGGTCCTAGTTGTTGGGTAGGGGTTTTTTGAGCTAATCTTAAGTTGAGTGGGAGTCTGTGTAGAGTATTCTGAATCTTATTGTAGTAAGGAGATGGAAAGCACATCTGGAAGGATAGAGGTGGAGAAGTTCAATGGCACTAATTTCAAGCTATGGAAGCTCAAGATGGAAGACATGCTTGTTGATCGAGACCTCTGGGAAACTATTAGTGGAACAAAACTAGCTGCAATGTCACAAGCTGATTGGGATCTCAAGGATCAGAAGGCTAAGGGTCTCATAAGACTTAGTCTTGTTGATTCTATCCTATTAAATGTCCATGAGGAGGCTACTGCAAACTTGCTTTGGAAGAAGTTGGGAGATGTGTATCAAGCCAAATCCCTAGTTAACAAACTTTTTCTAAGAAAGAAGTTGTATTCTCTTCGAATGGAGGACAGTGGATCTGTTGCAAAACATATGAATGCTTTCAACACGCTGGTTGCACAATTGACATCCGTTGGTGTGAAGATGGAGGAGGAGGATTGTTGTATGACCTTGCTTTGTTCTTTGCCAGACTCATGGGATCATCTTGTCATGGCTATTGGAAGCACCACATCCACATTCAAAATGGACGAAGTGCTTTCTTCACTGTTGTTTGAAGAGATGCAAAGAAAGTCTTCTGAGGTAGCCAAAGAGGCTCTTGCAGTTCGTGGAAGACCCAAGGAGAAAGGGAGAAAGAAGGACAAGAAAGATGAGAAGGGTAGATCCAAATCCTATGGGAGATCTAAATCTCCTAGAAAGTCTAAGGCTCTCTGTTGGAATTATGGTAAATCTGGGCATTTCTGAAAGGAATGCCAAGAGGAAAAGAAAAAGAAGAAGAACCCAGATTCAGATTTTGACAAGTCACAAGATGATGGTGATGCCTTCATCACAGCCCTGGCAACCCATGCATCAGATGATGTGTGGCTGATTGATTTCAGTGCATCATTCCACATGACCTCGCATCAAGACTGGTTTACTAAGTATGAGGAGTTCTATGGTGGAAAGGTGTACCTGGGTGATGACTCTCATTTGAAGATTGTTGGTCATGGAAGAGTCTCTATCCGATTCCCTGATGGATGAGTGAAGGGGATCTCTGGAGTTATGCACATCCCAGGCTTAGTACAGAACTTGTTTCTATAAATATGTTGAATGATGTAGGTGTGCAGGTTGTCTTTTCAAAAGAAGGATGCAAGATGACTAGAGGAGCTATGGTGCTTGCTAAGGGTACTAGGAGAGGTACTTTGTTTCAGCTAGAGGCATGCATTTCACAATGCAATAGTTCTTCTGACTCAAGGAAGAGGGCAGCAGTCACTTCATCCCCACCATTTGAACAAGCAGTGAAGAAATCTATTGTATCTAGTCCTGATGGTTGTTTTCATGCCTTGGAAGTTAAGCTTCCTGCTGAAAAGACAATGTTATGGCATAAGAGATTTGACCACATTGGTGAAAAGGGTCTTAGAACCCTGAAAAATAAAAACCTCATTAAGGGGTTAGATGATTGTAATCTTGAGTTTGACTTTTGCAAACATTGCATATATGGAAAACAAAACCATGTTTAGTTTTATTCGAGTTCTCATAAGTCTTATGGTCTGTTGGACCTTGTTCATTCTGATGTATTTAGTCCTGTTAATGTTCCTTCATTATCAAAATCTATATATTTTGTATCTTTCATATATGACTATAGTAGAAGGACATGGATTTATTTTCTCAGAAGCAAATCTAAAGTCTATACTAAGTTTAAGGAGTTTAAAGCCTTTGATAAAAATTAAATTGTTAAAAAGATTAAGTGTTTGAGAACTGACAATGGTGGTGAGTTATGTTCTACAAAATTCAATAAATATTGCAAGGAACTTAGGATTGAAACTCATAAGACAACTCCATACACCCCACAACAAAATGGAGTTGCAGAGAGGATGAACAAGACACTGATGGAGAAGGCTAGGAGTATGCTTAGTGGAGCTAGCCTAGAACAAAAGTTTTGGGCTGAAGCTATTGCCACTGCTTGCTATCTTGTAAATAGATCTCGTACATCAGCTCTTGTTGGAAAGACACCCATCAAGGTGTGGTCTGGTAGAAAACCTTCAATAAGGCATCTTCATGTTTTTGGTTGAGGCATATGCACATGTGCCTAGGGAGAAGCAGTCAAAATTGGAGAACAAGGCTGTTAAGTGTATCTTCATTGGCTATGGTGTCGGTGTGAAACGATACAAGCTTTGGGACCCTGTGGCTGAAAAAGTGTTGTATAGTAGAAGTTTCATCTTCAGAGAGATAACACCTTCTTCCATTGTTTTATAGCTAGAAGAAAAAGAAAAGAAAGAGGATGTTGTTCAGTTTCCTGCTACCCCTAAGAAGACTGAACAGAGAGACAATGTTGGACTTGATGAAGAGAAGAGTTCTTGTAGCTCTGAAAGCTCAGATAAAGAAGCTGAAGCTCAACCTTATCTCTTGGGGAGGTCTACATGAATAAGAAAGCAACCTGAAAGGTTTGGTTATACATTGCTTGATTCTAGTTGTGCTTTTGCTTTGCTTACTAACAGTGATGAACCTAGAACTGTATCAGAGGCTATGGATATGAAAGATGCAGGTTCCTGAAAGGAGGTCATGGAGGATGAGATGGCTTCTTTGGAAAAGAATCAAACTTAGGACTTGGTGCCTTTGCCTCCTAGATGGAAACCCATTGGATGGAAATGGGTGTTCAAGAAGAAATTTGGTGCAGATGGTAGTGTTGAGAAGTATAAGGCCAAATTGGTTGTGAAGGGGTATTCACAAGTGGAGGGTATAGATTATGGTGAGATCTTCTCTCCCATTGCAAACCTAACATCCATTCAATTCCTGTTATCTCTTATAGTAGCTTATGACTTAGAGGTAGAACAAATGGATGTGAAGATAGCTTTCCTTCATGGTGATTTGGAGGAAGAAATCTACATGTCACAACTAGACCATTACATGGTGAAAGGTAAAGAAAATTTGGTTTGCAAGTTAAAGAAGTCTTTGTATGGTTCGAAGCAGTCTCCTAGGAGGTGGTACTTGAAGTTTGATACCTTTGTGTTGTCTATTAGATTTGTGAGATCGAAATCGGATCACTGTGTGTATTTTAAGTTTGATGGTGATCGTATTCTCATTGTTCCATTATATGTTGATGATATGTTGCTAATTGGGAAGGGTAAGAATATGATTTCTAATTTCAAGTCTCAGTTGTTAGCACAGTTTGAAATAAAATATTTAGGGGCAGCCAGGTGCATTCTAGGAATGGAAATCAGAAGAGATAGAACTAATATAAAACTTTGGTTAAGCCAGAGTAAGTATGTGAAGACCGTGTTGGATAGGTTTAGCTTGGCAGATTGTAGACCATTATGTGTTCCTATTTCTTTGGGGACAAAGTTTTCTATTGAGGATTGTCCAAAATCTCCTAGTGAGGTGGAGGACATGAGCAGAGTACATTATGCTAGTCCTGTTGGCAGTTTGATGTATGCTATGGTCTGCATAAGACTACACATTGCCCAAGCAATGGGAGTCCTTAGTCAATTTATGGCTAATCCTAGATGGGTACATTAGGATGCAGTTAAGCGAGTGTTTAGATATTTGAGGGGTACTTTCAAGTATTCCATATGCTATCATGGTAATGTTATAGGACCTCCGCATTCTGTTGATATTCATGGATTTGTGGATTTAAATTGGGCAGGTGACATTGACAGCAGGAGATCCACCAGTGCTTATGTGTTTACACTGTTTGGTGGTGCTATTAGTTGGATAAGTAAGCGACAACCTATGGTTTCTTTGTCCACGACAGAAGTTGGGTATATAGCAGAAAATCATGCTTGTAAGGAAGCCATTTGGCTTAAGAGATTGTGTTCAGATATTGGTGTTGATGCAGGTCAGATTACGATCAGTTGTGACAGTCAAAGTGTGATTTACCTTGTGAAGAATCTAACTTTCCATGCCAGAACAAAGCATATTGATGTAAAGTTTCACTTCGTGTGAGACATGGTAGAGGATGGGAAGGTAAATTTGGAGAAGGTAGATACTTTGAAGAATGTTGTAGATGCATTAATGAAATCAGTTAGCACAGAGAAGTTCAAATGGTGTTCGGAGTCTATGGGCCTCTCAGCTTGTAGTAGTTAAATCCTATTATTCTATTGGCTCTTACAAGGTGTTCGACAAGTGGGAGAATGTTAGGAATTAAGGTGTCTCAACCTTGGTAATTCCTTGCATTATTTTGTTTGTATTTATGTATTCATTGCTTATGATGTAAATTAATTGTAAATTCCATATTGTCATTTTGTGGGATGTGGTACGGTGATGTGTCATCCTACATGGAAGATGACAACTTGTAATTTTGTCCTCACATGAGGAGATAGGCATCCCACTTTGTGGTAGGAATATTTTGCCATGTGTCAGCATCTTGGATCTTGTGTAAGGGAATATTGACTGAAACGGTTATGACAGATTCCTATGATGAAGTTATGACATGTAAGAGTCAGAAATAGAAGCTTGTAAGATAGGTGAAGACATGTGTCAAGAAGCATCTTTGAAAAAGGTATCTTTGGGCACCCCAAGGTGGACTATGACATGTTGTAAGAAAATATGCTATTTATAGCCTATGTATGATAGATTCTCTTATAGCTATAAGTTGTAATTGCTATGACAGATTCTATGATGGTCGTAAGAGTCGTAAGAGCATCTGTCATAGCCCATTTTGGAAATAGGTGACCTCTTTGGTATGGGAGCTATGGACAAGTGTCAGATGCATCTTACAATGTTGACCAAGTGTCCATAGGTGTGGGTTTTGAGCCATGAGACCAAGTTGGATGCCCATTCCAAGATAGAGCCAATTTTGCCTTGTATATTCTATATAAATAGGTGCTTGGAGGAGGAGCTGTAGTATGTGATTGACAGGTACTATTATGCGGTTGGACTGACTCTAGACATGAGTGTTGAAGACTATTGAAGCTTGCATTACAAGTGTATTGTAAACCATATTTAGTTTGATAATACATTGTGCAGGTTTCTGAGTGTGGAGTTTTTCACCCGATAAGGGTTTTCCCCACGTTATATCTTGTCTCTCTTCTTCTATCTTCTTTCTGGTTCTATGTGTATTGCTACAATATCTTTGTTATGTGATTCATGTTGCTGTAATTGTAAAGATTAAATTTGAATTTGTATAGCTATCCCCTCATTAGATTAGTGTAGGAAGCGATTTCTGCACACCTAGCTTCCTTTCAATTCCCACTTCCTTTGTCTCGGTCTAAGACATAATTGCACCAAAAGCTAAGTAAGAACCAAGACTTTAGTGAATATTGCTACCCCATGCTAATGTAGAGTGCACAATGGAAGTCAAGCAATTGACACCTCCTTCCCAACAATGGGCTTCAATTCCATGCTCATCAGCCAGACAAGTCATTATCGGCGAAGCCTGACTAAGGTCTGTTGACACACTGTTTCCTCCCGACACTTCGGTGAGACACTAATCATCAGCGAGGCTTTAAACTCTTTCATTGATAAGTTGATGCATTGTCTACTTGTGTATACATTAGTTGACCTACTATCACTCGTAATCTAATGTATCTCCAACCTAGTTTCACCGATACGGCCGGTCATCCCTTGTATCCGACACAATGTATCTTCTCAATGTACATTCACAACATACATTCTCACTATGCCTCTGCAATATACACACTCAACATGCTTTTGCGTGATACACACAAAATGTTATCAACATGTATTTGCAATATACACACAAAATATATATTCAGTGAAGCAACACAAATCTTACGCCGATGCACTTGGTCACGCTGACTACTCTTCAGGCAGACTACTACTTTCACCCAGAGTACTAAAAACTCTGCCGATAACCCCCAGTCTTGCCGATGATACTCCAACACTTAGGCAAAACTTTACTTCGCCTAACTTTCAACTAAACCCTAGCACATCCCACACTCGATCCCAACACTGAACATAAACAAAAACAAAAAAAGAACACAATCTGTATAGATAGACCCATTCCATCGATTTTAAAGAAATCTCGTCGGTGGAATGGCTCAGTAATCCATCTGAATGACAAAATGGAAACTAATTATAGTGACACGGTGAAAGAACACAAAACAAAATAGGATCTTTTATTTATTTTGGGAACTTCTACACTGAAAATAACTCTTCTATCTTCTCACTATTGTTCTACCACAAAACCACACAATTACTATACTACTCTTCTTCTCTACTTCTTTTCTTCTGTTCACTGAACTGTTTATACATGTTTTTGTTCGTGATAGTTTGCATCGGTGGGAATGCCAACCATTCTGCAACTATCAACCCATTCAATTACAATGCGTTTGCTCTTCCACTACCAAACACTATGACTTGTCCTATTCCACTCATACTCACACATGGCACTAGGCCTTACAATTGGTCGCTTGGACCTTATACAACACCAAAACATCAAAAAGAACATGAAATTATTTAAAGTAATTAGGTGCCCCTGCACCATACTCCCGGGGCTCAAAAGAACTCAAGTCCCTTGAGGAACCAAGTCTAAAATATTAACCCCATGCTTGATGATGTCTTCCTCACTCATCTAGGTAGCATCTTCATCAGGCAAACCATGCCATTTGACCAGATACTGCTTGTAGGTTTTATGTATTGTCTTCTTCTGAACCTTTGTGTCCAAAATACATTCCAACTGTACTAGCTGACTCGGTGGGAGATCAGAAATCCATTCTACATCCCCTGCTTCTGTCACATCTGAACCAGCAACATTGTCTCCTCTGAATGGAAATAGGTTGGACACATTGAAAATGGGTGATATTGCTAAACCTGGAGGATGTTCAATTTTGTATGCATTAGGCCCAAACTTGTGTAGAATCTTGCATGGACCTATCTTCTTCATAAGAACCTTCATGGGTTGCCCCTTCGGAAGTCTTTCTTTCTTTAGATATGCCATTACCAGATCCCCAACTTTGTATTGACATCTGTTTTCTTCTGATCAGCTCGCTCCTTGTATTTCCCTGTGTTCTTCTGGATAGTTTCCCTTACAACATCATGGATATCCTTCATGCTGACTGCAAAATCTTCTCCTTGTGCACTCCTTTTCTCCATATTCTGGAGATCTCTCAACTACAAAATTCCCCTGGGGTGAATCCCATATACAACTTCAAAAGGACTCTTTCCTGTGGTCCTATTAACAGAATCATTATATGCAAATTCTGCCTGTGGGATGATCATATCCCATGCTTCTCCATGTTGTTTGGTCAAACATCTCAAAAGATTACCCAGTGATCTATTCATGAACTCAGTTTGTCCATCCATCTGAGGGTGATAGGCTGATGTGAAAGATAATTGAGTGCCTGATTTCTTCCACAATGTGCGCCAAAAATGTCCCACAAATTTGGGATCTCTGTCAATGACAATATTCAATGGCAAACCATGAATTTGAACAATCTCCTTAAAGAATAGACCAGCAATGTGTGAAGCATCATTGGTACATTTGCATGGCACAAAATAAGCCATTTTACTAAATCTATCAACTACAAAAAAATACACTGTCGAAACCTCTTTGAGTCCAGGGAAGACCCAAAACAAAATCCATACTGATGCACTCCCATGGCCTTTGCAGAATTGGAAGTGGTTGATAGAGACCTGCATTTGATGAAGTCCCTTTTGCCCTCTAGCAAATGTTGCAACTTTCTACAAATTTCCTGACATCTGTTTGCATTTTAGGCTAGAAGTAAAGCCTTCTCACTTGTTCCAATGTCTTGTCCAATCCAAAATGACCTCCGAGACTACTGCAATGCTTCTCTTTTATGATGTTCTCCCTCATGGAACACCTAGGCACACACAACTAGTTGCCTTTAAATAGTAACCCCTGCTGTAGCAAAAATTCAAAAAAATCAGAATGATAGGAATCTGAAAATTGTGAACAAACTGCATATATCTCCTTAAAGTCCTCATCATCCAGGTACATATTCTTGAGAGAATCCACTCCCACACTTTGCAACTAGATTTCCTGTATAGTGCACACTCTTCTGTTCAGAGCATCTGCCACCTTGTTGGCTTGTCCCTTCTTATGTTTGATGGAAAAAGTATATGCCTGGAGCTATTCAACCCACTTCATATGCATGTGGTTTAGCTTCTCCTGTGAATTCAGAAAACTCAAAGCATGATTGTTAGTATAAATAATGAATTCCTTGGGCAAGAGATAATGTCTCCATTTTTTCAATGCTTGAACCATTGCATACAATTCTAGATCATATGTGGAATACTTCCTTTTAGCGTCATTTAGCTTCTCACTAAAGAAAGCAACAGGTCTGCCTTCCTAACTCAAGACAGCACCAATGGTAAGGTTTCTAGCATCACATTCTATAGTGAACAACTTATTAAAATCAGGAAAAACCAAAATGGGTTTCTCTGCTATTTTCTGCTTAAGAATCTCAAAAGACTTATCAACTGCTCTATTCCAAACAAACTTACATTTCTATCCTCCTTTTATGGTATCTAGAATTGGTGCACAAATATGATTGAATCCTCTTATGAATTTCCTATAAAAAGTTGCTAACCCATGAAAACTTCTCACATCACTTACTGTTCTAGGTGCTAGCCAAGATAGAATAGCATTTACCTTTTTCGGATCCATTTTCAAACTACCTTGGGATATCACAAATCCAAGGTATGTGAGTTCTTCCTTCATGAAGACACTCTTCTCCATATTGATCATCAGTTTCTCCTCATGCAGCTTCTTCAACACCTGTTCCAAATGCTGCAAATGTTTTTCCTTTGTCCTGCTAAAAATCAGAATATCGTCAAGATAGACAACAACAAATTTACCAATAAAATCTTTCAATACCTCATTCATTAGATGCATGAAAGTGCTTGGAGCATTGGACAATCCAAATGGCATCACCACCCACTCACAAAGACCCTCATTAGTCTCAAAGGCTATTTTCCATTCATCCCCTTGTCTAATCCTGATATGATGGTATCCACTTTTGAGATCAATTTTAGAAAAGTATCGAGCTCCTCCCAAACAATCCATGAGGTCCTCTATTCAGGGCATAAGAAACCTATACCTAATGGTGATCTTATTGATGGCCCTCGAATTAGTGCACAACCTCCATTTACCATCCTTCTTGGGAGCTAAAACTATGGGTACAACACATGGACTAAGACTTTTCCTCACCAAGCCCTTATCCAACAGTTCTTGCACTTGTTTAGCAATTTCCTCATTATGAGTAGGTGTCATTTTATAGGCTGGTTTATTTGGCAATGTGGATCCTAGGATGAAGTCAATCTGATGACTTATGTCTCTCATAGGGGGTAGTGTATTGGGCATATCCTCCACCATGATACTCTTATACTTGATAAGTAGGAGGTATTTTTGCAGCATGTCAAATTATGATATTTTATTTCAGGGTTTAACTGCATAGTTTTTGAGTCAAACACATGACCCATATTTCATGAGTAGTGGTTCACATGAACCCATCTCTCATGTTAATGAATGGTCCACTTAGCACTCATTCCATCTAGGTGATGCACATAGGGGTGAAGCATCGGGACTTCCCGGGAGGTCACCCATCCCAGTACTACTCCGACTCAAGCACGCTTAACCATGGAGTTTCCCCCAAGATCAAGCCCACTTAGCTTGCAAATTTGCAAGCTAAGTGGGCTTGATCTTGGGGGAAACTCCATGGTTAAGCGTGCTTGAGTCGGAGTAGTACTGGGATGGGTGACCTCCCGGGAAGTCCCGATGCTTCACCCCTATGTGCATCACCTAGATGGAATGAGTGCTAAGTGGACCATTCATTAACATGAGAGATGGGTTCATGTGAACCACTACTCATGAAATATGGGTCATGTGTTTGACTCAAAAACTATGCAGTTAAACCCTGAAATAGAATATCACTCTTATACTTGTCTAACAATTCATGCACTTCCTTAGGGACTTTTTCCTTGCTATTTTTAGACAAATCAGAATTGTCTTTAGGTTTCAAAATCAGAGCATACCCCTAGGTTCCCTCTTCTTTCAAAGTATGGAGAAACTCTTTCCCACTCACTAACATGACACTTGATCCTACATTCTTGTCTACACCCTCTTCTGGTAAAGGATCCATCTTATACTATCTACCATTCTTGGTGATAACAAAGGAATTGGATTTACCATCATGCTAGGCTTGTACATCATACTGCCAAGGTCTTCCTAATAGTAAATGGCATGCATCCATGGGAATTATATCACACAACAGTTTGTCCCTATATTCCCCTATCTGAAATTTTACCCAAGCTTGTTCATCAACCAAGACTTGTTGCCCTTTGTTTAGCCAGGACACTTTGTATGGACTAACATGTGGCAATCTTTTCAAATTCAATTTCTCTACCATTTCTACTGAAACTAAATTCTCAGTTGAGCTAGAATCAACAATTACCTTACACCTTTTGCCAGAAACTTTACACAGAGTTCTGAATAGTGTCTTCCTTTGGGATGGTTTCTTGTTCTGTGGCACTTTCAACATTGTTCTTCTCATCATGAGATTCTCTCCATCTTGTGCTGGAGCTGCACTTCCCATGGGTGAAGTCACACTCTAAAAATATTCTTCCTTAATCAGCTGGTTCCTTCTGTCTCCTCCATGAGAGCTTGAGGCTTTCTCTGCACACTTGCCTGCTATGTGCCCAATTTGGTTACAATTATAACATCTTCCTGTGAAGACATTAGGACCTCTGCCTGGTCCACCAAATCTGCCTCTTCTATTGGGTCTCCTTCCTCTGAAACCCCCTCTGGAACCAGATTCTCCACTGTGTTCTTGTTGATTGGACTCCCCTTGATTTTTCTAGAACTGCTTTCTACCACTGAAATTATTTCTGCCTCTGTTCTATTGTTCTCTTTTTCTTTTCAATTTCTCTTCTACTCTCAATGCCACTTGGAAACACTTGTCCACAGTTTCTGGTGTCAAGATGGTAATCTCATCTTGTATACTATACTTCAAGCCATTAATATACCTAGCAACTCTTCCTTTCTCATCCTCAGCAAGTCCACACCTTAGAGACAATTTATGAAATTCCTCTGTATAGGTGGATACATCCATATCCTTTTGCCTAAGGTTTTGCATTTTCCTATATATCTGCACTTCATAATCCACTGGTAAGAACTAAGCCTTGATCCTCTCTACCATCCGACTCTAGGATGAGATCATGCTCTTGCCAATCTTCACCCTTTCTCCCTGGGTGTAGTTCCACCACGTGAGTGCTGCACCTTTCAATTTCATCGTTGCAAACTTGACTCTTTTATTCTTTGGTACCTCCTTGACTCGAAGTAATTGTTCAAAGCCTTGACCCATTCGATGACTTCTTCTACATCCATTTTTCCCTAAACATCAGAATCTCCATTTTTTATTCAGACGACTCCTTACTGAGTGCCCTTATGGCCTCCAGAAATTGTTTCTAGTCTACAGATATATCTGCCTGTTCTGGGGTTGTTTCCTCTTCCCCATCTTCTTCTTCTTCATCAAATTCACCATTTGATTTCTTTCCTATCTTTAGTACCTTCAACTCATCCTAGAGTGTTTCCTTGACTCCAACCTTGATCATTTCTTCTTCAAACTTCTTAAGCACTTTTGTTGTCATCCCCTTTGGAGGCATGGCACTGGCCTCTCCTTCGCTCTCTCTATCTGACAAACATTCATAGATCTTTCAAAGCATGCCACACACAGAACGTCCAAAGCTCTGATACCAAAATGATGTAGAGTGCACAATGGAAGTTAAGAAATTGACACCTCCTTCCCAACAATGGGCTTCAATTCCATGCTCGTCGGCCAGACAAGTCACTATTGGCGAAGCCTGATTAAGGTTTGCCAACACACTATTTCCTCCCAACGCTTCGGTGAGACACTAATCATCGGCAAGGCTTTAAACTCTTTCACCAATAAGCCAATGCATTGTCTACTTGTGTATGCATTAGTTGACCTACTATCACTGGTAATCTAATGTATCTCCAACCTGGTTTCACTGATATGGCCAGTCATCCCTTGTATCTGACACAATGTATCTTCTCAATGTACATTCGCAACATACATTCTCACTATGCCTCTACAATATATACACTCAATGTGCTTTTGCGAGATACACACCAAATGTTCTTAACATGTATTTGCGATATACACATGAAATGTATATTTGGTGAAGCAACACAAATCTTATACTGATGCACTTGGTCACCCCGACTACTCTTCGGGCAGACTACTACTTTCACCCAGAATACTAAATACTCTGCCGATAACCCCCAGTCTCGTCGATGATACTCCAACACTTAGGTAAAACTTCACTTCGCCTAACTTTCGACTAAACCCTAGCACATAGAAATGCTAGGCTCGACTAGCACATCCCACACTCGATCCCAACACTGAACATAAACAAAAACAAAAAAAGAACACAATCTGTACAAACAGACCCATTCCACTGATTTTGAAGAAATCTTGTCGATGGAATGGCTCAATAATCCATCTGAATGGCAAAATGGAAACTAATTATAGTGACATGGTGAAAGAACACAAAAACAAAGGATCTTTTATTTATTTTGGGAACTTCTACACTGAAAACAACTCTTCTATCTTCTCACTGTTGTTCTACCACAAAACCACACAATTACTATACTACTCTTCTTCTCTACTTCTTTTCTTCTATTCACTGAACTGTTTATACATGTTCTTGTTCATGTCAGTTTGCATCGGTGGGAATGCCAACCATTCTGCAACTGTGAACCGATTCAGTTACAATGCATTTGCTCTTCCACTACTAGACACTATGACTTGTCCTATTCCACTCAGACTCACACATGGCACTAGGCCTTACAATTGGTCGCTTGGACATTATACAACACCAAAACATCAAAAAGAACATGAAATTAATTAAAGTAACTAGGTGCCCCTACACCACATGCTCATACCAATGATGATCAATAAACACCAACTAACGCCCAAAGCAATAATTGTTATGCCTTTAAAATGAATGCCCATATACCTAGTGAATAGTAAACATCATAATGATCAAAGCTCTTTGCCAATTCTTTATGTTGGTTTACATCTTCTAGTGCAACAAATGTTAAGATGAGACCATGTCACACGTGTAAGTGCTACCACAAGGGAGACCATGTGTAAATCATGTCACAATATCAAAATAGTGCTAAAGGATAATCACCAAATATAAAACCAATGATGTCTTATGCCTTTCATAAGACAACCTAACTTGACATCAATGCCAAACCCAAGCAATGTCAAATTGATCAAGAAGTGTCATTATGTAACATATCAACTAAACCAATGCAACTCAATTTATAGGAAGACTGAGTAGGATCTCAACTATTACAACATACCAAATCAACTTTGCCAACCAATATAACCATCCTAAGTATCTTATGAAGCAATAAGTACTTTGACCATCAAACACATCAAACATGAAGAGTCTTCCAAATATAATAACCACATTATGCAAAGAATGGCAACCAAATGTCCAAGCAAATTGTGACCAAGCTCACTATCACATAAAACCAAATACCTCTGCCATGCCAACTGTCATGATGCAACTGTCAATGCCAATGCCAATTGTCTTTGTACCACAAATCTAAGAGTTTGTGTATTTGACATCAAGGACAACAATTGAGAGGGAAACAAACTCCCTCTTTGTCCTTGATGGAAAAACACAACTCTCTCTCTCCCTTTTTGCATCAAAGATAAAGGGAGGAAGAATTGTGCAATTGCCTCAAAGATCAATCAGAAACCATAAAACAGTATGTTGAAGAAAGAAATGATAAGGAAAAAAATAGGGAATATAAATCATACCATTACCATCCAATGGAGCACAAAGCATCCAGAATGCCCTGAAACATAACTACACTATCAACACCAAAGAATTACCATATAAAAGAACATGTATCATAGCAAGGACAACAACTGAATATCCCAAATATGAGAAACATCAGACCATCAAAGAGCAAAACCTAGAGATATAATCATTCTTAGTTGTATAGAGCAGAACACCACTGTCACCTAAAATAGTCCAATATCAAGAACTAGCTGAAAGCACTAGAATGAATATATAGCAATGATCAAGAATCAGAAAATGCAGGCATCAAGAGAACAACATCAAAGCACCAAGAGATCATCCGAATATACCACTATACCACTGTACCAACTAAATTTCTTCCCCTATTTGTCATTGAATGACAAAGAAAGATGTACTCCCCTTGACAAGATATTCCCTCTGTCAATAAGGTATGTCTCAAGAAGCTTGCAAATAGATAGGACGCATTAGACTATCCTTGCAAAGATATGTAAAACCTTTAGATCAGTGGTTCTATACAACTTAATACATTAAAAGAAGTCTGCAAAGGTTTGCAATACTCAAAAAGTTGTCTGAACAATAGAGGTCTACTGATCAAGCAACAAAAGGAAACTACAATGCATCTCAAATCCTACTAGTCAACTATTGCAAAGGTATATGTTCCAAGAATACATACTGTATTTTGATCAAAGAGAACTTGCAATGGGTATCCTTCTTTTCACTGGCATATATGTTTACAAGGATACCTTAATGACAACATAATAGTATCCATACCTTGTTTCAAGAGATGATTGTGGTGCCACACATCACATGTCAATGACTGTCATTAATGCATAGTGATAAGAAGTTATCTTCAAGAGGGTACTATCCTAAGTCATCATGTAATATCAACTTAGCATCTTGAAGAGTACAGAACTACCAAACTATTTCTGCTAGAGGACTGCTAACAATCATACAAGCCACTGTAAGGTCTGAAATCTCCAACACAATTGTTAGCAAATTTTTAAGTAGCAATTGTCATAAGTAAACACAAATCATGATCATAGCTTATTTTCTAGAAAACTGACAAGAGAATACTTCCACAAACTAGACCCACTATTAACATAAGAAAGTGTTGCAACAGGATACAATACCAAATTAGCAGAGATAAGCACAATAACCTAACATTGTTTATTAGCAAACATTGCACTAAACATGAGTGAAAATCAGTGAATCAACCACCACTACTACCATGATACAGTATCCACTATCAAGCATGAAGCAAATGTTATAAACAAATAATAGATTCCACTGTCATATCAAAAATTAGTACTACTGTCAAAGAACCATGAGAGATATTGGCAAACAATGATATGTACTCTCTGGACTTGATATCAAATAGAGATTATCATGATTCATCAAGATCACTGTTACTCTGTCAAGGAAAAACATGAACCACATCCCAAGATGGAATTATAACTGAAAGATGCCAACTTACTGTCAAGATCACCATCCTTGTCACTAAAAAAAATAGACTGTCATTGAAATGCCACTCAACCACTGTTAGAGCAACAAGCATGAAATGTTGATCAAGGGAATGAAAGATGAAGACAACAATAATGAACATCATCAAGGATCACTGTAACAACATAAAAAAACTAAGTCAACACCATCATCTTAAGCTTTCAAAGCCACTCATGATCATCATATCAACATGGCTGCATGACATGACTGCTAAGCAAGTCTATATGATGTTCCCAGTTTTAAAGTGTGAGAACCACATTACTAGAAGAGATTGTCACCAATGAACTACAATTAATCAAAGCAAAGAGCACCAAGTCATGAGACAAAGAAACCTCTATTGTTGATTGTTTAAGAGGCTTGAAGGATACATTACAAATCAACTCCCCCTTGATTCATCCTACTCTTTATGCACTTATGGATATCTCTTGTGCAGTATGCACAAGATTAGACCCTTCCTTCTCCTAATTTTGCTTTCTTCTCCAAACTAGTATAGGATATTTGTTTTCCTTGCCCAAGGAATTCACTTGCTTTTGCTTGAACATGTAGCCTCTAGTTGGTTTTATCCTTCCTCTACACCATTGTGCTTTATGCCCAAACAAATTGCATCTATAACACAAAATGTTGTAGTCTCGACCAATAGAAAAATAGTTTCTTCTAGGTGATCTGAGAGAATCTCTATTGACATACCTTGCATGCATCCAACAATTTCTTTCTTGATGACCAACTTTATTAGAATTATAACAAGCAATATTGTAGTTCTAATTTGACCAGCTATAAACACTTTTCTCTTTATTCCACCCAAAACCATTTCCTTTATAATGTCTAGCCCTATGACCATAAACATGACATGCATAGCAATAACCATGGAATTGTGAGTAATTACACCTGATAGGTGGAAATCTTGAATATTTGTTATCAACAATATTAACTTTATCTTTCTTCTTGGATTCAATCTTAGCTGCAACAGAGTGAAATGTTAGGTCTATCTTCTTCCTAGGAGTATTTCTTGTTTTAGAACACTCTCCTTTTTCATAACCCAAACCAGTGGTATCCTTGTATTATTTTTGAGCTTGCTCAAAATGTCATTCAAACATTCAGTACTCTTGTCAAATTGAATATTCTTGTGAAGTTTAGAAGAAGCCTTTTCTAAGTCTTTTCTCAAGGAAACTATTTCCAATTCTAGAGTCTTAGACATTCATTAGATTTGACTTCAAGATCTGATTTTGTAAAGTCAACTATTTTTTTAGTTTCTTCAATTTCTATTTTTAGACTGTTGACTAATTTGTTTATCTTTTCAATTTGTACCTTTGCCTCTTTCAATTCTAAAGAAACTTTAGCAAAATCAGAAAGTACCTTAGTCTTGGAGTCCTTTTCTTGTTGAAGTTGAACCTTTAATCCCTCGTTCTCTTTTTCAAGATACTTGTTCATTTCTAGAGCACATAAAAATTCTCCTTCAATATCCACTTCACAGTCATCTTCATCAAATTCATGTCCATCTTCATCCACAAAGAGATCTCCTTCTACATCATCAATCTTAATAACAAAGTCATTTTCTTTATCACACTTTCTGTTATCTTTCAAAGGTGACTTAGACAACAAATCATCATTTAACTTGATCAAGGCTTGTTGTACAACCTTTTGTTTGTCCTCTTTCTTTTCTCTATTTCTTCTACCCTTTCCCATGGTACTTCTCTATCAAGACCTACCCAAGCTTGTTAGACTTTAATAGGTAACCAATGCTTTGATACCACTTGTTGGAGTACTTAACAACACTGAGAGGGGGGGTGAATCAGTGTTGTAGTCAAAACACTTTATTTACTTTTATTTTAGACTTTCAGAAAAAGAAGAAAGATTGCATATTAAAGCCTTATTAATGCAAGTTATTGTGAACTAAGGAACTGAATATACAAGTGTAATGAACAAATGAGCCATGCAACAAAGACGCCACAAGACAATGATTTTAAGAGTGGAAAACCCTCATGGGGTAGAAAAACCACTCATTAAATGCCTCACTGGCTTAATCAAAATGTGCTTCACTAGCAAATATAGATGCCTCACTGGCTTTTGGTGCCTCACTGGCTATTTGTACCTCACTGGTTGTTTGTACCTCACTGGCTATTTGTGCCTAACTAGATTTTATACAATCTCATGAATATAATACATAATTTGAATCAATACAAAGGGTTACTCTGTTTCCTTACAATCCAGTTCTTGACTATCTCATTATTTGAGACTCAAGAATACATAACTACAACTGTGCACATCAACTCAGAACAGATCTTTCATCAACACCCTGTTACAATCTCAATGATAGTGTAAGATACACACTCATCAATCTCATATCAAGTATTTTCATATCATGCCTTTTATACATTTCACAATGCCTTACTTCTTTCATGAAATAGTTTGAATCTATAACTGAAACAGTTGAAGTTTGAAAAATAGTTTCCCTTTGAACAAGTAATTGTCAGAGTAACATGGTCGAATGATGCCATTTGAGAAACTAATTTGAGATCATAATCTAATAACTATCCATTCTAACTACTACACCAAACTTCCTTCTTGATAGCAAATAACACCATCTAATAAAAAATAGTTTTCAAACTGTTTAAAGAAATGCCTTTTTCAAACTAAAGATAACAATATAGAATTAATCAAAACAAACTTCAAGAATTATTTGCATGAAACCCTAGTACCAAGTCATGAGGGTCAAACTCTAACCAAGATAGAACAACTTGCAAACCTTAACCATAACCTTCATGGTTCACAACATAGGTTTACCTAGGTAGTTTCATAAAACTGTTGCCACCTTGTTTTTGTTTCCCAACTGCTTTATAACAGACTATTTAAATGAAGTAAATATGAGAAAATGACCACAGTATTAAGTCAAAGACTTCACTATACTATCACAACCAACCTTAAATAATAGCAAATGTAAGATCTCTTCAAGAGAAAATCTTGGCTGAGAAGCTAAACCAAAACTTATGTGAAAGATCAAAGAAAAACTACCAAAGAAGGATATCACCTGAAGCTGCTGACATTTGTAAGCATTTGTTGTGCCTTTGAACTTCAAATAATTGTCAAGTTGTAGCTCAAGCTTTGTCAACTCCCAGAGACCATCATGACTGAGTCTTGAGAAACTTTGCATAAAATTGTAACCCTAAGTCGAGAGCAGCATGTTACAAAGTTTAACCTTTGAAAATGATCCTAAAATATTTTTTTTTTTGCATTGTATATCCTTTTATTGGCAGTCCCTATGTGCCCTAAACGGGTCATTGTCAATAAAACCAAAATTTCATCTTTTTACCTGCCAAGTGTGCTCGAAACTTGCTAAACAGGTTATCACTTAAGTGACCACCAAATGATTTATTTCCACATTGTTTTTAAGTCAAACATTAAACAAAATTATGCTCTTCAATGACCTCGGTCAATTCACAAGACCAATGCATGGTCTAAGTCATAATATCAACTAAGACAAACATATATCAATGTGTATCACCTTACCAAATACCTTAACTTTACATAATAAAGTTCAGTCAAATACCTTTTATGCCCACTTCCTTTGTGTTAGTCTAAGACATAATTGCACCAAAAGCTAAGTAAGAACCAAGACTTTAGTGAATATTGCTGCTCAATGCCCATACCAATGATGATCAATAAACACCAACTAACACCCAAAGCAATAATCGTTATGCCTTTAAACTGAATGCCCATATACCTAGTGAATAGTAAACATCATAATGATCAAAGGTCTTTGTCAATGCTGTGTGTTGGTTTACATCTTCTAGTGCAACAAATGTTAAGATGAGACCATGTCACACATGTGTAAGTGCTACCACAGGGGAGAGCATGTGTAAATGTTGTCACAATATCAAAATAGTGCATAATCATCAAATATCAAACCAATGATGTCTTAAGCCTTTCATAAAACAACCTAACTTGAGATCAATGACAAACCTAAGCAATGTCAAATTGATCAAGAAGTGTCATCATGTAACACATCAATTGAACCAATGCAACTCAATTTAAAGGAAGACTGAGTAGGATCTCAACTGTTACAATGTACCAAATCAACTCTGCCAACCAATATAACCATCCCGAGTATCTTATGAAGGAATAAGTACTTTGAGCATCAAACACATCAGACATGAAGAGTCATCCAAATATAATAACCACATTATGCAAAGAATGGCAACCAAATGTTCATTCATTGTCACATAAACCAAATACCTATGCCATGCCAGCTGTCATGATGCAACTGTCAATGCCAATGTGAACTGTCATTGTACCACAAACCTGAGAGTTTGTGTATTTGACATCAAGGACAACAATTGAGAGGGCAACAAGCTCATCGCTACACGCTACCACTAAAACACACAAGACACACAAGGAATACACATGGAAAACACATGAAATAAACAAGCATCATAGAGTATGTCATCGACAGACTATACATCTTATACATAGCAAATACGGGCAACAAGGATGATCTCCTTACTACACTCCACAATCTAAGACACACCAAACACACCTGATGGTTGAGCTATACTACTACAACTACCAAAGACACACTTAAGGGTGAATAACTCAAGATCTAGCCCTACCTCCGCATAGGACTTTTTCAAAGGATGTACAACCACTCAAAGGATTTAAAAAATATACAACCCTACCTACATCATGGAGACACCTTATAGTGAAAAGTAAGCATGTACACAAAGTATACAACCCCACCTGCATCATGGAGATGCCATATAGTGAAAAGGATGCATATGCAACACACAAAACAAAGTATACAACCACACCTGAGTCATAGAGATTCCTTATAGTGAAAATGAAGCATACACAAGCACACTTTATCACAATATATAAGATATCCAAGTATCTACCACAATATATGCCCCCACCTTAAAGTGGTTGATCCTACTTTTTGGTATAAATCACATTTAAGGGAAGGTTGAAAACACACAAGGGAACAAGAGCTCTCACAAAGCCCATGCCCAAAAGGTGACATGTGCTTAGATTGTCGAATGTTCTTAATAATCACACATGTTAGTATCAAATTCTAATCATCAACAATATTCATGCATAGAAATAAGGTATCATACCACATAAACAAACCAAGGCTACACTTACAAGTTTAGAACTAAGTATATCTATGAGGTTATACTTTAGGTATCTCAAAATTGAGTGTAGCACAAGGTGAGACACAAAACATATCAAAGTGCCTAGAAGAAAATTTAGAGTATTGCAAAGTATTGTTACATGAATCTTCACAACACGACACATGATCACATCACAACACAAAAGTTATTTTACAAGTCAAGCATCAGTAACAAATTACCCCCATCTTCATATATGGACTAGGTCAATTTTTATTCTTGTTTAGCAACACATGGTCTGTATCAGTATATATTTGTTATCGTCATTTGCTGACCAGTAGAGCCACAAGCACGATGAAAGAATGAAATCATGAAAAATGAGAGAGGAGGCAAAAATGACTTTTGGGTGACAACATGGGAAGATGTCCCAAATACAACCTCCACAATGTTATGCCCCCAAGGCACCACACACAACAATTGCAACAAGAGCAGAGAATAGAAGAATAGAGAAACAAATAGAAGAAGTATCACAATAGAGGTTGTCTCCTTGTCTCCTTAACCTTACAAGAGTATCAAGGGTCATCCAAGGAGACCTAAACAACACAATACAGGTGAACACAACATAACATTATCAACATATATATCTAGGAGGGGGCCACCCTTGAGAGCAACTAGTAAAGGTGCTACATCGAGTGTGGCTGAATGAGGGAGAAATACCTACCTACTTCAATGAGATATTTCCTGGTGAACAATCCATGTCTATCATCTCAAGATATATCATATTTAGTCTTGGAATTGTTGATATTGTATTAACATTAAGAGTAGGATGATGGTAAGTGTTGGTGGGATTCAAAGAATGGTATTCGATTCCAGCCAAATAGTTAATTGCAGTAGCTTGTAAGAATACTCTAATTCCTTGTTGGTTTACACCACAACCATTGCCTACATAGTCACAATTTTTGTAAAGGATTGAAAATCCATAATCATAGAGAGACTCCATCTTTTTAGAAGAAGGAGGGGCCTCATAAGTCTCATATTCTATAGTATAAGTAGGAGGATTATCTTTGTTTTCTATTAAAGAAACCTTAGCTTTCTTAGGTATTTCCAAACATTGTTTGGATGAGATCAAGGTAACTTTTGATGCTTCAAGATTAGGGTTATTAAGTTTATATTCCCCCATAAAGGAAGGAGTAAAATATAATGAACCCCAATCATCACCAAGAAGTACATTTGATGGTGATGTTGAATCTTGCACAACATTATCTGTGGTAAGAGGTATTGATGAATCAACTTTCAAGTTATTGAGAATCTTATATTTTTCCCCCTCAACTTGTAAACAACGTTTCATATTCAAGTCAGCTTGAATAGTGTGAATTTTATTTTTGTAAATAAACTTTACTGATCAATGAAGGGTAGATGGAACTGCCCCCATGGAATGAATCCACACTCTATCAAGGATCATATTATATGAAAGTGCCCTAGGCATGACATGGATAAGGGTAGATAATGTTAGGGGTTCAACCTTTATGGGTAAAGTTATGGTACCCATGGATTGTCTACAAACATTATCAAAGCTAGGAATGTGAAGTTTATCTGGTTTGATTAAATATGTGTCAATCTTGATTTTATGTAGCAAATCAATGCCACTAACTTTAAGAGTTGATCCATTGCCAATCATAACTCACTTTATCAAATTTTTGTTTAGTTTGATCAAGATTACCAAAGGATCATGTTGATTTTAAACTTCAATTGATGGTAACTCACGTTGTTGAAACATAATATCTATTTTTGTCACATGCATACAATCTAACAGAGCTACTACATCATTTGTCTTAACAATAGGTGGTACAATAACCTTTTGTAAAGCTTCTTGGTGGTATGTAGGCAATGTTTGTATGAGTTCCCAGAGAGAGATCTTAGCTGGAGTAGCATGAAGTTGCTCAACAAGATCATAATGTTGAATATGAGGTGGTTGAGGAGGCATAGGTTGAGAAGTTGGTAAAGTGATCAGAATGTTCGAAGTTATTGTTTACTTTGTTTATTATTTCGTGTATTGTATGTGTGAGAAACCGCATTGTAATAGGGTTGTTGTGGCACATTTTGATACGCTTGATTATCTTAAGTAATTTTTTAGCAAAATTGATAATGTAACCTAAGGGTCAAGGTGGTGTTGGAGTACCTTGAACTGTAATCAGTGATTTGAAGCAAGGAGGCACATTAGGTGCCCTATGCATGATGATTTTAGGAACATTAGTCAACTTATTCACCATCCCCTTAGTAGGTAGAACAAGTCTATTAATGTTGATTGAATTAACATTATTTTTACTCTGATGGTGCAGGAGCACCTACCTGACAGCTGGTCTTGATAAGGCAGTTAGTAGTTTAGGTCCTGTTTGTGTTTCCAAGAAGGTCTGTTAGACCAAATGCATGTAATAAGGTCACGCTGATCATGATAAGATCATGCTGACCAGGCTTTTGCTATTTTTAGTTAGTTAGTTATAACAGCTGTCATGATGTATGTTCGGTGGGATCTCCCAGCCGCTTGGAGAGTTCCCAGCCACTTGGAGTCAGGTCAGTAGTACTCGAAGACAAATCTATTTAAGCATGTGATCGGTCGATATTGGAGAGACAGACAGATATCAACGATCAAGCTAGGTTGCAGAGAGTGAGACTGAGAGTGAGGAACATCATATTGTATTGCATCTTGTGAAATCAATAAAGATCCTGTTTCGTTTCCTGTTTGATCTCCTTAGTGTAATCGATCTGCTGGTTTGAGTGGTTTCATGGATTCACTGATCCATTCCACCGGTTGACTCATCTGATCGGTGGAATGGCGATGTACAGTAGGTTAGTAGGTAGTTTGTTTGTTTGCATGCAGGTGTGCAGGATCGCGGTCGACAGATGTTGAGAAGCCTAGCATCCTCATGTGCTAGGTCAAGTTGAGAAGTTTGAGTTGGAAGATCACCCTGAGGTTGGATCGGGTCATCCCTGAAGGATCAGCGAAGTGAAATTTCGCTAAGTGAAGAAACTGGTCAAGATGGCATCATCAGGATATCTAGGTGAATATCCTGCAGTTGGGTTAGACATCGTCATCCAGATAAGTGAAGGAGAGCATGATGTTGTCGATCGCATGAAGTGCAAGTGCGTCGGGGTGATCATCATCAGGAGAGCCGAGGTGGAGCGTATCGGCATCAGGATCATCATATCGGGAGTGCCAAACATCCGTGTATCGCGAGTAGATGCGGGAGAGAAAGTTCGTGTTTTTCGACTAAGTGTTGAAGAGGTCATCAGGATATCGGGTGACATCATCGTCATCAGGATATGACGTCATCGTCATCAAGATATTGAGATATCCCCCCTGTGCGAGTTTATCCTGCCGTTGTTAAGTGGTTAAGTATCGGCATCGGCAGAAAGTGTATTAGCGTCATCAGGAGGTTTCGAAGAGAACCAGATGAATTAGATCATGATGCTGTTGTTTGTGTCGTCAGGTAGCGGAGCATCGAAGGGAAGGTGCTGAAGGTGACCGTCATCAGGATATTTGAGCAACCGGATATTTGGATATCCTGCTGACGAAGGTAGTGTCGGAGATCATGATGAAGACGTTAGTGTTTGGAGCCCGATGAACAGTGCAACAAGAGGATGTGTGCGCCCGCTGAACATCATGATGATGATGTTAGAGGGAAGGCGGAGGAGGTGAACAGTAGTCGGCAGGAGGATGTTTGTGATCGTCTGAAATATGATGATGCTGACTGTGTAACGCAAAATATGATGATGCTGTTGGTGGTCTTAGGGAAGATGATGATGATGAGGTTGGTCTGCAGACATTCATGCTATATGCGAAGGTTATAGTGTGGATGCCTCTGCATCATAGTGGTATCAGAGCTCAGCAAAAGGTCTGGGCTGTTGTGTGTTGATTCTGTCACCGAAAGGGTAGAGGTAGAGTGAATTGTGTGTTGTGTTGAGAGGTTGACAAAATGCCTCCTAAAGGTAGTGGTACTGCAAGGGAACTGCAGGAGATGAAGGAGAAACATGCTAGAGAGATGAGGAAGATGAAGGAGCTTGCTGAAGCACTTCAAGCCAGGCTGACAGCCCTGGAAAAGAACAAAAAGAGGGAAGTAGAAGACAGTGAGTCTGAAGAAGAAGCAGATACTGTTGAAGAGTATGAAGAGGTAGCTGAAGATCTAGATGCTGAAGACCAGAGATTGGCAAAACTGTTAAAGGCAGTGCAGAGTGAAAAACCTAAGGTAAAGGTTGATGTTTCCAAATATACTGGAAGCTTGAATGAAGATGAATTGTTAGATTGGATTGCTGCACTGGATAATCACTTTGAATGTGAAGATGTTGCTGAGGATCAGAAGGTAAAGATTGCAAAGACCAAGTTAGGAGGTCATGCTTTGGTTTGGTGGGATTATGTACAATCTGAGAGAAGGAAACAAGGGAAGTCTAAAATCACTTCATGGGATAAGATGGTAGCAAGGATAAAAGGGAAATTCTTGCCAAGGGATTATGAAATCCAGATGTTTAAGAAGCTGCAATTTTTAAAGCAGAAAGACAGGGATGTGAAAGCATATACTGAGGAATTTTATCTGTTGAGTATGAGATCTGGTCATCATGAGAATGAGGTAGAAAAGGTGGCTAGGTACTTGGCTAGTTTAAGGTTTAACATACAGGATGAGTTAGTGTTAGCTAACCCTAAGAATGTGGAAGATTGTTATCAGATGGCAATCAGGATTGAAGAAAAGATGAATAGAGGACATGATAAGTCCATGAGAGGAAGAGGAAACAATAGGGGAAGAGGAGCAGCCCCTGCACAAAAGCAAACCAATGAGGGTCAAGAAGACACTGGTAAAGGTCAGGGACAGTCTGATTTCAGAGGTGGATGGAAAGGTAATAGAGGAAGATTTGGAGGTAGTAGAGGTTCTACTACATTTTCAGGAAAATGTTACACTTGTGGAGAGTTTGGTCATCCATCTTTCAAATGTCCAGAAAACAAAGGTTCATCATCTAGAAATGATAGAACAAGTGACAAGAGAGTACAATTGGTACAAGAAGAGAAAGTAGAAGAAAGTGCACAGAGTTCAAACAAAGGTCCTGAGAATTATGGATATCCAGAGAGTGGAGAATCACTGATGTTAAGGAGAATTAGTTTGCAGGCATCAAAGGATCTGATGCAAAGAAGAGCTCTTTTCAAGACCACATGCAAGAGCAAAGGTAAAGTATGTAAGGTTGTCATTGATACTGGTTCAACAGACAACATGGTATCCCAGGAAATGGTGGATAAACTGAAGTTGGAAAGGATTCCACATCCACACCCTTACAAGGCATCTTGGGTGAGTGATAGTCAATCACTTTTTGTCTCTGAACAGGCATATGTGGATTTCCAGATTGGACCATATCAGGATAGAATTTTGTGTGATATTTTGCCTATGGAATGTTGTCACCTACTGTTAGGTAGACCATGGCAATTTGAAAGAAGAGTACTGTATGATGGGTATGCTAATACCTACACCATCAAGAAGGATGGGAAGATTATTAAGTTGATGCCATTGCAGGCAAAAGCTGCAGTACAGAAGGCAGCTCAAATCATTTTAATGGGAAAGAAGGAGTATGTGCAGATGCCTAGAGGAGCAGGCATAAAGGCAGTTCAGGACACTGCAGGGAAAGGAGTTGTTACAGACAAGAAGATGAAGCAAGTTTCAGTTGTGACTGACAGAGGTCAGCAGCAGGTTCAGAAACAGGGGTGCAAACAGCAACTAGTTCAGAAGAATGACAAGGATGTTGTCATAGTTGGGACTATTGCTTGTCCTATAAAGATTGAAAGAAAGATACAGGTGAACACTACAGAGGTAGTTCAGACAGAGGTTCTGATCAGGCAACCTGACAAACACAGGGTATGTGAGAGAAAGGCCTACATCAACAGGCATGAGGATTTACTTGCCAGAAAGCAAGTCACAGTTCAGATGGCTTGGAGCAGCCAAGAGACAGCAGCAGATAAAGCTAGAGCAAGTCAGACTATTGACAAAGCAAAGAGTACAGGTGGAGGACTTCCACATGCTAAACTCATGGGACATGAGTTCTTTTCTTTTGGGGAGTATGGTGCAGGAGCACCTACCTGACAGCTGGTCTTGATAAGGCAGTTAGTAGTTTAGGTCCTGTTTGTGTTTCCAAGAAGGTCTGTTAGACCAAATGCATGTAATAAGGTCACGCTGATCATGATAAGATCATGCTGACCAGGCTTTTGCTATTTTTAGTTAGTTAGTTATAACAGCTGTCATGATGTATGTTCGGTGGGATCTCCCAGCCGCTTGGAGTCGGGTCAGTAGTACTCGAAGACAAATCTATTTAAGCATGTGATCGGTCGATATTGGAGAGACAGATAGATATCAACGATCAAGCTAGGTTGCAGAGAGTGAGACTGAGAGTGAGGAACATCATATTGTATTGCATCTTGTGAAATCAATAAAGATCCTGTTTCGTTTCCTGTTTGATCTCCTTAGTGTAATCGATCTGCTGGTTTGAGTGGTTTCATGGATTCACTGATCCATTCCACCAGTTGACTCATCTGATCGGTGGAATGGCGATGTACAGTAGGTTAGTAGGTAGTTTGTTTGTTTGCATGCAGGTGTGCAGGATCGTGGTCGACAAATGTTGAGAAGCCTAGCATCCTCATGTGCTAGGTCAAGTTGAGAAGTTTGAGTTGGAAGATCACCCTGAGGTTGGATCGGGTCATCCCTGAAGGATCAGCGAAGTGAAATTTCGCTAAGTGAAGAAACTGGTCAAGATGGCATCATCAGGATATCTAGGTGAATATCCTGCAGTCGGGTTAGACATCGTCATCCGGATAAGTGAAGGAGAGCATGATGTTGTCGATCGCATGAAGTGCAAGTGCGTCGGGGTGATCATCATCAGGAGAGCCGAGGTGGAGCGTATCGGCATCAGGATCATCATATCGGGAGTGCCAAACATCCGCGTATCGCGAGTAGATGCGGGAGAGAAAGTTCGTGTTTTTCGACTAAGTGTTGAAGAGGTCATCAGGATATCGGGTGACGTCATCGTCATCAGGATATGACGTCATCGTCATCAGGATATTGAGATATCCCCCCTGTGCGAGTTTATCCTGCCGTTGTTAAGTGGTTAAGTATCGGCATCGGCAGAAAGTGTATTAGTGTCATCAGGAGGTTTCGAAGAGAACCGGATGAATTAGATCATGATGCTGTTGTTTGTGTCGTCGGGTAGCGGAGCATCGAAGGGAAGGTGCTGAAGGTGACCGTCATCAGGATATTTGAGCAACCAGATATTTGGATATCCTGCTGACGAAGGTAGTGTCGGAGATCATGATGAAGATGTTAGTGTTTGGAGCCCGATGAACAGTGCAACAGGAGGATGTGTGCGCCCGCTGAACATCATGATGATGATGTTAGAGGGAAGGCGGAGGAGGTGAACAGTAGTCGGCAGGAGGATGTTTGTGATCGTCCGAAATATGATGATGCTGACTGTGTAACGTGAAATATGATGATGCTGTTGGTGGTCTTAGGGAAGATGATGATGATGAGGTTGGTCTGCAGACATTCATGCTATATGCGAAGGTTATAGTGTGGATGCCTCTGCATCATCTGATTAAGCTCAACATCCATCCCCAAAGGATTTAATGTGAGAGACCTTTCTGCATCCACCAATGCTTCATCTTTTGAAGGGAGAGTATTAGAACAAAGTGAGGGTAGCGTGATGTTAAGGAATGTACCAGTGATTTCATCTTCTTGCACCAGAATGTCCTCACAAGTGGGAACAACTTGGGAGAGATATCCAAGTCATAAGGTGAAATAGGTGAAGCTAAGTCACCATCACATGCATTAGAGAGTATACTCATAGAATCGTTATGACCATCATATTTCTCAAGACAATTTATGGAGATGAATTTAGTAAAGTCCTTTAATATCAAAGGATATTCATTCGTGAGATTTATGAAGTTATTAAAATTAGATACATAATCAAGGATTTCAAAGAAGAGCATTTAAAGATATCCTTATCATACATGGATGCTATATGAGTCAAAACATAAGGATACATATTAACGAATTTGTAAAAAATTCAAAAATCTTTGATATATGCATGCAAAGATACCAAAGAGGAACAATTAGAAGATGCCATAATGAAATTTCTTGGAAGAGTAATATATACTCAAATCTATTCATTTATCAAGTATCACCAATATGAGAGACTTTTGTACACCACAACACTAGTTTGAGGAAACTAGGTTTTGAATCATTTTGCAAAGATTAAAAAAACACTAGTGTCACTACAAACAGAGTGATCAAGATGTTAAAAGAGTTGCACAAAAGGTAATATAGACAATTTTAAGATTCTTGTAAAGAAATGTTAAAGTGATGTCAAATTTCTTATGTTGAAATACACAATGTGTAATTACAAACATGAATTTTCAAACCAAGACATGAAATGATGCAAAATTTTCAAATGAACAATGAAAATATGTGATAAATTAATGTTAGATATGAATTTAATTTGTTTATGATGGCAGCAAAATCTGAAACAAGATTTTGGCTACAAACCCTAGACTTTGAATTTGTCTAGGTTTTCAAAAATGTAACATTTCCAACAAAACCCTAGCAAAGGAGAGCTTCAAATGCAAGATGCAATGCCATGAAATTATTATCTTTTCTAATATGAATCAGATCTGATGCAAAAATTAGATATTTAAATTTTTTCTATGATGATATATATCATATGTAATGAAACAATGGAAAACTGTGCCTTTTTACAAGCATAAAATGCTTAATTTTTCTCCCTTTTCAAGATATTCAATGAATAATGATAATAGGATATGAATCAATGCAAGATTTGATTTTAACACTTAGTAAGATGTAAATTCTTGGAGCTATGGGTTCACCAGAATGTTAAGTGTGAAAAAGAGAATGAAGAAGAGTAGCATACACACTAGATCAAACGCTCTTTCAGAATAACATTCAAGGACAAGACCAAGCCAAATCACTACCAAATGGAGGAGGAATCAGCTACAGATCTTGTACTCTTGTTTTCTATAGAAAGATTAGATTTAGCCAAGCATTTTATCAAACCCTACATCAAATATGCACTGAGCCCTAGTTCTATGATTATTAGAGCATAACAAACGAATGAAGATAGATACAAACAATCCAAAAGAAGCATAGAGATCAATGAACAAAGGAGAACCTGATTCTAGAATTAGAGGTGTCAAAGGATGAAATAGGAGGCACCCAAGTCCTAGGAGTGAGAATTTATCAAAAGTCAGAACTAAGAAAATATTCTAGAGACTGCTCTAAAGACAAATCTAGAGCTAGAAAGGTCAACAGACTATAGTGCCAACCAACCAAGTCTTTTGAACAAGGAAATATTCTTGAACTTCTGTCAGATCTCAAACTCTGATCCTAGCTTATTCTTCCTATATCTTCACATTTTTAGGATCTCCAACCTATAACCTACACACAAGAAGAAGAGAAGGGTTTGGGGGTTATGGTGTTTAGGGATTTTCCACAATCAAACCTTGAAATGGGATTCAAGCCCTCCAGCATCATTGATAGATAAAGAGAGTGTGCCCAAGCTAGGTAGAGGCTAAAAACAAATCAATGAGATAAAACTAAATGATGATGAACAATAATGATATCATCTATGTGATGAAACCCTTAGGAGGATTAATGCTCTTAAACTCATAAGGAGAGATAGATGATAAATTCAAAACCTACAACAACACACAATGATAATACAAATCTTCTCTAGAAACATAATGAATGCTTTAAATACTCTTTGTGCTAATACTTCAAGTTTGCTATCTCTGTCTTACCTCAAAATGAATTCAAAAACACATGTACATATATGCTTTCCCACTAACATTCCTCAAATTAAACCACAAGAGCTAACAAAGAGAAACCTTTAGGAATGTCCTAGGCTAAAATACCACTAATTTGCCTCGACCAATCAGGGAGGACTTGGGTGGTTGACACCCAAGTCCAAGGGCCCCTTTTTAGTTTGGAATAAGATTAGTGAGGTCCCAAGGTCCCAAATTATTATGGGTGTTAGGGAATTTTCTTTGCAATGATCAATTATAATGCATAATGTAATAAATGGGACCTAGGAGCTAAACAAGGAGGTAAAAAGGAAAGTGGACACTTTTTACTCCTTAATAGTGTTGGCAAGAGACACTATATGGATTCATGAATGTTGTCATTGATGGAAACAAAGTTCATCCGACACATCCATAGGACATGGTATGTCTATAATGGAAGTCAGAGTGAAGAATGTTGTGGTCCAGTAAACAAGAACAGAGCATGTGGCAAGGTCTGACAGTGATTAATGATTGACTGGCAGAACATCAGACATTATTCTGGATGTGTTACTGATGTTGTTAAAGGTTATGAAGGCATAAATTATGTTTGGCCGACATGATTAATGATTTCCACAAGTATATCCTTGATCTGGATTACTTGGTAAGCAAGGATTTAGTCGACAGATCAAAGTTTATGGAAAATATTGACTATTCCAGGTGCCGACGAGAAAGGTGATGAAATCACTTGTGTGGATATATATACAAGATGGATTTAGTTATGAGAAGCATCGTGGTGGTGAGTAATGTGCGAAGAAAAGCAGTAGAGCTGAACAAAAGTAGAAAGGAAGGTCCAGTATGTGAAAAGAGAGCAGCACAAAAGAAGAGGAAAGATGAAGTGTAGTAGATCAGTGTATAGAGCCTAACTGGAACTGAACTCCAGCATATGTTGATGCTTCTTATTAGTTCAAGTATTGTATTACATTCTTTATAAATTGTAGACAGTGTGTCTCTTGTAGGCAGTGTGCCTCTTGTGAGCAGTGTGCTCGGGTAGTGAGCCCTAATTGGCAAGTGTCATTTTGTATTTCCATTCTTCTAACAGAGAATACAATCTTGGGTTAATCACCCAGTGGTTTTTTCCCTTGATAGGGTTTCCACGTCAAAAATATTGTGTCATGTGTCTTTCCATTTCATGGTTATGTTTGCTTAATTAAATTGATGCTGCATTGATTATGAAAAAAGTTCAATAATTAGGATAACTGATTCACCCCCCCTCTTAGTTATCAACAATTGGTATCAAAGCCAAGTTCCTCCCAACAGAGTCTAACAACTTGAGGAAGATTTGGGAACTCAAATGGATGCCTATGGTTTAAAGGAGCAACTCAAGACTGCCCTTGATGATCTTGAGCAGTCAAACTTTGAAGTCAATGAGTTAAAGGAAAGACTCAAACAGGCTGATGATTTCATGAGAGAACTAAAAGACAAATTAAGTCTCTCTATGAAAAAAAGAAAGGAGCTACTTCAGCAATTGGCAAGTCAAAGTGAATCCAATGATACAAATGAAGATCTGAAGGAGAAAACTAAGTTATGTGAAAAGTTATCAAAAGAAATCATTATGGTAAGACATGAAATGGAATCAGGAGTTATAAAGTTTACCCAAGAGAATGAAGAGAAAAGAAAAACTGAAGATAATCTAAGACAATCTGTCAAGGAGAAATCAGAAGTTTGCCACAAGATGGATAGAATTATCATACATCTTGAATCTGATCTTGAAGATGCTAAAGATAATGAAGAAAAACTTGAGGATCAAATTGTCTCTCTCAAAAGGGATCTTCAAACAACAAATGAATATAAAGAGAAATTCAAGATAAGTTCTGCTCAACTTGAAGTTCTTCTTGGAAGTCAAAAGAGAATAGATGACAAGTGTGGTTTGGGATATGCGAAAGGAGAAAGGTCTGGATCTAGTCAGAAGAATTTTGGATCAGAAAATCCAAGGAATAGGCCTAGAAGACCTCCAGTAAGGTAGCCTAATGCTCAAAGATATCCATCCTTTAATGGATACTGCCACAACTGCAATAACTTTGGTCATAAAGCTAATTAGTGCAGAAAGAGAATGAATCAGACTAACTCATCCTTCTCCGGACAGTGCTTCAACTACAAAAGGTATGGTCACAAGTCTCATGAATGCAGAAATATGCAAATGAACAAATCATTCAATGGTAGATGTTTTGCATGCAATAGAATAGGTCATATGGCTAATCAATGCAGATCAAGAGGATATCAATCAAATATGTAAAGAAATGTTGTTTGCCAAATTTGCAATAGATCCGGTCATATTGCAAAATTCTGTAGAAACAAGAATCAGGACAAAAGAGGTCTGGTACATCATAATCAGAATCAGGATAAGGGAAAATGAAAAGTGAATGCAGATGAAGTTCAAAGTGAGATGAACAAGATTTGTGTGAAGAAAAGTACAGAGAATGTAGGAGATGGGTCCGCACCAGACTCTAGTGCTAATATTCATTCTAGAAACTAAAAAGTGAGCTCTAGCTCAGGGGGAGACATAAAGAAAACCTTGTTCCCCCAGCCAATAAATTGGTGCCAGAACTGGCACAAGAAGAGTTGTGGATTAAAGGGTTCATAAGGGAAACATCCAAATAAACTATGGTTAAGATTTGGAAGATCCACAAGATGTTTAAAGATCAGGATTGATCTAGTTCTTCAAGTCATCTGAATAAGGCAAACCAGAATAACTTAGGTCGAGCATTTATTGCAACCTGACATTAGGGTTTGTGGAGCAATATAAGGGTTTTCTCATTAAGCATTTGTTCACTCTGCATTCAAGAAGAAATGAAAAGTGAAGCTCTGCAACAAAATTCCTCAAGCTCATCAAAGATCATTTGCAGAAGTCAATTCATCTAGAAATTGATCCGGCTAACTCCATGAAACCGAAATGCACAAAAGGTATTCCTGATTATCAAATATCTCTCTCTAAATCCTTGAATTATGGGTACTCCAAATATTGTAAAAATCTCTGATAGGCCTCGCCCCAAATTCAAGAAACATCCATACAAATCTTTGGAAGTAGATCCCCTAGGAGCTTTTTCCAGTGTTCCGCATGGTGTGTTGCATACAGAAGACATTAGGGTTTACATACACGCGAATATTGAAGAATTTGGGGAATCAAAGTTAGTGGATATCTATCACAAACAGCTAATAGATGATTCTTTTGAGATTAAACCTCAGTATAAAGCCATTCGGGATAAGTATTTTGCACAGTGCATTCATTTCCCTTGTTTTGAAGAAGATGAATGGGTTCGGTATGTGTTGAGTAGAGTGCCTGACAATTTCTTATGGTTAAATAAACCATTTAAGATCACCAAAGATGCAATTAGGGCAGTAACCGGTCTGCACTCATCCGGTGGAATTCCTGTTCTCAAATCTATCAAGAATCAAATAGTAAGTGATGCAACCAGATCAAAATTTGACAAGACGGCTATGACAATTGAAGACATCACTGAACCGGATGTCAAATTTGCATCCATGATAATTGGTTACAAGATTTATCACTCCAGTAGGGAAAATTCAGTACTGGGAACTACAGTTTACACAGCCTATCAAATGCTAAAAGAAAATGCTGACTATGATCTGTGTGAACTTCTTCTAAGCCAACTTTTGGAAAATCTGCAAAACATTAAGAAGGATAAGAAGAACTCCTTCAAGTATGTGGCTTGATACTCTGCCTATTCTTTTATTTACATGAATGAGCTTCCCAGATCCAATGGCTGGGTATGGCAGAATGACAGACCGGTTGCCATCCAAATCAGAGACTATTTGCATGGGCTTGGGGATGCTAAAGCAAGAAATACAGCCCTGTGGGGATATTTCAAGAATTTTCAGAACATGATGCAAGCAAGAGAAAGGATTCCCCAGTCTCTTGTTGAGAAATACAAAGACACAGTATGTTTTATGGTAGAGACTGATTAGTGCCTAATGGAGGCAGTAGAACCAAGAACTGTATGGATCATGCCCATGGGGTATGAAGTTGATGAACAAATTGTGGAGCTACATGTTCAACACATGCTAAGTCAGCCAAAGGATCGAAAGGCAAAAAGGTTTGGAACCTTTGAGGAGCTGAGTGTAAAGATTCATGTGGAACTCAGACAACCAGAGATCAAGAGGAAGGTAAGAAAAGAAGTTGAAGATGTCGCAAAAGGCTTTCGCATATCAAAGGAGGCACTTGATGCCAACAGGGAAAAGATGGAAAGGGCTGAGGAAGAGAAGAAAAAGGCAGAAAAGAAAAGTGAGGAAAGTGTTCCAGTAAAATCCTCCACCCAGACCAGATCATCAAAGAGATTTGCACCTACCACTACCAAAAGCTTAAGACCATCAAAACCGGAAGCAAAATTATCCAGCAAAGGAGAGAAAAGAACAAAGACAAAAGCCACAAGGGCTTATGCCAGTCAAAGGGATGAAGAGGAGACTGAATCTGATGAAGAAATCAGGAAAGTGAAGAAATAGAAGAAAACATCCGATGAACCCTCTCCTGGACAAGAGGAAGAAGAAAAGATAGAGGAATATGTTGAAAAACCCACTCTTCATATTGATGACATAATCAAATCAGTTACAGTGGATGCAAATCTTCAGCCAATGATTGAGTTCTATGATGATTACAGTGAAGCAGATAAGAAGATATTGCACGATGCCACAGTCAGGTACCTAAATATCTACAACAAAGCATTCATTGAAATAATATCTCTGATCCCCAAAAGCTTGGAGAAGGAACTAGAAATAAGAAAGAACAATGCCCAAGCCAAAGACCTAGAAATCTAGGAATAGATAGCAATTCAGCTATATCCTTCAATCGATCCTAAGACAATGAATATGGTATTCAAATATTGTAAGGATGAGTTCAGAAGCAAAGCAAGGATGAATGAACTTATGCTCGGAGAGACTGACAAAGTTGCAAAAGAGATAGAAGAGATCCTCCAAAATGCATTCAAAAGGTTCAACATTCTAATTATAGAGGACTTGGGTACTAATCCCTTGACTACAAGTGTTGCAGAAGAATCTACTGAGAAAATGACAAAAGAGGTGGGCCTTGAACAGACTAACATTTCTCCTCCGGATTCCCCTACAGTCTCCGGATCTAAAGAAGAAGAAAGAATACAGGAGAAAGAATTAGAGGTGAAGGAAAAAGAAGGTGACAATACCAAGGTTGCAAAAGGAGAGAAGACTTCAACAGAGAAGACCACAACTGCCAGTGATAAGAATGTAGGAGAGAAAACTCCAAGAGACAGCTCTAAGAATGCAGAAGAAAAGAAAAATCTATCTCCAGCAAGAGACACTACAAAAACTGTCCAAGAATTCCTGAACAAAGAAACAATGGAGATTGATGAACTGGAGCTTCTACAAGGACCATTTAATTTTGATTCTCTTTCTCCGGTACAGACAATGAAGATAGCTTCATTTGCTAATGCAAAGGCTAAAGAAACACTCCTAAAGTCTCACATGGAAGACTGTGAGCTTATAGAGGTAGCATCCGGAGTGTTGGAAAAGATCATGCCATCTTTTCAAAAGGATCCCATAGCCTCTTCCTCCGGTAATCTCAAAACTCTAGTCAATAGTGTTAGCCAACATTTTAATTCTCTAGAGAAATCAGCTGAGGAGAAGGTCAAGAAAGAATTTTTGGATAAGAGATTCTCAGAGCTGCAAGGGCTAATATCAAATGACAAAAGAGTTATGGGTATTGGGATAAAAAGTTTGGAAAATGCCCTTAAAGATGGAGGTGATGTATACAAATTTTGTATATCCTAGTCTAAAACAATAGTGGAAATTGAGAAGAAAATGAAAGAATAGGAGGATAAACTGTTAAAACTTTCTCAAAATTTTGATCCACTTACTACATCCATAATAAATCAAGAATGTCAAATGGTTGTAGTTTTGAATGAAATTAAGAAGCTTGAAAAAGTGAAGAAAAACCGAATCAGTAGGTTGAGTAAGCTCAGAGGGATAATTGTCCCTAAGTTAGAGGCCATGCATGAGGCCATAAAAGAAGCTGAAATCACAACCCAAACCAATGATCCAACAGATCTAAAAAGGACAGATGTGTTTGCATTCCTATTGAGTGGTCATTTATCAATTTTGGACACAATGAAGCAAAGTTGGGCTATAGAATTCATTCAATTGAAAACAACTTTTGCAGACATACTTCAGTATATGTAAGTATTCCTTATGTATTTACTTATGCGGACAAAATTTTGAAAATTTTGGTATGTGGACCCTACCCTTTGCCATTGATGTCAAAGGGGGAGTGAAGAGCAGTGAAAAATGAGGAATCCAACTAAGGGGGAGCTCCAGAAAATGTATATAAAAATAGAGCATCAGCCAAGGGGGAGCATAGTGTAAACACTTAGTCATTTTTCACTAAGTGTTGCCATCAATGCCAAAGGGAGAGATTGTTGGCAAGAGACACTATATGGATTCATGAATGTTGTCATTGATGGCAACAAAGCATCCCACACATCCGTAGGACATGGTATGTCTATACCGGAAGTCAGAGTGAAGAATGTTGTGGTCTGGTAAACAAGAACAGAGCATGTGGTGAGGTCCGACAGTCAGGTCTGGATCTCTCAGAGGAAGTATCTTGGTGGAGTGAAAATTTGGGGAAATCAAGAGGACTACCTTGAGTGATAGATTCCAAGGATTTAGCCTCTGGTGACAGATGAAGAAAAAGATATGAATACTTGAGTATCGAGTTCCTGATTGGCAGTGTGACAGAGGAAGAACTTACTGGCAAAACATCAGACATTATTCCGGATGTGTTACTAATGTTGGTAAAGGTTATGAAGGCATAAATTATGTTTGGCTGACTTGATTAATGATTTCCACAAGTATATCCTTGATCCACATTACTTGGTAAGCAAGGATTCAGCTGACAGATAAGAGTTTATGGAAAATATTGACTATTCCGGGTGCTGACTAGAAAGGTGATGAAATCACTTGTGCGGATATATATACAAGATGGATTTAGTTATGAGAAGTGTCATGGTGGTGAGTAATGTGTGAAGAAAAGCAGTAGAGCCAAATAAAAGTAGAAAGGAAGGTCCAGTATGTGAAAAGAGAGTAGCACAAAAGAAGAGGAAAGATGAAGTGCAGCAAATTAGTGTACAGATCCTAACCGGAACTGAACTCCAGCATATGTTGATGCTTCTTATCAGTTCAAGTATTGTATTACATTCTTTATAAATTGTAGATAGTGTGTCTCTTGTAGGCAGTGTGCCTCTTGTGAGCAGTGTGCTCGGGCAGTGAGCCCTAATTGGTAAGTGCTATTTTGTATTTCCATTCTTCTAATAGAGAATACAATCTTGGGTTAATCACCCTGTGGTTTTTCCCTTGATAGGGTTTCCACGTCAAAAATATTGTGTCATGTGTATTTCCATTTCATGGTTATGTTTGCTTAATTAAATTGATGCTGCATTGATTATGAAGAAAGTTCAATAATTAGGATAACTGATTCACCCCCCCCTCTTAGTTATCAACAAATAGCACTGTGATGACATGTTGCATCCTCTATGAATAGAGTAAAAGAATACTAGTTGTGATTGTCAAACCTCAAGATGGCATGCCAAGAAGACACGTGGGGCTTCCTTTCTTTCTTTGATTATGCTAGAAACTTGATAGAAATATAAAACCATCACATAATCCTTTGATTTCCTTATGCTCCTATTTTTATTTTTGCTGATTGTTTCTATTGATGCCTCAAGACATGAATCAATATGTACCCCCAAAATTGACCTTGACCTCATTGACCAACAAAAATGAAAGCTTCAAAATGTAGGACTTTTGCTCTATAAGTAACACATTAACATCTACGCCAAGATCTACCATAACAAGTTTGATCTTAATGTGGTTTATATGGGAATTTATCATTAATGCTCTTGCTTCCCATTGTCAGTCAGTCTTTGATATTTTTTTTATTTGTAGCTTTTGGCCTTGTTCTTTATTCCAGTATATGTAGAATTATTTCAGTTTATCTATAAGGTTCTGTTGTTTTGTTAGTTGCATTATCTGTTTGAGTGCCCTTACTTCTTCTTCTTCTTCTAAAAATAAGTGTGTTTGTTGTTGTTTCTTATGTTGTTCTTTAGCTATTAGTTGTTTTGATTGTTCGACAATTTGGTCATGTTGATTTTTATTGGGGAAGAAAGTGTCTTCTTCCTCTTCTTCTGTCTCGATATTCATATTTTCTAGTCTTGTGATGTTAGTTCCTTGCCTAGAGACTACCATAGCTTTGGTTTTATTTTTATTTTTCTTTATGTTTGTTTGTTTATAGTTTGACTTATTGGTGTAGTATTCCTCATATGATGTTTCATCATATGTACTATCTGATTGATACGTATTTTCCTTATGGCATCCCCTAGTTGCCTGTGGTGTATCTTTTGGTGTTCTCCTTATTATGTGAGCCCCTTTTTTGTGAATTGAATCACTGTAATTCATCACTTGTTGATTGGGGAGGTGCATTTTGAAAGTACTATTGTGCTTTTTCATTAGTAAACAAGTCATGGTCTAAGCTACTACAAAATGTACAATGTTTCTTCCTATTCCTGTAACACTAATTCACAAAATGTCCTTGTTTACCATATTTGTAACAAGTTGCATCATGTCTCCTTCTTCTTCCTCTATCATGGCCTCTACCTCCTCTATATCCATTGTATTGGCCCCTTTCCTCATTATTTTAGTTGTTCATGTACGGTATTGGGTTGGGGTTTGTGTTCTGTAATGTATTAACATATTTTGATGAGCCCAACTAGAGGCTTTGTATCCATGGTTTTGGATGCATAGAGTTCTCTCAGTTAGTCCCTTTACATATGCTATATTGTGGTTATTTAGTCTACTGTTGTAGTGGGTATTACACCATGGTTCATGGTTGTCATCATCTTCCCTTAGTCTAAAAAGTTGTGATGGGAAATCCTTTGTTTGATGATAGTCCCAATCACCACAAATATGACAATACCCTATGTTATTCCTTTTTAGTACTGTCTAAAGATATACCTTCATTGCAGCATCCTTCCTTTCTCCTTTTATCATCATAAATTCATTACATAGATGTCCTTTTCTACAATAAGAGCACCGCATATTTGGTCTCTTCCTTTGCATACTTTCTTGGACCTTTTGTGCAAGGATTTCTTGGTTCAATTTTAATTTGTCCAACTCTAATATAATTTTCTCCATCTCCATGTTTTCCTTAGTTTTGTCATTTCTATGCTAGGTTTATGCCTCTATATGGTATGCTAGAGTTATCACTTGTGAATATGAGTTGATGTTTTTCCCATCTAGGGATATTATAATGTTAGAGATTAGTCCTTAAACAAACCATTCGATTAATTTCTTTTCTATCAGTGGTTCTCAAATTTGTGGGATATTTCCTTGAAGCTTTTGTCAAAATCTTTAATAAACTCTCCCTCTTTTTGGACTAAGTCCTGCATTTTTCTTACTACTTTAGTGGGTATCTCTGATGATTCAAAATTTTCAATGAATTATTTCTTGATTTTGTCCCATGTTTTGTCATGTTTAGGATAATTCTTCTTGTACCAATTCAGTGCCTCATTTCTTAGGATTCCTACAAAATCAAATAGTTTAGTCTAGTCCCGCATTACATTCTTTCTTTGCCATGTGGATTCTAACACAAATACATGTTCTATTGCTTCTACAACTTATCCTTTTCGAACATTGGTAGCTTGATTGGGGAGTCCATATTTGGTTGTTTATGTGCTTTAGCCTATTTGCAGTGTGTTTGTTCATTATTCTTTTTTGGTTTCTTGTTCTCCCTTTAAGTTAAGGCTTTTCCTTCTCTTCCCTTGTCTCTTCCCAATGTAATCTCAAAATACACTTTCCCTAATATTTCCTCACAATCTCTCTCTCTCTCTCTCTCTGTTTGTCTACTTCTTTGTTTTTCTTGTCTAGAAATTCTCCTTCATTTGTGTGACACATGGGGTGACTCCTGGTGAGGGATTGTACCACTTCAAGATGTTGTTTCATTATAAGGGATAGATTTTTGTTTGTTAGTGACATTCCATTTGTCATTGGTGTTAGTTGAACACTTAATTGTCTTATACTCATAGGATTAGTGTTATTAGATGCCACTAATGTTTCCTTCTCATTTATTCTTATTATACTTTGGTTTACCATTTGTTCTAGGTAATCCTCATCAAGATTCAAAGGCTAAATCATTTTCATGGGATTTAATACTTGTTCCCATTGTTCACCAATCCTAATCTAGCCATGAGTGAAATATTAATTTGAAGACATGGGGATTGGCCTAATTGTAGTAGGATTAGGGTTTTATTGTATTCTTCTTCGCATGTCCTTGAATTATCATAATCAGTGATGCTTCCTTCAAGACTCTTGAGGATCTTTGTGGCCTTATTAATATGTATTGTTAATGGTCCTAGATTATTATTTATTTTAGTCTGTATTTTATGTGTGGTAACCCCTATGGAACGCTTATCTTCTATATCTCCAAATTTACATCTCTTTGTTTAGTTGCACCCATAGTGGCTCACTCATTTTCAACTTCTTTTTCTTCCACAATATTTATGGTGTGTTCTTTACCTACTTATTCTACCTTCTCCATTCTTCTGTGGTATGTTTCCTATCTTTCCTCAGTTTGTTTTTGCTTTCTTCCTTCCATGTTCATTTCCATTCCTACTTGTATAGTTTCACTAATCTTTCTTAATAATTTGTTATCCCCTTTTGCCATGGTTGTTTTTAGATATAGTATTCCATTAATCCTTATGTATCCCATGGTTGGCTTAATTTTAATGGTTACATCTTTTCAGGGATCTTTTTAGATCCTCCCTAGTTCCATTTTTCATTCCCTTAAGTGCCTACCCCGCTCTCACAAGGGTAGGACCTAAGAAAATTCACCACAATTCATAATTTTTTTTATCTCTTTTCTTTTAATTTCCTAACTTTTCTTATTGTTTTGTGCTTTCTTTTCACTTGTTCATCTTATTTGTTTTTCGTTGTCCTGTCTAGGATCTTGGCAATGAAAGCAAATGTTGGCAAGAAATGAGAGGACATAGTTGAAATATTTGAGCCTGAGTCAAGTCTCTAAGTCTATTTATAACCCAAATGTGATAGTGATAGAATACTAGATAACAACGGTAAGAATTAGCATGTTGCAATAAGATTAAATCATGCATACAATTCAAATTCACATTCATATACACAAACTCCATTAGTTATAATCCTTATACCTCCATTTATATATTCATAGTAACCTCATATACAAAAGGAAAGTCTAAGTCTCTTCTTTGTATACTATATCTCCTTATATTCATATTTATCTACTCTTCTTCCTATATTCTCATACTATTCTATTACATATCTTTATACATTATGCTGTAATAGGGGTGTTTCCCTTACAAGGCATCCTTAATATTATCATCCATATCATCCTTGTCCTCTACACTTCACTTGCAGTGACTTGTGGTAGGTTCTGGTGACAATCTCGTTCCTTGCCAACACTAGCATTGAATTATAGTTAAATATTAGTGTTCATTTTTTTCATTCTATAAAGATGAAGACATTTGAAGAATCCATGTTAGAAATGTTATAGGAATTGTATGAATATTAGAAGTATTTAAAGGCATGGATGAAGGATCTAGAGATAAAGAAATTTCTTTTGAAGAAAGAAGAAAAATTAGAATTGAAGGAAATGGCTAAGGAAGAAATCAAGAAGTAAGGAGAACAAAATAAATACACCATGCAAGACAAAGATGAAGATGAGGCAATTGATAAACTAGAAGTATTTCAAGAGATCAAGGAAGACACAGTGATGGAGGAGTGTGAAAAAGAAGATAAATCTAAGTCACAAGAAACTGCTCAGAGGAATATCATGAAAGAGTGTCCAATAGAGGAAGAAACTAATCCACATGGTAGCAAGGTGTGTCATGCCCACATTTCACATGCGGTCACAACACGCTAACCCGCGTGTCATGTCCACATGCGTCATGTGGTCATGATACGAACTATCAAAAATTTTCCTTTACTACTTGAGATTTCCCCCTCGCACGCGTAAGCGTGCTCGGTTGCATATGTTTATGTCGTCAATGATACTGTTGTTAACAAAAAAAAACCTTATGTGTGCTTTCTCCAGGTTTGGACTTTCTATCTTTGTTAGATGGCGATCACTATGTTTACGTTCGGTTTATTTTCTGCGTTTAAATTTACTTGTTAATTAGTTGGCCTCTAATTGGTTTTAATAGTTTATTTCAATATTGGCTTGCATTTCTCCTTTTATTACAATCCATCATTTATTTATTTAATTATCTATTCATATAAATAAGTTGTCTCATTTTCAAAATCTACCATTTGGTAATAATTTTAACTTTGAGTTCGCGGTTTCTATTACAGATCGATCTGTTGAAATTTAAATATTAAATGTCAAAATTAATTGTCTCATTATTTCTTTAAATAAATATATATTTAAATATTTTAATTTTCTTTTAATATATATATATATATTCAATTCGCCTATCCCAATGAAATAACGATTAATTATTTATATATATATATATATATATATATATATAATAAATTTTCTCTTTAATTGAAACCCCACATTATTATAGAAAAAATCATATATAAATGTATATATTTATATATATATACACTCACATATATATATGTATATATACATTTATTTTTGTTTTAAAACATCTAAACCAAGCTAGTGGAAACTCCACTTATATTTTTTTATTAGAGTATTTTATAAAGTTACAACTCATAGCATTGGGTTGAAATAACCCTAAAAACCTTAAAGTTTGTTGTGGTTTGCAGGTTAAGGGGAGCGGCAGTGGATTAGGCGATGGGCGAATGAAGGGAGGTCGAAGCACAGGGAAGGGGAAGTAGTGGAGGGTAGTGGTCACAGGCGGCGGTTTGGGGCCGCGCAGGTAGCGGCGGGTGGTAGTCCGCTAGCGGGGGAAGAGGGGACTGCAGAGGCCGTGGTGTGCAAAGCTCGTCGGAGGTTGCGGGGGCTCTGGCAGCTATGGTGGTGGGTTGCCTGCAGGGCTTGGGCAGCAACGGGGGTGTGGGGAGGGGTGGAACCCCACCCACATCCAACTTCGTGGGTGTGGGTGGGGCTCCGCCCCTCCCCACACCCTCTTCTTACTTATGATTCGGTGGGGGTTAAACCCCCACCATTAATCTTGTAAATTTTTGACTGTGTATTATTTGATACTACAAATTTTCACAATTATTTACTATTTCGTGATTTTTCAAATATATATATATATGTATGTATATATGTATATGTATATGTATATATGTATATGTATATGTACATATATATATATATATATATATATATACACAAATGATCTTAATTTTAATTACAATTATATATATATAGCATAAGATGTTCAAAATGTGTATATTCCACAGATTCTCATTTTAATGTAAATATATCAATAATTTAGTTATATATATCTCTGTGTGTGTGTGTGTCATAGGAGCTATAAAATTGCATAATTTTCTTCAATATTTCTTTTACAAATTTTACAAATACTTGAAATAAAATAGAAATAATTCTAGTTCCAAATTTACATTGTCAATTTAATTTCATCTTTACAAATGTACTTTCCAATGCAATGTAAGAAATAAAATATTAAGAGTCAATACAGAATAACTATTAAATCCTTCACTTCAAAACAATCATTATAACAGTCAAGAAAAATCATTTTCGATGAAATTCTATTGCACACCTAAATCAAAACTTATTTATTTTCCAAAAGACAAATTTACTTCTATTAAAACTTAATGAATGTATCATTTCCACTAAACAATACAATGGATAAATCTTAACCACTTGGCATACATCCACAACTAAATTTTCACAACGTTATAAGGATATTTTTGCAAGAAAATAGACAAATCTACTTCTTGGATAAAATAACTTTCACTTCTTTCTACTCACACAAGAGATATAATGAAATAATAAGAATCAAAACTAACAACTTAATAAGGGAGGATTTTCTCTCCACTCCCAAAATAACAACTTTTATAACAATTTCAAAATGAGATGAACTCTCCTCTAAAACTCTTACAGGATGAAACTTTAATAGACCAAGCTCTCTTTACAAGCAAGGGAAACAAACATTTTCTCTAAACAAGATAAACTCCTCCAATATTTACTACATTCTCCAAAAGAAACCTGCATGACAACAAGGGAGAAAACACCAACCAACTAGCTCTCCTCCCTACCATAGACTCGCAAGAGGGTCACCCCCGAGCTAGGGAAATCATCCACATACCCAGGGTAGAATAAACCAGTACACATCACAACATTTGAATAACAACAATCAAAGCAAACAACATTCAAACTCCCATGGTTTTACACACAATACAAAGACTCAGCTGAGGTGAGTTTAAAGGGGGTAGGGAAGTATACTCTCTCTACTCCAAGGTGTCATTCTTCTCAATCAATTATCATATCTTATCTCATGGCCTCAAGCCAACATAAATTATTCTTTCTCATGGCCTCAACCCATCCAAATAAGAATAAAAATCATAGGGATATCCCAAATAGGCTCTTAAGCCTTATAGCCCTCTAGGCTCAAAATTACCAACATGCCCTCAAGGCTTCCATATACCAAAACACGAATACACCCGAGGAGGTTCACACCTTCCCTTCCCCATACATGATGAGCATTGTCTTCCAACTTGAAGAAGCTCTTTCATACACCCAACACAAACCCAAAATAGCAAAAATAACACATAGACAACCATTACAATTCCACATTCATTCAACAAGAACAAAACATACATAGGTGAGTAAACTAGCTCACTAACCTTTTCTAGCCCAATTATGGAATGTAGTTGATGAAGAGCTCCACCCTTACTCTCCTCCTCCAAGTTCTCCTTCTTTCCACAATAATCCAACCCCCTTACCCTCTCCCTCTTCTCCTCTTTAAAACAAATTCACTGAATTATCCTTATTCCCAAGTGGCATTAAAAAATTAAACCCACTCCTTCTCCATTATCCCTAGTGGTCTTAAAACAATTAACCCCACTCAAGAGCTTCCCCACTATAGCCCTTTTCCAACACATGGAGAAATAAGATATAATAAGAAAAATAGAAATAAAAAGGAAGTGGATGACACACCACCCTTTTTATGGGGTACTCCCACCAAAAGAGAGGCATAAAGAGACAAAGCACTGCATTATTGGTGGATCATGGAGTCCTTCCATGACTTGGAAGTGGGTCTAAGTGTGGATTTCACTCATGCCATTATCCCCATGCTCCCAAATTCATCACTTAACTTCACCATGAAGTTGAAGTGACCATATGGAGGTTATCCTAGTCAAAAGGGTCCCTAGACCCATGGGGTATAACCTAGGGTTGATTTTAACCTAGTTAGGGCTCCCAGAGTCAAGTAAAAACATAAGAAGAGGGTCTAAAAGAAATAAAGTTAAAACAAGATTCATAACAACATTTCTTACAACACATATCACAAAATAAATAAATCAGAAGGTAGACCTAATTCCCTTGACCCCATGCAACATTACAACATTTCACCATACACGAGGTTGATCTTAGTTCCTCGTGGAACTAGATCGGCTCACAAGGGATACAACATAGGGTGTGGAATGATCTCCTTTATTTGTGGTTTCATTAGCAATACCTGCACACTCAAACTCGAAGTCAATAACACATAAAGATATCATAGCTAAAGCAATTTAAATACATGCATACCTAAACATTCTACCATATAATCATACTGAAAACATATTAAAGTTCCATTTCTAATATTATCCATTCATCATTCTCTAAAAAGCAACATCTAATTATCATTGCACAATTGTTTTCTTAAAAATCAATTTGGTTTAATAAACAAAAATCTGGGATCAACAGTCCCTCAATCATAAAAGTAATAGCAATAGTACTGTAAATAGTCTTATGAATAGTAGTGAAAAAGGTAGGCCTCACATCCTCCCCCCCTAAGATTGTACTTCCTCCTGGAAGTCATCAAAGAGGTGAGGGTAAAGTGTCTTCAGTCTCGTTGCATCTTCCCATGTTGCAGTGACCTCATCATACATATCCCACTAGACCCTAACCTAGTCCAGCTCTCGACCTTGAAGGCCCAGCATCTGACGAGCCAATATGTATATTGGCTCCAAAGCCAGCTGTCCATCTGCCTCTACCTGAAGAGCACTCCAATCCAATACGTGAGATAAGTCAGAAATATAATGACGTATAACTAAAACATGAAAGACATCGTGGATATGAGACAGGCTAGGTGGCAAGGCTAAATGATAGGCTACAGGTCCTATCCTCTCCAAAATCTCAAAAGGTCCTACAAACCGGGGTGCAAGCTTAGAGCCTTTTCTGTAACAGATTGGACTCTTATGCGGTCGCACTCTCAAGAATACCCTGTCACCCACTGAGAAGTTTCGATCCGTTCTCTTCGCATTGGCATACTTCTTCTGTCTATCTTGAGCTTCCTGAAGTCTCTGTCTGATCAATGTGACCTACTGTTCCATATCCTAAATTATTTTGGGACCAATGGCAACTCGGTCTTCTAACCGATCCCAACTCAAAGGCATCCTGCAAGGTCTGCCGTATAAAGCCTGGTAAGGAGGCATACCCAATGAGCTGTGATGCCCATTATTATAGGCGAACTCAACCAGATACAGGTACTCCTCCCATCTAGACTAATGATCCATAACATACATGTGAAGCATGTCCTCTAACACCTGATTAACTCTTTCTGTCTAGCCGTCGGTCTCAGGATGGTAAGCAGAACTGAAGTTGAGCTGTGTGCCCAATGCCTGATGTAAGACTCTCTAAAATGATGATGTAAATATGGATTCTCTATCAGATATGATGTGGTGAGGTACTCCATGTAGTCTGACAATCTGATCTAGAAACACTCTCGCCACCGATGGTGCATTGTACGTTGTGCATACTGGTGAGAAATGTGCCACCTTGGTCAACTTGTCAACTGTCACCATGATGGCATCATGGCATCGCGATGACATAGGTAGACCAACAATAAAGTCCATGGAAATGGTGTCCCATTTCCACTCAAGTATCTCGTGAGGGTACAAAAGTCCTGCTGGATGCTGATGCTCGGCCTTGACCCTCTGACACTCAAGGCATCGAGCAACATACTCTGCAACGTTGCGTCTCATCCTAGCCCAATGATATAACGGCTGCAAATCCTCATACATCTTCTTCACTCCTGAATGAGCTGCATAGGGTGCTCTATGAGCCTTAGAGAGTATCACTGTACGTAGGTCACCCGCACAGGGTACATAGATACGCTACCTATGTCTAAGCAATCCATCCAACTCAAGGGAATATCCTACGAATTTGCCCTTCAGGATCCCCTGATTCTGGATTTCCTGTTGCACCTTAAGAAACCACTCATCCCCAGGCAGATGCTGTAGAATATGCTCTCTCAAATCCACCTTCAAAGTTAGAGTCAGGATCTCGTGGCGCCTTCGACTCAAAGCGTCGATGACCACGTTCTCCTTTCCTTTGATGTAGTGGACATCAAAGTTGTACTCACATAAGAACTCCATCCAATGCCACTGGCGGGTGTTTAAATTAGGCTGAGTGAAAATGTACGATAAGCTATGATGATCCGAATGGAGCTCAAAACGTTAGCCTAAAAGAAAGTGTCTCCAACGAACAAGAGCATGAATAACAGCTGCTAGCTCTAAATCGTGAGTAGGGTAATTTAGCTCATGTGTTTTAAGTTTTCACGATTCATAAGCAATCACTCTACCACCCTGCATAAGTACAGCTCCAAATCCCTCTAGTGATGTATCCGTGCAAACAACAAAATCTTCTACCGGATCAGGAACAACTAATATGGGAGTGCTAGTAAGACGTTCCTTAAGGATCCCAAAGGCCTTCTCACACTACTCAGTCCAAGTGAATCCTTTCCCTTTTTGCTGAAGAGAAGTGATAGGATGTGCTATCCTGGAGAAACCTTTGACAAACCTATGGTAGTAACTGGCTAGTCCCATAAAGCTCCTTACTTCTGTTACATTGGTGGGTGCTGGCCAATCCTGAATTACTCTGATCTTCGATGGATCTATGGAGATGCCATCGCCAGATAGAATGTGCCCCAAATACTACACCTCTATCCTGAAAAAGGCACACTTCACCATGTTGCCATAAAGCTGATGCTCACGTAAACATTGCAATACCTGACACAAATGGTCCACATGATCCTCCTCGGTTCGTGAATAGATCAAAATATCATCTAGGAATATGATCACGAATCGATCTAGGTAAGTGCGGAACACCCCGTTCATGAGACTCATGAACACTGCAGGGGCATTCGTCAAACTAAAAGGTACCACTGTAAATTCATAATGGCCATATCTGGTTTGAAAAGTAGTTTTGTGAATATCTGCCATAGTGATTCGTAATTGGTGATGCCTAGATTTTAGATCAATTTTTAAAAACACTTTGGCTCCCTGCATTTGGTGAAAGAGATCATCAATCCTAGGTAGAGGATATCGGTTCCTCACCATCACTTTGTTCAACTGTCTGTAGTCCATGCACAGCCGAAGAGATCCATCCTTCTTTACGAAGATAACTGGTGTGCCCCATGGTGAAACGCTAGGTCAGATGTATCCCTTCTTTAATAATTCTTCTAACTGTAGTTTAAGCTCTATAAGCTCATGTGTAGTCATTCTATAAGGTGCTTGAGACACTAGTTTTACCCCTGGTACCAAATCGATGTGGAAGTCCACTTCTCTACGTGGAGGCATACCAGGTAACTCTGGTGGAAAAACATTTGCAAATTCTCTCTGGATAGGGTGTTCATCTAAGGTAGTCTCAGGTTCATCCTCTGATCTATCACTGACTGTGATAGCAAACATCTGACAACCCTTCCGCATGCAGTGCTTAAGTTACTGAGCAGATATCGTACGAGCAGTCATGGGCTTCTTTATGCCCACTATCTCGACCGGTGTGCCATGATCATCTAAGCAACTAATTGTCCTCTGGTGGTAATCTAGCTTGGCTCTATGAACCGCAAGCTAGTCCATACCAAGAACTACGCTGTAGGATCCTAATGCCATAACCCTAAGGTCACATGTTGTAATGAAAGAACCCAAGGAAATCTCACAATTTATAACAACGATATCAACTGACATCGTGGCCCCAGAGGCCAACTCAACCTCCCACCTAATGTTCTGCCTAGAAGCCACTAGTCTGCAACGTTCCACTAACGATGTAGACATAAAAGAGTCGATAGCTGCGGAATCAAATAAGATAGAGATGGGAAAATCTTCAATCATACCTACTGTCTCTATGACTGAAGCCTAGAAATCAACCTGGCAGTTTTCAACCGTTGCAAACATACGGTGGGATTTACCCATATCACCCACAGTCTGCTTGAATCCTCCTGCACGATGCTGTCCCCCTGCTATAAAACCCTGTGGGCACTCTCTAGCTAGGTGTCCAGCTTCACCGTAAACATAACAAGGGCCCTTAAACTGTACCTATACAGTCTGAGTCCTACTTGACTGCTATTGTCCTGATCTACCAATGGACCCCTGTGAGCCCCTCTACGACTGCTGCGGCCTTGCGGGTCCCACAGGTGGTCCCTGCTATCTCTAATCCCTGTACGGGCCCTACTACTACCAACCTCTATTATTTCCCCCATGTGACCTCAGCTGTGTTCTAGCTTTATGTTACTACTATGACTGCTATTGTTGTGGGGTCCTAGGAGGTAATGATGCTGAATTGAAACCTCCTCTAGGGGTGGCTGTGGTGGTCTATAGAAACTCTGTTGATACTGCTGCTATCCCTGATCCTAGAACTGAGGGCAAGAACTCTACCCCTATCCCTGAATCTCCTCAGCAATATAAGCCTTCTCGGCAGCATCACTCAAAGTATGGGGATTTGCCATCCGAACAGGTCCTGCTATACTATGGTTTAGTCCTCTGATAAATTTATGCACTAGGAGTTTCTCGTCATGGAGATACTCCGCATATCTGGATAACTCTGTAAACCTACTCTCATACTGTGCCACTGAGAGTCCCCACTGCTGTAGGTCATGGAACTTGTCTATCCGACGCTGTCTGTAATAGTCTGATAGGTATCGCGAGTTGAAGCGCTCAATAAAGGTCTCCCATGAGAGGGTGTCTAAGGAGAGGCGACGCTTGCACTCCTCAGTGCGCCACCAGGTAGCTGCTGCATCTCATAATAAGTTTACTGCCACACGGGCCTTCATGTTGCCCTTGTAGGGACGCAACACGAAGCACCTGTCTAAACTGATAAGCCAGGCCTCTGCCTCAGCTTCCTCTGTGGTTCTGATGAAAGTAGGAGTTTTCAATCTCAATATGTCCCTGATGGGATCTCCTATATCACTGTGCCCCCTGATAGGCTCATCTGCCTAATAATCATAAGGCCTAGGACCCAATTGCTATATTCGCATTGTCTCGTCATGCCTGGCATGATGTGTGGGGCTCCTGCTACGGGCCCTGTCAGCTGAATCAACCTCCTCTGTATCAGGCAACTTGACATAAGGCTCCACACATGGTACCCCTTGTAGCTCTACGCAGGGCTCCACACATGGCTCAACATGAGTCTCAACTCGTGGCTCCACGTGTGGTTCCTCTCGTGGAACATCGCGGGGCTCAACACATGGCTCTACACGTGGCTCAATTGTAGCTGATAGAAGTCTATCTAAGATAGCCTGTAAGGCCTGTAATATCTGTGGTCCCATATCAGGTGAGGCTGATGGTGCCTGTGGTACCTGAGGAACTGGTTGTGCCTGTAGAACTGGCTAAACCTATGGAATTAGTTGTTCTGGTGGGACTGGCTGATCCGGTCACATAGCTGAAGAATCAGTGCGCATTTTGGTGAGTGGAGTATGGCGGGTCAGTGTTCGCTGAACTCATCTGGGAGGCATCCTATAAAATGAGGTAATCGCTAATCAGTTTGGTTGTGGAAGTGATAATGTGCCTAAACAAGCCCAATGTTTAAGACAACTGTGCTCTGATACCAAATGTCATGCCCACATTTCACATGTGGTCACAACACGCTAACCCGCGTGTCATGTCCACATGTGTCATGTGGTCATGATACGAACTATCAAAAATTTTCCTTTACTACTTGAGATTTCTCCCTCGCACGCGTAAGCGTGCTTGGTTGCGTATGTTTATGACGATACTGTTGTTAACAGAAAAATAACCTTATGTGCGCTTTCTCCAGGTTTGGACTTTCTATCTTTGTTAGATGGTGATCACTATGTTTACGTTCGGTTTATTTTCCGCGTTTAAATTTAATTGTTAATTAGTTGGCCTCTAATTGGTTTTAACAGTTTATTTCAATATTGGCTTACATTTCTCCTTTTATTACAATCCCTCATTTATTTATTTAATTATCTATTCATATAAATAAATTGTCTCATTTTCAAAATCTACCATTTGGTAATAATTTTAACTTTGAGTTCACGGTTTCTATTACAGATCGATCTGTTGAAATTTAAATAGTAAATGTCAAAATTAATTGTCTCATTATTTCTTTAAATAAATATTTAAATAAATATATATTTTAATATTTTAATTTTCTTTTAATATATATATATTTTTATTTTTTCAATTCCCCTATCCCAATGAAATAACGATTAATTATATATATATATATATATATATATATAAAATAAATTTTCTCTTTAATTGAAACCCCACATTATTATAGCAAAAATCTCATATATATATATATATATATATATATATATATATATATATATATATTTGAATACATTTATTTTTGTTTTAAAACATCTAATCCAAGCTAGTGGAAACTCCACTTATATTTTTTTATTAGAGTATTTTATAAAGTTACAACTCATAGCATTGGGTTGAAATAACCCTAAAAACCTTAAAGTTTTTTGTGGTTTGCAGGTTAATGGGAGCGGCGGCGGATTAGGCGATGGGCGGATGAAGGGAGGTCCAAGCACGGCGAAGGGGAAGTAGTGGAGGGCGGTGGTCGCAGGCGGTGGTTTGGGGCTGCACAGGCAGCGGCGGGTGGTAGTCTGCTGGCGGGGGCAGAGGGGACCGCGGAGGCCATGGTGTGCAGAGCTTGTCAGAGGTTGCGGGGGCTCTGGTAGCTATGGCGATGGGTTGCCCGCAGGGCTTGGGTAGCAACAGGGGTGTCGGGAGGGGCGGAGCCCCACCCACATCCCACTTCGTGGGTGTGGGTGGGGCTCCGCCCCTCCTCACACCCTCTTCTTACTTATGATTCGGTGGGGGTTAAACCCCCACCATTAATCTTGTAAATTTCTGACTGTGTATTATTCGATACTACAAATTTTCACAATTATTTGCTATTTCATGATTTTTCAAATAAAATTAAATATATATATATGTACATATATATATACAAATGATCTTAATTTTAATTACAATTAAATGATAATATATTTATATCTATATAAATATATATATAGCATAAGATGTGCAAAATGTGTATATTCCACAGATTCTCATTTTAATTTAAATATATCAATAATTTAGTTATATATATATATATATATATATATATATATATATATATATATATATATATATATATATATATATATATATATATATGTCATAGGAGCTATAAATTTTCATAATTTTCTTCAATATTTCTTTTACAAATTTTACAAATACTTGAAATAAAACAGAAATAATTCTAGTTCCAAATTTACATTGTCAATTTAATTTCATCTTTACACATGTACTTTCCAATGCAATGTAGAAAATAAAACACTAAGAATCAATACAGAATAACTATTAAATCCTTCACTTCAAAACAATCATTATAATAGTCAAGAAAAATCGTTTTCGATGAAATTCTATTGCACAACTAAATCAAAACTTATTTCTTTTCCAAAAGATAAATTTACTTCTATTAAAACTTAATGAATGTATGATTTCCACTAAACAATACAATGGATAAATCTTAACTACTTGGCATACATCCACAACTAAATTTTCACAACATTATAAGGATATTTTTGCAAGAAAATAGACAAATCTACTTCTTCGATAAAATAACTTTCACTTCTTTCTTCTCACACAAGAGATATAATGAAATAATAAGAATCGCAACTAACAACTTAATAAGGGGGGATTTTCTCTCCACTCCCAAAATAACAACTTTTACAACAATTTTAAAAAGAGATGAACTCTCCTCTAAAACTCTTACAGGATGAAACTTTAATAGACCAAGCTCTCTTTACAAGCAAGGGAAATAGACATTTTCTCTAAACAAGATAAACTCCTCCAATCTTTACTACATGCTCCAAAAGAAACCTGCATGACAACAAGGGAGAAAACACCAACCAACTAGCTCTCCTCCCTACTATAGACCCGCAAGAGGGTCACCCCCGAGTTAGGGAGATCATCCACATACCCAGGGTAGAATAAACCAGTACACATCACAACATCTGAATAACAACAATCAAAGCAAACAAAATTCAAACTCCCATGGTTTTACACACAATACAAAGACTCAACTGAGGTGAGTTCAAAGGGGGTAGGGAAGTAGACTCTCTCTACTCCAAGGTGTCATTCTTCTCAATCAATTATCATATCTTATCTCATGGCCTCAAGCCAACATAAATTATTCTTTCTCATGGCCTTAACCCATCCAAATAACAATAAAAATCATAGGGATATCCCAAATAGGCTCTCAAGCCTTATAGCCCTCTAGGCTCAAAATTACCAACATGCCCTCAAGGCTTCAATATACCAAAACACAAATACACCCGAGGAGGTTCACACTTTCCCTTCCCCATACATGATGAGCATTGTCTTCCAACTGGAAGAAGCTCTTTCATACACCCAACACAAACCCAAAATAGCAAAAATAACACATAGACAACCATTACAATTCCACATTCATTCAACAAGAACAAAACATACATAGGTGAGTAAACTGGCTCACTAACCTTTTCTAGCCCAATTATGGAATGTAGTTGACGAAGAGCTCCACCCTTACTCTCCTCCTCCAAGTTCTCCTTCTTTCCACAATAATCCAACCCCCTTACCCTCTCCCTCTTCTCCTCTTTAAAACAAATTCACTGAATTATCCTTATTCCCAAGTGGCATTAAAAAACTAAACCCACTCCTTCTCCATTATCCCTAGTGGTCTTAAAACAATTAACCCCACTCAAGAGGTTCCCCACTATAGCCCTTTTCCAACATATGGAGAAATAAGATATAATAAGAAAAATAGAAATAAAAAGGAAGTGGATGACACACCACCCTTTTTATGGGGTACTCCTACCAAAAGAGAGGTACAAAGAGACAAACCACTCCACTATTGGTGGATCATGGAGTCCTTCCATGACTTGGAAGTGGGTCTAAGTGTGGATTCTACTCATCCCATTATCCCCATGCTTCCAAATTCGTCACTTAACTTCACCATGAAGTTGAAGTGACCATATGGAGGTTATCGCAAGGTTATCCTAGTCAAAAGGGTCCCTAGACCCATAGGGTATAACCTAGGGTTGATTTTAACCTAGTTAGGGCTCCCAGAGTCAAGTAAAAACACAAGAAGAGGGTCTAAAAGAAATAAAGTTAAAACAAGATTCATAACAACATTTCTTATAACACATATCACAAAATAAGTAAATCAGAAGGTAGACCTAATTCCCTTGACCCCATCCAACATTACAACATTACAACATTACAACATTTCACTATACACGAGGTTAATCTTAGTTCCTCATGGAGCTAGATCGGCTCACAAGGGATACAACATAGGGTGTGGAATGATCTCCTGTATTTGTGGTTTCGTTAGCAATACCTGCATACTCAAACTCGAAGTCAATAACACATAAAGATATCATAGCCGAAGCAATTTAAATACATGCATACCTAAACATTCTACCATATAATCATACTAAAAACATATTAAAGTTCTATTTCTAATATTATCCATTCATCATTCTCTAAAAAGCAACATCTAATTATCATTGCACAATTGTTTTCTTAAAAATCAATTAGGTTTAATAAATAAAAATTCGGGATCAACAGTCCCCCAATCATTAAAGTAATAGCAATAGTACTATAAATAGTCTCATGAACAGTAGTGAAAAAGGTAGGCCTCACAAGGTGGAAGAATGGATCATGCAGATGGAAGGAGTAATGTAGTGGTATAAGTTTATAGACATGCATGAAGTGGAAATGCATGATACACCAGTGGTAGACTTAAATGCATAGTAAGCATAGGACAGAAGTTGAAGATTTGACCAAAGTTATAGATGCATTAGCTCTTGACACATATAAAGAATTCTTTAAAATAGTGCAGTGAAAGAGGAATGAAGAGATCCTTCTTCATGCAGAACAGTTGCCAAGGAAGCTCATAGTTGCTAATTTTGAGTTGGTATTAGAGTTCATCCTATGTAGCAACTTCAAGTACTCAATATTGGACAAGAATCAAGAAGAGAAATTTGGGATTCAGTTATTCCAACATTGCTTACGAACAAGCAATCTTTCAGATGGGTAGTTGTCATGTTCCAATTTTTAACAATTTAGGAAATAATAATATTTTATGTTGTGTAGATGCACTTTTTATTTTAATTGTAATATGAGACTTTAATATTATTTATTCTTAAAATAAAAGGGTAAAAAAGGCAAAATAGGAAACCTTAACCCTAATGTTGTAATCAAACTCTTTATACAGAGAATTCACTTCATTATGTAATCATCCAACTTATCAATACAATTTATCTCTGATGAACAATTTGTTCTGCAAACTTCAGCTTCGATGAAAACCTAAGTTGAAGACAGTTGTTTGGGATGAAAACCTCCACCTTCTAGAATCTAATCTAAGGGCAGAAACTATGATGATCATTGTGGATCTAGGACGAAACCCTGATTTCCACATTTGAGGTGGTCTCAGATGGAGATTGCATTTGTGCTTCATTTGGGTTTCCTGAGAAATCCAAAATCTGCAAAATCAATCCAAAAGGGACATTACACTGGCCCCATTTTACACACTGGGCCTAGGCCGACTATACACAAGTCTTTGCACTTTGAGATTATATTTATATATAAAAAAGAATTCATCTCATTCATTTAAAAAAAGAGAAGGATCTCATTTCATATCATCAATAAGAATCCATCTATCATTCAAGAATTGAATATCATCCATTAGTCCAAGGTTCTCTCAATACAAGCACATTCAAGAACAATCATTCACATTTACTAATCTCAATGCATGTGGATCACCTAGCAATCATTCTAGAATTCATATGCATATTTGAAGTGTGTTGTCTGCGAAAATACTTTTAAATACTGCCAACTTAACAAAAAAAAAACTTGAAAGATGCAACATCAAACTTAACAAATAAGTATTATTGTTTGATTCACTTATATTTCACATTTAATTTTGTCAAATATCTTATCTATTTAACTTCTATACCTTTGTATAGAGAGAGAGAGTAAAGAAATCTTTAATTCCTTTACAGATTTTAGTTAAAACATAAATTGAAAGTCAAATTAAATGATGAAAGCGTCAATGAGTGACCGTCAAATTCCAGAATTGTGAAACCTTCCAAAGACTTGAGGCTCAAAGTCTTTAAGTCGTCGAAAACTCTAGTGGTCATCATTGCATGGAACCGTATCTGATGGGGCAGAAGCTGTGATGTGCAGTGAACCCTAATGCGCTAATCAAATACCTGCAAAACCTAGATGTGCAATTTGCTAAAATTGTGATTAGGTGCCCAAAGCTTGGATTTTAGGTGAGTAAAGGGACGACTACAAAATGGAGATACAAAGAAATGAATCGGATCTGGGTACGAATCCAGAGCGGTTCGTTCTCAATGTTAATGATAATAACCACTATGGATTGGTCTGCAAAGGATGCATTGAGGATGGTTTCTGTAGTTGATGGCAATGACAACAAGAGAGAAAGAGATCATCAGCAGACTTTGACGGCGATGAAAACACCCATGTACTGCGTCAACACACAAACTGGTGATCACCTGTTTTCTATTGCATCTCCTTTAGTACAGAGTTTTGTTGCAGTATGCATGCTACTCTATGATGTTCTTAGTGCCATTGAAATCATGAAACATTGGCAACAATTTCTTTGGTTTTATTTAGGGACTTTAAATTCTATTTTTATGGAGCTCTAGGTTTTATGAGATAGGAAATTTTCATTAATTTTATACTCGAAAATAGGAGCTCCTATTTTTTACTTCTCAAGTTTCTAGTGAATATTTTTGGGGCTGGGCTGGAAATTTCCCCACCAATATAATTTTTTTTTTCCACATTTCATGTATCTATCCCAAATCTATTATCTCAAATTTTGAGGTCATGACTACTTTAAACTATACAGATAAATTTGAATTGTTCCCAATGTAGATAAGTACATTCACATATATGACTAAGTTAAGAATATCATCACCCGAGTTCTTGATATAAAGATTGAGATCTGATTAAATTTACAAAAACCGTTCTATTGTAGGTATGAGTTAATTCTAGAATACTATGCTCTTAGTTCTTGCTTAAGACCATACAGTGCCTTCTTCAATCTGTAAATGTACATAGTGTTCTTTAGAAGGTATTTTAAAACCTTCGAGTTGTGTCATGTAAACCTTTTCAAATATAACCATTAGAAAAATGCACATGACATCGCCGTTAAGGACGTGGTTCGGTGGTCTAGTTGCTCGATTGTAGTGGCGGCCACCAAGGTTCAAACCCCCATTGGGCCAAAGGGCTCGCAGGCTTGTGCCTTCACAGGGCTAATGAACTCATGAGTTTGAACCTCCAGCATTGATGCAGACGTTCATGCCAGGTGTTAATGCTAGGGGATGAGGTCCCCCATGTTGCGGCCTCACTAGTTCATAACTCTCGTCAAAAGCATTCACAGACCAATAAAATGCACATGACATCCATCTGATAAACTATCTAATCCTATTGCGCTATAAAAAATGATATTAGTTTGATGATATCCATTTGTGCTATAGGTGTAAATGTTTAAGTTTAATCAATACCTTCTTGTTGAGTGTACCCTTTAGCTACCAATCCAATCTCTTGCTTATTAATGCTTCCATCAAATTTGTATTTAGTCTTGTACACCAACCTTATAACAACAACTTCTGTACTAGGAGGTAACTAGATCAAATCCCATGTATCATCCATTTCAATTGTTTCTATCTCATTTTTTTTTGCATCAACCCACTCTTCATTTTTTTGAGCTTGTTTAAAGCTTTGTGGCTCTTTGTTTTCCATGATTTGGATCATCAAGGCATAGTTCACTTTAGTTTGTAACATTCTTGTCTTTTCTTTTTAAATTTGAGTCCAACATAAGAATTGATGAATGATTCCTTTCTTTCCCCCTTTGATATTTATGATATTTCCTTATTTCCCAATGTTCCATGGGGACACATCCCCCCCCAAAAAACTCCATTTTTTAGGATGGGGATGTTTCAAGGACACAAGGACTTGGGGCAAACATCCTACCACTACCACCCATGACCTATGGATGTTTTTGGGAGTTCCCCCTCAAAGAGGGGATGTTTCTAGGATGTCCCCTTTATTTTTGGTCTTCTTGGAGACTCTGCCTGACATCCCAAGATGCTCAAGGGATTCCTAAATGTCTCCTAACCATCCCTAAGACTCGCAGACATCCCCCACAACAACTGAGGCAAAATGATTATTTTTTGAATTATATATTTTTTTTATCTTCATGGTAGTAACTCTAACCCTAATGGTCTATGGGCCTTACCCACACCCTAAGAAGTCACAAGAGTGAAAAAAATCTAAATGAGAAAGGCTAAAGGCTGCAAGAGTGAGAGTATCAGGACAGGAAAAGTAAGGACTTGGTATTATAAACACATAGTGATAAAATTGTGAAATTGCATGCCCCTTAACCCCATTGGGGGCATCACCCCCAAATCCTTGCAAGGGGCACCACCCCTTGACTCCATTGGGGGCTCCACCCACAGACCCCCACCCACCACCATCTTGCCACATCCCCTTGCCATCCCCAAACTTAGTCCCTTGGTCTCCTCATCCCTAAAACTCATCCCCCATTCCCCCGTCCCCCCATCAAGAGACTTTGTGGAGCATAGTTATTTCCTCACTTGAAGATTCAAGTTCTTCTTCTTCATCAACTACATTAATCACAATTTGGTTTTCCTTTGTTTCATTTTTCTTAATGTACATATTTATTTCTTCTTTAAATATCACATCTTTGCTTATCAAGTTTGTTTCTTTCTTAATAGATCATAAAACATGTATGTTTTAGTTTTTGGTCCATACCCAAAGAAAATGCATTTTAGGCTTTTATCATCAAACATATACTTTTTTCTTTTGGTATGCATACATAAGCAACATACCCAAACACCTTTAAATGATAAATTTTCAGATTAGTTCTAAACCATTCCTATTGAAGAGTCATTCCTTTAGTTGCTTTTGTAGAACTCCCATTTAGAAGATATAATATTGTATATACTAGTTCTATCTAAAATTGATATCTAGATTCTTGTAATTCATCATACTTGACATCTCAACAATGGTCCTTTTTTTCCTTTAAGCAACTCCATTTTGTTGTGGAGTGTAGGAAGTAGTGAACTCTATCTTTATTCCATGATTTTTGCAAAAATATAGAAACTTATTTGATTTATGCTCACCTCCATTATCTAACTTGATTAATTTGATCTCACTCTATTTTTCAACCAACCTCTTAAATCCTACAAACTTATTAATACTTCTAAATTTGTGGGCAAGCAATATACCTAAGTTTTTCTTGAGTAATCATCAACGAAGTTTAGAAAATAGTTTGACTTGTTCAAAGAATGTGTTTCCATGAGACAATACAAATCCATATGAATTACCTTAAGAGATTGTTTAGCTCTTCTTCATTTACCAATTAGACATCTATCTCTATGTTGTTTGCCAACAATATACTCCTCACACACTTTTTTTGTTTCTTTAATGAAAAGTAGTCCTTCAACCATATTTTTTTTTTTACTAAAAATAAACCACTAAAACTAAGATGCCCATATCTTTGGTGTTAGATTGTAATTTAATTAATTTCACTAGTTTTTAATGCTTGGTTTTCTTGAGTAAAATAAAGAGGAAACATCCTATTACCTATAATCTATGTTCTTGAAACAACTAAATTCCTTTTTAATTTATCTCTGATTATGCACTTATCTTCATTAAAAGAAAGTCACTCGATAATTTTATTCTAACATTTGTCTAGATAGATAACAACTTCTTTTTGAGTGTTAGAACTATTGGTGCTATATTGATATGCTTTACTTAATCATCTTTAGTTGTAACTATAGTAGCACCCTTGCATTTCATCCCATGAGACTAATTATCTCCTAATACCATTCAGTTGTTATGCTTTTCATCTAAATTGATGAATACATTCTTAATAGATGTCATATGAGAAGAACATTCAGAATCAATGTACCATACACTATTTTCACTTGCATTTGTATTGAAATAGGAGATGAACATTTTTTTTAAACCTTCAATAGTATTATGAACACTTTTTTCAATTTTAACTATTTACTACAACATTCTAGTTCATAGTGACCAAACTTATTACAATGAAAGCATTGGACATTCTACCTTTAAAATATTACCTCTTCCCTTAAAGTTAGATTCACCTTTAGATTCATTTTGATTGCTAAGAGTCATCTCTAGAATCAATTTTATTATGGTTCTAAGAAAATTTGTTTCTTTTATCTGGTAGACATGCTTTAGAGAAAAATGTTTGTCTAACAAAATTCCACTTAGTTTATTTATTGTCATAGTTGTGAGATCTATAGAAATTTCAACTATACAAATGACATCATAAAACATGAGAATGCTGCTCCTTAAAACTTTCTCTATGACATGTTAGCCACATCTTTAGCTAAAACCTTCATTTGACTACCCAAACCTTTCACTTTTGTCAAAAAATATTAAGAGATTCACTATTAATTATTTTTACATTTAAAAAAAAATCCTCAATATTTGTAATTTTGTAGTTTGTGCATTTTAATATGCAATTAATGAGTATTGCTTGCTTTGTGCACTGAATAAAAAACAAAGCTTCATTATTTTTTTCCATAGTTGCTTTATCTTCTTTAACTTTATTGTAAATCATTTAATGCATTTAAATTTGCTAGTTCTACATATCCTGGTATAATCTCTTATAAATCTTTAGATCTTAGTAGAGTCTGCATCTTGGTGCACCAATAAGTAAAGTTGCACCCTTTAAAAATGAATTAACATACCAGAGGTCACATTCCCTACAATATTTGCTATCACAAAAAAATTGGATACAATAACAACAAAAAAAATAGAACACAGAGCTTTTGAGAAACACCTCAATCAAACAGTCCACTAATCCCTTAAAATGGGACCTACACCTAAAAAAAAATTATATTATTTATTCTTGATGGTGGCCTTCTTAATACACCAGGCACTCAAAAATTTTGTAAACTCTTATACAATTTCATTACCTCTAAAGGTTCAAGCTTCCCAAAAATGCTCTGAAATAAACCTGGCTGCAATACAGCAAGTGGATCTCTCTTCAGATTTTGAAGAATATATAGACTTCACTAAAAAAACACAAAATATTTCAAAACAACTCCCAGAAAAAAAAGAGAAAACATAGGACACAGATCTCCTTGATATTTGCAGGCAAATGTCCTAGCAAACCATAGTAGCAGTCTCTTCTTTAATTTTTCTTTCCCACTAACAATGGTGGCTGCATTATCTTAAATGACAGCACTGCACAAGTTTCAAATGGATTCTTCAAACCAATCGTTGATTTATTATATTCCTGCAGCCACACCAATCGTTGATTTATTATATTCCTGCAGCCACATCCCAGATATAAACCAGCAATAGAAATAAAAATAGTAATAAAATCTGAAAATCATACATAGCACAGATATTCAAAGCCCCAATTGCCCACAATATAAACCAGCAATAGAAATATAAATATAAATAATCTGAAAATCATACACAGCACAAATAATCAAGCCCTAATTTCTATATATTAAAAAAGAAAAATTATTTATTATTTATAAAATTATACAATCAACCAAATGGAAAAAACTACATAAAAATACATGCAATCTGCACAATAACCATTATTTCTTATGTAACTCCATAACACATCCAAATTGAACTTTCCAGAGAGGGCCTCCCTCTGCCACAAGAATAAAAATAATAATGTCAGTGTGAACTCAAATCATAAAAATCAGGGGAAGAAGGACCAAGTTGAACTTTCCAGAGAGGGCCTCCCTGTCCATTTATAATAGAAATAATAATGTCAGTGTGAACTCAAATCATAAAAATGTCTGCATTCCTAGCAGTGTCGAGACTCCAACAACTACTTCAACTTTAACAGATTCCTCAATCGCCGCTTATTCTGACTTGCTTTCTTTCTCACCGTGTTTATCTCAATTCGGCGATTTTTGTGGGCATATGCAACTCGTACATAACAACAGAAATGATAACGATGGTTATTTTCCTTACGATGAAACTCAGCGCTATTCTGGATTTACAAGGCAACAGCGACTCCACTTGGCTGCATTGTAAACCCAAAGTGAGGCCAATTTGGTAAGTTGTGATTTGTAGATTTTGGGTTTTGGACCTGCAAATTAGAGGTGGAGTTCTGAGTCACTATTAAGTGAGGCCATTGATTCATTAAATTTATAAAATGTTCGCTCTATTTAAATATCATTTCGTTTGGGAACTTTTATAAATTTTGAAGTGGTAATTTTCGAAAATTTCAAAGTATTTTTGAGATTTGCTTAGAATTGTTTATTTAAATAGCACTTAATTTGATAATATTTAGACTGTTTGAAGTAAGTTTTAGAATTTTTAAGTGTTCAGAATTTTTAGCTTTGTTTAAATAATCGACATTTTTTTAATTTTTAAGAATTTTTAAGTATTATTTAGTTTTTAAATTTTCTGAAGTATTTATAATTGTGTATTATTAGTACCTGCTTTTGGTTGGTACTATTGCAATGAGTTCGCACTTATCTATTTATTAATCTATTGATTGCAAACCAATCAAAAGATAGGATTATTTTTCTTGTTGGACAAATTTGATTTAAATTTGTACTTTTCCTATGTGAACATGATAAATTTTTAACAAAAAATTATTTAGAAATGATTTATCTTTATTGTCATTGGCTGAAAAAAAATGACCTCTTTTCTGCAGATTGTCGGGTTGTCGAGAGAGTGCAACAAAAAACTATAAATGCGGAGGGAATTTTGGTTTGAGGGAGCACGTGGCAAGTAAACAAATTTTGAACACAAATTTTGTCTCCCACTAGTTAAATCATGCCTAAATGGATAGCGATTAATTTTTTTAGCTAAAAGTAATTTAATTTTAATTTAGTTTCTAGGGTTCTACACATTTTATTTTATGTAATTAGATTATTTATTTTATTTAGTCAAAACTTTAAAATCTATAGTATCATGAATTTAATTACATTTTTTATTTTATTTTTCAAACTTAGAATATTTTAATGTATTTTAAATTATAAAAGTATTAGTATTATTACATTAATTAATTATTTATTCATTATAATCATTATTATTATATTATTTAAATATTTAATATTTAATATTTAATTTTAAAAATTTATATTTAAATTTTAAGTGAAAATATGAACATTAAATATTTAATACATAGGAAAAAACTTCCTATTATATTAAATATACACCATAATTATTTTTTATTTTTTTATAAAACAATAGTGACAAGAGTTTAAAGACTAGTTTGTTACTTTGCTTGTATTTAATTAAATCTTTCCAGTGTAAATATTAAATTAAAATTAATGAATTTAATTTATTATTTACAAACCTAAAACATAAATCAAAACCTATTTGTAACAAATTAAAAATATTAAAAACTGGTGCAGTTCACCTAACTATTACCGTTCAACTACCCAAACCGCTTTTACTCCAAGATTTTATAAATACCCTACATTTCCCAAATCAAAATTATGACGAGACAATCTACCAGGTTTTGGTACATTTATGGAGATATCTCCATTTGCAGGTGTTGCAAAAATATTTGAATTTTTTTTAAAATTATTTTTTAGTTCACAAGCCTTTTAGCCCTGTAATGTTCTGTTTTCCAGCTTGATCTTTTACAGTTGACCGTTGGCCTATTCCGAAGACCCGTAGGTTACTCGGAGGTTGAAATTGGGGTTTCATGTTTTGGTGGTTACTTTTGTTCGTGGAACGTGGTTTGGTTGGCGGTTTCTTTCTGGGTTTTCAGAGAGCTTTGCAGGGATGTGTTTTTCTTGACATTTAGGAATTTAATATTTTTAGTAAGTTTGGGATTGGCACCAGAATGGGATTTTGAGAGTGGGGTTGGATTCATCTTGTCAAGACCTTTCCAACGAGCTATAGATCATTGGTTTCCGACATCATCTTGGCCTCCGTTTTAAAGTCCGTAAATTAAACTTTATTATTTAATATTGGACCTTGGTGCCTAGGCTCAACGACTTAATGTTGAGGTTGAAAAAAGAATTGAAGAGGATTATATTATTTTCCTTCTCATGTTTTATCCCATATGCAAGAGGATTTTAGAGACTCCTAGTTGGAAAAGTATAAAAGGAGGAAGAGTGCTCTCATTTCGGCATCTGAAATCTTGATAATGTTATGTTGTTGTAATGGTTCGGGGACTGCTTTGAGGAATGAATGCCTCCTAGCCTGGGCTCACTTCGTGCTTGAGAGATAACACCTAGGGAGAGGTTTGCTGATAGTAGTGATTTTTGTAGTGAGGTTTGCATTGTAGCTTGAGTTCTATTTGTAGTTCAGTTATTTGCATTTTATGTCATTTTTAGAGTTGCTGATAACAGGGCTGAATCTGTAGTTTCATTCATAAATCTAAAAATAAAAATACATTTGTTCTAGGTATTTCATATTTCCCTTTGTCTATGCTAGGTGCCCCATTGTGCCAATTTACAGATTTTATTATAAAGAATCTAATTTTTCTAGAAGGAAATCGCCCTGCTTGCCAGGTCGCCCTCTTTGGAGTGCATTGGAAAGTGTGCTAAATAAATACTTGGGTTTAAGAGTGGTCTCTGGTGTGTAGCTTGGTCGCCATTGTCATAGGAGTGCATTGCATCAGATTTGAGGTCATTTGGTTGAGAAATGAGTGAGGTGTGAGCATTTTTGTAGGGTTTTATGTTGCTGGTTTTGTCTTTTCAAGTTGTTGATTTATCATTTCAGTTTGCTAACTTCTATCATTTGAGTTGGGTTGGAAGTCTCTAATTATTGTAAGCTGATCAGTAGTACTGTCAGCACTTCATACTTCTTCTCATATTTGCTTTATAATACTTTGCATCTCCGTCATATGGTAGCTCCAATTCCACTTCGGGTTGGAAAGCACATTCTTGACGTCATGTTATTTCAGCATAATAGTGGTAGGGATCCTCTGACCACATGGTCGTCGACATCTGGTGCATTCTTGGTTAGAGTTCTTTGTATCAGCATTGCATCAAGACCCTCTGACCATATGCTCGTCATCATCAGGCGCATTCTTGGTTAGAATTCCTTTATCAACATTGTATAGAGACCCTCTTACCATATGCTCGTCACCATCAAGCACATTCTTGGTTAGAGTTCCTTTTTAGCATTGCATAGAGATCCTCTGACCATATGATCACGCCATCCTGGTGTACATTCTTGGTTAGAGTTGAATTATGCATCACTTTGGTTTAAGTGCTAACTTCAACGATTGTGTATTGCTCTGCTTATTGTAATTGGAAAAGTGAAAAAATTGGCTTGGTATATTTCAAGCCCCTTTATCCAGTAGTATCATTATCTTTGCTATAACTTTTTATAGTTCATAGTATATTAAATTAGATTTTATCTATTCCACTGTGCTCATGCAGGTTTTTAAATTGATTTGGGTTGGTGCAATGGTTAGTTTCTTGATAGTCTTTTGTATGTGAACAATATAGTGTTGCGAAAAAATTTGAATTTTTTTAAAATTGTTTTTTGGTTCACGAACCTTTTAGCCTCTTTATCTAGTAGTATCATTGTCTTTGCTTTAACTCTTTTACAGTTCATAGTATATTTAATTAGATTGTATCTATTCCCTTATGCTCGTGTAGGTTTTTCAATTGATTTTGGTTGGTACAATGGTTGTTATTTACTTCATTGGCTCAACAATTTCTTGATAGTCTTTTGTATGTGAACATTATAGTGTGTGAACATTATAGTGCTTTAAAAATTTTCTCATGACAAATTCACTCCAGGTAATGAGCTTGTGCCAAGGAAACTATAAGCATGCATGTTATTAACTAGTTATTAATAATTCTTTTTAAAACCAATGAGAACTGAAATAATTTTTCTATCTAAAAAATATTTAGCTATTGCTATTGTATAGATGCAAATATTATAACAAATTAAAAAATTATTTTTCTTTAATCTAATTGGCAAAAAACCTTTACATGATAAGGGTGATTAATGTGCATCCATTACAATAATGGAGGTAATATTGCCTTATGGAAAGGGAGTGGCAGTTAATATATTGTTTTATTTATGTTTAATAATATTTTATAACTATATTTTATTAGGGTTTTATCAAATCAAATAAAAAAGGGAAAAGTGTACAATAAGGAAGTGCATTATATTTTTAAAATTTTACTCACTATATTTAGGAACATGGCATCACTTGATTTAAATATTTTTCATCACACTAAATTTTTAACTGTTGAGTAAATAAGTAAATAAAATTGAAATCCCCAAAATAAAAGTATTTTTCATGACACTCTAGATTTTTAACTGAGTAAAAAAAATTAAAATCCCAAAAATAACCTAATTTCGTAAAATAAAATAACACTAAAATTTTTCTTTACAAAGCATGCATATTTTTATTTATGGGTTTCTATTCACAACTATTTTATAAAAAAATTATTAGGGTTTAAATTTGTTTTATAACTATACTTTAGGGTTCTACTCATAAATAACCTAATTTCACTAAAATATTTCTTAACTATTCATTTGATCTTAACCATTGATGTCTAATTAAATGGAGTTCAACCACATACTTTTATTAAATGAATGCACCCAAAATTATTACTAAACCACAATATTACATTAATTAAAATAATTAAAATCATGTTCTCTAAAAGTACTTACTATTATTACTTAAATAAAAAATTAAGTGACTAAGATAAAATACTGTAGTGATGTAAATATGAATATGTTATTGTTATTATATTATGTAATTGTTCTTCAAACTTGCAATATTTTAATACATTTTAAATTGTAATAGTATTCAATATTATTACATTTTAATATCTTAGGCCACACTATTATTATATTATGTAATTATTCTTCAAACATACAATATTTTAATGCATTTTAAATTGTAATGGTATTCAATATTATTACATTTTAATATTTTAGGAAGACATTTCAAATCTATCCACACCTAGCTAGGGTTAGGGTTCTCCACATTTTATTTTATATTATTTTTGGGATTTCAATTTCATTTAGTCAAGAGTTAAAAATCTAGGATTTCAATTTTATTTAGTCAAAAGTTAAAAATCTACATTATCACAAAAAATATTTTGCCATGTTATTACATTTTTTATTTTATTCTTCAAACTTACAATATTTTAATGCATTTTAAATTATAAAAATATTAGTATTATTACATTTTAAGGAAATATTTGTGTTATTTAATAGACTTTGTAAAAGTTTAGTTTTATAGTTAGGAAATATTTTAGTCCTATTTTATTTTTACCAAATTAGATTGTTTTTGAGATTTCAAATTTATTTACCCAAGACATTTCAACACTCTTCAAAAATTAAATTTTCAATTATTGGAATGCAATTTGCTATACAACCAATACCTAATCAACAAAAAAATTACAACTAAACAAATACTATATACAACCAATAGCTAATCAACAACAAAAAATTACAACTAAACAAATACTATAATAACAACACTACAAGGCAAGTACTATGTGGCACTTGGTTAATATAGTTTTAATTTGGTTAATTTAAAAAAAAATTGAAGTAGTAAAATAATTGTAATTTTGATTTTGGATTTTTAATGTCTAAAATTATAGTTCTTTTAGTTTTTTATTATCTCATACACATAAAAACAAAAGAAACAATTTTATATTTTTTTAAATTATATTTAACAATCCAATCTATTAATGTTTAAGTATAATTATATATGTTTCTAACAAGTGCCATTGCAATAAATCAAATAATACTCAAACTCAAACTTGGTGATACAATAGTAGCTCTTCCTCCACATAATTCACTCTCTTAGAATATTTGACAAGAAGAAAGAAGAGGTACTTGTTAATTAGCTGATAAAAAAAAATTCACGCGGGCAAATTTTCTAAAGTGGGTTGTTCCTATTGGTGTATTCCTTGAACCTGCTATGGGTGCAAGTGCTAGTTATTATTCTTCTAAATAAACCTATATATTGTAGGAGATTTGATATCTCAAAATATTTTTTGCTACACAAAAAGATAAAGTAGAACATGGAATATGATAGCTATCATTGACTCATAAATAAATTTAAAAATACAAAATAATCCAAGTTCATCCCATGCAAAGATGTGTTCCTCTTTCAAAAACTCATTATCATGGCTTAAATTTGATGGTTGACCTTACTTGTGAAGCAAGTTTTGTATAACAGTTATTCATTTGAGGTTGCCCTTTAAACATTAAGACATATATTATTATAAATAAAATTATATATAGACTAAAAATATATATTAGAATAATTCTATATAAATTTTGATGGTTTATCCAAAATCTCCCCTTTTATATGATACAATCTTCCTAAAACTCTAATAATTATATTTTATGTCAAAAAAGTTTAAAGCCATACAACCATCAAATTTAGACCCTAGTACTAACACATACATTTCCATCTTTGAATTGTAAATAACAAAGTAGAACATATATTCAATTAAGAGTAAATTAAATAATTCATTTAGAGAACTAAATGTTTTATTTAACTATTTTAACACTAATTAAAATCAAACCATAAATTGATCATCATTCAATTAGAAGTTAACTATTGTGTTTACCCTCTACAAAATTTCCATTATAATATTTAACACAAAATTTTAGTTGACATGAATTTATAATATCACCACAATTCAAATACTTATAGAAATAGACATAATAATATGAATAGATTAGATTAGTTATAGATGCATAGAAGGGGAATGTCCTTCTGGTTCCCACTAGCTTAATGGCCACACTAATGGGCTGAATAGCAGGGTTGTTCTTAAATATCTTCCACTTCAACAGTCAAAGGTTAATTTTGGCCAATAAAAATAAGATAAATATTTACCACTTTTTGTTGTGAATGAAGTGTAAAATCACTATTGACTATTTGACCATTGAAGTGGATGATATTTAAGTAGCGTAGAATGACAACAGCCTTGTTGAGAGACCTGTCATCATTGGTAAAAAAATCTTTAAATTTATCAATGATCACCACATGACCGTCCATAGCAGTTACTGCTCTGGCCGGTTTCCAATCACCCTAGAAATGTGAGATAAGACCTTGAAGCTTTGGCAACCGGCGGTATGAGGTTGACTGGGGATACCGCAAGCGTCAAATACAAAGGAGTGAGAACGTTAACTTTAAGCCGAAGGGTAATGCAAAATTAGAAGACAATTTGAACATGAATTTGTCAAACAATTTGTCAATAAGAATTCCCTCAATTCCCTTAATTTCCTAAACCCTAATCCCTCAATTGTAAACCCTAATCCCTTATCCCTAAACCCTAAACCCTATCCCTAAAGCCTCAATGCTCAACCATTAAACCTTAAATCCTAAACCCTATCCATAAACTCTCAACCCTCGACACTATACCTTAAACCCTAATACCTCAACCCTAAACCCTAATCCCTCAATCCTTATACCCTTAATACCTCAACCCTTATCCACCCCTCTCATCCCCTATCTGCCTCACCCCCATCTATCCCTTGTCTCTCTCACCCCTCTCTCCCTAGGTTATAGGTCTCTCACTTGTATATCTCTCACAGTTCTCTAGATATTTCCCTTCCTCTCCACCTCTCTCCCTCCTCCTTACCCATCTTTCCCTTAAGTTGTCATCTTCACTCTCTCATTTTATTATATCTCTCTCCTCACCTCTCTATCTCTCACCTTTGTCTCCCCCTACCTCTCTAGCTCTACCCTTTCTACGTCTCTCTGTCACTCCTTGTCAGCCTCTCCATCTGTCCTTATCCATCTAGGTCTCTCACTTAACCCTAAACCATAAACGTTATCCCTAAAGCCTCAACCCTCAACCCTTAAACATTAAATCCTCAACCCTATCCCTAAACCCTCAACACTATACCATAAACCCTAATCCCTTAACCCTTAACCCTAAACTCTATCCCTAAAGCCTCAACCCTCAACCCTTAAACCTTAAACCCTAAACCCTCTACCCTTGACACTATACCTTAAACCCTAATCCCTTAACCCTCAGCCCTAAAGCCTTAGCCCTCAATCCTTAAACCTTCAACCCTAAACCCTATCCCTAATCCCTCTACCCTTGACACTATGCCTTAAACCCTAATCCCTCAACCCTTGAACCCTCAATCCGTCAAACCTTAAACCCTTAAACACTAAACTCTCAACCCCTAGATACCTTTAAACCCTTAACCCTTAAACCCTATACCCTATACACTTAACCTTGGACACTCAACCTTGAACATTATCTCTCATGCTTCAAACCTCTACCCTATACTTAGGCCCTAAACCCTTAACCCTATACTTATGCCCTAAACCTTCAACCCTCATCCATATGCCTTATGTACCCTCATCCGAAGGTTAATTTTGGTGAATAAAAATAAGACAAATATTTACCACTTTTTCTTGTCAATGAGGTGTAAAATCACTATTGATTGTTTGACCATTAAAGTGGATGATATTTAAGTAGAGTGGAATGGCAGCAGCCTTCTTCAGAGACCCGTCATCATTGGTAGGCAAATCTTTAAAGTTATCAATGATCACTACATGACCGTCAATAGCAGTTACTGCTCTGGCTAGTTTCCAGTCACCCTAGAAACGTGAGATAAAACCTTGAAGCTTTGGCGACCGGTGGTAGGAGGTTGACTAGGGATACCGCCAGCGTCAAATAGAAAGGAGCGAGAACGTTAAGTTTAACCTGAAGGGTAATGCAAAATTAGAAGACTACTGAAGATGGACATTGGAGATCTAAAGGTGGGCGCTGGCGCTGGGCAGTCAATTTGAACAATGTGAATTTGTCAAACAATTTGTGCGCCTCCCTTTCTGCTTTTCTGCTTTGACTCAGACTATGCTGGCAAATACAGGTCAGCAATAATTCAAAATATTAATGTAAGCACATTAGAGAGGTACTAAAATTTAAAATAAATGATAATTCTCTGTTTTATGCAAATTCTACTCTAACCTTGCAGCCTTTGGTAGGGAATGCAACTGCAACGCGGTTCATACATAGCCCATTGTTTTTTTCTTTTTCCAAAGCAGCCCATTGAGTCATTGTTTGGAGGCAGCTACAGTTCATTGAGGAGTTGTTGGGTTTCATCAGAGTCAAATTTTGATTCTACTTCTTTTTGATGACTCGCAGTTTGTTTCAACAGTTGTTACTTTTTCTTGTTGTATGCAAATAGGAATCTCATTAACCAATCTCTTTCTTATTTGTAACATAAGCACAATGCCAATTGTAACATCATAATAGTAACATTTAATGTTACATATATGATTACAGTCTTGATGCTGCAAATGATTGTCATAGTTATATTTAATGCACTATCATTATAAAGTGCCACAATTCAAGGGGGAACAAAATATTGAGTCACAAGGGGGTATTTAGAGTCGTGTCTTGTGTGCACTTCCATTTCTCCCTCAATATTTCTTTCCACATCTTAAAACGAATCTGCAAACAATCTAAGCATGGAGCCAAATCGTCCTATCAAACCTCTAACACCCTTTAACTATCATGATTGGAAACTCAATATTCAACTTATGCTAAAGGATAAAGGGTTATATAGAGTGACTATAGGCACAGAAAAAGAGTCAAATGCTATCAAAGATTAAAAAAAATGGTTCAATAAGTGTGACCAGGCCTTCAGATGCTTATGTCTAAATCTACCTCCTAAACTTTTATTCCATGTTCAAACCTTGAAAACACCCAATGAGGTATGGCGAACCTTAGAAAAACTCTTTGGGAAGGTTGATGACTTAAAAAGTCATGCATTAGAAAATGAACTCCTTAGTTCTAGCCCTAGAGATTTTGATACCGTAAAAGCTTATTTCACAAAGTTTAGATCATTGAAATTGCAATTAAAAGAATGTGAGATAGATAAAAATGAAGATCAACTCATTCTTTCTATGCTTTCCAAGTTAGGTCTTGAATATTTTGTCTTTGTATCTTCTTTTTATACAACTAAAAGAGCTTTTCGTGCTTCATGGAAAATGCCTACTTTGGATGAATTCATTGTTGAGTTAACAAGGGAATAGGATAAATTGATACAAATGGGTGCCATGAAGAATTACAAACCACATGCTCTTGTTGGTGGAAATTGGGGAAATACCAAAGGAGAAAAACAAAAGAACAAACAAATTAAGAAAGATAAGAAAGCTGAGTCTTCAAAATCAAACACTCAAAGCTTTTCAAATCAAGGCAAAGAAAAAGCTAAGTGTACATATTGCAATGAAATTGGGCACACTAACAAAAAATGTTTGAAGAAGAAGATCAATCATCTGACCAATCTTCTTGAAAAGCATAATATAAAGGATCCTAAATCTAATCAAGAGTCATCATCAACACTAGATACAACACCAGAAACATTTAGGGGTCATGCTCTTTTTGCATCTATAGTCTCTAAATCTAGAACATGGATTCCTGATTCTGGAACCTGACATCACTGCCACCATCTCCTATTGCTACATCAGAGTTTAGAGTTGCTTCATAGAAGGCTTCTAGAGATTCTTCACAGCAAGATTATCATGCCTTTGGGTATTTTGTATAGAGTCTAGTACATTTTCTTATTTTTCTCTTTTGGGGGGTAGGTTTTTTTTCCCATTGGGTTTTCTACCTTTCTCCACTTATGAGAGTTTTATTTGTACATGGGTACCTAAAATAGCCTTGATGCCAAGAGCCATCTTTGTTGGCTATATTGGTTTTTGTCTCCTTGATTAGATTTAAGGGGGGGTTGTTCCCACAGGGTTTTTCCTCTTTCCTCTCTTAAGGATTTTATCTCCTTAGTTAGACTTAAGGGGGGGTGTTAGCGTCAATTTCTCTCCATCAGTTTTCATAAGCTAACTAAGAACAACAATCAGTTTCAGTTTGTTAGTTTCCTGATTTCTTTCCTTGCTTTTGGTCGATGATTTTCATGCAAACTAAAGCAAACAACAGTCTGCCCCTAATTTTCCTCCTGAGATTCTTTTGCTATAGAGGCTTTATATGTATAAATTTTTGCATTTGATAATATGAAACAATGTAGAACTTAGTTAATGCATTTTCCTCTTTTCTGTGCTTGATTTTTATCTCTATAGATCTGGAAAAATCTATAATGTAGAATTTTGCCATCACACCAAAAGCATGTACTTTTGGTGTGATGGCAAAAATCTACATGGTATCAGAGCACAAGTCATTGGTTTGAGTCTCTACCCTTCGTCTATGTAAGCTTGGCTTATTGATGTGGTACATAGTGGGTACAAATCCCACATGGTACGTGGTTGTATCTGGCTCTATCATGTTGGGGGATGTTGGCATAGAGACTATATCGACGATGAGATCCCTCTCCACCACTAGTACGTGCTTTTGGTGTGACAGAAAAAATCTACAAGTTTGCAGATAGCAATTTTAGACTTATTCCCAATTGATATACTACTGGGCTATTGATTTGAGATTCATTGCATCATTATTTTTACATTGTTTCAGCATCAAACACTCATTTATAGTATTACTGATTTGAAACTACATGCCAAACATGATGTGATATGCAACAATAAAGTCATCATAGCCAAGTTTTAAAACAAAACTATTCTACACCTATGGCTTCTATTTACATCTTTAATTGCACAACATCCTCTATTATTGGTATACTTATAGACACATTTTTATAAATATAGGGATGCATTTTTATTTTCTATGGAGTGTGTAAAGTTTTATCATGTCATATTATTTTTTCCCTTTATAAAATTGATTATTGTTCATCCATACTTATTAGATACACTTATGACTTATATGCATGAACTTAATGATCATATGAATTGCAATATTGATGAGCATTATTCTAGCATATATTTATCATATGAGTTATCTATGCACAACATTACTGTATCTAGTAATAATATATGTTTTTATGTTATGATAGTAATAAGCCTTTAGATGCATGTGATTTAGATGAGTTATCTAATATTATACATGATGATCCTTATGATGATGTTGAATTTAAGAATATTTGTGCCTCACATACTCTTTTTTCAAATGATTGTTTGTGATGAAAAAATATTAGTTAATCATGTTAGATGTGTCAATTCTATATTGTCTTTACATAATAATATTATAAGTCTTTTTATCAAGAATTAAAAGATGATTATGATGGTTTTTACAAATGCATCTTTTTATGTGAAAACATTTTTACTTGCTAATTATAAGCACATAGATGATGATACCATTTTGATTAGTGAGTTTAGATTGAATTTAAAGGGTAGAGTTTTACCATCTAACAAATCTTGTATTTTTTACTCCTCCTTTACTCTCTAGTCAATGATTTTATTGAATATTTTTCTAAGCCTAGATATGAAAGTAAGGATTTAGATAAGATCCTTTAAGATGTATCTTTTGATCCAAATCCATCAATTAATATGGCTTATTTTGCTGCTAGGCTAGATTCATTTGATTTTATAGGACATACACATCAAAGGAACTAGCACATGGCCAAAAGGTTAATTTCCCTTCTCCTAATCATCCTCCTAGCACACCTAATATTCCTACTATGCCTCAAGATAAATTCAAAATGAAAGAGTACAACATCGACCAACAAAAACAAAACACTCAAGCTAAGATTTATTTAGGGGACTTAATTCACGCATTGCATTTTTATAGAAAAATAAGGAAGTCAACTTTCCAAAAGATTTAAGTTGCATCAAATTCTAATTCATGAAAACAATGAAGGAAGGTGGAAAACAATGAAGGAGGACTAAAGATGAACCCCCCATCACCCAAGGACAACTTCCTTCATCCCAAATAAAAAATTTAGTCTCTTGCAAGTAAAGAAAATGTGAAAACCTGTATGAAAAAAAAGTCCTCATCCAAAGAGAGAAAACATGAAGAGGATTGAGAAGCCTTCCCAAAAAATGTTTTTGAAAGATTAGGAACATAAAGAATGCCATTGAAGCACAAAGAAGTTGCGAACAACTACTATATTGTTGAAACAAAAGAACCTCCACTAAAATTAGGGTGAAGATAAAAATCAAAGAGGCACAAATCTAAATGAGTGAGAACAACACTACTTGACAATGCAAGATGGCAACAAGGGAATAATTTGATAGTCAAAGATGTAGATGGTACACCAAAAGGTACCAATAGTTTCAAGTGTTGGCATAATAGTGACAATGGTATTACATTGTTAGTTAAATAAAGTAATAGTTAGTTTATAGTTAGATATAAATAAATAAATGTTAGTAATAAATTAGTTTTGGGAAGTTAGGAAGTTATTTCCCGTAGGAAGTTTGTATGGGAATAATTGTGGCTTTAAAAGTCAATGTACTGCATTATAACAATCATCTGAATGACATTAATAGATTATTTTATGTTTTGATATTATTGTGCCATGACGGTGTAGCAATCTACATTTTGCCCTACCATATAAGGTATCAGAGCTTCCGCAATGTGAGGAAGGCATGATTTAGTCTGTTGCATCCATTTGATGGAAATAATGGAGTAGCAAATATTTCTACAGAATCATATGTGTTTTCGTCACGGTAGTCCAATGCTGGAACTTTTCAATATTTTACAATGTTTTTCTTATCAGAGTAGGCATTTCGCTGAGGCGTAGTTTCTGGAGGCCGTGGGTTTTCCAGCACCTGCACTGAGGAGAATACATGGAGACCACCACATCAGTTTCTACAAACCCTCGCATGGTGGAAGAGGTTTTTATAGATTTTAGGCCCCGCCGAGCTGCCATTGTTCAGGCTCTTACTTTTGAAGTAGACCACTTTGATTCATTGTGTGATCTGGAGAAAGATGATCTATGCTTGTATGGATATCCTAATGATTCTTGGGAAGTAAACTTGCCTGCAGAAGAAGTCCCACCAGAACTTCCAGAGCCTGCTTTGGGTATTAATTTTGCAAGAGATGGTATGCAACAAAAGGATTGGGTTTCCTTGGTTTCTATGCACAATGATTCTTGGTTGCTTGTTGTTGCTTTCTACCATGGTGCTAGGCTTAACCACAATGATAGGAAACAACTTTTTACTATGATAAATGATCTCCCAACTGTATTTGAGGTAGTTTATGAGAGGATGCTGAAAAAGGACAAGATTCTTGTAGATAATAGTGGAAGCAAATCTAAAGTATCTTCAAAGCAAGTCAGTGATGGACAATTAAAGAATACTAAACCAATTCTTACGCAAAAGGATGATGAAGAAGATGAGGATGAAGATGAAGAGCATGGTGATAGAATACGTGGAATTTGTGAAGGAATCTATTCTTCTGATGTGTTTTGGATTGGTTGTGATATATGTCAAAGGTAGTATCATAATAAATGTGTGAAGGTTACATTTGCTAAAGCACAGAGTATCAAATCCTACAAATGCCCATTATGCAGTAGCAAGAAAGTTTGCCAGTGAAGCCTCAATAACAATGGATTGGAGGCAGGTGGCATCAGAGGATGGATGATTTTCCATCATCTCAAGTTATCTTCTCACTTTGAGATGATGCTTTGCATGAGAAGTGTTTTTGGTTTTGGTTGTTTTGATTTTCTTTGTTGATGTTAACGGATTTGAAGAATGTATGTTTTGTAAAGATTTTGTTTTGGAGATAGGTTTGGGATTTGGTGTTGGGCTCAATATGGATTGTTGTCCAGTGAGCTTCAAAGAGTATATGATCGAGAATTATACCCTTTTACGGTCACTAGACAATGGCAGAGATCTGTCGTATCTCTTACGGTTCATTGTCAAATAATTCAAGACTCTGTGATTTAAGAGTTTAGGACTAAAGAGCTCAAGAACATAGCTCGAAGCTGCACCTTTCCAAGGGTCTAGACAAGACAACATGATGGAGCCCCACTTGGTTAAGGATTTGTTCTTTGGGAGAAGATCTTCTATAAAATATGTATTCATATTATGTAATCAGCTGTGTTGACTATGTTAGTATTAAGGGGGGTTCCTTGGTACTATTGCAGGAACAATGTAATAAGGGGGGAATGTTGGCATAATAGTCACAATGGTATTACATTGTTAGTTAAATAAAGTAATAGTTAGTTTATAGTTAGATATAAATAAATAAATGTTAGTAATAAATTAGTTTTGGGAAGTTAGGAAGTTATTTCCTGTAGGAAGCTTGTATGAGAATAATTGTAGCTTTAAAAATCAATGTACTGCATTGTAACAATCATCTGAATGACATTAATATATTATTTTATGTTTTGATATTGTTATGTCATGATGGTGTAGCAATATGCATTTTTCCATATTTCAATATCAAGAACATTGATCAACTAAGGAAAATAGAAGGCAGCCTCTACAAACAAGAATTCAAGAGTCCATATATGGTATATGTTCCAATTTAGCAAAATGCATGGGTAACTAGCTACCTTGTCTACCTAGCATATAGGAACAAGAACTAGATACATAGCTCACTCCAAATGAAACCAAATAAGTATCAACATAAGTATAAATAGTAGCATACCCTCCATAATGCTAATAATGGAGAGATATTATAGCTCCATTGAAACTATATGTCATGCAATCTAGTGCAAGAAGGTGAAGATGCAATGTCAAAAGACATATTATGAATTACATGCAATTGGAACAAAGTTTGCAAGAACAAGGCACACAACATGAAGGTAGGCAAGGTTGTGATGGAAAAAATAAGACACACACAAAAAAATTCCATGGCATTGTATAAAGGTGTGGAAAAACAAGGAACACATATTTGAAGGTAGAAGAGGTTGTGTTTCCAAATACAAGCTACACATAACAAAACCCCCATGATAATTTATAAAATAATGCAAGTATAAAAATTTAAAAATATCACATGTAGGATCTCAAAAATGCAAATAAAATGTGTGGCACTTTATTTCAATGTGTTTACAAATTTAATAGTGCATTTAAGAGTTGCTTACAATGTCTAGAGATACCACATGCTAAAATACAATTTGGGCATAAAATGAAAAGAAATGGAAGGAACCATTATGAAGTAGGTGGAAAAATCTATAATTTTAGAAAAAGTAGACTAAAAAAGAAATGCTTACGTGTAAGACATGGCCCTTCAAATTTTCTATTATAAGAATTGCACAACAAAGTCACTGAGAAAACTGAAAATTTAATCAAATCAAGTGTCAAAAATAAAAATCATCTACACCATTGTAAAGTATATGAATTTTTTCCCTATTTAAAAAAATTTCTTCAAAAATAGGCAACATGTGAGCAAGAATGAAGCATCCAAAGTTTGACTCTCAAACTAGAAGCACAAATGCAGAGGGGGTATATCCCCTGTAGTGGCACCTAATGTTTGGTGGGTGATGGTTGGGTTGCACCACCAAGTTGGTCACTACAATGAGCAAAGGTGTTGTGTAAAATGGTTTGTAGAATGCTTGAGTGTGGATTGCATTTATAATGCCATGTGGGTTGCAAGAGGGGCCACATAAGTAAGAAAAAAAAAATTAAAAGAGTGTCTAAGGGGCATAGAGGCCCAGGCCCATTGAGCTCTTTATGGACCCTAAATGGGGCCACTAAGATTGGATCTTGGCCAATGACTATGATATCTCTCCTAACAACTTATAGGGAGCTTATGCTTTGAAACAACCTCTTTAATTTGTATTATATTTCATTTTTAACACCTACACTATGCATACTACTAGCATATGGGTTTGTACACCTACAAATTTATCACACAAAACCTTAATAAATCCAAACATTAATACACTCATACAAATTGAAAATTATGACACTAGTTGCTATGACCAAGAATATGCTAATCCAACTATGTAGACATAGATCCACCTATGCAGAAGGGAAAATTTTGTGAAATATTCTTCCATATGACCAACGAGGGCAAAAAAATTCTCTTTTGTCAATTACTCCAAAACCAACAAACTTTACAATAATTTATAGGTTTTCAAGTCTTTTGGATGTAATGGTGGGGTTAAATTTGACCCAATCTACTCTAAGAATATATACCTATAGAATATCATAGGCACCTCCCAAAATAAAAACCTCTACATATCTAACCTTCAATGATGAATTTAGATGAAACAAAAGGTAAAATTAACTTTTCTCGATGCTCTAGATCTACAAGTGAGATTTAATATGCTCCATCAATAATAAAAAACAACCTACAAAATGATGCAGAGCCAAACACCCTGACCTGCATTCCCCTTTGTATATCCACGTTTTACTTGCCTATCGGCAAGATTATGCACTATCGGCCGACCAAAATGTCCTTCCTTCAATCGCATTCCTTACTCCGAACTCTTCACTATTGGCATGATTGACTTCCATCGGCTGCTTTGTAACTGTCATACATGCAAGTCTTGACTTGCTACTACCGGTTTCCCTTACCGTTGCTACCAGTCACCTCTTGCACTTGACTCAATGTATCTACGCAATGCATATGTGCAGCATACATTCAAAACATGCAACCTGATTATGCATTCGAAAGATGCAATCAAAACATGCATTCAGAATATGCTTTGCTGAATATACATTTGACCGTTGACTTCCTTGTATGCTAATCAGAAGCTTTAGCTTTCTCTCTCCTTTGTATGCCAATACACTTGTACATCCACCACATACAACTACAATGAACATCTGTGAGATACACATGAACATGCAACTATGATATATACATAGGATGTATATCTGGCATACAATTGTGATATACACACAAATTGTATGTCTGGTGAAACAACTCAGAACTTCACCTATTTGATCTGCTGTAAATTCAGTAACTTCACAGATCTGTTTCTTCAACTACACAGATCTATTTCTTCAACTACACAGATCTTTCACTCTACCAACCTAGCACATGATGGCACTAGGATCTATCTGCACTTTGAATGTGATCCTGCAAACATAAAATCAAACAAAAAAGAAAACACAAATCGAAAGCACTGTACAACCATTCCACCGATTTCAAAGAAATCTAACTGATGGAATGGACTAAGAACCCATCATGACCTCAGATTAGAAAAATTGATTGCACAGAGAAAGAAATGAATTCAAATGCCAGAAAGATATACAACACAAATAGGACCTTTTTTATTATGCTTTTAGAAATGTATACAGACGCTCTATTTTCACAGTTGCACAACTCAATACAATTCAATCTGTCTACCATATAATCTCAAATTGATCTAACCTTGGGGTATTTATCTACTCACCATGAGTAGTACCACCCACCTCTAAGCAGCTAGGAGACAACCTCCAAGTGGCTGGGAGATCCATCCAACTAACAAACTCTAACTGACAACCTTCAAGATTACAGCTTGACAAGTGTCCTCGGGACTTACAACACAAACCTAGATACAAACTAAAATAACATGCATTGGTCAAATAGACCTTATTACATCGAATGGTCAGCTTAGGACCTTATTGGAAACACTAAAATGAACTGTAAACAGTTACTGCCTTATGGGGGCCACTGTGGATTGGGTGCTCCTGCACCATACACCCCACTGCAAAAAGAACTCATGCCACATGAGTTAGGTCTTTGTCTTTCTCCAGCTGTATACTCTGCTGTCTCACATCTTCCCCATGTTCTCTGGACTGCAACCTACTGCCTTGAAAGTAAATATTCATGCCTAGCATTGTAGGCTCTTCTCACACCTTGCTTTCTTACTGTCATCTCTGCCTGAACACCTGCATTAGAAACCTTGGTAAGTGCTACTTGTATTGCTGCTATGGCAAAATATGTTTGCCTTATAACTCTTGTTGGTTCTAGAGGACAAACAATTGTCCCAATTATGATTGTATCACCTTCTTTCCAATCAACTTGTAGCTGCTTACAAACCTGTTCTTTGACCTTCTACTAATCCATCTGATCTCCATCATAGAAAACTGAAATTGCCTTCAAACCTTGATCCTTAGTAATCCCATTCCCTAAGATATCCTCAACTCTCTTTATGCCTTCTGCTGTAAGCATCTCCACAAACTCTTTCTTTCCCACTAAGATAACCTTGGCTGCCTTCTGTACTGCAGCATCCTCCTGCAATGGTGTCATCACAAAAGTCCTCCCATCCTTCTTGATGGTGTAGGTGTTAGCATAACCATCATACAATGCTCTCCTATCAAATTGCCATGGCCTACCTGAAAGTATGTGACAACATTCCATGGGCAAAATATCACATAAGACCCTATCCTGATATTCTCCAATCTGAAAATCAACATATGCCTGTTCATATACCAAAAGTGATTAACTACCATTTACCCAAGATGCTTTGTAAGGAGTTTGATGTGGAATCCTTTCTAGTTTCAACTTATCCACCATTTCCTGAGATACCATATTATCTATTGAACCGGAATCTATTACTACCTTGCATATCTTACCTTTAGTTTTGCATTTGGTCTTGAAAAGAGCTCTCCTTTGTATCATGTCCTTGGATGTCTTCAAGATTGTTCTCCTTAGCATCAATGATTCTCCATCTTCATCTGGGGTTGCACTTCTCGTTGGAGAGTTGACGCTTTCATCTACCTTCTCTTCTTACACAAATTGAACCCTCTTGTCATTATTCCTATCATCTCTTGATGATGAACCTTGCCTTTCTGGACATTTGAATGTTGTATGACCAATTTCATTACAATGATAACATCTTCCAGTGAAAACATTAGAACATCTACCACCTCCAAATCTGCCTCTTGTTCCTTTCCATCCACCTCTAAAATGAGACTGCTCTTGTCCTTTACTAGTCTCTTCTTGGTTAGACTCACCACTAGGCCTCTTGTTAGGACTTCTTCCTCCAAAGTTGCCTCTAAAATTTCTGTCACCTCTTCCTCTATTGTTCTGCTCACCTTTTCTCTTTAGCTTCTCCTCGGCTCTTAAGGCCATTTGGAAACACTTATTCACTGTTTCCGGTGCTAAAATGCTGGTGTCATCTTGGATGTTCATCCTTAGGCCATTCAAGTACCTGGCCACTTTCTCTAACTCTTCCTCTTGTCTCTTTGATCTGAGACTGAGTTTATGAAACTCTTGTGTGTATGCATTCACAACAACGTCTCTCTGTTTGAGGTTCTACAACTTTTTATACATCTGCACATCATAGTCCAGGGGTAAGAATTGTGCCTTGAGTTTGGTCTTCATCCTTCCCCGGGAGGTTATCATATTCTTCCCCTCCTTGACTCTCTCTCCTTGTTCATAATTCCACCATGCAAGAGCAGATCCTTCAGCCTTGCTTTTGCCAACTTAACCCTCTTATCATCAGGGATTTCTTTATATTCAGAATGATTGTTCAATGCCTCAACCCAATCAATCACCTCTTCAGCTTCCATACTTCCACTATACATAGGTAACCCATCTATGGTGTCCCTATTGACTGACTTTAGTGCATTCAAAAATGCCCTCTAGTCTACTAGTATCTCTTCTGCCTTTTTACTAGTTTCCCCAATTTCTGTATCTTCTTGATCAATGTCAATGTCATCTTCTTTATCTTTGCCTTTGGACTACTTGAACTCTCCCAATTTGGATGCAAGTATCTCCTCAATTAACTTCTTGATGGTGTCCTGCGACATACTTTTGGGAGGCATCCTCTCTGCCTCTATCTCATTTTCTTTGTCTGACATAAACATACACAGACAACACCCAAACGCCAATACTCCTGCTACCGCTGAAATCTTTTCCTGAGCTCTGATACCACTATGATGTAGAGCCAAACACTCTGACCTACATTCCCCTTTGTATATCCACGTTTTACTTGCCTATTGGCAAGATTATGCACTATCAGCCGACCAAAATGTCCTTCCTTCGATTGTGTTCCTCACTCTGAACTCTTCACTATTAGTATGATTGACTTCCATCGGCCGCTTTGTAACTGTCATACATGCAAGTCTTGACTTGCTGCTGCCGGTTTCCCTTACCACTACTACTGGTCACCTCTTGCACTCGACTCAATGTATCTATGCAATGCATATGCACAACATACATTCAAAACATGCAACCCAATTCTGCATTCGAAAGATGCAATCAAAACATGCATTCAGAATATGTTTTGCCAAATATACATTTGACCGTTGACTTCCTTGTATGCCGATTAGAAGCTTTAGCTTTCTCTCTCCTTTGTATACCGATACACTTGTACATTCACAATGTACATCCGCCACATACAACTATGATGAACATCTGTGAGATACACACGAACATGCAACTGCGATATATACACAGGATGTATATATGCCATACAATTGTGATACACACACAAATTGTATGTTTGGTGAAACAACTCAGAACTTCACCAATTTGATCCGCTGTAAATTCAGTAACTTCACGGATCCGTTTCTTCAACTACACAAATCTAATCACACAGATCTTTCACTTTGCCAACCTAGCACATGATGGCACTAGGATCTATCTGCACTCTGCACATGATCTTGCAAACATAAAATTGAACAAAACAGAAAACACAAATTGAAAGCACTATACAACCATTCCACTGATTTCAAAGAAATCTAACCAATGGAATGGGCTAAGAACCCATCTTGACCTCAGATCAGGAAAATCAATTGCACAGAGAAAGAAATGAACTTGAATGCCAGAAAGATATACAACACAAACAGGACCTTGTTTATTATACTTTTAGAAATGTATACAGAAGCTCTGTTTTCATAGTTGCACACCTCAATACAATTCAATCTATCTACTATATGATCTCAAATTGATCTGACCTTGGGGTATTTATCTACTCACTGTGAGTAATACCACTCGACTCCAAGCAGCTGGGAGATCCAACCGACTAACAACCTCTAACTGCCTAACAACCTTTGAGATTATAGCTCAACAAGTGTCCTTGGGACTTACAACAAAAACCTAGATACAAACTAAAATAACATGCATTGGTCAAACAAACCTTATTACATCGAATGGTGGATTGTGTTAGTTTTTTCCTAGACTAGATGCTTATTCCCAAATTTCCCTATAAGGTAGCCATCAATGATCAATAGGATCTCTGGGCCAGGGGCCAACAGTATAGGAGATAGACTCTATTTTATCTCCTCTTCTTCTTCAGGGTCTACAAAACCTAGGGGGTAATTCCCTACTCAACATCCATGAGAATATGCATACAAAGGCTAGGGTGCTGACATGAAGCAGATAAGTCCTCCTGTAAGTAGACCAAAACTACAAGATAAGAGCAAAGGGGCTAGCTTTGGGCCTATTTTCAGTTGTAGACAGAGGACTTGGGGTCCTAAAACTAATTCTACTATCCTAATGGTTGCTTTGGAGTGATGAGTTTGATTTTGTGTTTGGATGTAGAGCTGGACCTGGTGTATAATCTCAACACAGAGCTAGCTTGGTGCCTATCTAGGGCTTGGAGTCATAGACATACACATGTAAATGTTTAGCATAAACATACTAAAACTAGATTTCAAGGGGATTTGTGTGATATCTACCTTACAAATATCTCCCAAAACAAAGTATCAAGTTATCTCTACTTATGATATCCTTACTGCAATACATTCTTCTCAACACTCAATCTAAAAACACTTTAATCTACCCCTTGAGTAGAAGTTAAGAGATCAAGCATTCAATACAGTAAACCTATATCCTAGAACCCAAGACACCCCTTAGATATCCAGATTCAAAAGAAGAGTATATTCAATACAGGAGACAGATAACAAAACACATGTAGTATAGCATTATTCATCTAAAACAACAATGAAACCAGTAAGTCTATGCACAATACATAAAACATGAGACTCATAAACTCACAAGATCTTCTGCACAGAGCAACCAAAACCAGATGTATTTCATTACAGAGCCAAAATGTCTAGTTTTCAACAACCTAAAAAATGAGTCACACAGTCCCTTATATACAGCGAGGAAGGTGCACTCAGCATTAATTACATGGTTGACTCAAAAATCACCAGATACACTGCATGATCAGATTGGCGCTCAAAATTAAAAGCAACAGCCAGAATCAGAGGACAGAGCAGGTGAGATCAGGATCTGTGCCGCTGCTCAGGGACATTCCTCATCAATCGGGTGGTTGAATCTGTCAACTCGACCCATACCTTCTGCAAAATTGACTCAAAATCTTCCAGAAGCATTAAAATTCTATTATCATGGACTATGGAAATATCATGACTACAACTGCCATTAATGTTTCAACCACTCACAGCCTCTGGAAATGCAGCCGCAGCAAGCCTCTAAAGTTTTTCCTGCCCAAACATAGCCACAGAGCCAAAGAAAAAACCTGTCATTGCAAGCTTAAAACGTGGCCATCGATCAAAACCCATCGCTGAAATCAATAGCCCCAAAAGTGTTAAAAAGTCACCACCAACAAAAATGTGCCACGCAGACACTTTGAGTTTCTATCGCTGGGTCGTCGCTCCCTTTATCTTCCCGCCGAGAGTTTACCACCAGAATCTCACGCGGAAGCCACCACGTGGCAAGCTCCGTGGCACCCTGAAATGTTTACGGACTCTTCTTTGAAACACAGGTGAAAGCCAACACGTGGCGGGTTCTACTTCACTGCTGAGAGACATAAAAGGGACCCAATGAAACAGCCTGTGAAAACCCTTTGAAACACAAGAGGCCCTTGAAACTCCTGCAGAAGCCGCCATATGGCGCCTTCCGCAGTCTCATGAAACTTAAAGAAACTTAAAAGAAACAGTCAAAAACATTAAGGCCCCTTCGCCACGCGTCACCTCTCGCCTCTCCTAATATTTATGCTGGGGTCCACCTCCATGTTTTAATAGCATCACGGGATACAAATAGAAACATACGCGGAAGCTGACACTTGTTAGCTTCCACAGCAACCATAAGGGACATGTGGCATTGTCCGCAACATCTTAGAAACTTTTAGAAAACTTTTGGAAACTCCCGCGGAAGCCACCACATGGCACCTTCCACGGACCTGCACCTTAAAACAGGGTCCCACCTCCACTTTGCCACACATCAAAACAAAATAGAAACAAGGCAGAGGCCGACACATGTCGGCCTCCGTAGTCACAATTAGGGGCACGTTTTTGTCTGTAGCAACTTAGAAACTTTCTGAAGCACGCCTCCACAAGTGACACGCGGCACTTTCCGCACGAAGTAACTAGAAACTGTGCCGAAAACATTAAATACATGTGGCATGATCCGCAACTCTCAGACCCTTCACTGGGACCCACCCCCACATCTCCACTTAGCACCAAAATAAACAAGAAACATTACGCGGGGGCTGACACTTGTCACGCTTCGCAGCCACCACTAAAGACACATGGTGCCTCCCGCGTGCACATAGAAACATATTCAGAGTGTCTCAGTTGACGACACGTGGCATCTTCCGCAAGAAGCATCTTGAAACATAATAGAAACACATAAAGGGTCAATGAAACATCGGTGGAGACTAACACTTGGCAAGCTCTGCATTGCCACCACTAAAGAAACATCAAGGGTCTTCGAAGCCTTTGGCAGAGACTGTGAAACATTTAGACTCTTTCAGGTGCCTCCACATGGCACCTTCCATGGCACTTTGAAACTTAAAAGAAACCCTCATTGAAACTCTCGAAAACACTCAGACATAGAAACATTGCCCCGATATGCATTTGACCCGGTTTATATCAATTTTCAGCGGCCGATAGTAATTTCAGCAACAGAACAAGATCCCGCAACTCAAAAATTTTAGGGTTTGAAGGAGAAAACTAGCAAACATTCAAGTTTAAAACCCTAGACATAAATAATTACCAACAGATTGGGTGCTCCTCCACCACAAAATAAATCCCCAAATAGGAATCCCCCATAGTCTAATCTCTTTCTCAACGTATCTGATTCTCTAGATCATTCTAAGATGCAACAGGAGATCATACTTACTTCTAAGAGAGAACACAAAAGTTGTAATCCTAGATCTTCTAAAGATGGACTAGGTCTAGAAAATCTCTCACTCTAATACCATGTTAGAAGTAGCTATGGAGGTATACATGTCCCAAGATCTAATCACAAAAAGACAAGATCAACATGATAGAATTATAATAATCTATACAAAGAATGTAATGTGCATACAAGAGAGAGTTGAAGTTACTCATATGGAAGAAAGAGGTGGGTATATGTTATGATGCTAATATTCTATTTCCTAATTATAAGTACTTGTTATGATATTTCTTAGAAATAAATACAAAAATCAATAAAATAATAGAGCAAGTTTTGAGGGGTTAACCTCAAATAATTAGAAAATCATATATGAATTCAATATTAGAAGTTATGATGGTTTGGGAGAGTCTCTCTCCTCTTTATTTAAATGCATAACTATGTGGGGACACACAAGTCAGATCTTAAGGAATAATTAAGACTCATAAATGAAACTATTAAGGTTAAGCATGCCACAAGTGGTTATCCTTTTTCTTCATATTGGGATTCAATCTATAAGGTCTTTTCCTTTGTGGATTAACTCCCCCTTTCAATTGTATTTTCATTATTCTAGCTTCCTCTTTTATTCCTTTCAAATCTGTAAATATTCTAGGGAATAAGTCTTCAAATTCTAATAATATCTCAATAACTTGCGCCATTATTCTTTCATCCCAATAGTCCCCTAATTTGGCCAGCTTAGGATCACCCTCCTTAGTAATATTTTCTTCTCTAAGTTTAACTAGTTTATTGTAATATTTATCTTTAGGTTCAATTACTATTTCAATTTCCCTTTCTCCTTGTTGTACTTATCTATATATAAGTTGTGTTTCTCTTCATCATCTTCTTGTTGTGTTCTATGAAATCTTTGTTCAATATAGTTTGTTTCATTGTCCATCCATTCTATGAGTTTTCAAATACCATCAGTTTTTGGTACATGACCCACAATAATGTGTCCCACTTATGGGACATCACAATTTTTGCCTGAAATCACATATTTTTTAGAAAAAATAATGATTTAAGTGTTCAAGGGTTCTATCTAAAGGGGTTTAATTGAAAGGAGTTAGATAAAAACCCTTAGATACCCCCTTGGATATAACCCTCCAAGTCTTAAATTAAACCATCGATGGAGTCTCCTCTACACCTATCAAAATGCTGATTAAAACCAACTTTGCTTCACCTTTTGGGGGGTCAAATGAAGTCATTTATAATATATATATTTTTAATTATGTAGTCCTTTGCATACAATTTCCAAAAAGTACAATTTTGAATAATTTAATTTGATTATTATATTTATTTTCTCTTTTCTAATGAACATAAGTTTTTCACCGAACAACAAGGTATCTATTCCACACAACCAGAAAAATAAAAAATAGAGAAAAAAAATTATAAAAAATCTCAGTGCCCTCGGTATTGATGTCCTTGTTTCAACAAAAATAAGAAAATTAAATTTTGACGCATAGAAAATGTTGGTTAACAGATTTATCATCCGAATTTTATACTCTCTTTCCCACTGCAATGATAGTTTGACCAATAGCTAAGTCACTTGCAATGATTAGTTGAGAGTGCTCTCTACTTATTTTGTAAGGTACAGTTACCTTCAGATGATGTGCAATGAATTGAAATATTGGATATGCTTTTGACCAGAAAGTAGAAAAGGTAAACTACCATCTACCCATAACCATCAAATAGATGTGAAAGATTAAATAAGAATGAAGTGAATGTAGACAATTGACACACAGTTCATTTATCTCACACTCACAAATGATACCCAGAAAAGAAAGAACAGTAGACCTTCTTTTGAATAGATGAATTAATTTTTGAAATCAAAGTTTCAGGAATGAACACTTGCATAATTTATCATAATAGAATGAACACTGAAGAATTATCGCAAAGACACAAAGTTTAATTGCAATTAAAAAACATATACAGATACATAGATGTGAAAATATTCCCTTTATTCTCCAATGTCAAATGAGAGTTCACAGACTCAATCACTCCTGTACAATAAAAATTGTAAAAAATGAACTGCTCTCTCTTCCTGATTGCCTGGAAAAAGATCCCTCTGGATGATAATAAACAACATATTTATAGGCCCCTCAGGAAACTTTCCATTTTCTGTAACTACCACTTGGAAATGCCCGGAAATGAAAAAGTAAAAGCTCTTTCTTTTTGTAACCGTTTCTTGGTAGCCATCATATTCCCTTTAGAAATCTTTCGGGCTTTCTCTAGTGACATTTGATTTCTTTGTGACCTTTCCATTTCTTGATTTTATCTAGGATTTGCAATGTGATGACCACATATTTGTCTAATTTATCAAATAAAATACTCCACTATGCATCCTACTCAGACCTTTCATCTGAGCTCACTAGGAAGTGATTATCAACTTGTTTATATTTTCTTACTTGTATAAAAATGGCCAACAATCAAGGAGTTCCTAGCAGTTACATAGTCATGGATTTAATATCATCTTTCAGTCCACGCTTGGTAGACAAAACAAGACATCTATCTGATGTGCACACTAATTGAAACTTTGGATGGATTGTGCTATTAAAAGGCAAGGGTGTATAAACATTCATTTTCACATGGGAAGAAAGCATCCTGAGACCCTACAATCCCATGAGAAAATCCTAGAGCATAACGATTATGAACCACCCCCATTCAGTCTGTAGCAACATAGCTTTGAGTGCAATGGATAAGCTCCCAATGTTCCTTGTGTATCAGACTGTATGTCTCGCTCATCAAGTGTTTTGACATTATTAGTCTCAATGACCAACTTCAACTCACACCCAAACTTAACCGACATAATAACTTCACGAATATAGCCATCTAGTCTAGATCCACTTGACATATGTTGCTATTCCATTTTGTGAATGCCCTGTAAACATCTCAATACTATCTTTGAGGCTATTTGCCAAATGTTTTATGCGCCGGATCTTCAATAATTCACACACACATCTACCAGAGCACTTCAATCCATAGCATATGATGAAAATTTGCCATACATGTTCACCAAACTACACTGGTATTTCCAAACATAGGAGGCTCAAAGAATACACCGCTTGTACACCATGAATATCAATCTGCCAGAAGATATGTAACTATTACATCTAACAAGAATGTTGATTCTACAGCTTTAACAGCTTCCCGTCAAACCTTTCAAGTGTTGGATCTATGGTTAGACATTTGTATATATGCCTGCCAGATCATTTCAAACTATGCAAATCACATTTGTTTGAGTAGATATTATGCAGATTGGTGTTCGCTGCTTCAATTTTACAAACATTTCTAATATCGTCACAAACATTTCCCTTTGAACAGCTTTCAAAAACTTGTCTTACTGGTAAAAGTTTCCTTCTTAACATTCCACATTTAGCGTAGAAAATGGCGCTAGTGGGTGAACGTGGCCAGTGAAGGTTGTGGAATATTGTATTGCACTTGCTAACAACTATTTGCTTGAAAGTTTCTATCTGGCATGGGTCAGACATGCTGGCAAAAGGAATCGTGGTGTTTGGCAATTTGATCGAAGGTTTCTAAATCCTCCTCAAAAGAAATATCCATTTATGCATATCCACGATCATTGTATTCTAATGAGACTGTGTCTTCCCTAAGGCACTCCGCAAATGGTTTATGAGCCTATCTTCTTTGGTGCTCCCATTTTGGAACAAGCTTGGAGGATGTTGGCAAGGGTGGAGGAGTCTGGCTTTAAACCTACCAATTGCATCGAATGAATGTCTTGACTCCTCTTCAACACAATTGCATTATCTTGCTAATTTGTATACCTGTCAACCTAAGCATTTCGAACTATATCTCTATGAGGTATTTTATCAAGCAATTCATGTGTTTTGTCTGTGCTTCACATTCGGTATACTTATTTGCCAAGGCACTTACAACTACTACATCTAACAAGAATGTCAATTCAAAAGCTACAATTGCTTGAAGGTTTTGGGTCTTTCAACAAATGATTTGTACTATAATATTGTTTAAGAATTCACATTCCATCATGCTTTGATGGATGTTAACACCCTGGAATCAACAAGTCTATTTTAAACACATCTTACATTTTTTGAAGACAATACAGTGATCCATTAAGTAGTTCATATGTTGACAGGTAATGACATTTTCTTAGACATGATATCTATTATCACAATTTTTGTCATCAACTGATGTCTCCCATTTACGGTCACCATCACAATACTTTCAGAAAGCACTCCCTTCGTTAGTTTATGTAGCATGATGCATCTGAGTTAGAAAAATCTCAAGATATCATCTTAATACAACTAGCTCTGTAACTCTATCATCGCCAAATCCAGAATAACTTAGTCATCTTCTTCTACCTGCACAAAGAGCCTCCAGTAATATATTATCCACTGCGTTAGGCTTTTCTATGTTGATGTCAAGTGGGACAAACCTTTTCAGCAAATCCATTTAATATATTTTGCCAATGTTGTGATCTTTGTATGATGTCAGGTAATCGCCCCTTTTGAGAACTTCTAAACCTTTAACCAAGAGTTTGGGAGTTATGAAAACTCCTGACTCCCTGACAAAGAACTTCATTTCATAAAGTTTTCCACCCCTTTTTTATAAATAATAAAGTCACCATGGGGCCAAAACTTTTCACCATTGGAAAATAAAGTTATTAGCCAGATAATGCCTTTACTCCCATTAACCTTCAATCTCGGGGATATTTAATAAAGGAAACAATTGATACTTCACAATATTTGAATGTTGTCCAAGATTAATCAAATGGCATGAAATAATAACAATGCCTCGATTTATTCTTCTGAAACTATGTTCCAGCCATAACGACAAAAACCTTCATAACTTCCACATACCAATTCGCTTTTGCATGAATTTTTGACAGCAAGATGATCTGATGCCAAGGAGAAAAACTGAAAAAACTTTAAACCTCCAGTGACTAGAATATCAGATTTTCACTCAGTTTGTGAACTATGGACCATAAAATGTGAAGCTATAGATCTTGCAAACGGTAAGGCATATTGGCTCAAAAACTGGGCAGTTTAGGTGAAATAGGGCTAGGATTAGGCCCATAAGAGGATTTTCTACCAACTTCAATAGATTTGCAAAATGAATTACTTTTTGGAATGTGATAGGCTAAGGCAGACAAGGGGGAATGCACTAAAAATTTGAAAATTTCTAGGTTCAAAATTTAGGGCAACAAAAGGCTTTGATTGGGGACGAGGACTACGAAGGATGAAGCAAGGAACCCAAAAACTCAAGCATGGACCAACTGCATAAATCCAAGGGGCAATAGAGTGGTAGAGCACAGGGGAAAAAGGAGCCAGAACAAGCCAAAAATGGAACACGACAGGAAAAGGAAACAACTACACTACTAGCATAACAAAAATTCCTACTATGTACATGGGAGGAAGATCCTACCTCCAGAGACTCCAGAGTGATCATGTAAATCCATTGATAGGTTGGGAGAAATAGCACTCTTAGTGAAATAATGGTTGATAAATGAGAAGCCCGCAAGCATCTACCTACCAACTGATGACCACCATGATCAGAATGATAAGAATGGCATCACATAAAGACCTCCTAGATGTGACTTCAAAAAGCCACTCTTCATTGTACACTTCTTCAATTGGATGACTCATATTAGCATTACCCAACATGTAATTACCAGCATCTGTCTGAATGACTTCATGTATAATGTCAGAATACATCTAATTTTGCAAGCATAGAGAAACTAGCCCCCAGATTGGACAACCTACACACAAATCATGAGATAAAAACCCTTCTTTGTATGTTTAAGTAATTGCATTGTTTAAAATTTTTGAGCCCCAACTTGTAGAATCATCTTCCTCTATAGTAGATAAATTAATATCCCAAGCTTGAAAACAACTTTTTGAATCACTAGAAGACAAATCATTAACCATTTGTATCTCATGCAACACTGAAAAATAGATTAGGCTGAAAATCTGCATTGCAAATAATATTTTTGTGTGGCTAAAAAACATCCCTGACTAGAACAAACTCCATTGACTCAATGATTTCATGACTCATTGAATCATTCTCATTTATAAGTTGCATATTAGACATAATGACCTCTTCTCCACATAGAAATTCATCTTCAGATGCACTGAGGCACCAATTTGGAATATAGACTATATGAGGCTCATCACATTTAGTCACTTTATTATTATCATGGCTATCCACAACACCATTTTTCATTTCTTGTTTAAAAATTTTGGCATTCAAATTTTCAAAATGAAAAGTTTCAAAGATACAATCATCTCTAACCTCTTCTTGCAACCATACTTCTGTGTCATCTTGCTCAGAAAATGTGAAGGCCTCATATTTAGTTTGCATGCACTCTGACTGAAGGATATTCAATACCTTATCTTTATGTTGTGCATCCTCAAGTTGCTCTTCTTTATTGGAAAAAGTGAATGATTGTATTTCTATTGTAGACAAAGATGGCAAAATGGCAGTATTTACATTGTCCTCTTTATAATTTGCATCATGGAAGGATGATCCATTTTCTTCAACACTTGAGGGGCTTTTAGATTTATTTTTATCTCCTTCATAATGCAAATAATATGCCTCAATTCTTCTATTCATATGAGGTTTAATTTCTACAGCACTACTTATCTCTCTACTACAAAAGTGTTTTTTGATAAAAAAAACAGTGAGATTAGAGCATTCAATGGTATGAGGTTGCATATATTGGAAATCTATAGGCTGAGAAATTGGCTTTTGTATGATAGCCTTCTTTATAATCTCACTACTCAAACTATTTACAGCCTGATTTATTTTCCATAGACCACTTAAAATTAAATCATCTTCAACCATTATAGACTCATTTTCTGCAACCTCAATATCATTTACTTTACTTCTTTTTAACTCAAATTGAACATCCAGATGCAATGCAAAAATAAAAGTGCAGAGTTTAAGTTGCTTACTCAGTTGAATAGATGCAGGAAATTTCCTGAGTAGCCAGTTGTATCTGAAATCTCTGATGGATTCACCATTTTGTTTTTGAATATTGAAAAAATGATTCAGCAAGGCAACTTCATCAATAGGGCCTTTATACCTTGCCAAACACTTCTTCTTTAATGAATCCCAATTAGTTATGCACTTCTCTTCTAAATAACAAAAGATTTAATAAATAATTTGACAAAAAGAACTTCTTCACTTACCCCCCAAATGCCACATGCCACCATGAATGCCAGAATGTGTTCTTTAGCATCTTGATGATTCTCTCCAGTGAACTTTGGAAAATGTTTTCGTGATCCTTTAGGCAATGGTGAATATGTAGGTAAAGAAAGAGGCCCAAAGTGATTTCCCCATGGCTGGGAAGAGACCAATGCCATAATACAATTCTAAAAACTAAATCAACATAGGTCTTCATTGGAACAAAAAGTTTCTAAGTACATTTCATCTCACAGAGCCGCCATCCTTCATCCTCAGGGAGGCACCTTCAAATTTCTGGGAAAACAATAGCACCAATCTTTCAATTTCGAATCCCTAGTAGAGTCGCCAAAAATATGTTGGTTAACAGATTTGTCATCTGAATTTTATACTCTCCTACGCACTGCAATGACAATTTGACCAACAGTTGAGTCACTTGCAATGATTAATTACAAGTGCTCTCTGGTTATTTTATAAGGCACAGCTACCTTCAGATGATGTGTAATGAATTGAAATATTAGATATGCTTTTGACTGGAAAGCAAAAAAGGTAAACTACCATCTACCCATAACCATGAAATAGATATGAAAGATTAAATCAGAATGAAGTGAATGTAGACAATTGACATACAGTTCATTTATCTCATCTCACAAATGATACCCAGAAAAGAAAGAATAGTAGACCTTTTGAACAGATGAATTAATTTTTGAAATCAGAGTTTTAGGAATGAACACTTGCACAATTTATCATAACAGAATGAACAATGAAGAATTCTCACAAAGACACAAAGTTCAGTTGCAATTAAACAAAACATAAACAGATACACAGATGTGAAAATATTCCCTTTATTCTCCAATGTCAAATGAGAATTCACAAACTCAATCACTCATGTACAATCAAAACTGTAAAAAATGAACTACTCTCTCTTCCCAAATTGCTAGAAAAAGATCCCTCTAGATGATAATAAACAACATATTTATAGGCCCCTCAGGAAACTTTTTATTTTATGTAACTGCCACTTGGAAATGCCCGGAAATGAAAAAGTCAAAACTCTTTCTTTTTGTAACCATTTCTTGGTAGCCTTCATATTCCCCTTAGAAATCTTTCAGGCTTTCTATAGTGACATTTTCTTTCTTTGTGACCTTTCCATTTCTTGATTTTATCTAGGATTTGCAATGTGATCCCCACATAGTTGTCTAATTTATCAAATAAAATACTCCACTATGCATCCTACTCAGACCTTTCATTTGAGCTCACTAGGAAGTGATTATCCACTTGTTTTTATTTTATTACTTGTATGAAAATTGCTAGTAGTCAAAGAGTTCCTAGTAGTTACATAGTCATGGATTTAATATCATCTTTCAGTCCACACTTGGTAGACAAAACAAGACTTGTATCTGATGTGCACACTAATTGAAACTTTGGATGAATTGTGCTATTGCAACGCAAGGGTGTATAAACTTTCATTTTCACATGGGCAGAAAGTATCCTAAGACCCCACCATCCCATGAGAAAATCCTGGAGCATAACGATTATGAACCACCCCATCCAATCTGTAGCAACATAGCTCTGAGTGCAATGGATAAGCTCCCAATGTTCCGTGTGTATCAGACTGTCTGTCTGGCTCATCAAGTGTTTTGACATCATTAGTCTGAATGGACAACTTCAATTCACACCCAAACTTAACGGACACAATAACTCCACCAATATAGCCATCCAGTCTAGATCCACCTGAGGTATGTTGCTATTCCATTTTGTGAATGCCCTGTAAACATCTTAGTATTGTCTTTGAGGTTGTTTGCCAAACGTTTTATGTGCCAAGTCTTCAATAATTCACACACACATCTACTAGAGCACTTTGATCCATAGCATATGATGAAAATTTGCCATACATGTTCACCAAACTACACTGGTATTTGCAAATATAGGAGGCGCAAAGAATACACCGCTTGCACACTATGAATATTGATCTGCCAGAAGATATGTAACTGCTACATCTAACAAGAATGCTAATTCTACAGCTTTAACAGCTTCCCGTCAAACCTTTCAAGTGTCGGATCTATGGTTACACATTTGTATACATGCTTGCCAGATCATTTAAAACTATGCAAATCACATTTGTTCAAGTAGATATTATGCAGACTAGTGTTCGCTGCTTTAGTTTTACAAACATTTCTAATATTGTCACAAACATTTCCCTCTAAACAACTTTCAAAAACTTGTCTTAGTAGTAAAAGTTTCCTTCTTAACATTCCACATTTAACGTAACAAATGGCTTTAGTAGGTGAACGTTGCCGGTGAAGGTTGTGGAATATTGCATTACACTGGCTAACATCTATTTTCTTGAAAGTTTCTATTTGGCATGGGTCAGGCACGCTGGCAAAAGGAATTGTGGTGTTTGGCAATTTGATCAAAGGTTTCTAAATCCTCCTCAAAAGAAATATCCATTTATGCATATCCGCGATCATTGTATCCTAATGAGACTGTGTCTCCCTTGAGGTGCTCTGCAAATGGTTTATGAACCTATCTGCTTTGGTGCTCCTATTTTGGAACAGGCTTGACGGATGTTGGCATGGGTAGAGGACTTTGGCTTTAAACCTGCCAATTGCATTGAATGAATGTCTTTGACACCTCTTCAACACAGTTGCATTATCTTGCTAATTTGTATACCTATCAACCTGAACATTTCGAACTATATCTCTATGAGGAATTTTTTTGAGCAATTCATGTGTTTTTTCTATACTTCACATTCAGTATACTTATTTGCCAAGGCACTTACAAATACTACATCTAACAAGAATGTCCATTCAAAAGCTACAATTGCTTGAAGGTTTTGGGTCATTCAACAAACTATTTTGGATATATATACACACGGCAGTCATTGAATCTCGCCAGACCATGACTTCTCTGGAGGCTTGCTTCAAGGCATTCATGAGAGCATTTGTACTATAATACTGTTTAAGAATTCACATTCCATCATGCTTTGATGGATGTTAACACTCTTGAATCAACAAGTCTATTTTGCACACATCTTGCATTTTTTTTAGACAATACATTGATCTGTCAAGTAGTTCATATGCTGAGAGTTAATGACATTTTCTTAGACATATTATATCTATTATCACAGTTTTTGTCATTGGGTGATGTCTCCCATTTACGGTCACCATCACAATACTTTTAAAAAGCACTCCCTTCATTAGTTTATGAAGCATGATGCATCTGAGTTAGAAAAATCGCAAGATATCATCTTAATGTAGCTAGCTCTATAACTCTATCATCGTCAAATCCAGAATAACTTTGTCATCTTCTTGTAGCTACATAAAGAGCCTCCGATAATATATTATCTACTACGTTAGGCTTTTCTATGTTGACATCAAGTGGGATGAACCTTTTCAGCAAATCCATTTAATATATTCTGCCAGTGTTGTGATCTCCATATGATGTTGGGGAATCGCCGCTTTTGAGAACTTCCGAACCTTTAACTGAGAGTTTGGGGAGTTATGAAAACTCCCGACTCTATGACAAAGAACTTCATTTCATAAAGTTTTCCACCCCTTTTTTATAAATAATAAAGTCATAATGGGCCAAAACTTTTCACCATTGGAAAATAAAGTTATTAGCCAGACAATGCCTTTACTCCCATTAACCTTCAATCTCGGGGATATTTAATAAAGGAAACAATTGATACTTCACAATATTTTAATTATGTCTGAGATTAATCAAATGGTGTTAAGTAATAACAATGCCTTGATTTATTCTTCTAAAACTATGTTCCTACCATAATGACAAAAACCTTCATAACTTCCACATACCAATTTGTTTTTACATGAATATTTGGTAGCAAGATGATCTGATGCCAAGGAGGAAAACCCAAAAAACCTTAAACCTCCAGCGACCAAAATATCAGATTTTCACTCAGTCTGTGAACCACAAACCTGTTGCAAGGTGTGACCCTTGGTCTTCTTGTTCAGCGCTGCGTTGTGGTGGTTTGTGACAAGGGCTTAACCACCTCCCATGCTTGTTAAGTCAAGTGGTTGTATCGGGCATTAAAAGGTCGATCTTTTGGTACACTGGTAGCTAACAGTTGGTATCAGAGCCAAGGTCACGGGTTCAAACCCCGCACTTGCACTGGGGGGGATTGTTGCAAGGTGTGACCCTTGGTCTTCTTATTCAGCGCTGCGCTGCAGTGGTTTGTGACAAGGGCTTAACCGCCTCCCATGCTTGTTAAGTCAAGTGGTTGTATCAGGCATTAAAAGGTCGATCTTTTGGTACAACGGCAGCTAACAGGACCATAAAATGTGAAGCTATATATCTTACAAATGGTAAGGCATATTGGCTCAAAAACTAGGCAGTTCAGGTGAAATACGGCTAGGATTAGGCCCATAAGAGTATTTTCTACAAGCTTCAATAGCTTTACAAAAATAATTACTTTTTCGAATGTGGCAAACAAAGGGGAATAAACTAAAATTTTGAAAATTTTTAGGTTCAAAATTTAGGGCAACAGAAAACAAGTTATGCGTTACGATGTAAACTTGTGTCCAAATTATAATTAATCTCACTTCAAAAATCAATTATTAAAATATGCAACAAAAAATTATGAATAAATATCCATGCCCTAGATATTGGTGTTACAAATCTATATTTTAAAATTAGAATTTAAACCTTTCTATAAAGGAAAGTTATGCATTACAACATAAACGTCACTTTTTAAAAATGTTGTTTACTATAAAAAAACAAGTTATTAAAAATTACGTAAAAATATTCACAATATATTTCTAGATTTTTTAAAATATATATATTTAGAATTTACATATAAAATCTCACAAATCACTAGTTCGCATCATATTTGAATTCTTAATGGTTTAGCTGCTATAGGTGTCAGAAAGTGACAATTTGGTATAAAATATTGATTTCAATGTCCCACTTTGGCCAATGGCACAACAAAAAGAGATTTCAGAAACATTCAACTTTAGAAATGCATGATGCTACTGCATGGTTGTTTCCTTTTCCTTCTCTAGGACCACCATATGATGCACAGTGTCGACACATTGAAGACTCCAACCAATGGTGCAATAGAAACCATTGTTTCCTTTATGAGCCCCATCCTTTTGCATGGTGATGACACGTGTATGTCCTGAGCCAATGACACAAAAAAATATACCATCAGAACTGACAATCTTGTAATGATGCAACAAGCTAACACATGGATTTCACTATGAAGGACTCAATGAATGGCACACAAGGAAACCCTACCAAAACCTATTAGCACAAAATGATGCGCCATGATGACATGTTGCATCCTCTACGAGTAGTACAAAAGAAACACTATCATGATTGTCAAACCTCAAGATGGTGCACCAAGATGACACGTGGAGCTTCCTTTCTTTCTTTGATTGTACTAGAAACTTAATAGAAAGATAAAATCGTCATAGAATCATTTGACGCCTTAGGCTCCTGTTTGTCTTTTTGTTAATTTTTTCTATTTATGCCTCAAGATGTGAATCAGTATGTACCCCCAAAATTGACTCTGACCTCATCAACCAACAAAAATGAAAGCTTCAAATTGTAGGGCTTTTGCTCTACAATTCTTGGTGACTTACTAGGGGATCTACGCCTGCAGAGAAGAACTCAAAATCTTTGAAAAAACAAAATAGTATAGCAACATCAAAATTGTGGAACCACACCCTGAATTTGCATCAATTTTTTTGAAGAGTGAGCTATAGAGATGGTGACTCATTATCAAATGGTTGCATCTTCTTATTTAGAGCCTCGAAAACTCTATCCAAATCAATAATCTCCTTGTAGGAGAAGCTTTGCAAGCTCTGAATTGCAACCTTCATTTAAAACTCTAATTTAACAAGTGGTTAAAGAATTGTCTCCACCTTTGCAACGCTTGGCATATTTTTGGTGTAATTAAATATTTAATTACACTTTATTAAGTTTACTTAGGGCTAATTTTAGTCTTCGATTATTCTTAGGTCATTTTAGGGTTTACTAACTTGCAAATATAAAAGCAGGTTCTCACATGTAATTCATTAATCCAATTTTATTTTTGCATCCGATATTGTGCAAATTCATCCTCTTTTCTTTTTTCTCTTGTAGAAGGTTAATCCTAGGTTTTGCAGGTGATCCTGGTGGCTTGAGTCATTCAGTGACTCTCACATGGTATCAGAGCTCCAGATCTGCAAGCCCCTTCTCAGATCCAAAGAAAATTTGAGCAAGAGCCATATGCTAGGTGTGTTTCTGTGCAAAAAAAATTCTTCCATTGGATTCAGAGCAGTTGACATAGTCAGATTAGCCTTTTATTTGGCTTGATTTGAGCTTCGTAGGCCAGATCTACAAGGGTTTTAGCGAGTGTTTTTTTTTTGGATCCAAAGGAAAGCTAATTTTTAGAGTATTTTGAGCCAAATCCGACCCTGCCATTGCGCTCATAAGGCCCAAAAACTTTAAGATCGACTATCAAATTATCGAAATCAACCTCGAGATCATCTGGTGAATTTTGTTTTGCTAGGTAAGCCATATGGCCTACCCAGCACATAGTACGAGGTGATTTTTAAAAAAAATTAATATTTTTTCCTGCATTTCAAAAAAAATTCAAAAATATTGTATTTCCTAGGTTTTTTATATGAAAACCCTTTTTTGAAAATTTGTTTTTAAAAGAAAAAAAGATTCAAAAAATTTTGTGCAGAGTATAGGGTACATGCAATGCGTAGGCCCCTATACCTACATTGTACAGGGTATTGCCCTATGGTCACCCTTTGGGTACCGCACCACCAAGGGGTTGCGGTCCATTAAGTGGCCCACGAACCCCTTTAATGGGGTCATGGAACCCCCTTAGTGGGGCTGCATGGGGGCTTCACCCCTCCACCACCATATTTTTTTAAATTTTGTTTTTAAATAGAAAAAATCAATGTGTTATTTAATGTTCTTTTAACAAAAATAAACATGCAATAAATATTTTTTGTGTTTTTTTATTAACAAAAAAACACATCCAATAATTTTTTTATGTTGTTTCATTAAAAAAAAGCATGCAATTCAATAATATCTTTGTTCTCAAACCTGCATCCTACCTCGACATGTGTGCCTAGCCATTGGTGGCTTTTTTTAGCATGGGCGCTATATTTGGTTGTTTTTCTCTAAATTTGGCAGAGGGTTATTTTTATCTGATGTCTAACTCTTCTAGAGGTTTTATCAAATCTGGTGGTTTCACTAAATCTGGTGGAGGTTTGCTAAATTTGGCGGATGTTTGTTTTTTGCCAAATCCACCCCTCACCATTGGTAGTTTCTCTTTTGCACCTGATTTTCAAATGGTGATATCTTGGCCATACGGAGGTATTTTCAATGCAATTTGTTTTTAAATTGGGTAGAATTTATTGATCTTTGCAGTCGTGTAGATGGTTTTTAGTTTGGACTTTTCGTTTTTTCCATATTTCTTTTTTCTCAGTGCTATTGTTATGCAGTTCTCATTTTGGGAACTTTGATGGGCCATATCTTGGGTGTATGAACTCCTTTTTGGGTCCCATTTTTTTGAAAGTGCATGTTTTTCTGTGTGCTTCACCATGGTGCTATCAACTTCTTGTCATTCTATAGAAGAATTGTATTTTTAGAATGTGGTGTTTTTTGGACATTGTATGCTCATGTTGTAATTACTAGCTAAGTTGTAAACACACTGAAACTTGTCAGAAAATCAGTGTAATATGTCATATCTTGCTTAATACATTTTGATTTACATCCATTCACATCTCAGATTGAGAGCCTATGGTTAATGATTTTGAATCTTGCATTAGATTCTCATCAGGTCAGATCTTAGTTTGATAGCCATTTATTATGGTCAATGTTCTTGAATCTTCATGGTACTTATTCCTATGGATCAGTTTTAGTCACATTTTAGCATCAGCAATTGCAACTTCATCATCTTCTTTCTGGAGTTTGTTCACACTTTTAGGGGGGTCATCAAACCTTCTCTCTTCTTCCTCTCTTATGGGAGGGAATTCGTGATTGTACTTTTGTGATGGATTCAGTTCTTGGGGGGTCTTAGTGTTAGTCCTTCCATAACATGTTCATTTACTTGTTTTCTTTTCTCTTTTGGAGAAGAGTTTTCTCTTACTAGGTTTTTCTCTTTTTTCTCCACTTTATGAGAGATTCTTGTTGTACATCGGTACCTAACATGGCCTTGTAGTCAGAACCCATTCTTGCATTAGTTGCATATTTTTCATTTCTCCCTAAGTTGCACTTAAGGGGGGCATTGGTGTAATTAAATATTTAATTACAATTTATTAATTTGACTTAGGGCTAATTTTAGTCTTAGGTTATTCTTAAGTCATATTAGGGTTTTCTAACTTGCAAATATAAAAGCAAGTTCTCACATGTAATTCATTAATCCAATTTCATCATTGCATCCAATATTGTGCAAATTCATCCTTTTTGCATTTTTCTCTTGTAGAAGGTTAATCCTAGGTTTTACAGGTGATCTTGGTGGCTTGAGTCAATCAGTAACTCACACGTTTAGCTCAATGTCTGGAAGGACATCTAATCATTCTACTTATTGATTAACATGGATTTTATCTATTCCTCTGTCAAAACTATTTTACCATTAAAAATGGGGAGGGGAGTCCTAACTAGACTAATTTTTCAATGTGTCCCTTCATTTCCTTTACCACCTGCTCCAAAAAATTTAGATTGGATTTGCATTTGAGAGAAGCTTTGTTGTGACTCATAAATTCATTTGCCTTCACTGTAGCTCTCCTCCTGTTATTGACCCTTGTTGCTTGAAGAATTTCCGCAAAATCACTTTACAACTTCTACACTAACAATTGAGATTCAACAACTTTGGGGGTAACTGCAGAGAGGATTTATTGAGCCACTACTGTGCCTACTACTACACCAAGGCTCTGGGAATTGGAGATGAATTTGAATGTAGGCTTGAGCTGTGATGTTTCTTTTGAGATGCAGCCCCAATATGAAACATACAACTCTTGAATCATGGGCAACACCCCAGAGAGTTGTCAGTCTTTGTGCAAACTCCTGCTTCAATTGCACAATCTATTGCTCCTTTTTTTGGAGCTCATCACGGAGCTACTTGTTAGAATCCCTCCGATCTAAGAGACTCTTGTGAAACTGAGTCACCTCATCCTGATTGTCATTAAGGTGCTTCTCTGTTCTGTTCTTCTCCTGATTCAATGATTCAACTAAAGCTTTGGCAGCATCCAATTCTAACTGTAAGCCCCTGGAATGCTTCTTTTGGCACTCTTCTCTGCAAGTCAAGAATCAGTTTTCTAATCTCATTGTCTTTAGCCTTTGCCTTTACATTTAATCGATCCACTATACTCTTTACCTAAAACAACTCAAGCCCCTATTTTTCAAGTTTTTTTCTCATTTTGATGAAGTCTATAGTTACAATATTTTTTGTTTCCTCCATGAGCTCAACTTTATCCTGTGGCCTGGCCTGTGCAAGATTCAAACCAATTGCATGAATGGAGTAATCCTCTAGTCTCATCTTTTCTTGTGGTTTGATCACAGTAGGGGTCATATGTACGATCATTAATGACCATTGTTAATGGTCATATAATGATCATATGTGTGGCACCACAGGGGCTCTTGCTTCTTTTTTGGTCTACTTCTCTAGGTGAGTTTCTCGTGCCTTCTTGGTGGTTTTAATTTATTGATGAAAATCTACCAGGGATTGAATAACTCCATTGACAAAAGGGAAACTTTGTGGCAAACCATATGGTATGGTTACTTGCTACTATCCTAAGGCAGAACTAGGACAATAGGCAACGGTGATTGCATCATTAGAACAGAAGAGGAAAATGGTGGCAAGTTAAAAAGGGGAGGGGCCAACAACTATGAAGTGAGAGGTGAAGAGAAAGAAGGTGGTAGAGTCAAATTAGTGAAGTGGCAGATAATGGAGGAATTGAAGAAATGAGGGGCGCCATTAGTGGATCAAGAGAAGACTGAGAAAAAGAAGAAGGCATAGGAATACTTACCCAAGCCCCTCCAATCATTGTGCCACTACTGTTGGTCCAACTAATAGTGTTGAAATAATGAGCACTTCTTCCTCCTCTGATTCTTCCTACAACTTGAGCTTTCTCCTCTTCATTATTGGTTCTTGTTCTTTCTCTACTTCCTCTTATTCTTCCTCTTCCCCTCCACATATATTACTTACATCATATAGAGAAGTAGGTGGTTCATGCTCATCATCCCACAATCTGTACCAAGTCTCATTGGTGCTAATATTGCCAAATTTTCTTTCCATTTCAAAAATTTCTTGCCTATATTTCCAATAGGCATTGATCTTTTCTATGCTCCACTCCTCTTATGAGAGCTTCTCTGAGACCACGAGTTATTAACCTAGAAGGATCATAAACCCTTATAGGTTGATAAAATGATTCCCAAGGATGTTGAGATTCAACTAGAATCTAATCCATTTCAATATAAACATCAGGAGAATCATTCAAAGTTGGCCATTTCACCTCAAAGAAAGGGCAAATCTGATGTTCAAAAGGAATTGGGACCTTTGACTGGGATAACCATATCTTCATGAAGCCATCTGGGTCATATACCCATTGATCCTTGATATGATCAAGGCCCAAATCCACAAGTTTCAACATTAACAAATACTCTACTTGCCTCTTCACCATTGTGATACTACCCTTGGAGAAGGGGATGTCATATATGGATTTCTTCTTTCTCCTAGCCTCGAAATTAGAGTCTATCACATCCAACTGATGAACCAATTTAATAGCAACAATTCTATTAGTTAAAAATTTAGGAAGCCTAGAAGACTCCTCTTTGAAACCATGGACTCTGATCATAGTGTAATTAGCCCCAAAGAACCAGTCACAAGGTACATGAGTGCTAGATAATATACTTTTCTACTTGTCACTCACCTTAAAGGCTAAATTGTTTGGGCTAAGATCAATGAGAGTAGGGGCCATGAAACTTTTTGAAAACTCGTAGTAATCAGAAGTGACTGATATTAGAGGAGTCCGTGCTAAAACTAGAATAATATTTTGCACATCTATTGAATCATTGGTCATAAACAATTGCATGTGGGGCTAAAAGAAATGCAAATTCTAGAATAACATTAAATGTAGCAAAAAGGAGAAATACCTGAAAAATTGTTAGTGACCAAAATGAGCCAATTGATAAGTCAGTCTGTCGGCTATGACTTCTAAGAAGTCCATTTTATAGGCCCACTTCTTGGTGACTGTCTTGAGACAGAAAATAGCTTCTAGCTCAAAAACCCATTTATCCAAAACGAACATCACACTGGCCCCATCTTACACACTAGTCCTAGGCCGACTATACACAAGTCTTTGAACATTGATGTTATATTTATGTATAAAAAGACATTCATCCCATTCTTTTAAAAAAGAGAAGAATCTCATCTCATATCATCAATAAGAACCCATCTATCATTTGAGAATTGAAGATCATCCATTGGTCCAAGGTTCTCTCAATGCAAGCACAATTAAGAACAATCATTCACATTTACTCATCCTAGTGCATTTGGATCACCTAGCAATCATTCTAAAATTCATGTACATGCTTGAAGTGTGTTGTCTACCAAAATACTTTTAAATACTGCCAACTTGACAAAAAAACTTGAAAGATGCAACATCAAACTTAACAAATAAGTATTATTGTCTGATTCAATTATATTTCACATTTAAATTTGTCAAATATCTTATCTATTTAACTTTTATATATATAAAAGAAATCTTTAATTCCTTTACGGATTTTAATTAAAACATAAATTGAAAGACAATTAAATCAACAAAGCATCAATGGGTGACCGTCAAATCCCAGGATTGTGAAACCTTGCAAAGACTCGAGTCTCAAAGTCTTTAAGTCGTCGAAAGACTCTAGTGGTCCTCATTGCACGAAACCGTATCTGATGGGGCAGAAGTTATGTGGAGTGAACCCTAATGCACTAATAAAATACCTGCAAAACCTAGATGTGCAATGCCAAGCTACCTCTCTGGTAAAATTGTGATTAGGTGCCCAAAGCTTGGATTTTTGTTGAGTAAAGGGGCGACTACAAAATGGAGATACAAAGAAATGAATCGGATCTGGGTTCGAATCCAGAGCGGTTCGTTCTCAATGTTAATGATGATACCCACTTCTTCTCCACTGTGGATTGGTCTGCAAAGGATGCATTGGCGATGGTTTCTCCCATGTCGGGAGTACTTGATGGAGGCGTTTGTCATCCCATTGAAAGCAAGAGACAGAGAGATCATCAATCACCCACCCTACGCAAGAGACAGAGAGATCATCACCAGACTTTGATGGCGACGACAACACCCATCTACTGCGTCAACACAGAAACTGGTGATCGCCTGTTTTCTACTGCATATCCTTTAGTACAGAGTTTGTTGCAGTATGCATGTTACTTTTTTATGTTCTTAGTGCCATTGAAATCATGAAACATTAGCAACAATTTCTTTGATTTTATTTTGGGACTTTAAATTCTATTTTTATGGAGCTAGGAATTTTTTTTTATAAGATAAATTGGAATTTTATCCTCCAAAATAGGAGTTCCTATTTTTTAGTTCTCAAGTTTCTAGTAAATATTTTTGGGGTTGGGCTGGAATTTCCTCCACCAATATAATTTTTTTTTGCCACATGTCATGTATCTATCCCAAATCTATTATCTCAAATTTTGAGGTCATGACTGCTCTAAACTATACAAATAAATTTGAATTGTTCCTAGTGTAGATTATATGACTAAGATAAGAATATCACTGCCTGAGTTCTTGATATAAAGATTGAGATATGATTACATTTACAAAAAATACCTTCCTGCTATAGGTATGAGTTAATTATAGAATACTATGCTCTTAGTGCTTTCTTAAGACCATACAATGCCTTCTTCAATATGTAAACACAGTGTTCTTAAGAAGGTATTTTAAAGCCTTTGAGTTGTGTCATGTAAACCTCTTCAAATATAACCATTAAAAAAATGCACGACATCCATCTCATAAACTATTTGATCCTGTTAAGGTATAAAAGCTGATATTAGTTTGATGGTATCCATTTGTACTATAGGTATAAATGTTTAAGTTTAATCAATACCTTCTTGTTGAGTGTACCCTTTAGGTACCAATCCAATCTCTTGTTTATTAATGCTTCCATCAATTTTGTATTTAGTCTTGTACACCAACCTTATAACTCCAACTTCTATACCACGAGGTAACTAGACCAAATCTCATGTATCATCCATTTCAATTGTTTCTATCTCACTATTCATTGCATCAACCCACTCTTCATTTTTTTGATCTTGTTTAATGGCTTGTGGCTCTTTGTTTTCCATGATTTGGATCATCAAGTCATAGTTCACTTTTGTTTATAACATTCTTGTCATTTTTTGAAATTTGAGTCCAACATAAGAATTGATGGATGATTCTTTTCTCTCCCCCTTTTATATTATGATATTTCCTTATTTCCCAATGTTCCACAGGGACACATCCCCACCGAAAAAACCCACATTTTCTAGGATGGGCATGTTTCACGGACACAAGGACTTGGGGCAAATCTCCCACCACGGACACAAGGACAAGGACTATGGATGTTTTCACGACATCGCCCTTAAAGAGGGGGTGTTTCTAGGATGTCCCCTTTATTTTTGGTCTTCTTGGAGACTCTAGGACATCCTGATATGCCCAAGAGATTCCTAGATGTCTCATAACCATCCTTGAGACTTGCAGACATCCCCCACAACAACTGAGGCAAAAAGTTTATTTTTTTAAATTAAAACTTTTTTTTGAATCTTCATGGTAGTAACCCAACCCTAATGGTCTATGACCTTTCCTGCACCCTAAGCAGTCACAAAAGTGAAAAAAATAAAAATGAGAAAGGCTAAAGTTTGCAAGAGTGAGAGTATCAGGATAGGAAAAGTAAGGACTTGGTATTGTAAAAACATAGTGATAAAATTATGAAATTTGCATGCCCCTCAATCCCATTGGGGGCATCACTCCCAGACCCTTGCAAGGGGCACCACCCCTTGACTCCACTAGGGGTTCCACCCTCATACCCCCACCCACCACCATCTTACCACCATCTCCTTGCCATCCCCAAACTTAGGCCCTTGGTCCCCTCATCCCTAAAACTCATCCCCCATTTCCTCATCCCCCCATTAAGAAACTTTGTGGAGCATAATTATTTCCTCACTTGAAGATTCAAGTTCTTCTTCTTCATCAACTACATTACTCACAATTTGGTTTTCCTTTGTTTCATTTTTCTTATTGTATCTATTTCTTCTTTAAATATCACATCTTTTCTTATCACTTGTTTCTTTCTTACGAGATCATAAAACATGTATGTTTTATTTTTTGGTCATACCCAAAGAAAATGCATTTTAGGCCTTTGTCATCAAACATAAACTTATTTCTTCTGGTAAGCATACATAAGAAATGCATCCAAACACCTTCAAATGATCAATTTTTTGATTAGTTCTAGACCATTCCTATTCAAGAGTTATTCATTTAATTACTTTTGTAGGATTCCCATTTAGAAGATATACTATTGTATAAACTAGTTCTGTCTAAAACTCTTATCTAGATTCTTGTAATTCATAATACTCCTTGACATCTCAACAATGGTCCTATTTTTCCTTTAAGCAACTCCATTTCGTTGTGGAGTGTAGGAAGTAGTGAACTCTATCTTTATTCCATTATTTTTGCAAAATCTAGAAATTTATTTGATTTACATTCAGGTCCATTATCTAACTGGATTAATTTGATCTCACTCTATTTTTCAACCAAACTCTTAAATCCTACTAACTTATTAAATACTTCTAAATTTGTAGCCAAGCATTATACCTATGTTTTTCTTGAGTAATCATCAATGAAGGTTAGAAAATACTTTGACTTGTTCAAAGAAGGTGTTTCCATGAGATCATACAAATCCATATGAATTACCTTGAGACATTGTTTAGCTTTTCTTTATTTAGCAATTAGACATCGAGCTCTATGTTGTTTGCCAACAATATACTCCTCACACACTTTTTTTGTATATTTAATGAAAAGTAGTCCTTCAACCATTTTTATTTTTTGACTAAAAGTAAACCACTAAAACTAAGATGCCCATATCTTTGGTGCTAAATTGTAATTTAATTAATTTCACTAGTTTTTAATGCTTGGTTTCCTTGAATAAAATAGAGAGGAAACATCAGATTACCTATAATCTAGGTTCATGAAACAACTAAATTCATTTTTAATTTATCTCTGATTATGCACTTATCTTCATTAAATGTCACTTGATAATTTTATTCTAACATTTGTTTAGATAGATAATAACTTATTTTTAAGTGTTAGAATTATTAGTGCTATATTGACATGCTTTACCTAATCATCTTCAATTCTAACTATAGTAGCACCCTTGCATTTGATTCCATGAGACTAATTATCCCCCAATACTATTCATTTGTTATGCTTCTCACCTAAATTGATGAATACATTCTTATTAGATGTCATATGAGAAGAACACTCAGAATCAATCTACATACACTATTTTCACTTCCATTTGTATTGAAATAGGAAATGAACATAGTTTTAAATAAAAATCTTCAATAGTATTATGAACACTTTTTTTCCATTTAACTATTCACTACAACATTCTAGTTCATAGTGACCAAACTTATTACAATGAAAGCATTGGATATTCATTTTATAATTATTATCTTCCATATTATTTCTGTGTCTTCCTCTTCCTTTGAAGTTGCTACTTCTACCTCTAAAATATTACCTCGTCCCTTAAAGTTAGATTCACCTTTAGATTCATTTTGATTGGTAAGAGTCATCTCTAGATTTAATTTTATTATGGTTCTACGAAAATTTGTTTCTTTTATCTAGTAGACATGCTTTAGAGAAAAATGTTTGTTCTAACAAAATTCCACTTAATTTATTTATTGTCATGGTTGTGAGATCTCTAGAAATTTAACTATAGAAACCACATCATAAAACTTGGGAATAATGCTCCTTAAAACTTTCTCTATGACATACAAGTGTTAGCCAGATCTTCACCTAAAACCTTCATTTGACTACCCAAACCTTCCACTTTTGTCAAAAAAATATTAATAGATTCACTATTAATTATTTTCACATTTAAAAAAAATCCTCAATATTTATAATTTTGTAGTTTGTACATTGCCTGCTTTGGGCATTGAATAAAAATAAAGTTTCATTAATTTTTTCCATATTTGCTTTATCTTCTTTATTTTTATTGCAAATCATTTAATGCATTTAAATTTGGTAGTTCTACATATCCTAATTGTATAATCTCTTATAAATCTTTAGATCTTATAGAGTCTGCATCTTGGTACACCAATAAGTAAAGTTACACCTTTTAAAAATGAATTAACATAGCAGAGGTCACATTCCCTACAATATTTGCTATCACAAAATAATTAGATATAATAACAAAAAAAAAAAAAAAAAAACCTTTGAGAAATTCCTCAAACAGTCCACTAATCCCTTAAAATGGGACCTACACCTAAAATAATATTTATATTATTTATTCTTGATGGTGGCCGCCTTGATGCACCACCCACTCAAAAAATTTGTAAACTCTTATACAATTTCATTACCTCTAAAGGTTCAAGCTCCCCCAAAAATGCTCTGAAATAAACCTAGCTATCATACAGCAAGTGGATCTCTCTTCAGATTTTGAAGAATATATAGACTTCACTAAAAAACACAAAATATTTCAAAACAACTCCCAGAAAAAAAAAAAAGAGAAAAAACATAGGACACAGATCTCCTTGATATTTGCAGGCAAATGTCCTAGCAAACCATAGTAGCAGTCTCTTCTTTAATTTTTCTTTCCCACTAACAATGGTGGCTCATTATCTTAAATGACAGCACTGCGCAAGTCTCAAATGGATCCTTCAAACGCTTCTCCTCCAGTCACACCAATCGTTGATTTACTATATTCCTGCAGCCACATCCCAGATATAAACCAGCAATAGAAATAAAAATAATAATAAAATCTGAAAATCATACATAGCACAGATATTCAAAGCCCCAATTTCCCACAATATTAACCAGCAATAGAAATATAAATAATAATAATCTGAAAATCATACACAGCACAAATATTCAAGGCCCAATTTCTATATATTAAAAAAGAAAAAATTATTTATTATATAGAAAATTATACAATCAACTAAATGGAAAAAACTACATAAAAATACAAGCAATCTGCACAAAAACCATTATTTTTTATGAACTCCATAACACATCCAAACCTAAGCTTATCACACGCTGATTACTTTTCTGTAGCAGTTCAGAAAAAAAAATCAATGAACATTCTACTCACAGAGTAAAAAAGTCAGCCCCATAATCAATAAGATCAGGCGAAAAAAGAACAAAAAAAAGATAAATGGAAAATGGGTGCCAAATTCTCCCCTTTTGCAGATAAGTGAGAATCTACAGGAGCTCTCAAAATCCCGACGATACCAAAAGAGCACTGGCGATTCTGTTAATCCGGTCGCACTTATCATAAATGAGAAAAGAGAAGTCCTGAAAATTTTCACAAAACATGCAAAAATGAGATTATTGACGATCCAACAAATTTTACAGTGTAAAGATATTCTGTGCAGTTAAGATTCCATGATTTCAGTAAATATGAGCATGATTGAGCGATTTTTTCCAAATATAATGCTTTAATTTGTGGTCGTTGAATGTCATGTGCAGACGCAAACAGTATTGAAAGAAAGCAGAAAAGAAAAGATTATGAGCAGCGTGTCGTGAAGGAAGCAAATTCGAATCTGGAGAAGCAAGAAAGGAAGATTCATTACAGAGGAGTAAGAGAGAGGCCATGGGGTAAATGGGCTGCAGAAATCAGAGACCCAAACAAGGCAATTAGGGTTTGGCTCGGCACTTTCTCCACTGCTGAAGACGCTGCCAAAGCCTACGACAATGCTGCTTTAAAATTCAGGGGAAGAAGGGCCAAATTGAACTTTCCAGAGAGAGCCTCCCTGTCCCACTATAATAAAAATAATAATGTCAGTGTGAACTCAAATCATAAAAATGTTGAGATTCCAACAACTACTTCAACTTTAAGAGATTCCTCTATCACACCTACTTGTGAAATGTGGTCACGCTTACAACGCGTCGCCGCTTATTCTGACTTGTTTTATTTCTCACCTTGTTCATCTCAATTCGGCGATTTTTGTGGTCATATGCAACTCGTGCATAACAACAGAAATGATAACGATGCTTATTTTCCTTACGATGAAACTCAGCGCTATTCTGGATTTACAAGGCAACAGCGACTCGACTTGGCTGCATTGTCAACCCAAGGTCAGGCCAATTGGGTGAGTTGTGATTTGTAGATTTTGGGTTTTGGACCTGCAAATTATTGGTGGAGTTCTGAGTCACTTTATTTAGTGAGGCCATTTATTATGATCAAGATTAATTGAATTTAGGAGACAAGCAGATTTAGCAAATGTTAGTTCTATTTAAATATCACAACTTTTATAGTTTTGAAGTGGTAAATTTTGAAAGTTTCAAAGTACCTTTCAGATTCGTCACTTTTAGAATTGTTTTTATTTAGATATCGCATGGTAAATTAATTATTCTTCTTCTAGATAAACCCATATGCATATGCTGTAGGAGATTTGATATGTCTCCATTGTAAGAAAATATAAAATATATTTGAAAGCATTTTTTCTACACAAAAAAAATAAAATAGACCATGGCCTATAATAGCTACTATTTATTGACTCAAAAATAAATTAAAGCATACAAAATAACTAAAATTTTATCCCATTTAAAGATGTGGGGAATTTTTCCTCTTCCTAAAACTCATTATCATACTATAGACCTAAATTTGATAGCCAACCCTCCCTACCAAACAAGTTTTATATGACAATTATTCATTTGAAGTTACCTTTAAAACACTAAGACATATATTATTATAAATAAAATTATATATAGACTAGAAATATATATTAGAAAAATTCTATATAAATTTTGATGGTTTATCCAAAATCTCCCCTTTTATGTTGAATTGTCTTCTATAATTTTAACTAGTATATTTATATTTAAAAAAATATATCTACACTATCCCAGAGATATCTTCTCAAGATTTAGGTGCTTTTTGCATTTTCCATGGATTTTGTGATTTTTTCAGTTTTTTTCCTTCAAAATAAATTTATTTTGTTCATAGTTCTAGTGATTTTCTCTATTTCCATTTTTTTTGTTTTTTATTTATTTTTTTCCAATTTATTTTTTGCTTTTATTTTTATTTTTTTAGTTATATATTTGCACCGTGCTCTCATCTCCACCCCATTGTAATTGTAAATGCCTCTCAACATAATTATATTTTACAACAAAAAATACAGACATACAACCATCAAATTTAGGCCCTATTACTGATACACATATTTCCCTCTTACCCCATGTCCCCATGCGGCATGCGGCTACTTAAGTTAATTTTCTGCTTAAATTTAAGTAGTTTTTACCAGTTGGAGTGGCCCCATGGAAAATTTATAATTGTGGGAAAAGGATAATATAGAATATTCCCCTATTTTTGTGGAGTTGTTTAGGAATTGCAAATAAGCTATTGAAAAAAAGTGGGGGCTGAAAATAAGCAGCCACTACATAATGAAAAAATATGCCATATGGCTGCATATATTTCCTTCCCTCTTTTTTTTTTAATTTTTTTCTAAATTTTTTTTTTAAAATGCGCCTGGTAAACTTTTTAACGTGACCAGTGATGCTAGTGCGACACGCCCTTCAGCCCCACGTGAATGCTTTTGCCCGGAGCAATGAACTAGTGAGGCCACAACACGGGGGACCTCATCCCCTAGAAAGAACACTTCAAACCTGTGAGCTCGTTGGCCCAGCGAAGGCGTAAAGCCTGCGAGCTCATTGGCCCAGCGAGGGTTTGAACTTTGGTGGCCACCACTACAACCGAGCGACTTAACCACCGAACCACGCCCTTATCAGCTAATTTTCTTCTAAATTAACATAATTAAGATAATGTATTTTTTACTTTCTATATAATAAAAAATTACAAATTAAGATAATTGCTTATTTTAAGTAGAAAAATAAAATTTCATGGGGTCACTGGCTCCACAAATTTCTCCTAAAAAAATTGAGTAGTGGTTTCTAGCCAAAATAAGCTAAGCAACAACATGGGGACATGCCCTTAGAATTCTAAATAACAAAGTAGAACATGTAACACGTTCAATTTAGTGAAAATTAAATAATTAATTTAAACTAACTATTTTAACACTAATTATTATAAGAAAACCAAATGATAAGTTGATCATCATTAAACTAGAAGTTAATTACTATATTTACACTCTACAAAAATTTCATTAATTAAATATAATGTTTAACACAAAATTTTAGTTGACACAAATTTATAATTTCACCACAATTCGCTCTACTTATAACTAAAAACTAAAAATTAAAATGCCATAGAAATGGACATAATAATATGAGCAAATTACATACAAATGCATATAATTGGAATGACCTCCCACTAGCTTTGATGTCCACACTAATGGGTTGATTGGCAATAGCCTTCTTGAGAGACCCATCATCATTGGTAGGTAAATCTTCATAGTTATCAATGGTCCCCACATGGAAATCACATAGAAGGCCCATGGAATTGGCCATAGCACTAGCCAGTTCCTAGTCACCTTAGAAACATGAAATAAAATCTTGAAGTTTTGGCGACTGGTGGTAGGAGCTTGATTGGGGTGGAAAACATTGAGAACAACAAATACAAAGGAGCGAGAATGTTAACTTTAAGTCGAAGGGTAATGCAAAAAATTAGAAGATAACGACCACACTACTAAAGTTGATCAGATGGTCAGTAGAGTAGAAGATGGAGATCTAAAGCACTCTACTTAAATATCATCCATTTCAAGAGTCAAACAGTGAATAGCAATTGTACACATCATTCACAATAAAAAGTGATAAACATTTATCTTACATTTATTAATTAAAATTAACCTTTTAACTATTGAATTGGATGATATTAAAGACCTTGAAACTTTTTTTATATATAAATTTGATCTTGGCTATTTGGATCCACCAGCCCAAGCTTATTCGCCTAGATTGTTTTCATTTCCTAACACCTCTAGTGTACGCTTTTAGCTTGTAATCAGCAGATATTTAAGACAATGTAGGAGGTGTAGGTCCAATCCATGATTATTAGAGCCATCCCATACAGCATTTATTTTGACTTTTTTTCATCAACATAGTGTGCATATAGAGATTTTAGACTTATTTCAGATTGATATGCTATTGGGTTGCTGATTTGAGATTCAATGCATCATTATTAGTTCCTGCCGCTGGCAAGATTACTTATGCATCGGCTGGATGCAATTATTTTAATCAATTCAACCAATGATTGCACATAATTAAAAAATTTGTGCAGAAGTTCTATAGTTTAAATTTAATTTTTATTTTTGCTGATTATAAAAATGCTATTTTTCTTTCTTCCTATTGGCTCATATTATGAACAGTAAGGAGAAAAATCAATTTTCTTTTTTCAAAATGATGGCATAAATATTTAATTCCTCTCAAAACCACATTGGAATTGGACTATCCATCAATCCCATCAATTTTTGCTTTCTACCAGCGCAATAAAAGAAATGAATTAATTGAATTCAAGTTGAGGAAAATTATTTTGATTCATTTAATGAATGAAGTGACTGTTATTGTTGCCAGGACCATATATGTCTTGTCTATATTTATAGACAATAAATTTTGATTCATGCCCTCTGAGGCAATTGTAAACTCCAATAAATTTTGATTCATGCCCCCTCATGCAATTGTAAACTCTGTGGAACAAGGTCAGATTTGTTTTCATGCCCCCTCACACAATTGTAAGCTCCGTGGAACAAGGTCATATTTTCTTACTTGTTGAATATAATTCCTCCTATATTTAGATGGCTTTGCTCTGTTTCTGGCAAGATCAGCACACCTATTCCATCTGCTTCGAAAAAAGGTACAAAAATTAACATCTTCTTTCAAACTTTTTTTTCCCTTCAAAAAATTAGCTTTTGTTGCAGATAATGTTGTGGACAATATGAAATGCTTTGAAGATTCTAGATTTTTTTGATGAAAAAAACAATTATGGCTTATTCTATGCATTCTCGTGTTTGGTTTTATCTGCTCATAAGGAAGCTATCGTTTCAAAGGCTTGTCAAAGAAATTGCACAAGATTTCAAGATGAATCTGTGTTTCCAGAGCTCTGCCCTTTCAGCATTGCAAGAGGCCTCAGAAGCGTATCTGGTGGGTCTCTTTGAGGACACCAATTTGTGTGCCATTCACGCAAAGAGGGTGACCATTATGCCCAAGGAAATTCAGCTCGCTCGTCGCATCCGCGGTGAAAGGGCTTAGGCTTCTCTTGCTGTTCTTTAATCTAACGGTGTGTCTTTGCACCACCTATTGTGTCATTTTTTGCTTTCCCTTTTCTGCAAAGTTTGTTTTTTTATTGGGCTGCTTCTGAGTTTCACTTTACTGTTTGAAGGGTTGAAAACCTTCAACTCTGTAATTATTGTTTTTGTATAGAAGAATCTTATCATGGCTCAAAATCAATTGAATTTTGTTATCATTTGGTCATGTTTGGTTTTATCTCATTTTATGTTTCATGAATATGAATGCTATAAGATCTTACAAAATTTATTTCACTGATACAACTCTACACTAGGGATGCATCAAAAGTTGGGCACCAAGCTAGATCAAGTAGCAGCCCAGGGGTTGAATTGGTGCTTAAAGAACCTATTGCTAATGTTGTCCTTTGGAACTACATCAGTGAGAGAAGGGAAGAACATGTTGTGGACTTTGAACATTTGGATGATATTAGCAAGTAATCAGATATAGGACAAAATCATTCATTATAAGAAATATGCTAGATTTCACACAAAAACACCTAATAATAATTTTCTATCCTGATGGAAATAGAAAGATATCTCTTGTGAGTGCAAAATTGCAATATATAGTCTTTTTACTAGTTCTCTTTTTGGGCTATTGTTTGTGGACTAATTGTATTTATCTGCTTCTTGTTGTTTTCTGCAGGGATTGGTTGAACAACAACCTCTTCAACTAGACTTGCATTTCACTAGTATGCAAAACATTATATTTTCTGTATTGTAATCTATAGGGGTTGGCAACTACAGAGAAGAATTTATTGTGCAAATGTTTGTTTTAGGGTCATTTTTCTATCATTTCTGACAAGATGTAGTTATTGTGGGTTATTTCTTTGCAATTTAATTACAAGCTGAGTCTTTTCTAACTTTTTCCCTACTGCTGAGAGGCATTTCCTTTTTAAGTTTTTTATGATACTGAGAGGTTTGGTGATTATTTTTCCCATTCTGTGGTGTTTGGAAATTGCTTGTTCAATTGGTCTTTACTCCTTCTACATAATATTCCAATAACCCGGTGTTGTCAGTGTTCATTTTTTCATCTCCTATTCAGCAACACTAAAATTTATTTTTACATTTCCTATGGCTAGGGTGTTATATTGTAGCATTTATGCATTTTCAAATAAATCTACTAGTACTTTTCCCTGTTGGAGCATTCTCTCTATTTCTTGTTCTCTAGGATTATCTTTAGGCTATTTTGGTTTTAGAATAATATATGCAGAAAGTATATATTCTCTTGGTTAACTAAGTTGGTTGCTTTGATATTTGTTCTATAAATTTAGATACTAGATGGGATATGTTTCTTTGGAATGTACATCCTATGAAGAGGGTAATTGTCTTGGTCAAAATTTTTTCATGCATTCCGTGTGCATTATCAAAGAGATTTTGATAAATAGAGAGGAGTTATCATGTATTTTCAGCACTGCTTTAAATAAAATTCTTAAAAGAGTTTTTAACTGATGAAAACTATCTGCAATATTGCTATTTTTCTTGTGCACAAGCTACATGAATGTTCTTTATCCTTGGCTCCCTATGCAGATGTGTGCCTGTGCACTCCAATAAGAATGTAGAAGTAGAATTTTAGATCAAAATGTGTAATTGTCACAAATCTTCTATTAGTTACATTTCCAAGGCATTTAAAATAATCTTTTAATATGGGGTAAAATTCAATAATGACTTGTTATACCTAATGATGCACTACCCAATAGACAGCTTGGTCAGGCTTGAGGTTGTTTAAGTGAGAAACAAAGACATTGTTATTTTGAAAAACCCCTAGTTGGTGAAAAATAACTTCACCATTTATGGTAAATGTTCTATTACCTAACATACTGTTTAGTTTTTCATTTAGAGCTGGTGTGGTTTGCTCTTGAGATTAAAATTGATGATATTTTGTTTAGAGTCTATCAATTTTATTTTATCATAATGCTTACATATGCACATGTTGTAGCAATTTGGATACATTTGTCGTCATATTGTTGCAAATTTTGAGTTTCTCAAATTTTGATCTCTTTAGACATTTTTATATTGACAAACTCCGGTTGAATTGTTCATGGTGAATGCATAAGTCTTATACACTAAATTGGTGTCTTGCTTGAGCAAGACGACTCATAAATCCATTAGCTTAAAAAAATCAGCAGTTAGTTACTTTACCTAATTTTAAGTAGAAACAACAATTACCTAAACATTCTGAGATATATAAGAAATTACCTAAACATTCTGAGATATATAGGGGAAATTTTAAGTTGAATTGACAATTAACTAAAAATTTGAACTACAGAGAAAAATCTTAAGCAGAATTGACAATTACATTTAAAAAATTGAATTATGGAGAAGAATCTTAAGCAGAATTGACAATTAAGTAGAAATTCAAAATTACAGCCAATTAGCTAAAATATCTCAACTGTACAAGAAAAAATTAAAGCAGAATTGGCAACTACCTAAAAAGATGCAGTCGAGGCTTTTTGCTGGCCGTGAAGGTGATTTTCCACCATGAATTTGGTGACGAATTGATATAAATCACCTTGAAATTTTAATGAGAAGAGCAGACAAACTCCTTTGTCAGTTTAAAAGAAAACAATACTCAAAATGGGCATAAGTATACCAGAAAACTGCCACTCTAGAAGTGACCACTCAAGCTATTAAGATTGCAGATTTCAGAAGAATCCAATCTGTCAGACATGCTTGTGGGCATCTCAAGCCTTTTTCGGTGAAGGGAATATATCTAAAGCTTTTAAATCTATCATTTGTTTGGCATTGCTCTAACCGTGCCAATTCACACGCTAAATTCCCAAAAGCCCTTTGGGACTGCAACAATATCTGGTTCTATAAAGCACATTATACAGGGGATAAAAATAGGGTAAGAGTAAATACCTAAGAGACAAGGACAACTTGTCCAGTAGGCCTCTTCATATCCACATGCACACGACTAGTTAAAAGCTCTAAAGCACAACACCAAAACTGTATACATCTGATTTTGTAGTAGCCATAAGATCACTATGGATTTGCTTTTTTTTTTTTATCATTGCAACAGCCCCCATATGCATTGTATGTAAAATGTGGAAGTAGAAAAAGGCACGCGGACTGCTCTTATAATGCCACCAACCAAATCAACTCCACGTGTTCACTGCATCACAAACACTTAATAAATATTAGCCACCATATTGCCTGAGCTTATTTTTCTTCACAATAAGGGAGCATAGTTTACCTGGAGTCTAGACTTTATTTTAATTGCATAATAGATCTTCTTTTTTTAACCTCTTATAATGACAAATAAATTCTATTTCATTTAGGCTGACCACTACATTGCAAACATTTAATAAATATTGGTGACCGTATTCCCTAAACTTATTTTCTTTCATAATAAGGGAACATGTTAAGCCGGAGCATGACCATTATGTTGATTGCTTTATAGATTTTTTATTGACCTCTTATAACCAACAAATAAATTCTAGCATATAATTGTCTTTAAGCCATACAACAGTCATTTATATTTTAAGGCTGCTTGTTTAACTCAGATGTCTTCTTGGAGTAAAGAAATTTTTGAATAATTATGACAATTTGTATGTGTGTAGAATCTGTTGTCAAAATGCTAGGGGTATCAATGCAAGATGTGCTTCAAGTATGATCTCTTAATGCTAGTTTTTGCTGCCGATGGACTGTATCCAGAAAATTTGCCAACTAGTCTAGCAACTCGTCGGTTAAGTTGCCAAATGACCAAGTTGACTCTCTTCTAATGGTATATAGTTTGCCAGTGCATGGATTGTTCAATGCTAAAGTATTAACAAGGCTTAGAGCTGTCAGACATTGCTACAACACATTTGAGTATCCCAACATGGTGATGAGGAATGGTGGCATTTTTTTTTGGAGTCAATAACATTTAACTGATTATCTAGACGTGTTTTTCATTGAAAACTGATAATAAAGCAAGAAGAAAGATACACTCATGATTCATAGTCAAAACTTGTGTATGTGCAATCAGATCTTACTTCGTTGCCATGAGTAGACTAATATTCTCGTATGCTCATGTTTGATTAAGGAGGTGAAGAGCGAGATCCCTTGTGCTTTGATAGTAGAGTTCAATATTACTTTTTAGACCATGGTAATACTAATGGTATGATCTGTAGATTCTTCTCAGATTAAATGATTCACATTAGTATACGAAGAGATTGAATGAGTCATTCTATGTAACTCATGCAAAACTTAAAATTTGAATGATTCATTCTGTGTAACTCATGCAAAACTTAAAATTAATTTACTCGTATGGAATAAAGAGAGCATTGCCAAATCCAATCTCATTGGTTTTAATAACTAGGCTTATTGTTCTCAAATTTTTTAAGGATTACTTACAATTGACCATCGTTGATAGAAATTTTTGGTCCTCATTTCTTTTGTAAACTTACTAGAAATCAAAACTTCTAATTAACTCAATTGAATAATCTGACGATCATGCCTCAAAATTTTGTTATGGGTTTGAATGCCCTTGTTCTAGACTCACTATTGATTTTTAGTTATATGGTATAAATTTAGTTTCTTCTCATATTAAATGATTCACAATTAGTATATGAAAACTTCTAAGTGTCAACAACATATTGTGTACCTCATGCAAAACTTAAAATTGATTTAGTTGTATGGATTCAGAATCCAACTATCATTGGTTTTAATAGTTTGTATGCACTGGACCATAATGGTTTTTCTTTCTCCTATGCTTAGCAATTGGCCATCTCCAATGTTCTTACCTTAATAGGGTCATATTCTCATACTACTATTGCTTCAAGTCTTTGACCACATATCTGGCTGTGGAAGTTGCAAATCCTACTGTACCACCAACAAATCTCGATATGGGTGGTATAGTTACCTTTCCAATTAAACGTGAGTGTCCATCCAAAGTCAACCATTCATATATTATTATTCTATTCCCATACCTAACAACTTCTCATACATATTACAACTTCTATTTCGGTAGGAACTTGATGCAATGCGTCTCTTGTTTTTACATTGTTTCGGCATCAGACACTTATTTCTAGATCTGATCTACCATAGATTGGTTTTCCTTGCATTACTGATTTGAAACTTCATGCCAAACTTTGTGTGATCTGCAATAATAGTGTCATTATTTCATAGCCATGATTTAAAACAGAATTATTCTACACTAGTGGCTTCTATTACATCTTGTTCGTGGATGATATTCATGCGAACATTGCACATTTTGCCAGAATTTTTATTTTTAATTGCACAACATCCCTCTACCATTGGTATATTTGGGACACATTTTTATAAAGATAAGGATGTATTTTCAATGAAGTGTTTGTTTTATCTAGTCATATCATTTTCTTCCTTCATAAAGATTGATTACTAGTCATCTATACTTATTAGATGCATTTATGACATATATGCATGAATTTAATGATGATCATACAAATTGCCATATTGATGAGCATTATTCTAGCATAGAATTATGCTATGAGTTATTTATGCATAACATTATTGTATCTAGTAATAACATAGCTTTATGTTATGATAGTAATGATTATTTAGGTGCATGTGATTTAGAAGAGTTATCTAATATTATACATGATGATGACCCTTATGATGTTGAATTTAAGAATATTTATGCCTCACATACTCTTTCCTCACATGATTGTTCATGTTTTGACGACAAAATATTATTTAATCATGTTAGATGTGTTAATTCTATATTTCCTTAAATAATAATATTACAAATCTTTGTAAAGAAGAATTAAAAGATGATTATGATGGTTCTTACAAATGCTTCTTTGTATGTGAAAACATTCTTGCTTGCTAATTATAAGCACATAGATGGTGATATCATTTTGATTAGTGAGTTTAGATTGAATTTAAAAGGTAGAGCTTTACTATTTGACAAATCTTGTATTTTTTAGTCCTCCTTTACTCTCTAGCCAATGATTTGATTGAATATTTTTCTAAGCATAGAGATGATAGTAAGGATTTGGATAAGATCCCTTATGATGTATCTTTTGATCCAAGTCCCTCAATTAATATGGCTTATTTTGCTGCTAGACTAGATTCATTTGATTTTATAGGATTGTAAGTATGAAAAAGATATACAGGCCTACATGGCAGTCCAAGGGTTAGCTACGGTCCTTATCATGTACATGTAAGCATGAAATATATACAACATCTTAGAAACTTCTCTCTTGGTGACATGTTCTCATTTGTTTTTCTCTTTTTTTTTTTAATTTCTCCAATCTTCAAACCAATGTTCTAAGGTCTTGCACACTGTCTTCCTAGTCACCTAACACATGTTCAACAAATCATTCCTATTGCTTGATAGCATTGAAAACATAACCAAACACTTCACAAGAGGGTAAATTCACTTTATCTAGGGGCTCTTCATCATTTCATCCTTCTAGAACCTTCCAATGGACCTGCTAGAGCTTTTTTGTACCTTCAATTTGCATGTCCAAGCATTATTTTTAGGTTGTCCCTTTTGTTTTCATAGTCTTCCCAAGCAACCTATTGTGGTAAAAGGAGTGATCCACTTTATGGAAGTCCTATATCTCATTTCAATGTTTGAAAACCATTTTTAGCCCTTCTAAACCATTCTCTAACACTAAAACCACATGTGCATATCTCCTTCTGTGGGTCACCTCTTATATCTTCAGGGTCTCCATGGGTGACCTACCCAAGTAAAGGAGTGACCCACTTTGTGTATGTCCTATGCCTCATTTGAAACCTCCAAAACTATTTTTATTCCTTCTAAACCATTCTCCAACTATGCAACTGCCTATGTGAACCTCCCTTTACGAGTCACCCCTTATGTCTTTAGGGTCTTGGTGTAGTCATAGATGGAGGGTCCATAGAATGGACTGCCCAACCATGTAGCCTAAGTAAACACAATGGAAACAACACAAGAATGAATTGCAATGAAAGATTTATAGAGTCAATATCTCAGACAATTACAATGCTCATATGTTGACAACATGCAAACTATTATGGACTCGTAGGTCTGTCCTCCGATAGAATTACATAAAGATGTAGCTTTGAAGTGCCTTCCACAAATCCACAACTAAAGACTAACAAATTTCTATCATATTCACTATCATACTACTATTTCTAATGAATTACGCTTATATATCATCTCCTAGCTCAAGGAATGCTCCGTGTTGGCATTAAGAGGTTTCAAACTCTAATGCATGATGAAACATGTAGGTTGACCTAAAACATGTGGTAATGCTCCACACATGGATGAAACGTGTTGCAGTTCTCAATGAAGGTCTATTTGGTCCCATACTACCTCGTGAGATATTCCATTTGGCTTTGCAAGTCATGGAAATGCTCCACAAACCTTGTATGCTCATACTAAATGTTGAGTGCTCTATTTTGTGAGTTCTTGATGATATTCTGATAGCAATAACTCATACTACAACTAGCTAAAATGCAAGAAAAGAAAAGAAATCAAATATTTTTGGTTGATGCAAGATTGTTGATAAACCTGGGATGCTCCTGGATCAGACACCTGGAAAACCAATACAATCTACCTCTGCCTAAGAAATCTATGATGAATTTTCCTCTAGTCTTCCTTTCCACTAACTAGGTATTCTTTATATTGCTTTCCTCTAGTGTTGCATCTAGTACTATTGTCCAAAATTTGTTCTATTTGCTCTGCTTGTTGCTATGGTAACTGATCCTTCACTCCAACTTCAGTGCTATCACTTTATTTTCCCTCATGATACTAATATAGATCTACAATGTTAAATATGGGTGATTTACCAAATGCTTCCAATAATTCTACTTAATATGAATTTCCTAAATCAAACTTCCTAAGAATCCTACATGGTCCTATTATGTAAGAAAAAGGGGGATGAGGGTTTGATAGGATTGTTTAGCTAGATCCCTCTTTCACTACACACATTTAAGGACATTTAATTGAGTTCAATTACAACTTATGCAAGAGGGTTCCCCTATAGGTTGGTTGTCACTTGTAATGATAGGAAAATTTAAAAATTGATGATTAATGTATTAATTTAAGCCCAATTATGCTCAAAACCCTAATTATTGCAAAATCGTAAACAAACAGATGAATTCTAACAAATGCTCACACATAGAGATGCTAAATGGAGATTAGATACACACAAAATTTTAAAGTTTAGAATCCTGAAATGTCAGGGGAAAAGGGACCCACACCCAATCCCAAGATAGGATTTTCTTCAGGGGTTTTCAAACTCCTACTACTGATTATCCCTATTCCAGAGATTTTAGGCTCTACAAACCTAGAGGGAAAAGGGACTAGCGCCCAAACCCCAACAATGCTCTTTTCTACTTCTTTCCTTCAGATCTAGAATCTTTATGCTCTGCAACACTCCACTACAACTCCACACTTCACGATTCGATACTTGTCACCTGCAATCACAAGAAGAGGGTTTAGGTTGTGGTGTTTAGGAGCTTGCCTTAGTCAAGCCCTGGAATGGCATTCAAGCCTTCCAACACCATTGTTTGATAAAGAGTGTGTATCCTTTTAGGATAGAGGCAAAAACAAATTGATAAATGATTGATTCAAACACAAATAGATATCACCTCAGAGGTGTAGCTCACATGTAGATGAAGATCTTTCACAACATGAGAAGATGAAGCCAAATATGCAAGAACAAACATAATAATAACACAATTCTGCTTTGCCACAATGAATGCTTTGAATTCTCTACAATCATAAGTTTGCCAAAATATCATACTCATTGAGCTTGTGATCTTCTAGTTTACAAATGAAACTCTAAACATGCTTATATATGCATTCCCATTTTAATTTTGTAATTCAAACATAAGATGTCGGCAAGGAAGGCCTTTAATGGTCACTTTACCATCATTCAAGTTTGGAACCCTACTAAAATAGGGCAGGGCAAGGATGCGAGCACCCAATCCCCAGGACTTATTTTGGGTCAAGATTATGGCTCAACAATGTTCCTCAAGCCCCATTTGACATGGGTTTCAAGCCATTTTGTCTCGAGAGTTAATTCTAACATGTAAGATGAAAAATAAGAGACTTGGGAGCTAAACTTGGGGGACATTTTACAACATAGCATTTAGCCCCCACTTTAATGTATGTGTGATCTTACCAGCCATACATCCATTAAAGTATAGTCAAAACACAACAAACACATCAGATAATTGATACTAATGCATACACAAAGATTGAGGAACTATTTCTAGCCGCCAGTTTGAGGTAGACAATAGAGAAAACACATCGCAGACATGCCAAAGACAATGAAGACAGTAATAGGCACATAAAACATAGAGAAGGTAGTAATAGGCACACAAGACATGGAGAAGACAATATTGAAGACATGTAAAACATGATGAATACAATGATATTTCTTTTTCATTTTCATTTATATATATATATATATATATATATGAATGCAGATACATGAAAAGTAAAAATGCAACGCAACTCAAAATGTAGTAGGGGAATTTTGCCACACCCTTGAGACTACATACGGGAGAGAAGACACACCAAACAAATCCTAAAGTGTAGGAGGGGCATTTCACCACACCCTTGAGACTACCCTTGAAACTACACATGGGGGAAAACACACAGAAACAGAAGACATGAGCACCATATCGCATGCCAAAGACATAATATACATCTTAAACATGACAAACAAGGTGATGGAAGGAGCTTATTTCTAAGTTCCCACCATATCAAACATTCTACAGGCACACCCGATGGTTGGGCTTATGCCACAACAACCACCAAAGACATGCTTAAGGGAGGATAGTCTCAAATCCAACCTCACCTACTCGGAGGACTTTTGAAATAAAAAGGATGTGCACTAGCTCAAAAAATACACCATCCCTGCCTCCATAGAGGGCTTTTGAATAAAATGATATGCATGATATTGTTGGAGTACATGACCACTGAGAGGGGAGTGAATCAGTGGTCTATGAAATTTAACAATTCAAAACTTAACTCAAAGATCTTGTGTAAAGAAACTCATAGTCACAATGATATGCAAACTAGAATACAAAAACTTAAACAAAGATGACCAAATAGGTACAATCTAATCAATCATAAAGAAAAGACATGACACATGTTTTGATGAGTGGAAAACCCTCATAGGGATGAAAAAGCGCTCTAAAACTTTGCCTCACTGGCTTAATAGAATCTCAACAATTGTCTCACTGACATACATGCCTCACTGACATGTAAACCTCACTAGCTATAATGTGCCTCACTAGAAAAATATACAATCTTAGATTAATACAAGGATTATAGAGGGTTTCTTTGTTTCAATACAAATCACCTGTATCTCTCTTTCATTCATATTCAATACAAACTTCTTCATCTACAATTTCATCTATTACCTTGTCTCCAAAATCAAAAATAATGTCTCTATGTGTATGTCTTCAAAGTCTTCATCTGCATACATGCTCTGCCATCAATCAACTTTCAATCTTTGATCTTTCAATATCCTCTCTCTGTCATAATCCTTCCTCTACTATGTTAATCACCTATATCTCCTCATCCATTCATTATTTACTACACATTAAGTTCTCTCATTTTTATTTTCATAAATCCCTGTATGAGAATGTATTCCTTCTACTCATTCACATATTCACATATCAAACGATCAATCCAAGACCCCCCTTTTAAACACAATCTTTTTGCTACATATAGATCCTCAAAAACAATCTATAAAGAACATGCATATATATCTTCTCTGCATAACCATTTCCATACATGAAGAACTTGCAAAAATAAGATCATATTCCTCTTCTCTGCATGACCATTCATATTTCTCTATCTGCATGACCATTCATATTCCTCTATCTGCATGACCATTCATATTCCTCTATTTGCAATAAGAAAGTTCTCCAAAAGAGACATAAACACCTCTTAAAAAACACCTCCATCACATTAAAAAAACTTTTATTCAATCTGCCCTGATAAGAAACAAAACACTCTTCATTATCTCGGACCCACTCTTCATCTCAATAAAAGTAGAAAAAGAAGACATTTAAAAAGCCTTTAAACTATACCCATAAGAAATATGAGTCAACACTCTACTCATTTATAGAAAAAGACAAAAAAAACTTCCTCCTTTATAGTCTTCAATTTCCACGGGGAAGATTCATTAGAGAAGTTTTAAAAATAGAAAAAGATCTCCAAAAAAAATTTTAAAACCTACAAAATCTGCCTTTTAAAAAAACTGTCTAAATATAGCCTTATACTATAGTCACCATATATGATGGCCTAATGCACGTCAAATAGGATGCTCAAGACAGGAGGTCAAAATTTGAACTTTAGCTGTTGATCAGCCTTTAAACCTTTTAAACTCCACCGTTGATGTATGTTTTGGTGCCCATGCTCTCAAAAGAGGACCAATGACATCGGTAATACCAAATGGAGGGGCCGGTTGCCACAATGTTTTAATACCCCTCTATCGGGGTATTTAAGTGATATGACTTGCAACGGCAGGTCACTTTTAAAACATAACAAAAAGTGCAAACACCATATGATGGGAAAAAGAGGGCTTAGGGTATAGTGACTTAGGAATTTTTAAGGATTTAGGACTTGTAAACCCTAGTGAAGAATATGATAACTCATCATTGTAACTCACCATAGAAGATATTGATGATACTATATATACATGACTAGTTACAAACAATGCAGTAACAAGACAACATTTAGGATATAGAGTATGAAGGTATGTAGGGAATTACAAAGGTTTAGGTCAAAAAGAGACTAGGACTCTTAGAAGTTTATACAGATTTCATTGTGCTCAGTGAAGACTCTACAAGATGCTAATCAAACACAATTTGTCATATCACCATGATTTCAACTCAACAACAACCAATATAATACTGCACAAACTTGACAAGAAGTTGACCAAGAAGTTGACCACATCAAAAAGCAACCTCGTCCATTTTTCTATCAAACCTCAAACACTCTTCCCTGAATTATTTAAGATGAAAGTGACGCATGAAACCATTAGGAATTTGAAAATGATACGAACTAGTGATTTGTGAGATTTTGTTTGTAGATTCTAAATATATTTTTTTTAAAAAAAATTGGAGTTAAATTGTAAAAAATTTTGTATCTCCTTTGATAACTAGTTTTTTATAGTAAACAACATTTTTTTAAAGCGATGTGTATTCTGTAGCACATAACTTTTTTCTACAAGGGATAAAATTCTGATTCTTTTGAATTTAGATTAGTAACACTAATATATAGGGCATGCATTTAGATTCATAATGTTTTGTTGAATATATTTTTTTAATTAAGTTTTGAAGTCAAACCAATTATAATTTAGACATAGGCATATTCCATAAAACATAACATTTTTTGTATATATCGAAATTCAATTTTTTTTGTTGAAATAAGGACATCAATACCTAGGGCATAGATATTTTTCTAAATTGTTTTTCACTAATTTACTAATTTTCCATGTGTGTAGAACAGAGAACTTGATGTTTGGTGAAAAATCTACATTCACAGGAAATAAAAAATAAACATAATAATCAAATTAAATATATTTAAAATTATACTTTTTGGGAAGATTATAATAAGGACTACATACTTCAAAACATAAATTTTAAAGGAATTCATTTGATCCCCCAGAAGGTAAATCAAAAGTAGTTTTTTATCAACATTTTGACAGGTGTAGAGGAGACTCCATTATAGGTATGGTTTAAAACTAGAGGGGTTCTATCCAAGGGGGTTTGATCAAACCCTCTTCAATTAAAATCCTTTAAATAGAACCTTTCAAGGCTTATATTTTCTAAAAATATGTGATTTTAGCAAAAATTAGGATGTCCCAAAAAGTGTAACCCATTATTGTGGCAGCACCCCTTGCTAAAGGGACACGCGGTTTGTATCAATATATGTTTATTTTTTGTCATCTGCCGACTAAATAGAGTCACTAGAAGAGGGTAAACAATAAAATGAGAGAGGAGAACAAGTGCCTTAGGAAAAATCACTTAGGAAGATGCCCCTAGGTCATCAACCGCAACACTATGCACCTAAGATACAATACACAACAATACAAATAGAGGAGAATCCAGATAGAAGAATGATGATGCAAATAGAAGAATGATCACAATAGAGGTGGTCTCCCGATATCCTTTGCCTTACAAGAGTATCAAGGGTCATCTAAGGAGGCCTAAATAACGCATAACACATTACGAGGGAACACAACACAATGCTAACAACAACATATATATCTAGGAGGAGGCCACCCTTGAGAGCAACTAGAACAGGTGCTACAATGAGTGTGGCTTAAGAAGGGAGAAATATTTACCTGATTCAATGGGATACTTCTTGGTGGACAATTCATGTCTATCATCTTAGGATATATTATATTTAGTCTTGACATTGTATTAGCATTAAGGCACTTATTCACTACCCTCTTAGGAGGTGGAAGAAGTGATTTGTTTTGAGTGATCTTGATATCCAATAGTAAGAGATTTAATGTGAGAGATCTTTCTTCATCCACTAGTGTTGCATGCTTTGAAGAGAGAGCATAGGAATGAAGGGAAGATAAGGTGTTGTGAGGAGTGATGTTCAAGGAATACACAAGAAAAGGAGAGGTATCCAAAGGAGGGAGATCAAAGATCTTCACTTCCTTAGGGATGTTTAGAGTACTTGAATATTGAACTAAAGGAGAAAGATCGATAGGATGATCTATAGAGGCTTCATGCACTATGGTAAGGAGAGAATTTTTAATATTGTTAGATGAATGCTCATTATATATCCATGGAATGTTCTTTGTTGGAGGGGGTTTGTCATTCACTAATGCTTCATCTTGGCCAGAGACAGCATTGGAATAAAGAGATGATGGTGGTTATTCATTCACTAATGCTTCATATTGGCTAGAGAGAGCATTGTAATGAAGAGATGGTGGTGGTTCTTCATTCACTAATGCTTTGTCTTGGCCAGAGAGAACATTGGAATAAAGAGATGTTGGTGTGATGTTAAGGGATGTGTCAATGAATTCATCCTCTCATGTCAAAGTGTCCTCATAAGTGGGAACAACTTTGGGACAAAAATCATAAGGTAGAACTAAGTTGCCATCACATGTATTAGCAATAGGAGGTGTAGTGGAATGTCCAATAGAGATAAAGTCATCTTGGGCTTCGTCTAACATATTGAAGTCATCACTACTAAATGATTCAACATATTTATTATTATCTATGAATTTATGGTGCAGGACCACCTAACAAATCATGTTTTTTTGTTTGTAATAAGGTCAAACTGACCAATGTTGTTTCTTTTTCAGTTCTTGTTGTTCAGTTTGTAACCGACTGGTTGAGAAATGGTTGGCCTCCCACAATAGTGGGTTAAAATCTTAGCAGAATGAACATTGGGGTGCGGTTCTATTTTTGTGTCCCATTGTGTGTTCATTTATGGAAGTATGCATGAATTGTGCTGAAGAACAATAAAGCTCTATTCCATCTCCTTTTATGTTTTCTTGTTCTTAGATTCAAGGATTTTGTAATTATGCTTAGTAGATTCCCTTTTTCTGTAGTCTATTCCAAAATGGTTCACTGAAGCATTCCACTAGTACAGTTCCTATCAAGATCAGTGGAATGGCTTCATTGTACAAGTATTCATTTTTGTTTTCTATTTTGTTTCCTTGTTCGACGGTGTAGAGGACCAGATTGGAGTGTTTTATATAGTAGATGGCCTAGCATTTCCATGTGCTAGGGTTTGGTTGGAGAGTAAACGAGTCATAGAAATAGCAGAGGAGTTGAAGTTGTTGTCAGTGAAATATGGGCCATTGGCAAAATATTCCTCTCTCGGAGCGATAAGGATAGTCTGGCTGAGCACGGGAAGACTCTTGGTGTATCAGCTTAATAACACTGTAGTTCGCTGAAGAGAGGCTCAAGCCGTTGAATGGAAGTTGCGGTCTAAAGATTCATATCGGGATGATAAGGTCATCAGGTAGATAACTTGGCATTGGACTGATAGTATTGGTCTTACCGATCGAGGCGTGTTGGGGTGATAAGGGGTAAGTGATACCGACGGAGATCCATCAGGAGAAATAAGCTAGTGGCAAGAGATCTTAAGGTTTGGCTAATAGCATTCATCTAGCTGATGAGTGATCAGAGTGACTAACATATTGGAGACACAAAAAGGAAGTTTGCAGAAGATTGAAGTCACACCGAAGAGTGGTTGGTCCATCGGCACATCGGCCTAAGTTGTAAGTGTTTGCTGATGACAAGGGTCACAGAAAAGAAGATAGTGATCATATATCAGAATTAACAAAATGATGGTTGTGGATAGTGTAGAGTCTCACTGAAGACAAAAGTCATCGGCGTATCGTCGAAGAAAATTCTAACGTGGCCAAAAGTAATTGTTTTGCTGACAGGTAAGAAGCGTAGAGGCACCCATCAGGAAGAGTTGTGATGTCGGAGTGACAAGTTTGAAGATGATCGATGGTGATTTTCTTGTTGATAGGAAAAGAGTGTTGAACCCCACATCAGAGTGACTAAGACTTCAGAGAGATAAGTTGTAGAGTGGTTGATGGACAAAGTGTTGTCAAAAATGAAAGGAAGAGATCTATTCGCCGAGACTAGAAAATGGTTCCAAAAAGTTCAAGAGTTCAAAAGTTCAATATTTGATCAACTATTTGTTCCCACTGTGCGCTCCTCATCAGAGTGGTATCAGAGCCATAAAAGGTTTTGTTGTTGGTTTGGTATATGTCAATAGAGGAGAGCCAAGGAGAGGCAAGTAATATGCCTCCAAAGGGGATGACCACCGAAGTGGTCAAGAAGTTCAAGGAGATGGAAGAGAAGATCAAAAGTGGAGTCAAGGAAGCACTCCAAGCAAAGTTGAAGGCATTGAGGATAGGGAAGAGGATAGATGAAGGTTCAGATGATGAGGAAGAGAAAGAGGAAGAAGAAGAAGAGCAAGAAGAGGTAGAAGTACCGGCTGATCAAATGCATTTCCTTGAAGCCATCAAGGCAATTGGCAAGGATTTTTTGGAGGCTCGGATAGATATCCCCATGTTCAGTGGAAAGATGAACACTGACGAAGTCATGGAATGGATTGAGGCTCTAAACAACTACTTTGAATACAAGGAAATTCCTGAGAATAAGAGAGTTAAATTTGCAAAAACCAAACTAAAAGGTGCTACCCTTACATGGTGGAATTATACCCAAGGAGAAAGGGTAAAGAATGGGAAGAGTATCATCTCTTCATGGAGAAGAATACTGGAGAAGATCAAGTCCCAGTTCCTTCCATCTGACTACGAGGTGCAGATTTATAGGAAAATGCAGAACCTCAAGCAAAAAGATATGGATGTAGCTACTTACATCGAGGAGTTTCACAAATACACTCTTTGCTGTGGGTACATGGAGGAGGAAAAAGCTAAGGTGGCCAGGTATCTAAATGATCTGAGGTTCAATATTCAAGATGAGATAAGTTTATTGACCCCTGAAACCATGGAAAAATGCTTTCAAGTAGCATTAAGAGCTGAAGAGAAGCTGAAGAGGAAAGGTGAGTAGCAAGGTAGAGGAAGAGGTGGCAAAAATTTTAGAGGCAGATGTAGTTTTGGAGGAAGTAGTCCTAACCAAAGGCCTAATGGTGAGTCTAGCCAAGGGGAGCAAGTTAGGGACTCAAGTAGTAGAGGAGGCTACTGAGGAAGAAGGCCTAATGGAAGAGGTGGGACAAATGGATCAGGTAGAGGATCCAAGTTCTCCAATATGAGATGTTATAACTGTAATCAGATAGGGCACCTGACCTATAAGTGTCAAGAGAAGGCCTCAACTTCTCATGGTAATGAGAGAAGAACCACATTAACTCAAGAGGATGCAGGGAGTGTGACATCTCCTGAAGTGAATTTGACATCAGAGATGGGAGAAAATCTGATGATCAAGAGGATGTTTCAAAGAACTAGTGCAGACTAAACCATCATAAAGAAGAGCTTTGTTTAGAGTCAACTGCAAGATCCAAGGTAAGGTTTGTAAAGTTATTATTGACTCTAGTTCTACTGATAAGATTATATCTTTGGAAGCAGTAGATAAATTGAAATTAGAAAAGATACCCCATAGCTGTCCATATAGGGCCAGTTGGTTAAACAGGGGACAACACATACTCATCAATGAACAAGCATGGGTAGAATTTAGTATTGGGGGGTATAGAGACAAGATTTTGTATGACATCCTTCCAATGGATGCTTGCCATCTTTTGCTGGGTAGACCATGGCAGTTTGATAGAAAGGCTCATCATGATGGGGAAAAGAATGCTTACTCATTCCAAAAGGATGGTGTAACTTATAGGATACAGTCATTGGTAGAAGGGGATCCATAGCCTGTAGGATCTAGTGTAATGCTGGTAGGGGTAAAAGAATTCATGGATATACTAAAGGAAGGTGGTGGAGTAGGTTTTACTTTGATTGTGAAGCCTAAGGGGGAAAAGAAGGAAAATGTGAGAGAAGTAGGGCCTAAGGAGGTCAAAGATTTGCTTGAGAGTTACAAAGGAGTGATTGCAAAAGATATACCTGATTCCCTACCACTTGTTAGAGACATTAGCCATCAGATATACCTCATACTTGGAGCAGTACTTCCTAATAAGGCAGCATATAAAATGCCCCCTCAGTAGAATGAAGAGATAGCAAATCAGGTTCAAGAACTCCTAAACAAAGGACTGATAAGAAAGAACCTTATCCCATGTGTAGCCCCTACTATTTTAGCCCCAAAGAAGGATGGGAAATGGAGGCTTTGTATCAATTCTAGGGCCATCAATAGGATAACCATCAAGTATAGGTTTACTATTCCTAGAATACAAGATTTAATGGATTATTTGGGAGGGGCCACTTATTTCACCAAGATAGACTTAAAGAGTGGGTATCACTAGATAAGGATAAGAGAGGGGGATGAGTGGAAGATAGAATTTAAAAGCAATGAAGGGTTGTATGAGTGGCTTGTGATGCCTTTTGGTCTTTCAAATGCCCCAAGCACCTTTATGAGGCTGATGAATGAGGTGTTGCAGGAGTTCATAGGGAAATTTGTGGTAGTCTACATTGATGATATCTTGGTGTTCAGTAAGAACAAGGAAGAACACTTGAAACATTTGGAGATAGTCTTGAAGAGGCTTCAAGATCAGAAGTTACTGATAAACTTGGAAAAGTGTGACTTCATGAAACAAGAATTGGTGTACCTAGGTTTTGTCATCTCTAAGGGTGATTTGAAAATGGATCCTTCCAAGGTAGAGGCTATTTTGAATTGGCCTACACCTAGGACAATAGGAGAAGTCAGAAGTTTTCATGGCTTGACCACATTTTATAGAAAATTTATTAAGAACTATAGTGATATTTGTGCACCTATGTTGGAGACCATCAAGGGTGGCGGTAAGGTGAAGTTTGTGTGGACAAAAGAGACAGACCAGAGTTTTGAAAGTTTGAAGTAGAAAGTTACCAAGTATCCTGTCTTAGTACTTCTTGATTTTAATAAGGTTTTTACCATTGAATGTGATGCAAGTGGGCTGGCCATAGGAGTAGTGTTGAGCCAAGAAGGCAGACCGGTGGCCGATTTCAGTGAGAAATTGAATGAAGCTAAGAGGAAGTACTCCTCTTATGATTTAGAATTGTATGCCTTGGTACAAGCTTTGAAGAAGTGGAGGCATTATTTTCTTCCCAAAGAATTCATCATGTACACTGACAATCATGCTCTCAGTGTTTTGAATGGACAGGAAAAGGTTAGCCATAGACACATGAAGTGGGTGGAAAGTCTTCAAGCATACACCTTCACCATCAAGCATAAGAAAGGGATAACCAATAAGGTTGCGGATGCTCTAAGTAGGAGGGTGTTGACAGTGCAAGAAGTGCAGTTGCAAAGCATGGGTGTTGAAGCACTCAAAGGATTGTATGAAGAGGATCACGATTTCAAGGAAATTTATAGTGTATGTAATGAGTTTGCCAATGCTTTCCATACTAAATTTTTTGATTATACATTGTGGGATGGCCTTTGTTCAAAGGAAGTCAGGTATGTATTCCTCAGTGTTCAATGAGGGATAATATAGTGAAGGAAAAACATAGTGGTGGTTTAGGACATTTTGGACTCAATAAGACTTTAGTTCTGGTAAGAAGATTTTACTTTTGGCCAAAGATGCAATCTGATATCAGAAGGTTTGTTGAGAGTTGCATGGTATGTCAGAGAGAAAAGGGGGTCTCACCCAATGCAGGACTATACCAACCTTTGCCCATACTAGACAGACCTTGGGAAAGTTTGAGTATGGATTTTGTGATGGGATTTCCCAAGACAAGGACAGGTTGTGACAGTGTGTTTGTTGTGGTAGATAGATTCAGCAAAATGGCACACTTTATTCCTTGTAAAACCACCAATGATGCTAGTTACATTGTAGGTTTGTTCTTTAAAGAAATTGTCATAATTCATGGATTGCCTTTGAGGATTGTGTCTGACAGGGACAGCAAATTTGTGGGACATTTTTGGAGAACCTTGTGGAAAAGATTGGGTACAAACTTGTCTTTTAGTTCAGCCTATCATCCTTAGACTAATGGCTAAATTGAGGTTGTGAATAGGTCATTAGGCAATCTGCTAAGATGTTTGACAAGAGAACATGATAGTAGTTGGGATGTGGTACTCCCATAAGCAGAGTATGCCTATAATGATACTACAAACAGAAGCATAGGTTTAAGTCCTTTTGAAGTTGTCTATGGTAGTCATCCTAGAGGAATTTTTGAATTGAGAGATGTTTAGGGTTTGGACAAGAGGAGTGGACATGCTGATACATTTGCAGAGGCTATGAAGGAGATTCATCAACAAGTCAGAGATACTCTACACAAGACTAGTCAGAAAATCAAGGCTAGAGTGGATTAACGAAGGAGAGATGTGCAATACCAAATTGGAGATCCGGTCATGGTTCACCTTAACAAGAACAGACTACCCAAGGGGAAGCCACAACAAGTTGATGATGAGGAAAATTGGACCTTGTCGAATTTTATAAAAATATGGTCCTAATGCCTACAAAATTGAACTCCCTGATGATATTGCTATTTCACCTATATTTAATGTTGCTGATCTAACATTATATAGGAATCCTAATATAAGAGAAGGTGCAACAGATTCTGCCTAGGACAATGAAGAGTTGCAAAATTTACCACCTAAGGAACCACCTAAGATGGAGTGCATCTTTGATAGCAGGATAGCCAAGAAGACTAGAAATTGGACCTATTTTGAGCACTTGGTTAAATGGCCAGAACTTCCAGACTCTAAAGACACATGGATACTGGAAGAAGACATCAGAAAGTAGGGTGGCAATTTGCAGTAGTTAGTCTCTAAGAGGACATGAGATAACTTTCACCCAGGGAGTATGGTGTAGGAGCACCTAACAAATCATGTTTTTTTTGTTTGTAATAAGGTCAAACTGAGCAATGTTGTTTCTTTTTCAGTTGTTGTTGTTAAGTTTGTAACCGACCGGTTGAGAAATGGTTGGCCTCTCGCAGCAGTGGGTTAAAAGCATAGCAGAATGAACATTGGGGCGTGGTTCTATTTTTGTGTTCTGTTGTGTGTTCATTTCTGGAAGTATGTATGAATTGTACTGACGAACAATAAGCTCTGTTCTATCCCCTTTTATGTTTTCTTGTTCTTAGATTCAAGGATTTTGTAATTGTGCTTAGTAGATTCCCTTTTTCTATAGTCTGTTGCAAAATGGTTCACTGAAGCATTCCACCGGTACAGTTCCTATCAAGATCGGTGGAATGGCTTCATTGTACAAGTATTCATTTTTGTTTTCTATTTTGTTTCCTTGTTCAATGGTGTAAAGGACCAAATTAGAGCATTTTACACAGTAGATGGCCTAGCATCTCCATGTGCTAGGGTTAGGTTAGAGAGTAAATGAGTCATAGAAATAGTAGAGGAGTTGAAGTCATTGTTGGTGAAATAGGGGCCATCGGCAAAATATTCCTCTCTCAGAGCGATAAGGATAGTTTGGCCAAGCACAAGAAGACTCTTGGTGTATCAGCTTAATAACACCGCAGTTCCCCGAAGAGAGGCTTAAGCCGTTGAATGGGAGTGTGGTCTAAAGATCCATATCAAGATGATAAGTTCATCAGGTAGATAATTTGGCATTGGACTGATAGTATTGGTCTTACGGATCGAGGTGTATCAGGGTGATAAGGGGTAAGTTATACCAACGGAGATCCATCAGGAGAAATCAGCTAGCGGTAAGAGATCTTAAGGTTTGGCTGATAGGATTCATCTGGCTGATGAGTGATCGGAGTGACTAACGTATCAGAGACACAAAAAAGAAGTTCATCGAAGGTTGAAGTCATGCCAAAGAGTGGTTCGTCCATTGGCGCATTGGCCTAAGTTTGTAAGTGTTCGCCGATGACAAGGGTCACAGTGAAGAAGATAGTGATCGTATATCAGAATTAACAAAATGATGGTTGTCGATAGTGTAGAGTCTCACCAAAGACAAAAGTTAGTAGCGTATCAGCGAAGCAAATTCTAATGTGGCCGATAGTAGTTGTCTTGTCGACAGGCAAGAAGCACAGAGGCACCCATTGGGAAGAGTTGTGATGTCAGAGTGACAAGTTTGAAGATGACCAATGGTGATTTTCTTACCGATAGGCAAAGAGTGTTGAACCCCACATCGGAGTGACTAAGACTTTAAAGAGATAAGTTGTAGAGTGGCTGACGGACAAAGTGTTGTCAAAAATGAAAGGAAGAGATCTATTTCCTGAGACTAGAAAATATTAGAGGGTATGTTCCCATGAGATTTGTGAAACTATCAAAGTCATATATATAATAAGGGATTTCATATGTATAACTCATGGAAATATCAACATCATAGATATATGTAGATTATTTTAAGAGTTGAGGATACTTATCAATGAATTTATGGAAATTGTCAACATCTATTCAATGTATGCAAATAAAGCTTCCAAAGATGAATAACTAGATGCATCCATGATGGAGTAAATCAAGTAATATTGTTGAAGTACAATCAACACTGAGAAGGGGGTGAATCAGTGTTGTAGCTAAAACAAGTTATTTTCTTCTTAACAAAACCTGGAAATAGAAAGTGAAGGAATCAAACTTGACAATATGTTTTATCAAAGGAAAAAATCAAATACTGAACAACAAATAAGACTGAATGTTCAAGCATGAAAGATAAAGGAATCAGACAATAATTGAGACCATGAAACAATCGCTTTTATGAGTGGAAAACCCTCATAGGGATGAAAAACCACTCTAAACTGCCTCACTGGCTTAATCATGAAAATCACCAATTACAAAGCCTCACTGGCTTTTAAGTCTCACTGACTTATATCACTTCCTCACTAGCACTTCTATGCAATTGCCTCACTATAATGGAATGAACATAAGAAAGAAAGAATCAATTTAGGGGGTTACCCTGTTACAATATGCACCAACAAAATATACCTCCAACACTTTGACTACAAGAGTTCCCTCTGATACAAGATTCACATCATGAAAGAAATATTTTCTTTAAACCCCCTTCAACAAATATAGTGATCAATGAACAATAACCTTCTCTAACAACCACACAATATCACTTCTCTACAATGCATTCACTTGGTTCTACCTTGTCTAGACCACCTCCAATTTGATAAGTACATTTACTTCTCTATTTGTATATCTAGGTACTACATACATTCAACAATGATAAAAACACATCTCTATTCTTGTGTAACATTATTCATTAAATCATGACTCAAACTTTGCACATTATTTCTGCATAAGAGTTCACTTAAAACCTCAAGCATACATCAAGATAGACTACTTCAAACCCTTTAAAAACTTCATGTATATCTCCTTGTGGATGATCAATATTCTGCATCTTGTCCTTTACACATTTCAAATAGAGACTTCAAAGTTATTCTCTGTCTACCTGCATATGTATACTCTTCCACTGAAAATGATCTACATATACTAATTGATCTTTAGGTTTCAAAATACAGTAAGCATCATTATATCCTTCATATAATTAATAATTCTCATACTAGCATGTTGGTATTCCCTTAATCATTTCAGAACAATGAACAAAATCCATAAAGACATCATACAAATCTCATAAAGAAATTCACTGGCCCTCTACATCCTTAAGAGAAGTTAAAATGACTACTTTATACCTTTTAGTACCTACTGCACATCAAATTTAGAAAGCAGGTGTGTCCGATGAGCTTCAAAAATCATTTAAATGTCATCCATCAGATTTGCCTTTCACGCCAAGCTGCCTTTTAATCTCTATCATACAATCATCTTTGGCGCCCATGAATCTTTAGTGACCTGTAACCTTTGGTGCCCCTAGAAAGTTGGGGCCAGTCATTCTACGAAGTACCAACCCTTAAGACATAACTTAAGTTATGTTGAGACTAGTCGAGCAGGTTAATGAAAAATTGAAATAATGTTTGTGACAGGAAACTTAGGGTATAGTACGATATGCATTAAGGACTTTAACTTAGGGTTTTAGAGATGCAACTAGGGTTTTAGGGATTAAGAACTTGGAGATAAATTTTAAACCCTAAATACAAATATGCTCATTTCATGAAAACTTGTAAACCCTAATAGTGGCAGAGGAATAAAGTTGTATGAAGGAGTTCCTTAGAATTTTAGACTTAAAACAATTAGGATGTTTGATTAGGGTTTAAGTCCCTAAACCTCAACATAATGTAAATTTTGTCTATGTCACCTCCACTAGAAAAATCTCTACATGAAAGACAATGTGAACATCCTAATGGCAAACTTAAATCAAGACTTGTGAGAAGGGCATCACATGGAATGAACCTATGAAGAACAACATCTATCCTCCAAAGACTTTTGGTCATTCCAAACACAACTATGGTTATTCTCTCTTTAATTGATCAATGAGGTCTCCTCCTGATATGAGAAGTCCAATAGCTCCTGTACCATAATAACTTCTAAGATGGATGAAGCAACTCAAGCAACTCAATTCCTTCTAACCTCCTTGTACATATGAATATCTGTATCACTTTGACATCACACACCAACTTACTGCTTTACCTCTTTCATTGAAGCACATCATCCTGCTACAACAAACCATATCAGAGTTCCTGATTTCATGCATGACACATAGCAACATATATGTATGACACAAACACTATATCTCCTTATCAACATCATGGCATCATGGAACTCAGACATCCCTATCATCAACCTTGACCCTTTGACATCAATGACAAACAATCTACAATCTTCGCCTTTGCCATTGATGTCAAACTAACATTGCATTCCACTTTTCATCTTCTACCCCTTTTGACAACGATGACAAAGAAATGAAACCTATTATACATGATAAGTTCCCCCTGACAACAAAGTACATATCAAGAAGCTAAATGATAGATGAGAGGGCATTAGAGTGTCCTTGGAAATTTTTATAAGATTTTCAGTTCACTGTACCAAGTTAATAATATACTTTCTTTTCAAACTTCATAGATCACTTTGTCATGAAGACATTGCACCATTTATTCCACTCAAAATGATCTAATTGTAGTATAAAATACTATCCAAATGAATCATAGCACTATCATTGTCATTAGCATTGAAGTCACTATCAATCCACTGCAAGCACACTTGCAATTCACCATACCATTTGGAAACCTTAATGCAGCTGTGCAAATATTCTATGACAAACTAATCAAGAATCTCTTAAGGCATAACATCACTTTTGCAAGATGTACTGTGTCAATAAGTCTGCCATCATCAACAAGGTCTCCACAACATGAAATAACACCATGACAACAAGGTTTATTTCCAAGTCTTGAGGATGTTAAAGATCATTACTCAGTCTTTCATTGTCCTTTTAAGGTTTACAAGGATTTAACAAAATTTGACTTATATTTTGAATCTTTGTACAATTCCTTAGACCTGCTTACTGCACTATTACACAAAACATCTGTCTACTCTACTGATAGCAAAATGATCAGAGATCACTATACTCAAATCTTAGATATCCTGCCTCTTGCTATGATTATAACCTCTAAGATGATCATGTTTACATGTCAAGGATTGATCATATAAACTACAAGAACTAACCACAAAAAAAACTTCATCATTCTCATGTGCTTTGTTGTTGCCTTCTTTTGACAATATCACTATATTGTATCAACAAATACCAGGTCTTGTTAGTAGATATTGCCTATCTTGAGGACTGTAACACTGCACTATCATGAATTTTTATGCAAACATACTATAAAGAGACTATCACAAGCAGAGTTTACTTGGGAAAGACACTGTCAACACTCCATTGAGTTGTCTTAGACATCTAAATTTCTCTTTTGAAGTAACTTCTTTGCACTATGCAACCTTTTCATCATCTAGTATCCTTATGAGCAATCAAGATGAGGTGCCTTGCCAACAACACCAATTTGACAAGACAATAAGTAAGTTCCTTTGCATCAACCTTTGACTTTGACATAATGACAAAATATCATTCTGACAAACTATAACAACAAACAATAGTCTATTATCATCATCAAGAAGAAGAATCCATTCTCATATCCCCTCCATCATTCAATACTGATATGGATGTTAATGAGGTATTATTCCTAAATTTGTAGAAACACTGTCCTTGTAAAGCCCTGTCCCTTGAGCACTGTAAATGTTGTCAAAACAATTAGAGATGAATAAGTCACTGTTATTACCAGCACTTATCAAAACTTTGTCCATGCTAATGAAGATAAAGGAATTGTTGATAAAGTCATCAGTGTATTTGATTACCATAAACTTTCACAAACATGAGTCATTCACTAACTTAGAAACCATTACTTTACTTGAATATCACAAGTACAAACTTCACTAAAAGTTAAAGAAGGTTTATCAGACTTTTATGCACTTTTTCTAAATTGTGACAGTCATGATACAAAACAATGTCCTTTGTAAGTCAAAAACACTACAAAAACATGACAAACCCAAACACCAAATGATCACTGACAAGTATGCACTCAAACAAGATCCTAAGAATAAACATCAGCAACATTTTCACTACATCTTGAGGTTCTTTGATCAACTGTGATCCTAAAGCATAGAATGAGGACCATCTGCTATCATGAAAATAATGAGACATATGAAAATAAGCACTTTGAGCAAATTGAACAACTCTGTGAAATGAAGAAGCACTTTGTTGGACACTAGCACACTATTCTACAAATCTTAATTGACCACACTTAACCTTCACAACACCTACAATCATAGCACCACCATGTAAACTACAAAGACATCACTGTCCTTTTTCTCCACTTTCAATTTGTGCTTTGATGTATGTTCTACCACATTTATTTAAGACATTGTACGTTATTGGATTCATATAAGTCAATAATAGTCTTTTATACCTTAAAGAATGTACTACCCTATTTTGTGCCCTATCCATACCATGAAAGACTTCCATTGCAACCATTGTTCCTTGCAAACCCTATCTCAAACCCTGTCTCTTGAAATATGATGATCCTAAATAAAGTATGACAAACATCTCTTTCCTTTGATGAAGCATGTCTATTCCTTGAAGCATAGACACCAAACCAACTAGACTCCCTATCCGTCAATACACCTACGGAACCTCCTTGGGGTTTAAGAGATAAGACATTGGATAACTCCCCCTAACCTCATACTATCCCTTATGCAAATAGAGATGTCTCTTGTGCAATATGCACAAGATTAGACTCATCCTTCTCCTGGTTTTGCTTTCTTCTCCAAACCTTTTGAATGCTTGTCTTCTTAGGATGCTTCCTTATCCACTTGCTCCTTATTTCCTGCAACTCCCTTTTACTCAAAGTATTTATCTTCTTGACATATCTAAGTGGTTCCATAAATCCGTATGCTTTATTCCTAGGAGTGTTGCACTTATAACATATGATGTTATTGTCTAGACCAAAGAAAGGATAATTTCTTCTAGGCATATTATAAGATATCGTACTTACATCCTTGACAAGATCATGTCTCTCATACATTCTATAATTTCTTGTACAATTTCTTGCTCTATGGCTATAAACATAACAACAATAATAATAACCATGAAATTGAGAATAATTGTACCTCATTGAGTTCCTTGTAGATAGAGATCTTGTATACTTGATTATCCTTCCTTTTTGATCTTCTAGAGAAGCAACATTAAAACTCAAGTCTATCTTCTTTTTAGGAGTCTCTCTGACTTTAGAAGACTATCCTTGTTCATATCCTAATCTTGTGGTGTCTCTATAGTGTTTTTGTTTTTCCAACATTTCATGTAAATTACTTTTGCTCTCTTTAAAATTCAGATTCTTTTCCAACTGTTTCCTAATATCCTCAAGATCTTTTCTTAAAGAGACTATTTCTCCTTCAAGATTTTGGCATTCAACTATTGTAGCTTTCAATTCAGACTTTGTTACATCAGCTATCCTCTTATATTTCTCAATCTCTGTCTTTAGACTGATAATCAATTTATCTAATTCATCTACTTGACTCCTTAAATCTATAATCAAGTTTCTTGCCTCTTCAAGGTATGAAACAACTTTGTTCTTAGAGTCCTTTTGCTTTTTGAAGCTCCAACTCTAATCTCTGATTCTCTTTTTTAAATTTCTTGATCTCACCTAGGGCACACATGAGTTCTCCTTGAACATCAACCTCATACTCATGTTCATCATCACACATAAGGTGATCTCTTTCTTCTGAATCAGATTGGACCTCATCTCCTTCATGTGAATGTCTCCTTTCATTATCACTTTCCTCATATACCAAGTTGTCCTCTCCTTTAAGTGCATCACCTTGATAAATTCTAATCAACTCCTTCCACACATCCTGAGCTGTTTCACAATGCATAACTTTACAAGAAACTTCATCAGAAAATCTGGACATAATAGCCTTCTTTGTTGTATGATTGTATTCATAAGCCACTTTGTTACTTGTAGTATTAGGTGATTGAGAGGAAATAAAATACCCATTCTCAACTGACATCCACAAACCATACCCTAAAGAAGATAGATAGATTTGCATTCTAATATACCAAATAAAGAAGTCTGAACCACCAAAGAAAGGAACTTCAAAAAACTTTTCCTCTAATTTAATACCTGACTCAACTTGTGAGACATTTCTTTCAACTGATTATAGATCACCATTTGAATTTTGTAGAGACTATACCTTTTGATCAGTATGTGGCTTGACATTTTTCTTTTGTCTATTTCTTTTGTACTTTCCCATGGTACTCCACTATCAGGACCTACCCAAGCATGTTAGACTTATATAGGGAACCTACGCTTTGATACCACTTGTTGGAGTACAATCAACACTAAGAAGGGGGGGTGAATCAGTGTTCTAGCTAAAACAAGTTATTTACTTCTTAACAAAACTTGAAAATAGAAAGTGAAGGAATCAAACTTGACAATATGCTTTATCAAAGGAAGGAATCAAATACTAAACAACAAATAAGACAGAATGTTCAAGCATGAAAGACAAATGAATCACACAACAATTGAGACCATGACACAATAGCTTTCATGAGTGGAAAACCCTCATAGGGATGAAAACCCAATCTAAACTGCCTCACTAGCTTAATCATGAAAATCACCAATTACAGAGCCTCACTGGCTTTTAAGTCTCACTGACTTATATCACTGCCTCACTAGAACTTCTATGTAATTGCCTCACTGGAAAAAAGAAGCCTCACTGGCAAGAAATTGTTAGGGTTAGCCAGTAGAAGATATCAATTAAATACAAATAAAGATTAAACAGAGAAATGGAAATACACAGAATTAATAACAGCGAGAGACAAGATTTAATGTGGTTCACCCAAACTCGGGCTACATCCACCAAATAGAGAGTCCAATATTATTATCCAGTAAATCAAACTAATTACAATCAGCAATCCCTCCAACTCAATACCGTTGCAAATGCTACAATACAATACCCAAACCCTAACCCTTGGCCACTTTTTATCAAGCCTTTTTGTCAGCTACAAAAATTAGGGTTTTCTTATGTCGGTCATAAAAAATAGGATTTTTTATACATGGCTAGTGTATAGTACTTTCCTAATCAGTCGCCACCTACCAACAATCTCCCACTTGGAGACTGAGCCTGGATGACACTGCTGCACATGCAGCTCCTACTGGAAATAAGCACCCTGGACTCTACTGTTCTATTTTTATTGGTTTCAGTCTAGAAGACCAATCGAAGCTGAAGAGGAGCTCAGCTTCTCCCTTGTCACTACCTTTGTAAACATATCCGCTAGATTTTCATCTGTATGTATCTTTTCTAGCCTTAATTGTCAATTATCCAACACCGACCGAATGAAGTGATACCTCAACTGTATGTGTTTGGTCTTTGAATGCAAAGTAGAATTTTTTGCAAGATGTATGGCACTCTGACTGTCTGTATACAAAGAATTGTTAGCCTGTTGTTTACCCAATTCTTCCATGAAAGATTGCAGCCATATCATCTCCTTGCTTGCCTTTGTTGCAGCTACATATTCTACCTCTGTGGTGGATAAAGCAACCACCTTTTGTAACCTAGAAATTCAACTCACTGATGTTCCTCCTACAGTAAAGACATAGCCTATAGTACTCCGCCTAGTATCAATATCCCCTACCAAATCTGAGTCTACATAACCTGCTAAATCAGGATTAGAGCCTCCAAAACATAAGTGTTTATTAGATGTACCTCTCAAATATCTGAGAATCCATTTTACCACATTCCAATGCTCAAATCCAGGATGACTCATATACCTGCTAACGACTCCTACAACATGTGCAATATCCGGTCTCGTGCATACCATGGCATACATTAAACTTCCTACAGCTGAAGCATATGGTACCTTGGACATTTTTTCTTCCTCCTCTTGTGTCTTTGGACACATCTCCTTAGTCAATTTCAAATGACTAGGCAAAGGTGTGCTGACAGCTTTTACATTCTCCATATGGAATCTCTGCAATACCTTTTCAACATAAGTAGCCTGAGATAGAGTCAATTTTCTGTTCTTCCTATCTCTGCAAATTTTCATACCAAGGATTTGTTTTACTGCCCCCAAATCCTTCATATCAAATGATTGTGCTAACTGATGTTTTAACTCTCTGATGTGATCAATGTTAGACCCAGCTACAAGCATGTCATCAACATATAAACAAAATAATGTAGCTGTCATTATCCAACCTCTTAAAATAAACACAATGGTCAGAATTACACCTACTGTAGCCTTGCTCAGCCATAAAACTATCAAATTTTAAATACCATTATCGAGGTGCTTGTTTCAGGCCATACAAACTCTTCTTCAATCTACACACTTGTTTCTCCTTACCTTTGACCTCAAATCCCTATGGTTGTGCCATGTATATCTCCTCCTTTAAATCACCATGGAGAAAGGTAGTTTTCACATCTAGCTGTTCCAAATGTAAATCTTCAGCAGCCACAATACTTAAAATAGTACGAATAGAAGTCATCTTGACAACTGGAGAAAATATCTCATCAAAATCAATGCCCTGTTTCTGTGCAAATCCTTTTACAACTAACCTGGCCTTAAATCTTTTCTTACCTCCATCTTCCTCTTTCAACCTGTAAACCCATTTGTTTGGTAAAGCCTTTTTACCTATAGGTAACTTACATAATTCCCAAGTCTAATTTTTCAGCAAGGAGTCCATTTCTTCTTGCATGGCAAGCTCCCACTAAACTTGTGTATTCACCTGCATAGCTTCATCATACCCTTCTGGTTCACCAGCATCTGTTAACAAAATAGAATACAAAGAGGGAGAAAACCTTTCAGGAGGTCTACTTATCCTTGTTGACCGTCTAACATGCACTGGAGTTTGTGGTATTTCTTGTTGCTGTTGCAGAGCATGAGGAGCCACTGGAACATCACTATTTGGAGTATCATCCAGCACCACATAATCCTTTTCTTTCTTCTCATGCTATTGCAACTGATCTTTGTACAACACCTTCTCATTGAATATGACATCCCTGCTTCTCACAATTTTTTGATTTTCAAAATCCCAAAGCCTATAACCAAATTCATCAATGCCATATCCAACAAAGGTACACTTTTTTGATTTTGCATCCAACTTGGTTCTATTTTCAGAATCTACATGTGCAAATGCTTCACATCCGAAGGTTTTGAGAAAAGAATAACTCACCTTCTTACCTGTCCATGCTTCCTCTGGAATACCACAACCCAAAGGAACTGAAGAACCTCTGTTAATTAAATATACAACAGTGTTGACAGCCTCTACCCACATGTTTAAAGGTAGTCCAGCATGCAATCTCATGGTCCTTGCACACTCCATTATTGTCATATTCATGCATTCAGCCACTACATTTTCCTATGGAGTCCCTGGAACCGTTTTCTGCCTATGAATTCCATTAAAGGAACAATAATCTTCAAATTCTCTGCTACAAAACTCACCACCATTATCAGATCTGAGACATTTTAATCTTTTACCTGTCTCATTTTCAACCAAGTTTCTCCATTTCTTAAATGTTTCAAATACATCAGATTTCTGTCTAAGGAAATAAATCCAGACCTTCCTAGTTGCATCATCTATGAATGTAACATAATACCGAGAGCCACCGAAAGAAGATACCTGAGCTGGTCCCCATACATCTGTATGCACAAGCTCCAATTTTTTATTTTTCTTTTGCTTCCCATCTCTGAGAAAACTAACTCTCTTTTATTTTCCATACACAACTTTCACAGAAATCTATATTAATACATTTCAAACCTGGTAAAACTTTCTTAGAATGAAGTACCTTCATACCTTTTTCACTCATATGCCCAAGTCTGTTATGCCACAGTGTTGTTTCAGAACCTGCAGCAACTTTTCCAGTCTCTTCATGCAAACCTACAGCAACTGTTCCTGAACCTATTTGTTTTTCCTCTATAACATCTAAAGTAGAAGGAACAGTATGATCTGTACAAAGATATAAGGTGCCTACTTTCACACCTTTTGCTACTACTAAGGCACCTTTTGAAACCTTCCAATTTTTATCAGTAAATGTAACAGTGCAACTTTGTTTAGTTAGGTGCCCTGCTAAAATTAAATTCCTACTGAGCCTTGGAACATGCCTTACCTCTTGTAGTAGCCAATGATTCCCATTCTGCAACTTAATCTTGATTCTTCCCTTTCCAACAATCTGGTAGGGTTCGTTATCTCCTAAATAAACTAGCCCAAAATCCCCTTGGACATAATCAAGAAAATAACTTCTATGGGGCATAGCATGAAATGAGGCCCCTGAATCTAAAACCCATGAATCATCAGCATTATCTAGGGAAAGAATCAAAGCGTCATCTTCAGATTTATTACTTACCACATTTACTTCCTTATTGCCTTCTTGTTTGTCTCCTTCATTATTTTTCTGAGACCAACAATCTTTCTTCAGATGACCTAGTTTTTCACAGTACCAGCAATCCTTCTGTCCTCTGGTTTGGGATCTTTTGTCCTTTGATTTTCCTCATGACTTCCCATGACCTCCAGAACCTTTTCCTTTCTCCTTTGATCTGCCCCTACTTTCTGCATTCAAAACACTACCTGATTTGGATCCACCTGAGCTTTTCTTATGAATTTCCTCACTCAGAATAACACCAACAACATCATCAAATTTTAGGGTATTTGAACCAGAAATAGAGTTACTAACCGCCATTACCAAACTATCCCAGCTTTCAGGCAATGAACATAATATCAAGAGAGCTCTAACTTCTTCATCAAATTTTACATTTACAGAAGTCAATTGACTGACAATCGTATTAAATTCATTTAAATGATCTGTCACAGATCCACCTTCAACCATTTTCAGATTAAACAAATGCTTCATAAGAAATACCTTATTTGAGGTTGAGGGTTTTTCATACAATTTAGCCAAAGCTTTCATCAGACCATCTGTTGTCTTCACTTCCGTTATATTGAATGCCACCGACAGTGTCATGCACAACCGAATGGTTCCCAATGCCTTTCTGTCAAGAAGATTCCAATCCTCATCAGACATTGTTGTCAGTTTCTTAGCTACTCCTTCCAATGGCATCCATAAATCCTTTTGATAGAGGTAATCCTCCATCTGCATTTTCCATAACTGATAGTTCTACCTATTGAATTTATCGACCTTCAATCTTCCCTCATCCTCCATTGCTCCCACTCAACCATGAGACTTTCCTGTAGATGATAATCAAACACAACCCGCTCTGATACCACTTGTTAGGGTTAGCCGGTAGAAGATATCAATTAAATGCAAATAAAGATTAAACAGAGAAATGGAAATACACAAAATTAATAATAGCGAGAGACAAGATTTAACGTGGTTCACCCAAACTCGGGCTAGATCTACCAAACAGAGAGTCCAATATTATTATCCAGTAAATCAAATCGATTACAATCAGCAATCCCTACAACTCAATACCGCTGCAAATGCTACAATACAATACCCAAACCCTAACCCTTGGCCACTTTTTATCAAGCCTTTTTGTCAGTTACAAAAATTAGGGTTTTCTTATGTCGGTCATAAAAAATAGGATTTTTTAAGTCGGCCCTAAAAAAAATTTCTCGGGGGCTGCCGCCCTCGAACCCTGGCAAGGATACATGGCTAGTGTACAGTACTTTCCTGATCAGTCGCCACCTACCAATAGGAATGAACATAAGAAAAAAAGAATCAATTCAGGGGGTTACCCTATTATGATATGCACCAACAAAATATACCTCCAACACTTTGACTACAAGAGTTCCCTCTACTACAAGATTCACATCATAAAAGAAATATTTTCTTTACAAGACCCCCTTCAACAAATATAGTGATTAATGAATAATAACCTTCTCTATCAACCACACAATATCACTTCTCTACAATGCATTCACTTGGTTTTGCCTTGTCTAAACCACCTCCAATCTAATAAGTACATTTACTTCTCTATTTGTATATCTAGGTACTACATACATTCAATAATGATAAAAACATAGCTCTATTCTTGTGTAACATTATTCATTGAATCATGGCTCAAACTTTGCATATTCTTTCTGCATAAGATTTCACTTAAAACCTCAAGCATACATCAAGATAGACTACTTCAAACCCTTTAAAAACTTCATGTATATCTCCTTGTAGATTATCAATATTCTGCATCTTGCCCTTTACACATTTCAAATAGAGACTTCAAAGTTATTCTCTGTCTTCCTGCATATGTATACTCTTCCACTGAAAATGATCTACATATACTAATTGATCTTCAAGGTTCAAAATATAGTAAGCATCATTATATCCTTCATATAATTGATAATCCTCTTACTAGCATGTTGGTATTCCCTTAATCATTTCAGAACAATGAACAAAATCCATAAAGACATCGTACAAATCTCATAAATAAATTCACTGGCCCTTTGTATCCTTAAGAGAAGTTAAAAAGACTACTTTATACCTTTTATTGCCTACTACACATCAAATTTAGAAAGGTGTGTCCATTGAGCTTCAAAAGGCATTTAAATGTCATCCATTAGATTTGTCTTTCATGCCAACCTGCCTTTTAATCTCCTCCGCATGATCATCTTTGGCACGCATGAGTCTTCGGTGACCTATAAGCTCCAATACCCCTAGGAAATCGGGGCCAGTCATTCTACGAAGTAACAACCCTTGAGACATAAGTTAAGTTATGTTGAGACCGGTCAAGCAGGTTAATGAAAAAATAGAAATAATGTTTTTGATGGGAAACTTAGTGTATAGTATGATATGCATTAAGGACTTTAACTTAGGGTTTTAGAGATGCAACTAGGGTTTTAGGGATTAAGAACTTGGAGATAAATTTCAAACCCTAAATACAAATATTATGCTCATTACATGAAAATTTGTAAACCCTAATAGTGGCAGAGGAATAAAGTTAGACTTAAAACAATTAGGATGTTTGATTAGGGTTTAAGTCACTAAACCTCAACACAATGTAAATTTTGTCTATGTCACCTCCACTACAAAGATCTCTGCATGAAAGACCATGTAAACATCCTAATGACAAACTCAAATTAGGACTTGTGAGGAGGGAATCACATGGAATGAACCTATGAAGAACAACATCTATCCTCCAAAGACTTTTGGTCATTCCAAACACAACTATGGTTATTCTCTCTTCAATTGATCAATGAGGTCTCTTGCTCCTGATATAAGAAGTCCAATAGCTCCTGTACCATAACAAATTTTGAGATGGATGAAGCAACTCAAGAAACTCAATTCCTTCTGATCTCCTTGTACATATGAATACCTCTATCACTTTGACATCACACACCAACTTGCTGCTTTACCTCTGTCATTGAAGCACATAATCCTGCTACACCAAACCATATGAGAGTTCCTGATTTCATGCATGACACATAGCAACATATATGGATGACACAAACACTATATCACCTTATCTACATAATGGCATCATGGAACTTAGACATCCCTATCGTCAACCTTGACATCAATGACAAACAACCTTGACCCTTTGACATCAATGAAAAACAATCTACAAAGATAACTGAGACTATTTCACACCTAAGCACTTGTTTGAGGGAAGTGGGTACTAAAAGACACATGGAGTCCACAACATTGAACATAATTGATAGGAGGGAAGAGTGCTACACAAAAATGCCCAACTAATGGTTTTAAATGTTTTGATCAAGAAAGTGTGAACAAACCGTTTAAACATCTAGTTTTAAAATACACAATGTGTATTTTAACAAATGTGCCAATTTTCACAAAAAGCTATGAATTGATGCAAAATTTTCACATGACCAATGAATGTATGCTTGAATATGAGTTTAGGATCTAAAATTCAATATTTCTAAGATGAATGCAAAGAAACAACACCAATCTATGCTTGTTTATGCTTCTAAAATGCTCACTTGTTTCACTTTTTTCAATGCAAATGTACAAGATATGTAATGAAATTATGAGAATGATGAGGGGCTGAAAATTTAAACATTTTAATAAGTCCAAAAATGCAGTAAAATTTGTCACGACACACAAATCTTGCAATGCTAGATGAAAGAATAGCGAAAATGTAGCAAAAATGCAAGGATTTTTGAAACCCTAATAGTGAAATTAAGGCATGAAAATATGCAAAATGATGAATGAATGGAATCTAATCAGATTTAATATGCAAAATAACTCATATCATATTTTAAAATGATGAAAAATCCCTACAATGCTTAAGGCAAGTGAAATTTTAAGGAAGTATGAATAAATATGCCTCTTTTTAAGTGCAAAATTTGAAATGTAGATGCAAAAATACAATATGATGAAACATTACAGTCCAAAATCAAATTTGAATGAGTGTAAAAATGAGTAATAAAATCTAAAACAAGATTTAATTACAAACCCTAGCTATTGCAAATACTAGGTTATATGAAAAATGCATAATTTTAAGCAAATTCTAACAAATGAAGTATGAGAATGCAAGGTAAATGATTATAAGATGATGTACTACTGCAATTTATATCAGATCTGATGCAAATATCAGAGATTTAAATGATTTTATATGAAATGCAATGCATATAGTGCAAACTATGTCAAAATGTAAGCCTAGAATGCTTGATTTTTTTCAAAATTTTCAATTTTTTTTTGTAGATTTTCAAATGCAATATGATGAAAATGAAATGTATGAATGCAAATCTAAAGTAAAACACTTAGCAAGGTGCAAAATATAATGAAACATGGGTTCACCAAAATTTTATGTATGAAAAAGGGGGATGAGGGTTTGATAGGTTTGTTTAGCTAAATCCTCCTTTCACTATACACATTCAAGGATAGTTAACCAAGTTGAATCACAACTTCTACAAGAGGATGCACCTATAGGTTGGTTGTCACTTGTAATGATAGGGAAATCTGAAAATTGGTGATTAAAATCTATTAATTTAAGCCCAATTATGCTTAAAACCCTAATTATTACAAAATCATAAAAAATAGACAAATTCTGACAAATGCTCGCACACAGAGGTGTTAAATGGAGATCAGATACACACCAGGTTTTGAAGTTTAGAATCCTAAAATGTGGGGGACAAATGGACTCATTCCCAAGCCCAAGGTAGGATTTTCTTTGGGGGTTTTTAGACTCCTTCTACTATAGATTATCCTTGTTCTAGAGATTTTAGGTTCTACAAACCCAGAGGGGAAAGGGACTAGCGCCCAACCCCGATAATGCTCAATTCTACTTCTTTCTATCAGATCCAGAATCCTTATGCTCTGTAACACTCCTCTGCAACTCCACTCTTCACAATCTGATACATGTCACCTGCAATCATAAGAAGAGGTGTTAGGGGTTGTGGTGTTCATGAGCTTGCCTGAATCAAGCCCTGGAATGGCATTCAAGCCTTCCAACATTGTTGTTTGATAAAGAGTGCATATCCTTGTAGGATAAAGGCAAAAACAAATTGATAAATGATTGATTCAAACACAAATAGATATCACCTCAAAGGTGTAGCTCGCATGTAGATGAAGATCTTCAACAACATGAGAAGATGAAGCCAAATCTGCAATAACAAACACAATAACGACACAAGTGTGCTCTGCCACAATGAATACTTTGAATGCTCTACAATCATAAGTTCACCAAAATATCATAATCATCTCTAGTCATCTTCTTGTTTACTAATGAAACTCTAAACATGCTTATATATGCATTCTCACTTTAATTTCATAATTCAAACTTAAGATGTTCGAAAGGAAGGCCTTTAATGGTCACCTTACCGACTTTCAAATTTGGGACCATGCCAAAATAGGGCAGGGCAAGGGCATGAGCGCCCAAGCCCCAGGACCTATTTTGGGTTAGGGTTAAGGCTCAACAATGTCCCTCAAGCCCCATTTAATATGGGTTTCAGGCCATTTTGTCTCAATAGTTAATTATAACATGCAAGATGAAAAGCAAGGGACCCAGGAGCTAAACTTAGGAGGTAAAAGTCCTAAGGAGACATTTTGCAACATAATAGCTCCAAACTTTCTCATCTTTAGCTTGTTGTATGTTCTTACTAGAAATCTTTCCTTTCTGAGATATGTCTCCTCTTCTCATCTTCTTTTTCCTTATACTTGTTATTCATCTCTTCTAAATGATTCCAGACCTGAGTGTGTATTGTCTCCATGTAGCCTACAAATTCTTCTACCTCTACACTCCTTTTGTTGTCCATAATGATGTCTCTCAGCTCTGTAACTCCTCTAGGTTGTACTCTAGTCACAACTTCAAATGGTGTCTTCCCTATACTTCTGCTCACTAAGTTATTGTATGCAAACTCTACTTGCAGTAGAATTATATCCCAATTTCTCACCTTATCTCCTACTAAGCATCTCAATAAGTTATCCAAAATCCTATTTACCACTTCTATTTGTCCATTTACTTGTGGATGAAATGTTGAACTGAACTTTAGGTCTGTGTTCATCTTCTTCCACAATGTTCTCTAGAAAAATCCTATGAATGTTGTATCCCTATCTAAAATTATACTCTATGGAAATCTAGGAAATCTCACAATCTCCTTGAAAAAATGGTCAGCAACATGTACAACATAATTTGACTTCCTACAAGGAATGAAATGTGCCATCTTTTAAAATCTACCCACTACTACAAACATAGAATCATGTCCCCTTTGTGTTCTTGGTAAACCTAATATGAAATTCATGCTTATATCTTCCCAAGGTCTTTCCTATACAATCAAAGGTTTATATAATCCAGTATTCTGACTACTCCCTTTTGTAACTTGATAAATTCTACAACTTTGAACAAATTTCCTTACATGCTTCTATATATCTGAGGCCAAAAATAATGTTCATTCACAAAATCCATTGTCTTGTCAATACCAAAATGTCTTGCTAATCCACCATTATGCTTCTCTTTGATGACATTCTCTCTCATTAAACTCTTAGGAATACACAATTGATTCCATTTGAACAACATATCCTTCTAAATGAAATTGTAGACACCTAAAAGTGTCCTCAAATTGTGAAACCCTAATCTCTGCCACATTCTCCTATTTTTCCATAATTTTCCTCTATGATTAAATAATTAATTTTAATTGATTAATTATTTAATTATTCATTACCCCTTGCCCCCTTTAATTTAGATATATAAACATTTATTTAAATTAAAAGGCCTTTTCACCTATTTAATTTAATCTTCTCACAATATTCCCCTCTTCAAATAAATTAAATGAATGAACCTAATTTATTTAATTTAAAAGTCATCCTCCACCTCATCATTTCTCCCAATTTTAAATTCAATTTTGTCTTTTAGTGGTGAGAAAACCTTAACTGATCATAGACCTCCATTTTGATCCAAAGTCAATAGTGAATCCTAGCCATTCATTCAAATCAGGTCTTCTATAAAACAACCTTTCCAACTCATTTTCAGCTCTCTTAGGCCATCTCTCTTAGTTCATTTTTCAGTCTTCTCTCTACATCCCTTATGCACTCTCTAAAATCTTATTAAATCACATACATGAAATTCTCAAGATCTTTGCATAAACTTGGAAATCTGAGAACAAATAGTGCAAGATGAAGGAGGACAATGGAGATAGGTCAATATTAGCTTAGATTCATAGTTGTTTTCATGTTTATTTGATTTTTATCTAGGCTAGATTATGCTCCATCAAGAGGTAGGGTTAGCTATGTTTTCATTTATGCATGTTAGCTAGCTTTTTCCTTGACTTCAGAAATAATCCAACCACTTGCTTCTATCTATCACATCAGGTTCCTTACATGATTTCCATGCTTCTACAAAATCAATGTCATTCTCATACATGTGCTTAAGTTCTTCAAAACCTAGTACTTCTACCCTCACCTCTGTCAGCAAGTTCCTTCTTCTACTCAATGCATCTGTAACTTTGTTTGACTTTCCACTCCAGTACTTCAATACAAATGTGTAACTCTCTATGAACTCCACCCATCTCATGTGTCTCTAATTCAACTTACCCTAACTGTTTAAATACTACAAAGCTTGATGGTCAGTGTAAAACACAAATTCCTTTGGCAGAAAGTAATGTCTCCACTTCTTCAAGGCTTGAATTATGGCAAAGAACTCTTGATCATAAATTGAATATCTCCTCCTTGCATCATTCAACTTTTCACTAAAATATGCTACTAGTCTCCCTTCTTGATTTAACACCGCTCCTATTTCATTTCCGTTGGCATCACAATCAACTTGAAATACTTTGTCAAAATTTGGTAATGCTAACACAAGTTGCTCTATCACCTTTTTTCTTCAACAATTCAAAACTCCTATGTGCTCCTGATGTCCACTTAAAATCCTTCTAGTCACCTCTTATTGTCTCTTTCATTGGTGTGCATACAATAATAAAAGTTTTGATGAACTTTTGGTAGAAACTTGCTTGTCCACGAAAAGATCTTACCTCTCCAATGTTCATAGGTGTTGGCCACTCCACAATTGCTTTCACTTTCTCTAGGTCCATCTTCAATCCTTTTGTAGAAATCATAAATCGTAAATATACCAGTTCTATCTTTATGAAACTACATTTCTTGATGTTTATCAACAATTTCTCGTCTCTCAATCTCTGAAGTATGTGTCTAATATGCTGCAAATGTTCTTCCTTTGTTCTACTGAAAATTAGAATATCATCCAAGTAGACAATAACAAACTTACCCAAGAATTTCTTCAATACCTCATTCATCAACCTCATGAAAGTACTTGGTGCATTAGTTTATCCAAAAGGCATGACTAACTACTCATACAATCTTTCATTTGTCTTTAATACAGTCTTCCACTTATCTCCTTCTTTGATTCTAATATGATTGTATCCACTCTTTAGGTCTATCTTTGTGAAATATTTTGCTCTGCTCAAACAGTCCATGATGTCATCCATCCTTGGAAATGGAAATCTATACTTGAATATGATCTTATTGATTGCTCTTGAGTCTATACACATCCTCGATTCTCCATCCTTCTTTGGTGCTAGTACTGCCAATATTGCACATGGGCTTAAACTTTCTCTAATCAGTCCTTTCCTCAACAGCTCTTGTACTTCTCTTCTTAGCTCTGTATTTTCTTCTAGTGTCATCCTATGTGTTTCTTTGTTTGGCAAACTAGCTGTAGGTATGAGGTCCATATGATGATTGATACTTTGAATTGCTGGAAATCCTTCTAGTACATTCTTTGATATGATATCTTGGTATTCTGTCAGTAATTCAATTATTTCCTCCTGTAGTGGTTCTACTTCTTTTGCAGTAGCAGTTTCTACACTTAGGGTACCACACTTCTTTAGAATCAATGCAAAACACATGTTTTCATGTCTCAATCCATCCAAAAATTTCCTTCCATCTACTAAACAAATTCTAGCATTGCCGCATACTTCACTTTTGGGCTCTTCTTCCAAAGGTATCAAGATATGTCTTTTCCCATTTAATGTCATACTATAGGTATTCTTCCTTCCATCATGTATTGCCTTCCTATCATACTGCCATGGTCTTTCCAACAATATATGACATACATCCATCAACATAATATCGCACAATACCTCATCATTATAAGATCCTATACAAAAATTTACCAAACATTGTTCACTCACTAGTAGCTTGCGTTCATCTTGAATCAATGCTATCTTGTAGGGCTTTGAATGTTTCAACCTCTCCAAATTCAACTTTGTCACCATCTCTTCTGAAACCAAATTGTCTACACTACCACTATCAATGATAATCTTGCAACATTTATCTCCTAATTTGTATCTTATCCAAAACAAACTTTTCCTTTGTGGTGGCTCCTTAGTTGCTTCTGCTTGGAAGAAAGCTCTCCTCGTGACTAATGATTTTCCCTTCTCTGGTTTCCTATTGAACTAGGTGATCCAACCAATTCTTCCTCTACATATGTTTCTCTTGCACTATTCTCTATCATTTTTCTAGTACTCCCTTGATGAAATTCAAACGCTCAGTGTCCTTCACCTGCACACTTCAAATAGGTTCCTTTGAATGATCTCTTGTCAAATCCTCTTTCATCTCTCTGGTATCCCTCATTGTGGTAAGAATTATGACTTCCTCTGTTACTGTGGTAGAAATTTCTATGATCTCTCCCTCTGTGATATGCATTATTGTCTCTTTCTTCTTTGCGGTATGGGCTACTCTCCTTGTTTTTCTCTGCATATGGTCTTCCTTCTCTGCATTGTGTTCTACCTCTCTAAAATTTTCCTCCTCTACCTCTCTATCTTTGCGCATGTCTCTTATTCAATGTTTCTTCAACTTTTAGTACAAATTTATATGCATCTTCCACTGTTGCCATCCTTACCAAGCTTAGTTCTTCTTGAATGTTTATCCTCAGTCCATTTATGTACCACACCACTTTCTCCTTGCTTGCTTCACTATGTCCAATCCTAATAATCATCTTGTGAAATTCTTCAGTGTACTCCTTCACAGTCTTCTTTTGCCTTAGGTTTCACAATCTCTTCAACAAGTCTAACTCATAGTCAGTAGGTATGAATTGATTCTTCAATTTTGTTACCATCCTATCCCATTTTATGATTTTCACTTTTCCTCTCCTATTTCTATCCAATTAGACTTATTTCCACCAAATAGCAGCATATCCTTTCAACTTAGTTTTTACAAATCTTACTCTTTCTAGATCTTTAATTTCCTCATATTCAAAGCATTCCTCCATGTCAATTATCCATTCAATCAATTCCTCAAGGTTTAAATTCCTAGTATAGTTTGAAATTTCCATTCTAGGTCTCTTACCAATCTTAGAAATAGCTTTCAACATCTTTACCTAATCTGACTCTTCTTCTTCTTCTAGGGTTTCTTCATTTTGGTCAGTAGCTTAAAATTCATCATCATCACTCTCATCTTGATGTCTAGGGTTTAATCCTCTCCTTTTATCCTCTTCTACAACATCTAATCTAACTTTCATTATTCTCATCATTTCTATCATTTCTTCCATTCTTCCAACAACATTGGCCATAGTAGGTATTCTCCTTAGTGGCATCTCTTCCTCAGATCTAATGCAACTACTTTAATTCAGCAATCTGACTACAAGCTTGCAACTACCTCACAATCAACACTTTGTTTACAAACACAAGTAGACTACCTTAGGTTGGCAATCTATTCACTTCAAGATCTTCCAAAATGTCTTCTCTCCCATAGGATACACAAACTTTGCTCTAATACCACTTGGTGCAGTCATGGATGGAGGGACTAGAGAATGGACTATCCAACAATGTAGCCTGAGTAAACACAATGGAAACAACATAGGAATAACACAAGAATGAATTGCAATGGAAGATTTATAGATTCAATATCTCAGACAATTACAATGCTCATATGTCAGCAAGATGTGGACTGTTATGAGCTCGCAGGCCTATCCTCTAGTAGAATTACATAAAGATATAGCTTTGGAGTGCCTTTCGCAAATCCACAACTAAAGACTAAAAACTTTCTATCATATTCACTATCATACTACTACTTCTAATGAATGCTTATATATCATCTCCCAGCTCAAGGAATGCTTTGTGTCGGCATTAAGAGGTTTCAAACTCCAATGCATGATGAAATGTGTAGGTTGGCCTAGAACATGTGGTAATGCTCCACAAATGGATGAAATGTGTTGTGGTTCTCAATGAAGGTCTATCTAGTCCCATACTTCCTTGTGAGATGCTCAATTTGGCTCCACAAGTCACGCAAATGCTCTGTAAACCTTGTATGCTCATACTAAATGTTGAGTGCTCTATTCTGTGAGTTCTAATAATGTTCTGATAGCGATAACTCTCTACAGACAACTCCAAATCTCATGAAATCTAGACATGATTTAGATGACATAATGTAGAATCTAAATCCTAGTCCATGAGCTTTGAAATGATGATGTGGTAAAATGTGGTACAAAATGCTGAAACTACAGCTGGTTGAAATGCAAGAAAATAAAAGAAATAAAATATTTTTGGTTGATGCAAGATTGTTGTTCAACTTGGGATGCTCCTACATCAGGTCTCTAGGGGAAACCCTACATTTTTAGTGTGGTCTCTAAGGGTGAACTACTATGGTAAAATGAGAAACCCACTTTCCAAAAGGGGTGACCTTGTCATCTTTTGTTATGTGAACTTTTTCTTCTAGTTCTAGCTCAAATTTGCACCAAATTGAGTCTTGATTGCAAGATTCTTCATGCATAACTAATTGCCAACTCCCCTTGATTGTTACGATTAAGGTGCCATCAAACTTGTAAATCCTATGTATTTTATTACTCCTAATATTGTTTGTAAATCATTCATAAAAGATGAAGTATCCACCAAGTAGCGATCTTGTTTCAACCGCATGTTTACAAATTTAGTATGGCATCTCTACTCTTTCTTTTGTTTATGCTCATGCATGACTTTTCATGCCTTTTTTAAATTTGTATAGCTTCATTTCACGAGGCCATTATGCTTCATATAGTTCAAAATGCTCATAACAATCATCCTCTTTTGCCAATTCTTTTATCTTTAAAGCTCAATTCAATTCAATTGCTCCCATCTTCAAACCTATTTCCTAGAGGAACCTACTAATATAGAGAAAGAGAGGGTGGACATGAAAGGATTTTGAGGACTCGTGAAGCACTGACACCCAATGCATACCAGTTCCTTTCATGTTTTCAATAGTAATTAGAACAAATCTTTGCTCTTGAGGAAGTAAATTTTTTATTTAAATTTTTTTTGATAGGACATTTTATTATTTATTGCATTAGATTAGATTTTTTTACTTATCTTAGATTTCCTTGTATTCCTATATTAAATTTTATTTCCATTGTTTATAGATTATTTGCAATTTATTTTTTTAGATTACAATTCAAAAACTAATTCACAAGAAAAAATAATAATAATTTAGTTTGCATTTAAAAATTCATTTAGATTGCATCCCTTTTCAATTCCTAGATAATTAGATCACATAAAAATTTAGAGAAAAAGAACAAAAGTTGTACTACATTAATAGAGTTTGCATTCACAAAAAAGAATAAAAACATTAGGAAAACATCAAAAGAAAAAAAAGTGATCAAAACTCTTGGTTTTATCACAAGGTCAACAAATTAAACAAGTCAAAAAAAGAATTCAAGAAGCCCTTGATACCATCACGAGGTCGATAGTCAACATTTTCAACATAGTCATCAACACAAACTTTTCCACCTCTTGCCTAAAATTCAATGTGCCTAGGTGTTAGGGAGGATTGGATATAATCCATCCTTGACAAGATTCAGGAGAGCTTTGTTGGAAAGAGACATTGCTCCAGTATAGACTTGTATGTCATCATTGATGGAAACAAAGCTTAGAGATCTTATTACCATGACAGGAAGTTATAACTCCAGAAGGTTTTGTTGGAATTTAGATCTAGTTGGTAAAAAGACTAAGTATGGTCATGAAACAGAGTAAGGGGCAATAATTGGATCAGTATGCTTCCATAGATGAAGACCTCCAAATGTGGCTCAGGTATGATGTTCATAACTTTTTGTTGTTGTTATGTTCCAGAGATCAAGTTCTGACCTCCTTCAAAAGTCACTCAGAAGAAATATCTAAGTCTGGATGAGTAGAGGTATAGCAGAGACAGTGAACAAGGAATAGTATATTGGTCCACATTCCTCCGCAAGTGAATGTATTATTATGTAGTTATAAGGTATTGTAAAAACTTGTATGAAGTGTCTAATTCCAGAATTGTGAGATCTGAAGTGCACCAGAAAAATAGTTGCAAGCTACTGAGTATCAACACAATATTTGATAGAGTTTGATTGAGACAGAGTCTGAGTTTTGATGGTCCTCAATTCTCTGCAAGATGATATCATGCCTTGTGGTTCTAAGGGTAAGATTGGGAATATGTGAAGAGTCCTTGATATGATTTTGGAAGTATTTTGTGATCTACAGTAAAAGTTATAAGTCAATAAATGAAGCTGTTAAGCATGCTCTTAAGGAACAGGCTGACTGGTATAATAAATCATTATGTGGAGAAGAGATAGTATTTTAAGGATCTAATTAAGTAATTAAATGATTAGAGCTGACCTATATGAACATGTTTGGGCAAAGATTTGGGTCCGCATAACATATAGTGCATTAGATTGAGCCGACAAGCTACATCTTTTAATGAACACATTTCATATCTTGGATGCTGGCCTGATTATGAATCAAATCATGATACGGATATATAAGAGTGATGAATTTTGGTTGAGGATGTATGGATGTGTAGGTGTGATGCGAGTATGCGAATAGCTGAGTAGAAATAGAAGATCAATGATGATGAAGACTTGGGATTCAAAATTTAGTTGTTAAAAGACTGCACCTGGCATATTGACAGATGCTTATGCAGTACTCCTTTTCATACACTACTTGATTTGTATTTGGTAGTGAACCTTCTTCATTAAGGTAGTGAACCTAGCAGTGAGCCTCTAGTAGGGTTTAACAACCCTCATTATAATCTTTCTAGGTTTAGGGTTGAGGCTGTGAGCCTACTAAACCTAGTTGTACATCATGGCAATGAGAAAACATGTTCTAGGTCCGTGGAGTGACCAAGCCGAAAGATAATCATTTGTAAAATATTGTAATATATATATATTGAGAGCTAATCCTCTCCATGGTTTTTCTCCACCTTGGGGTTTTCCACATAAAAATCCTGGTGTCTATGTGTTATGTTTTTGTGGTTTCTATTCATTTGCATATTAAGCTTTTGTTTGATAAATTTTGTAAAATGGTTAAAAGTGAAAGTGAATAAAAAGTGTTATGGAACACTGATTCATCTCCCTCTCATTGTTCCTGATATTCAACAATTGGTATCAGAGCCAAGTTCCTTGGAAGAAGCCTAACAGCTCAAGGAAGATATGGGATAGTGTGATGATGGCAGTAAGAAGATTTGGAAATTATGAAAGCAACAAGGAGTTAGAAGCAACCCTTATGGATCTTGAAAAATCTGAAGTAAAAGTTAGGGATCTGAAGGAAAACTTGCAACAAGCTGATGAATATATCTCAAAGCTAAAAGAACAAGTCAAGAAATTCAAAGACAAATACAAAGAAGTTAATGATTAATTGATATCAGCAAATGAAGCCCTAAATGATTTGGACGCTGAAGTTATAGAAAGAACAAAAGAAGAAGATGATCTAAATTTAATTGTGAAGAGAAGATCAGAAGATTGTGCCAAACTTGAAAAAGAAATTGTAAGTCTAAAAATAGACCTGGAAAATGCCAAGAGCTTTGAAGAAAAATTCAAGATAAGTGCTACAAAGCTTGACGAAATGATTGCTAGCTAGAAGAATGCTGACGAAAAGAAAGGATTGGGATTTCAGAGAGGAGAAAGTTCAAAATCTAGTCAAACAAACACTGAGTCAAGGAAAAATAGAGGATACCAGTTCAGAAATCAAAGAAGAAGACCTAGAAGACCTCCAATCAGATAGCCAAATGCTCAGAGTTATCCATCTTTCAATGGCCACTATTTTAATTGCACTAAGTTTGGTCATAAAGGTACTCAATGCAGGAATAGAGTAAATCAGAATATTTCATCATTCTCTGGTCAATGCTTCAATTGCAAGAAAATTGGTCACAAATCTAATGAATGCAAAAATATGGTAAGAAATGGGTCTTCCAATGCAAGGAATAATCAATCATTCAATGAAAAGTTTTTCACATGCAATAGATTTGGACACATGGCTAATCAATGCAGATCAAGGATGAATTCATTGAGAGGAAGAAATCAAGGAAAAGGAAACATTGTATGTTTCAATTGCAACAAATTTGGACATGTTGCAAGATTCTGCAGAAGCAAAAATATGAAGAGAAATTACTATGCTGAAGAAAGAAAAATAGAGCAGAGGAATGATAAGGGAAAAGAAAAGATTGATCCAGTAGAAATCAAGAATGAGATGTGTTTAGTGGAAATTTGGATTTGTTAATGTCTTAGTGTTTTGGTGTTTAAATCTGCCTATCCACTTTACATTCAAGGATTTAGGGTCGAGTGGCAATTCACTATCATACCCTAGATCACTGTGAGATGTAGGGAAACTTGGATTAGGTAATTTAATTGTTAATTTTCTCTCTTGTATGCTCAATTAACCATTAAAACCCTAATTATGTAAAAATAGAAGTAAACTGATGAATTATGGAAAATACTGCTACAGACGGAAGCAAAATACCAAATTATAGCGTACCTATTTTTAGGGACAAAAGAGTGGGTACCCAAGTCCAAGGCCCTGTTTTCTATCCAGATCTGGCAACAAGATCTACAACCTGAATGTTCTGTATCAAATATTTTCTTGACATACAACTTCAGGGACTAGGGAGTGGGCACCTTAGTCCATGGGGAAAATTTTCTTCCTTTCCTGCACTTCAAACACTCCAATATGCTTCTCTGCAACTCGACTCAATCTAGCTCCTCAACCTCTAACTTGTAATCATGAAAACTTGGTTTGGGGGTTGTGGTGTTTAGGATCTTTCCTTAGTCAAGCCTGGGAAGGACACTTAAGTCTTCCAAACACATTTGTCAGATAGAGAGAGCATACCCTTGTAAGGTAGAGGCCAAATCCAAATGAAAAAATGATAAAAAGCACAATGATATCACCTTGTAGTGAAGATCTCATGGGAGAAAGATGCTCTTCATTCCATGTGGAGATGAATGCTCAAATTTGGAAATACAAACACATAAACAAAACAAGTCTACTCTTGTAACACTATGAAAGCTTTGAATCACCTCAGGATGCCAAAATCACATGAACATAATCTAGTTTCTAAATGAATGCCTAAGCATGCTTTTATATGCAACTACAAACATTCCCACCAAGATTTCAAAAATCAAAACTTACCATGTCGACAAAGGGACCAAATAATAGTCATAAACCAACACTTAAATTTTGGGCTTGACCCAAAATAGAGCAGGACTAGGGTGTAAGCACCCAAGTCCTCCCCCCTATTTTGGGTAGGGCTAAGATCAAGGGGTCTTTCTAGGTTCACTTTTCCATGAAACCTAGGTCTTATTCCATCGGGATGCTAAAATATGAACTAAGATGTCCTAAATGCATGCAAAAGACCTAGGAGCTAAACCTTATGAGGGAAAAGCCCCCAAGGGGACATTTTCTGACGTTACATTTAGCCCCCACTTTAATGTATGTATAAATGCAAGGCTAATAGATGCATTAAAGTATGTTCACAAACACAACAAACACGCCAAGCATGGAGAAGACACACCAATCACATAGAAGATAGTAACAGGCACGCAAAACATAAAGAAGACAGTTATAGTCACACAAAACATGGAGAAGATAGTCAATGCATAGAAGACACATTAATGCATGGAAGACAGACATGATTTATTTTCTTTTCTTTTTCTCATATATATGAAATTCAAATCCAAGTACTAGAAAGTAAACAAACCTCCCATAATTCAGGAAGCACTCATCGCACTGGTCTTTATACTATACATATGGGGCAACACACATGCAAGACACACAAATCCTCCCAAAATGTAGGCTGCACTCATCGAACAAGTATTTAGACTACATATAGGGCAACAAAAATGCCACACAAATCAAGCACACCAAACACACACTTGAAGACATGGAGAAAACACGGCAGACAAGTGATGGAGTGTACCTATTTCTAGGTCCAATACCATCTCAGGCACATTATAGGCACACACCGATGATTGGAATTCATCACAACAATCACCAAAAACATGCTTAAGGGTTGAGTTAGTCACAGAACTGCTCCTAGCCTCTGTAGAGGACTTTTGAAAATGATAGGATGTGTAATTTTCTCTAAGAAATACACCATCCCTGCCTCCATAGAGGGCTTAAGATAAAAAGGATATACGTGATATCCTGCCTCTAGAGAGGGCTTACATGATTGATTGATTGATTGTAAACAAACTCAAGATGCAGGATGCAATCATTGAGCAAGACTTTAGACTACACCTGAGGACAAGCACATTGCTAACATCTACAACAAATAGCTTACCTTATATATGCCCCCACCTTAAGGTGGTTGATATCAAGTATCGATATCAAGCATATTAAGGTAGGAAGAAAACACACAAGGGAACACCAAATTTCACAAAGCCCATGCTCCCCAGAGGTGACATGTACTTCATGATCACCAAATGTTCCCACAAACACATACCTACAAGAAATATGTTAGTATCTATAAAATGATGATAAACAACATCAATGCATATGAAATCTGAGGTATGCAAGATTCAAGGTAGACAAAGTGCATGGAGCAGCAATATTGTTTATGATTTGTAAATGAGATAGAACACCATCAAAATCATCACTACGTAGAAAGCATAAGTGCTCGCACTGGCCAAGCATTGGATAAGATATACAACCCCATCATCATATTGTTTAGTTGAATGTTAAGATCAATGTTTTCTTGTTGAGAGGCAAGGTTTATGGCATATTCTTTTCTTCTTCTTCTTCTTTCTCTTGCTTTTCTATTTCTCTTTCTTCAACCACTTATGTCTTGTAAGAAAGGGCCTTGCTCTTTCATAGGTTGTTGCAAATTAGAAGATGAAGCACCGAAATCAAACCTGATTTGTCGTAGTGGTATATTTTGTTGTTGACAATGGCCTCCCGATCCTTGTAAAGATTTTGGGGGAGGAACCTCAGCATAGGGACCTTGTCCTTTCGATCTAAGATTCTCTTCACATGCAGGTTGTATGTCTTTTGTCATTTCTTGTATAGAAGGACTAGGTGCTGGATGTAACAGTTTTGCTTTTTAGTTTCTATAGCTCAAAAAAGTAAAGTTTGTCTGTAGTTCCTGATCGAACTATGAAAATTTTCCATAGTTTTATCCCTAGCTTTACAAAAATTTGGTTACGAGATTTCCATGATTAGGGTTCTTCTATTAAATTTTTTTTGAGTAACCCAACTCTACCAAAAACCCTAAACTCCTATAGTATCAAGTCAATAGATGCACTCAATTCTAATTCTCTGATGACTACTTGTTCTCATCAGTATCATTTTAAGTGCCCTTTCCATGTCGTCCCTCAACATTGTTCACTGGCCCCTCACCAAAAAAATACCTTCTATAGCCCATGCCAAGGAAAAGCTTAATATTTAAAAGAAAATTTGCCCAATTGGTCATCCTTTGTCTAGTTAGCTAAAGGTTATAGACATGACTAAGATTGGTTTTACTAATTAGTTTTGTGTAGGTGGAGCATGCAGATTCATTTCTGCCATTCCACCCATGATGAATTGAAAAGGAAACTGGCCTCGGTGGAAGAGCAGAAAGGGTAACAGCTGGTTGAGGATTATCCCAGTTGGCATGAAGGTGGGTCTAAGGTGCTACATATCAATTTATGTCTCAATTCTGCCATTTTGCCATACTCGTTCGAGAGGTTTTTTGAGTGACCACAGAATCACAGAATTGAGATGCGTGGCTTCCTCATGGTGATGGGACTCTTATATTAAATACATATCTCAGATGTGGCATCAAGTGGGACCGTTTCAAAGGATTCTATTCCCAACACATAATAATCTAATGGTTATCTGCCATTTTGCCAAGATCATATCTCTAATCACATCCTCAATACACAGAATAGTAGGTGCCATCTTAATTGCATTATGGAGGGGACTTCTCCTCAAGAGCATAGATAAAAGGAGAAAACCCAAGTGGCATGATACTATTGAATGAAGTAAGAAGTGTGATCCAACCTGGAAAAGGGGTCAAATCTGTACCGTCAATATGCACCAGCAAGAATCAAGATCAATGGCCTAAATTCAAAATCATGTTAGAAGGATTCATTGGCACTGAACCTGACTTAGTTGCATATCAAGGCATTAACTACTCAGGCATGTGTGGGGTCTTCATCACTACCACTTCTGAGGAATTTAGTAACATAATGATTCGGCTTATACAAGCTCAACCTTTGGAAATTTGTGCCCTTACAAGAAATGACTTTGTGATGAAATTTGATGTGATGACAAGGCTCAATTGGGAGGACCAAGACACTTGATCTAGCAAAATTCAATATAAGAAGTGATGTTTTCAAGTTATGCAGAATTATGAAGCTTTATCTTTCTTCTCAATTATAGCAATCTCTGATATATTTCAATTTATGGCAGAAAATATACTGAAATGACTGGAAATTAATACACCACAGTTGGACAGATGTATGCTTACATCCTTGAATTTCTATAAATAGGAAAGTGCTTTTGTTATAGTTCATACTATCTAAAGTTATTCTGACAGTATGGCTTTCCCTTGCTCCTGCGTGTTCTGTATGTGCCCCTATTCTTTAGGATATTCTTCCTTGTTCTCATGGCCCTTGATCTGTCCTTACAGAATTAAAAAAGGACTTAGAATTATCTCTTATGGAATCAGTGGTACAGGATTGATAAGGGGGCAACAGCAACACTGTGCAAACTTCTATGAGCATTTCTTCTTCCTCGTCCTTCATCCAGACTGGGATCCTTGATTTTAATCTCCATACTCCAGCCATTCATTATGACTGTGATTTGGCAGATTAGTATTAGGTGTGGAGGAAACTCATTTTTCCTTCCACCTTCATCCCTAGTCTACTTCTCCTAACAAAGCATTATTTGTAGAATATAAGGATAGAATGCTCCTATTTTGGCATTGTTGTTGCTGCCCTCACCGGGTGGACGGTATATCCATACCTGGTCTGATGTGATTTCATCTAGTCTCCGTCTAATTGAGTTGGTTGGTAACCACTCAATTATGAAAGAGGAATCACATCCCTACAAGTGACAATAGGCATAAAGTGAAGAACTCCATTTAATGGGGTTTTCTTCTGACATCGACGCTTGTAGTTGTTCTCAATTGTGGAGGGAAAAATGGATAGTGAATGCTCTTATCAAATAGATAAGCAACATAGGATGGGTATAAGGGCTTCCACAACATCAAATAATTGGATCCCCATCAACCTCACTACTTGTCTTCCCGCCTAAATTAAGAGGACACGTTTGTGGAAGGCAGTTACTTCGGCATTTCAACATGGATGTTGAGCACATAGTCATGAAGTGGTTGCACTAGCCTCTTCAGCTACATCTGTTGATTACAAAATAGTTGTAACTTCTTTTTGTTTTAAGGCCTGAAGCTTGTTGCCCCCTTATTTCTATAAAAGGGGATTCAAGGCTTAGAAAAAGAAATTAGTTCGAGGTCATATTTCTAGCTTTAGTATGAAATAGGGATCAATCTAGTCAGGAAGGAGTTGAAAATAAGTTTGTCTTCTGCAATAGAATTAGTCATCTATTTTTAGGTTTCAATTTGAGTCTCTTTTGGTTTCTTGATAGAATCATTGAAAGCTATAATGCTAGTTACCGAGCAATTTATTTTACAATTTTTTTTTAGTTTTGAGATACACTGTCTTCTACTTCATGTATACAATTTCATATTATGAATAAATATTTGGTTGAAGAATCATCTTTATTCATCAACACAGTCTTTCCTGTGCTGGCACATTTCTCTTATGGCCTTTACTCAAGGAGTAATATAAAAATTGCTATTAGAAAATATCAGGTATGATTCGGGTATATAGGGATAACTATGTATGGTCAATTTCAAAGCTAGTAAAAGTATTTTCAATGTATGGCATTGTTGTACCTTTACAATAAACTAAAGTTTCTTGCATCATTGTCTATTTAAGATTTATCATTTTACCTTTTTGACTCCTTAACCCAATGGATAGGCACTGATCTATTTCATGGATATTATATTGAACTTACGCCCCTCTGGTTATCCTCAAAGTATTTTCAATTCAAATATTTTCCTTTTCAGCAATAGGCTTTTAGGATATTTATTTTGATTAAGTTATGTCTTGCATGTTCCTCTACAAAGAATAAGATAGAAGCTTAAAGAATCTAGCCAATCCTCACTTTATCATACATTCTTTCAAGCAACCTATAAGGAACATATCTGTGATATAAACAAAGTTGACAATCTGATATCTCTGGAAAACCCCTTCCCTTTTGAGTAGAAATTTGTTATCCCCAAGAGAAGAAGGCATTATTTAAAGTGAGATAGCCAGAGAAATTAGAAATAAGTCCATCTACATAGGAACACCTTCTTTAGTTTTACAGAGCCTAAAGTGCAAAGGTAGAAAAGGGAGACTGAGAAAGTCTTCTCTCCCTGATCTCCTATTCGTTGGCCAATCCCTCAAGGCAATTTGATCATTAATAAGTGGCCATTTGTAGATTTGCTACAAGAATAAGGTTGGGAATTTAAAACTACCAATAGATTGGCAACTGTACTAGAGATACAAGAGCAGGAACTGTGTCTTATCTAAAAGAGTATAAATCCCTTGCAAAATAGGGGGATTTCTACCCATTCAAAAGTTTCCTCATGTCCTTTTAAAAGGGGACATGGATCTGTTTAATTATATTCCTTTCAAAGAAAAGGATGGTGACTCTACCATAAAAATTCCCATTCATAGTTGTGATAGATACATGATTGTTACATAAAGTTTTATATGATAGAATATTCTATGTAACCCTACTATGAAATAGGATTCAGAAGTTGATCTTGAAAAAGGAGATAATATATCCCTCTACAAAAAATAGAGGTGGCAACTCTATGAGAAAAGATCTAGTTAATGCATCCTAGTGTTATTGATTTTGTATAGAATTTGCACCAAAGGCAAAGGGCTCTTTTTAGGTATTTTACCAAAACTTCATAAATACATTCCTAGAAATATAGAAATGTACAAGCAATAATCACATGTCTATTATCAAAATGAGTTTTTCATGGATAGATGCAGGACAATTAACTTCAGCAATATTTGGGGATTTCCAAACCCTATACCCATTGAAGTTAGAAATCAGATAACTCAGTTTCACAATGACAGATCCAAAACAACTAGTAACCATTTACAAGATTTTTGTGACTTAATGGGAGATTACAAGATAGATCATAAGGATGTCATCATAAAATTGTTCATTTAAACTTTCAAAGGAGAAGTTGGAGATTGGTTTGCATATCTGCCTAGTCAATCTATCTTGTCTTGGCAGGATTTAAAATTTGCTTTCATAAAGTAATTTGGGGAAAGAATAGATGTAGGTATATTGATCAATGAACTCATACAGATTGAGAAGGAAGAGGAGGAATCAGTCCTAGCTTTTAATTTGAGATTTACTAGACTAATGAGAGAGATTCCTAAAAATATCAGACTAAATGAGGATATGTGTTTGATCATATATTTAGGTGCATTCAATAAAAAGGATAGTTATAGACTGAGAGATAAGAACCCTACTTCCATAAAGAAAGCATATTCTCTAGCCATAAACATAGAGAATAACTTGAAGCACACAAAGATAAAGGGATGTGAGTCAGTAAAAAATGGGTATAAGAGGAACAATGGATCCATGTGTCCTCACATGCGGATCCTACATATCTGTCAGCTACATGCAAACTTACAGAACCTCATGACTTCACATAGAAAAGATGATGATCGGGCCGGATCACCCTCTGATCAAAACTTAAAAGTTTATCCTTCTAACCCTAGCACATGAGGATGCTAGGCTGATTCATAGCATGCTACCAACTGATCTCCTAAACAATGAAATGCATAAACAGAAAACCAAAATACAAACTAAACTAACATACATGACCATTCCACCGATTCAGAGAATCAACCGGTGGAAGGGTTGAAAGAATCCATCAACTTGTAATTAGAACAGAGATCAAAACACAAACAGCTTGTAAACCAGATAAATGCAATTGATGAGATCTTCACAAATATTCTGCTTCTGCAATGCTGTAACACAACAATGTTTTGTCAATCTCTGGACTGCTCCTTGAATCTCAACTCAATCACTAACACAACATACATCTTCATTCAACACACTACAACACATCATAATACCAAAACCTAACTGATCTAAGCTATATATAGCAATATCCTACGAGTACTACCAAGTCGATTCCCAGCGGCTGGGAGCTTCCAAGCGGCTGGGAGAAGACAGCTCAGACAACCTGATAACGAACTCTAACTACCTGCACATTCTCCTAGGTGGATCAAACACATACGCATTGGTCCCATGGACCTTATTACATCATGAAGTCAAACATACTAAAAATAGACTGATGTCCTGACATGCGAACAATGAACTTATGTCCTGCCTTGTAGGGGTGCTTCTGCACCAAAACCCTAGGGCAAAAATAGTCAACAATGTGTAGTTTTTCACCAAATTTTCAATACAAGAGCCCGTTAAAAGGGAGTTGTGAAGATTTTTAGGAGGGGAATAAAATTATTTCCCTAATAATAGAGAATTAATTCAAAATACCCTTCACAACATGCCTATGGTGCAAGTTTAGAGAGTCGATAAGGCCAAATTTAGTGAAAATCAACGTTTTTGAAGCCCTAGATTTTAGATCTTGACAAAAAATGCTATGTGAATGTTTTGAAGTCTGATTTATGATGAGAATTAATTACTCTTAGGTCTAAAAATGAATTCCAAGCACTAATATGCAAAATGCCAATGCAAATCTAATGAAAATGTATGAAAATTGCTAGTTTTTGTTGAAATTTTCTATGCAAAAATGCAAATATTTTGAATCTAAATGCAAATTTAAACTAAGATGCAAGAATAAATACAAATTATAATTTGAATGATCCTCTAGAATCAGTATAAAATTTGAAAGAAGATTTTCCCTACTAACCCTAGATTTTGGAATTGCTAGGTTTAATGAAAATTGTCAAAATTTCTACAAAAGCCTAGCAAATTAATGATGAAAATGGAATGGACATGATTAAATTTTTGTGTTTTTCTGTATTTTACATCAGATTTTATGCAAAAATCATGAATTATGGAAATTTAGAAAGAAATGATGAAATTTAGTAATCTATATGAAAATGCAAGCTAGGGTTTTCAAAATTTTCATTTTTTTTGTAATTTTCTCAATGCAATAAGATGAAAAAACTATATGAATGAATGAAATCAATCCACATCTAAAGACACACTTAGCAAGTTGCAATTTAAGTCCAAAAACATGGGTTCACCAAAATGTTTAGGGTAACATTTGGGATTGTTCAATGTTTAGTGTTTAGATGTTTAAATCGTCCTTTCACTCTTAACATTCAACGACCTAGGGTCGAGTGGCAATGCACTATCATACCCTAGGTTGCTATGAGATGTAGGGAAACTTAGATTAGGGTGTTTAATTATCAATTTTCCTTCTCTTGTGCTTAATTGACCATTAAAAACCTAATTATGCAAATACGGTAATAAACTGATGAATAATAGAAAAAGCTCTTGCAGAGAGGTGTAAAATATCAAATCATAGAGTACCTATTTTTGGGGTTCTGAGGCAAAAAAGTTAGGGACAAAAGAGCAAGTGCCCAAGTCCAATGCCCTACTTTTTGTCCAAATCTAAGAACTTAGTCTGCAACTCTTTCCTGCTATTCTGGAGATTTTCTCGTCATGGAAGTTGGAGGACTAATGAGCGGGCGCCCAAGTCCAAGGAGTATATTTTCATCCTGTTCTGCAATTCTAACACTCTAAGATGCCTTCCTACAACTTCACTTTGTCCAACAACTAAACTTGTAACCTGCAACCATGAAAATTTTGGGAGGAGGTTGTGGTGTTTAGAGGCTTTCCTCAATCAAGCCCCAGAGGACACTTAAGTATCTGAACATCGTTGTCAGATAGAGAGTGCATGCCCTTGTGAGGTAGAGGCAAAAACCAAAGGAAATAATGATGAAAACACAATATAATGTCACCTTGTAGTGAAGATCTCATGGGAGGAAGATGCTCTTCATTCCATGATGAAATGGATACCCAAATTTGCAAACACAAACACATAGACAACACAAATCTTCTCTTGCAACACAATGAAAGCCTTGAATCACAAGTTAATAGCTAGTTGAAATCTAATTACAATCTAGTTTCTAAATGAATGCCTAAACATGCTTTTATATGCAACTATAAACACTCCCACCAAGATTTCGTAAATTCAAACTTACTGTGTCAACCTAGGTACCAAATAACGGTCATAAACTAACACTTAAAATTTGGGCCTGACCCAAAATAGGGTAGGACTAGGGCATGGGTGCCCATGTCCTCCCCCACTATTTTGGGCATGGTTAAGCTCAAGGGGTCCTCCTAGGTCTAATTTGCCATGATACCTAGGGCTTATTCCATCAAGATGCCAAATTATAAAGTAAGATGTCCTAAACGCATGCAAATGACTTGGGAACTAAATGTTATGAGGGAAAAGCCCCCAAGGGGACATTTTCCAATGTCACAGAATCAAGAAATAAAAGTCATCATATGATTTGAACAACTAAGAACCTTTTTAAACCAACCAATTCTATCTAGAAGAGGAGGTTGATTTTTTCATATTTTTGAGTGAATTTGAGTTGACATACATTAACCAAAAGTCCATCAAGGGACAAGTAATCAATGAATAGTTAGTTGATAACCTTATTCTCCAAGATGATCCAATAAATGAGGACTTCCAAGATGAGGAAGTATATGCAATGGATCTTAAAAGTATACCTCATCTTATTGGTATAGAGATATTGTTAACTACTTAGCAAACAAAGCTTATCCTAAAAACATGACCCCTTTGGGAAAAATATGTTTGTGTCCTTTTTACAAGGTACATTTTTTATTGATGATATTTTGTATTGATGGGATTTAGATGGTATCCTACTTCATTACATGGATAAGGAAGAAGCATGTAAAATATTAGAAGAATGCCACATTGGAATTTGTGGGGTACATTTTAGTGGTCATACCACCACAAGGAAAATACACTAATTGGGATACTTTTATCCCTACTTAGAAGGAGACATAATTAAGTTCATGAAAATATTCCCAAAGTGTCAAATCTACACACATTCATCACACACCCATAAGGGATCTTTAATCGATAGTCACTCCTTGGTCATTGTCCATATGGGGACTAGACCTATTCAGAAAGTTCTCCTCACCCTTGACTGATGGGGACTTGTACATCATCATGGAAATTAAATATTTCACAAAATGAATAGAAACCATGACTTCAACCACTATTTTAGGAATGATCATCGATAAATTCATTTTGAATCAAATCATATGTATGTTTGAAATCCCTTAAGTGATATTCACCAACAACACCTCTTCATTCAAACATCAACAAGTATGCGAATCAAGTTGTCATAGAGTAAAAAGTTTCCCTACACCTTTTTACCTCCTAGTTTACCTCCTAGGTCCCCGTGTTTACACTTTACAAATTAAATAATCATCCCGGAGCAATTTCCCTAGAAACCCATGTCAAATGGGACATAGGGGCCTATTCTAAATACTTAAACATGACCAAAATAGGCCTTGGGAATTGGGTACCCTCGCCCAAGTCCAACCTAATTTGTTAGGATAAAACTAAATGTGTGTCAGCTTGGGCCCTTTGTCAACCTCTTCAATTTAATTTATGAATGTTAGCGGGAAATAATATATAAGTGAGTTTATGAATTCATTTTACACATAGATGAATAATGCAAACTTATGATATTGAACAAAGAGATTTCAAGGCCTTCATTGTGTTGCAAAGCAAAATTATGTTGTTATTGTGTTTGTTTGTTATAGATTTGGCTTCATCAATCTATTGCCTCATGATTTGAAGGATCTTCATCTTCATGAGGGCTTCACCTATAAGGTGACATCGATTTGTATTTCAATCATTTCATTTCTTCATTGGATTTGACCTCTACCCTCCTTGGGCATGCACTCTATCTAACAATAGTGTTGGAAGACTTGAATGTCCTTCCAAGGCTTGATCGAGGCAAGCTCCTAAACACAAGCCCCAACCCCATTTCTTTGTGATTGCAGGTTACATGTGTGGGAGCTGGAAAAGTATAGGTACAGAGAAGTAGTTTGAAGGATAAGGATTTAGGATCTTGAAGAATTTTGTCTATATTCCTCCCTCTTGGACTAGGGTACTCTCCTCGTAGTCCTCTTGTCAAGATTGGCCCCAAAATTAGGATCGGGATATAGTCTAACACATCTCTCTACTCTGGATCTATATAAATTGTACCCTATTAGACTTGGGCTCCCACCCCGTAGTCTACAAAGTTTCTATTTCCAAAAACTCAACTTCTAGTATGTTTTTTATCTCCCCTGAGTATCTTTCTTTACGGTTTCCTATAGTATTTTGTCTGTTTGTACTTGATTGCATTATAATTAGGGTTTAAGGTCTATTTGACTTAGGTTTTGATAAATCTCTCAGTCTAATCTATCTTTCCATATAATTCCTTAGTACACAAACCTATAGCTAAGTCCTCATTCACCTATAGTGACTTGGCTTAGTTTTTTTCCTTGAATGTTATTGTGAAAGAAGGGTTTGATTTGATATATTTAAACATCATTTCCCATCTTCCCACTTTTCATACATAAAATTTTGGTGAACTTGGAACAACAAGCATTTTACATATTTCTAAATGCATATCATATTTACCATCTTGAATTGAAAAATCTTACATACATTTGAAAATTTTGAAAAACAAGCATTTTAGGCTTGCTTTAAGGCATAGTTTTGCATAATTTGTATTGCATATGATAAAAATATTTACTTTTATGATATTTGCATCATATCTGATCTTTATTATAGTAATTCATCATTAATTTATATCAAATATTGCATTTGAAAGATCATTTTGCTAGGGTTTTGTTTAAAAAGTTATATTTTTCATATAACCTAGTGATTCTAAAGACTAGGGTTGGCAGTCAAAATCTTATTTCAGATTTTGCTTCTCCTTTAAACACACATTCAAATCTGATTTTTAGTTTTAGTGTCACTTCATTGTGCACCCTTACATTGAAATTTCAAATTTTGCAATTACACAACTTGTGTATTTCAACATTAAGCATTTGAACACACTTTAAAATCATTCATCTTGCCTTGTTGTGTTTCACTATTTCCATCATACTTACTTTGTTTGTTATGAAATTTGTGTGTATTGCTCTCTAAAAACTTAATTTCCTCAAACAAGTGCTTTGGTGTGAAACAGTCTCACATACATGGCTTATCATCACAATAATAATGCTATGGTCCCTCCTAAAGTTGATAAGAAGAGGAAGACCCTTGAACTTGAATTAATATTTACACCACATGATAGAACAATTGGAGAGATTGAGGGACCTCTTTACATCACCACACATATAAGTGGATATCCTACAACAGGGGTCCTTATCAATCCTAATTGTATGACGAATGTGATTACTAAAGAGTTCCTCTATGTGCATGATTTGATACAAGAATCTTATGAGCCCACACATATGATGATTAAGATACATACTGGATCTTTCATCCTAGCTATAGGGAATATTACATTATTGGTTAATGTATCTGAGAAAGCCCTTGAAGAATCATTTGACATCATTCCTACATCTAACCTATTTCATGTGAAATGAGGCCATCCATGGCTCAAGTCCATGAAAGTGGTCCTCTCTTCAATTCATAGATATTTAAAATTTCCTCACCATGGGGTAGTGCATGTTGTACACCATAGTATATGGAAGCCATTGATTACTCATGGAAACTTCAACCTAGATTTTTGGCCACAACCTACTGAGCCTCCTTAACCAAGACAAGATTAATTCTTCCTAGGATATCAAAGACACAAAGAAAAATTGATAACAAAATTGGCCGGACCTCCTATTGAACAAGTCATTAGTGAAAATAAACTTTAATTGAAAGAACCCCCTAGACCAAGAGGTAAGGGAGCCTTGGCTGAGGTTCCTCCGCCATCCTTACAAGGATTAGGAGATACCTGTAAAGAACAAAACATTTCATCACAAAAGGTTAGTTTAGCACAAGCTTCCTCCTTTGAGATGTCGAAGACTATGTAAAATCATGAGAATCCTTTTTCAAAAATCACCAATAAAACAAAAAGGAATAGACAAGCAAGAGAAAGAAGGAGGAGGAGACAAGCCTTAGCTCGACAAGCAACACCTCAACAAGAAAATATTCCACCAAGGGATATTGAAACAAATAAGGAAGAGATCAAGGTTGAAGAGATTAAGGACAATGATAAAGGTTGGGCAATTGTACCTTATGTACCTCTTTCCTCTTACATTCAAGATTGGGAGGAAGATGATTTTCTCAATGACAACCACTAGTTTGGTTGTATAAATAAGTAAGTATTTCTAAACCCTTTTTAGCCACCTTTGTTGTAGCATACCTTTTCTTGCTTATGTGGCCTCCTCTTATGTGTTGTGTTCTCCCATGTTGTGCTAAGTGGTTTTTAGGTCTCCTTGGATGACCCTTGATACACTTGTAAGGTCAAGGATACCAGGAGACCACCTTTGTTGTGACCATTCTTCTATTTGTTTCTACATTATTCTACTCGTTTCCCCTCTATTTTATTTTTGTTTGTTGTACCTTGAGGGGCATAGCATTGCAGAAGATGCCTTAGGGGAATCCTTCTATGTGGTGCTCCTAAGGAACTTGGTTCTCCTCTCTCATTTTTATTGATTACATTCTTTAGTGATTCTACCTAGTCGGTAGATGACAAAAACAAATATATACTAATAAGGACCATGTGTCCCTTCAGTAAGTAAGAAAAAATGGACCTAGTCTATATATGAACATGGGATTGATATATATATATATATATAACACTTGACTATTAGAATCACTCCATGTGATGTGTCATTTTGTAACAAACCTTTGCAATACTGTCAATCTACTTCAACACACTTTGGATGGTTTTTTATCTCACCTTGTTGTTATACTCAGTTCTGAGATACCTATAGTATAGCCCAATGGCTATACTCAGTTCTAAACCTACAAGTGTAGCCTTGGTTTTTGATGTGTTCTATTATATGATTTATGCATAGCTTTCATGATTTGATTTGGTTATTATCTTAGAGTAAGATTTTCTAACTGCAACTTATATCTTGTTGATTATCCTAGCAAATTTAATATCAATGTGTGTAGGAACATTCAGCGATCGTGGCACATGTCACCTTTGAGGGCATGGGATTTGTGAGAGCTATTGTTCCCTTGCATGTTTTCATTCTACCTTAATGTTCTTGAAACCAAAAAGTGGGATCAACCACCTTAAGGTGGGGGCAAATAATGGTATCTGTCTGATTACTTTTACACTGAGGAAGCATGTTTGAAAGCCCTCATTGAGAGGTAGGATGGTGTATCTCTTAAGCTAGTGTACATCCTTTTAAAGAAACAAAGCCCTCATCGTGAGGTGGGATGACATATCTCTTGAGATAATACGTATCCTTTTATACAAAGCCCTTATACAGAAGGCAAGATGGTGTATCTCTTGAGCTAGTGCACATGTTTTTATACAAAGTCCTCATCATGAGGTAGGGTTGGATCTTGAGTTAGTCACCCTTAAGCATGTTTTTGGTGGTTGTGGTAGTGTAGCTCAACTATTAGGTGTGTTTAAAATGTGTTTTAGATGGTGCGACTTAGGAATGAGCTCCTACCCATTACCTGTGTTTTCTATGTATAAGATGTATAGTGTGTCAATGACATACTATGTAGAGCTCATGTATTCCATGTGTCTTCCTTATGTGTTTGTTGTGTCTTCCCCTGAGTGTGGTCTAAAGGTGTGTAGTGATCAGCTCCCTCCACACTTGGGTTTTTGTTTGGCATGTCTTCCCCCTGGTGTGGTCTAAAGGTGCATAGCGACGAGCTCTCTCCACATTTTTTGTTTTGTTTTGCATGTTTTTGGCGGTCTGAAGGCACGTAACATTGAGCTCCCTCCGCCCCTAGTTTATTATTTGTTTAGTTTTTAAATCAATGAATACTTTGTGTATTACATGACTGATCTCATGTCTTCTTTGTGTACTATGTGCTTCCACTATATTATCTATATTTTGTGTGCTTCTTACTATCTTCCTTGTGTCTTGCATCTCTCTCATAGCTTTTCTAATGCTTACCTAATATTTGGGACTAGAAATAGTACTCCAACCTTTGGGTATGCCTTAGCTCATGTGCTTGGCATTTTTTATGTGCTTGATTTGCTTCAACCATACTTTAATGCATGTATGGGTTCATAAGATCATACATACATTAAAGTGGGGGCTAAATGTTATGGAGTAAAAAGTTTGCCTATGCCTTTTTACCTCCTTGTTTAGCTCCTAAGCTCCCATGTTCAGACTTTACAAATTAAATAATCATCCTGGAGCAATTTCCCCCTAAACCCATGTCAAATGGGACCTAGAGACCTATTCTAAGTGCTTAAACATGACCAAAATAGGCCTTGAGACTTGGGTGCCTGTGCCTAAGTCCAACTTGATTTTTCAAGGATAAAAATAAATGTGTGTTGGCTTGGGCCCTCTCAAAATGTTTCCCTTTGTTAACCTCTTCAATTGAACTTATGAATGTTAGTGGGAAAACATATATAAGTGAGTTTATGACTTTATTTTACACCTAGATGGATAATACAAACTTGTGATATTGAGCAAAGAGATTTCAAGGCCTTCATTGTGTTCCAGAGTAGAATTGTGTTGTTATTGTGTTTGTTTGTTACAGATTTGGCTTCATCAATCAATCTCCTCATGATTTGAAGGATCTTCATCTCTGTGAGGGCTTTGTAAGATTTGGCTATGGAGATAGCCACCCAAGATCTAGAAGCCTAATGGAAAGCACAAATAAAAGAGAAGATCAATATGACAAGAATGAATTATATTCCTATCAAAGAATACAAATACACGATTACACTCCCATTATCTACCATAGAATATGCTATGGAAAACCTTGCTTATAAAGGCAAGGGTGAGAGATAAGATGTTGTAGTCATGTGACAAGTGTCTTAATCCTATGACATGTGACAACTATAGGATAAGACAGCTATATGACAACTATCAACAACTAGAGACAACTCTCAACATCTATAAACAACTAGAATGCTTCCTAAGACAACTTAACATGTGAATATGTGTGTGAATATTATTTAACTAATAAAAATTAAATAATATAAATTATTCACACAATATGGGATAAATATCTAGTAAATAATAAAACTAGATATGAAATACCCCTATTCACACTAACACCCCCCCTTAAGTGCAACTTAGGGAGAAGTTGACAAATGTAATGTTGCAATGATCGATGGGTCCCAGCTACCATACACTCAAATCATGATTCTAGTTGCCTAGGGCTATTGGGTCAGATTTCGGCATGCACATGGTCCCTTCCCTCCTTGCCTTAGGGCGATCCACCACGTCACTCTTGGTCATGCTGAAGTGTAGCCAGTCGAAAGGAGGTGAGACACGGCATGGGTCTGGCTCATTGGAGAGCTAGACTTTGTGGAGAGGGGTTAGCAAGTCTTGTGGCCTTTGTTGTGTGCTGAGTTGAATGTTTTGTTTGATTGTAGTTGTAGTTGAAATAACCCTATGACCCGGAGGGTCACTAGTTTCTCTTCTCTTGTTGGGATTTCTCCTATTCCACATTTGTGTGGGTAAGTAGTTTCTTGCAATTATGTCCTCTTGTCTTGCAATGCATTGAATGTGTTCTTGTATTTGGAGTTGTCTTTGTTCTTCCAATAGTAAGATGACAAATGGGTCTCCTTGTGGTAGAACAAATGTTTCTTGTTGTGGTTGTGGATTGATCTCCTTGATCTCATCATGGATGGCCCTCACCCACTCTCCTCTCACTCCTAGGCACATTTGTGAGCCAAGACGGAGATGAAGGTGTGATGACCAATCTGTAACTAGACTTAGTGTTTTGACCTAGGGTTTAGTTGACCTAGGGGTTGACTATGTTTTGACTTGTTTTGACCTCGTGATGGTATCGAGGGTTTGGTTAAATAGTTTAATCGTGGTTACCTCATGATGGTATCGAGGGTTTACAATTTTGTGTTTTCTAGGGTTTTTTAAATGTATGCAAAGCTAAATGATATGCAAAGTTTTTTTTGCATTTTTAGTAGTTTGGAAATAAAAAATGCTCTTTAATCTATGAAAGGGAAATATGAATACAAGCTAATATGACTTTTCCTAACGCAAGTTTAATCTATATTTTTGGGTTTTCGATTCATTTTGAAGTAATCTAATCTAAAAAGGGAAATTACTTCTTCTAATAATCTAGATCTAGAAATATGAAAACAATTACTCTAATTATGCAAGATCTAACTATCAAGGAAAAAGCATAGTTTTACTATTCCTAAGAGCAAATTGGATTTTCTAATTACTATGAATTGAATAAAACAATGAAGGAACCTAGAAGAAATGAAGATCTGTGTGACTCCACTACCCACATAAATTATTGATATTGGCAACCTCGAGTCCTTTTGTAGCAGCGAGAGATCCTCTTAACAACAAAACAACACAAAGAAGCCAAAAGAAGCTTTGATGAAGCTTGAAAGAGCCCAATGAGAGCTTTGGTTAAGCACAATGGCATTGAATGAAGTAGCGTAATGATTCTTGGTTGAACAATGACTAAATAAAAAGGTACCTTCATCATATAAGAGCATTTGAATGCTAAGTTGGAGAGCAAAAATTGGCAAGAGTTGTGTGCACAATGAATATTCCTCCCTTTGTGCTTGAAGGACTGGTGTATTTATAGGTTTGAGGAATGGGATTGATTGAGAAGTTAACTCATTTGATTGATGAGTTAACAACGATTGATTGGGGAGTTAACAAGGTTGATTACCTAGTGAACTCAATTGATTAGAGAGTGATGAAGCAATGATAGCTTATCACTGAAGAGGAATTGGAGATGTGAGGATGCATGAGATTGATTAAGGAGTTAATTTTGGATCAAATGGAGTTAATTATGCATGTGTGGGTGCGTGAAATAGTCAACTCCATATTAGGCATAAAAAATCATGCAAACTGGAAGTAAACGGGTGAAAATGGAGCTAAAACGAGTGAGAAACTCAAGTTTTTTTGTGGTTAAAAATATGACAGGGTCACCCCTTTTGCTAGTAGGGTCTCCCCTTGGTGACCATGATTCACCTGAGGGAGATCCAGGCTGGACAGGGTTTTCTGAGGAACTGCAGGGGAAATGCAAGAAGAGAATAAAAGGAGGGGTTCTACTTCTAGAAACAGGTCAGTCATGTGCAAGAATCCAAATCTCCATTTGTACATGTAGGATCTCTTGGGGGAGATTGATTAAGGAGTTAATTTTAGATTAAATGGAGTTAATTATGCATGTGTGGGTGCATGAAATAGTCAACTCCATATTAGGCAAAAAAATCATGCGAACTGGAAGTAAACGGGTGAAAATGGAGCTAAAACGAGTGAGAAACTCAAGCTTTTTTGTGGTTGAAAATATGACAAGGTCACCCCTTTTGCTAGTAGGGTCACCCCTCAGTGACTATGATTCACTTGAGGGAGATCCAGGCTGGATAGGGTTTTCTAAAGAACTGCAAGGGAAATGCAAGAAGAGAATAAAAGGAGGGGTTCTACCTCTAGAAACAGGTAAGTCCTCTGCAAGAATCCAAATCTCCATTTGTACATGTAGGATCTCTCAGGGGAGATCTAGAAATAATAGGGGGAGACTTGGATTGGTTGAGTGGAATTGAAAACCAAAAGTAGGAGATGGAAAGGGGGGACCTCTAGAAGACTTCTAGGGGGTGCAAAGGATGAAAAACACAAGGGAAAGGTGAAAACTCACCTACAAGACACTCACAAGGCTTAGGACCAAGGTTAAAGGCTTCAAAAATGTGAATCAACAAGTGTCGTAAAAAGATGTCGAGAAGCATTGAAAGTGACAAGAAAGAAATCGACAAAGAGGAATCAACACAAGACAAGAAAGAAGACACGTCATTTAGAGGTTTGTTGCTTAAAGGACATTATTTCACACTTACATGTACGTGACAAGGATTTGAATCATTATAGGGGTCCTCGTGGAGGCTGTGCATGATTTTTGTGCTTACATATTTGCCCCCTCAGAGATGGTAGTCTACATGAAAGGTAGGTACCATTCCTGAACTAGGCCTTACATGTTTGTCAATTTTCCTGCAATTGTACCTACAACATCTAGTATCAGTCTGGCATTTAAATATATCAAAACAAATAATGAAAAATGAAATGATAAACTTACCATGGATCATTCGAGTTTGACTAGTTGGTTAGCTTTGTTGATTTGGACATGTAGGGATGAAAGCATGAAAAATAATGCATGAAATAGATGCATAAAAGAAAAGAACAAATCTAAATGCATAAATGAAACTAGACTAAGGGAAAATAAAGCAAGTCAAATTGTAAGATTGGAGTGAAATAGTGATAGAACTATTTGTGTGAGCAGTCATTGGAAAGGTATCACCAAGGAGATCGTAAAGATGGTTGCCTCTTCTTCAGCCATAGAGAATTAGGTATGCAAATAGTAAAAAACTCTTCTCTAAGCCCTAGTTTGAATTTTGTGAAAAATCTTTTGAAATTATCTATTTTTGATTATTTTTCTTGTTGCATTGTCTATGTCTCGTCATTTAGAGCAAGATAGGTTTTTTTGTTCTCTGAAATTGACTAAAAAAATGAGGTTTTTAGAGTAATTTTGATTGAGGGATCTCCCTCTAGGGTCACCCCTTTTGTCAGGTAGGGCACTTAGGGGAGATCCTGCAAAATAGTAGGGTCACCCGGGGGAGATCCTGCAAAACACCTGGGTCGCCCAGGGGCGACCTTGTTGGGATGATTCTGAGTGAAATTTCATGTTGTTTGATGTTTGCTTTACTTTGATCTAACATGATTTGGCTAGTGTATTTGCCTATTTATTGCAATTTTGAAGGTTATACGCTTTTTTTGTGTAAACTTTTCTGCAGTTTTATGATTTTTAGGGATCTTTACGAGTTTACAAGATCTAATCTAAAGTTCTCTTTTGACCTTGTAGGACATGCATATCTGATGGAATACCTATCGAGGGTAGATATGGCTCTCAGGGATGATTGTTTCATTGAGTAACAAGGATCGTGCTATTTTGAGGAGGGAAAGCTTAGATAGAGTTTGTCATGTGTCTATTATTCATCCTGTGTCTCGTATATGCTGTGACATTCTAACTTACTAGGATGCACACAGAAACACATTTAAGTTCCCATAGATCTCTGGAGAGTGGACTATCACTTTGTATGATGTGTATCGTATACTTGGTGTAACTATGAGAGGACATCCTTTAGTCCTTCCTGCTAGCGAGTCCTTCAAGGACAAGGCATCTTGGGCAGAGTTCATGGGGGTTGGTCATCCCGGGGATTAGACAAGAGTCCAGCTCACTTCTGTTTGCATCAAGGCTATCGGGAGACAAGGCCTCAATTCATTTGAGATGGTTTTGGGCACCCATCATTCATGGTATTAAGGAGGGCATAGTTTATGCTTGGGGACTAGACATCTTGGCCATGGTTTACAGCGACTTCTACCATATTTCATGGCGGGGGGCTCAAGCTTTTAGCTGCTCTTCTTTGACAATGACATGGATATTTAAGCACATGAGGCCCTATCAGAAGCTCATTTTGATTCCAGATAGATGCTTACTAAGAGTGGTGAGGTGGATGCATGTTGGTCACTTTGATGCTTCTTTACCCACTGTTGCTACTCTTATGGATGAGGACATGATCTTTGATCCTTATCATGACATGGAGGGATCCTAGGCCCGTGATGGCAAGGTTAGAGAGTACTACCATGGAGTATCCAAAATTTTGGATCATAATGGTCTAGTTGAGGCCCATCGGGTTGATTGTGTTTCACAGCAGTTTGGCGAGGATATTCCTGAGGACTTGCCCCCAGTGTCCACTTGCTACAGCACTATTCAGGAGATGGGTGAGATTGGATAGTGGACCATTATTTGGACCCCCTTGACTGTTGGATTCTTCATTACTAGAGCTTCAATATGAGGACATAGGGGAGGGAGAGGGACTCCTTTCCAATCTCTGGTTGTGACTGTGGATTTTGAGTCTACTGATGAGGACTATGTTCTAGATGATGATTCGTCAAACGAGGTATTTCCTGAGGATGTAAATTTCAAGATGATGCAGATGATGTTCCTAATATCCTTGAGGGTCCTCCTATTGTTCCCCGACCTCTTGATTCAGATGAGGTGATGTGACAATTTGACCCTGATTGGCATTCTAGTGATCCATGTAATTTTAGCCTAATTACTTTTCATACTCTTGTCCTTTCTCTTTTCACAAGAAATTGACTTGTTCTTATCTTTTGATTTGCTCTTTCAGGTAATGTTAGAGAGTGGAGGGATTTTGTTCATGAAATTAATGTTGGATTGGCTTCTCCCTTCATTAGGATGACTCATGACCATCTTTTAGATGACCTTGGTGTTCCCCCTGCTGATGGGCAACACACTGACATTTTTGCTCCTCTCTATCATGGATGTCAGGTGAATACTAAGTTGAAGACCCAGGTTGACACCCTTAAGGGTGAGAATCAGGTACTCTGAGAGATGGCTAGTCTTAGTTTTGGATGACGTGATGCTAGTATGGCAGGGATTTCATAGTTGCATGCTCATAGTAGAGCACCTCACTCTCATAGGTATCATGGAGCGACAAGTGGTATTTGCAAGCAGAGGAGCCGAAGCCCTGAGGGTTCTATTGGAGGGAACTGCCCCTGACCTCCTTTCTTGAAATTGTACCCCCTTGCATGGGGAGCCTCTACTTCTTTTGAGAGTGTTTTGTCCTAGCTCCTTTATACTCTTGGTATATGTAATTTTTTTATGTATCTATGAAAGTTTATCTTTTTATGGTTTTCACCTATCGGATTTGTACTCATATTGTGTGCATGTTTGGAGGTTTGGGAACTTTTTGATTATCTGTTTTGGCTTTTTACAACTCTTTTAACAATGCAAGAATGAAAACAATGACATATTATTGTAATTTTTTGGCATATATATGAGATGCAGTTCACAATATGATAATGCAAGAACACACGAAATGTTAAAATGAAACATTTACTTCTACTAAATGTCATGAGATATGGCATTTGACTTTATTGCTTTGAGACTCTTTTTCTGATTTTGGCATGAATGCAATGTGGAACAAACAATATGATTGCTCTTAAATACGATTTTCAGTCTAGGCGATTGTGAGTTATCCTAATATAAGAGACTTATTCAAGGCTGTGAGATAGGATTTATAAAAACTTAAGTGGGGAGTGGGAGTGAATATGGAGTGTTTCTGATTTCTAGACTTTGCTAAACGCTAAACACTAATCCTTATCAAGATAAGACAAGATGAAAAGTTTTCAACTTAGACAAGTAGAAAATTTTATTGGTGTTTGCCATACTTAGATCATAGATGGAAAGCAAGGTAGAATCAAAGTAAAGGATAAATAGGAAAGAACAAGGGTCCCTTGGTAGAAGATGATCCCAGAGACTACTAGGCTCTTTGGTTTTGCTCGGCTAGTGCGTGTGTGTGCTTTGTACCTTTCTTTTTTTATTTTCTCTATTAGAATGTCACCCTTGAGGCTTCAAGCTTAGACTGATCTCCACCCAAGAGTACAGACATTCAACAATCTTCTCTCTTTCACTTATTTTTTGTATGTCTCTTTTTTTTTCAGAATGTCTCACTTGATATTTCTCATTTTTTTGGATTTTTGACTTTTCAAGAAATAAATGCTTTTGAAACTTTTATATGTAATAATTTGATCTCTCACACTCTTATTTTGATCACTCTGTTGCAAGTATGAGGTGAGCCAGTGTTGTCATTGATGTCAACATACTCATATTGCATTGACAAGAAGGATTTGATGAGCTGTGTGCTGAGGATATTGAGAAAATTAGCCTCAGTCAGGAACAGTGAAGAACAGTGATGAGAAGAAGGTAAATGTACTGTATAGGATGAGAACCGGAGGATGCGGATTAAAGGGTTAGTAGATATGAGTCTTGAGATGCTACAGTTAAGACTTCAGAGGTCCGCATGAAGATCTGAAGGAGTTATGGCTGCCGGTATAGAACCGGGTCCGGCAAGTATCCGGAGGTGACAGAGGATCACAAAAAGGTCCAGTGAGGTTCAGAATTGTATTATCCTAATCTGCGGATTGGACGGAGTGTTTGGGATGTCCTTGTGATGTGTCATCCTGATTTGTGTATGATTTGGAGGTCCGGAAGTACCTCTTGCATTATGACAGTGGCGACAGACTGTGTTCTTGAAGTTCCGGATGAGGAAGACAAGAGATCCCAGTAAGCAGAGGAAGTGCGGATGTATCCGGACATTCAGACAGGCTTGTGAAGGTTCTTGGATCATGTTTAGGTTGTGTTGTTGGTCCGCATTAATGGTAGAGCCCGGAATTGAAGTTATTCTTCCGGATGAAGTTCTTGCTCTGTGTAGCCGACCGGATGAGTTGTTCATCCTGCGAATGTTCTTGTGATGGCCGATCGGATGTGTTATTCATCTTGCGGATACTCCTATGGTTGTTTTCCGACTTAGATGTTTGTTCCTAAGTCGATGTCTTGTATAAATAACAGTTTGTGAGTTCATTTCAAGGCGTGGTATGTGGATGAGTGTGGCATAGCGAAGAAACGTGCGAAGGGCAGAGCAGAGATGTTGGGCTTAATTGGAACTGATCCGGACATGGTAGAGATGTCATTCTCCAGTTCAAGACTGTGATTTTCATCACTTTGTAGATAGTGTGTCTCCTTGTAGGCAGTGGGCCTCTTTGTGAGCAGTGTGCTCGGGCAGTGAGCCCTTATTGGCATGTGCCATTCATTCTTCTTTATTCTTCTAACAGAGAATAATTCTTGGGTTAATCACCCCGTGGTTTTTCCCTTAACCGGGTTTTCCACGTCAAAATCTTGGTGTTCAATGTGTTGATGCTTATCTGCTCTTGTGTTTATGTATTATGCTTCCATGGATGATTATTTGATATGCTGTTAACTAACAACAGAGAATTAAGTGTTTGAAGGAAGAAGAAGTTTTATACAACTGATTCACCCCCCCCTCTCAGTTGTATGCCCTAGATCCAACAATTGGTATCAGAGCCAAGTTCCTCTAATAGGAGCTTAACCGCTTGAGGAGATCCAGGATGTCGTCATACAAGAAGGATAGTCTGAAGTTTGATGGAACCAACTTCACTCTCTGGAAAGGTCGCATGAAGTGTCACTTGGAATGCATGGGAAAAGCATACCTGGCTATGATTTCAAAACCATATGTACCTCCACAAGGTGGTCTGACAACTCTGAATGAAATCACAGAAGCTGAAAACAATCTGCGGACCAAGGAAGCTCTTCTAAGCGCATTGAATGACTCAGATCTCTCGAATGTCATTGACCTACCCACTGCATATGAGATCCTAACTAAACTGGAACTTCTGTATGAAGGAGATGAGTTTGTCAAAAGTGCAAGGTTGCAAAGTCTGAAAGGGAAATTTGAAAGATTGAAAATGAGAGATGATGAAAACATCACTACCTTTATGCCAAGAGTAAATGAGCTGGTATGTGGAATCAGAAATGCTGGTGGAACTTTAGATGAAAATGAGATTGTCTGCAAAATCCTAAGATCCCTTCCTACTGTCTACAAAATCAAAGTTGTTGCCATTGATGAATTCAGAGCCCACACAACTGTCACAAGAGAACAACTGGCTGGCAAACTAGCTGCATTTGAAATGACCGAGTTTGGAGATGATCCTCCCAAGACTGAATCTGCTTTCAAAGCCAGTGCCTATGTGAAAGGCAAACAGAGATTTGATCCGGGTGAAAACTCATCAAGGAAAATGTCATGGTATGATCAAGCAAGAAGAGACATGGAAGAAGAAGAAGCAGAAACAGCTCAACTTGAAGCCCTCATTGCAAAAAGACTGCCAAGAGGATCCGGTAAGTATGAAGGAAAACTACCCTTTAAGTGTTTTAACTGCAATAAGATTGGTCATTTTGCCTCAAGATGTCCGGAGAGATCTGCAAGATCTAATACTCACAGACAAAGGTTTCAAAAGAATTGCTATTATGTTCATGAAGAAGATGACAATGAAGGAGTAACAGATGATGAATCAGAACTAGGAAGCAAATCTGGAAATGAGTGGGTGTTTATAGCCATCAAGGAAGAAGATTCCATGCTCTCTGAATCTGTCAATCACAAAGTTGTTGAAAAAGCCTTGGCTGCTCAAGTGGAAGAAAAGGATGATTGGGTTATTGACAGTGGATGTTCTCACCATATGACTGGTGACAAGAATAAGTTCTTAGATTTGGAAAGATATGAAGGAGGAATGGTAAAGTTTGGTGACAATTCTGCTGGCAGAATCAGAGGTAGGGGAACTATTTCCTTTGATGGTAAGAGCAAAACAGGAAATGTACTGTATGTTGAAGGATTGAAGCACAATCTTCTCAGTGTTGGTCAGTTAGTGGACAAAGGCTATGATCTCCGGTTCAAGAATGGAAAATGCAGAATCTTTACAAGCTCCGGAACTGAAATTGCATCCGGTACTCAGACAAGAGGTAACATCTTTCATCTGGTTGGTTCAAATAAAAGTTGTTTGTTTGTTCAAATTGATCAGAGTTGGTTATGGCATAGAAGAATGTGTCATGTAAATTTTGATAACATCATCAAAATAAGCAATACTCAGGCTGTGAGAGATCTTCCAAAGTTGATGAAACCTACAAATAGTGTGTGTAAAGAATGTCAGTTAGGCAAACAAAGTAGAGTCTCTTTTAAAAACAAAGATCAGTCTTCTACTGGATTGTTGGAATTAGTACATACTGATCTATGTGGTCCGATAAGAATCAAGAGTCTGCAAGGTGATAGATATTTCATGTTGTTAATTGATGATCATTCCCGGATGATGTGGGTTACCTTTCTAAAAGAAAAATCAGAAGCTTTTGAGAAGTTCAAAATCTTCAAAGCTATGGTGGAGAATCAAACCGGATTGAAACTAAAGTGTCTAAGGTCTGATAGAGGTGGTGAATTTACATCTGGTGAATTCATTGACTTTTGTGAGAAACAGGGTATAAGGAGATAGTTGTCTGCTCCTAAGACTCCACAGCAGAATGGAGTAGTTGAGAGAAAGAACGGGACCATCCAGGAAGCTGCTAGGACAATGATGTTGGAAGCAAATGTTCCTCAAATGTTTTGGAAAGAAGCTATCAGCACTGCAGTCTACACTCTCAATCGAGTTCAAATCAGAAACAACACCGGTAAGACCCCCTATGAACTCTTGTTTGGCATCACTCCTACTGTGAAATATTTCAGAGTATTTGGTAGCAAGTGTTATATTAAAAGAGATGAAGATCTAGGAAAGTTTGATGCTAGAAGTGATGAAGGAATTTTCTTGGGCTACTCCACTCAAAGCAAAGCATACCGATGTTACAATAAGAGATTGAGGAAGATGATAGAAAGCACCAATGTAAAGGTTGATGAAGGAATTGAGAAGCCTTCAAGATTTTATGAGTTTGATGAAGATGACCAAGACAGTGTTCAAGGACCTCAATCCTCTCTAGTGAGACAGAGTCAGCCTGATCCGGTAAATCAGGAAGAAGAGATAGGTTTGAATGAGCCTGATCAAGAAACAGCAGTGCTGGATACTCCCAAAATTCCAAGGTATGTAAGACTGAATCACTCTGAAGATCAGATCATAGGTGACAGAAGCAAAGGTGTACAAAGTAGAAGGAATATTGCTCAAAATCAGAATGAATGTTGTCTGATTTCAAAGATTGAACCTAAAACAATAAATGAAGCCTGCAATGATGAAAACTGGACCAAAGCAATGGAAGATGAATTGATGCAAATTGAGAAAAATCATACTTGGGATCTTGTTCCCAGACCTAGAGACAGGAATGTAATTGGAACCAAGTGGGTCTTCCGGAACAAACTAAATGAAGCTGGTGAAGTAATCAGAAACAAAGCTAGATTGGTCTGCAAAGGCTACTCTCAAATAGAAGGAATTGACTTTGAAGAGACTTTTGCTCCGGTAGCAAGAATTGAAGCAGTCAGATTACTTCTTGCATTTGCTGCCTTCAAAGACTTCAAGGTATATCAGATGGATGTCAAGTCTGCCTTCCTAAATGGTGATCTGGAAGAAGAAGTCTACATTGAACAACCGGATGGATTTCAATTGTCTGATAATAATGATATGGTCTGCAAGTTGAAGAAAGCTTTGTATGGATTGAAGCAAGCCCCAAGAGCATGGTATGAAAGGTTGGATAAGCATCTTGTGCAGATTGGATTCAACAAAGGTACTGCTGACAGTAACTTATATTTCAAAATTGATCATGAAAACATTCTGATTGTTGAAGTGTTTGTGGATGATATCATTTTTGGAGGAAGAGATAGTATGTGCAAAACTTTTGCAAATCAGATGAAAAGTGAGTTTGAAATGTCTATGCTTGGTGAAATGAATTTCTTCTTGGGTCTGCAAATTACTCAAACAAAAGAAGGGATATTCATCTCTCAGACCAAATATGTGAAAGAATTGTTAAAGAAATTTGGTATGGAAGACTCAAAGCCTATGAACACTCCTATGGCAACCGGATGTAAGTTAAGCAAAGATGATGATTCTCCAAAGACAGATCAGACAAAGTATAGATCAATGATTGGTGGATTGTTGTATCTCACTCAAACTAGACCAGATATAATGCAGGCTGTTGGTCTTGTGGCAAGATTCTAGGCTGATCCTAGAGAATCTCATGTTATGGCAATCAAAAGAATTTTTAGATACTTGAAAGGAACAGTTGAGTATGGTCTATGGTATCCTAGAGATCCGGATTTCTCTCTTCATGCTTACACAGATGCAGATTGGGTAGGAGATGTGGATGACCGGAAGAGCACTAGTGGTGGAGCATTCTTTTTGGGGAAGAGATTGGTTTCTTGGCTAAGCAAGAAACAAGATGCAATATCTTTGTCTACAACTGAAGCAGAATACATTGCAGCAGCAGGTAGTTGCACTCAAATCTTATGGATGAAGCAGATGCTAAGAGACATCAAAGTTGAATATGAGGAGCCTATCACAATTTTCTGTGATAATTCAAGTGCAATTAATATTTCCAAGAATCCGGTATTGCATTCTAAGACTAAGCACATATCTATCAAATTTCACTTTTTGAGAGAACAAGTAAACAAGGAAGAAGTCAGATTGGAGTATGTTCCCTCCAAGGATCAGATTGCAGATATCTTTACAAAACCTCTTCCCAAGGACTCTTTTGAATATCTCCGGGAGAAGTTAGGGGCATGGCCCCTCCGGTGATGAACTAAGATGCACTGATGTGCATCAGTCCGGTGGCTATCACAGTCATATCTTGTGATCCAGACTAATGGGGAGCTGCAACTAAGGGGGAGCAGCTGGTATGATTCTGATGCATGAGAATTGCAAGTATGAGCCCTTTACCATTGATGTCAAAGGGGGAGAGAAGACATGTGAAAAACAAGTGGTTGATGATCAAAGGGGGAGCAGTAAAGGAAGAGAAGACATATGAAAAGTTGAAGTTCTTGTCTTAATGGTTTTTCACATCATATGTTGCCATCAATGACAAAGGGGGAGATTGTTGCAAGTATGAGGTGAGCTAGTGTTGTCATTGATGTCAACATACTCATATTGCATTGACAAGAAGGATTTGATGAGCTGTGTGCTGAGGATATTGAGAAAATTAGCCTCAGTCAGGAACAGTGAAGAACAGTGATGAGAAGAAGGTAAATGTACTGTATAGGATGAGAACCGGAGGATGCGGATTAAAGGGTTAGTAGATATGAGTCTTGAGATGCTACAGTTAAGACTTCAGAGGTCCGCATGAAGATCTGAAGGAGTTATGGCTGCCGGTATAGAACCGGGTCCGGCAAGTATCCGGAGGTGACAGAGGATCACAAAAAGGTCTGGTGAGGTTCGGAATTGTATTATCCTAATCTGCGGATTGGACGGAGTGTTTGGGATGTCCTTGTGATGTGTCATCCTGATTTGTGTATGATTTGGAGGTCCGGAAGTACCTCTTGCATTATGACAGTGGCGACAGACTGTGTTCTTGAAGTTCCGGATGAGGAAGACAAGAGATCCCAGTAAGCAGAGGAAGTGCGGATGTATCCGGACATTCAGACAGGCTTGTGAAGGTTCTTGGATCATGTTTAGGTTGTGTTGTTGGTCCGCATTAATGGTAGAGCCCGGAATTGAAGTTATTCTTCTGGATGAAGTTCTTGCTCTGTGTAGCCGACCGGATGAGTTGTTCATCCTGCGAATGTTCCTGTGATGGCTGACCGGATGTGTTATTCATCTTGCGGATACTCCTATGGTTGTTTGCCGACTTAGATGTTTGTTCCTAAGTCGATGTCTTGTATAAATAACGGTTTGTGAGTTCATTTCAAGGCGTGGTATGTGGATGAGTGTGGCATAGCGAAGAAACGTGCGAAGGGCAGAGCAGAGATGTTGGGCTTAATTGGAACTGATCCGGACATGGTAGAGATGTCATTCTCCAGTTCAAGACTGTGATTTTCATCACTTTGTAGATAGTGTGTCTCCTTGTAGGCAGTGGGCCTCTTTGTGAGCAGTGTGCTCGGGCAGTGAGCCCTTATTGGCATGTGCCATTCATTCTTCTTTATTCTTCTAACAGAGAATAATTCTTGGGTTAATCACCCCGTGGTTTTTCCCTTAACCGGGTTTTCCACGTCAAAATCTTGGTGTTCAATGTGTTGATGCTTATCTGCTCTTGTGTTTATGTATTATGCTTCCATGGATGATTATTTGATATGCTGTTAACTAACAACAGAGAATTAAGTGTTTGAAGGAAGAAGAAGTTTTATACAACTGAATCACCCCCCCCTCTCAGTTGTATGCCCTAGATCCAACACACTCATATTTTTTATTCACTCAAATTTTAGATTTCTTCCTTAAGAGTTTTGATCTTCTTGACATTTTTGGCCAAGAAAGATAAGGGGTTGAGTACCACCTAAAGTTTTTGTAATCTATTTGGACTTCTCTACTACTGGGGAAGAATTGGGAAGGTCTACTTGCAAACTTCCTTTGAATACTGTAGGTTTGAATATTGAATTTGTTTAGACCTAACATCTTGACTCATTAAGATTGGGATTAGTGTAAAACTAAGAGCTAGGCTTTGAGTAGAATCACTGGGAATGAAGGGGGATAATGGTGATTGTGAAAATGGGGAATCTCTAGGTCCTAAAAGGATGATGTATATCTAGGTAACATTAGACTCCTTACTAAAGAGAAAATAGTATAAGAGAAAGTCACTAATAGTAATGTAAGATGTACAAAATGATGCAGAAATGCAAGAAACAAATTGTTTTTAACATTTTGATTTTTATAATTTTTTTTATAATTTTTTTTTAAAGATAATGCACCTGGTAAACTTTTTAACATGGCCGGTGATGCTGGTGGGACATGCCCTCCGGCTCCACGCGAATGCTTTTGCCCGGAGCAATGAACCGGTGAGGCCACAATTGGGGGACCTCATCCCCTAGGAAGAACACTTCAAACCCGCGAGCTCATTGGCCCAGCGAAGGCGTAAAGCCTTGCGAGCTCATTGGCCCAATGGGGGTTTGAACTCTGGTGGCTGCCACTACATCTTGAGTGACTTAACCACCAAACCATGCCATCATCGGCTATAATTTTTTTTATAATGTACTTTTGATGATTTTTTTTCATTTTTTAGACATAGTATTTCTTGAGGTGAAAGGCATTGACTATTTCACCAAATTCCTCTCCCTCCATTGTGTACAAGAGATAGTCACTATTTCTAACGTCTTCTTTGACCATGTAAGGACCTATCCAATTGGGTCTAAATTTTTGTCCTTCACTAGGTCTTTTATCGATGGGATTGTCTATTCTGGGCACTAGATCTCCCACTTGAAAGGGTCTTGGGATGACTTTTTTGTTGTATTATTTTTTCATTCTTGCTAGATAAGAATCATGTCTTTGAATAGCTCTCAAGCATGTTTCATCCATCATTTCTAATTCGTCCAATCTTACTGCTCTATATTCTTCATTGTCTAGTAATCCTTGTAATGACACTCTCAGGCTAAACAACTCTACTTCCAATGGTAATACCGCCCCTAACCCGAAAGTGAGGGCATAGAGGGTGGTTCCAATTAGAGTCCTGACACTTGTTCTATAAGCCCATAGAGCTAGATATAATTGTAAATGCCAATATCTCTTAGAATCTTTCATGATTTTGACCAGTATTGCCTTCAAAGTTTTGGAATCATGATTGACGTGAAATCTCTCACATAACTCTCTTACTTGTAGATTTTAAAATGATGATGCGTTATCTATTACTATTACTTAGGGAATTCCAAACCGGAAAATGATTTAATTTAGTATGAATTTAGCAATTATGGTCCCTAACACTATGGTGAGAGCCATGGCCTCCACCCATTTTGTGAAATATTCTATCACGGTAATGATGAACAAATGTCCATTTGTTGATGGGGGAGATATTTTTCCCACAAGATCTAACCCCCATGTGGAAAAGGGCCAAGGGATGACTATCAGTTGCAAATCTCTTATTGCTATGTGATGAACATGAGCATAAGCCTAACATTTCAGACAACTCTTTACGAACTTAATCACATCCCCTTGTAAACATGGCCAGAAGTATCCCATTATGTGCATTTTTGTGCCATGGCATGGCTTCCAAAGTGTCCTCCATAGATTCCAGTATGACATTCTTCTAAGAATTTTTGTGTTTCTTCTTTGTCAACACATCGAAGCAACATTCTATCCAGGGCCCTTCGATAGAGCACATCATCTATTAAAACATATCTTGCAGTGATGACACGTAATCATCTTTTTCCCAAAGGGGTCATGTTTTCCAAGTAAGTCTTGTTTGCGAGATAGTTCACAATAGCTCTATACCAATATGAGGTTGCATAATTCTCGAGATCAACCACACAAATCTCTTCATCAGGGAAACCTTCGTTAATGGTTTCAACTTGGGGAACCAAATTGTCTGCTAACCAATCTACTATTATTTGTCCTTTGACTACTTTTTGATTGATGTAGGTTAGCTCAAATTCACTCAACAAGTTTATGAATCAGTTGGCTCTTCTTCAGAGCATGGGCTAATTTAGGAAGGTTCTCAATTGCTCTAATCATATCATAACTTTAGTCTCATGATTCAACATGTAGTGTCGCAATCTTTGGGTTGTAAAGACTATGACAAGACATTTTTTTTATCTTGGGTATAGTTCTTCTCATATTCCAACAAGGTTCAACTTATGAAATAGATGGCTCTCTCTCTTCCACCTTCATCTTCTTGAGCTAGAATGCATGCTACGGAGATATCAGTTGCTCTAAAGTATAAGATGAAGGGCTTGTCATGTTTCGGTGGCATCAGCATGGGTGGGGATAGCAGGAATTTCTTCACTTGCTCAAATGTGTTTTGATAGTCCACCGTCCAAGTAATGCCAACTTGTGTTTTCAATAACTAATTGATTGGATGAATTTTGAAAGTCATGTCTAGTATGAATTATCTGATCATGCCCAATTGTTAGAAAAAGGCTCTTACCATTGTCTCACTTGTTGGAAGGGTTGCATTTAAAATTTCTTTGACCACAGCTAGGTCGACATCTATGCCTCTTCGTGAGACAATAAATCCCAACAATTTTCCTACCATGACTCCGAAAACACATTTTTTAGGGTTCAACCTTACTTTATACTCTCGAAGCCTATTGAAGATTTTGCAAAGGTCCTCCATGTGTCTTGACCTTTGTTCTAACTTATCCAGAAGGTCATCAACCTATGTTTCAACTATTTTGTGGATGTAATCGTGAAAGATATGTGTCATTGTCATTTGATAGGTTGCTCATGTGTTCATCAACCTGAATGGCATGACTATGTAATAGAAAGTTTCCCAAGGGTTGGTGAATGTCATTTTGTTTTGGTGAACTTCTATGATTTTGATCTAGTTATATCCTAAAAATCCATCCATGAGGGAAAGGACCTCATATCCTATTGTTGAATCGATAATTTGATCGATGGATGGTAAAGGAAAATCATCTTTTGGGTAGGCTTGGTTGATGTCTCTAAAATTTAGGCATATCCAAATTTTCCATTCTTCTTCAGAACTGGGACAATGTTTGACACCCAATTTGAATAGTCTACTAGTTTGATGAAACCAACATTTAATAATTTTTTTAGTTCCTCCTTCACCATTTCAGTTACTTGTGGCTTTATGGGCCTTGGTTTTTGTTTCATGGGTTTTGCATTTGGCTTTGTCACTAAATTTTGCACCACAACTTTTGGATCTAACCCTAGCATGTCTGAATATGCCCACATGAATATATAAGAATATTCGATGAGGAACTCTATGTACTCCTCCAATTCTTCGTCATTTAGTTCTCCTCCTAGTTTTAACATCCTAGGTTTTTCAGGTGTTCCAACATTGATGTTGATCGTATCTCCAGTTATGGATGGATGTCCTTCCTCAAATTTCTGAGGGGTAGGTGGTAAATCTAAGTTTGTTTGAATTTGGAGGACTTCTTTCTCATTCCCAAAATAGTCCTCTAGATGAGGGAGGAGCATATATCCTTTTTTGTTGTGTATTCATGGAAGTCCATCATAGGTGTGTAAATATTCGAGGATGGCTTCGTCATTCTCGGCATAGTCTTGGGTTGGTCTCTCTTCTTGACCCATGGCATGATTCAAGATATTTGGTAATTCTTCACTTTCCAATAATGGCTCTCTGCACACTGACACAATGTATTCTAAATTTTGTAATTGAGCATGTGGTGAAAATAAGGGAGTTGATGTTGCCATTGAGTCTACCACTTGATTTTCTTTTTTAGGTATGGCTCTGATGGAGAAGAAGTCAAAGAACTGAACCAACTTCCTAATGATTTCTTTATAAGGTCGTAATCATTCTAATTTTGTCTTGTAATTTTCTGTAACTTGGTTGATTATCAATTGAGAATCCCCAAAGGCAGAGATCATCTTGATCCCCATTCTCATGGCTAGCATGATTCCTAGGGATAGGACTTCATACTCAGTGATATTGTTTGTGCAAAAGAAGTCTAGTCTAAAGGTGAAGGAGAGGACTTTCCATTTGGGAGATGTCAAGATTATCCCATCCCCATCCCTATTTTGCAACTAGCTTTATCAAAATGTAGGGTCCATAAGCTTTGACAGTTTTGTGATTGAGAAGTTTCTCCAAACTCATAAGTGGAATTCCATTTTCCCTCTTTTTCATCTCCTTCATCGATGATTTAAATTGTTCCAACAAAGAGGTTTTTGATGTCTCATTCGCTGATACATGAAATGGCTGCTAAGTTGAATAGTACATGGGATTTAGTTGTATGCGGATCAAAGGGGAATTCCCTAAGATCATCCATTCTTTGATAGGATATGTTGTGAGTACTTGTATTTGTTTGGACATCTTGAGTTTCCTCTTTCTATTTCTCTTACACATTTAATTTCTTATCTTTTTCTTCTTGTTCCTTGCTATAGATACTGAAGGGATCAGGGTTTGCTTTTATGATGGTAACCTTTCCCTGATGATAGAAATGAATTTCTTGGAATAGAGTAGAAGTAACAGCCTTCATGGCATGAATCCAAGGTCTTCCAAGGATCATATTGTAATTGGTTTCTCTGTTGATGACATAGAAATCTGCAGAGATGGTTTTAGCCATCAGAGTGAGTGGTAGGTTGATTTTTCCCACTGTTTGGATGTCATGACTATCTTAAATCCTTAATCTGGTAGTTTGTTGCTTGATTCCTATTTTTCTATATCCCATCCTTCATAGGAATGATATTTGAAAAAGATTGACTGTCAATCATTCGTCCACCATTACTCTTCTTATAGTGACCTCTGATGCAGAGGTAGGAGGACCAAAACTATCCTCAATAACATTAACAAATAAAAAGAAATAATCTAATTGCTTTGGTCAGATTGAAGAGAACATTAATACAGACTTTTCATCCAATTTTCATGAAGATCCAATGGTAGGAGAGAAAGTTATGACTCTTTTCCCAAAACTACAAACCCTAGGCAGTATTCAGACCTGCCCTCACCAAAAATGCCATAACTTATTCAAATATTAATAAAATTTGATGTAACAAAAAGAAATGGAAAGTAGACTCAATACTCTTTCCAACCATATATGTCTTGCTTCTGTATATGTCCGTACAAAACCGTACCAAACGCTGTAATGGGACTGTTGCAGGAAAATTCAGAAAATTACAGTCCATAAAACACTCATATCTTTCACAAAACTAAATAAAAATGCATGGGACAAGAAGAAAATGGAAGGTGGTTGAAGGATCTAACATTTTAAATCCATTAGGAATCCATTCAATTCCATATAGGGCCGTACAATAGCAAAAGACAACAAATTTCTGAAGGAAAATACAGGAAAACATTATTTTTTCTCATTCCATGCTCAAATCTTCAACCACCCACGAATTCTTCATGGTTACAAGGCCTTTTAAAGGCATTAAAACATGTCTCTTCAGTTCATAACTGATTTGGAGCAAACCAAGAGCCAAATGACTCTTCACCTTCCAACTTTGCATCTTTTTTCCAATTTTACATTGACAACCTTTACATGGTTTGCAATATTTTACATTTTTGAAACTCCTAATGACCTAAACACATAAAAATGACTCGATAAACCTCATTACAATGTGGAAGCATACAAATTTAATCAAACTCAAAGATTTGTCCAGGGCAATATTAATTTGCCAAGGTGCTCCTGCACCATACAACCAACCAACAAAATTTCCAAGTCCCTTGGAAATGTATCTATAACAAAAGTCTCTTTCCTCTGTCTTTATCTTCAATCTTCTCAGCTACAATATTCCAATCAATAAAAATGGTGACCAACCAACCAACAAAATAAACTACCATCTTCACAGAGCATCCTCAAGCTCCTTCTACTCCCATCAGTGGAGTATTCTTCAGGCTGCAACATCAAGTGCTTCTTCAGGTATCCATCTCTCTCACTACTTCACAACAAACCAACTCACCAAACCATTCATCTCACCCAACAGTAGATCCTGGTGATGCACCTACCACTCTCTCCTCAGTGGTTTCTCTATGCATCCTTCTCCAACCAAATCTCTATTGGAGAATGGTCATGACAGACCTCATCTTGTCTGCCCACACACAACCTCAGAAAACATCTTTCTATAGCTAGATGGATAAGCACCTGCAACCAAACAACTGAGCAACACAAAATCCAAAAGGTGTAGATTGCCTCCCTCGGCGATCTATCTACACAATCAAGATCTTCTCACTCTTCACCTGCCTTCTCAGTGATAGGAAAAAAAAAAATACACACCACCCAAATCTTTCGCCAGCTCTGATACCAATTTGATGCAGAGGTAGGAGGATCAAAACTATCCTCAATAACATTAACAAATAAAAAGAAATAATCTAATTGCTTTGGTCAGATTGAAGAGAACATTAATATAGACTTTTCATCCAATTTTCATGAAGATCCAATGGTAGGAGAGAAAGTTATGACTCTTTTCCCAGAACTACAAACCCTAGGCAGCATTCAGACCTGCCCTCACCAAAAATGCCATAACTTATTCAAATCTTAATAAAATTTGATGTAAAAAAAAGAAATTAAAAGTAGACTCAATAATATTTCCAACCATATATGTCTTGCTTCTATATATGTCCGTACAAAACTGTACCAAATGCTGCAATGGGACTGTTGCAGGAAAAATCAGAAAATTACAGTCCATAAAACACTCATATCTTTCACAAAACTAAATAAAAATGCATGGGACAAGAAGAAAATGGAAGGTGGTTGAAGGATCTAACATTTTCAATCCATTAGGAATCCATTCAATTCCATATAGGGCCGTACAATAGCAAAAGACAGCAAATTTCTGAAGGAAAATACAGGAAAACATTGTTTTTTCTCATTCCATGCTCAAATCTTCAACCACCCACGAATTCTTCATGGTTACAAGGCCTTTTAAAGGCATTAAAACATGTCTCTTCAGTTCATAACTGATTTGGAGCAAACCAAGAGCCAAATGACTCTTCACCTTCCAACTTTGCATCTTTTTTCTAATTTTACATTGACAACCTTTACATGGTTTGCAATATTTTATATTTTTGAAACTCCTAATGACCTAAACACATAAAAATGACTCGATAAACCTCATTACAATGTGGAAGCATACAAATTTAATCAAACTCAAAGATTTGTCCAGGGCAATATTAATTTGCCAAGGTGCTCCTGCACCAACCTCTTCGACTTGAACTTGTATATATAGAGGCAAATCCTTTTCCTTACTTCCTTCATTTTGGGGTAGTTTGGAAACATCAAATGTGAGAGGAGGTGATTCCTCTTGTATCGAACATCCTACTTCCAATACTTCTAGGAATGGCTTACAGTATGAGGGAGAGGCTCTTAACAAATTTATCACTTGCAAGAAGAAGTTTTCCATTTGATCTATTTGCTCTTCCTGATGGATCACAAACACTTCTTGGTTTAACTCTATGTTACTGGAATTGTTTTGATTGGCCTTCCCTTTCTTGATCTAAGGTTCCTTCTCCTTTCTTTGGGATTGGAGGAGTTTGAGGAAGTTCTTTTGTTGATCCAGAGTAAGTTTTGAGATAGCCTTATTGTATCCATAACAAGCCTTTGTTTCATGACCCTTTGTCCCATGGAACCAACAATAAGTATTGGGGTCGTATGAGGGTTGGTTTGATCCTTGATTTCCCTTTTGTCGCCATTTCTCATTACCAGGATTGCTTTTTATGAGATTAACATCTTTCTTTTGAGGCATATTGGATGTAGTCATCTCTGTTCCTTTGGGTGTCTTACATTTTCCATTGGTATCGTAAGTCTTCTGACCACTATCGATGGCGGCTTGGTCAATCGTCAAAGCACTTTCCAATGCCTCTTCATAGGATTTGTATGGAAATTTTTGAACATCTTCTCCCATGTCCTTGTTAAGGGCATGCAAAAAGAGGTCACACAGTTCTTAGTGATCCATGTTCAGAGCACTAGTTGAAGAATAAAGGACTTGCCTCCATTGAGTGACAAAGTGGGCTACAGATTCATTCAACTCTTGTTTCATTGTGAGGAATTATCTGATCCCTATTTTAACAGGTTTGTTCATGTCAAATACCATGACAAACTCTCTGATAAGCTATCTAAATGAATGGATTGAAGCTTTTGGTAAGTGATAATACCAATAGAGAGTGATGCCTTCAAGAGTTTTTGGAAATATTTTTGATACAACCCCATCCCAAGGGAGGAGTTCTCTTATGGTCATGGTATAGGCTTTAATGTGGGAGTTTGGATCTCCTTCTCCATTGAACTTTAGGAGATTTAGCAATGGCTGAGGTAGTTGCATGCTTCTTATGTTTTAGTCCAAAGGTTCCTTCAAATATTCAAGATATGTTCTTAGAAAGGCACTTTGAGATTGCAAGGTTGATAGTAATAACCTTTTAGGTGGGTTTTGATAACCCATTGTCAGATTTGTCTAATTGTTTTGAACAAGAGGATTCTCATTCAGACATGTGTCATTGCTAGTGTTTCATGAATAGTAATTGAGGTAGGGGATTTTGTGATGCTCCTTGATCCTCTTCATGAGATTTTTGCCTTCTTTTAGGAGTAGCTTTCTCTACTTCCAAGACTCTAATTCTTTACACTAGAGTTGTGATTAAATTTGTAGGAGTAGCAGTTCTAGGTGTTTCTTCATTTTTGGGATTTTCTCGTGGAGTATTTTCATGGTCATCTCTTTGCTCTTCTCGCAAGGCAATCCTCAATGCCTCTTGAGCATCTTTGGCTTCTTGTAAATGTTTTTCTAATCATTTAACCTCCTCATCAAGCTGAATACTTGATGTGCTTGTGGAAGGTTGTTCAGGGTGGTGTATTTATGACCTTATCCTTCTAGCTTATAATCTGGTGCATTTGGTATGGCCGGGTTCTCCCAAGCTAGGTTATTGAAAGAAAGAGAATGCCTGGATTCTCTTTGATCTTGTTCATAATCATAATCTTTGTAGTCATAATAGTTGGTGATTGGTGCATCAGGGTGTGGTAGCACATACCTATCAAATGAAGGAGTTTTTGGTTCTCTTGAGGGAATGTTCCCTTGGTTTAAGTCAGGTTCCATCATATTCACGAGTACCATAGACACCACAGAACAAAGGGAGTGGATGACAGCATAGGCGATCGAACTTGAAGTGGCTAAAGCGGCTATGAAGAATGGTGTGAAAATATTTTGAAGCTTTTGAAATGGGAATGCAAAATTACTTGTCTTAGAAGAATTTGCAATTTCACGTTGGGTTCACTAAAATATCTATGCTCAAAATCATGACTTCAGTTGCTTGGGGCTGCCAGGTTGGATATTGGCATGCACATGAACCCTTCCCTCCTTACCACGGGATGATCCGCGACATCACTCTCACTCACATGGAAGTAGCCATTCGAGAGGAGGTGAGACATGGTGGGGGTCTGGCTTGTTGGAGAGATGGACTTTACAGAGAGGGGCCAACAAGTCTTGTGGTCTTTGTTGTTGTGTATTGAGTTGAATGTTTCATTTGATTGTAGTTGTAGTTGAAATAACCCTATGACATGAAGGGTCACTAGTTTCTCTTCTCCTGTTGGGATTTCTCCTATTCCACCTTTGTGTGGGTAAGCAGTTTCTTGCATTTATGTCCTCTTGTCTTTCAATGTGTTGAATGTGTTCTTGTTGTATTTGGAGTTGTCTTTGTTCTTCCAACAATAAGAGGACAAATGGCTCTCCTTACGATATAACAAATGTTTCTTGTTTTGGTTGTGGATTGATCTCCTTGATCTCGTCACAGATGGCCCTCACCCACTCTCCTCTCACTCCTAGGCACATTCATGAGCCAAGATGGAGATGAAAGTATGATGACCAATCTATAACTAGACTTAGTTTTTTGACCTAGGGTTTAACTATGTTTTGACTTATTTTTACCTCGTGATGGTATCGAGGGTTTGGTTGAATCATTTAACCATGGTTACCTGATGATGGTATCAAGGGTTTGTAATTTTGTCTTTTCTAAGATTTTTTATATGTATGCAAAGCTAAATGATATGCAAACATTTTTTTGTGCTTTTTTAGTATTTTGGAAATAAAAAGTGCTCTCTAATCTATGAAAGGAAAATATGAATGCAAGCTAATATGACTTTTCCTAATGCAAGTTTAATCTATATTTTTGAGTTTTCAATTCATTTTGAAGTAATCTAATCTAAAAAGGGAAATTGCATCTTCTAATATTCTAGATCTAGAAATATGAAAACAATTACTCTAATTATCCAAGATCCAACTATCAAGGAAAAAGCATAGTTTTGTTGTTCCCAAGAGAAAATTTGGTTTTCTAATTACTATGAATTGAATAAAAGAATGAAGGAACCTAGAAGAAATGAAGATTTGTGTGACTCCACTACCCTCAGAAATCCTTGATATTGGCAACCTTGAGTCCTTGTGTAATAGTGGGAGATCCTCGTGATGACAAAATGATACAAAGAAGCAAAAAGAAGCTTTGATGAAGCTTGAAAGAGCTTAATGAGAGCTTTGGTTGAGCACAATGACATAGAATGAAGCAGCGTAATGATGCTTGGTTGAACAATTAATAAAGCAAAAGGCACCTTCATCCTGTAAGAGCATTTGAATGCTAAGTTGGAGAGCAAAAACTGGCAAGAGCTATGTGCACAATGAATTTGCCTCCCTTTGTGCTTCTAGGAGGGGTGTATTTATAGGTTTGAGGTATGAGATTGATTGAGAAGTTAACTCATTTGATTGATGAGTTAATTGGGGAGTTAACAAGGTTGATTACCCAGTGAACTCAATTGATTAGAGAGTGATGACGCAATGATAGCTTATCACCGAAGAGGAATTGGAGATGTGAGGATGCATGAGATTGATTGATGAGTTAATTTTAGATAAATTGGAGTTAATTATGTATGTGTGGGTGCATGAAATAGTCAATTCCATATTATGCATCAAAAATCTTGCAAACTGGAAGAAAAATAGGTGAAAATAGAGTGAAAACTAGTGGGAAACTTGAGTTTTTCCACAGCTAAAAATACAATAGGGTCACCCCTAGGTGACCATGGGTTGTCCAGGGGAGATTGAGCTAGACAGGGTTTTCTAAAGAACTACAGGGGGAAATGAAAGAAGTGAAGAAAAGGAGGGGTTCTACCTCGAGAAATAGGTCAGTCATGTACAAGAATCCAAATCTCCACTTGTACCTATAGGATCTCAAGGGGAAGATCTAGAAATAATAGGGGGAGATATGGATTGGTTGAGCAAAACTGAAACCTGAAAGCGGGAGATGGGAAGGGGGGACCTCTAGAAGACTTCTATGGGTTGCAGAGGATGAAAAACATAAGAAAAAGGTGAAAACTCACCTACAAGAAACTCACAAGGCTTAGGAGTAAGGTCAAAAGCTCATAAAATGCAAATTGACAAGTGTCACAAAAAGATGTTGAGAAGCATCACAAGCAACGAGAAAGAAATTGACAAAGAGGAATCAACACAAGACAAGAAAGAAGACACGTCATCAAGAGGTTTGCTACTTAAAGGACATTATTTCACACTTACATGTACGTGACAAAGATTTAAATCATCATAGGGGTTCTCGTGGAGGCTGTGCATGGTTTTTGTGCTTACAACTACAAGGCCATGTTAGGTACCCATGTACAAACAAATCTCAAGTGGAGTAAAGGGGAAAACCACATGGGAAAAAACTCCTACCCAAAAGTGAGAATGTAACAAGTGTGGAAAGGTAGAGTCAACATGAATCATATGCTACCAATTCCAACACATATATGCAATAAATAATCCCCCCTAGAAGAGAGGAAAAAAAGAGAGACCAAGTAGCCCCCCCTCAATGTAGATTCTCCTACATTAATGGTAGATGCCTGACAATGATTGTTGAAGATGATCCATGATCGTCGAACAATGTTCCTCGCCTTAAGAAGAAATAAGACCAAGTATGTATGCAGGAAGTCTCCCCATTCCCAAAAGGAATATGAAGGAAGAAAACTCAAAATGAATGAAATCTCTAAACTATGCTCAGGTGTCACCATGTCGATGCCCAAAGAAGCCACAAACCAATCAAGAGTTTCATGCCAAACTAAAGAATATGACAATCCAGGATCTAGTGGAAAGTGATGTAGAACATGATCCAAAGACAAAGATGTCTTCTCTAAAGACAAAGGTGCCTCCTCCAAATGTTTCTCCATAGTGGCCACAGTCATGTCAAACTTTGAGGAATGATCATGTGGGTAAAGAACAAGAGGGTCAAAAGGTTCCCCCTCAACATCTAAAGAAGATGAAGTAACTTCATCAAAGAGAAGATGTATGTCATCAATAATGTCCTCTAAGTTTGCAAGATAGGACTCACAAAACAAGTCTGCAATACCTGTCAAGTACTCATCCCAAGTAGCTAAATCTGGAAGACTATGAATGTCCTACTACACTGAATCACTAGAAACCATGGATGTAGCAACACTGAATTATGTAGATGTAACAAGAGATGGAGGAGATGGAATGTCAACACATGTCTCTAGAACCTTAGTCGATGAAAGAACACCAAGATACAAATGACCATACTGAATCTCCTCAAAAATGTCCACATGACAGTAAACCTGAGCCAAAGGAACAATAGGAGCAAAATGTGAGAAGATGTACACTTGAGATTGATGATCTACCTCCCCACCTGCAACTATATCTCTATTATGCAAATCCTAAATAATCACAGAATTAGGTGTGAACTCAACACTCTTTCCTGCTCCACCATGTGTAATCTAATAGATAGAAAGGATATTGGTAGACAATGAAGGTACATAAAGGATGTCATTAAATGATCCGTTGTTAATGTCAATCGATCCTTTCCCACAAACACTCATAGATGTGTTGTTGGCCATCAAAATGGGTGGTGATGAACAAGTCTCAAATGAAGAGAACATACTATGTGATGAAGCCATATGATGTGAAGCTCCAGAATCAAGGGTCCATTTCCCTAACTCAGAATCTACAACTACAAAAAGTTCTTTCCCCCTTTGTTTCTCATACTTTGACTTTGAAGATGATTATGATGATGAAGAAGAAGATGAAACCCCTAAAGATGAATTCATTCAAACCTTCTTTAGTTGATGTTGCAACTCATCAATTTTCTTTATGTAACATTGGTGTTCATCATGGCCCAATTTCTTGCAATATGCACACTTAGGCTTCTCCTTCTTAGATGATTCTCCATTTGTTCTTTTTCTTCTTTTGTTTCTTTTCAGGATTCCCTGATTCTTTCTGTACCTTAGGTTCACTAGCCACCAATGCTTGTGGCTCGAAAGACTTGAGGATGCCCATTTGAATTAACTTTGCTTCTTCTTGGATTAGAAGTTTTGAAAAGTCATCAAAAGTAGGCTCAACATAGGCGGCTCCAATGGAAACCCGTTGGTTGTGAAAGCTAGAAACAAATATTGAATACTCAGGACCAAGCTTGAATAACACATTTAGAATCAACTATAAATCCTCTTTAGTAATCTTACAATCCTTTAATTGTCTTCTCAATTGCTTAATCTTAGAGATATAGTCTTGGATTTTGTCAAACTCCTTAAGATCAAGACTCATCAATAATCATTATCAGTCTAATAACCCCTAATCTTATCAGTTTTACCCAACAAGTTTTCAAAAATCTCCCAAGCCTCCCTAGGTGTTGTGAATGATTCAACATGGAATTGCAAATCAAAAGAGACAAATGAACAAATGTACCTAAGAGTTTTCTCATGATTGATCTCCCATATTGCCTTTGCATTTGCATCAGTAGGTTCAGGAATAGATTCTTTTACATATCTAGTGAAGCCTTTTCCCATTAGATAATTCCATACTAATTTTTTCCATGATGCATAAGTATATGGAGTTAGAAGGTCAATTGGAGATTTCCCCATTGCAAAAACAAAACCAAGAACTGAAAGCAATCAGCCACTACAAGATCACTCCCCCAAATTCACTCAATCAATGATCCCCCCAGTAAAATATGATCTTAGCACTTTATAATTAGTGTGATTATAGTTGCTACAAGCCAAAATAGCTAAGCGGACTTTTGATTTTGGTACATGCAAATGCCAAAAATTAGGCTATAACTAAAACTATAAATTCAAAGAAAAAGTAGACCAAACTAATTGTAGAACTAAGAAGTACTTGAAAAGTCATGCACTTTTAAAAAAAAATTGCCTAAAAATGTTACCGTATGAGCCCAAACGGAGCCTTTGAAGTTCTGAAAATGGGAACTGCTCAAAAACAACGATGAAAATCTACAATTTTTGGAAAATCTAGAAACCAAAATAAAAAAATGTCTGCACCACTATGAAGCTTACAAAATTTTGATCTAAATAAAATAAACATTTCTTGAAAAAAAGAGAAAAATTAAGTAAGATATGAGCTTTCAAAGTTGGACTGTCAAAACAAAAACTCCATTGGAGAGGGGTCCTACAAAATTTTTTTGATTAAACTTACATATGATCTATTTACTACATGCAAAATCTAACAGATACCTAGATGATTTTTTGATGCAGTGAACAAAACCTAGAAGGTGTTTTTTGATCTAACATGCTAAAGATGTGGACCTAGTGCAAAAAATGTCTATAGCAATAAAAAAATGGCATGTAGAAATTGAATCAGCCACCTAAGTTAATAAAAGACATGCTGCAACCTACAATACAATTCCATAAAGAGTAAAATCCTCCAAATATGGTATTTCTATCAAATTTCCCTTATTCTCAAGATCATCATATGATGCAAGAGAAGAGCATACTCAATTTTCAAGATCCACCATGATTTGCACTCAAGATCTCTCAAAAGACTAACCAAAGGTAATCTACAAGCTCTAATACCATGTAAGATTTGGCTATGGAGATAGCCACCCAAGATCTAGAAGCCTAATGCAAAGCACAAATAGAAGAGAAGATCAATATGACAAGAATGAATTGTATTCCTATCAATGAATGCAAATACAAGATCACACTCCCATTATCTACTAAACAATATGTTATGGCAAACCTTTCTTATAAAGGCAAGGGTGAGAGCTAATATGTTGTAGTCATGTGACAAGTGTCTTAATCCTATGACATGTGACAACTATAGGATAAGACAACTATATGACAACTATCACCAACTAGAGACAACTCTCAACATCTATAAACAACTAGAATGCTTCCTAAGTCAACTTAACATGTAAATATGTGTGTGAATATTATTTAACTAATAAAAGTTAAATAATATAAATTATTCACACAACAAGGGATAAATATCAAGTAAATAATGAAACTAGGTATGAAATACCCCTATTCACACTAACAAGCTTCACCTCTAAGGTGACATCAATTTGTGTTTCAATCATTTCATTTCATCATTGGATTTGGCCTCTACCCTCCTTGGGCACACACTCTGTCTAACAACGATGTTGGAAGACTTGAATTGTCCTTCTGGGGCTTGACTGAGGCAAGCTCCTAAACACCACAACCCCCAATCCCCTTTCTTTGTGATTGCAGGTTACAAGTGTGGGAGCTAGAAAAGTATAGGTACAGAGAAGTAGTTTGAAGGATAAGGATTTGGGATCTCGAAGAATCTTGTTGATATTCCTCCCTCTTGGGCTAGGATACCCATCCTGTATTCCTCCCATTAGGCTTGGCCCTAAACTCATGATCAAGATACAGCCTAACACATCTCTTTACTATGAATCTACAAAAATTCTACCCTATTAGACTTGGGCTCCTACCCCATAGTCTACAATTTTTTTGTTTCTAGAAACTTAACTTCTGGTATGTTTCTGATCCCCCTGAGTATCTTCCTATATGGTTTCTTGTAGCATTCTTTTTGTTTGTACTTAATTGCATTATAATCAGGGTTTAAGGCCTATTTGACTTAGGGTTTGATAAATCTCTCAATCTAATCTATCTTTCCATATCATTCTTGAGTATACAAAACTATAGTTGAGTCGTCATTTACCTGTAGTGACTTGGCTTAGGTTTTGTCCTCGAATGTTATTGTGAAAGGAGGATTTGATTTGATATATTTAAACATCATTTCTCATCTTCCTACTTTTCATACATAACACAAGTGAAAGGTTCCACATTAATCACAACTCAACATCAATATACTATCCTCAAGTGAATGGATAGGAAGAAGCAATGAACAAGATGCTAAAAGCAATTTTGGTAAAAATCATGAAAGATTCTAAGAAGGATTGGCACTTACAATTATATTCTACTCTTTGGGCTTGTAGGAATAGCATATGAACACCCATAAGAACAACACCATATGCCCTCACCTTTGGGTCTGAAGTAGTCTTACAATTATAAGTCAAATTTCGAAGCTTGAGGTGTCATTGCAAGGATAGTTAGATAACAAAGAATGCTATGTAGTCAAATTCGAAGAACTATCTAATGCTAGATGAGAGAAGACTAAGGGCAGTATAAAGACACAATTCATAACTCACATGAATAAAGAAGAAATATAACAAAAAGGTTATTCTAAGGTCTTTTCAAGTTGGAGATCAAGTATTTGGAATTGACAATCTAATTGATAAAAGGGCTATAGATTTAGACCAAATTGAATGAGGCCATATATGATTAAAGAAGATGTCAGAAATAGTGCTTATCTTTTATGCACAATGGAGGGTCAGGAATTCAGTGGAATAGTTAATGCCTTTCACTTGAAATATTATTATGTCTAAACATCCAAAAAATTAAAAAAATGTCAAAAAAACCCCAAAAAGTATAAAATTTCCAAAAATCTAGAAAAGAAAAACATGCATTCTTCATTCTTTCCACCATGCATTTGTGAGTAATATGCTCTTGTTCAATTTTTGTCTTGAGAAGGCATTTAATGTTCCCTAGGTATAGGTTGACCCTTTGATCCTTTGAGATTCCCTAAAATCATCTTGACCATCAATCATTCTCCCTTTGCAATTCCCAAAAAATTCAAAATAAATTCAAGCTCTTAGCTTTATACTAATCTCAATCTTAACAAACCATGATGTCAAGTCTAAGTGAAGTTAGTATTCAAACCTATAGTACTCGTTAGAAGCTTACAAGTAGACCTTCCTAGTGTTTTTTTAGTGGCAAATATTTTCTAGTTGGCTAATAGTTGAAATTACCCAAGGATTCAAAATTTAGCTAATAGTACAAGTTGTAAGGTAGCCTGAATCACCACATTTTTACAAAATTTTATTTTAGTCCTAGTTAAATTGCCATGACATTTATTTTATTAAAATTATAAAATCAAATACTTTCCATAATATTTGATACCTAAATAGATCAGATTCGTCTAAATTTTATAAGTTATAGTAGAAAATGAAATTAGTTTTCTAATAATATTATATAATTATTGGTTACTTTAGGGCCATATCACCAATTTTTAATCACCGCTATTGATTTTATTTATAATATAATGGTTGGAGTTGCATTCCATGGGTTAATATGTACCCATAGAGCTATAATTCCTATCAAGCCCGAAATTGTATTTGGTTTGTTGATATCAATTTATAATTTAATAGCTAGGGTTAAATTCTATGGGCCAAAATGTACCCATGGAGCTCTAATGCCTATGGGGCCTAAAATTACAATTGGCCAATTGATCAATGATCCAAATGTAATTTTGAGCCCCAAGGGCATTGGAGCTTCATGGGTACATTCCAGCTCATGGAATAGAAACCAAACCAGTAGATTATAAATAAAATTAATGATAGTGAAAAAGAATATAGGGCCGATTTAAAATATTCAGTTATGTTTGATTTAAAATATTAAGTAATTAAGGAATTATAGAAATGAGAGCTACACCTTAAACTAGTCAATCACTATCACCCTTAGGCCCTTAGTTTTCCATAGGAATTTAATTTTTCTAGAAAGGAAGGATTCACCATGGTAATTAATGCATATTCCTATTTTTGTTAAGATTTGCTAGGATTTTCTACAAATTTCTAGTGATTTAAAAAATGCCAATAATATTAATATTTTTTTCAAATAAAAAGGAATGATTCGCCAATATAAATTAATACTTTTTTCCAAAAAAATGAAAGACTCACCAAGATTTTATATCTTTTTTTAGGGGGGGGTTTCTTAAAGTTATCACTGGTCACATTCCCCATTCCTCCTTAGTGAAAGGGAAGTCTGACAAGATAGTGAAAACTCTTGGTGGAACCTAGCCCCTTATCTTTCTTGGAAAAAAATTCCAGGGGGATCATAACTTTGCAAGAAGCAACAAAAAAAATAAAAGTGCAAAAAATAGAGAAAAGAGATCATAAAAAAATCAAAAGCAAAAAAATACAAAAATGTGAAAATACAATAAAATGAGAAAGTCAGGAAAAGAAACTACAAAAATACAAAAAGAAAAAGAAAAAAAGGAAAGAGCGGATTGTTGATTTTCATTCTCTTAGGTGGAGATAGTTTTAAGCTCAAAGCTATGAGGGTGGCATCTATCAGAGAAAATAAAAAAGAGTCTAGGACCATCTTTTACTTTGGAGCCCCTTCTTTACCCTAGGTCTATCTTGTTGGCTATATCTAATATAAGTCTAGAAGATACCAATAAATTTTGTTGCTTGTCTTATTTGAAAGCTCATCAGAATGTTTTGTCTAGATAAGAATTAGTATTTAACCTTTTATAAAATTGAATTTGGAATTTGTTTCATCTCCCTCCTATTCCCACTTGACTCCTTTAATAAAATTCCATCCCAAGAGTTTAGTGGGTCATTTTATGCTAGGTCAACTTGCAAATCCCCTGGGTCAAAAGTCCTACTAAAAGAGGAATCACATTATTTGTTCCATTTGCATACATACTATCATGAAAAATCAAATCGATAACTCATGTCATAATGCATGGTGTGTGTAGAAGTAGAAATTAGGAAGATGTGTTACATTTGCATTTGCATATGTTTTTCATCCATATAATTTGTTTTACATCTTATGCCTTTCAAAAGAGAAGAACATTGTGTTTTCATCCATGCATGAGTCCTAGAATTTAAACAAATAAGATTTCTAATCTATCCATGTGCAAAAAAGATAAATACTATGAGATGTCAACTACAATCATAAAAGGAACTTAATCAAATCCATCATATATAGTGCATACCAAAAGTTTGAGTACATGTCACTCCACTAGTGGAGTTCAAAGGGTTAATCATAGTGCACTCAAGAATATAAATCTCTCCATGTATGGAGGTAAAGCCAAAACTCAACTCAACTAGGTCTATCTAGGACCTCAAGGATGACTATGACCAATGGAACCTTTGGGGCTCCTACTCTGAGGTCTCCTTTGACTATCCACAACATCAAAAGATCTATGAGTTCTATGGGAATGAGAAGGATAAAAGTCTCTAATAGGTCTCCTCTAAATCAGATTTATGGGAATGAGAAGGATATAGGTCTCCTCTGAATCAGATGTCTAAGAGTGATATAAGTCTCTAATTAGAACTCTAGGGACTAGTGGAACCCAAAGAAGTTCTTTATGCTAAGAATCCACCATCTCCTACACAAATGTGTAACAAGTGCGTACTAGAGGGAAAATCCTCTGGAAAGTATTCTCCTAATTTCTCAAGAACTCAAGTAATATGGTTACCCTCAACCAAGCTATTTCTTTTAGTCAAATAACTCATCCCTAACAATAATCTTACACCATCTTGTCACCTAGCCACAATCCCTCCTTGTTGACATAGGGGTAAAAAATGAAGTCTACAGCGCTTAGTGTAGCCATAGCTCAAGTAGTAGCATTGAAGTGACTAAGTCACCCCCATCACATAGCTCTTGATAATCTAGGAATTGAAAGGGGAATATCCCTCTAAAATGGTACAACATGATCAAGAATCCAAGACATGATGAGTGAAGGATGGATAAAAGAAAGTGCCCCTCTGGTGCAGGAGCACCTAGAAAATCATGTTTTCTTTTGTAATAAGGTCTATTTGACCAATGCATTTTCATTTCAGTTTGTATCTAGGTTCATTTTGAAAGTCCCAAGTGACTTAGGACATTTGGATTGGTCTCCCAACCACTTGGAGTTAGTTTGGTACTCCTCAGGGTGAGTTGATAAATACCCAGAGGAATGAACCAAATGATCATTGTAATCAAATCGAAGAAAGAGTGTGATAGAATGTAATTGTGATTGTGCTAAGGAGAAATAAAATCATTCTGTTCCATCATTTCAATTTCTGTTTCCTATAATTTGCAATTTGTATAGCTGTAGATTTCCGTTCTCTCCGTGCTTTCCATTTTGTTGCTGTATGTCATCATGAAGCATTCCACTGGTGAGATTTCTATCGAAATTAGTGGAATGGCTTCATTGTATAAATATTTTCTTTCATTTTCTATTTTGTTCCATTGTTCGATGGTGCAAAGGATCCAGACAGTGTGTTTCGCACAATAGGTTGACCTAGTATCTCCATGTACTAGGGTTCAGAGAAGGTAGACTATGTGATGGTGTATCGGCATAGCAAACCCTAAGGTGGCTGATAGCATTGTCACATCGACGAGCGGAGGTTTAGAAGTGACATCAGAGTGATCAGTTTGTCGGCAACTCTGGAGAAAGCCCGACCGATTGTGAAAGTCTCGCAGAGGATGTTGTTTCATCGGTACATTAGCCAGGGCCTATAAGTGCTCACCGACAAGGTGGGTCTCACTGAAGGTAGAGCGAAGTGGAGTCATTAGTGTAGGGTGGACCAACGAAGAGAATTTAGTAGGTCGTTCTGACTAGTAGTTGTATGGCCGATGGTGATGTATCAGCGGCTCATATGTGAAGTCTTGCTGATTGTGAGGTAATTAGGGCCCATTTTGTGTTTCCTATTGTGTTCTCCCCATCATATTGGTATCAGAGCTAGGTCCAGGCTAGGAGCCCCAAGCACATGAGAGGTGTGGCTTAAGGAGGGGTGTTGGTGTTGGAAATAAGCCACACCCAGATCGATGATGGACTGGTCCAAGAGGGGCCAGTAGATCAGTGGTAGAGCACTCCAGCAGTGAATGGAAGGTCCTAGGTTTGATTCCTAGTTGGTCCATGTCTTAGGAGCCCTATTGGCCCCTAACAAGTGAGAGGCAATCAACCCAACATTTGTAGACCTTTTGTAGGGGTGGAATGGTGAGACTAGGAACTAAAGTAAGTTGGACTCCAAGATGATCCCTAGGATGACTAAATCCCATGATGGTAGCCCAAGCTAGTCTCTCCATCTTAGATTTTCTCTCAAAAAGTGCAAATCACTCCCCTTTAATGAGGAATCTGAGGATGTGAAAAATATATAAGGTAATGATACACTCTTTGGAAACCTAAGGAAATTAGAATGTGTTACGATTGACATCTCAATAGGTCAATATGTCACAATAGATATAGGATGAAGGGTGTCTTATAGGAACTTGAGCCACTTTGTCCAATCCTATTCTCTTCAAGATAGCATCATCTCTAGCTGAAAGGGCTTCAAGAGCCTCCATGTAGTAAATATGCTCATGATGCACATTCCATCGAATGCACATGTCCTGCTAAATAGAAGGAGCAATATGCTAGATTGTTAGACTTAGAATATCTACAAAAAATCATAAAAACATTCAAAACTCTCAACAAAAAAACCATATATTGTCTAGAAAATTGCAACAAATGAAGAAGTTAGTGTCGAAGTATAGAGGTAATTAAGTATCAAAAGTGTTAGACTGCCTAAAATTTCATCTAGAAAGATTTTGGCTAGCTCACTCCTTTTACTCTAGGGGAAAAATCTAGGAATGACCCTACCCCACACCCTAGCATGATCTAGAGGGCCCAACAAATAGTGAAAGTAACTAAAATTGAACAAATGGAAGATCACAAAATGACAAATAACTAAAAGCTAGATAAATGTAACAATAAAATATGAAAACGACAAACTCATTCAAGAAAATAGACTAAATAAAGTCTAGGGTTTCAAGAGAGGATTTTCTCATTTCTCATACTTGGTGATCTATGGGAGGGAGATTAGTAGCCATATTTTTTTATCTCCTCATTGATATCTCTTTGTTGACTATCTACTTGCATGAATCTATCACTATTTGATCTCTCTACCTTTAGATTTTTCTTCTTCCTTATTCTCTTAGATTAGTTTCTATTAATGAATTATTTTTTTTAACTCTTGTAGTGCTTTCCATGTCCTCATTTTGTGTGTATTTAATACTTATAGGTCTTCATGATGAATTAAGGTGACTCAAGTAAATTTGAAACTCATGCATCAATGGTACATATTCTCATTTCTATTTTGATGATTATTGCAGAATACATCATGAAGTTGAACTAATGCTTGTCATTTCAAGTACAAATGTAGGAAAACAATAGTATGTAAATCTAATTTCAAGAATGGTACCTACCTTTCATGTAGAGTGTTGAAATTAGGGCAAACAATTGAGAGGGGGGGTGAATCAGTTGTCAAAAAACTTTAGTCTCTAGCTGCTTTTAATGTTCTTTACCACTTATTAGTAGATTAATGATATAACCATGAAAGTATGAATCAACAACACATGAGCAGAAACATAATCAACACATATAACACCAGGATTTTTATGTGGAAACCTAGTTAAGGGAAAAACCATGATGGGGGTTAACCCACAAGATTTATTCTTTGTTAAAAGAATAGAAAAATGGGAAGGCACTTGCCTTTAGGGGCACTAACCAGATCTCACTACTCAAAGGAGGCTCACTACCTATAAGAACATTCACAATGTTAACACTAAAAAGTTGAACTGAGAAACAACATCTTCTTCATCCAAGGTTTTGTTCCATTGAAGTGCACAACACATCTACTCTACCCCGCACTCACTTCCTCGCTACATCCGCATATTCACTCACCACCACACATTTCCATGACTTCACAACACTTATTTATACATGTCATTGACTTTGGAATGAACATCAAAGTTGGCCAAACAATCATCTATCTAGAACATTCTCTAAGATAGGCATTACAAGCAATTATAATCACAAGACTTCACTTAATAAAAAATACTACATGCAAACCAATCCTCTATTGTCCAATCAAGCTGGGACTCAAATCTTCCTTGAAAAACACACCACACTCCATAGAACTTCTCTTAGATCATCCGCAACACACACCAAGCATCTGGTCGGCCAAGACTGGAAAGAACAACACTCAAGGAGAAATATTCAACCATGAGCTCAATCCTTAATTTGGACCACCAACACAATAGGCACATGATCTAGAGACCACCACAAGCATAATGAAATCAACAAGAACAACTGCACCACCTCAAATCACCAGAAACACTTGCATCTTCATCTAGGAACTTAAGAACACTAACTATCATGACTATCACACTAGAAATATTGTTTGCATACCTCCAAACCACTAACTACTTGAGTTGAGGATACACACCAACATCCCAAACATACGTATAGAACCATAGATCATAATATTCCAATGCGGAGAAATCTGAACCAAATTCCTATCACCCTGTTACCTCTAAACAATTACAAAACTCAGTTCTACTCAGATATCCATAACTTCACCAATAATTCATGTGGACCTCTCAAATCTTAGCTGGAGCAACTTTAGGCAGTTCTCTACAAAATGCTTTGGTTCACAAACTCTAATCTTCATCTCATTGGAAAGGCGGAGCAATCTACTTTGCTGAACTACACTATCTTCACTATTTTTGACAAAGAGATATGTAACTCACTTGTTTCTTCTGGAGAGGCTAATTTTCTCAATATCCTCAAAATACAAGTCTTCCAAACAAGTAATAGAAGAAGATATAGTTAACACCAATGACAACAAGGATATGTTGACATCAATGACAACATCGATTAGGCACATATTTGCAACAATCTCCCCCTTTGTCATTGATGGTAACATATGATGTGAAAAACTATTTCAACCATCAAGACAAGAACTTCTCCCCCTTTCTCTTATCACAACTGTAACCACTCTCTTCACTGCTCCCCCTTTCACCAACAACTACTTACTTCCAAGTTTTTCACATGACTTCTCTCCCCCTTTGACATTAATGGAAAAGGGCACATATTTGTAATCATCTCTCACCTTTTTGTTTCTTAGACAAGATCAAATTGAACTCAAAACATACTGACTACTCCCCCTAAGTAGCATTCCCTTACCATTAATCTGGATCACAAGATATGACTATGAGTTCCATTAGACTGATGCATACTAGTGCACCTTAGTTCTGAATAGGAGGGCTAATCACCCATATCTTCCCTTTGAGATACTCAAAAGTGTCCTTAGGTAGAGGATTAGTGAAGATATCCGCAATCTAATCCTTTGAAGGAACAAACTCCAACCTAACTTCATTCTCATTTACCTTCTCTCTCAAAAAATGAAAATTGATGGATATTTGCTTTGTCTTTAAATGTAACACTGGATTCTTTGAAATGTTTATTGCACTTGAATTATCACAGAAGATTGTAACAGGCTCTTCAAACACAATTTAGATATCCTTCAACATTTACTTCATCCACAAAATTTGAGTACAATTTCTTGTTGCTGCTATATACTCTGCCTCTGCAGTAGACATAGATATTGCCTCCTACTTTTTTCTCAACCAGGAAACCAATCTCTTTCCCAAGAAAAATGCACCACCACTAGTACTCTTCTTGTCATCCACATCTCTTGCCCAATCAACATCTGTATATGCATGAAGAGTGAAATTGTCATCCTTAGGATACCATAAGCCATAATCAGATGTTCCCTTCAAATATATAAAAATTCTTTTGACTACTACAACATGAGATTCTCTAGGATTAGCTTGAAACCTAGTAACAAGGCCAACTGCATTCATAATATCAAGTCTGGTGTGAGTCAGATAAAGTAGTCCTCCAATCATTGATCTATACCTTTTCTAGTCTGCCTTAGGGGAATCATCATTGTTACTCAACTTGCATTTGGTTATCATAGGAGTACTCACTAGTTTTGAATCCTCCATTCCAAACTTTTTCAACAACTCTTTCACATACTTAGACTGAGAAATGAAGATGCCCTTATCTGATTGGGTGATTTGCAGACCCAAGAAGAAATTTATTTCACCAAGCATAGACATCTCAAATTCACTTTGCATCTAATCAGAAAATGTTTTACATATGCTCTCATTTCCACCAAAGATGATATTATCAACAAATACCTCAACAATCAAGATGTTTTCATGATCAATTTTGAAATAAAGATTATTGTCAACTGTGCCTTTGCTAAAACCTAACTTTAGTAGAGACTTATCTAATCTTGCATACTAGGCTCTTGGGTCTTGTTTAAGTGTGTACAATTCTTTCCTCAACTTGCAAATCATATCTCCTTGATCAAACAACTGGAATCCTTCCAGTTGCTCAATGTAGAGTTCTTCTTCCAATTCTCCATTCAGGAATGCTGACTTGACATCCATCTGGTAAACCTTGAAATCTTTGAAAGTAGCAAAGGCAAGAAATAATCTGACTACTTTGATTCTTGCCACCGGAGCAAAAGTTTCTTCAAAATCAATTCCCTCTACCTGAGAATACACTTTGCAGACCAATCTTTCTTTGTTTTTCACAACTTCACCATTTTCATTCAATTTATTTCAGAAGACCCATTTAGTTCCAATTACATTTTTGTTTTCAAGTCTAGGAACAAGATCCCAAGTATGATTCTTTTCAATTTGCATTAATTCTTCTTCCATTGCTTTTACCCCACTTTCATCATTACAATCTTCATTCACTGATTTTGGTTCAACCTTTGAAATTAAACAATACTCTTCTTTCTCTTCAACAAATTTTCTTCTAGTTTAAACACCTTTATTTCTATCTCCTATAATCTGATCTTTAGAATGATTCAACCTCACATACTTGGGAGTTTTGGGATTTTCTTGAACTTCTGATTCTTAAACGTGTTCCTCAACATTTGCACTAACTTCTTGAGTCATTGGATTCTCTAGGGCAATCTAAATCTGAGTTTGAGTTTGAACTTGCTTTCCTTTGTTTGGACCTTCATTTTGATCATCTAATTCATATCCACAAGGCTTGGAAGGTCTCTCCTTTCTTTCATCAACCTTAACATTAGCACTTTCAACAATCCGTTTCAATCTCTTGTTAAAGCACCAGTATGCCTTGCTTTGGTTAGAATAAACCAGAAATATTCCTTCATCACATCTTGCATCAAACTTGCCTAGATCTTCATCTCTTTTGATATACCATTTACTACCAAAAACTCTAAAGTATTTCATAGTAGGAGCATTACCAAACCACAGTTCATAAGGAGTTCTACTAGTACTACCTTTGATCTGCACCCAGTTAAGAGTGTAGACAGTAGTAGTCATAGCCTCTCTCCAATAGACATGTGGAACATTTTCTTCCATCATCATGGTTCTAGCAGGCTCTTGAATAGTTTGGTTCTTCCTTTCCACAACTCCATTTTGCCGAGGAGTCCTAGGAGCAGATAACTATCTTCTTATTCCATGATTTTCACAAAATGCATTAAACTCATTGGAGGTAAACTCTCCACCTTTGTCAAATCTCTGACACTTTATCTTCACACCAATCTCATTCTCCACCCTAGCCTTGAATACCTTGAATTTGTCAAGAGCCTCTAATTTCTCTCTCAAGAAGGTGACCCACATCATCCAAGAGTAATCATCAATCAACAACATAAAGTTTCTATCTCCTTGCAAACTCCTAACTCTGGCAATACCACAAAAATTAGTGTGCACAAGTTCCAACAATCCACTTGAAAATTGTTCTTTACTTTTGAATGTAGTTCTGTTATGTTTTCCCAACTGACATTCCTTACACATGCTATTAGCAAGTTTTACAAGCTTTGGAAGATCTCTCACAGCTTGAGTGGTACTTATCTTGACAATATTATCAAAGTTTACATGACACATTCTCCTATGCCATAACCAACTCTAATCAATCTGAGCAATCAAACAACTTTTACCAGTACCACTTAAATGAAAGATATTACCTCTAGTCTATGTACGAGATGCAATCTTAGTTTTGGAGATTTCCAAGATTCTACATTTTCCATCCTTGAATCAGAGATTATACCCTTTGTCAACCAACTATCCAACACTAAGAAGATTATGCTTCAACCCTTCTACATACACAACATCATTAGTATTATTCTTACCATCAAGAGAGATGGATCCTCTACCAGCTGAATTGTTTCCAAACTTCACAATTCCACCTTCATACCTTTCCATACTTACAAACTTACTCTTATCACCTGTCATATGATGAGAACATCCACTGGCAATCACCCATTCATCCTTTTCTTCAACCTGAGTAGCCAAGGTACTTTCCACATTCACATAGCTAGCAAACTTAGTAAGCACCAAATCTTCTTCTTTGATAGCAATGAACACCCATTCATTTCCAGAGGTACTTCCCTTATCAGATTCATCATTTGTAACTCCATCAACAACTTCTTGGACATAGTAGCATTTCTTTTGAAACCTAGGTCTTTTAGGGTTTGGCTTTGAAACCCTCTCTAGACATGTTGAAGCAAAATGGCCAATCTTATTGCAAGCAAAACATTTGAAAGACAACTTTCCTTCATACTTGCTAGATCCTCTTGGTAATCTTTTGGAAATAAGGGCTTCAAGTTCTTCAAGCTCCATTTCATCTTCTCCAAGTTCCTTCCTTGCCTTCTCATATCTGGTTAGTCTTCTTGAAGAGCTTTCACCTGGATCAAATATTTGCTTCCTGAAAACACTGGCCTTAAAAAAAGATTATGATTTAGGAAGAGAATCACCAAACTCATTCATTTCAAATATTGAAAGCTTGCCAACCAATTGATCCCTTGTAACAGTTGTCATAGTCCTAATCTCCTCAATAGAAGCAACTTTATGTTTGTATGAAGCAGGTAAGGTTCTAAGTACTTTGGTAACAATCTTTGATTCTTCCAATATTCCACTAGCACTCATGATACTGTTCAAAAGTTCATTCACCCTCTGCATATAGGAAGTGATGTTTTCAACTTTACTCATTCTCAAACATTTGTATCTACCCTTCAGGCTTTGTAGCTTAGTACATTTGACATATATATCACCTTCATATAGAGTTTCCAACTTCTTCTAGATTTCATGAGTAGTTTTCAATTCTAGGACATTTGTCATTTCTGTATCGGTCAAGGCACTCAACAATGCTTCTTTAGCTTGAATGTTGTAATCATCTTCTTTGAGTTCATCTGGAGTTGAAGGGAGTTTCTTCGAAGGCATATACTCATCCTTAGTTATCAACCAATAAGGATCACCCATGCATTGCAAATGACACTCCATCTAATTCTTCCAAAGAGAGTAATTTGTTTCTCAAATCTCAGACTATCCTTCTTATATGTCCACATCTTGGATCTCCTCAAGTGGTCAAGCTTCTTTTAGAGGAACCAGCTGTGATACTAATTGTTGAAATTAGGGTGGGCAACTAAGAAGGGGGGGTGAATCAGTTGTCACAAAACTTTTATCTCTTGCTACTTTTAATGATCTAAAAACTTATTAATAGATTAATGATATAACCATGAAAGCATGAATTAACAACACATGAGCAGAAACATAATCAACACACATAACACCAGGATTTTTACATGGAAACCCAGTTAAGGGAAAAATCACTGTGGGGGTTAACCCATAAGATTTATTCTCTATTAAAAGAATAGAAAAATGGGAAGGCACTTGCCTTCAGGCACACTGCCCAGAGTTCACTACTCAAAGGATGCTCACTGTGTACAAGAACATTCACAATGTTAACACTGAAAAGTTGAATTGAGAAACAATATCTTCTTCTTGCAAGGCTCAGTTTCATTAAAGCACACAACACCTCTGCTCTGCCCCCCACTCACTTCCTCTCTACATCTGCATCTTTGCTCACCATGACACATTTCCATGACTTCACAACACTTATTTATACATGTCATCGACTTTGGAATGAACATAAAAGTTGGCTAAATAATCATCTATCTGGAACATTCTCCAAGATAGGTATTAGAAGTGATTACAATCACAAGACTTGAATTAATACAAAATGCTACATACAAACCACTCTTTTGTCAATCAAGCATAGCTGGGATTCAAATCTTCCTCGAACAACACACCACTCTCCATAGAACTTCTCTTAGATCATCCACAACACATACCAAGCATTTGGTTAGCCAAGACTAGAAAGAACAACAACACTCAAGGAGAAATCTTCAACCACGAGCTCAATCCTCAATGTGGACCACCAACACAATAGGTACGTGTTCTAGAGACCACCACAAGCACAATGAAATCAACAAGAACAACCGCACCACCTCAAATCACCACAAGCACTTGCATCTTCATCTAGGAACATAAGAACACTAATTGTCATGACTGTCACATGAGAAAGATTGCTTGTGGACCTCCAAACCACTAACCACTTGAGTTGAGGATACACACCAACATCCCAAACATACCTCTAGAACCGTAGATCATAATATTCCAATGCGAAGCAATCCAGACCAAATTCTTGTCACCTTGTTACCTCTAAACAACTCCAAAACTTAGTTCTACTTAGATGGCCATAACTTAACCAATACTTCATACAGACCTCTCAAATCTTAGCTGGAGCAACTTCAAACAGTTCTGTACAAAACCCTTTGGTCTATAGACTCTCATCTTCATCTCACTAGAAATATGGAGCAATCTACTTTGTTGAACTACATTGTCTTCACTGTTTCTGACAAAGAGATATGTAACTCACTTGTTTCTTCCGGAGAGGCTAATTTTCTCAATATCCTCAACATACAAGTCTTCTAAACAAGTAATAGAATAAGATATAGTTGGCACCAATGACAACAAGGATATGTTGACATCAATGACAACACCGATTAGGCATATATTTGCAGCAGTAGAGTACCTTCCTCGAGAGGGAAAATATGTAACTTTGAAAAAGACACATAGGCCTATATGGCAGTCTGAGGATGAGATATAGTCCTAATCATGTATGTGTAAGCATGAAATATATATAAGCTCTCAGTAAATTCTCTCTTGGTGACACATTTTCATTTTCTTTTGACTTTGTTTGTGCTTCTCCAATCTCCAAAGTTACATTCTAAGGTCCTACACATTATCTTCCAAGTCACCTAACCCATGTTCAACAAATCATTCCTATTTCTTTCTAGCCTTGACAACATAATCAAATCACTTCACAAGAGGGGAAATTCACTTTCCCAAGGGGATTTTTCATCATTTCATTCTTCTAGACTTCCAATTGACCTTCTAAAGCTTTTTGTACCTTCATTTTGCATGTCCAAGCCTTCTTTTCTAGGTCGCCCCTTTCGTCTTCATGGTCTCCCCAAGTGACCTTGCCACTTAAGTGTTGTCTCTAGGGGTGACCTACCCCAATAAAAAAAGTGATCCACTTTGTGGAAGTCCTATACTTCATTTCAAACTCTAAAAACCAATCTCAACCCTTCTAAGCCATTCTCCAACCCTAAAACCACTTGTGTTACAAATCTCCTCTATGGGTCATCTCTTATGTCTTCAAGGTCTCCAAGGGTGACCCTACACCTAAACCAGGGTCTCCATGAGTGACCTGCACTAGTAAAAGGAGGAACCCACATTGTGAATATCGTTTGAAACATCCAAAGCAGTTTTTAGCCCTTCTAAATTGTTCTCCAACCTTGAAACCACTTGTGCAAACCTCTCTTTATGGGTTGCCTCTTATGTCTTTAGGGTCAACAAGAGTGACCCTACATTTTAAGTGTGGTCTCTAGGGATGACTTACCTTGGTAAAAGGAGTGACCCACTTCCCTAAAGTGGTGACCATATCATATTTTTTCATCTATGTTTTCTTCCAGTTCTAGCCCAAATTTGCTCCAAATTGAGTCCTGATTGCGAGATTCTTCATGCCTAACTAATTGCCAACTCCCCTTGACTGATTCATGACACTTAATCAATCAAATCTTATCTTCCAATCAATATTTTTTATCTTGCAATTAGACATGTGTTATCTCTATTTCCTCTTTTGTTATTTTCTCTCCAACCACTATTCACTCTCAATCAGAGCCAAATCAGTGATGACATGTTATTTTTTAGCAATACTAAGGGTATGATCAGTGAGATGAAAGCTCAACTTTTAGATGCATTTTATATGAAGGATCTTGGAACTACCAGGTATGTTCTAGGTATGGAGATCAAAAGGGACAGAGGTAACATAAAGCATTGGTTGTCTCAGAGTAAGTATGTGAATACCATTTTGCAAAGATTTAGTTCCTTTACCTATTGGTACTAAGCTTTCATTAGATATGTATCCAAAGAATGAGGATGATTTTAATGATATGTCCAATGTACCATATGCTAGTGTTGTAGGGAGATTGATATATCCAATGGTTTGTACTAGGCTAGATATTGCCCAAGAAGTGGGAGTTTTAAGAAGATATATGTCTAACCCTAGTAGACAATATTGGAATTATACGAAGAGGGTGTTTAAATATCTTGTAGGTACTCCAAATTATTGTTTGGTTTATTCTGGTACAAATAGTGCTGATGAAACTTTGGTCATATGGGGATTTGTTGATGCAGATTGGGCAGGTAACTTGGATAGTTAGAGGTCCACTAGTGGCTATGTGTTTACTCTATTTGGAGGATCAGTGAGTTGGATGAGAAAGAGGAATCCCATGGTTGCTTTGTCCACCACCGAAGCAGAATATATGGTTGCTACCCATGTCCTTAAGGAGCTAGTTTGGTTGAGGAGACTGTGTACATGTATTGGTTTTGATTGCAGGATCATTCAGATCAGTTGTGATAGCTAGAGTGTTATTTGTTTGGCTTAGAATCATATGTATCATGCTCAGACTAAGTGTGTTGATGTTTAGTATCACTTTGTTCGAGAATTGGTTGCAAGTGGACAAATTGAGTTGAAGAAGATAGACACTTAGGAGAATGTTGCAGTTTCATTAACCAAAGTTGTGAGCACAAAGAAATTTGTATGGTGTAGAGAGGCCATGGGCCTTGTTACTAGTGCTTGATTATTTTTTATTTTAATTTTCTATGGGTTGATTTACAATGTATAATGTCAAGTGGAAGAATTTTGGGATAAGGTGCCATTAACCTTGTAAATCCCAATATTGTATTTATTCTATATTATTATTTGTAATTTGTAATTACCCATAAGGGAATGAGGTAGTTTCACCGATAGTAGTAATTTTGGACTTACTGGAGGTAATTATGGAATGACATTTATGAGTGACAACTGTAAAAATCATGAGTAAATGAGGATAGGCACCACCTTGGTGGAATCTTCTATTTCTGGCATGTATGACACATGTCATAATATTGGTGAATGCATGTAAGAGAATCTATGACAACTATAAGTTGTCATAAGATTCTATGACACTATGATGACATATGACGAATTATTGATAAGTGTAAGATGCTATGTTTAGCCCTAGGTGTACATCTTGGGAAGATACTTTCTAGAGGAATCCATGACAGTTATGACGCATCATACTATATTGTAAGAGACCATATTGAGCCTTGGGTGCCCAACTTTGCATGGTTGACTTTGGACAAATGTCATGAGCTTTTAAGAAGACATTTAATGTTTTCATATTAGAGATTCTCAAGAGAGAGAAAGTGGATGCCTAGATTGGAGGGAAAACTCTTCTATAAGTTAATTGCCATGTAAATGTTGTAGTATGACAATTTTTGTACACAAGTGCTACTAAAGTGAAGGTTGGAGAGAAGAAGGAAGTGCATGTATTATGTTATTCAATTTTCAAAGATAATACAACTTGCACCTCTTTTCTTAGTGGAGTTTTTACCTAAAAGGGTTTTCTCCACATTATATCTTGTGTCATGCTTCTATGGTGTTTGTTCATGTGTCATGATTTGATTTCTGAATGCAATCTCTATAGATAATACACTATTTGAGATCATTTACATATTGTAATCAAATTTCTATTTAAGTAGTTGTTGCCTTCATTTTCTAATAGAGTAGACTTGGCAAGATATAATCTTGTTGAGATAGAAGAGAAGAATTAGGTGGAGTAGGAAGAAACACTTTCTATTGCAGAGATAAGTTTGATTTCTAAAATGAAGGAACCATAGAGACCTTAATCAATGGTAAAGGGGATGTATATAGAGGAGAAGGCTGGAAACCTAAACCTACTTTAGAAAAGTGTGGCATCAATTTCACGGGAACCTTAACTCCTTGTTTCATGCACCCTAAAGCATTTCCATTGTATCCATACATAAAAAGAATTTTGAGTCCAGGCCCATAACGTGTCTCCAAATTGCACAGACGAAGAAAGGCCACATTACTAATCTTGTTAAAATGAGAAGTGTAATCAGATGTTAAAGAAGAAGTAATAGAATAATTGATATGGGAATAAGGATTGATCCTTTGCAAGTATACAGATCCTTGTTGAGTTTTGATATGTCAGGGTGAGAAGGGTCAATCTTATATTTAGTAGGTCCATAGGGGGTGAAATCTAAAGGGCCCCAATCATCACCAAGAAAAGGATGAAGAAGAGAAGTGGGAACTATTGGTGCTTGTTTACTTTGTTTATTGTTGTGAGTGTTGTAGCTGTGAGAAACTATGTGATAATGAGGTTGTAGAAACACACCTCAAACAATGATCAATGTGTTAGACTGTGGTTGCAGAACATCAGAATGAAGATGCACAATAATTTTCGGTTTCACAAGATCTTTTTGGGAACCAAAAATGTAAATTGTGTTTATTTGACAAACATCTATCCATGGGCTATTTGATGTGATTTTTGACTCTTCATCCACCAATACCACATTACCAGAAGGAAGGCAATTGGAATGAATAGTAGACAAAGTGATGTTAAGAAAAGTATTGATGATTGTATCCGTAGTGATGTCGAAGGGTCTTGAACATGCAACCAAAGGAGGAAGAAAAGAGGTCTCCACATCCTTAGTGATGTCCAAGGGTCTTGAACATGTGCCCAAAAGAGGAAGAAAAGATAAAGAGGTCTCCACATCCTTATTGATGTCCAAGGGGATTGAACTTGCAACCAAAGGAGGAAGAAGAGATAAAGAGGTCTCCACATCCTTAGAGATGTCTAAGAGGCTTGAACATGTTACCAAAGGAAGAATATCAATAGGATGAGACATGGAATCATCATGGACTATGGAAGATGTGGTAGAAGTTGAAGTATAATGCTCAACATCTACTAATGTCTCATCTATACAAGAGAGAGCATAAAAATGAAGAGAAGGTAATGTAATGTTGAAAAATGTGTCACTAATTTCATCCTCTTGCACCAAATTGTCCTCAAAAATAGGAGGAATTTTAGGAGACGGTTCAAAAGAGTAGAATGACATAGGAAGAGCTAAGTCACCATCACTAGCTTGAAATAGAACATCCCTCTCACAAACCTTTTGAGCAAAGTTGGAAATGATGTAAGAAAAGAAGAGAACATGTTCATTTAGAAAAATAGAATGAGAAAGTGTTTTTGTTTTCTAGAAACACAAGATATGTTGATATGCACCAGACAACTGAGAGGGTGGGGGGTGAATCAATTGTCACAAAAACTTAAATACTTTCTGCAATTAAACATTCATCACTTATCCAAAATTATTATGATTTAACAATGAGTGCATGAAATTAGAAACCTAACAACATCAAACACAAGAGACACCAGATTTACGTGGAAAACCCCAAGGTGGGGAAAACCATGGAGAGGATTAACTCTCAATATATATTGCAATCTTGAAATAGTGATGTTTAGGCTTGGTTACCCCACGGGCCTAAACATACTGCTTACTGCCATGAAGAACAACTAGGTCTAGCAGGCTCACTACCTCAACCGTAAACCTAGCAAGATTACAATAAGGGTTGTTAAACCCTACTGGTGGCTTACTGCCAAATTCACTGCCACTATGAACACTTTTCTTTATTGTGAATAAACAATTCCTCAACTCTGCTCTTCCTCTGCCCTAATCTTCCTCTATCCTACTCTTCCTCTGCTTTGCTCTTCCTCTTCTCTTCTCTGCCTTTGGACCTTTCTTAATGTATTCTCATTTTCACTCAAGGATAAATTTTCCACAACTCAGCTGTAAGTATTTATACACTACATCAACCTTGGAATGATCATCAAGGTCCGCATCAACCATTGGAACAATCTCCAAGGTTGGTATTACAAACATTTACAAAAAGGTCCTGACCTATTACAACATCATGCAAAGGGAATGAAAAGTAGATCATGGCATACCTTAGTTGGGACTCAAGAATGATCTTCCATGCCACAACATGCTTCCACAATCTTCTAGAGATCTCCACAATTAGTGGGATCAACCAGGTCGGCTAAGACTGGTTACCCGCTACGTTATTTGGGAGCAACATTCACACACCATCTCAATTTATTTACATGGACCAAAGTCTAGATACGAACATGATTAGGAGACATCCACAAGCATGCTATAATCATCAGGAGAAACTGCACAAACCTTAACCACTTTATTCATAGGAATCTTCTCATCGGAGTATATGAACTTTACTGTCTTCAACTATCATAAAAGAAAGATAGCTTGTAGACCACCAAACCACGAACCATTGCAATTGTATACACTTATCATCATCCCAGAATTCCCTCTAGAAATGCATAGAAAAATACTTTATTGCAGAGGAATGTGGAGCCAAATACTGTCTTCTTGTCTCAACTAAACTTACAGAAAAAGTAGGCTTCACTCTGGTGAACACAACTCACTCAAATCTATATGTGGATGGCTTAGACCTAAAATGTAGCATCCTCAAACATACCTCTAACTTACTTCCAATCCACAGACCATGATCTTCAAGTAGGAACAAATGTGGAGCAGTTTATTTGACTATTCTTCAACATACAACTCACTGTCTTTACTGCACTTCTCTGTGGCTTACTTGTTTCTTCCAGAGAGGCTAATTTTCTCAATATCCTCAACACATAAGTCTTCTAAACAAGTAATGGAATATGATAGAGTTGACACCAATGACAACAAGAATATGTTGACATCAATGACAACACCGATTAGGCACATACTTGTAACAATCTCCCCCTTTGTCATTGATGGCAACATATGATGTGAAAAATTGCAATAGCCATCAAGACAATATTCTCCCCCTTTCTCTTACACATCTACACTCATCTGCACTCTTTCTCTTACACATTTGTACTCTAAGTTTTTCACATGACTTCTCTCGCCCTTTGGCATCAATGGCAAAGGGCACATACTTGTACTTTCCTACTCTACTATAACCTCTCTTCTAAACTTTTTGACTACTCCCCCTTAGAAGTATCCCTAAAAAGCATCAATCTAGACCTCTAAACACCTCCAGACTGATGTGCCATTGTGCATCTTAGTTTAGAGTAGGAGGGGTGATGACCCCTAACTTTGCTTTGAGATACTCAAAAGTATCCTTGGGCAAAGGATTGGTAAAAATGTCTACAATCTAATCCTTGGTCGAAACATACTCCAACTTCACTTCATTCTCTATCACCTTTTCTCTCAAAAAATGATACCTAATGGATATGTGCTTTGTCCTTAAATGGATCACTAGATTATTTGATATATTGATGACACTTGTATTGTCACAAAAGATTGTAATTGGATCTTCATACACAACTCTGATGTCCTTCAAAGTCTACTTCATCCATAACACTTGAGTGCAATTACATGCTACTGTAATGTATTCTGCTTTAGTAGTAGATAGGGATATTGAATCATGTTTCTTGCTCAACCAAGATACTAATCTTTTTCCCAAGAAGAATGCACCTCACTTGCACTTTTTCTGTCATCCACATCTCTAGCCCAATCTGCATTAGTATATGCACTGAGAACAAAGTCATTGTCCCTGGGGTACCACAAACCATAATCTATTGTACGTTTTAAATATCTCAGAATTCTATTGACTACCATCACATGTGATTCCTTGGGTTCTACCTGAAATCTTGCCACAAGACACACTACATGCATTATGTCAGGTTTGGTTTGAGTCAGATAAAGTAATCCTCCAATCATATATCTATAGTTTTTCTAGTCTTCCATGGGTGAGTTATCATCTTTGCTCAACTTACAATCAATTATCATAGGTGTGCATATTGATTTAGAGTCTTCCTTCCCAAATTTCTTTAACAACTCTTTCCATACTTAGACTGAGAAATGAAGATACCCTTATCTGATTGACTTATTTGCAGACCTCAAAGAAGTTCATCTCCCCAAACATAGACATTTCAAATTCATTTTACATCTCTCCAGCAAAAACTGAGCACATATCTTCATTGCCTCCAAAAATAATATCATAAAAAAAAAAATGCAACAATCAAAGTTTGTTCATCATTGATCTTGAAGTAGAGGTTACTATTTGTCATACCTTTACTAAACCCTATTTGCATTATGTCCCTGTCTAACTGTGCATACCATGCCCTGGGAGCTTGCTTCAATCTATACAATGTTTTTTTCAATCTGCATACCATGTCCCCTTGCTCTGATGACTAAAATCCTTCTGGTTGTTCAATATAGACTTCCACTTCCAACTCTCCATTTAAGAAAGTAGACTTCACATTCATTTGATAAACCTTGAAATCTTTATATGTTGCAAAAGCTAGAAACGTCCTTATTGCTTCAATCCTTGCTACTAGAGCAAAAGTTTCTTTAAAGTCTATTCCTTCAACCTGAGTGTATCCTTTGCATACCAATCTTGCTTTATTTCTTACCACTTCACCATTCTCATTCGTTTTATTTTTGAATACCCACTTTGTACCAATTACATTCTTGTCTACTAGTCTGGGAACAAGATCCCAAGTCTAATTCTTTTCTATCTGCATCAATTCTTCTTCCATGGCCTTTATCCAATTCTCATCTTTGCATGCCTCATGGATAATTTTAGGTTCAATCTTAGAGATCATACAGAAAATTACTTGTTCTTCTATAGCTTTTCTTCTCATTAAGATCCCTTTGCTCTTATCTCCTATGATTTGATTTCTAGAATGACTAATTCTTACATATCTTGGCATTTTGGTAGCACTTACTGGAGCTTGTTCTTCTTCATCTGTGTTGTCTTCATGTTGCACTACTTCTAAAACATGTAGATCTTCTGACTCATATCCACTTGTTTCTAAAGACCTTTCTTTACACTCATCAACTTTGACATTTGCACTTTCAATGATTTTATTCAGTCTCTTATTATAGCACCGGTAGGCCTTACTCTTGGTGGAGTAACCAAGGAAGATTCCTTCATCACATCTAGCATCAAACTTGCCTAAATCTTCTTCTCTTTTGATATAACATCTACTACCAAAGACTTTGAAGTATTTCACAGTAGGAACTCTACCATTCCACAATTCATAGGGAGTTTTTGAACTGTTACCTTTTACTTGAACTCTATTTAGGATATATATTGTGTTTTGAATTGCCTCTCTCCAATATGCTTTCAGAAGATGAGCTTCCTTCATCTTGGTTCTAGCAGCTTCTTGAATTGTTTTATTTTTCCTTTCAACCACTTCATTTTGTTGTGGAGTTCTAGGTGCAGATAACTATCTCTTTAGTCCATGCTCTTCACAAAAGAAATTGAATTCATTTGATGTGAACTCTCCTCCTCTATCAGATCTAAAACATTTGATTTTCAAATCCATCTCATTTTCAACCATTGCCTTAAATGCCTTGAATTTATCTGGAGCTTCAGCTTTCTCTTTTAAGAAGGTGACCCAAGTCATTCTAAAATAATCATCAATGAGCAACATGAAATACATATCTCCTTGCAATCTTCTTACTTTGGTAGGTCCACACAAGTTTGTATGCACTAGCTCAAGTAGTCCTCCAACTGATTGATCCTTGCTTTTGAAACTTGTTCTTGTTTGTTTCCCAAATTGACACTCCTTGCAAACCAAATTAGTAGGCTTCACAAGCTTAGGAAAATCTCTAACAATCTGTACAGTACTTATCTTCATAATATTATCAAAATTAATGTGACACAACCTTCTATGCCATAACTAACTTTCATCAATAAGAGTCAACAAGCAATAGTACTCGATTCCTTTCAAGTGATAGATATTACCTCTGGCCTTCTTACCAGTTGCAATGACTATTTCAGAGCTTTTCTTGATCTTGCATCCATTGTCCTTGAAGCTTAAGTCATATCCCTTGTCACAAATCTAACCCACACTCAAAAGATTGTGTTTTAATCCTTTCACATACAAGACATCTTCAGTATTATGCTTGCCATCAAAAGAAATAGATCCTTTTCCACAAATCCTACCAGTTGTGTCATCTCCAAACCTAACCAGTCCACCATCATATCTTTCCAAACTTACAAACTTACTTTTCTTACCAGTCATGTGGTGAGATCAACCACTATCAATAACCAATTCATCTTTGTCCTTGATGACCTGAGCAGCCAAAGCACTTTCCACTAGATTTTTCTCCTTCATACAACTAGAAGAATTAGTAGACACAAGATCTTCCTTAATAGCAATGAAAAAGCATTCATTTATAGAGGAATTAGAATTATCTAGTTCATCATTATTTGATACTCCTTCATCATCATCAAAATCCTTAACATAATAACACTTATTTTGGGTCCTAGGCCTATTCTCATATCTTCTTCTATTTCTTTCAATTCTTTTAGGACATCTGAAAGCAAAATGACATACTTTACCATAGGAAAAACATTTGAAAGGTAATTTACCTTTATACTTTTTGAATCATTTTTGCAACCTGTCTACAAAGTTAGCTTCAACTTCATCTATCTCATCATCAGATTCTACCTTATACTTTTCTGATCTGGAAGTACTTCCAGGAGTACTAGCTTTGAAGGCAGTCTCAACTTTTGGTAGAGCATCATCTAACTCCCTCATCTCAAAAGAAGTAAGCTTACCAAGCAACTGATCCTTCTTAACTATTTTTACTTGCATGAATTCTTCAATCGTGGCCACCTTGTGACAGTAAGACTTGGGCAGAGATCTAAGTATTTTTGTGACAATTTCCTTTTCATCAAGAGTTCCACCTATGGTTTTTATCCCTGTAACAAGTTCATCAACACTTTGCATAAATGCTGATATGTTTTCATCATTGTTCATCTTCAAGCTTTCATATTTCACTTTCAGACTTTGTAACTTGGCTTCCTTCATACAGATTTTTCAACTTTTCCCATACCTTATTTCCAGTTTCAAGATCTACCACTTTTGTCAGTATTGATTCAGTTAATGAGCTTAGTAGAGCATCCATTGCCTTGATATCTATCTCATATTGTTTGATTTTGTCTTCAGTCATCAAACCATTTTGAGGTATGGTGTATTTTGTTTCTACAGCTTTCAAAACTTTGATACCAAGAGAAAGAAGATGGATTTTCATCCAAACCTTCTAGAGAACATAATTAGTTCCATCAAAATGCAGTGCTTCCTTCTTCTAAGACATTTTGGATCTTCCTCAAGATGTTAAACTTTCTTTAGAGGAAAATGTCTCTAATACCAATTATTGATATGCGCCAAACAACTGAGAGGGGGGTGAATCAGTTGTCACAAAAACTTAAATACTTTCTGCAATTAAACATTCATCACTTATCCACAATTATTATGATTTAATAATGAGTACATGAAATCAAAAACTTAACATCAAACACAAGAGATGCCAGATTTACATGGAAAACCCCAAGGTGGGGAAAACCCATTGAGAGGATTAACTCAATATATATTGCAATCTTGAAATAGTGATGTTCAGACTTGGTCACCCCATCGGCCTAAACATACTGGCTTATTGCCATGAAGAACAACTAGGTCTAGCAGGCTCACTACCTCAACCTGAAACCTAGCAAGATTACAATAAGGGATGTTAAACCCTGAGGGTTGTTAAACCTATTGCAAATATGTGCCAAATCGGTGTTGTCATTGATGTCAACATATCCCTGTTGCCATTGGTGTCAACTGTATCCTATTTTATTGACTGGTTAGAAGACTGCAATGTTGAGGATATTGAGAAAATTAATGAAGATCTAAGTATGCAGACCATATGGCTATGTAGAGCATTGTCTAAGGAAGCTCTAGCTAAGATTTGAGATGTCTGAATAAAGATTTGAAGAAGTTATGGCCTTCTAAGTTGAACGAGGTTTTGTAATATTTAGAAAAGAAAGACAAGAAATTGGTCTGGATTGCTCCACAAATGAAATACTATGATCTGCAGATCTAGAGACATGTTTGGGAAGCTAATGTGTATCATCAACTTAAGTGGTTCATGGATTGGAGATCTGCAAGTAATCTTTGTAGTGTAACAGTCATGACAGATAGTGTTCTTAAGGTACCAGATGAAGATGCAAATGATTGTGTTGATAGTGTGGATGTTATTGCTGAATTCAATGTGCTTGTGGAGGTCTCTAGATTTGTTCCTGCTATGTTGGAGATCCGCATTGAAGATCGAGCTCATTGTTGAAGATTTCCTTTTTAGTGTTGTTGTTCTTCCTAGTCTTGGCTGATCAGATGATTCTAGTGTGTTGCAGATGATCTAAGAGCAATTCTATGGAGCGTAGCATGTTGATCAAGGAAGGTTTGAGTCCTAGCTATGTTTGGCAAATAGCTTACTGATTTACATTAAGTTAGATACATGTAGTGCTGACCTTGATGTTTATTCGAAGGTTGATGAAGCATATAAAGGCATGTAGTTGAGTTGTTGAAAATTATCCTTGTGTGAAAATAATCAAATCCTAAGAAAGAATCAAAGGCAGAGCAGAGAAGAGGAGTAGGGGAATAAGAATAGTAAAGGATGAAGTGATAGGGAAGAAGTATTTGAGAGAAGAGTAGAAGTTTTGTGAGCATTCAATGAGACTAAACCAGGCATGTTGAAGATGCTATTTCTCAATTAAATCTTTCTATACTAAACAAAAAATTTTGTATGCAGTGAGCCTCTTTGAGAAGTGAGCTCTGGGCAGTGCGCCCGAAGGCAATTACCTTCCCATTTTTTTCAAGTACTTTTAATAGGGTACAAATCTTGTGGGTTAAGCCCCACCGTGGTTTTACCTTAACTGGGTTTCCACATTAAAAATCTTGGTGTCAAGTGTGTTCATTGTGTTTTTTCTCATGTGTTATTGATTCATGCTTAATGTTTATATCATTAATATGTTTGTAAGTTGTGAAAAAAGATTAAAAATAGAAAAGATTGAGTTGTGGGACAATTAATTCACCCCCTCTCTTAGTTGTCTAGTCTAATTCCAATAATTGGTATTAGAGCTAGTTCCTCTAAGTTTGAGATCCAAGATGTCAACTTACAAGAAGGAAAGTTTGAGATTTGATGGAACAATTTACTCACTTTGGAAGGTGTGCATGCAGTGTCATTTGGAATGTATGGGTGATGCCTTTTGGTCGATAACTAAGAATGAGTATAAGATTCCAAAGAATGGTCCTACAACTCTTGATGAACTCAAGGATGTTGAATACAATATTTGAGCTAAAGAAGCATTGTTGAGTGCCCTGAATGATACAAAAATGCCAAATGTCCTGGAATTCAAAACTAGTCATGAAATTTGGAATAAGTTGGAAACTCTGTATGAAGGTGATAAACATATCAAATGTGCCAAACTACAAAGCCTGAAGGGTAAATACAAAAGGTTTTTGATGAGTGAAGATGAAAACATTACCTCCTACATGTAGAAGATAAATGAACTTGTGACCGGTATCAAGAGTGCTGGTGGTGTATTGGATGAATCAAAGATTGTTGCCAAAGTGCTCAAATCCTTACCTCCGGCATACAAGCATAAAGTTGTCGCCATTTAAGAAATCAAAACTATGACAACTGTTACAAGGGATCAGTTGGTTGGTAAGCTTTCAACATTTGAAATGATTAAGTTTGGTGATTCTCTTCCTAAGTTTGAATCTGCATTTAAGGCCAGTATTCATGGAAACAAAGATATGACCCAGGTGAAAGCTCTTCAAGAAGATCAAACAGATTTGATAGGACAAGGAAGGATCTTGAAGATGATGAAATTGAGTTTGATGATCTTGAAGCCCTTTTTGCCAAAAGATTGCCAAGAGGATCTGGTAAGTAAGAAGGAAAGTTGTCATTCAAATGTTTTTCTTGTAATAAGATTGGTTATTTTGCCTCAAGATGTCCGTAGAGGGGTTCAAGGCCAAACCCTAATAGACCTATAGTTCAAAAGAAATGCTACTATGTCTAAGAAGTTGGTGAAGGAGTCACAGATGATGAATTTGATCATGGAGGTTCCACTTAAAATAATTAGGTGTTCATTGCTATCAAAGAAGAAGATCCAGTGCCTACTGAATCTACTAGTTGTACAAATGTGGAAAGTGCCTTGGCTGCTCAGGTTGTAGAAAAAGATGAATGAGTAATTGATAGTGGATGTTCTCATCATATGACTAGTGATAAAAGTAATTTTGTAAGCTTTGAAAAATATGAAGGTGGAATTGTAAAATTTGGAGACAACTCAGCTGGTAGAATCCATGGTAGAGGATCCATCTCTTTTGATGGTAAGAATAACACTAATGATGTTCTATATGTGGAAGGATTGAAGCATAACCTTCTTAGTGTTGGACAGTTGGTTGACAAGGGTTATGATCTCTGATTTAAAGATGGAAAATGCAAAATCTTGGAAAGCTCTAGAACTGAAATTGCATCTGGTACTTAGACTAGAGGTAACATCTTTTATTTAAGTAGTTCTAGCAAAAGTTGTTTTATTGCTCAGATTGATCGGAGTTGGTTATGGCATAGGAGAATGTGTCATGTGAATTTTGATAATGTTATCAAGATAAGTTCTACTTAGGTTGTGAGAAATCTTCCAAAACTTGTGAAACCTGCCGATAGCATGTTTAGAGAATGTCAATTGGGTAAATAGAACAAAATTTCATTCAAGAGTAAAGAATAATTTTTGAGTGGATGGCTGGAACTTGTGCATACTGATCTATGTGGACCTGCTACAATTAGGAGTGTGCATGGAGATAGATATTATATGTTGTAGATTGATGATTACTCCCAGATGATGTGGGTAACCTTCTTGAGAGAAAAATCTGAAGCTCTTGACAAGTTCAAGGTGTTCAAGGTTATGGTGGAAAATGAGATTGGTGAAAAAATAAAGTGTCTGAGATCTGACAGAGGTGGAGAGTTTACCTTCGGTGAGTTTGATACATTCTGTGAAATGCATGGAATAAAAAGATAGTTATCTGCTCCTAGGACTCCTCAGCAGAAATTAGTTGTGGAAAGAAGGAACTGGACCATTCAAGAAGCTGCTAGGACCATGATGATGGAAGCAAATGTTTCACAAGTCCATTGGAGAGAAGATGTGAGTACTGTTGTCTATACTCTTAACCAGGTACAGATCAAAGGCAATTCTAGTAAGACACCTATGAATTATGGTTTGGTCATCCTCCTATTGTGAAATATTAGAGAGTTCTTGGTATTAAATGCTATATCAAAAGAGATGAGGATCTAGGGAGTTTTGATACAAGAAGTGATGAAGGAATATTTCTAGGTTACTCTACTCAAAGCAAGACATACCGATGCTTTAACAAAAGATTGAAAAAGATTGTTGAAAGTGCTAATGCCAAGGTTGATGAGACCTGTTAGGTCTCAAAAATGCAGGTTGCCAATCCTAAGAGGATGCCAAGCTCTATGTTTGGATTTGCAATGTTTTTGAACTAACTTTACGAAATCAACCTTCAAGGTTTGATGATTTCCTTCACTTCAAGTCCTGCTATACCTAGGTGGGTGAACCTTGGGAAATTAACGTAGACTAAATGTGAATGTATGGATTAATCAAATCTATCTACAATGGCATAGGATGTAGGATAGATGAAATGCTTGCTAACTGATTTTATGTTCAATGTCTAATGATTAATTGGTAGAAATTGTATAAGCAATATCAAGGTAAAAGGTTTTAAATAATGAATTGAATAAGACTAGTGCCTTGTTGGGTAACAGAGTCAATTTGAAGGACCAGGACTAATGGTTTCCTAATGGTAATAATTCTAGTTGTCTGGCATAGTTTTAGTTTATAACTTGTATAAACGTGCAAGTAAATGACTGACAAGCTCTTCTTGATAATCCAACCAAATAAAATCAGATATCTTATAATTCACCAGAAGGTATTTTAATCCTTACTTGAAGGAACCAAATGAAATGAATGGACAAGATTAATAGATAATATTTTACTGGAGATAGAATGGCAATCTAATTGTATGGCCCTACTTAGTAATCCAAACTTACTACTTCTAGGCTACTGTAACTAAATCAGAAGGGTTTAATTCCTCAAATGGACACCAACCTATTTAATCACATAGATACAACAAATTTGTATTGATAGATTAAATATATACTTGATACATTAATCTGAGTATCAAGGAAATGCAGAAATGGAGACAGCTACACAATTGAATAATTTTAACAAACAACTGATACCAAAGTAGAACCACTGAACCAGAGAACTTCAAACTTCTTCTTCAAATAAAATGTGCAACATAGTCATTTTGGAACATTGTATATATAAGGTATATGAATATATTCTACTGCTGATGATCTCTCAGCATCGATTGTTTGGATTTATATAGATATTTCTGTGAAGAGACATAACTCTCCAATAAGTCTTTTGGGAACTTAACAAGCATTAATAATAATTACATAAGCGTAATTAAGCTCTATTCAGCCATAAATAAACTTTAGCCAGGTGATCTAAATACTCTTGATCACAGTGAGAATCAGTAAGATCAATAGCATCTCTGGTAATCACATCAATTGTGACCATCTTTTCCAGGTGTTTGCAGGCTTCTCTGGATGCAGAAGTTTTGTCTTTGAGTGCTCCTGTGGCCTCGTGTAATATGACTTGACAATCAACAATCCATTCTTCTTTGCTCTTTACCTCTCCATTATCTTTAAATAATCTGGGCACTCCTACATTTGAGGCATCAGCTCCTTCCTTAGCATCGGCTTTAAGTTTGTCATAATAATTTTGGTGCTGTTTGAGCAATGCTCTTGTATCAGAGATATCTGTACTATCAGTAGCACTTTTGTTTTGTAACTCAATCAATTTTTCTTGTATTCTCTTTTCAAGTCTTTCATGTTCTTTAACTGCTTTATGATTCTCTGAGTAATTGTCCCAAAACTGGTTTAACCCCCGCACCATGTTTGCATACCTGCTCTGCAGTATTGTTACAAATGCATCTATCTGAATTTGTGTGGCCTGGTCAGGGGAAAATACTTGAATGCCTTGTGAACTCTCACCTTGAGTTATTCTTTTAGTGGATTGACCAAAAGTGCTCTTAACAGCATCCTTCAAGTAATCATTTTCTTTTGTCAGTCTTTCACAATTCAATTTGTATGTATCTCTTTCTTTGATCAACATTTGAGCTTGTGCTTTATTCAACTTTGCAACATTGATACCAATGTCTGCAGTAATTATAGGGTCAGTGTCCCCTGCTCTGAAAGTCATAACATGGCCAAAAGTCTTTTCAGTATCTATGATGGCCGTCTTCTTATGGGGAGGGTATAACGCCCATATCATCAAGGAGTTTTCATCATTATTGTATCTTGTTCCCATATATACTTCATTAACTCCTTCTGGAGTAAGCTTATACTTGTCATTAGCATTATTCAGAAAACTATCAAAAACCAAAGCAGAATTTAATTCTAGACTAGGAAAAATCATAACCCCTGCATCCTTGAGCAACTGTCTACCCTTGCTAGGTGTCATGTCCTGCATTTCCTTATCTACTGTTTCCTTCAGCATATCTAATAATTATTTTTCATTATCAGCAGAAACATCATCTACTGATTCTCTGATCTCTTTCCCTTTGTATTTATATAGGAATGATTTAAATTCTTTTGATTGAATAAATTTATCATCTAAAATGAAAGAATCATAAGCTGCTTGGCGTGGATCCTCATCAGCAAACCCCTCCTCATCATGTAGCACAACTGGAGGCAGATATTGTTGCATTTTCCTTTTGGACATTTCCATTGTTTTATCTTGTGGCTGCTCTTGTTCTATTAATTCTTCATCTTCAGAGGATACCACTTCAATCTCTGCTAACTACTTTTTCTTTTCACTTAAATCCTTCTTATATTTTTCTACCACCAATTCAACTTCTGCTTCTTCTAAATTTCTAATGACATCATCATGTGGATAATGTATGTGCATGTATCCACTGAGATTTTGTTTTCTTTTTGTAGAGTCAATAAAACCTTCAAGATCAAATCCTTTTCTCACCTCAGCAATCATCATGTTATAATGCATTAATTTATCCAGAATGAGATTGTAACCTTCTTTTGAAACCACAGTAAAATCTCCAAAACATAAGGTGCTAGGCATAAATGATTGTTTGTCATGTGAACTCAAATGCATCACATTTGAACAATGCATTTGCCTAATTGTCTCCAGATATGCAAGACTGTCAGGGACAGTCTTGGGCAATATGAATGGAGCATCCTCAAAACCATAAACTCTGATCATAATAGCATCTTCAAAGTAATACCAGTCTCCCCAGTTATGAGTGACAGTAGGGGGGCCACCAACATCTTTTGGTCTAAGGAACCTTTTTATTTCAGTTGAAATTGAGTATTCACAGGGGTGGTTAAAATACCTATACAGCACTTTTACACAATGCTCTTCAAATTGAGCATAACTGGAGTGGGCATATCTACTATCCCATATTCTGGTCCACATTTGTATGGGTATCTTTTCCCCTTTCTTATCTGTAGCAACAACTCGAAACTCACTTGGCCATAACCCTACTTCCTGGCCATAATATAACACCATGTGCATAAGCATTGAGTAATGCTCAAAAGAGCATGCTGGAGCACTTTTTTTATTGCAGATAGACTAGAGTCCATTCTATTAGCAATATAGGAAGCATAATCAAATTGCCTTGCATTATGACACTGAATATCAGAAGCTATGACCATTAGAGGAATAGTCATGAACTCGGGGACCTCTGAGCCAAGGACTTGGCCTACAGAAAAATAGGTATACTATATGTATGGTTCAAATATAGCCACATGAAAAGGAGGGCCATCATTTTTAGTTAAGGGCATCACTTCTCCTTCTACCCTGGGCCTATGAATGGGCAACCTCCATCCATTGTAAGTTGTATCCATTCTCCAATACTCTTTATCCATATCTTCATAAATAATAGGGACAGTGCATAAGTCATCTAAATCAAAAACCTCACAAATAGCATTTTTTGACAAATGCACAATTGGTTCTCCCTGTGGGTTGCAGATGGCTTTCAGGCTTGAATTGTAATGTCTGGCAAGTAGTAGGAGGAGTTCCACATTCAGGAATACATTGGGCACAACCAGTTTTCCCAAATTCAAGTGCCATGGGTTTGACACAGGAGCATTCCTAAACCTTCTATTATAATGAAATCTGAAAAGCTCATATCCCTGGATTGGGGTCCAGATATCTCCCAGGCGTTTATGTTTATCTTCCAATGTTTCCACTTCTGCCTTGAGTTGCGCAGACCTCCTGGCCTTGGGAGTTGACCCAGGGAATTGGTCAGTTAATTCCTATTTGAGTTTTCTAACTTTCACTTTCTCCTCAGGGGTTTGTTCAGTTTTTTGTTTTTTAGGCTTACTGGTTTCCCCTTGTAACTTTCTTCCTTTTCCCTTTCCTGGAGTTTCCATTTCAAAACTTTGGCAGAAAATTTAAATACAGGCTATACAGTGGTTTGTGTATGTGTACCTGTTGTTCGGTGACTGGAATTGGAATCCTCTGCTTTTGCCTTAAGAGTTCCTCTGTATTCTCTTCTCAGAAGGTTTTTTGCAATTATAATGATCGTAGAAATTTCGTAGCCGTTTGTATTTAATTATCTGATCAATTCAATGTTCATCGCTGTGAAGTATCACATCACCATAACTCTTCTTATTGGTGTGATTTTTAAAATGTCTGGGTGACCTTAATGCTTTTATGGCATGAACAGTCAATCGGCATGACCTGTTTCATCACCGTGTCATTTAGATTTCCTTCCGAAGTAATGAGTCTTACCGATATAATTTGTTTATCGGGGTGATTAATACTATCAGGATAACATAATTACATTTCCCTGACTTTGTTGTCCCACCGATAGTTATGTTACTTTGGATCAGAATAACTGCTTTAATGTCTTGCCGCTAGAGTATACCCATCGGAATGAAACATATTATCAGGATAGCTTTCAAAAGATAACCTGATCTGAATCATATCACCGATGGTTCTTTCATATTCTTCATCGGACAGAGTATGTTAAAGTGTCACCGACACCTTTTGATCACCGTGACTTGTGAATCGGTGAGACTTAATTCCCTCATCCTGATATGTTGAGTCATCCCGACAGATACTTGTATTGCTGTGAGTCTTGCCGAAAGCTCTTTTATCGCCAAGACATTGAGTATCGAAAACTTCTTTGTGTCTTACCCCGATAGTTTACTTCTTGCCGATGACTATTTGCTTCATTGCCCCCGCAAGATGTTTAGTGAAACTCTTGCCGAAATACTTCATTGGTATGATATATACCGTCGGGGCAACTTTTAAAAGGTCATCCGATAGTTATCTGTCATACCGATCGGTATGACCACTTGCTTCTCTTGTCGACGTAAGGTCATTGGTATTACTTATTCCATCAGTGAATTCCATAGATCTCCTTCCGATCTGCCTTCTCACGCCGATGGTTATTTTGAAATGATTCCTTATGTATCGGTGTAAACAAAACAACATCTTGCCGATGGATTGTCTTTGAAGAAATTTGGCACTGCTCATCTATAGATACCTTGTGAGATACATTAAATTTTTATTATGGTTTTTTGGGATGTTTTTTTAAGATTTGTTCAAATATGATGGAGTGAAAAGATAGTAAAAATTTCAAATTTTTACTGTCCTAATAGTGGCTCTGTCTGGGATGTATACTCTCTGTGAGTATAACAAGGATCCAGATCTCTTGGGGAAGTAGACCACATATTTTATTTATTTTGGGGTGAGGATTTTATGAAAATGGGAAAAGGAAAGTAACAAATGATGGGGAGCGGGAATGATTCCTAAACTACTGTGCATGGAATAAGATATTTTGAGAATTATTTGAAGGTTGTCCATGCACTGGCAATGCTTAATTCTCTTTGTACATGTTTATGAAAAGAAGTGCTTCAAGTATTGCCCATGTACAGGCAATTCCTGCTCCTCTCCTAACATATTCTGTACATAGTAAGAATCATCACCTCCCTTGCCAGTGATAACGAAAGGACCCAACCACAGGGCTTCAAATTTTCCATGTTTTCCTTTGTCCTAACATATTGCATTCCACATCAGTACCAGATCATTTACTTCAAACTTTCTATCTTTGGCCTTCTTGTCAAAGAGATATTTTACCTATGATTGTAATTTAACATTTTGCCTCTGAGCTATTCTTCTTGTTTCATCAAGCTCTACCAATTGTTCCAACCTTTCCTCCATTGGTTCAGGAATATTCAAGTCTTCCTGGAGAATGAATTTTTATACTGGTATAAGATTTTCCAATGGTAATCTTGCTTGTGTTCCATATACCAACTCATAAGGAGATCTCCCAATTGCTCTTTTTATAGTAATTCTATCAGCCCATACTGCCATTCTTAATTTTGAATCCCAAGCCTTCTTATTTCCATCCAACATTCTTTTTATGATTTTCAAGAGGCTCTTATTACTTGATTCAGCTTGTCCATTGGCCTGTGGATGGTAGGGAGCAGCATAAGAAACAATGATACCATGTGTACTGCAAAAACCTTTGAATTCATCAGATCTAAAACACATCCCATTATCTGTAATCAATCTTACTAAAGTACCAAATCTGCATATAATATTATCCATCAGAAAATTAATCACAACTTTACTTGTTGCTTGTTTCGTTGGGATCGCTTCCACCCATTTTGTAAAGTAATCAGTAGCAACTAAAATCCATTTATGCCCCCTACTTGATTTTTCTGAGATTTCACCTATAAAATCAATACCCCATTGATAAAATGGAGCCTCAACCTGCATAGGTTTTAAAGGTAGTGCTCCTTGATATTTTAACTTGCCTGAGAACTTTTGGCATGCTTCACACTTTCTAGTGTACTGGTATGAATCATTAAAAACTTTAGGCCAATAGTATCCTGCCCTCAGGATTTTGTGGGCTGTAGTTTTCGCTGAGAAATGACCTCCACACATGCCTTCATGTAACTCCTTCATAATATGTTTTGACTGATATTCATCCAAGCATAATAGTAGAACCCCATCTCTATTTTTCCAATAAAGATCCCCACTGATGAGTACATATTTTGAAGCTTGTAGTTTGAGTGTCCTCCTTAATATTACCAAATGCTTCTAATGTTTCTGTTGTCCACTTTATTTCTAAGTTCTTCTTCAGCATTCTTGATATAGGACAAACAATTTCTGCAAAATTTGGTATAAATCTTCTGACAAAATTTATCTGGCCAAAAAATGATTGTATGGCTTTTACATTTTTTGGAATAGGGAGCTGATCAATTACTTTTACCCTTTTAGGATCTATTTTGATTCCTTCCTTCGAGACTATATGACCAAGCAATTTTCCTTCTATCACTGCAAAATGGCATTTTTTAGGGTTCAATGATATCCCATATTCTAGGGCTTTGATAAATATTTTCTCCAAGTGTGTGCAATGACCTTCAGCCTTTTCTGAATATGCTGTCAAATCATCTTGATACACTATCATAATCTTATTGATCAATTCAGCAAAAGCTACATCCATTGCTCTTTGAAATGTTGCTCCAGCATTAGTTAATCCAAATGGCATTCTCAAATATACATATGTTCCCCACGAAGTAGTGAATGCAGTCTTAAATTGTTCTGATTCCTTAACTTTTACCTGATTGTAACCGGAGAAACCATCCATCATTGATAACAATTCACACCCAGTGACTTTCTGTAATATTGCTTCCATATTGGGGAGAGGATAATTATCTTTGAGGGAAGATTTATTCAAGTTTCTGAAATCCACACACAGTCTAATGTCACCATTCTTTTTTCTGACAAGCACTAAATTTGAAACCTAGGAAGAATGTCTAATAGGTTTGATTATAGCTCCATCCCTTAACTTTGTAAGTTCTTCTAGCATTTTAGGGGCTAATGTAGGATTAATCGGCCTCTGCTTCTCTCTGAATGGTTTAGCATCTGGCTTCAGTGGTATCTCGTGTTGAAATAAATCCTCTCTATATGCCTTTAAATCATCATATGACCAAGCAAATACATGCCTGTACTTCCTGAGTAGGTTGATAAGTCTGCTCCTGATTTTTGGGTCAAGACTTCTTCCAATATACACATTTTTGGGGTTGTTTGTGTCCCTAAATTGATTTCTTCAAGGTTACTAGGTATCACTAGTGTGTCTTTCTTTTTATATCTGTCATGGCCATCAAATGCCTTTTCTAATGCAATAAGTCCTTTGGGTATCTTATTCATTTTCAACTGAACCACCTCTTGGCCAAAAAGGGTTTCCTTCCCATCATGTTCCTCTACAAATGCATTAAAATCAATTTCTTGATTTTCATAATAGTCAGCACAATGCAAGAAATTGATTATATCAGCATCACTATCAAATACTTGCCAGTTCTATATATTATTAGGGATTGTAGGTCTAATTTTAAATTCAACTTCTGTGATTCCTCCTAATGTGACATCATCTCTCTTTAATGCAATGTTTGCTAAAAAGTCTGCCATAATGTTTTTAGACCTATCAACCCAGCTGATTGAAAAGGCATCAAATAATTCAACACTATCCCAAACTGCATTTATGTACTATCTTAATCTTTTATTTTTAGATAAGTATTTTTCTCTTACTTGGGAGATGACCAGTTCAGAATCACCATAAACAGCTAACTTTTTTATTTTGTGTTTAGTGGCTATGTTTAGGCCAATGAGCGGGGCTTCATACTCAGCTACATTATTTGTGCATTCAAATGTCAATAGGAAAGAGTATTTGAAAGTTTTACCTCCTGGTGAAATGAAAATTACTCCAGCCCCATTTCCTATTTTGCTGCATGCACCATCAAAATACATTTTCCACAGATCATTTTCTTCTTTCACAGATTCAGTGTGTATTGGATCAGTGTTATGCAACTCTGGTGTAGTTTCTCCAACTTTGAAAACTCCCAAATCTGTGTCACAAAAGAAATTCACCTGATGCCGGTCCATTGTTTCTATAATATTGTCATACCTTGGCTCTCTGCACAATTTGATTTCCTTGCCACCCACTAGTATGGTGGCATATGATAAATCTAACTGAGCATTGCCTCCTGCCATTGCAGCCCATTGTCTTGATAGAAGCATTCCATAATACGGTGGGATGTCAACCACAGTAATGTCAATGTTATAAGTTGCTTCAGGATGTGAGGCAAGTTTTATCTCTACATCCTTCATGATACCAACTACTGGAATAGATCTGCTATCCATTGCATAACACTGGCCATACGTAGTATCAACCCACATTCCCAATTCTTTCATAACTGCTATAGGCATGATATTCATAGCAGCACCTGAATCAATCATACAATTCCTGACTATCCTGTTCTTGATTACTAGTGTAGTATAGAATGGGTCCACCTGTGAGGGATTTTTTGTAAGTGTGTCACCAAGGTATACCTCAGGCATCTTAAAATTTTCTTGATGCACATTATTTGTTGTTTTTTCAAACCCTTTATGTTTTGGATTTGGTGTATCAGAAATCATCTTGACAACTGTACTCCTATAGTTATCTATTTTCATCATCTCTAAGAGTGGGACTGATATCTTCACCTAAGACACTGCATGTGCAATGTCAAAAGAATGGGCTATGATCTAGTCATTCTTTTCTATTTTTGTGTTCTCTTTTTCTTGATTTTCTTTCATTTTACTTTTATCCCCCTTTTCTGGTTCTTTAGATGATGATTTTGTATTATTCTCTTTGTTATTCTGGTCTTTTATAAATACACTCCCGAGAGTTCCTTACCCAACATTTGTTGTTCTATTCCTTAAGTTATAAGTGTTTCGAGCTTGAGCCACTGCAGCCACTGTGAGATCTTCTCTTTCATCCTTAGTAGGTTTTCTGCATTGACCATATGACTTGTTGTTACAACTATCTTCCTGGTCTAAGAATACCTCTTGTTCTCCCATGTTGATATGATACTTCTGGTTCCCTACATCATACTCATATCCTTCTTCTGAAGAAGAAGAATAATCTTCTGTCACCACACATGGTGTATCCTGCATCATATTGATGGTGTGATTATCCCTATTATAGTTGTATAGCATTTCCTCTTGCTGTATGGATTGAGCTACCTCACAGTATTCAGGTAAATGTGGTAAATACATACAAAACACCAAGGTTTATTTTCTGCCATGTGTGCCATGTTTCTTTTCAGGGGATCAGGAGTATCTTTTCCATATGGTTGCTTTCTGTTGTTATCGATAGGTCTTCCATCCTTCCAATTTGTATTGTAGGGCATATCATGTAACCTAGGTCTTTCATGCCTATGCTGACCATCTGGTTTAGTCTGTTGAACATTTGGATTCTGAGGATTTCTATGATTATCCCTCTTACTGACCATTCCCGCAGCCTTCCTATTATTTTCAATAGTTATGGCCATTTTCTGTGCTTCAACCAAGGTTGCAGGACACCTGTTTCTAAGTTCATATCTTGTTTTGGGGTCAAATGCTCTCATATAGATACTTAGTGCTGCCTAGTCAGATAACTTAGCTCCATGTGGTACCTTATTATGTAACTTGGAAAACTTCAAGTTGAAATCAAATACTGACTCATTTTGATACTTCTGTATACTTATTAATTCATGTAATGCAAACTCAGGAGCATATTGGTTACCATACTGATCCTTAAACTGGTTATGGAAATCAGTTATTGAATTGATTGATGCATCAGGCAAGCTATTAAACCAATCTCTAGCATCTTCAGTGAGGGACATCATAAATAACCTCATTCTAATGTCTTCCCAATCCATACCAATATCCTGTACAAAAGCATTAAAACTTCTGATATGATCTTCTGTAGATATTGCATTATTTCCAGTAAACTTGGGAACCATATTTCTCCAAGTACTATCCATAGGATATGGATACAACTGATATCTAATTAAATCAAATTGACTACATATATTTGCAAGGTTTTGGGGTGGGAAATTCAAAGGTGGTGGGTTGGGATAATAATTATATCCACCTGGTGGCTGATGATATGCATATTGTTGATGTTGGTTCATGTGGGGATTTGTCTGATGATTTTGTGGTCTATAATATTGTTGACCAGGGGGTGGGTAAGTATTTACTATGTGTTGAGATGCATTACGTATGGGAGGTGGTCTAGGGTTTTGGGGAATAGTGTTCTGATGACTTCCGGAAGCATGTGAGTTTTGAGCACCACTTGTATTTTGCTGTGTATTTCTTGAAATATTCCCTCTATGCGGGGGTACATATTTTGGGGGAGCTATTTTGGCTTTACTTTTCCTCTGTTGAATTTCTTGCTGCAACAACTCTCTCTCTTCCTATATCTTGTACCTTTCAAGTTCTTTCCAGAGCATGAGTATTTCTTGTTGCTCTTCACTCATGTCCTGATTATTTATTTCCTAATGTTCTGGATTATCATTCATTCCTTGATTTGAAAATCCATATCCTATCTCTTCTCCCTGATGTAATGACATCTTGAAATCATGTTCAGCTTGGTTCCTATCAATATCCCTCATGACCTTTGCATCATGATCATGTTGTTCTTGAGGAGTGGGTCTGTACCTTGCCAAAATATCATCAGTTGCTCCACTGAGATTCTCCTTTGAATCATGCACAGGTGTGAATTTGTTGTGAATTGAAATATTTTGTTTTGAATCATTCTCTTGGATGTCCATATTATTATCTTGGTGGGAATGCTTTGAATTCACATTTCTTTTGGAAATGTTTCTAAGTGGTGGAGATGACTGCAAATTTCTGCCTTCCATCTTGGATCTCCTACCATCCATTTGATATTGAATAATTGTAACTAGAGTCGCCACCTATTTGTTAAATAGGAAAAGTTTATAGTTTATCTGTAGGGTTCTTGTCACCAGCAGAGTTACCAAATTAAATTTTCTGAAATGACTCTATGAAAGAAAGGATTAATTTCTAAGGTCTTTTACTAATCCCCAGTAGGGTCGCCAATTTGTTAGGTCTCAAAAATGCAGGTTGCCAATTCTAAGAGGATGCCAAGCTCTATGTTTGGATTTGCAACATTTTTGAACTAACTTGACGAAATCAACCTTCAAGGTTTGATGATTTCCTTCGCTTCAGGTCCTACTATACCAAGGCGAGTGAACCTTGGGAAATTAAGGCAAACTAAATGTGAATGTATGGATTAATCAAATCTATCTACAATGGCATAGGATGTAGGATAGATGAAATGTTTGCTAACTGATTTTATGTTCAATGTCTAATGATTAATTGGTAGAAATTGTATAAGCAATATCAAGGTAAAAGGTTTTAAATAATGAATTGAATAAGACTAGTGCCTTGTTGGGTAACAGAGTCAATTTGAAGGACCAGGACTAATGGTTTCCTAATGGTAATAATTCTAGTTGTCTGGCATAGTTTTAGTTTATAACTTGTATAAACGTGCAAGTAAATGACTGACAAGCTCTTCTTGATAATCCAACCAAATAAAATCAGATATCTTATAATTCACCAGAAGGTATTTTAATCCTTACTTGAAGGAACCAAATGAAATGAATGGACAAGATTAACAGATAATATTTTACTGGAGATAGAATGGCAATCTAATTGTATGGCCCTACTTAGTAATCCAAACTTACTACTTCCAGGCTACTGTAACTAAATCAGAAGGGTTTAATTCCTCAAATGGACACCAACCTATTTAATCACACAGATACAACAAATGTGTATTGACAGATTAAATATATACTTGATACATTAATCTGAATATCAAGGAAATGCAAAAATGGAGACAGCCACACAATTGAATAATTTTAACAAACAACTGATACCAAAGTAGAACCACTGAACCAGAGAACTTCAAACTTCTTCTTCAAATAAAATGTGCAACATAGTCATTTTGCAACATTGTATATATAAGGTATATGAATATATTCTACTGCTGATGATCTCTCAGCATCAATTGTTTAGATTTATATAGATATTTCTGTGAAGAGACATAACTCTCCAATAAGTCTTTTGGGAACTTAACAAGCATTAATAATAATTACATAAGTGTAATTAAGCTCTATTCAGCCATAAATAAACTTTAGCCAGGTGATCTAAATACTCCTGATCACGGTGAGAATCAGTAAGATCAATAGCATCTCTGGTAATCACATCAATTGTGACCATCTTTTCCAAGTGTTTGCAGGCTTCTCTGGATGCAGAAGTTTTGTCTTTGAGCGCTCCTGTGGCCTTGTGTAATATGACTTGACAATCAACAATCCATTCTTCTTTGCTCTTTACCTCTCCATTGTCTTTAAATAATCTAGGCACTCCTGCATTTGAGGCATCAGCTCCTTCCTTAGCATCGGCTTTAAGTTTGTCATAATAATTTTGGTGTTGTTTGAGCAATGCTCTTGTATCAGAGATATCTGTACTATCAGTAGCACTTTTGTTTTGTAACTCAATCAATTTTTCTTGTATTCTCTTTTCAAGTCTTTCATGTTCTTTAACTGCTTTATGATTCTCTGAGTAATTGTCCCAAAACTGGTTTAACCCCCGCACCATGTTTGCATACCTGCTCTGCAGTATTGTTACAAATGCATCTATCTGAATTTGTGTGGCCTGGTCATGGGATAATACTTGAATGCCTTGTGAACTCTCACCTTGAGTTATTCTTTTAGTGGATTGACCAAAAGTGCTCTTAACAACATCCTTCAAGTAATCATTTTCTTTTGTCAGTCTTTCACAATTCAATTTGTATGTATCTCTTTCTTTGATCAACATTTGAGCTTGTGCTTTATTCAACTTTGCAACATTGATACCAATGTCTGCAGTAATTATAGGGTTAGTTTCCCCTACTTTGAAAGTCATAACATGGCCAAAAGTCTTTTCAGTATCTATGATGGCCGTCTTCTTATGGGGAGGGTATAACGCCCATATCATCAAGGAATTTTCATCATTATTGTATCTTGTTCCCATATATACTTCATTAACTCCTTCTGGAGTAAGCTTATACTTGTCATTAGCATTATTCAGAAAACTATCAAAAACCAAAGCAGAATTTAATTCCAAACCAGGAAAAATCATAACCCATGCATCCTTGAGCAACTGTCTACCCTTGCTAGGTGTCATGTCCTGCATTTCCTTATCTACTGTTTCCTTCAGCATATCTAATAATTGTTTTTCATTATCAGCAGAAACATCATCTACTGATTCTCTGATCTCTTTCCCTTTGTATTTATATAGGAATGATTTAAATTCTTTTGATTGAATAAATTTATCATCTGAAATGAAAGAATCATAAGCTGCTTGGCGTGGATCCTCATCAGCAAACCCCTCCTCATCATGTAGCACAACTGGAGGCTGATATTGTTGCATTTTCCTTTTGGACATTTCCATTGTTATATCTTGTGGCAGCTCTTGTTCTGTTAATTCTTCATCTTCAGAGGATACCACTTCAATCTCTGCTAACTGCTTTTTCTTTTCACTTAAATCCCTGTTATATTTTTCTACCACCAATTCAACTTCTGCTTCTTCTAAATTTCTAATGACATCATCATGTGGATAATGTATGTGCATGTATCCACTGAGATTTTGTTTTCTTCTTGCAGAGTCAATAAAACCTTCAGGATCAAATCCTTTTCTCACCTTAGCAGTCATCATGTTATAATGCATTAATTTATCCAGAATGAGATTGTAACCTTCTTTTGAAACCACAGTAAAATCTCCAAAACATAAGGTGCTAGGCATAAATGATTGTTTGTCATGTGAACTCAAATGCATCACATTTGAAAAATGCATTTGCCTGATTATCTCTAGATATGCAAGCCTGTCAGGGATAGTCTTGGGCAATATGAATGGAGCATCCTCAAAACCATAAACTCTGATCATAGTAGCATCTTCAAAGCAATACCAGTCTCCCCAGTTATGAGTGACAGTAGGGGGGCCACCAAAATCTTTTGGTCTGAGGAACCTTTTTATTTCAGTTGAAATTGAGTATTCACAGGGGTGGTTAAAATACCTATATAGCACTTTTACACAATGCTCTTCAAATTGAGCATAACTGGAGTGGGCATATATACTATCCCATATTCTTGTCCACATTTGTATGGCTATCTTTTCCCCTTTCTTATCTGCAGCAACAACTCGAAACTCACTTGGCCATAACCCTACTTCCTGGCCATAATATAACACCATGTGCATAAGCATTGAGTAATGCTCAAAAGAGCATGCTGGAGCACTGTTTTTTATTGCAGATAGACCAGAGTCCATTCTATTAGCAATATAGGAAGCATAATCGAATTGCCTTGCATTATGACACTGAATATCAGAAGCTATGACCATTAGAGGAATAGTCATGAACTTGGGGACCTCTGAGCCAAGGACGTGGCCTACAAAAAAATAGGTATACTGTATGTATGGTTCAAATATAGCCACATGAAAAGGAGGGCCATCATTTTCAGTTAAGGGCATCACTTCTCCTTCTACCCTAGGCCTATGAATGGGCAACCTCCATCCATTGTAAGTTGTATCCATTCTCCAATACTCTTTATCCAGATCTTCATAAATAATAGGGACAGTGCATAAATCATCTAAATCAAAAACCTCACAAATAGCATTTTTTGACAAATGCATAATTGGTTCTCCTTGTGGGTTGCAGATGGCTTTCAGGTTTGAATTGTAATGTCTAACAAGCAGTAGGAGGAGTTCCACATTCAGGAATACATTGGGCACAACCAGTTTTCCCAAATTCAAGTGCCATGGGTTTGACACAGGAGCATTCCTAAACCTTCTATTATAATGAAATCTGAAAAGCTCATATCCCCGGATTGGGGTCCAGATATCTCCCAGGCATTTATGCTTATCTTCCAATTTTTCCACTTCTGCCCTAAGTTGGGCAGACCTCCTGGCCTTGGGAGTTGACCCAGGCAATTGGTCAATTAAGTCCTGATTGAGTTTTCTATCTTTCACTTTCTCCTCAGGGGTTTGTTCAGTTTTTTGTTTTTTAGGCTTACTGGTTTCCCCTTGTAACTTTCTTCCTTTTCCCTTTCCCAGAGTTTCCATTTCAAAACTTTGGCAAAAAATTTAAATATAGGCTATACAGTGGTTTGTGTATGTGTACCTGTCATTCGGTGACTGGAATCAGAATCCTCTACTTTTGCCTTAAGAGTTCCTCTGTATTCTCTTCTCAGATAGTTTTTTGCAATTATAATGATCATAGAAATTTCATAGCCGTTTGTATTTAATTATCTGATCAATTCAATGTTCATTGCTGTGAAGTGTCACATCGCCATAACTCTTCTTATCGGCATGATTTTTAAAATGTCTGGGTGACCTTAATGCTTGTATGGTGCAAACAGTCAATCGGCGTGACCATCGGCATGACCTGTTTCATCGCCGTGTGATTTAGATTTCCTTCCGAAGTAATGAGTCTTACCGATATAATTTATTTATCAGGGTGATTAATACTATTGGGATAACATAATTACGTTTCCTCGACTTTGTTGTCCCACCGATAGTTATGTTACTTTGGATTGGAATGACTGCTTTAATGTCTTGCCGCTAGAGTATACCCATCGGAATGAAACATACTATCGGGATAGCTTTCAAAAGATAACCCGATCCGAATCATCTCACCGATGGTTCTTTCATATTCTTCATCAGACAGAGTATGTTAAAATGTCACCGACACCTTTTAATTGCTGTGACTTGTGAATCGGTGAGACTTAATTCCCTCGTCCCGATATGTTGATTCATCCCGATAGATACTTCTATTGCTGTGAGTCTTGCCGAAAGCTCTTTTATCGCCAAGACATTGAGTATCAGAAACTTCTTTGTGTCTTACCCTTATAGTTTACTTCTTGCCGATGACTATTTGCTTCGTTGCCCCCGCAGGATGTTTGGTGAAACTCTTGCCGAAATACTTCATCGGTATGACCACTTGCTTCTCTTGCCGACGTAAGGTCATCGGTATTACTTATTCCATCGGTGACTTCCATAGATCTCCTTCCGATCTGCCTTCTCACGCCGATGGTTATTTTGAAATGATTCCTTATGTATCGGTGTAAACAAAACAACATCTTGCCGATGGATTGTCTTTGAAGAAATTTGGCACTGCTCATCTATAGATACCTTGTGAGATACATTAAATTTTTATTATGGTCTTTTGGGATGTTTTTTTAGGATTTGTTCAAATATGATGGAGCGAAAAGATAGTAAAAATTTCAAATTTTTACTGTCCTAACAAGACCAAAGAGAAATCTTTCAAGTCTTTCATATATGATTCAAATGATCAAGATGAAAGTCAAAATCAAGGAAGGCAAGTTCAATCTTAGACTCAGATCTAGATTGATCCAGAATATCCAATAACTCAAGAAGTTAGTGCAGATGTTAAGGAACAAGCTCAAGAATCAGAAGTTCAAACAAATCCCAAAACTCCCAGGTATGTAAGGTTGAATCATTCTAAAGATTGGATCATAGGAGATAGAAACAAAGGTGTTCAAACTAGAAGAAGAATTACTAAAGATCAAGAGGAGATTTGTTTGATTTCAAAGATTGAACCAAAATCGGTAGGTGAAGCTTGCAATGATGAATATTGGGTAAAAGCAATGGAAGAAGAATTAATGCAAATTGAAAAGAATCACACTTGGGATCTTTTTGCTAGCCCTAAAGAAAAGAATGTTATTGGCACTAATGGGTCTTCCAGAATAAACTAAATGATGATGGTGAAGTTGTGAGAAACAAAGCAAGGTTGGTATGTAAAGGATACTCTCAAGTGGAAGGAATTGATTTTGAAGAAACATTTGCTCTAGTGGCAAGAATAGAGGTAGTCAAATTATTTCTCGCATTTGCCATTTATAAATATTTCAAGGTTTATTAGATGGATGTCAAATCAACATTCCTAAATGGAGAATTGGATGAAGAAGTCTACATTGAGCAACTAGAAGGATTTCAATTGTCTGATCAGAGAAATATGGTCTACAGGTTGAGAAAAGCATTGTATGGACTCAAACAAGCCCCAAGAGCCTGGTATGCAAGATTAGATAAGTATTTGCTAGAGCTAGGATATAGCAAAGGCACTGCTAATAGTAATCTTTACTTAAAGATTGATCGTGAGCACATTCTAATTGTTGAGGTATTTGTTGATGATATCATTTTTTGTAGAAATGAGAGTATGTACAAAACATTTACTGATTAGATGTAGAGAGAATTTGAGATGTCAATGTTTGGTGAAATGAATTTCTTCTTAGGTCTGCAAATGATTCAGTCAGATAAAGGTATCTTCATATCTCAATCCAAGTATGTGAGAATTGTTGAAAAAGTTTGGAATGGAAGATTCAAAGCCAGTGGGTACACCCATGGTAACCAGATGTAAGTTGAGTAAAGATGATGATTTCCCTAAGGTAAATCAGAAAAGGTATAGATCAATGATTGGAGGACTACTCTATCTGACTCAGACTAGACTTGATATCATGAATGCAGTTGGACTTGTTGCTAGATTTCAAGTTGATCCTAGAGAATCCCATGTTGTAGCAGTCAAAAGAATTTTTAGATATCTCAAAGGGACACTTGATTATGGCTTATGGTATCCCAAGGATAACAAATTCACTCTTCATGCTTACACAGATGCTGATTGGGTAGGAGATGTGGATGACAGGAAAACTACTAGTGGTGGTGCATTCTTCTTCGGAAGGAGATTGGTCTCTTGGATGATCAAAAAGAAAGAGGCAATATCTCTGTCTACTGCATGGGTAGAGTATATAGCAGCAGAAAATAATTGTACTCAAGTTCTGTGGATGAAGTAAATGTTGAAAGACATCAAATTTGTGTTTGAGGAGCTTGTTACAATCTTGTGTGATAATTCAAGTGCAATAAGCATCTCAAAGAATCCAGTGTTGCATTCAAAGACAAAGAATATATCAATCAATTTTCACTTCTTGAGAGAGAAGGTTAATGAGAATGAAGTTGGATTGGAGTTTGTTTCTTCAAAGGGTCAAATTGTGGATATTTTCACTAAGTCTCTACCCAAGGATACTTTTGAGTATCTTAGAGAGAAGTTAGGGGTTATTAGCCCACCTGATTAGAACTAAGATGCACTAGGGTGCATAAGTCTGGTGGAATTCACAGTCATATCTTGTGATCCAGATTGATGTTAAGGAGATACTACTCAGGGGGAGTATAGTATGTAGATTTTGAGATCAATTAGAAACAAAAATGGGGAGAAAAGGTTGCAAATATGTACCCTTTGCCATTGATGTCAAAGGGGGAGAGAAGTCATGTGAAGGACTAGTTGCTAATAAAAGGGTGAGCTGTAAAGAAAATGGTTGCATGTGTGATAAGAGAAAGGGGGAGAAGTTCTTGTCTTGATAGTTAAATCAGTTTTTCACATCATATGTTGCCATCAATGACAAAGGGGGAGATTGTTGCAAATATGTGCCTAATTTGTGTTGTCATTGATGTCAACATATCCCTGTTGCTATTGGTGTTAATTGTATCCTATTTTATTGACTGGTTAGAAGACTAAAATGTTGAGGATATTGAGAAAATTAATGAAGATATAAGTACGTGGACCATATGGATGTGTAGAGGATTGTCTGAGGAATCTCCAACTAAGATTTGAGAGGTCCACATAAAGATTTGAAGAAGTTATGGCCTTCTAAGTTGAACCAAGTTTTGCAGTATTCATAAAAGAAAGATAGGAAATTGGTCTGCATTGCTGCACAAATGAAATTTTATGATCTGCAGATCTAGAGACATATTTGGGAAGTTAGTGTGTGTCATCAACTTAAGTGGTTCGTGGTTTGGAGGTCTGCAAACAATCTTTCTAGTGTAACAGTCATGACTGATAGTGTTCTTAAGGTACCAGATGAAGATGCAAGTGATTATGTTGATCTGGAGTAGAGTGGATGTTGTTTCTGAATCCAATGTGCTTGTAGAGGTCTTTGGATCATGTTCCTACTATGTTGGAGGTCCGCATTGAAGATCGAGCTCGTTGTTGAAGAATTCCTTCTTAGTGTTGTTGTTCTTCCCAGTCTTGGCCAATCGGATGATTCTAGAGTGTTGCAAATGATCTAAGAGCAATTCTATGGAGTGTGGCATGTTGATCAAGGAAGGTTTGAGTCCTAGTTATGTTTGGCTGATAGCTTAGTGATTCACATTAAGTCAGACACTTGTAGTGTTGACCTTGATGTTTATTCTAAGGTTGATGAAGCATATAAAGGCATGTAGTTGAGTTGTTGAAAATTATCCTTGTGTAAAAACAATCAAATCTTAATAAAAGATCAGAGGTAGAGCAGAGAAGAGGAGGAGTAGAGGAACAAGAATAGTAAAGGATGAAGTGATAGTGAAGAAGTATTTGAGAGAAGAGCAGAAGTTTTGTGAACATTTAATGAGACTAAACCAAGCATGTTGAAGATGCTATTTCTCAGTTAAATCTTTATGTACTAAAGAAAAATTTCTATAGGTAGTGAGCCTCTTTGAGCAATGAGCTCTAGGCAGTGCACCCAAAGGCAAGTGCCTTCCCATTTCTTTCAAGTACTTTTAGCAGGGTACGAATCTTGTGGGTTAACCCCCACCGTAGTTTTCCCTTAACGGGGTTTCCACGTTAAAAATCTTGGTGTCAAGTGTGTTCATTGTGTTTTTGCTCATGTTTATATCATTAATCCCTTTATAAGTTCTGAAAGAAGATTAAAATCAGAAAAGATTGAATTATGGGACAACTGATTCAGACCCCTCTCAGTTGTCCAGTCTAATTTACAACAATTGGTATCAGAGCCAGTTCATCTAAAGGAAGCTTGACTACTTGAGGAGATCCAAGATGTCAACTTACAAGAATGAAAGTCTGGGATTTGATGGAACAAATTACTCTCTTTAGAAGGTGCACATGCAGTTTCATTTGGAATGTATGGGTGATTCCTTTTGGTCGATAACTAAGAATAAGTATAAGATTCCAAAGAATGATCCTACAACTCTTAACAAACTCAAGGATGCTGAATACAATATTTGAGCTAAAGAAGCATTGTTGAGTGCCCTGAATGATACAGAAATGACAAATGTCCTAGAATTCAAAACTGCTCATGAAATCTGGAATAAGTTGGAAACTCTGTATGAAGGTGATAAACATGTCAAATGTGCCAAACTACAAAGCCTGAAGGGTAAATACGAAAGATTATTGATGAGTGAAGATGAAAACATTACCTCCTACATGCAAAAGAGAAATGAACTTGTGACTGGTATCAAGAGTGCTAGTGGTGTATTGGATGAATTAGAGATTGTTGCCAAAGTGCTCAGATCCTTACCTCCGATATACAAGCATAAAGTTTTTGTCATTGAAGAAATCAAAACTATGACAACTATTGCAAGGGATCAGTTTGTTGGTAAGCATTCAACATTTGAAATGAGTGAGTTTGGTGATTCTCTTCCTAAGTCTGAATATGCATTTAAGGCCAGTATTCATGGAAAACAAAGATATGACCCAGGTGAAAGCTCTTTAAGAAAATCAAATAGATTCGACAAGACAAGGAAAGATCTTGAAGATGATGAAACTAAGTTTGATGAACTTGAAGCCCTTTATGCCAAAAGATTGTCAAGAGGATCCGGTAAGTATGAAAGAAAGTTTCCATTCAAATGTTTTTTCTTGTAATAAGATTAGTCATTTTGCCTCAAGATATCTAGAGACAGGTTCAAGGCCAAACCCTAACAGACCTAGAGTTCAGAAGAAACGCTACTATATCCAAGAAGCTGGTGAAGAAGGAGTCACAGATGATGAATCTGATCATGGAGGTTCCACTGAAAATGATTGGGTGTTCATTGCCATCAAAGATGAAGATCTGGTGCCTACTGAATCTACTAGTTATACAAATGTGGAAACTTCCTTAGCTTCTTAGGTTGTAGAAAAAGATGAATTGGTAATTAACAGTGGATGTTCTCCTCATATGATTGGTGATAAAAGTAAGTTTGTAAGCTTTGAAAAATATGAAGGTGGTATTGTAAAATTTGGAGACAATGCAGCTGGTAGAATCTATGGCAGAGGATCCATCTCTTTTGATGGTAAGAATAACACTAATGATGTTCTGTATGTGGAAGGATTGAAGCATAATCTTCTAGTGTTGGATAGTTGGTTGACAAGGGTTATGATCTCTGATTCAAGTATGGAAAATGCGAAATCTTGGAAAGCTCCGGAACTGAAATTGCATCTAGTCCTCAAAGTAGAGGTAACATCTTTCATTTAAGTAGTTCTAGAAAAAGTTGTTTGATTGCTTAGATTGATCAGAGTTGGTTATGGCATAGGAGAATGTGTCATGTGAATTTTTATAACATTTTCAAGATAAGTTCTACTCAGGCTATGAGAAATCTTCCAAAACTTGTGAAACCTACTCATAGCATGTGTAGAGAATGTCAATTGGGTAAACAGATAAAAATTTCATTCAAGAGTAAAGAACAATTTTCAAGTGAATGGCTGGAACTTGTGCATATTGATCTATGTGGCCCTGCTACAGTTAGGAGTGTGCAAGGAGACAGATATTTTATGTTGTTGATTGATGATTACTCCCTGATGATGTGGGTAACCTTCTTGAAAGAAAAATCTAAAGCTCTTGACAAGTTCAAGGTGTTCAAGGTTATGGTGGAAAATGAGATTGGTGAAAAATTAAAGTGTCTAAGATTTGATAGAGGTGGAGAGTTTACCTTTGGTGAATTTGATACATTCTGTGAAAAGTATGGAATAAAAAGACAGTTATCTGCTCCTAGGACTCCTTAGCAGAATGGAGTTATGGAAAGAAAGAACCAGACCATTCAAGAAGCTACTAGGACCATGATGATGGAAGCAAATGTTCCACAAGTCTATTGGAGAGAAGTTGTGAGTACTGTTGTCTATACTCTTAATCAGGTATAGATCAAAGGCAATTATAGTAAGACACCTATGAATTATGGTTTGGTCATCCTTCTACTGTGAAATATTTAAGAGTTCTTGGTAGTAAATGTTATATCAAAAGAGATGAGGATCTATGGAAGTTAAATACAAGAAGTGATGAAGGAATATTTCTAGGTTACTCTACTCAAAGCAAGGCATACCGATGCTTTAACAAAAGATTGAAAAAGATTGTTGAAAGTGTTAATGCCAGAGTTGATGAGACCAAAGAGAAATCTTTCAAGTCTTGCAGATATGATTTAGATGAACAAGATGAAAATCAAAATCAAGGAAGGCAAGTTCAAACTTAGACTCAGATCCAAATTGATCCAGAATATCCATTAACTCAAGAAGTTAGTGTAGATGTTGAGGAACAAGCTCAAGAATTAGAAGTTCAAACAAATCCCAAAACTCCTAGGTATGTAAGGTTGAATCATTCTAAAGATCAAATCATAGGAGATAGAAACAAATGTGTTCCAACTAGAAGACCAATTGCTGAAGATCAAGAGGAGATTTGTCTGATTTTAAAGATTGAACCAAAATCAACAGGTGAAGCTTGCAATGATGACTATTTGGTAAAATCAATGGAAGAAGAATTAATGCAAATTGGAAAGAATCACACTTGGGATCTTGTTCCTAGACCTAAAGAAAAGAATGTGATTGGCACTAAATGGGTCTTCCAGAATAAACTAAATGAGGATGGTGAAGTTGTGAGAAACAAAGCAAGGTTGGTATGTAAAGGATACTCTCAAGTGGAAGGAATTGATTTTGAAGAAACTTTTTCTCCAGTGGTAAGAATAGAGGAAGTCGGATTATTTCTTACATTTGCCCCTTATAAAGATTTCAAGGTCTATCAGATGGATGTTAAATCAATATTCCTAAATGGAGAATGGGATGAAGAAGTCTACATTGAGTAACCAGAAGGATTTCAATTGTCTGATTAGAGAAATATGGTTTGCAGGTTGAGAAAAGCATTGTATGGACTCAAACAAGCCCCAAGAGCCTAGTATACAAGATTAGATAAGTATTTACTTAAGTTAGGATATAGCAAAGGCACTGCTAACAGTAATCTTTACTTAAAGATTGATCATGAACACATTTTGATTGTTGATGATATCATTTTTGGTGGAAATGAGAGTATGTGCAAAACATTTGCCGATTAGATGCAGAGTGAATTTTAGATGTCCATGTTTGGTGAAATGAATTTCTTCTTAGGTCTGCAAACCATTCAGTCAGATAAAGGTATCTTCATATCTCAATCCAAGTATGTGAGAGAATTGTTGAAAAAGTTTGGAATGGAAGATTCAAAGCCAGTGGGTACACCCATGGTAACCAGATGTAAGTTGAGTAAAGATGATGATTCCCCTAAGGCAAATCAGAAAAGGTATAGATCAATGATTGGAGGACTGCTTTATCTGACTCAGACTAGACCTGATATCATGAATGTAGTTGGACTTGTTGCTAGATTTCAAGTTGATCCTAGAGAATCCCATGTTGTAGCAGTCAAAAGAATTTTCAGATATCTCAAAGGGACACTTGATTATGGCTTATGGTATCCCAAGGATAACAAATTCACTCTTCATGCTTACACAGATGCTGATTGGGTAGGAGATGTGGATGACAGGAAAACTACTAGTCCAACTACACATATGTTGATTGGGCAGGAGATGTGAATAACAAGAAAAGTACTAGTGGTGGTGCATTCTTCTTGGGAAGGAGATTGGTCTTTTGGATGAGAAAAAAACAAGAGGCAATATCTCTGTCTACTACAGAGGTAGAGTATATAGTAGCAGCAAACAATTGTTCTCAAGTTTTGTGGATGAAGCAAATGTTGAAAGACAAAGGGGGAGATTGTTGAATCAGTTTTTCACATCATATGTTGCCATCAATGACAAAGGGGGAGATTGTTGCAAATATGTGCCTAATTGGTGTTGCAATTGATGTCAACATATCCCTGTTTCCATTGGTGTCAACTATATCCTATTTTATTGACTGGTTAGAAGACTGAAATGTTGAGGATATTGAGAAAATTAAAGAAGATCTAAGTATGTGGACCATATGGCTATGTAGAGGATTGTTTGATGAAGCTCTAGCTTAGATTTGACAGGTCCTCATAAAAATTTGAAGAAGTTATGGCCTTCTAAGTTGAAAAACATTTTGCAGTATTTAGAAAAGAAAGACAAGAAATTGGTCCAGATTACTCTGTAAATGAAATACTATGATCTGCAGATCTAGAGACAGGTTTGGGAACTTAGTGTGTGTCATCAACTTAAGTGGTTCATGGTTTGGAGGTCCACAAGCAATCTTTCTAGTGTAACAGTCATGATAGACAGTGTTCTTAAGGTAACGGATGAAGATGCAAGTGATTCTGTTGGTATGGAGTAGTGTGGATGTTATTTCTGAATTCAATGTACTTGTGGAGATATCAAGATCATGTTCCTACTATGTTGGAGGTTTGTATTGAAGATCGAGCTCATTGTTGAAGAATTCCTTCTTGGTGTTGCTGTTCTTCCCAGTCTTGGCCGACCAGATGATTCTAGCATGTTGCAGATGATCTAAGATCAATTCTATGGAGTGTGGCATGTTGATCAAGTAAGGTTTGAGTCCTAGTTATGTTTTGCCGACAGCTTAGTGATTTGCATTAAGTCAAATACTTGTAGTGCTGACCTTGATGTTTATTCCAAGGTTGATGAAGCATATAAAGGCATGTAGTTGAGTTGTTGAAAATTATCCTTGTGTGAAAATAATCAAATCCTAAGAAAGGATCAAAGGTAGAGCAGAGAAGAGGAGGAGCAGAGGAACAAGAATAGTAAAGGATGAAGTGATAGTGAAGAAGTATTTGAGAGAAGAGCAAAAGTTTTGTGAGCATTCAATTAGACTAAACAAAGCATGTTGAAGATGCTATTTCTTAGTTAACTCTTTATGTACTAAACAAAAAATTTTGTAGGTAGTGAACCTCTTTAAGCAGCGAGCTCTGGACAGTGCACCCAAAGGCAAGTGCCTTCCCATTTCTTTCAAGCACTTTTAACAGGGTACGAATCTTGTGAGTTAGCCCCCACTATGGTTTTCCCTTAACCAAATTTCCATGTTAAAAATATTGGTGTCAAGTATGTTCATTGTGTTTCTACTCATGTGTTATTAATTCATGCTTTAATGTTTATATCATTAATCTTTTTGTAAGTTGTGAAAGAAGATTAAAATAAAAAAAGATTGAATTGTGGGACAACTGATTCACCCCCCGTCTAAGTTGTTCGGTCTAATTCCAACAAAACCCTACTAGTGACTTACTGCAAAATTCACTGCCACTATGAACACTTTTTTTATTGTGAATAAACAATTCCTCAGCTCTGCCCTTCCTCAGCTCTACTCTTCCTCAGCTTTGCTCTTCCTCTTCCTTCCTCTTCCTCTTCTCTACTCTACCTTTGGACCTTTCTTAATGTATTCTCATTTTTGCTCAAGGACAACTTTTCCATGACACAGCTACAAGTATTTATACACTACATCAAGCTTGGAATGATCATCAAGGTTGGCATAAACCATTGGAACAATCTCCAAGGTCAGTATTACAAATATTTACAAAATAGGTCATGACCTATTGCATCATCATGCAAAGGGAATGAAAACTGGATCACATCATGCCTTAGTTGGGACTCAAGCATGATCTTCAATGCCACAACACACTTCCACAATCTTTTAGAGATCTCCGCAATCACTGGGATCAACCAGGTTAGACAAGACTGGTTACACACTACATTATCTAGGAGAAATCTTCACACACCATCTCAATTTCTTAATGTGTACCAAATTCCATACAGGAACATGATTATGAGACATCCACAAGCACGCTATAATCATCAAGAGAAACCGCATGAACCTTAACCACTTTATAATTTTCATAGGAATATTCTCACTAGAGTACATGAACTTTACTATCTTCAACTGTCATCAAAGAAAGATAGCTTACAGACCACCAAACCATGAACCATTGCAATTGTAGGAACTTATCATCATCCCAGACTTCCCTCTAGAACCGCATAGCAAAATACTTTATTGCGGAGGAATGTAGAGCCAAATACTTTCTTCTTGTCTCAACTAAACTTATAGAAAAAGAAGGCTTCACTCTAGTGAACACAACTCACTCAGATCTTTATGTGGATGGCTCAAACCTAAAATGTAGCATCGTCAGACATACCTCTAATTTACTTCCAATCTACAGACCATGATCTTGAAGCAGGAACAAATGTTGAGCAGTTTACCAAACTGTTCTTCATTATACAACTCACTGTCTATACTAGACTTCTCTGTGGCTTACTTGTTTCTTCCGGAGATGCTAATTTTCTCAATATCCTCAACATACAAGTCTTCTAAACAAGTAATAGAATAGGATATAGTTGACACCGATGACAACAAGAATATGTTGACATCAATGACAACACTGATTAGGCACATACTTGCAACAAGATAAAATAAGATATGTAACATAAATGTCTAATCAATTAATCAAGTAATCAAACACAATAAAGAAGGTTGTACAAGCATAAGAGATGCCAAGTTCACCAAAATTTAGGATAGGAAAAGAGGTATAATCAATTATGAGCTAACTAGATCAATCTTCTTTATCAAAAATTGGAACACAAGACACCAACGAATCTATGCTTGGTTTTTGTCCTTAGAGAAAAGCCAAGCTAGGTTGGTAGTGTTGAAATGTGCCAGATAATTGAGAGGGGGGGGAATTAGTTGTCCCAAAAACTCAGTCACTTCTACACTTAAACATTAATCACTTGTCCATAGTTACCATGATTAAACAATGAATGCATGAAATTAGAAACTTAAACATAGATACAACAATATACACAAGAGACACCAAATTTTTACATGGAAAATCACAAGGTGGAGGAAAACCAAAAAGAGGATTAGTTCTCAAAATATATTGCAATCCTTGAAAAATGTTGTTTAGGCTTGGTCACTCCATGGACGTAGAACATGATGTCTCACTGCCATGAACTACAACTAGGTCTAGCCAGCTCACTGCCTCAACCCTAAACCTAGAGAGATTACAATAAGGGTTATTAAACCCTACTACTGGCTCACTACTAGGCTCACTGCCAAGATCAACATCTTCTTCATGTCTGAGATTAATACATTTAAGTACAATGGTTCCTCTGCTCTACTTTGTTCTGCCTTTCCACTTCTTTCCTTATCTTCCCATCTTCACACAAGGACACCTTTTCCACAACTCAATTACAAGTATTTATACACTTCATCAACCTTGGAGTGTTCATCAAGGTCGGCATCCCAATAATAAACCATTGGAACCATCTCCAAGGTCGACATTACAAACATAAAATAGGTCTAAACCTAATGCAAAGTTATGCTAAGGAATATAAGTATAGATGTATGTAGATCATCCCACACCTTAGCTGGTACCCAAACATGATCTTCCACACCATAACACGCTTCCATAATCTTCAAGGGATGTCTGCAATCACTAGAATTAACCAAGTCAGCTAAGACTGGTTACACGCTACATTATCTGGGAATAATCTTCAAACATCATCTTAATTCCTTAATGTGGACCAATGTAAAGGTAGGAACATGATCAGAAGGTATCGAAAAGAATGTTAAAATCATCAGGAGAAACCATACAAAATCAAACCACTTTATTCATGAGATTCTTCACACTGGAGCATATGAACTTCACTGTCTTCAACTGTCATAAAAGAAAGATAGCTTGCGGAGCACTAGAACATGAACCATTGCAATTGTAGGCATTTATCATCATCCTAGACTTCCCCCTAGAACCACAGAGAAAAAAACTTTAATGCAGAGGAGTGTGGAACAAAATACTTTCTCTCAAGCACCAGTGAATAATCATAAAAAGTAGATTTTACTCTGGTGAATGTAACTCACTCAAATCTTCATACCAAAGACTCAAACTCAAGATTTAGCATCTTCATCCATGCTTCTAAATAACTTCCAATCCATAGACCAAGATCTTCAGTTTGCAAGAAATGTGGAGCAATCTTCTGGACTGTTCTTGAGTATGCAACTCACTGTCTTCACTGTGATTCAGTGTTTACTTTTTGATTCTTTTGAAGAGACTAATTTTCTCAATATCCTCAATGTTTAAGACTTCTAAACAAATAATAGAATAGGATACAATTGACACCAATGACAACAAAGATATTTTGACATGAATGACAACACCGATTAGGCACATACTTAAAACAATCTCCCCCTTTGTCATTGATGGCAACATATGATGTGAAAAACTACACCAACCATCAAGACAATATTCTCCCCTATCTCTTTACACATCTACATTCTTCCTTTTTGAGTTTTTTCACATGACTTCTCTCCACCTTTGACATCAATGACAAAGGGGTGCATATTTGCACTCTTATGCTCTAATTCAATCTTTCTTCTGAACTCTCTAACTACTCCTGAAAAGTAGCCCTATAAGCGTCAATCCAGATCTGAAGAAGGAACTCTAAGCACCATCATACTGATGCACTCTTGTGCATCTTAGTTTAGAATAGGAGGGGTAATAACCCCTAACTTTTCTTTGAGATACTCAAAAGTATCCTTAGGCAGAGGTTTGGTTTAAATGTCTACAATCTGGCCTTTTGTAGATACATATTCTAACTTGACTTCATTCTCTGTCACTTTTTTCCTCAAAAAGTGATATCTTATGGATATGTGCTTTGTCCTTGAATGCATTCATGGATTCTTTGATATGTTTATGGCACTTGTATTGTCACAAAAGATTGCAATTGGATCTTCATACACAACTCTAATGTCCTTTAATGTGTGCTTCATCCACAACACTTGAGTACAACTACATGTTGCTACAATATATTCTACTTCTGCAATGGACAAAGATATTAAATCTTGTTTCTTGCTTATCCAAGATACCAGCCTTTTACCCAAGAAGAATATACCTTCACTTGTACTTTTTCTATCATGCAAGTCTCTGGCCTAATCTACATCAGTGTATACACTGAGAGTGAAATCATTGTCCTTTGGATACTACAAACCATAGTCAATTGTGCCTTTCAAATATCTTAGAATTCTCTTGACTACCATCACATGTGACTACTTAGGTTCTTCTTGGAATCTTGTGACAAGACAAAATGCATGCATTATGTCAGGTCTAGTTTGAGTCAAATAAAGTAATCCTCCAATCATAGATATGTACCTTTTCTGATCTGCCATAGGTGAATCATCATTTTTGTTCAACTTGTTTAGTTTAAAATTAGATTTGTTAATGTTTTAGTGATTTGATGTTTAAATCTGTCTTTCCACTTTATATTCAAGGGTATAGGGTCGAGTGGCAATTCATTATCATACCCTAGATCACTATGAGATGTAGGGAAGCTTGGATTAGGGAATTTAATTACTAATTTATCTTATGTTATGTTTAATTGACCATTAAAACCCTAATTATGCAAATAGACAATAAACTAATGAATAACAGAAAAAGCTCTTGCAGACGGAAGTAAAATATCAAATTACAGAGTACCTATTTTTGGGGTTCTAAGGCAGAACAATCAAAGAAAATGGTACCCTGGACTAGGGCACCTGAACCAGTGTCCCAGACTATTCCAATTTAGAACCTCGAAAATAGGTACTCTGTGATTTGATATTTTACTTCCATCTACAAGAGCTTTTTCTGTTATTCATCAGTTTATTGCCGTATTTACATAATTAAGGTTTTAATGGTAAATTGAGCATAAGAGAAGATAAATTGGGAATTACATTCCCTAATCCAAGCTTCCCTGCATCTCACAATGATCTAGGGTATGATAGTGAGTTGCCACTCAACCCTAAATCCTTGAATGTAAAGTGCAAAGAAGGATTTAAACATCAAAACACTAAACATTAACAAATCCAATTTTTGACTAAACATTTTGGTGAACCCATGTTTTTGGACTTAAATTACAACTTTTTGAGTTTGTGTCTTCAGATTTGGATTGATTTTATTCAATGATATAGTCTTTCACTTTATTGTATTGAGAAAAATTCAAAAAAATTGAAAATTTTGAAAAGTCAAAAAAATTGCATTGTTTGGCTTACTAAATTGCATCAATTCTTTCTAAATTTTTCTAATTCATGATTTTTGCATAATATCTGATATAAACTATAGAAAAACGCAAAAATTCAACAATTTGCATGGCATTTTCATCATTAATTTGCTAGGTTTTTGTGGAAATTTTGAGAATTTTGATATAACCTAGTAATTCCAAAATCTAGGGTTAGTAGGAAAAATTTTCTTTCAGATTTTTCTACTAATTTTAGAGGCTCAATAAAATTTTCATTTTTCTTTAATCTTTCATTTTAGTGTAAATTTGTATTTAGATTTAAAATATTTGCATTTTTGCATAGAAAATTTCAACAAAAGCTAGCAACTTTTCATGCATTTTTCATTAGATTTGCATTAGAATTTTGCATATTAGATATTGAAAATAATTTTTATATCTGAGATTAATTTATTTTCATCATAAATCAGACTTCAAAACATCCACATAGCATTTTTTGTCAAGATCTCAAACCCAGGGCTTCAAAAACAATGATTTTCACTAAATTCAGCCTTATCGACTCTATAAACTTGCACCATAGGTGTGTTGTAGAAAGTATTTTTTCATTAATTGGATGTTATCAGGGTAATAATTTTATTCCCCTCATAAAAATCTTCACAACACCCTTTTAACGGGCTCTTGTATTGAAAATTCGGTGAAAAACTACACACTTTGACTATTTTTGCCATGGGTTTGACCTAGTTTGCACTCCAAGCGTGTTGTGACAAATTTTATGGATTGACTTGATTTATATCATTATTATTACTTGCTTCATATCCTAAAATTCATTATAACACCCCCTTTTCTAGGTCTTGGAATTCAAAAACCGTGAAAATTTGCATATTTTGCTATATTTTCACTAGGGTTTTACCTAAGTGGCACTAAAAGCGTGTTGTCTTGGGTATTTTAGAACCAAGTGGATTTTATTACTGATATTATTTTTTTTCCATCATCAGTTTCCTCACAACACCCTTTGTTATGCTCTTTTGCATTGAGTTTTGGTGAAAAAAGTGTCTATTTTGACATATTTTCACTATATTTTGACTTGGCATTATCTTGAATTTGCATCAAGAGTGTGTTGAGAGTGATCATATTTATTTTTTGGACTGATATCAGACATATAATTTTCTTCCCTTAACCAAAATCCTTACAACACTTTTCTTCCATTCATTTGCATTGAAAAGAGTACAAAAATCAAGCATTTGAGGCTATTTTGGGGTAGATCACTTTGCACTTATCTTTAACATACTTTTGGAGAAACTTTCAAATTTGATTTGAACAATAAAAACATGGCCTCTAATCACAACAATAATAATAGGTTCCCTCCTATACCTTACATGAAAAGAAAAGCACCTGAACCTGAAATCATGTTTACACCTCATGATAGAACAATTGGAGACTCTGATGGACCTCTTTACATCACTGTGAAAATAATAGGAAACCCCATGGATGGAACTCTTATTGATCCTAATTGAATGACTAATGTTGCCACTGAGGATTTCCTCTTTTCACATCAACTAATGTAAGGTTCTTATGACCCATTGAACTTGATGATTAAGACACATAAGGGAACCTTTGTCAAGTCTTTGGGTAAGATAGCATTGTTGGTAACACTATTTGGAAAACATGTCAAACAATGACTTGATGTTGTCCCTATTTCTAACCTCTTTCGCATTAAATTGGGACATCCTTGGCTAAAATAAATGAAATCTATCCCTTCAACAATACACCATTGTCTAAAATTTCCTTTGGATGGACATATGATAACCGTCCCCTGCAACAAATATAAACCTTTGGTTTAGAAAAAGAATTACAGATTGAATTATTTTTTGGGATAAAATTGAAATACCTAGTCTTTCTATAGAAGAAATGACAAAATATAAACAAATCACATGTGAAGAGAACTTTAGACCAAAAGGACAAGGTCCCTATGCTGAGGTTCCTCCCCTGAAATCCTTACAAGGATCGGGTGGTCATTGTCAACAACAAAATGCTCCACCACAAAAAGTGAGGTTTGATCTTAGTGCTTCATCTTCTAAATTGCATAAGCCTATGAAATATGATAGCCCTATCTTACAAGAGATAAGTGGTAAAAGAAAATAAAATAGAAAAGCAAGAGAAAGAAGAAAAAGAAGACAAGCTTATGCCATAAACCTTGTCTCTCAACAAGAAAACATTGCTCCCAACATTCAACCAAACAATAATGATCCTAATGATGAAGAACATAATGAACATGACATGAATTTAGCTATGATACCTTATGTCCCACTTTCCTCCAACATTAGGGAGTGGGAAGATGACAACGATGATTTGCTTATAGACAACCTCTAGCCTGGCAGGGGCCCTATAGGTAAGTATCTCTAACCCTTTATTTCTCTCATGATGTACTTCCCTCGTGATGTGTTATGTGTTGTTTAGGCCTCTTGGGATGACCCCTGATTCTCCCGTAAGGTCTGAGATACCAGGAGACCACCTCTATTGTGACCTTCTTCTATTTGTATCATCATTCTTCTATATTGTCTTTCTCTTTGATTTCATTCTTGTGTGTTGTGTCTTACAGACATAGCGTCATGGTTGGTGACTTGGAGGCACCCTCCTACATGACTATCCCTAAGACACTTGTTTCACCTCTCTTATTTATTATTTCCCTTCCTCTAGTGTTTCCATCTAACAGCCGGATGACGGCAAATATTTATACTAATGTGGGCCTAGTGTCCCTTTCAAGAGCAATAAAAAATTGGACTTAGTTCCTAATATGATGATGGGTTTGTATATCTTATCCAATGCTTGGCTAGTGGAAGCACTTGTGCTTTCTGCGTAGTGAATTTTATGATGTTTCAATCACATTTACAAACCTTAACAATACTGCTGCTCTGTGAACCTTTTGTTTGTCTTTGAATCTAGCCTTGGTGGTACTCGATCCAGAGAGCTTCATGATATAGCCCTATAGTTATCCTCAAACTCTGAATTCATAGTATAACCTTGGCTCTTTGTATGCATTGATGTTGTTGTTTATCATGATGTTGTAGACACTAACATGTTTCTTGCAGGGATGTGTTTGTCGGAACATTTTGCGATTGTAAAGTACAGGTCACCTCCAGGGGGCATGGGATTTGTGAAAGTTGGTGTTCTCTTGTGTGTTTTCTTCCTACCTTAACATGCTTGATATCAATAATTGATATCAATCACCTTAAGGTGGGGGCATATATAAGGTGAGCTATTTGTTATAGATGTTAGCAATGTGTTTGTCCTCAGGTGTAAAGACCTGCGCGATGAGTGCATCATGCATCCTGAGTGTGTTTACAATCAACCAATCAATCATGTAAGCCCTCTACAGAGGTAGGATATTGAGCATATCCTTTATCTTAAGCCCTCTGCAGAGGCAGGGATGGTGTATTTCTTAGAGCAGATTGCATCATCTTGTCATTTTCAAAAGTCCTATGTAGAGGCAGGGAGTGGTTTTGTGACTAACTCAACCCTTAAGCGTGTCTTTGACAATTGTTGTGGAGAAGCCCAATTATTAGTGTGTTCCTGTAATGTGCTTGAGATGGTGTTGGACCTAGAAATAGGTACACTCTATCGCTTGTCTACTATTTTTTCTCTGTGTCTTCAAGTGTGTGTTTTGGCAATTCACTGTCATACCCTAGATCGCTGTGTGATGTAGGGAAGCTTGGATTAGGGAATTTAACTACCAATTTATCTTCTCCTATGCTCAATTGACCATTAAAACCATAATTATGCAAATACGACAATAAACTAATGAATAATGGAAAAAGCTCTTGTAGACGGAAGTAAAATATCAAATCATAGAGTACCTATTTTTGGGGTTTTGAGGCAGAATAGTCAAGGACATTGGTGCGGGTGCCCTAGTCCAAGGTACTAGTTTCTTCGCGGGATCCAAACCTCCTTCCAACACTAATCAACCTTGTAACTCCTATTTCTAGAGATTCAGCTATGGAGGACACTAGAGCGAACACCCAAGTCCTGGAAATACTTTGGTGTCCTGCTTCTCTTCAGATTCTAAATCCTTGATGTCTGCCAATCCTTCCTGCAACTTCACTTTTCCAAAATGTGACACCTATAACCTATAATAATAAGACTTTGGGAGGGGCTGTGGTGTTTAGAGGCTTACCTCAGTCAAGCCCCAGAGGACACTTAAGTCTCCAAACACCGTTGTTAGATAGAGAGTGTGTGCCCTTGTGAGGAAGAGACAAAAACCAAAGGAATTGATAATGAAAACACAATTTAATGTCACCTTGTAGTGAAGATATCATGGGAGGAAGAGGCTCTTCATTCCATGATGAATGGATGCTCAAATTTGCAAATACAAACACATAAACCACACAAGTCTACTCTTGCAACACAATGAAAGCCTTGAATCACTTCGAGAACACAATAGCTTGCCAGTAATCATCTAGTTTACAAATGAATGCCTAAACATGATTTTATATGCAACTACAAGCACTCCCACCAAGATTTTCATAATTCAAACTTACCATGTCAGAAAAGGACCCAAATAACAGTCATAAACTGACACTTAGAAATTGGGGCTGCCCCAAAATAGGACAGGATGAGGGCGCGGGCACCCAAGTCCTCCCCCCTATTTTGGGTAGGGTACAACTCAAGGGGTCCTCCTAGGTCCCATTTGTCATGTTACCTAGGACTCATTCCATCGGGATGCCAAATTATGAACTAAGATGTCCTGAATGCATGCAAAAGACCTGGGAGCTAAACCTTAGGAGGGAAATGTCCCCCGAGGGGACATTTTCTAATATTACACAACTTACAACCGGTTATCATGGAAGTATTTACCAGTTTAGAGTATTCCATCCCAAACTTCTTTAAAAACTCTTTCACATACTTAGACTGAGAAATGAAGATACCTTTATCTGATTGATTTATTTGCAGACCTAAAAATAAATTCATCTGACCAAACATGGACATTTCAAATTCACTTTACATTTCTCTACCAAAAACTATTCACATACCTTCAATACCACCAAAGATAATATCATCAACAAAGACTGCAACAATTAGGATTTTTTCATTATTGATCTTGAAATAGAGATTGTTGTTAGTACTTACCCTTACTGAATCTTAATTGCATCAGATAGTTATCCAGCCTAGCATACTAGGCCTTGGGGGCTTGTTCTAACCCATACAATGCCTTCTTCAATCTGCATACCATGTCACCCTGATGTGATGACTGGAATCCTTCCAGTTGTTCAATATAGACTTCTTCTATCAACTCTCCATTCAAGAATGTAGACTTTACATCCATTTGATATACCTTAAAATCTTTGTAAGTTACAAATTCCAAAAACATTCTTATGTTAGTTTCAAGACAGACAACTAAGAGGGGGGTGAATCAGTTGTCCCAAAACTTTCCTTTTATTAACCACTTAAATCCTTCTTGTAATTCAGTAGCATAATAATAAATCAATCATGAAACACAATGCAACAAATCAAGAGCAGAAACATATATGACACCATGATTTTAACGTGGAAAACCTGGTTAAGGGAAAAACCACGGGGTGACTAACCCAAGATTGTATTCTCTATTAGAAGAATAAGAACAAAATGGCACATGCCAATTAGGGCTCACTGCCCAAGCACACTACTCACAAGAGGCCCACTGCCTATAGGAGACACACTGTCTATAGAATAATAAATATTACATACTTGAACTGAAGATTAGCATCTTCACCATGCTTGAGTCAATTCCATTTAAGCTTAATACTTCTGCTCTGCCTTTCATTTTTCTCTTTTCTATCACACTCTCATCTTCTCCCCGATGCTTTTGAAATGACTTCACAACTCTTATTTATACAAGACATCGACTTTGGAATAATCATCAAAGTCGGCATACTTTACAAAGCAAATACACAAATACAACTTGATTTATTACATAAGACTTCATGTGAATCACCACACTATCGACCACTCAGATTTGGGACTTAAATCTTCTTTGAGGAACATGCCATGCTTCGCAGAACATCTTTAAGATCATCTTCAAGATGTGTAAATCATCTGGTTGGCCAAGTTTAGGAAGAACATCATCATCCAGAATTAATTCTTCAATTACGAGCTCAATTTTCAATGCGGACCACCAACACAAACTAGACACAATCTAGAGACCCCCACAAGGTTGCCTGAAACACAAAGAATGTCCACACCACTTCTGATTACTAAAATCATTCTCTTATTCATCTGAAACCTCAAGAACATAGTCTGTCATCACTGTCATATTGGAATAGATGCTTGCGGACCTCTAAACCACAAACCAATTAAGTTGTCAATTCACATTGACTTCCTAAACACTCCACCAAATCCACAGAACAAGATATTACATTTATAGATCTCACCAGACCTATTTGTGTCACTTTGTCACCTCTGAACATGTGCCAGAACCGATTTTACTCATATGGCCATAACTACTTCAAATCTCCATGTGGACCTCTCAAATCTTTACTAGATCACCTTTAGACACATATCTACAAACCCTTTGATGCACATCCTCTGATCTTCATTTTAACTGGGATCTTCACTTCATAGAGCTTCATTGTCTTCACTATTCTTTTTTGTTTCTAATAGGACTAATTTTCTCAATATCCTCAGCACACAACTCATCCAATCCTTGACATCAATCCAATAAGAGTATGTTGACATCAATGACAACACCAGTTAGGCCCATACTTGCAACAATCTCTCCCTTTGTCATTGATGGCAACATATGATGTGAAAATTTGTTTTAACCATCAAGACAACTACTTCTCCTAACTGATTGACATAACTCCCCCTATCAACAACAACCATTCATGTGTCTTCTCTTCCTTTACTACTCCCCCTTTGATCAGCAACCAATTTTTGTTTTTCACATGTCTTCTCTCCCCCTTTGACATAAATGGAAAAGGGCACATACTTGCATCACTCAGAATCATACAGACTGCTCCCCCTAAGTAGCAGCTTCCCATCATCAATCCAGATCACAAGATATGACTGTGATATCCACCAGACTGATGCACATCAGTGCACCTTAATTTAGAACTGGAGGGGTAATAACCTCTAACTTCTCCCTGAGATACTCAAAAGAGTCCGTGGGTAGAGGTTTAGTAAAGATGTCTATAATCTAATCCTTAGAGGGTACAAATTCCAATCTGACTTCATTCTTGTTCACCTGCTCTCTCAGAAAGTGAAACTTGATGGATATATGTTTTGTCTTTGAATGCAACACTAGATTTTTTGATATATTTATTGTAGTTGAGTTATCACAAAAGATTGTGATAGGTTCCTCATATTCCACTCTGATGTCTCTTAGCATTTGCTTCATCCACAATACTTGAGTGCAACTACCTGCTACTACAATATATTTTGTTTCTGTAGTGGATAGAGATATTGCCTCTTGTTTCTTGCTTAGCCAAGAAACCAATCTTTTTCCTAAAAAGGATGCTCCACCACTGGTACTCTTTCGGTCATCCACATCTCCTACCCAATCCGCATCTGTCTATGCATGAAGAGAGAAATCATGATCTTTAGGATACCATAAACCATCCTCAATTGTTCCTTTTAGATATCTGAGAATCCTCTTGATTGCCATGACATGAGATTCTCTAGGATTAGCTTGGAATCTAGAAACAAGACCAACAACATTCATAATATCAAGTCTAGTTTGAGTAAGATATAATAGTCCTCCAATCATTGACCTATACATTTTCTGATCAGCCTTAGGAGAGTCATCATCTCTGCTCAGTTTACATCTAGTTGCCATGGGAGTATCCATTGGTTTTGAGTCTTTCATCCCAAATTTCTTCAACAATTCTTTCACATACTTAGTTTGAGAAATGAAGATTCCTTTCTTTGTTTGAGTGATTTGCAGACCCAAGTAGAAATTTATTTCCCCAAACATAGACATCTCAAATTCACTTTTCATTTGATTTGCAAAAGTCTTGCACATACTATCTCTTCCTCCAAATAGTATATCATCAACAAACACTTCAACAATTAAGATATTTTCATGATCAATTTTGAAGTACAAGTTATTGTCAGCAGTACCTTTGTTGAAACCAATCTTCAAAAGATGTTTATCCATTCTTTCATACTAGGCTCTTGGGGCTTGTTTGAGTCCATACAGAGCTTTCTTCAACTTGTAGACCATATCACCCTAATCAAATAATTGAAATCCATCTGGTTGCTCAATGTATACTTCTTCTTCCAAGTCACCATTCAGGAAGGCAGACTTGACATCCATCTGATATACTTTGAAATCCTTGAAGGTAGCAAAGGCAAGAAATAATCTGACTACTTCAATCCTTGCCACCAGAGCAAAAATTTCTTCAAAATCAACTCCTTCAACTTGAGAATAACCCTTGAAGACTAATATGGCTTTGTTTCTGACTACTTCACCATCTTCATTTAGTTTATTTTGGAAGATCCATTTGGTTCCAATCACATTTTTGTTTCTAGGTCTCAAAACAAGATCCCAAGTGTGATTTTTCTCAATCTGCATCAACTCTTCCTCCATTGCTTTAGTCCAGCTTTCATCATTGCATGCCTCACTTGCTATTTTTGGTTCAATCTTTGAGATCAGACAATACTTTTATGAGTCTTCAGAAAAATTTCTTCTTGTTTGAACTCCTTTGCTTTTATCACCTATGATCTGATCTTCAAAATGATTTAGTCTTACATACTTGGGAGTTTTGGGAATTTCTTGCACTTCTATTTCTTGGACATGTTCATTCAAACTTATCTCTTCTTCCTATATCTCAGGATTCTTCAGATTAGTTTGGGTCTGAATTTCAAAGAGGGCTCGGACTTCTTGAACCAAAACATCATTCTGATCCTTTTCTTCATATTCATAAAACCTTAAGGGTTTTTCAATACATTCATCAACCTTCACATTTGTACTTTCTATAATCTTTCTCAATCTCTTGTTATAACACCAGTATGCTTTTCTTTGAGTAGAATAACCCAAGAATATTCCTTCATCACTTCTAGCATCAAATTTGCCAAGGTCTTCATCTCTTTTAATGTAACATTTTCTACCAAAGACTATAAAATACTTCATAGTAGGAGTAATACCAAACCAGAGTTCATAGGGAGTCTTACCAGTATTGCTTCTAATTTGTACTCGATTAAGAGTATAGATAGCAATACTTACATCTTCTCTCCAATAGATCTGAGGGACATTTGCTTCCATCATCATGGTTCTAGATGTTTCTTGATTGGTCTGGTTCTTTCTCTCCACTACTCCAATCTGCTGTGGAGTCCTTGGAGCAGATAACTGTCTTTTTATCCCATGTTTCTCATAGAATTCTATGAACTGTCTAGATGTGAATTCTCCACCTCTATCAGACCTGAGACATTTTATGTTTAATCTAGTTTCATTCTCCACCATAGCCTTGAATATTTTAAATTTCTCAAGAGCCTCAGATTTTTCTTTTGGAAAAGTCACCCACATCATCCGGGAGTGGTGATCAATTAATAACATGAAGTATCTATCACCTTGCAAACTCCTGATTCTTGCCAATCCACATAGATCAGTATGTACTAAGTCCAACAATCTAGTAGAAGATTGTTCCTTACTTTTGAATGTGACTCTGCTTTGCTTACCCAACTGACATTCTTTACACAAACTATTAGTAGGTTTCACCAATCTTGGAAGATCTCTTACAGCCTAAGTGTTGCTTATCTTGATGATATTATCAAAATTCACATGACACATTCTCCTATGCCACAACCAACTCTGATCAATTTGGACAAATAAACAACTTTTTCCAGTACCAACCAAGTGGAAGATGTTACCTTTTGTTTGAGTGCCGGACGCAATCTTAGTTCCAGAACTTTCAAAGATCTTAGATTTTCCATTTTTGAATTGGAGATCATAGCCTTTGTCCACCAACAATCCAACACTAAGAAGATTGCGCTTCAGACCTTTAACATACAATACATCACTGGTTTTGTTATTTCCATCAAAAGAAATAGTTCCTCTACCTCTGATTCTGCCAGTAGAATTATCACCAAATTTTTACAACTCCTCCTTCATATCTTTCCAAATCTATGAACTTATTTTTGTCACCTATCATATGGTGGGAGCATCCACTGTCAATGACCCAATCATCCTTTTCTTCAACTTGGGCAGCCAAAGCTCTTTCTATCATTTGATGATTGATAGATTCAAAGGGCATTGGATCTTCTTCCTTGATGGAAATAAACACCTAGTCACTTTTAGATTTATTTCTTGTCTCTGATTCATCATCTGTTACTCCTTCATCATCATCATCTTCTTGAACATAGTAACATTTCTTTTGAAATCTTGATCTATTTGGATTTGCCCTTGAAAATCTTTATGGACACCTTGAGGAAAAATGACCAATCTTGTTGTAGTTAAAACATTTGAAGGGCAATTTTCCTTCATACTTACCAGATCCTCTTGGTAGTCTTTTTGCAATAAAGGCTTCAAGTTGAACAACTTCTGCTTTATCTTCTTCCAGATCTTTTCTTGCTTTCTCATACCATGATAGTTTCTTTGAGGAGTTCTTTCCTGGATCAAAATTTTGTTTTCGTTTTACAAAGGCACTAGCTTTGAATGCAGACTCAGTCTTGGGGGGGCATCTCCAGACTTAGCCAATTCAAATACCACTAATTTTCCAACCAATTGATCTCTTGTGATGTTTGAAAAAGATCTAAATTTTTTAATAGCAACAACCTTGTATTTGTAAGGAAGAGGTAGAGATCTGAGAACTTTGGCAACAATCTCATCTTCATCCAAGATTCCACCAGCACACCTAATGCCACATACAAGCTCATTTACTTTTGGCATAAATGTAGTGATATTCTCATCTTCATTCATCTTCAGTTTTTTGAATTTTCCTTTCAGACTTTGTAGCTTGGCACATTTAACATATTTGTCTCCTTCATACAGAAGTTGCATTTTTTCCCAAATCCCATATGTAGTTTTTAGATCTATAACATTTGTCAACTCTGAATTAGATAAGGCACTTAATAAATCTTCTTTAGGCTGAAGATTGTCTTTAGTATCTTTGATTTCATCTACAGTTGTCGAACCATTCTTTGGAGGAACATACTTCTTTGAAGTCATGATCCAATATTGCATTCCCATACATTGCAAGTGACATTTGATGTGACTTTTCCAAAGAGTGTAATTGTTCCATCAAACCTCAGACTGTCCTTCTTGTAGGAAGACATCCTAGATCTCCTCAAGTGGTTAAGATCTTTTAGAGGAACTTGGTTTTGATACCAATTGTTAATTTCAAGATAGACAACTAAGAGGGGGGGTAAATCAGTTGTCCCAAAACTTTACTTTTATTAACCACTTAAATCATTCTTGTAATTCAGTAGCATAATAATAAATCAATCTTGAAACACAATGCAACAAATCAAGAGAAGAAACATATATGACACCAAGATTTTAACATGGAAAACCTGATTAAGGGAAAAACCACAGGGTGACTAACCCAAGATTGTATTCTCTATTAGATTAATAAGAAGAACATAATGGCACATGCCAATTAGGGCTCATAGTCTAAGCACACTTCTCACAAGCGGCCCACTACCTATAGGAGACACACTGTCTACAGAATAATAAATATTACATACCTGAACCAAAGATTAGCATCTTCACCATGTTTGAGTCGATTCCATTTAAGCTCAATACTTCTACTCTACCTTTCACTTTTCTCTTTTCTACCACACTCTCATCTTCTCCCTAATGCTTTTGAAATGACTTCACAACTCTTATTTATACAAGACATCGACTTTGGGATAATTGTCAAAGTCAACATACTTTACAGAGCAAATACACAAATACAACTTGATTTATTACACAAGACTTCATGCAAATCACCACACTGTTGGCCACTTAGATCTGGGACTTAAATCTTCTTTGAGGAACACACCATGCTTCATAGAACATCTTCAAGATCATCTGCAAGATGTGTAAATCATTCGGTCGGCCAAGTTTAGGAAGAACATCATCATCTGGAAGTAATTCTTCAATTATAAGCTCAATCTTCAATGCGGGCCACCAACACTAACTGGACACAATCTAGAGACCTCCACAAGGTTGCCTAAAACACCAAGAATATCCACACCACTTTTGATTATTGAAATCATTCTCTTCTTCATCTAGAACCTCAAGAACATAGTATGTCATCATTGTCATATTGGAATAGATGCTTGCGGACCTCCAGACCATGAACCAATTGAGTTGTCAATTCACATTGACTTCCTAAAGACTCCATCAAATCCACAGAACAAGATATTGCATTTTTGGATCTCATGGGACCTATTTGTGTCACTCTATCACCTTTGAACATCTGCCAAAACTAGGTTTACTCATATGGCCATAACTTCTTCAAATCTTCATGCGGACCTCTCAAATCTTTACTAGATCAACTTTAGACACATATCTACAAACCCTTTGATGTGCATCCTCTGATCTTCATTTTAGCTAGGATCTTCACTTCATAGAGCTTCACTGTCTTCACTATTCTTCTCTATTTCTGATAGGACTAATTTTCTCAATATCCTCAGCACACAACTCATCCAATCCTTGACATCAATGCAACAGGAGTATGTTGACATCAATGATAATACAGGTTAGGCCCATACTTGCAACATCTTATAGCTTCAATCCTTGCCACTGGTGCAAATGTTTCCTCAAAATCTATTCCTTCAACTTGAGAATATCCTTTGCATACCAACCTTGCTTTGTTTCTTACCACTTCACCATTCTCATTCATCTTGTTTCTAAAAACCCACTTGGTCCCAATTACATTTTTATCTGCTGGTCTGGGAACAAGATCCTAGTTCTAATTCTTCTCTATCTCCATCAATTCTTCTTTCATAGGCAATACCCAATTCTCATGATTACAAGCTTCATTCATAGTCTTAGGTTCAATCTTGGAAATCAAACAAAAATTTACTCATTCTTCTGCAGCTCTTCTTCTGGTTAGGATTCCTTTACTCTTATCTCTTATGATTTGATCTTTAGAATGATTAAGTTTTACATACCTAGGTGTCTTGGTAGCACTTTCCAGAGCTTGTTCCTCTTCATCTGAGCTATCTTCATGTTGCACCACTTCTGAAACATCTAGTTTATCTATTTCATATCCTCTTAATTCTAGAGACTTCTCTTTGCTTTCATCAACCTTGACATTTGCACTTTTAATTATCTTATTCAGCCTCTTATTATAGCACCAGTAGGCCTTGTTCTTGGTAGAATAACCAAGGAAGATTCCTTCATCACACCTAGCATCAAAGTTGCCTAGATCTTCTTCTCTTTTGATATAACATTTGCGACCAAAAACTTTGAGATATTACCTTTGGTATTCTTACCAGTTGTAATGACTATTTTGGAGCTTTCCCCGATCTTGCATCCATTATCCTTGAATCTTAAATCATAACCTTTATCACACATCTGACCCACACTCAAAAATTATGCTTTAATCCTTTCACATACAAGACATCTTCAGTATTATGCTTGCCATCAAAAGAAATAGATCCCTTTCCACAAATCTTACTAGTTGTATCATCTCCAAACCTTACCAGTTCACCATCATATCTTTCCAAACTCACAAACTTACTTTTGTCACCAGTCATGTGGTGAGAGCAGCCACTCTCAATAACCCATTCATCTTTGTCTTCAACAACCTGAGCAGCCAAAGCACTTTCCACTAGTTTTTGTTCCTTCACACAACTAGCAAGATTAGTAGACACAGGTTATTCCTTAATAGCAATAAACAAGCATTCAACACCAGAAGTACTAGAATTGTTTGGTTCACCATTATCTGATACTCCTTCATCATCATCAAAATCTTCAACATAATAACATTTATTTTGGATCCTAGGCCTATTTTCATATCTTTTTCTATTTCTTTCAATTCTTTCAAGACATCTAGAAGAAAAGTGGCCTACTTTACCACAGGAAAAACATTTAAAAGCTAATTTACCTTTGAACTTATCAAATCATCTTTGCAGTCTATCCAAAAAGTTGGCTTCAATTTCATCAAACTCATCATTAGATTCTACCTTGTACTTTTTTGATCAGGAGGTTTTCCTAGAAGTGCTAGCTTTGAAGGCAGTCTTGACTTTTGGTAGGGCATCACCAAACTCTCTCATCTCAAAGGTAGTAAGCTTACCAAGTAACTGGTCTCTATCAATAGATTTTATTTGCATAAATTCTTCAATTACAACAACCTTGTGACTGTAGGACTTTGGTAGTGATCTAAGAATTTTCATCACAACTTCCTTATCACCGAGAGTTCCCACCATACCTTTTATTCTAGTGGAAAGTTCATCAACTCTTTGTATAAAGGCTGTTATGTTTTTATCTTCAAACTTTCATATTTCACTTTCAAACTTTGTAGCTTGACCTCCTTCATAGAATCATCTCCCTCATACAACTTTTTCATCTCTTCCCCTACCTCATTTGCAATTTCAAGATCCACAACTTTTGTCAGTACTGAGTCATTCAATGAACTTAACAAAGCATCTTTTACTTTAACATCCACTTCATATTCTTTGATTTTGTCTTCAATTGTCAAACCATTTTGAGGCAAGGTGTATTTTGTTTACGTAGCTTTCCATACTTTGTAACCAAGACAAAGAAGATGACTTTTCATTTGTGCCTTCCAAAGAGCATAATTCATCCCATCAAAATGCGACACTTCCTTCTTATAAGACATTTTGGATCTTCCTTAATTTGTTAGACTTTCTTCAAAGGAACCTCACTCTGATACCAATTGTTGAGATGCGTTGGACAACTAAGAGGGGGGCTAAATCAGTTGTCCCAAAAACTCAATCACTTCTACACTTAAACATTAATCACTTGTCCACAGTTATTATGATTAAACAATGAATGCATGAAATCAGAAACTTAAACACATACACAACATTATACACAAGAGACACCAAATTTTTACATGGAAAACCCCAAGGTGGGGAAAAACCACAGAGAGGATTAGCTCTCAAAATATATTGAAATCTTTCAAAGATGATGTTCAGGCTTGATCACTCCATGGGCCTAGAACATGTTGGCTCACTGCCATGAAGTACAGCTAGGTCTAGCAGGCTCACTACCACAACCCTAAACCTAGAGAGATTACAATAAGGGTTGTTAAACCCTAAGGGTTATTAAACCCTAAGGGCTGTTAAACCCTAAGGGCTGTTAAACCCTATTTGTGGCTCACTACCACGCTCACTACCAAGATCAACATATTCTTCATGTCTGAGATTAATACATTGAAGTATAATGGTTCCTCTGCTCTACTCTTCTCTACCTTTCCACTTCTTTCCTTATCTTGCCATCTTCGCACAAGGTCACCTTTTCCACAACTCAATCACAAGTATTTATACACTTCATCAACCTTGGAATGTTCATCAAGGTTGGCATCACAATCATCAACCATTGGAACAATCTCCAAGGTCGGCATTACAAACATACATAAAATAGGTCTGTACCTAATACAAAGTTATGCTAAGGAATTGAAGTATAGATGTATGTGAATTACACCATGCCTTAGCTGGGACCCAATCATGATCTTCCATGCCACAAAACACTTCAATAATCTTCAAGGGATCTCCCCAATCACTGAAATTAACCAAGTCGGCTAAGACTGGTTACACGCTACATTATCTGGGAATAATCTTCAAACACGATCTAAATTCCTTAACACAGACCAATGTAAAGGTAGGAACATGATCAGGAGGTATCCAAAAGCACATTGAAATCATTAGGAGAAACCATACAAACTCAAACCACTTTTTTCATGAGATTCTTCACACTGGAGCAGATGAACTTCACTATCTTCAATCATCATAAAAGAAAGATAGATTGCGGACCACCAAAACATGAACCATTACAATTGTAGGAACTTATCATCATCTCAGACTTCCCTCTAGAACTATAGAGAAAAACACTTTAATGTGGAGGAATGCAGAGAAAAATACTCTCTCAAGCACTAGTGAATAATCAGAAAAAGCAGGTTTTACTCTGGTGAATGTAACTCACTCAAATCTTCATACTAGAGACTCAAACTTAGGATTTAGCATCTTCAACCATGCTTCTAAATAACTTCCAACCACAGACCAAGATCTTTAGTTAGCAAGAAATGTGGAGTAATCTTTTGGAATGTTCTTCAGTGTGCAACTCACTGTCTTCACTGTGATTCACTATTTACTATCTGATTATTTTGGAGAGACTAATTTTCTCAATATCCTTAATGTTTAAGGCTTCTAAAAAAGTAACAAAATAGGATATAGTTGACACCAATGACAACAAAGATATGTTGACATCAATGACAACACGGATTAGGCACATACTTGCAACAGGTAGGGGCTATGTTCCTTTGTTCCAAGGATATAATATTGATTGACAAGTGGATAGATTAAATTAAGCAATGTCTAGGGCAAATTAGGTAACTAAGAAAAAGTACATATGATTGTTAAAGTTTACAGAAAATAAGTGCATAATAGAAAAAAGCATATCTGATAGAACTTGGCAACAGAAGTAGGAGTAGAGTAGGCAGGACACTAGCACTGGGCACTAGTGTCTTTACAGTTCTTCATAGAAAATAAGTGCATGATAGAAATAAGTAGATCTGATGAAGACTAGCACTAGAAACAGGAGCAGAATGGGCATGACACTAGCTCTAGGTGCTAGTGTCTTTAGGGTTTCGTAAAAAACTTCTGTTGATGATCTCTGTCATAGATCCTTCAATCCTCCTATCACTCCTCAATGTTAGAACTCTTATGTTGTGATCTACACACACAAAAGAGGAGAAATAGTTGTGTTTTATAGGGGCTTACCTCAGTCAACCCCCATGTGGGTGTTTCCACCTCCACAATAGCAATGATGATGATGATAGATAGTGTGTATTCATGATCAACAAAGGAAAATCAAATGATAAAGATTGCAGTAAACAAATATAATAAAATAGAATTACCATGAGCATGAAACACTTGTTTGATTGATGTCGCAACATGGATCACCTACAAGTATTTGTTGGAGAAGGAAGAAGCTTCCTCAAAGACCTACAAGGGTTAGTGCATACAAAAATAGTCTTTACAAGTAGAGTCCTTGTAGCGAGATGGAGAGAGAGAGCTTGTTAGGGAGAATATTCATGTGACAAATGAGGGAGAGAGGGTTATTTATATATGAATCCCAAGTACTTTTTGAGGGCCCAATTGAGTTGAGACTGACAAGGTAACAAGGCTGACATTCAAATCTTTTGGACCCAAATTGATAAGATATTAGTGACCATTACTAGTTTCTTGGTGGAATTTTCTCTTGACGTACGAGTTGTCAAGGGACTTCACTTAGTTTCATAGAAAACTAGTGAAATATGCACATTGCAAGTATAGATAAACACACAAGCTCAATCGAGTGCTGAACCTAGTGTGAAATTGTAAGAGGTGACAATTTTTGACACTACAAATAGTGATAGGTTTAACTTGAATAAGTACATGTGGTACCATAGTCATGGGTGCCATGATGGTATGTGGAGGATGTCAGATTGACCAAAGACTATAGGATATGGTGGACACTATTATGGGACTTTTTCCCCAAAATGGAAAAGAAGGCTATTTTATGAATAAGACTTTGAAATTATTAGAGGATAAATTTTATTTACCCTTTATAATTAAAAGGGAGATGGAAAAATAAAGGATATTATGATCCTTTGGTTAAAAAGAGATAAATAAATAATAATTATGAAAACCCCTTTTAAAAGGGTGGAATTTTTAAGTTTATTAACTAATTGTTAATAACAACCTTTGTGAAAGGGTGTGATGGTTTAGAAATCACCCTTAAAAGGTTATATAAGGCATTTGTGTGAGACTTGGAATGGGCATGGAGAGATCACTCAAAGAAATAAAAAGATGGAGAACACTCAAGGAAGATAAGGAAAGAAAGGTAAAAAATCACAAAGGAGAAGGATTATAGATTTGACAGGTAGTGAGCATTGGAGAAGGGGCACACAATGTGTGTCCAACTCAAGGTACAATGTACACCAAGGCCAAGGCTTGTGTGTGCACTTGTGTTGAGCATGTTTTGTTTAACATGGCTCTGGAGCACTTGTGTGTGTGTGCTGCAAAGCATGGTGAGTTCTACATAAAAACTTATGGGTTCTGAACAAGAATTGAATTCCTTCTGGAAATGTTCACTTGCTGAAAGGGGGTTGAGTCTATAATCTATTCTCTAGAGTGAAATTTGGAAGAACTTTCAAGATCCAAAACATACGTATCTATTCCTTTTTATGATGTAAATTAATGAAGTATTGAATTTATATAAAAGATATTGTTGGGCTTTGATGTTAATAAGATTATGTGTTTATGTTATCTAATTTGTTTTTTTAATGATTACTTAAGAGTTCTTATTAAATTATCATCTATTTTAATCTACATTTGTTATTACATCTCTTTTAATGTCATTGAATATATTATTCTATCTTAACTCTAAATATTAACTATAATAAAATCCACTACAAGTAGTTAATTAATTATGGGAAAAAGTAGTGTCACAGACACAAAGGATGCTTATCAGAATGACAAGGCCTACCCTATCATAGGATTAGGAAATTATTTATAGAGATTATAGACTAGCATAGAGGAAATGAGTAGCAATAGCGAGGTGGGAGTAGGGAAAAAAAAAGAAAGCACTACATTAGGTGCAAGGAGGTAGGGTGTTTCTTGGATGGGCTGTGTAGTAGGGACAAGAATAGGGGTAACTATAAGTACTCAAATTGTGTCAGGCCTACATGGCATTCTAGTGATGATGAAGAGGTCCTAATCATAGCCACATATGTGTGAATTACACTCCTCTCAATAGTTTCACTCTTGGTAACATTTCCCTTGTGTTTTTACCCTCCTTGAGCATCTTTTTCAACCCCTAAATTGATTTTATCTCTTTGGTTTTCTACCTAGTCATGTAGCATCATAAATTGTGCTTGCACACAATCTCATGCTCTACTTGGTACTCTCATTATTGTTCCCTTTCCTAACCTTGATTTTCATCTATGTTAATGCCTTTTAACCTCTGTGTTAGCCTCTTTCTGCTTGCCTAAACCTAAATCTACAAAAGTACCTTAATCCTAGCAATGTCCTTGTGTCTAGTATTTCTTTTGAGGATAAGCAGCTTAATACACTCATGATGATGATGCCAGGGATATGGGACAAACACCATTTGATGATTCAATAAGTATCACTTATCAGTGATCGGAGACTATAAAATGTATTTTCTAACCATAAAAGGACAAAAAATTTATGCATATTGTTTGATCTGCAAAAGTAGAAAAGAGGATAATTTAACTAACATGACATAAAGGAAGAATACCTAGAGCCCCCTCAACCTATGTACATATAGATCTATTTATTTACTATAACAATAAAGATTGTTGGCATTTTTATCAATGCAAGTTGATGCAGTCCATGCAATTCTAGTTGCTGCAGTCGGTCTTTGTCAACGCAACACTTTGAGGCTAGATCCTCAAGAGTCAAAGTCTCTCTAGTTCCGTCTTCTTGATACATAAGTTGGTTCACTATATAGTCATTAGCTTGAGATTGAATTTAAAATTAGCATTTCCATACTTGTTTTCTCCTTTCACTTTTACAATTCAGATCTATAATTTTCTGTGTCTTGAATGGTTCTCCATTTAATCAACTTTTTGTGAATTTTCTTTGGTAAATATTTATAATCTTGAAATGTCTTGTGATGACGGATGAAAGGCTTTAAATGTATCTGTGGTTAGGACCTTATTATTTACAAAGAAATATGCTTCTTTGATTTTGCCTCATTTTTCTATTTGGACTTTGTAACTTGTATGCAGGTTTAGTGAACCTTCATGAGATTTGTACTACCAAGAAAAGTATTTTAGGGATGAAAAAGAAAATTACAAAAAAAACTCATAAAGAGGGGCTTAGTTTGAAACTCACTGAGATGGGAGGTCATAAAAGTGGGTGATTTTGTGTACCACTTGCAAAGGGTATTTGCAAATTTCATAGGTGAAATTATTGAAGGTATGATGGGTTATGTGCCCTTTCCAGTTATCATGAGAAAGCTCCTATCTGATAATGGAATCCAAGAGTTTGGGGACTTCAAGGCGACCATTTTGGGACTGCTAGGAACATACGGATATGAACAAACAATTCTAGTATTGATCTAAAATTGTTTCCTCAAAAAAATTCCTTATGTCAATGTTGCACTACTTTGTAATGGTCTAACCAATAGGTAGAATGAAAGAGTAGCAGTTTGGCTTGTCCTTATTAATAATGTTAATGGTAGAAGAAAAGACATGTTATCAGTTGGTTACAAGTTATAAGACTTTTATGAGTTGCATATGATGGATAGGTGGTTACAATACACACATATTTCTCTTCTTTAAATAGTTAGAATGGGGTTGAAGAAGATTAAATTTTAGAAAGACATTGTTAACTATGAAGTAATGCTTGTATCAAAGTGACAAACTTTTGAAAATGAAATCTGGTATTGCTACATTCATAATAGCAAGAAAAAATAGGAATATAGTGCATTCAACAACAATACAGAAATGCTAAGGTTTAAAAAAACATACGAAAAAGATAGGGTTTCACTAATACTACATTGAGAAATGCTAGGGTTTCAACAATAATAGAAAAAACAATAACCAAGCTTAAAAAATGCAATTCATATTGTTTCATACCTGGGTTGAATGTATTTGTAGGATGGGGGTGTCGGTCGAGCACTATCCAAACGCTTTCTTTTCAGCTAAAAACGCAAAATACAATACCTCTACAAATTTTTTTTTTCTTTTATTTTTAAAGGACTTGGTCGAAACCCACTTGGTCGAGTGGGTTTCCACCAAGACTATATGCACCACATCGGTGCCATGTCAGTGCCAAAAGGTGCCACATAGATTCAGCCGAATACCACTCGGTCGACTCCCACTTGGCTGAGTGGGAGTTAACCAAAATTAGCCACTTAGTCTAAAGTGTGATACATGTTTGTACTCTTACCCATCACAGCATTTGCAAGAGGACTCAACTATAGGTTTTGTGTCACTTGGAATGATAAGGAAATTTCAAATTTGCTGATTAATTTGCTAAACCCTAATTTGATTAGGTCTAAAACCCTAATTATGCAAAATTGTAAACAAATAGATGAAATACGACAAATGATCACACAAGAAGGCACTAAATACAAATTAGATACATACCAAATTTTAGATTCTGGAAAGCAAAAAAATTGGGGACAAAAGAGCAAGAACCCTTGTCCAATGTGCTACTTTTTCTAAGGGCTTTAGATCAAAATATGCTTCAGTCTGTAACCTGCTCAGAGATTCCTGACACTACCAAATTGGAGGACAAAAGAGTAGGCACTTGTGTCTAATTAGGGATGTTTTCTACCATTTTCATTAGATCTAAATTCTTTATGCTTTGCTCTAATCTCCTATAGCTCCTCTCTATAATATTCAATAGTTGTACCCTGTAATCACAAGAGAGGGGTTAGGGGTTGTGGTGTTTAGGAGCTTGCCTCGATCAACCCTTAGAATGGCATTCAAGCCTTCCAATACCATTGTGAAAGAAAGTGTGTGTCCTTGGTGGATAGAGGTGAAAGAAAATGATATGATAAATTGATTGAAACATAAAATAGATGTCACCTTAGAGGTGAAGCTCTCATGGGGAGATGAAGATCTTTCATGCCACGAGGAGATGGATTGTTGAAGACAAATCTATGATAAACAAGTACAAACACAACACAATACTACTCTGCAACATGATGAAAGCCTTTAATATCCTTAGCATAAGATCACAATTTTGCATTCTCTGTCTTGTTTTAAAATGAATTCCTAAACATGTTTATATATGCATTCCCACTAAACATTCATAATTAAAATTCAATAGGCTGACAAAGGGAGAACTTTTAACGGTAACTTTGCTGACATTTAAAATTTGGGTCTCGATAAAATAGGTCTGGACTAGGGCATGTGCGCCCAAGTCTAGGGTCCTATTTTAGGACTTGTTTAAGAATAAGAGTGGCCTCTAAGTCCCATTTGACATGAGTTTTGGGGGATTTTGTTTTGGGAATCATTTTTAACATGCATGATTAAATCTAAAAGATGCAGGAGCTAAACATAGATGGTAAAAGTCCTAAGGGACTATAACATCAGAAAATGTCCCCTTGGGGACTTTTCCCTCATAAGGTTTAGCTCCTGGGTCTTTTGCATGCATTTAGGACATCTTAGTTCATAATTTGGCATCTCGATGGAATGAGACCTAGGAAACATGACAAATGGGACCTAGGAGGACCCCTTGAGTTGTACCCTACCCAAAATAGGGGGGAGGACTTGGGCACCCGCACCCTAGTCCTGCCCTATTCTGGGGCAGCCACAATTTCTAGGTGTTAGTTTATTACCATTATTTGGGTCCTTTGCCAACATGGTAAGTTTGAATTACAAAAATCTTGGCGGAAGTGTTTGTAGTTGCATATAAAAACATGTTTAGGCATTCATTTGTAAACTAAATTTCAATTAGATGATTACTAGCAAGCTATTGTGTTCTCAAGGTGATTCAAGGCTTTCATTGTGTTGCAAGAGCAAACTTGTGTGGTTTGTGTGTTTGTATTTGCAGATTTGAGCATCCATTTCATCATGGAATGAAGAGCATCTTCCTCCCATGATATATTCACTATAAGGTGACATTATATTGTGTTTTCATCATCAATTCCTTTGGTTTTTGCCTCTACCTCACAAGGGCACACAATCTTTATCTTACAATAGTGTTCAGAGATTTAAGTGTCCTCTGAGGCTTGACTGAGGCAAGCCTCTAAACACCACAACCCCCTCCCAAAGTCTTGTGATTGCAGGTTATAGGTGTCATATTCAAGAAAAATGAATTTGCAGGAAGGATTGGCAGACATCAAGGATTCAGGATCCGAAGAGAAGCAGGACATCGAAGCATTTCTAGGACTTGGGCACTCGCTCTAGTGTCCTTCAAAGTTGAATTGCCAAAAATAGGAGTTACAATGTTGATCATTGTTGGAAGGAGGTCAGGATTCCACAAAGAAACTAGTACCTTGGACTTGGGCACCTACTCCAGTGTCCTTGACTATTCCACCTCGGAACCCTAAAAATAGGTATTCTATGATTTGATATTTTACTTTTGTCTGTAAGAGCTTTTTCTATTATTCATCAGTTTATTGTTGTATTTGCATAATTAGGGTTTAATGGTCAATTAAGCATAAGAGAAGGAAAATTGATAATTAAATTCCCTGATCTAAGTTTCCCTACATCTCAAAATGATCTAGGTTATGATAGTGAATTGCCACTCAACCCTAGATCCTTGAATGTAAAGTGGAAACGAGGATTTAAACATCAAAACACTAAAACATTAACAAATCCAATTTTCCACTAAACATTTTGGTGAACCCATGTTTTTGGACTTAAATTGCAACTTGCTAAGTGTGTATCTTTAGATTTGGATTGGTTTCATTCATTCATATAGTCATTCATTTTATTGCATTGAGAAAAATTCAAAAAAATTGCATTGTTTGGCTTACTAAATTGCATCAATTCTTTATAAATTTTCCTAATTCATGATTTTTGCATCATATCTGATATAATCTATAGAAAAATACAAAAATTTAAAAAATTGCTTTGCATTTTCATCATTAATTTGCTAGGCTTTTGTAGAAATTTTGACAATTTTCATTAAACCTAGTAATTCCAAAATCTAGGGTTAGTAGGAAAAATCTTCTTTCAAATTTTTCTACTAATTTTAGAGGCTCATTCAAATTTGAATTTGTCTGTAGTCTTGCATTTTAGTGTAAATTTTTATTTAGATTTAAAATATTTGCAATTTTGCATAGAAAATTTTAACAAAAACTAGCAATTTTCAAGCATTTTCCATAGATTTGCATTGGTATTTTGCATATTAGAGCTTGAAAATCATTTTCAGATCTCAAAGTAATTCATTTCCATTATAAATAAGACTTCAAAACATTCACATAGCATTTTGTCTGAAGATCTCAAACCTAGGGCTTCAAAAACAATGATTTTCACTAAATTTGGCCTTATTGACTCTATAAACTTGCACCATCAACATGTTGTGAAAAGTATTTTTACATTAATTGGTCATTATTAGGGTAATCAGTTTCTTTCCCTCATAAAAATCTTCACAACACCCTTTTAATGGGCTCTTGTATTAAAATTTTGGTGAAAAACTACACATTTTGGCTATTTTTGCCCTAGGGTTTGACCTAGTTTGCACTCCAAGCATGTTGTGAAAAATTTTATGGATTGAGGTGACTGATATCATTGATATTATTTTTTTTAACTCTTAATATTCATTACAACACCTCCTTTTCTAGATCTTGGAATTGAAAAACTGTGAAAAAATTGCACATTTTGCTATATTTTCACTAGGGTTTTACCTTAAGTGGCACTAAAAAATGTTGTGTTGGGTATTTTGGAACCAAGTGGCTGTTATTATTGATATTATTTTCTGTCCATCACCATTTTCATCACAACACCCTTTTTTTTTCTCTTTTGCATTAAGTTTTGGTGAAAAAAGTGCCTATTTTGACATATTTTCACTATAGTTAACTTGGCATTATCTCGGATTTGCATCAAGGTTGTGTTGACAGTGATCATATTGATGGTTTGGACTTATATCAGACATATAATTTTCTTCCCTTGATCAAAATCCTTACAACATTCTTTGTTTCATTCATTTGTATTGAAAAGAGTACAAGAAACCAAGCATTTTGGCTGGCAATCATATCCTTCTTCTAGGATTTGTTCTCTTAGTTTGTGCGTTGTGTGTTGTATACTTTTGCATAATATTTATGACATATTGTACTAAAAACAATATCCCTTTGAGAAGAAGTAAAATGTTAATAGGATCTAGTGCTCTTGAAAATGACATTCCTACCTCTAATAATCCTTTGAGCACCTTCTTTACAAAGGGAGAAACTCAAATTGTGTAAGATGTTATACATCCTCCAACCACAATGGAAGAACAAAATTTTCATGATGTTTATAATACTATTGAGGAAACATGATATGTATCTGATGAGCAAATAGAAAAATTGGATAAAGAGTTAGCTGAATTTTAATTATTTATGGAAAATGAGAGAATAGCTGAAGAAGTTGTCCCTTCAATTCATAATATAAGAGAATTGATAAAAGAGGGACAAGATGGTGTAAATAGAATTTGTGGTCTAGCACATATTGTACAAACCAATATCATGCCAGTGACCGAATGTGCACAAGCAATAAATAACACTTTATCACCATCTCATACTCAAGTATCTATACCTATACCAACTACGGGAATATCAACTTTTACATCAACAATCTTAACAAGTGATGCAAATGATTGTAGTAATGCTACCATTGGTATTGGAGTATCTAGTGGCACTAATTAAAAAGCTATGGGATTTGATTATCAAAATTTGGTTCCTAAAGGGACCTCTATGCATAATTGTTCTCAACCACCTATCTATTCCACTCATTTCCAACCACCTATTACATATTCACAACCATCTTCCACCTATCACTATGTCCAACCACCATTGGCATATTCCCAGCCTCCCCTTGTCGTATCTCAAGCTTATTCACCTCCTCACTTTGGTTCTAATTCCTCATAACAAATCGCATCTCCCAATGATGCCATCCTAAACCAACTTTTACAAGGCATGACTACTTTACAAAAAAAGGTAACAAACTTGACAAATTCGTAGCAGCCTAGTCTACCATCATATCATGCTCGTAATCCCCTGTCCTATGCAATCTTGAGAACTCCTATGCTTGAGAGGATTGAAACTCACCGCTTTGAAAAATATGGTGGAAATGGTGATCCTAATATCCATGTGGTAGCATTTACAGCTATGTGTAGTGATTTTTATTTTGAAGAGGATTTGTTAGCAAAACTTTTCCCATGATCTCTCAAAGATACTGCTTTAGAATGATTTTTCTCTATGCCTCCAAATTCAATACAGTCCTTTTTGCAGTTGATTGATTAATTTTTACAACATTTTCAAGCAAATATCAGACCCCAAGTCACCCTTATTGACTTGGTTCAATGCAAACAAGGTCCCAAAGAAAAGATGACTAAATTCATTAGTCAATATCAAGGACTTTATGCATAAATTTAGTATCAAATGAAAGATGAATATGTTTAGAAGATATTTATTACAAATCTGCAACCTAAGATTTGTGATAAGATTCTCTTGATGAAATATAACTCCTTTCAACATTTATGTACCGCCCTTCATGATTATCAACTTTCATCTAGTCAGTATGAAAACCAAAACTCATTCGCTCAAGTTGGTCAATCCATGGGTGGATCATCATAAAACAATTTTAAGAGAAACAATAATAGGAGTTTCATCAAGATCAATGGACCAAATATGATTATGTCTACTATAAATAATCCAAAGAAACCATCATATCAACCAAGAAAGTTTACTCCAATATCTAAGTCCTACCATTCTATCATGAACCAAGTTGTGAGTAACAACATTCTGAAACTTCCCCCTGATCAAGCCTGTTGATCCTAGTAAACAAGGACCTTACTTTGATGTTAACTCCTTTTGTCATTATCATCAAACACAAGGACATGACACTAAATGATGTATGCATCTTAAACATGAGATACAAGACCTTATTGATTCACATGTCATCTAGGTATTAGGTGTGAATGATAATGGAAATAAGTCGGTTGCTCCGCCGAATCAGAATTTACAAATCTTCACTAATCCTTTCCCTAAACATACTGAAAACAATACGGTGGAATATGGTTTAATGGAAGTAGACACGGATGATTACTTGGACTATGATAGTATCATGGGAATGATTAAAGTGGATAAGACAAAAATGGATAATCCACCTCGTCCATGAAGAAATAGAATTTATACTAAAGTTCCTCGTCCGTTATCCTTATATGGATTGGGAGATAATCAAAATACATCAGAAAAGTAAGAATAAAAACTAACATAGATGAGTAAGATGGTACAAAATGATTCCTATTACTATTCTAGAAAGATTCAACAAAAAAACTCGCTAAAAATCAGAAAAGAGCAAGACGACAATCAATAGTCAGAAACAATAGTGGTTCTCCCCCTCATAAGCAACAAACAGTCTCATTTAAACAAGGATTTAAGGAACAAGCATCATATGATAACAAATAAGACTTTCATAAGAACCACTCAAATTTTGCATTAAATATGATCAAGTACCTCTCCAAGAGGTTTGCAAGCTCCAAGATATAATAGGAAGACCCTACAAGGTAAGTATCTCTAACCCTTTATCTCTCTCATGATGTGCCTCCCCTGTGATGTCTTATGTGTTGTTTAGGCCTCCTGCGATGACCCCTGATTCTCCCGTAAGGTCCAGGATACCAGGAGAGTGCCTTTGTTGTGACCTTCTTCTATATTGCCTCTCTCTCTAATTTTATTATTGTGTGTTGTGTCTTACGGACATAACATTTTGGTTGGTGACTTGGGGGCACCCTCCTATGTGATTATCCCTAAGACACTTTTTTCTCCTCTCTTATTTATTGTTTCCCTTCCTCTAGTGTTTCTATCTAGTGGCAGATAATGAAAAACATTTATATTGATGTGAACCTAGTGTCCCTTTCGAGAGCAATCAAAAATTAGACTTAGTTCCTAATATGATGATGGGGTTGTATATCTTATCCAACGCCTGGCTAGTGGAAGCACTCATTCTTTCCGCATAGTGAATTTAATGATGTTTTTATCGCATTTACAAACATTAACAATACTACTGCTCTATGCAGCTTTGTTTGTCTTTGAATCTGGCCTTGGTGGTACTCAATTTGGAGAGCTTCGTGATATAGCCCTATGGTTATCCTCAAACTCTAAATTCATGGTATAACCTTGGCTCTTTGTGTCGTTAATCATATGCATTTATGTTGTTGTTTATCATGATGTTGTAGACACTAACATGTTTCTTGCAGGGATGTGTTTGTGGGAACATTTGGCGATCGTGAAGTACATGTCACCTCCAGGGGGCATGGGCTTTGAAAAAGTTGTTGTTCCCTTGTGTATTTTCTTCCTACCTTAACGTGCTTGATATCGATAATTGATATCAACCACCTTAAGGTGGGGGCATATATAAGGTAAGCTATTTGCTATAGATGTTAGCAATGTGTTTGACCTCAGGTGCAAAGACCTGCGTGATGATTGCATCATACATCTTGAGTTTGTTTGCAATCAATCAATCAATCATGTAATCCCTATGCAGAGGCAGGATATCACCTATATCCTTTTTATCTTAAGCCCTCTTTGGAGGTAGGGATGGTGTATTTCTCAGAGTAGATTGCATCATCCTGTCATTTTCTAAAGTCCTCTATAGAGACGAGGAGCGGTTCTGTGACTAACTCAACCCTTAAGCATGTATTCGACGATTGTTGTGGCAAAGACCGATCATCAGTGTGTGCCTGTAATGTGCTTGAGATGGTGTTGGACCTAGAAATAGGTACACTCCATCGCTTGTCTACCATGTTTTCTCCATTTCTTCAAGTGTGTGTGTTTTGGCATGCTTGCTTTGTTTAGCATGTTTGTTGCCCCATATGCAGAATAAAGACTAGTGCCTTAGGGTAGTGCTTCCTACATTTTGGGAGATTTTGTATGTCTTGCGTGTGTGTTGCCCCATATATACAAAGACCTGTGTGATGAGTGCATCATGTATTATGGGAGGTTTGTTTACTTTCTAGTACTTGCATCTGCATTTCATATATATGAAAGAAAAACAAAAGAAAAGAAATCATGCATGTCTTCCATGCATCAATGTGTCTTCTATGCATTGACTATCTTCTCCGTGTTCTACATGACTGTAACTATCTTCTCAACACTTTGTGTGCCTGTTACTATTTTCTATGTGATTGGCGTGTCTTCTCCGTGCTTGATGTGTTTTCTATGTTTGTGACCTTGCTTTAATGCATGTATTGGCCTCGCATTTATACATACATTAAAGTGGGCACTAAATGTAACATCAAAAAATGTCCCCTTGGGGGCTTTTCCCTCATAAGGTTTAGCTCCCAGGTCTTTTGCATGCATTTAGGACATTGTAGTTCATAATTTGGCATCCCGATGGAATGAGCCCTAGGAAACATGACAAATGGGACCTAGGAGGACCCCTTGAGCTGTACCCTACCCAAAATAGGGGGGAGGACTTGGGCACACACACCCTAGTCCTGCCCTATTTTGGTGCAACCCCAATTTCTAGGTGTCAGTCTATGACCGTTATTTGGGTCCTTTGCGGACACGGTAAGTTTGAATTATGGAAATCTTGGCGGGAGTGTTTGTAGTTGCATATAAAAGCATGTTTAGGCATTCATTTGTAAACTAAATTTCAATTAGATGATTACTAGCAAGCTATTGTGTTCTCAAGGTGATTCAAGGCTTTCATTATGTTGCAAGAGCATACTTGTGTGGTTTGTGTGTTTGTATTTGTAGATTTGAGCATCCATTTCATCATGGATTGAAGAGCATCTTCCTCCCATGATATCTTCAATACAAGGTGACATTATATTGTGTTTTCATCATCAATTCCTTTGGTTTTTGCCTCTGCCTCACAAGGGCATGCACTCTTTATCTAACAATGGTGTTCAGAGACGTAAGTGTCCTTCAAGGCTTGACTGAGGCAAGCCTCTAAACACCACAACACCCTCCCAAAGTCTTGTGGTTGTAGGTTACAGTTGTCGTATTTTAGAAAATAGAAGTTGTAGGAAGGATTGGTAGACATCTAGGATTTAGGATCTGAAGAGAAGCAGGACACCGGGGCATTTCCAGGACTTGGGCACTTGCTCTAGTGTCCTTCGAAGTTGAATTGTCAGAAACAAGAGTTACAGTGCTGATCCGGCAAAGAAACTGGTACCTTGGACTTGGGCACGCACTCTAGTGTCCTTGACTATTCCACCTCGGAACCCCTAAAATAGGTATTCTATGATTTGATATTTTACTTCCGTCTGCAAGAGCTTTTTTTGTTATTCATTAGTTTATTGCCATATTTGCATAATTAGGGTTTAATGGTCAATTAAGCATAAGAGAAGGAAAATTGATAATTAAATTCCCTAATCCAAGTTTCCCTACATCTCACAGTGATCTAGGGTATGATAGTGAATTTCCACTCAACCCTAGATCCTTGAATGTAAAGTCGAAAAGAGGATTTAAACATCAAAACACTAAAACATTAACAAATCCAAATTTCCACTAAACAGGGACATTTTACGAGATAACATTTAGCCCCCACTTTAATGTATGTATGACCTTACAATCTATACATGCATTAAAGTGTGGTTGAAAAGACATCAAACACGACAGGCACTTGAAGCTAAGGCATACACCAAGATTGAGGAACTACTTCTAGCCCCCAGTCTTAGGTAAGAACTAGAAGATACAATGTAGACATGCAAAACATAATGAATACAATAGGAAGCATGCAAGACATGGAGAATACAGTATTCAAGAAATGAAAAACATGATGAATACATTGATATGGCATTTTTGTAACATTTTCACATATGAAATGAAATCCTAAAAAGCACATAAAACAAAACCCAAAGCTTAGGGGGGACTCATCACTATACTCTTTACACTACACTAGGGGAAAAACATGTCATACAAAACCTGAGTTTAGGGGGGACTCATCACCACACCCTTTACATTACACCAGGGGGAAAACATGCCATAGAAAACTCAATTGTAGGGGGGACTCATTGCCACACCCTTTACACTACACATGAGGGAAAACACATGGAAGACACAAAGAATACATGAGCACCATATAGCATGCCATAGATATACTATACATCTTAAACATGACAAACACGAGTGATGGAAGGAGCTTATTGCTAAGTCGCACCATCTCAAACACATTGTAGACACACTTGATAGTTGGGATTATGCCACAACAACCACCAAAAACATGCTTAAGGGAGGATAGTCTCAAGATCCAACCGTGCCTTTGCAGAGGACTTTTTTAATAAAAGGATGTGCACTAGCTCAAGAGATACACCATCCTACCTTCCACATAAGGGATTTTTAATAAAAGGATACACACTAGGTCAAGAGATATGCCATCCCACCTTCCATAGAAGGGATTTTGAATAAAAGAATACACACTAGCTCAAGAGATATGTTATCTTGCCTCTCTCAGAGGGCTTATTGATAAAAGGATATTCTATCCCACCTCATGGAGAGGGATTTTTTATTACAATATAAATAATGATGTGTACTCGCACCAGAGATACAACATCTCACCTCACAGAGAGGGCTTACAAACATGCTTCATTAGTATCAAAATCATCAGACATATATCATTATATATGCCCCCACCTTAAGGTGGTTGATGTCATGTACCTATATCAATCATGTTAAGGTAAAGAGAAGACACACAAGGGAACAAGAGCTCTAGCAAAGCCCATGCCCCCAAAGTGGCATGTGCTCACGATCACCAAATGTTCCCACAAACACATTGATAAGATATGCTAAGATAAGATAACAAGAGAGGTTAGAAATCTTACTCAAAGATAACAACCAAAGAAATTTAGTAAAACTATTCATGAAAATAGTCACATAAAGGACCAATGCTATACTATGGGTTCAGAGCCTGATTATAACCATTGGGCTATACTGCAGGTACCTCAGAACTGAGTGTAGCAACAAGGTGAGATACCAATCAAAGTGTGCAAAAGTAGGTTTAGTGGATTGTAAAATGTTAGTCACAAGAAATGCCATAAGAAGATGCATCACATGGAGTGATTTTACTACTCAAGCATCGGATATATATATATATATATTGATCAACCCCGTCATCATGTATGGACTAGGTCCATTTTTTCTTTTCTTGCTAAAGGGACACACAGTCTATATCAGTATTTGTTTGTTTGTCATCCACCAACTAGCTAGAATCACTAAAGAAGGTAAACAATAAAAATGAGAGAGGAGAAACAAGTGCCTTAGGAACACCACATAGGAGGATGCCCCCAAAACACCTTTTGTAACTTTGCGCCCCTAAGGCATGACACAACAATAAAATAGAGTAGAGGCAAGATAGAAGAATGATGAAACAAATAGAAGAATGGTCACAAGAGAGGCAGTCTTCTGGTATCCTTGACCTTACAAGAGTATCGAGGGTCATCCTAGGAGACCTAAACAACACAACACATCACGGGGGAACACAACACAATGCTAACAACATATATATCTAGGAGGAGGCCACCCTTGAGAGAAACTAGAATAGGTGCAACAATGAGTGTGGTGAAATGAGGGAGAAATACTTACCTATTTCAGTGGGATATGTCTACGTGGACAATTCATGTTTGTCATCAGGGGATATATCATATTTAGTCTTGAAATTGTTGATAGTGTAGTAGCATTAGTACACTTATTCACTACCCTCTTAGGAGGTGGAAGAAGTGATTTGTTTTGAGTGATCTCAACATCCATCCATAAGGTATTTAAAGTGAGAGACCTTTCCTCATCCACATGCATTGCATCTTTTGAAGAGAGGATAGGAATGAAGGGAAGGTAAGGTGTTGTGAGGATATTTGTTGGTGATTGTATCTTTAGTGATGTTCAAAGAATATGCAACCAAAGGAGAGGTATCCAAGGTTTTCACATCTTTAGTGATATCCAAGGGACTTGAACATTCAACCAAAGGAGGGAGATCAAGGATCTTCACTTCCTTAGTGATGTCCAAAGTACTTGAATATTTAACTAGAGGAAGATCAATAGGATGATCCATAGAGGATTCATGCACTACGGTGGGGAGAGAATTTTTATTATTGTTAGATGAATGCTCATTATCTATCCATAGGATGTTCTTTATTAGAGGGGGTTCTTCATTCACTAATGTTTCATCTTGGCTAGGGAGAGCATTGGAATGGAGAGATGGTTGTGTAATGTTAAGGGACGTGTCAATGAATTCATCTTCTTGCATCAAAGTGTCCTCATAAGTAGGAACAACATTGGGAGAGAGATCATAAGGTAAAATTAAGTTACCATCACATGTATTAGAAAATAGGAGGTGTAGTAGAATGTCTAGTAGAGATAAAGTCATCTAGGGCATCATCTAACATATTGAAGTCATCACTACTAAACAATGCAACATATTTATTATTATCTATAAATTTAGAGAGATCATCTAATGTCAAAGGATATGTTCCCATGAGATTTTTGAAACTATCAAAATCAGATATATGAAAAAGGATTTCATATGTAGAGCTCATGGAAATGTCAATATCAAAGATATATGCTATTTGTTGTAGGACTTGAGGATACTTATCAATGAATTTATAGAAATTGTCATCATCTATGATGTATGCAAATAAAACTTCCAAAGATGAATAACAAGATGCATTTGTGATGAATAGATTGAGGAAATTGGGTTTTTAAATAGTAAAAAACACAAATTTTACAACCAACCAAGTAAATAAGATTGAAATAATGCTACAAAACAAGGCATGTTAAGTGAGATTGTTTCAAACTAACACACTTGTTTGAGAGAAATGAGTACTAAAAGACATACAAAGTCCACAAAAAACATAGTGGGTAGAGGAAAAACTACTACACAACTAGGCAAAGTAAGTGATTTTAAAGGTTTTGATCAACAAAGTGTGAATAAGGTGTGTAAACACTTAATGTTGAAATACACACTATGTAATTAAAAATATGCCAATTTTTGTGTAAAACTATGAAATGAAGCAAAATTTTCAAATGAACAATTAATGTATATTTGAAAATGAATGAAAGATCTGAAATGAAAGATATTTATGATAAATTCAATGAAACAAAGAAAAACTATGCTTATTTATGCACCTAAAATGCTCAATTTTTTCACCTTTTTCAATGTAAATGCACAAAAATGTTATAAAATTTATGCACAATGATGGATGAGTGGAATCTAATTTGACATAATGTGTAATATGTCTTAGATAAGATTTTAAATGATGCCAACATGCTATAATGCTCAATGCAAAGTCAAAATTAAGGTAAGATGAATGAATATACTTGTTTTTGTCGAAATACCCAATGTGTAAATTCAAAATTTGAAATCTAAATGCAATGAAACACAATGATGAAACACTATAGCCAAAAATTAGATTTGAAAGAGTGTTAAAATGAAACAAGATTTTAATTACAAACCCTAGCTTTTGGAATTACTAGGTTATATAAAAAAATGCAAAATTTCAAGCAAACCCTAGCAAATGAGAGATGCAAATGCAAGGTAAATGATGAAATGTATCTCAGATCTGATGTAAATATTAGAAAATTAAATTTTTCCAATGATATGTGTTAGGACAGTAAAAGTTTTGAAAATTTTACTATCTTTTCACTCCATTATATTTGAACAAATCCTAAAAAAACACCCCAAAAGACCATAATAAAAATTTAATGTATCTCACAACGTGTCTATGGATGAGCAGTGCCAAATTTCTTCAAAGTCAATCCATCAGCAAGATGTTTTGTTTACACCGATACATAAGGAATCATTTCAAAATAACCATCGGCGTGAGAAGGCAGATCGGAAGGAGATCTATGGAAGTCACGGATGGAATAAGTAATACCAATGACCTTACATCGGCAAGAGAAGCAAGTGGTCATACCGATCAGTATGACAGACAACTATCGGATGACCTTTTAAAAGTTGCCTCGACGGTATATATCATACCGATGAAGTATTTCGACAAGAGTCTCACCGAACATCCTGCGGGGATAACAAAGAAAATAGCCATCGGCAAGAAGTAAACTATCAGGATAAGACACAAAGAAGTTTCTGATATTCAATGTCTTAGCGATAAGAGAGCTTTCGGCAAGACTCACAGCGATACAAGTATTTGTCGGGATGACTCAACATATTGGGACAAGGGAATTAGGTCTCGCTGATTCACAAGTCACGGTGATCAAAAGGTATCGGTGATACTTTGACATACTCTGTCCGATAAAGAATATGAAAGAACCATCGGTGAGATGATTCAGATCGGGTTATCTTTTGAAAGCTATCCCGATAGTATGTTTCATTCCGATGGGTATACTCTAGTGGCAAGACATTAAAGCAGTCATTCCGATCCAAAGTAACATGACTATCGGTGGGACAACAAAGTCAGGGAAACGTAATTATGTTATCCCGATAGTATTAATCACCCCGATAAACAAATTATATCGGTAAGACTCATTACTTCGGAAGGAAATCTAAATCACATGGCGATGAAGGAAGTCATGCCGATGGTCACGCCCACTTGAAGATATGACATTACATAGCATCGGGAATACAATTGAGGGGTCACACCGATTGATTGTTCGCACCATAAAAGCATTAAGGTCACCCAGACATTTTAAAATTCACGCCGATAAGAAGAGTTATGGCGATGTGACACTACACAGCAATCAACATTGAATTGATTAGATAATTAAATACAAACGGCTACGAAATTTCTACGATCATTATAGTTGCAAAAAACTGTCCGAGAAGAGAATACAGAGGAACTCTTAAGGCAAAAGCAGAGGATTCCAATTCCAGCCACCAAACGATAGGTACATATACACAAACCACTGTATAGCCTGTATTTAAATTCTCTGCCAAAGTTTTAAAATGGAAACTCCGGGAAAGGGAAAAGGAAGAAAGTTACAAGGGGAAACCAGTAAGCCTAAGAAACAAAAAACTGAACAAACCCCTGAGGAGAAAGTGAAAGAAAGAAAAATCAATCAAGACCTAATTGACCAATTGCCTGGGTCAACTCCCAAGGCCAGAAGGTCTGCCCAACTCAGGGTAGAAGTGGAGAAATTAGAAGATAAACACAAACGCCTGGGAGATATCTGGACCCCAATTCGGGGATATGAACTTTTCAGATTCCACTATAATAAAAGGTTTAGGAATGCTCCTGTGTCAAACCCATGGCACATGAATTTAGGAAAACTGGTTGTACCTAATGTATTCTTGAATGTGGAACTCCTTCAATTGCTTGCCAGACATTATAATTCAAACCTAAAAGCCATCTGCAACCCACAAGGAGAACCAATTGTGCATTTGTCAAAAAATGCTATTTGTGAGGTTTTTGATTTAGATGATTTATGCACTGTCCCTATCATTTATGAAGATCTGGATAAAGAGTACTGGAGAATGGACACAACTTATAATGGATGGAGGTTGCCCATTCATAGGCCCAGGGTTGAAGGAGAAGTGATGCCCTTAACTAAAAATGATGGCCCTCCCTTTCATGTAGCCATATTTGAACCATATATACAGCATACCTATTTTTCTGTGGGCCAAGTCCTTGGCTCAGAGGTCCCCGAGTTCATGACTATTCCTCTGATGGTCATAGCCTCTAACATTCAGTGTCATAATGCAAGGCAATTTGATTATGCTTCCTATATTGCTAATAGAATGGACTCTGGTCTATCTGCAATAAAAAATAGTGCTCCAGCATGCTCTTTTGAGCATTACCCAATGCTTATGCACATGGTGTTATATTAAGGCCAGGAAGTAGGGTTATGGCCAAGTGAGTTTCAAGTTGTTGCTGTAGATAAGAAAGGGGAAAAGATACCTGTACAAATATGGACCAGAATCTATGATAGTAGATATGCCCACTCTAGTTATGCTCAATTTGAAGAGCATTGTGTAAAAGTGTTGTATAGGTATTTTAATCACCCCTGTGAATATTTAATTTCAACTGAAATAAAAAGATTCCTCAGACCAAAAGATTTTGGTGGCCCCCCTACTGTCACTCATAATTGGGGAGACTGGTATTGCTTTGAAGATGCTACTATGATCAGAGTTTATGGTTTTGAGGATGCTCCATTCATATTGCCCAAGACTGTCCCTGACAGGCTTGCATATCTGGAGATAATCAGGCAAATGCATTATTCAAATGTGATGCATTTGAGTTCACATGACAAACAATCGTTTATGCCCAACACCTTATGTTTTGGAGATTTTACTGTGGTTTCAAAAGAAGGTTACAATCTCATTCTAGATAAATTAATGCATTATAACATGATGATTGCTGAGATGAGAAAAGGATTTGACCCTGAAGGCTTTATTGACTCTGCAAGAAGAAAACAAAATCTCAGTGGATACATGCACATACATTATCCACATGATGATGTCATTAGAAATTTAGAAGAAGCAGAAGTCGAATTGGTGGTAGAAAAATATAACAGGGATCTAAGTGAAAAGAAAAAGCAGTTAGCAGATATTGAAGTGGTATCCTCTGAAGATGAAGAACTGACAGAACAAGAGCAGCCACAAGATAAAACAATGGAAATGTCCAAAAGGAAAATGCAACAATATCAGCCTCCAGTTGTGCTACATGATGAGGAGGGGTCTGCTGATGAGGATCCACGCCAAGCAGCTTATGATTCTTTCATTTCAGATGATAAATTTATTCAATCAAAAGAATTTAAATCATTCCTGTATAAATACAAAGGGAAAGAGATCAGAGAATCAGTATATGATATTTTTGCTGATAATGAAAAACAATTATTAGATATGCTGAAGGAAACAGTAGATAAGGAAATGCAGGACATGACACCTAGCAAGGGTTATGATTTTTCCTGGTCTGGATTTAAATTCTGCTTTGGTTTTTGATAGTTTTCTGAATAATGCTAATGACAAGTATAAACTTACTCCAGAAGGAGTTAATGAAGTATATATGGGAACAAGATACAATAATGATGAAAATTCCTTGATGATATGGGCGTTATACCCTCCCCATAAGAAGACGGCCATCATAGATACTGAAAAGACTTTTGGCCATGTTATACTTTCAGAGCAGGGGAAACTAACCCTATAATTACTGCAGACATTGGTATCAACGTTGCAAAGTTGAATAAAGCACAAGCTCAAATGTTGATCAAAGAAAGAGATACATACAAATTGAATTGTGAAAGATTGACAAAAGAAAATGATTACTTGAAGGACGCTGTTAAGAGCACTTTTGGTCAATCCACTAAAAGAATAACTCAAGGTGAGAGCTCATAGGGCATTCAAGTGTTATCCCCTGATCAGGCAACCCAAATTCAGATAGATGCATTTGTTACAATACTGCAGAGTAGGTATGCAAACATGGTGCGGTGGTTAAACCAGTTTTGGGATAATTACTCAGAGAATCATAAAGCAGTTCAAGAACATGAAAGACTTGAAAAGAGAATATGAGAAAAATTAACTGAGCTACAAAATAGAAGTGTTGCTGATAGTACAGATATCTCTGATGCAAAAGCATTTCTCAAACAACACCAAAATTATTATGACAAACTTAAAGCTGATTCTAAGGAAGGAAATGATGCCTCAAATGCAGGAGTGCCTAGGATATTTAAAGACAATGGAGAGGTAAAGAGCAAGGAAGAATGGATTATTGATTGTCAAATTATATTACACAAAGCCACAGGAGCTCTGAAAGACAAAGCCTCTGCGTCTAGAGAAGTTTGCAAACAATTGGAAAGCATGATCACACTTGATATAATTACCAGAAGTGCTGTTGACCTTACTGATTCTCATCGTGAGCAGGATTACTTGGATTACTTGGCTAAAGTTTACTTGTGGCTAAATAGAGCCTAATCATAATTATGTTATAGTTGTTAATGTTTGTTAAGTTCCCAAAAATCTTATTGAAGAGTTATGACTCTTCATAGAAGTATCTATATAAGTCCAAACAATCGATGCTGAGAGATCATCATCAGTAGAATATATTCAGATACATCATATATACAATGTTTCAAAATGACTATGTTGCATATTTTATTTGAAGAAGTTTGAAGTTCTCTGATTCAGTGGTTCTGCTTTGGTATCAGTTGTTTGTTAAGATTATTCAATTGTGTGGCTGTCTCCATTTCTGCATTTCCTTGATATTTAGATTAAACATATCAAGTATATATTTGATCTATCAATACACATTTGTTGTATCTGTGTGATTAAATAGGTTGGTATCCATTTGAGGAATTAAACCCTTCTGATTTAGTTACAGTAGCCTGGAAGTATTAAGCTTGGATTACTAAGTAGGGCCATACAATTAGATTGCCATTCTGTCTCCAGTAAAATATTATCTGTTAATCTTGTCCATTCATTTCATTTGGTTCCTTCAAGTAAGGATTAAAATACCTTCTGGTGAATTATAAGATATCTGATTTTATTTGGTTGGATTATCAAGAAGAGTTTGTCAGTCATTTACTTGCACGTTTATACAAGTTCTAAACTAAAACTGTGCCAAACAACTAGAATTATTACCATTAGGAAACCATTAGTCCTGGTCCTTCAAACTGACTCTGTTACCCAACAAGGCACTAGTCTTATTTTACTTAAAACCTTTTACCTTGATATTGCTTATACAATTTCTACCAATTACTCATTAGACATTAAACCTAAAATCAGTTAGCAAGCATTTCATCTATCCTACATCTTGTGCCATTGTAGATAGATTTAGTTAGTCCATGCATTCACATTAAATCTGCTTTAATTTTCCAAGGTTTACCCACCTAGGTGTAGCAGGACCTAAAGCGAAGGAAATCATCAAACCTTGAAGCTTGATTTCGTCAAGTTAGTTCAGAAACGTTACCAATCTAAACATAGAGCTTGGCATCCCCTTGGGATTGGCAACCTGCATTTCTGAGACCTAACAAATTGGTGACTCTACTGGGGACTAGTAAAAGACCTTAGAAATTAATCCTTTCTTTCATAGCGTCATTTCAGAAAATTTAAGTTTGTAACTCTGCTGGTGACAAGAACCCTACAGATAAAATATAAACTTTTCCTATTTAAATAGGTGGCGCCTCTAGTTACAATTATAACAAAAAATTCAATATCAAATGGATGGTAGGAGATCCAAGATGGAAGGCAGAAATTTGCAGTCATCTCCACCACTTAGAAACATTTCCAAAAGAAATGTGAATTCAAAGCATTCCCACCAAGATAATAATCTGGACATCCAAGAGAATGATTTAGAACAAAATATTTCAATTCACAACAAATTCACACCTCTGCATGTTTCAAACGAGAACCTCAGTGGAGCAACTAATGATATTTTGGCAAGGTACAGACCCACTCCTCAAGAACAGCATGATCATGATGCAAAGGTCATGAGGGATATTGATAGGAACCAAGCTGAACATGATTTCAAGATGTCATTACATCAGGGAGAAGAGATAGGATATGGATTTTCAAATCAAGGAATGAATGATAATCCAGAACATCAGGAAATAAATAATCAGGACATGAGTGAAGAGCAATAGGAAATACTCATGCTCCAGAAGGAACTTGAAAGGTACAAGATACAGGAAGAGAGGGAGTTGTTGCAGCAAGAAATTCAACAGAGGAAAAATAAAGCCAAAACAGCTCCCCCAAAATATGTACCCTTGCATAGAGGGAATATTTCAAGAAATACACAGCAAAATACAAGTGGTGCTCAAAACTCACATGCTTCCGGAAGTCATCAGAACACTATTCCCCAAAACCCAGACCACCTCCCATATGTAATGTATCTCAACACATAGTAAATACTTACCCACCCCCTGGTCAACAATATTATAGACCACAAAATCATCACACAAACCCCCACATGAACCAACATTAACAATATGCATATCATCAGCCACCAGGTGGATACAATTATTATCCCAATCCACCACCTTTGAATTTCCCACCCCAAAACCTTGCAAATATATGTAGTCAATTTGATTTAACTGGATATCAGTTGTATCCATATCCTATGGATAGTACTTGGAGAAATATGGTTCCCAAGTTTACTGGAAATAATGCAATATCTGCGGAAGATCATATCAAAAGTTTTAATGCTTTTGTACAAGATATTGGTATGGATTGGGAAGACATTAGAATGAGGTTATTTATGATGTCCCTCACTGAAGATGCCAGAGATTGGTTTAACAGCTTGCCTGATGCATCAATCAATTCAATAACTGATTTCCATAACCAGTTTAAGGATCAGTATGGTAACCAATATGCTCCTGAGTTTGCATTACATGAATTAATAAGTATACAGAAGTATCAAAATGAGTCAGTATTTGATTTCAACTTGAAGTTTTCTAAGTTACATAATAAGGTACCACATGGAGCTAAGTTATCTGACCAGGTAGCACTAAGTATCTATATGAAAGCATTTGACCCTAAAATAGGATATGAACTTAGAAACAGGTCTCCTACAACCTTGGCCGAAGCACAGAAAGTGGCCATAACTATTGAAAATAATAGGAAGGCTGTAGGAATGGTCAGTAAGAGGGATAATCATAGAAATCCTCAGAATCCAAATGTTCAACAAACTAAACCAGAGGGTCAGCATAGACATGATAGACCTAGGTTACATGATATGCCCTACAATACAAATTGGAAGGATGGAAGACCTATCGATAACAACAGAAAGCAACCATATGGAAAAGATACTCCTGATCCCCTGAAAAGAAACATGGCACACATGGCAGAAAATAAGCCTTGGTGTTTTGTATGTAATTTACCACATTTACCTGAATACTGTGAGGTAGCTAAATCCATACAGCAAGAGGAAATACTATACAACTATAATAGGGATAATCACACCATCAATATGATGCAGGATACACCATGTGTGGTGACAGAAGATTATTCTTCTTCAGAAGAAGAAGGATATGAGTATGATGTAGGGAACCAGAAGTATCATATCAACATGGGAGAACAAGAGGTATTCTCAGACCAGGAAGATAGTTGTAACAACAAGTCATATGGTCAATGGAGAAAACCTACTGAGGATGAAAGAGAAGCTCTCATAGTGGCTGTAGTGGCTCAAGCTCAAAACACTTATAACTTAAGGAATAGAACAACAAATGTTGGGCAAGGAACTCCTAGGAGTGTATTTATAAAAGACCAGAATAACAAAGGGAATAATACAAAATCATCATCTAAAGAACCAGAAAAGGGGGATAAAAGTAAAATGAAAGAAAATCAAGAAAAAGAGAACACAAAAACAGAAAAAAATGATCAGATCATAGCCCATTCTTTTGACATTGCACATGCAGTGTCTCAGGTGAAGATATCAGTCCCACTTCTAGAGATGATGAAAATAGATAAATATAGGAGTACAATTGTCAAGATGATTTCTGATACACCAAATCCAAAACATAAAGGGTTTGAAAAAACAACAAATAATGTGCATCAGGAAAATTTGAAGATGCCTGAGGTATACCTTGGCAACACACTTACAAAAAATCCCTCACAGGTAGATCCATTCTATACTACACTAGTAATCAAGAATAGGATAGTCAGAAATTGCATGATTGATTTAGGTGTTGCTATGAATATCATGCCTATAGCAGTTATGAAAGAATTGGGAATGTGGGTTGATACTACGTATGGCCAGTGTTATGCAATGGATAACAGATCTATTCCAGTAGTTGGTATCATGAAGGATGTAGAGATAAAACTTGCCTCACATCCTGAAGCCACTTATAACATTGACATTAATGTGGTTGACATCCCACCGTATTATGGGATGCTTCTATCAAGGCAATGGGCTGCAATGGCAGGAGGCAATGTTCAGTTAGATTTATCATATGCCACCATACCAGTGGGTGGCAAGGAAATCAAATTGTGCAGAGAGCCAAAGTATGACAATATTATAGAAAGAATGGACCGGCATCAGGTGAATTTCTTTTGTGACATAGATTTAGGAGTTTTCAAAGTTGGAGAAACTACACCAGAATTGCATAACACTGACGCAATACACACTGAATCTGTGAAAGAAGAAAATGATTTGTGGAAAATGTATTTTGATGGTGCATGCAGCAAAATAGGAAATGGGGCTGGAGTAATTTTCATTTCACCAGGAGGTAAAACTTTTAAATACTCTTTCCTATTGACATTTGAATGCACAAATAATGTAGCTGAGTATGAAGCCCTGCTCATTGGCCTAAACATAGCCACCAAACACAAAATAAAAAAGTTGGCTATCTATGGTAATTCTGAACTGGTCATTTCCCAAGTAAGAGAAAAATACTTATGTAAAAATAAAAGATTAAGATAGTACAGAAATGCAGTTTGGGATAGTGTTGAATTATTTGATGCATTTTCAATCAGCTGGGTTGATAGGTCTAAAAACATTATGGCAGACTTTTTAGCAAACATTGCATTAAAAAGAGATGATGTCACATTAGGAGGAATCACAAAAGTTGAATTTAAAACTAGACCTACCATCCCTGATAATATACAGAACTAGCAAGTATTTGATAGTGATGCTAATATAATCAATTTCTTGCATTGTGCTGACTATTATGAAAATCAAGAAATTGATTTTAATGCATTTGTAGAAGAACATGATGGGAAGGAAACCCTTTTTGGCCAAGAGGTGGTTCAGTTGAAAACAAATAAGATACCCAAAGGACTTATTACATTAGAAAAGGCATTTGATGGCCATGACAAATATAAAAAGAAAGACACACCAGTGATACCTAGTAACCTTGAAGAAATCAATTTAGGGACACAAACAACTCCAAAAAATGTGTATATTGGAAGAAGTCTTGACCCAAAAATCAGGAGTAGACTTATCAACCTGCTCAGGAAGTACATGCATGTATTCACTTGGTCATATGATGATTTAAAGGCATATAGAGAGGATTTATTTCAACATGAGATACCACTGAAGCCAGATGCTAAACCATTTAGACAGAAGCAGAGGCCGATTAATCCTACACTAGCCCCTAAAATGCTAGAGGAACTTACAAAGTTAAGGGATGGAGCAATAATCAAACCTATTAGACATTCTTCCTGGGTTTCAAATTTAGTACCTGTCAGGAAAAAGAATGGTGACATTAGACTGTGTGTGGATTTCAGAAACTTGAATAAATCTTCCCTCAAAGATAATTATCCTCTTCCCAATATGGAGGCAATATTGTAGAAAGTCACTGGGTGTGAATTATTATCAATGATGGATGGTTTCTCCGGTTACAATCAGGTAAAAGTTAAGGAATCAGAACAATTTAAGACTGCATTCACTACTCCATGGGGAACATATGTATATTTGAGAATGCCATTCAGATTAACTAATGCCGGAGCAACATTCCAAAGAGCAATGGATGTGGCTTTTGCTGAATTGATCAATAAGATTATGATAGTATATCAAGATGATTTGACAGCATATTCAGAAAAGGCTGAAGATCATTGCACTCACTTGGAACAAATATTTATCAAAGCCCTAGAATATGGGATATCATTGAACCCTAAAAAATGCCATTTTGCAGTGACAGAAGGAAAATTGCTTGGTCATATAGTCTCGAAGGAAGGAGTTAAAATAGATCCTGAAAGGGTAAAAGCAATTGATCAGCTCCCTATTCCAAAAAATGTAAAAGCCATACAATCATTTTTTGGCCAGATAAATTTTGTCAGAAGATTTATACCAAATTTTGCAGAAATTGTTTGTCCTATATCAAGAATGCTGAAGAAGAACTCAGAAATAAAGTGGACAACAGAAACATTAGAAGCATTTGGCAATATTAAGGAGGCAATCAAGCAAGCTCCAGTCTTAGTATCCCCTGACTTTAGTAAACCTTTCCAACTTTTCTCATTTGCTTCCTATCATACAATAGCAGCAGTGTTATTACAGAAAAACAATGATGGATATGAATAGCCTATCTCATTCTTCAGCAAGTCCCTTCAGAATGCAGAGTTGAAGTATGACATTATTGAAAAACAAGCATATGCATTGGTAAAAGCAGTTAAAAATTTTAGACCATATTTGGTGGGAGCTAAAATCACAGCATATGTTCCTAATGCTGCAGTGAAGGATGTATTGGTCCAAACTGAAGTCACCAGTATTAGATGTAGATGGATCAATAGGATTTAGGAATTCAACATTGAAATCCAAATCGCTAATTTGGTAAGGGGACAGGGTCTTGCCAAATTGATGGCTGAAAGTAATCTAGAAGCCTCTCAGATATGTAATGTTGATGCAAGTACCAGTATTGAACACACTCCATGGTATACTGATATAATATATTATCTAAATCATATGAAGTGTCCTGAAGGATATGATGATAACAAAAGGAGGACACTCAAACTACAAGCTTCAAAATATGTACTCATCAGTGGGGATCTTTATTGGAAAAATAGAGATGGGGTTCTACTATTATGCTTGGATGAATATCAGTCAAAACGTATTATGAAGGAGTTGCATGAAGGCAAGTGTGGAGGTCATTTCTCAGCGAAAACTACAGCCCACAAAATCCTGAGGGCATGATACTATTGGCTTAAAGTTTTTAATGATTCATACTAGTACACTAGAAAGTGTGAAGCATGCAAGAAGTTCTCAGGCAAGTTAAAATATCAAGGAGCACTACCCTTAAAACCTATGCAGGTTGAGGCTCCATTTTATCAATGGGGTATTGATTTTATAGGTGAAATCTCAGAAAAATCAAGTGGGGGGCACAGATGGATTTTAGTGGCTACTGATTACTTTACAAAATGGGTGGAAGCAATCCCAACCAAACAGGCTACAAGTAAAGTTGTGATTAATTTTCTAATGGATAATATTATATGTAGATTTGGTACTCCAGTAAGATTGATTATAGATAATGGGATGTGTTTTAGATCTGATGAATTCAAAGGTTTTTGTAGTACACATGGTATCACTATTTCTTATGCTGCTCCCTACCATCCACAGGCCAATGGACAAGTTGAATCAAGTAATAAGAGCCTCTTGAAAATCATAAAAAGAATGTTGGATAGAAATAAGAAGGCTTGGGATTCAAAATTAAGAATGGCAGTATGGGCTGATAGAATTACTATAAAAAGAGCAATTGGGAGATCTCCTTATGAGTTGGTATATGGAACACAAGCAAGATTACCATTGGAAAATCTTATACCAGTATACAAATTCATTCTCCAGGAAGACTTGAATATTCCTGAACCAATGGAGGAAAGGTTGGAACAATTGGCAGAGCTTGATGAAACAAGAAGAATAGCTCAGAGGCAGAATGTTAAATTACAATCACAGGTAAAATATCTCTTTGACAAGAAGGCCAAAGACAGAAAGTTTGAAATAAATGATCTGGTACTGATGTGGAATGCAAGATGTCAGGACAAAGGAAAACATGGAAAATTTGAAGCCCTGTGGTTGGGTCCTTTCATTATCACTGGCAAGGGAGGTGATGATTCTTATTATGTACAGAATATGTCAGGAGAGGAGCAGGAATTGCCTGTACATGGGCAATATTTGAAGCAGTTCTTTTCATAAACATGTACAAAGAGAATTGAGCATTGCCAGTGCATGGACAACCTTCAAATAATTCTCAAAATATCTTATTCCATGCACAGTAGTTTAGGAATCATTCCCACTCCCCATCATTTGTTACTTTCCTTTTCCCATTTTCATAAAAACTTCACCCCGAAATAAATAAAATATGTGTGGTATACTTCCCCAAGAGATCTGGATCATTGTTATACTCACAGAGAGTGTACATCCCAGACAGAGCCACTATTAGGATAGTAAAAATTTTGAAAATTTTACTATCTTTTCACTCCATTATATTTGAACAAATCCTAAAAAAACACCCCAAAAGACCATAATAAAAATTTAATGTATCTCACAAGGTGTCTATGGATGAGCAGTGCCAAATTTCTTCAAAGTCAATCCATCGGCAAGATGTTGTTTTGTTTACACCGATACATAAGGAATCATTTCAAAATAACCATCGGCATGAGAAGGCAGATCGGAAGGAGATCTATGGAAGTCACCGATGGAATAAGTAATATCGATGACCTTACATCGGCAAGAGAATCAAGTGGTCATACCGATCGGTATGACAGACAACTATCAGATGACCTTTTAAAAGTTGCCCCGATGGTATATATCATACCGATGAAGTATTTCGGCAAGGGTCTCACCGAACATCCTACGGGGGTAACAAAGCAAATAGCCATCGGCAAGAAGTAAACTATCGGGATAAGACACAAAGAAGTTTCCGATACTCAATGTCTTGGCGATAAGAGAGCTTTCAGCAAGACTCACAGCGATACAAGTATCTGTCAGGATGACTCAACATATCGGGACAAGGGAATTAGGTCTCGCCGATTCACAAGTCACAGCGATCAAAAGGTATTGGTGATACTTTGACATACTCTGTCTGATAAAGAATATGAAAGAACCATCGGTGAGATGATTTGGATTGGGTTATCTTTTAAAAGCTATCCCGATAGTATGTTTCATTCCGATGGGTATACTCTAGCGGCAAGACATTAAAGTAGTCATTCCGATCCAAAGTAACATGACTATCGGTGGGACAACAAAGTCAGGGAAACGTAATTATGTTATCCCGATAGTATTAATCACCCCGATAAACAAATTATATCGGTAAGACTCATTACTTTGGAAGGAAATCTAAATCACATGGCAGTGAAGGAAGTCATGCCGATGGTCGCGCCCACTTGAAGATATGACATTACATAGCGTTGAGAATACAATTGAGGGGTCACGCTAATTGATTGTTCACACCATAAAAGCATTAAGGTCGCCCAGACATTTTAAAATTCACACCGATAAGAAGAGTTATGGTGATGTGACACTACACAGCGATGAACATTGAATTGATCAGATAATTAAATACAAACAGCTACGAAATTTCTACGATCATTATAGTTGCAAAAAACCGTCCGAGAAGAGAATATAGAGGAACTCTTAAGGAAAAAGTAGAGGATTCCAATTCCAGCCACCGAACGATAGGTACATATACACAAACCACTATATAGCCTGTATTTAAATTCTCTACCAAAGTTTTAAAATGGAAAATCTGGGAAAGGGAAAAGGAAGAAAGTTAAAAGGGGAAAACAGTAAGCCTAAGAAACAAAAAACTAAACAAACCCCTGAGGAGAAAGTGAACGAAAGAAAACTCAATCAAGACCTAATTGACCAATTGCCTGGGTCAACTCCCAAGGCCAGAAGGTCTGCCCAACTCAGGGCAGAAGTCAAGAAATTAGAAGATAAACATAAATGCCTGGGAGATATCTGGATCCCAATTCGGGGATATGAACTTTTCAGATTCCACTATAATAGAAGGTTTAGGAATGCTCCTGTGTCAAACCCATGGCACATGAATTTAGGAAAATTGGTTGTACCTAATGTATTCTTGAATGTGGAACTACTTTAATTGCTTGCCAGACATTATAATTCAAACCTAAAAGCCATCTGCAACCCACAGGGAGAACCAATTGTGCATTTGTCAAAAAATGCTATTTGTGAGGTTTTTGATTTAGATGATTTATGCACTGTCCCTATCATTTATGAAGATCTAGATAAAGAGTATTGGAGAATGGACACAACTTATAATGGATGGAGGTTGCCCACTCATAGGCCCAGGGTTGAAGGAGAAGTGATGCCCTTAACTGAAAATGATGGCCCTCCCTTTCATGTAGCCATATTTGAACCATATATACAGCATACCTATTTTTCTGTGGGCCAAGTCCTTGGCTCAGAGGTCCCCGAGTTCATGACTATTCCTCTGATGGTCATAGCCTCTAACATTCAGTGTCATAATGCAAGGCAATTCGATTATGCTTCCTATATTGCTAATAGAATGGACTCTGGTCTATCTGCAATAAAAAATAGTGCTCCAGTATGCTCTTTTGAGCATTACTCAATGCTCATGCATATGGTGTTATATTAAGGCCAGGAAGTAGGGTTATGGCCAAGTGAGTTTCAAGTTGTTGCTGCAAATAAGAAAGGGAAAAAGATACCTATACAAATGTGGACCAGAATCTGGGATAGTAGATATGCCCACTCCAGTTATGCTCAATTTGAAGAGCATTGTGTAAAAGTGTTGTATAGGTATTTTAATCACCCCTGTGAATATTCAATTTCAACTGAAATAAAAAGATTCCTCAGACCAAAAGATTTTGGTGGCCCCCCTACTGTCACTCATAATGGGAGAGACTGGTATTGCTTTGAAGATGCTACTATGATTAGAGTTTATGGTTTTGAGGATGCTCCATTCATATTGCCCAAGACTGTCCCTGACAGGCTTGCATATCTGGAGATAATCAGGCAAATGCATTGTTCAAATGTGATGCATTTGAGTTCACATGACAAACAATCGTTTATGCCCAGCACCTTATGTTTTGGAGATTTTACTGTGGTTTCAAAAGAAGGTTACAATCTCATTCTAGATAAATTAATGCATTATAACATGATGACTGCTGAGATGAGAAAAGGATTTGACCCTGAAGGCTTTATTGACTCTGCAAGAAGAAAACAAAATCTCAGTGGATACATGCACATACATTATCCACATGATGATGTCATTAGAAATTTAGAAGAAGCAGAAGTCGAATTGGTGGTAGAAAAATATAACAAGGATCTAAGTGAAAAGAAAAAGCAATTAGCAGAGATTGAAGTGGTATCCTCTAAAGATGAAGAACTGGCAGAACAAGAGCAGCCACAAGATAAAACAATGGAAATGTCCAAAAGGAAAATGCAACAATATCAGCCTCCAGTTGTGCTACATGATGAGGATCCATGCCAAGCAGCTTATGATTCTTTCATTTCAGATGATAAATTTATTCAATCAAAAGAATTTAAATCATTCCTGTATAAATACAAAGGGAAAGAGATCAGAGAATTAGTAGATGATATTTCTGCTGATAATGAAAAACAATTATTAGATATGCTGAAGGAAACAGTAGATAAGGAAATGTAGGACATGACACCTAGCAAGGGTAGACAGTTGCTCAAGGATGAAGGGGTTATGATTTTTCCTGGTCTGGATTTAAATTCTGCTTTGGTTTTTGATAGTTTTATGAATAATGCTAATGACAAGTAAAAACTTACTCCAGAAGGAGTTAATGAAGTATATATGGGAAAAAGATACAATAATGATGAAAATTCCTTGATGATATGGGCGTTATACCCTCCCCATAAGAAGACGGCCATCATAGATACTAAAAAGACTTTTGGCCATGTTATGACTTTCAGAGCAGGGGAAACTGACCCTATAATTACTGTAGACATTGGTATCAATGTTGCAAAGTTGAATAAAGCACAAGCTCAAATGTTGATCAAAGAAAGAGATACATACAAATTGAATTGTGAAAGATTGACAAAAGAAAATGATTACTTGAAGGATGCTGTTAAGAGCACTTTTGGTCAATCCACTAAAAGAATAACTCAAGGTTAGAGCTCACAAGGCATTCAAGTGTTATCCCCTGATCAGGCAACCCAAATTCAGATAGATGCATTTGTTACAATACTGCAGAGCAGGTATGCAAACATGGTGTGGTGGTTAAACCAGTTTTGGGATAATTACTCAGAGAATCATAAAGTAGTTCAAGAACATGAAAGACTTGAAAAGAGAATACGAGAAAAATTAAATGAGCTACAAAATAGAAGTGCTGCTGATAGTATAGATATCTCTAATGCAAAAGCATTTCTCAAACAGCACCAAAATTATTATGACAAACTTAAAGCTGATGCTAAGGAAGGAAATGATGCCTCAAATGTAGGAGTGCCCAGGATATTTAAAGACAATGGAGAGGTAAAGAGCAAGGAAGAATGGATTATTGATTGTCAAATTATATTACACAAAGCCACAGGAGATCTGAAAGACAAAGCCTCTGTGTCTAGAGAAGTTTGCAAACAATTGGAAAGCATGATCACACTTGATATAATTACCAGAAGTGCTGTTGACCTTACTGATTCTCATCGTGAGCAGGATTACTTGGATTACTTGGCTAAAGTTTACTTGTGGCTAAATAGACCCTAATCATAATTATGTTATAGTTGATAATGTTTGTTAAGTTCCCAAAAAACTTATTGAAGAGTTATGACTCTTCATAGAAGTATCTATATAAGTCCAAACAATCGATGCTGAGAGATCATCATCAGTAGAATATATTCAGATACGTCATATATACAATGTTTCAAAATGACTATGTTGCATATTTTATTTGAAGAAGAAGTTTGAAGTTCTCTGATTCAGTGGTTCTGCTTTGGTATCAGTTGTTTGTTAAGATTATTCAATTGTGTGGCTATCTCCATTTCTGCATTTCCTTGATATTCAGATTAAACATATCAAGTATATATTTGATCTATCAATACACATTTGCTGTATCTGTGTGATTAAATAGGTTGGTATCCATTTGAGGAATTAAACCCTTCTGATTTAGTTACAGTAGCTTGGAAGTATTAAGCTTGGATTACTAAGTAGGGCCATACAATTAGATTGCCATTCTGTCTCCAGTAAAATATTATCTATTAATCTTGTCCATTCATTTCATTTGGTTCCTTCAAGTAAGGATTAAAATACCTTCTGGTGAATTATAAGATATCTGATTTTATTTGGTTGGATTATCAAGAAGAGTTTGTCAGTCATTTACTTGCACGTTTATATAAGTTATAAAATAAAACTGTGCCAAACAACTAGAATTATTACCATTAGGAAACCATTAGTCCTGGTCCTTCAAACTGACTCTGTTACCCAACAAGGCACTAGTCTTATTTTACTTAAAACCTTTTACCTTGATATTGCTTATACAATTTCTACCAATTACTCATTAGACATTAAACCTAAAATCAGTTAGCAAGCATTTCATCTATCCTACATCTTGTGCCATTGTAGATAGTTTTAGTTAGTCCACGCATTCACATTAAATCTGCTTTAATTTTCCAAGCTTTACCCACCTAGGTGTAGTAGAACCTAAAGCGAAGGAAATCATCAAACCTTGAAGGTTGATTTCGTCAAGTTAGTTCAGAAACGTTGCCAATCTAAACATAGAGCTTGGCATCCCCTTAGGATTGGCAACCTGCATTTCTGAGACCTAACAATATGCAAGGAAAATAGTGCAAACTATGCCTTAAATCAAGCCAAAAATGTCTATTTTCTTAAATTTTTGAATTTTTATGTAAGATTTTTGAATGTATGCTGATGAAAATGATATGAATGAATGAAAATATGATTACAACACTTAGCAAGATTCAAGTTTAGAAAAAAATATGGGTTCACCAAAATGCTATGTAGAAAAAGAGGGATGTTGAATGAGGTTGTTAGTTTAATTAGATCCTCCTTTCACTACATACATTCAAGGACATTAAACCTAGTGGAATCACAACTTTTGCAAGAGGACTTAGCTATAGGTTTGGTGTCACTTGGAATGATAAGGAAATTTATAAATTGTTGACTAATTTGTTAAACCCTAATTTGATTAGGCCTAAAACCCTAATTATGTAAAATCGTAAACAAACAAACAAAATATGACAAATGCTCACACAAGAAGGCACTAAATGTAGATTAGATACATACTAGATTTTGGATTCCAAAAAGTGGAAACTTTAGGAACAAAAGAGAGGGTGCCCTTGTCCAATGTGGTATTTTTTTAGGGATTTGGATCAAAATATCTTTCAGATTACAACCTACTCAGAGATTCCTGACACTGCAAAACTGAAGAACAAAAGAGCAGGCACCTTGTCTAATTAGGGATGTTTATGTCATTTTCTTTAGATCTAGAATCTTTATTCTCTTCTCTAATCCCCTAAAACTCCTCTCCACAAGATCTGACACCTGTAACCTACAATCACAAGAGAGGGGTTGGGGGTTGTGGTGTTTAGGAGCTTGCCTCAGTCAAGCCCTGGAATGGCATTCAAGCCTTCCAACACCATTGTTAGAGAGGGTGTGTGTCCTTGGTGGATAGAGGCAAAAGAAAATGATATTATAAATTGATTGAAACATAAAATAGATGTCACCTCGGAGGTAAAGCTCTCACGAAGAGATGAAGATCTTTCATGCCATGAGGAGATGGATTGATGAAGACAAATCTGCAACAAACAAGTACAAAAACAACACAATACTACTCTGCAACATGATGAAAGCCTTGCATATCCTTAGCATATGATCACAAGTTCACATTATCCATCTAGTTTTAAAATGAAGTCCTAAACATGTTTATATATGCATTCCTGCTAAAGATTCGTAATTCAAATTGAATAGGCTAACAAAGGGAAACCTTTTAACGGTAACTTTACAGAGATTTGAAATTTGGGTCTTGACAAAATAGGTCTAGACTAGGGTGTGGGTGCCCAAGGCCAGGGTCCTATTTTAGGACTTGTTTAAGCTCAAGAGTGGCCCTTAAGTCCTATTTGATATGGGTTTTAGGGGATTTTGTTCTAGGATTTATTTTTAGCATGCATGATTAAGTCTAAAGGACCCATGAGCTAAACTTAGGTGGTAAAAGTACTAGGGGCACATTTTACAACATAACATAACTATACTTATCATTTATCTTGAATGCATTATTGATTGTCATTGCTCACCACTATTGTAAACACACATAGGATACAACAGCACACACTTTTTATCATCATATTTATATCTAGCTGTCATTGAGGTAGAAACACCAAAAATGGGGTTTGACTAAGGCAAACCTCTATACAACCCAACCCTCTTTTCTTTTTTCTATAGGTTACAGATTGTGCAAACAAGATTATAAACACATGTGTTTGCACATTATTTTCCCTCTCTTGTCATTTCCCTCATTTTGATTTTATTTCTATTTATTTTGTTTTATCTTTCAAATTTGATGTATTGATTATTACATCTGTTGTCAACATGAACTCATTGAAACTTATGTCAAGTCATACACATATGGATTGTAGTTTTCAAGGTTCTATAGAAGACAATGCTAGGCACTGATGTCTATGCCATGTTCTAGTGTCCCTGTTAGTGGGTTCAAAATCTTGGTGCTAGGTTCCTTGTTATCTGTTATTTCAACTTCTAGATGAATTTCTATAAATTTACTTCTCTATCTCTATATTTCCATATTTTCTACTATAATTAGTTAGCTTGGTTATCTTAGTTTATTTCTATTTAGATCACAATAAAATAATCCAACTCAGATAGTATTGCTATTCTTAATTGGACAGCAACAACATGTATACATCTTCATTGTTTGGGATTCTGATATGTGATTGAATTTTGTTCTAATTAGCATTAGTTTAGTTAGAATCAAATTTTTAACCTCTCACATTTTGGTGAACCTAACATGTTGAAAATAAAGCACCTTGTTTTTCATTCAAATTTATTTTCCTTTCAAAAAAATTTTTGGGGCACTGCCCAGAATCTTGGCTTTCAAAAATATCTGATAATACCTTTCATAATTCTCTCCTATCTTTCTAAATTAGCATGTTCTCTTCTTTTCTTACATCACTTTCCAAATTTCTCAAAGGACTTATGAAAGTGATGTTCCATTCAATGCATGTGATGGTGACTTAGTTGTTCCTATGTCACTCTATTTATCTGATCCCTCTCCTGAAATTCCTCCTACATGTGAGGACATTTTGGAGCAAGAGGATGAAATCATTGATACTTTTCTTAGTATTACTTTACCTTCTCTTCATTTCAATGCTCTCCATTCTTGAGATGAAGCATTAGTAAATGAAGAGCCTCACCTCACATAGGGTGTTTAATGCACAAGACAATTGAGAGGGGGGGTGAATCAGTTGTAGCTTAAAATTCCAAAACCCTCACACACATTCAAATCTAAATTAATCTAATTAACCATTAAAATGTTATGATGATTAAGCATGAAAAGTAAATAATAGAAACCGAATCACAACACCATACATAAGATAACACCATATTTTACATGGAAAACATAGGAAGGGAAAAACCACAGTGAGGATTAGCTCACAATATAAAGTATTATCAACACTGAATTATAAAAGGCTCACTACTAGAGGGCTCACTGCTAAAGGGCTTATTTCCTAGAATGAAAGAGATAGAAGAGGTGGCTCACTACTAGACTTGAATTTTTATAATTGCATCTTACATGTGTAAGGAGTACAGTTCCAATGAAGCTCAATATTCACCACAACATCAATATCATCTTTGCAGCATCACTGAGGAATCATATACACCTTCTACTCACTACATCCAGTAGTCTAACACATGAAAGATTGTACTACACCATACATTCAACCACTCTATTATTCACATCATATCCATCACACGTGCATGCCTGATCATGATCCCTTGTCACTTATTTATACTATCTTCAATCTTGAGAGCATTCTCCAAGGTCAAAAAATCACCTCAACCTAGAAGATTCAAATTAGGTTTGGACTTAAACATTATTGTAGTGAAAAGGAACAAATACTAACCTCAACATGTCTTATCTAAGACCTAAATTCATCCAAGCATGCCACTTCACACTTTCACAATCACTGAAGAACCTCCGCAATTAGTGTAAACACCCAAGGTTGGCCAAACCTATGTTAAAATAAAGAAATTTTGAGTACATGCTTACTCAAATCTAAAGATGACTCATGGACCACATGTAAGGCTTCAACATAGTCTAGAGTATTCCACAAACATCCTAAAATCCAACAAATTCCTCTGCAACAACTTTCACCTACCGCACATCCTTATTAGTACACTTAACTATCTCTGTCATGCATTGTATCTCTAGAAATCAACTTTTGGAGCACCAAGACATGGAAAACTTCAAAAAAATAAAGATATTAACCTTATAAGCACAATTCTAGAACCATAAGACCTAAAGCCACTTTGCAAAAAAATGCGGAGCAAAGACATTTCTCCCAGACACCTCTGCAATACTTAGAAACATAGTCCACACACTGGTGAACACAACTTCCTCTACACAATGAACCAGATCACCAAATTTGGAACATAACATCTCTAAACAACCTTGAACACCATATCCAAACCATAAAGATAGATTTTCAACATAGAAGAAATATGGAGAAAAATCAAAACACTACTCTGTTAAGCCAAACAGTCTCTTCAACACTTTGTTTCCTTTATTAATCAAAATTTTCTCAAAAGCACTTGGAAACCAACCATCAAGAACATATTCCTAAAATCTTCAACACTTCTTCAAAGAAACCAAATCATCTTCAAAAAAACAACTCAATCAAACAACAACCTCATTAGTAGACATAGTTGACACCAATGACAACACAATCTTGTTGACATCAATGACAACACCGACTGCACATACTTGCAACAATCTCCCCCTTTGTCATTGATGGCAACACATAATGTGAAAAACCATCACGACACAATTTTGCACCAAAATTCTTTTCTTTATTACTCTCCCCCTTTCTTTTACACATCTTACTCTCTCTACTTGACCACTAACTCCTTTCTTTTTCACATTGCTCTCACTCCCCCTTTGACATCAATGGAAAAGGAAACACACCTTTTCTTTCACTCTTACTAGGTCACATAATCTTTTCTTTCACTACTATAAATACTCCCCTTAGGAGTACACACAAAACCATATCAATTCTTAGTCCCCTTGTCTGCAACAATCCTCATGACCACTACTTTCTCCCCATGAGAGGTAGCCTCCAACATCAGTCCAGAATAAGGAATGAATCTTGAAATCCATTGGACTGATGCATCTCCTTAAGCATATAGTTGAAAGGAGGGGAAATAACCCCTAACTTCTCCCAAAGATACTTAAATGTATCCTTAGGGAGCCTTGGTGAATATGTTAGCAACCTGATCTTTTGTAGACACATACTCAAGCTTCACTTCATTCTCTACAACCTTCTCTCTCAAAAAGTGATACTAGATTGAGATATGTTTTGTCATTGAGTGCATCACCAGATTCTTTGAAATGTTAATAGCATTGGTATTATCACAAAATAAAGGAATTGGCTCATCAAATACAACACTGATATCCTTAAGAGTTTGCTGCATCCACAACACTTGTGTACAACAAGATGTTGTTGCAATGTATTATGTCTCTATAGTAGATAAAGCCACTGAATCTTGCTTCTTACTTAACCATGACACTGTATACACCTAAAATTGGCTCATGTCGAATTAAGTAAATATTTTAATATTTATCTTAATTCTTATTTTCTTCTATCAATTAAATAAATATTCTAAGTTTATTTGATTGATTCATTATCCCATAATTAAATAAAAATCAATTTATTTAATTAACTTCCCTAAATTCTTCTAATGTCTCACAATTAAATAATCCTAAATTATTTAATTAATCCTAAATTCCTCTATCCTAAGTCCTAATTCCATAAATCCACCTCACCATGTGCACATGTAATTAAATATTTTAAATATTTAATTAGCTAATATTCCCTTACCCACATGTCCTATTTATCCTCCAGTCAAAATTAGTTAACTCATCAATCAAATCAGTTAACTAATTAGTCATTTGAGTTCACTAATCAATCAATTCACTTAACTGATTAGTCAATTTAGTAAACTCCCCAATCAATTCACTTAATTGATTGGTCTATTATGTTAACTCTTCAATCTATTCTATTAATTCCCATGTTGCATGAAGGAGCTTGGACACTTGTCCTCTTTCTATTCATGCACATTCCTCAAGCATTCTCAACCATTGATCTTCTTATTTCTTCTCAACCATTGATCTTTTCTCTTCTGAGTCTATAAATTGAACCTTATTCTTCCATTTCTATCGTCCAAGGTTTTACTATCATTACTCTGCAGGAATTATAGTGTGTCTTTGGCACCCATGTCATTCCATTTGCTTGCGATCAACTTGTTACCATATCAGTACCATTGTTGTGAAGCTCATCTTCATTACAAAGCATTATCATAGTCATTCTCCATTGACAATCTTGGAATAGTAAGGAAGTGCACTCTCTGAGGGCCTTATTCATACATGCAAGATCGATTGAGATTAGGCAACCAGTGAAAGCTATGTAGTATTGAGGTTTGCAAAGGTTTCATCTTTTGTTTGTTTGATCTTGATTATTTCCCTTTCCGTTGAGTTTTGGGTATTATTGATATTAATATATTGATTATTCATGTTTACTCCAATTTTTCCTTAACATTTTTGGTGCCCACCATGGGGCCTAGCCCCAATTTAACCCAAAAACTAAGTTTTTGTATGTTAGAAAGTCATACATAGGAGGAAACTGTGCATCTACCTCATCCTAACATGCATCTACTATCTGTTCCAGTGCATCCAATCTTTCAGCGTATACAGACTCTGTTTCGGTGCATATACCTTCTTAAATGGTACATCTATCAGTTCGGTGCATATACTCTGTATTCTTGCTCTTTTAACCTCTGTCTCAACACATTTGTACTTCTGCACTTCTGAGATCTATTTCTACACATTCAAGCTCTTAAGCTGCGCATATAATCTAGGGAGTGATTCTTAGGTGTTTTCTTGTAGTTTTTGCTAATGCTAACACTTTCTCATAGGAACACTCTTGGATCTCTTTTTGTAGGCTAGGTACTGGTTTAGAATCATATAGCTACACTTGTTAATTCACACATCAATTTCTAAAAGGAAAGTAAATGGATGCTCATGTAAATCTCACATTGTCTTAACTAGGAGGGTGGTAACTGAATCATTGATATCTTGCATATCATTGAATCATTGCTATATTGCTATCTTTCAAAGTTAGACACATTGCTACTTGGGTAAAATTGAACCATTGCTATCTTGTTATCACTTCAAAGTTAACAAATCATTGCTATCTGGGTAAAATTGAACCATTGCTATCTTGTTATCACTTCAAAGTTAACAAATTTCTATGCTTTCCCAAGTAGATAGTTCATTTAGTTTTTCTCATTTTAACTAGGGTAAAAGAACCACTATCTTCTGTGTTTTGAGAATGATACTAGGCCTATGTTCTCCCCTATCTTGGGTGACCAAAATGCCAGACATATCATTTTTGCATGTGTTTTTCCTTTAGAGGGGCGTGTTCTTGGATTATTTCATCCAAGTAGGAATGACCCTAAGTGGTAATAGGCTAAAGCCAAGCCCTGCCAAGCCACTATAAATAAATTGTGTTTGGAGTGAAAGCTTGAAATAATGAGTGAAGTCATGTTATACCGATAGCCAACCTCCCCCAAAACCCTCCAAGGCACAACCCTTGCAGGCTGGGAGATTCCATAACAGAGAGTACTACTGCCACATGTATAACAACTCTAACGGTTGCCTTTATTAAACACATTTGTCTTAGTGGCCAAAAACCCCTATAAGCTAGTGTAGGGAAGGGTGATTATCACCTCCCGAAGATGCTTCACTAGAGATAGTGAGAATTTGGTTTATATTGTCCTTTGAAACCTAGGATTGTACTTGCTTTCTTTAAGTCCAAAAAGAGTCAAAAAATCACAAAAAAATAAAAAACCATAAAAACATTCTTTGTGTTTGTTGTCTTCTTGCCATAATTTCAAAAAATTAGATCAAAGAGACCACCTTGCAACAAAAGAAACCAAAAACATAAAAAAAAATTGCCAAAAATTTGCAAAAACACTAAAAAAATCTAGAGCTACACTTTTATTACTTTCTTCTATGCATTTGTTTGAACTAGTTTTGCATCTGTACTGACTGGCTACGCTTGCATCATCTATTACTGTGCATCTACAAATTACCAGTACTACACATTTGTATCAACTTTCCATGCATTCACCAGTTTTTACGGTGCATCTGTTCTTGTGCATGCATGACAGTGAGCATTTCCGTATCTTTTTAGAGAAAAATTTTAGGTTTTCTAGGTACCCATTTTAGTCTTGTGTCAATTTCTGTGGAAATTACAAACCAATTAGAAGTAATTTCTCAAGAACTCCAATACTTGCAAGAACAATTAAACTTTGATATCTCGCCCCAAGATCATATAGCAATTGCCCAAGAACTCCAAGTGATAGAACAAGAAATGACTATCTTACAAGCTGAACATGCCAGTACTAGCTACACCTCACCCCAAAAGCATACATCCTTTTCTCGTCTGCATGATACTCTTGACAAGGCAAGCACCACCTCAAGTTGTAAAACATATACCACTCCATCTACTAGTCCTCCTTCACCATCTCCTAGAACACATGGCCCAAAGCATACTAATCCTACCATGGAGAACTCCAAATCCACTCATCCATTACCTCACTCCTCTACCCATACACCTACCAATGATGTGATCCAAGGGCTGCTAGCAGAGAGTCAACCATGTCCCCAAATTCTAGTCCTTGACCTTATCAAAGAGTCTTCAACCATGTCAAATCCTACAACCCCTTCATGTAACCTGCAACCCCTTGATCATATTAAAGAACCTCCTACCATGCACCAAATTCAAGTTTTATCACACCTTCATGTTGTTGACCAAGAGCCTATCCAAGAGTCTTCTACCTCAACTTCGATTCAACCACATCAAGAGTTATGTCAAGAACACACTTTAGAACATGTGGAAACATCAACCCCTTGTCTAAATCAAGGTCAAAGCAGTCCCATTCGACCCTTACATAACCTTTATCTTTTTGATGTTCCTATACCTATACATGAGCAAGAAATCCAATTTCAAACCATCCATAACCTATATCTCTTTTATGATCAAGATACTACCTTTGATGAAGAAGCTATCCATGAGCAACTTGATTTGATACATGAGCAAGGGATCCAATTCCAACCTCTCCATAACCTCTTCATAGTGGGCTGTAAGTAGTCTTAGTAGTCTTAGCTTCTACATAGATGTTTGAGTCTATGCTAGCGCGCATCGTAATATGATGAATGTATTGTTCCTAAGTATTCACAATAACAATATACATAAGATCTATCTGATAGTTAGATATTCTATTCCGCATTTCATTTGTCATTTGTAGTTGTGTTTAAAAGTTGGTATTAGAGCCGATGATGTTATTATATGTTGTTATTGTTGTTGTCTAACCATAACTAGCCAATAAGTGTTATGCTATTCACTGTATTGCTCCTTATATTGCTCTCTGTATTGCTCATACAACTCAGAATCCTGTTGTAAGTCCTCGTGGTGTAAGTCCCGTTTAAGCTTGTTGTGTCAGGGCATATTTGAGGCAATAATTTGTATTTCGAGCACAGATTTGAGTGTAGGTTCGAGTGCAATGGATAGAGCAAGCACTTCTGGATCAACTATGGAAAGCATCGACCATACCGCAGATCGCAACATAAAAGTTAAGTTCACCAATTTCTTTGCTGATAATGAAAGTTCATTTTGTACTCCTGAGTCCAGTAGTAATGTCTTAGATGAAGTTTCTGCTAGTAGTCAGTTTCCAGATAAAGAATTCCGTGTGCCTAAGATTAAAGCTTCTGAAATCTATAAGGATGTGCCCCATGGTGTTATAGATATGTTTAATAAAAATACAGGTTTGAAGAATTGGTTTGGTTATAAAACTTCCCAACGTTGTCATGTAGCTACTCTGCAACATGTTGTTACAGGTTAGTAAGGGTAAGTTAAATTTGTTCTCAGATGCCCTTGTTGCAAAGTTTCAGAAAGAAGCCCTAGCTAGTCTAGATAATCCATAGTTTATGCATCTGTCCTATGTCAGAATAGGAATCTATGGCCATTACCGTAAAGGCTTACCTATCATCGTAATGATGATGTTGAAAGATGCCCGATTCTACAAATTGTCTCATTCCCTTCTAGGTGCTGGTTGTGATTCAATGTCCAAAGGTCCAATCTATGTCGATTGCCTATTAGACTTTCTTGTTAGTCTAAAAGATGGAAATCTAAAAGATGTTCTTGAATACAACTTCAAGACAATGAATCTCTTCATGAAAAAGAATTCTGTTGACCATTCCCTGATCTTTTTGGTTCACTATAGATTGTATAATAAGGTCATACCCTTAATGATTAATCCTAGAAAAGCCCAAGGGTTAGAAGGTCTTTCCACCATCTGGACATCCTCCAATGATAGCACACAATTGACTGCACCCAAAATAGTAAAGCACAAAGATATTAAGATGCCTGAAGAATGGGCACTAGATCTTTGGGATACTAATAGTCAACCTGAAGTAGAAAATGAGAAACAACCACAATTGAGAGGCATCTCAATTGAAGAAATAGATGATCAGGCAGTAATTAGATTTTCATCCGGCACCCAACCTGCCTTGCGCACTGGACCTTCCATGAGAATAGAAAGAGTTTTCAACTATAACCAACCTGGTCCATCTGTGAGTTCCTTACCCCGCTCCTAGAGCATTAGATTACAACCCTCTAAGGGTTTTGAAGATTTATTTAAAATCCCCTCTATAGCAAAGCCTAGCAGTTCTACAGCTTCAACCATTCCTGCTAGTTCTTCATGCACCCATCAAAAGTTTTCTGAATTAGATAATGGGTTGTACAGATGTGAAGACTGCTCTTTTGTTTTCAATCCTCCCAGATCTAGCCATGTCCAAATGTTTTCAGCCCGACAAGCCACTATGCCTGAACAGGATATTTCCGAATCCAATGAAAAGGTTATAACCACTCCTGCAGGTCCTTGCCCCGTTCCTAGTACCATTCCCCCTTTTAAGGATTTCATCCTTTATGATACAACTAGAACCTACAAAGCTGATTTCTGGCCTCTACATTTATTTCCTATCTCTAAAAATTCCCAAGATACCAGCCAAAGCAAATTGCTTAACTAGACAAACCTTTGTCTAAGGAAATCCATGCTTCTTGCTGAGGATAGAAAGATCTGGCACTAGATTGAAGTAGTCAAGGCTGATAAAGCATGCCTCAGTGCTCAAGAGAATTTCCATTCTCTTATCTCCACTCTTGAACACTTGGAAAAGCGTCTCACTGATCAGTGGATGAACTCTGTTAACAAAGATCTTCAGGAACTCAAAGCCCAGTATAATGAATTCAAGAGTCAAGCTGAAACCTGGTGGGTTGCTCAGCAGCGATCTTTAGATCAACAGAGAGAACTTCTGCAAAAAGTCAGAAGTGAAGTAAAATTATATTGTGATGGGCTTGGTTCTCAATTGAATACTACAAATATACATGTAAAGTATAATGCTCAGAGACTCACTGAAATCTCTGAAGAAGTCCATTCAATTGCACAATCACAACTTCTCATGAGTGATTCCATCAGATCGGAACCCCCCAGCATACAGTTTGCTCTCCATGAAGAGTCTAGGACTATTCAGTTTGTGACCCATACAGTTCATAAGCAACAGACTGTAAGGACAAAGAATTGCCCTTCCAGTGCAAAGTGATATTTATAGGCTCAGTATGAAGGACCTAAGTTAACCACTGAAGTTAGGCAGCCTGTAATTGAAAAAGTTTATGATCCCTCTATAGGGAATCTAAGAGAAACCACTCCAGAGGAACAAGCCAAAGGAAATTTCCAAATGGCTCGTGGTTCTAGTTCTAATCCTAATGGATCTAATCCTATTGATCCATTCAAAAATATTCAAACTCTAAAAGCTGATACACCACCCCTTGTTAATTTTGATCATTTTGAAGATATTGAAAATACAAGAGGGATAGATGCAATGCGAGCCTGGATAACAAATTATATATCCACTAATGCTGATGCTGATGAAAAATAGGTGATAAAGCAGGCTCTTAATGCAATGACCAATGTCACCTGACATTTCTAGGATAGACTAGATGATGCTTATAGAGAGATGTTCTTGGATAAAGGTACAGATCAAGTCTATGCTTAGCTGACTCATCTGTTTGTTGGTAAAACAAACACCAAAGAAAAGTTGGCCTACAACAAGTTTATCAAAGGTAAATGCAAAGACCTCAAATATTTTAAACAATATTGTGATGTCCACTATGAGAATTTCTATTTGTCAGGCCGTGAGCAGAATCATGAATTCATGTTCACTACTTTTTTGAAAAGCTTTGGTACTGTGATAGGAGAATTCTATCACAAGAAAGTTCTTGAAAATCTGGTCATAGAAAATATAGAAATGAAAGAGCTAACATATCCACAGTTAGTTCAATTTTTAACACAGATTAATGAAGAGATCTGTGAAGAAGGAAAAGCTAAGAAAGAAATAAAAAAGGTACAACCTTTACTTTCTTCATCTGTTTGCTACCAGATTATGCCTTCTAATCAATTCCCAGAAAAGGGAAAATCTTCTTGTTATAAGTGTGATAGTTCTGAAAAGTCCTACAAGAAGAAAAGGAAGAAATTCAAAAGTAAGTATCCCAAGAAAAAAGGATACTTCAGAAAAAGAGATAAGAAAAGAAAGGATTCCAAGAAATGGAAACCTACCTACTACATTTGCAAGGGTGATCATTTTGCAAATAAGTGCTTGGACAAAAATAAAAAAAGAGGTAAAGGTAAAGTCCGTGCTACCCGAAAAGTAGGTGTTGACAATGATGAATTCAAATTCATCAATGCTTATCCATTAGACTCAGAGGATATTATCCTGTCCAGCTCAGAATCAAGTATAGAATCTGAGTCTGAAGAATATGCATCCTCTCAAGAACAAGCTCAAGCTCAGGTCAATCTAATGACCAAAGAATTTCAATCCTCTGATGAGGATTCGGAAGTCTCCTTCTACTGCAGAATGCTCAGAAGGGACACCCGGGCCAAATTGGACAAGGTAATTGAAGATATTGTCCAAACTGAATCCCACCTCCATACCATGGACATGGGATAGGAAACATGGAAAAAGCTGACCACCCAATTGGAACAGCTTAAATCCAGAAAGTATTTCTTACTCCAGCAGGAAGCTCGGCCTCCTAAGCTCCCTATGAGAAGATCCCCTCTTCTCCAATATGGTCTATCGGTCTCTCCTATAGAAATTCCTGAGCAGCATGGTTCTAAACCATTACAACAAAGAGAACCTTGGCCTCCTAGACCTCCAGCTCAATGGCCACAACCACTTGGGCCTTTGGATCAAAGATCCATCATTAATGCTCCTTCTCCTAGAAGTATGGCAAGGTGCATTTGGAGAAGAAATAGAAAAGCCTTTCTTGAAAAGTTTGTTACTCAAGCTCAAGTAGAAATTTCAGAAATTGATGATGAAGAAAATTTCTTTCTCACAGAAGAAATGGAGAAAGCCCCTGGACTTGATAAGTTTGTCAGCCAATTCAATTCTGCTGGATCCATACAGTTGCCTGCTCAATCCTCTTTCATAGAAGAACAACTGTATTGTGAAGAAAAGCCCTACAACCCTCTCATTCATCATGCTGTAGAAGAACAAGGTGAACCCAGAGTCACCTTTGAAGAAGGTTCAAGTAGTCGCCAGATGAAAGCCTACAAAAGGAGTGCCAAGCCAACCACTTCATGTCCTAGAATAATTATGACAATCCACTTTCCAGGTATAATGGCATACCCACTAGCATTCCTTATTGATACTGGAGCAGATCTGAACATTGCCAGGTACAATGCTTTCCCTAAAGATGCCTGGATTGAAAGCACTATAGGTATTACTTTTGGTAATTCCGAAAAGGAAGATAGTTCTTCATTCTGCATTGCTCCTATTCAAATTGGATTTGATGGTTTTATGGATAATCTAACATTTGTCCAATATGAAGTTAATGGCTATGATGGCATAATTGGAAGCAAAACCATTCAACAATGGGAACCTTTCACCATTGATTCTGATTTTATTATAATTCGAAATACATATCAGCTTCCAAGGCTTTATCAAGATCTAGCTTATACTTCAAAGCTAGAAAAAGAAAAGAAAAAGAAACTCGTTAATGCAGTTTGGTTAGCCAAACAAATGGATGCAGGTCAAGAATCTCTTGCCAAGATTAAAACTGCTTTTGCTGACACAGTCATGACAAAAGATTTAAATAAGCAGAAAAGGAACCTGACTTGTGATCTCACTCTCAAACGAGATCCTCAAGGTAATGAACTCATTCCCAAAGCCAAAACTAATTATTTTCTAATGAGTTCCTTTGAAGCATTAACTTGTAGAACAGAAGTTGCAGAGCTTGAATGGCTCCACATTATTCAAACTTCTGAATCTCCATTCTCATGTCATGCAATGTATGTACCAAAGGTCAATGAGAATGGTAAAGAATTACTTGAAAAATGGCTAGTTGTAAATTATAAGCCATTAAATGACTATCTTGTTGATAATAGACATCCTCTGCCAAGTAAGGATCATATCTAGCAGACTATCCAAGGTAGTCATGTATATTCTAAATTTGATTTGACAAAAGGGTTCTGGAAAATTGGTCTTAAAAGTGTTGATTTCTATAAAACAACCTTTTCTATTCCCCAAGGTCTATATGAATGGGCTGTTCTTCCATTTGGTATTAAAACTGCTCCTTCCATTTTTCAGCAAAAAATGGATGTTATATTTTGACCTTATACCAAATTTCTCCAACCCTATATTGATGACATTCTTGTCTTTAGCCAGGATATGCCTCACCATCTTGACCATCTTTGTCAATTCCTCTCTATTTGTCAACATAATGGTCTTGCTGTCAATCCTGCAAAGTCTTTCTTTGCTCAGAACCACATTGTGTTCATTGGCTTCAAGCTTCTTCCAGGGGGGCAGATGGAGGCCCAACCACACATCCTGCACAAAATTTCTAATCTTGTAGTCACCAATGTCAAAGAACTACAACGCTTTTTGGGCCTTGTTAATTATATTGCAGGATTCTATTATAAGCTTGCTAAAGATAGAATTGAGTTAAATAAGCTTCTGGGAAAGAAGCCACCACCATGGACAACAAAGCACGATGCATTGATTGATCTCATCAAGCAAAAATGTTCCCAGTTACCACCATTAAAGCTGCCAAGAAAAAGTTTCAAAATTGTTGAAACTGATGCAAGTGAAGGTGCCTGGGCAGGTGTTCTTCGAGAACAGAAAACAATCTCCTTCAATCCCAAAGATAAAGGTGAGATTGTTCGATACATTTCTGGTAGTTTCAAGAACAGTGAAGTAGACTACCATAGTACTCATAAAGAAATCCTTGTTGTTGTCAATACTTTTCAAGCCTTTCAAATGTTCATTGCTGACAAGAGATTTCTATTGAAAAGTGATTTGCAAAATCTGTGTAGATTCTTCTGTAAAGAATCAAAGAATAAGGTAGTAAGAGGATGACTCCTTAGATGGGCTCAACTACTCAGTACATATGAATTTGATTTTGTTCATCTTCCAGGAGTTGAAAATATTTGTGCAGATTTTATGTCAAGAGGACATTCTGATAACCTTAAAGCAAATGGAGTTGTCTGAGTCATTCGAATCAGAGAACAAAGATGGTATGAAGAAAGTCGTCATGAATGGAGCACAAATCTTTTCCAACGAAGGAACCTGCACAACTTTCAAATGGCCAATGATTTTCTCTTTGATCAGTTTAAAATGTTAATTGCTAAACAACAACTAACATCACCAGGTTTATGGACCGACAAGCCATTTTTTCAGTTCTCATCTGAAGCTGAACCCATTGATCCTGATGTTGGACATGTACTTCCAAACTGGTGTGGAGATTTTGTTCTCCCAGTCAAGTTCCTCAATCCTCCAGTTGCACGTCCGGAGCAATGGTTGAATGCAGAACATGGTAAGAATTTAATTAGAGACCTGTTCCAAGGACCTTATCCACCAACAGATCATTTACAGTTTGAAGGAACTTCAGCTTACACTGGATGTATCTTCAAACTTGTTTTTGATTCTCCTGTTGATAATCCAATTAGTAGGCATCTCTGCCAAATCTATGGTCCTGTGGGTTCTTCTTCTGTTTTCGAACATTGGACAGTAGGAAATCGCTTGCAATACTTTCATGCTCATTAGACTCCTGTCTGGATTCACACAAAAACCTACCGAATAAATAGACCTACACCACAAGCTATGTCTAGAGGATTATATGGCCTATATAGGATGAAAACAATGACTATTATCTAGAAAGAACAAGAAGGAAGTCAACCACCCAGATGCATTCCTCATTCATCCACATAGACTTGTGCAAATTGTGTCGACTGCTCTGCCGATGATCCAAGAATACTGACTTTCGGTGCCAATGGTAATTATCATTCTCCTAACTGTACTCATCCTAATGGAGAATTTTGTGAAGGATGTTTGTTCAACCAGCCAGGTCCTCTCAACTCCAGTACCTCCGACAGCACCGGCTCTTAGGCTAATGGATGGGCTTGTCATCCATCTAGAACATCTATCATCTCATTGAATCTGATAGATGTGGGCTGTTCCATGGTAAAAGGGGAAAGCTTACGTGCCTCACAGTAAGCATGAGTTATTCTTCTCGTGATCAAAGAGTAACTTTGTAAAAAGTTTTGTCTGTTCACCATTATCTTGTTCATGGATTAATTGGTCCCACCTGAGGAATCTTATCCTTGATTAGGTAATCCTTTGGATAAGGGTTTGCACGTGTCCGTCTTGTATGGATGGATTCCAAAACTGGACTTCAGAGAAAGGTAAAAGCTCTGCCTCTCGCAAGATCTATAAATGCACGAGAGGCTGCCTTAATTCTCAAGTAAGTCTTGGCGAGTAGAGTCTCCAAGTGAAGTCTAAAGTCTATAAAAGAGTACCATTATCTCTGGTTTGCTCTTTGAGTCTAGGCGCATAGTGGGTTGTAAGTAGTCTTAGTAGTCTTAGCTTCTACATAAATGTTTGAGTCTATGCTAGTGCGCATTGTAATATGATGAATGTATTGTTCCTGAGTATTTGCAATAACAATATACATAAGATCTATCTGATAGTCAGATATTCTATTCCACATTTCATTTGTCATTTGCAGCTATGTTTAAAAGTTGAAGATATTATCATTGATGAAGAACCTATACAAGAGCACCTTAATTCCATCATGCTAAATCCTATCTATGATCAAGATCCCACCTACAATCAAGGGCCTGTCTATGATCAAGCAGACCATGATGATCCTATTAGTCTACTTTATGTGTTCCATGGTCCTGAGCCTATAACCCCATCTAGCCCTATCCAAGAGCTGACAACTTCCACTTCCCTTGATGAGACACTTGCCTCGCAAGCAAGCATAGAAGATCAAACCAAAAATAATCCTCCGCCATCCATTATTCACCATGTTGCAAATCCCCCACCATATATCCTTGGTCTTACTGCCTTCATTCATGAGTGTTCCTCCTTAGAACACCAGCAACCATTATCCTCTATCTCATCATCTCCATCCAATAAAGAACTTGTGTCTAGTGTTCCACCTACACATAATCCTGCTGTCCACCGCATACTCCAACATATGACCAATCAAGGTAAAGGCTTAGGCCTTCATGAACAAGGTATTTTAGAGCCTGTCCATGTCAATGTTCCTCTTCCTTCATATGGCCTTGGATACATACCCCAAGGTGAACAATCTCAAGATGTTGGTACTTTTTCCACTCCTTCAAAATCCTCCACTTTCCATCGAAAATCCTTTCATATCCCCAAAACATATGTCACCATTCCACCTCCATCATCCTACACATCCTAAAAGCATGTGACCATACACCTTCCACCATCCAATCTACCTCTGCTACTTCCAACTCCTAACATCCCTCCATGCATTTTACTAGTACTTCTTCTAATGCTTTATCCGTCCACCAATAAATCCTCTAACAATCCCAATCATGACCAACAGATGCACATGTTGTCTAAACAAAGAGCTTCCACCCACTCCACTTCCACCATCTCAAGAGAATTCACCAGCAAAAATCTGGATACCTCTACCCCTAAAGTAAAAAATCCTAAGAGTCCTCATGACCTAGGATACAAAAGCCAAGAATCAAAGAAGCATCCATCTCGAGAGGGGCATACACCCACACACCTATACGCCAAGTTGAAAAAGGTGTGGGTCTGCATCAAACAAATAATTACCTCTGAAGCTACACTAAAGCTGCATACACCCAAGCCCATACCTTCACAAGTACTATCTAAAAACAAAATGGCTTGGGTACCTAAGCAAAAATCCCTCAAGTTACATGAGGCATCCACCTCTCAAAAATATCAACCATCCATTTTCTCCCATTCCATCCAAAAGTCTCAAATTCTTCCATCCCAAATGACAAGCGAAACTCAGAAAAATACTCAATGTATGTGGATCGTTACATGCCTAAGTCATTCATCCACAAGAAAATGTCTCTATTTCTTCCTACACTACTTTCCCATCACTAGCTTCAATTTTTATCATGGTATGTGCAACCATTAGTCATGATTCCTTTCCATCCCACAAACATTTTCATATACCTCCATCTCCCCTTGCTTCCACTATTATCCTACATATCTTCTCCATCCTACTTCCGTGGTCCATGCTTTTGCATAAGAATTCCTTCCATATTTTGCATCATTATCCACTATCACACCCTTCCATAAACCATTATCTACCATTCTCCATCTCACTTTCATGCAATCCCCTACCAACGTCTATGAGAACACTTGACCTTGTCCATGAGACAACATCCATCTAGCGGGACTATCACCTCTCAAGGAACTAGATACTTGAGTCTCTCCCTTCTATATCCACTTTCTCCCATCCAACATTTCAAAAAAAGAAAAGAAAAATCCCTTCATCCAATGGTGAAAATCTGGCAAACAGGTGCCTTGGATAAGTACCATGATGAAAACCTGACAAACAGGCATCATGTGTAAGTTGATCTTCTACGTCACCTACACTTGGGGGCACTGTGTCTCATCAGCATATCACTTTCTCCTATCAGTTTCCTTCCATACCATTTCCTATCCTATCCTTCTAGCCGTTACCTACCTATACTGTCCAGTCTGTCTATCTTAAATCTTCCATTCCTCTATTTTCTTTGGTCTTGATAAAGATTGGGGGCACAATGTTAACAAATGTTTTAGGTGTCTCTTGACATACCTAATCCCTCCAAACCATACAAATCCTTCAACAATCCTCTCATCCTCCTATTGTCAAAGCATTGCCATGAAAAATCCTAAGTACTCTACCTACAATGGGGCATGTTATTCCTATGCGACATAGTCCTTGGAGATCACATCCTTGATTCCTTCTATCCACTATTACCCATCCTCATACCTACCCATTCCATTCTTTATCACCCATCCATCTGTCTATCTGTGGTGTTTCCTTGTCATCAGTATCATCCGATCTATATCTGATCCATATCCATTCCATATCTAATCCATATCTATTCCATATCTAATCCATATCTGTTCCATATCGTGTCTTATCTGATCCATATCTATTCCATGTATGATCCATATCTATTCCATATCATGTCTCATTCAATCCATATCTTAGGTCCATTAAAGTCAACCCTAAACTACGCTACCTCTGCATCGTCACGTAGGCAAGGCCATTATCAATGCGCCCTTGAGGATCTTCTTCCCATCCATTCTATATCTTGTCATCTATCCTTCTATCTATCCGCATCCGTACCCTTTCACCAGGCAAAGAAAGCACAAGCAAAAGCCTGCTTTCAAGTAGAAATATTGATGCTAAAAAACATCAACCTATCCAAAGCAAAGCAAACAAGTACCTAAAGCACTCTAAATGATTCTATCTAAATTATGGCAATAAAAACACATCTAAATGCAAGAATGTTTTGTGGTTGTGATCAGGTTAGATTACATCGTCTTTATTTTTGTTATCATTTCTTTCTATGCTACTCAAGGATGCCAAAAGCTAGAGATGCTATGATGGGGGCATGATTCTTTTCTTTGTTTTCTGTTTGTAGATCACCCTTTAGTAATGTGATGACTTTTTGTCTAACGACATAATCAGCAAAAGATCATCAAGGACATCAAAAGTCAAACATGAATAGGGGCAATCCTTGTCTGTTGAAACACTAGAAATACTCAGGTCATCACAGTTCAATTATACCTCGATGCTTGTATTAAATTGCTAAATCAAAATCCATGTAGGCAATACTTAGGTCATCTCAGTTTAATTATACCTTGATGCTTGTATTAACTTACAACATTTGGAAAAAGTACCCAAAAAAATTGCCTAATGATGAAATAAGCACTTCGAAATACTTGCAATATCAAGATGGCAAAAAATCCATTTGCATTCCATATCCATACCCATACCGTATCCAATTGTATTTCATATCCGTATCCATATCCCATGCAATAAAGATTCTATGCAAAGTATCAATGTTTACAATTCAAAGCTTGTGATTCCTTCATTTGCATTTTCTTCTACCAAATCCAATTTCTATCTATCATTGTGTCTCTCATCAATAGTTCTAGTTGTCAATCCAAGCAATGATCCAAATGCACATCCATCCTTAGTCCATACCAATCAAGTTAATCAATCTTGTCAAATGATCCAATCACAATCAGTGGTCTTGATCCTTGTATAGTTGTAAACCAACTCAATCAATTATCTTATACAGAATGTTGCATTGTCAAAATCAGACCAACACACGTGTCTTACACGACATGCTTCATTTCTTGAAACCATACACTACCCTTCATGTTTCTCTAGGGATATATCATTCCCTGCCATGACAACACTATCATATATCATTATCAATTAATCAATTGGTTTACCACTGGACAGGGGCAATACCTTGTTTGTTCTTGTATCATTTGTGCATACTTGTTTGCTTGCTTGTGTGTGTTATCATTCTATCTTGCATCACATATCATTTGGTTCTTTCTTCAACCAATTTCTTCATTCTAACCTGTTTTTCACCTTCTTCATCATGAGATTGTCCATTTCACGCCTTCCACCTTGGCTTCTCCATCCAATCTCTCGAGGGGGCATCATGTCGTCAAACTTGTGCTAGGGGCAAACTGAGGCATGTATCATTGTCAGACATTCTTTTTCTTTGAAAAAATGTGATAAAACACATTGCATCAAAGAGGGGCAAAATGTACACCTAAAATTGGCTTATGTCAAATTAAGTAAATATTTTAATATTTATCTTAATTCTTATTTTCTTCTATCAATTAAATAAATATTCTAAGTTTATTTGATTGGTTCATTATCCGATAATTAAATAAAAATCAATTTATTTAATTAATTTCCCTAAATTCTTCTAATGTCTCACATAATTAAATAATCCTAAATTATTTAATTAATCCTAAATTCCTCTATCCTAAGTCCTAATTCCATAAATCCACCTCACCATGTTGCACATGTAATTAAATATTTTAAATATTAAATTATCTAATATTCCCTCACCCACATGTCCTATTTATCCTCCAGTCAAAATTAGTTAACTCATCAATCAAATCAGTTAACTAATTAGTCATTTGAGTTCACTAATCAATCAATTCACTTAACTGATTAGTCAATTCAGTCAACTCTGCAATCAATTCACTTAATTGATTGGTCTATTCTGTTAACTCTTCAATCTATTCTGTTAACTCCCCTGTTGCATGAAGGAGCTTGGACACTTTTCCTCTTTCTATTCATGCACATTGCTCAACCATTCTCAACCGTTGATCTTCTTATTTCTTCTCAACCATTGATCTCTTCTCTTCTGAGTCTATAAATTAAACTTTATTCTTCCATTTCTATCATCCAAGATTTTACTATCATTACTCTGCAGGAATTATAGCATGCCTTTGGCACCCACATCATTCCATTTGCTTGTGATCATCTTGTTACCAGATCACTACCATTGTTGTGAAGCTCATCTTCATTACAAAGCATTATCATGGTCATTATCCATTGACAATCTTGGAATAGCAAGGAAGTGCACTCTCTGAGGACCTTATTCATACATGCAAGATCGATTGAGATTAGGCAACCAACAGAAGCTATGAAGTATTGAGGTTTGCAAAGTTTTCATCTTTTGTTTGTTTGATCTTGATTATTTCCCTTTTCGTTGATTTTTGGGTATTATTGATATTGATACATTGATTATTCATGTTTACTCCGATTTTGCCTTAACAGATACCACTCTAGTTCAATAAAGAATGGACCACCACTTGTATGTTTCCTGTCATCTACACATCCTACCCAATTAGAATTTGTATAAGCACTCAAAGAAAAGTTAGTACTCTTTGGAGACCACAAGCCATGATCCGAAGGGCCCTTTAAGAAGGCATGCTTATTATTTTGGAAGCCCTAAAATTTGACAGCACGTATGGTGGGCAAGGATTGGTGGAGAAGGTGGAAGTATGTGGGTGGTAGAAAACCTTATGGATAATAGAGTCTATCTTCTAATCATGGTACCTTTGAGTAGGTTTTCAGCATTGTTCTTTTCCAAGGTGCCACAAGAAGTGGTTTCCACCATAGGATGAGTTGTTTATCTTTACTTTTTTTTACTTTTTTGACAAATTTTTTTAGATTGGGGTATTTTGCAAGCTAGGTGTGGAACCAGTTGAAGTGGATGATATTGAGAGGCCCATCAATATCATGACCTTCTAGTTTATCCAATTGATATTCACCTAAATCATATTTTGTGATTACAATTTAGGGACCTAGCTAAATATGTTTAAATTTTCCATTCTTTTCTCAGTCCTAAAGATTTCCTTGATTTTGTTTGAGTAAAAGGTCACCAATTTCAAATTCACAAGCCTAGATTTTATTATTTTAGCTTCTATGGAGGTGGTTCTAATAATCTTGTAGATCATTCAAGGCATTCAGGCATTGTTCATCAATAAATTCTAGTTCATGGAGGCATGCAACCCCGTACTCCTCATCATTAACAAAGTTATGTAATGAGATGCATAGTGATGGAATTTTGACTTTTATTAGAAAGATAGATTAAACACCAAAAATGAGTGAATATTGAGTGCATCAGTAGGAGAGTAGTGTCAAAAATTGATACCTCTTACAATTTCACACTAGATTTGGCACCTATTTTAGCTTATATGTTCACCTCTGTTTACATTATGAAATTTCAAGTACTTCTTTGAGAATCAAGGCTTAATCCTTTGACATCTAGACTTTGTACATGGTCCAAATCACAAAGACTAGGGCACCAAATGCTTGAGTCCTAGTAATTTGGCCCCAACATCTTATAGTTCATTGTCACCCTTATGACTTAAGTGATGCACCTTGTCGGCCTCAACTCTATTGGGCCCTCAAAAAGTAATTGGGAATCATATATAAACAAGTCTTGAACACACTTAACCCTCCTAAGATCTCTCCTAATGATTCTAGATGCTCTTTATGTGGATGTTGTCTAACAAGCTCTATCTATCTACAAGATCTCTATTTATATAGATTATTGTTGTAGGAATTAACCCTTGTTGCAAGTTTTCAAGGAAGCTTCTTCCTTCATCAATACCTTGTGGATGATCCATGTTACGACATATATCCACCTAGGGTTTCATGCTCATGGTAACTCTTTTTATTTCATTTGATTACAACAATCTTTGTTAAGTGTTTTGCCTCTGCTTACCTAGAGAACACACTTTATATCACACTTATCTCTGCTATTGTGGAAGTAGTAACACTTACATGATTTTTGACTAAGGAAAGCCTCTATACATCACAACCATTTTTCCCTCTTTCATGTGTATAGGTCGCATTGGGAGTTTCAGACACCTAACAGAAAACTGGAAGATGGAAATAGTAGAAACCTTCACACACAAATTTCATCTCCCCCAAACCCTAGGACTATGGCACCCAACACCCTAGTCGTCCAGATGTGGCCTCTATTTTTGGCAATGATTCTTGACAAATCTACTCTACTTATTTTAGGTCTTGCTTTCTGGGGTTTTTGTTCTATCAGGTCTGTAACTTCTATTTTAGTCTATTTAATCATAAAAACCCTAGATCTATCCTCCTTGCCTCAACCTTTTTAATTAAAAAAAAGGCAGAGTCCTCACCAACTGAGCAAAGCTCTTCCTAAGGGATGGTAGCCTTATGTAGAGAGCATTGGTGAATCGTGTCTATACGCTTGAAATCATGACTCAGTGGCTTGGGGTCGTTGAGTTGGCTTTGGTACATGCACGTACCCTCTATCCTTGCCACGAGGTGAACAACCATGTCACTCTTGCTCTCGTGGAAGTAGCTAGCCGATGTGAAGCGAGACATGGTGATGGTCTGGATTGTTGGAGAGCTAGAATTTGTAGAGGGGTTGGCCAGTCCTGGGGACTATGTTGTTGTGCATTTATTTGCATGTGGTATTCTATAATTGTAGTTGTAAATATAAATATATGACCTGAAGGGTCACTAGTCACTATCCCCCTGTTTGAGTTTCTAATGTTCCACCATTGTGTGGGTTGACTATTATTTTGGTTGATGCTTATTTCAAGTTAGTGTTCTCTTTTGAACTGTTGGATGAATACTTGTTGTATTTGAAGTTCCCTTAACCTTTCTTGTTGTTGTTGAATGATCAACTAATATTGTTGTTGTCTAGGGTGGATCTCATCTATCTTGTCAAGGATTGCCTTCACCCACTCAACTCTAAGTCTATGGTACATTCATGACGATAAACAAGAGAGATGGTTTAAGCTAATATTGACTTGACCTAGGGTTTGTGTGACCTAAGTTTTGACATTGTTGACTTTGTTTGACCTTGTGATGAAACTAAGGGTTTTGACTCATGTTGACTAAACTGACCTTGTGTTGGGACCAAGCATTTGTGAACCTTCTATGATGCTAATTTTTTTTTCTTTTCTATTTTTATATGCATCCAAGCCTATATGAGTGTAAAAAAAAATTGTGTTTTTTTATGTTTTTGGAAATCAAAGTTCTTTTTTCTTAATCTAGGAATTAGAAAATGTATGAAAATTAGTATGAGACTACCTAATGCAATGTAATATATATTTTTGTTTGTTTTCTAAATAAGTGGATCAATCTAATCTAGGAAAGGGAAATGCTTTTAATCTATGAACTTTAGAAAGGGAAACTAATTTAACAATGCAAATCTACTTAGCCTATCAAGGAAAAAGAAACATGTATTTACTTATCCCAAGAGTAAAGTTTTTATTATCTAATTACTATGAAATGAAAAAAGGCATGAAGGAACTTGGAGATGCATGACCCTCCACTGCTCTCAAACATCCTTGTATTGACAACCTCTAATCCTCTTAAAACGACGGGGTGATCCTCTAGGCAACAATAAGAAAAGAGAAGCAAAAGAAGCTTTGAATCTTTGAAATGAGCTCAATGATATCTTGATGGGCATTGTGGCTAGTGATGTGAGTAGTGTATGGATGCAAATGAGCTTTTAGAAAACCTAAATGAGATAAAAAAAAAATGAAAGAAAAAGGCTATAATGTCCTGTATGCGCATGAGAATGCTTGATTTAGAGAGTAATAACTTGCAAGAACTGTGTGCACAAATGAAATTGCCTCCCTTTTTGCTTGAGGTAGGGGGTATTTATAAGTTAGAAGAAGGGATGAGAGGTGAAGAAGGAGAGTTAACTTAGAAGACACAAGAGTGATTTGGGCTAAAATTGGAGTGATCTACATAGTACAAGCTTATTATTGAAGAAGTGAAGAAAGAGGAATGCATGAGAATGCATGAATTGATAACTAGAGATGAAAAAATGCTAAGTATGTATATGTGGGTGCATGAAATAGTCAACTCTATCTTTGGCATGAAATTCCATGCAAATAGGAAGAAAAATGGGCAAAAACGAAGCTATTTTGAGCTAGAAACTCAAGTGAACTCACAGCTGGGAAATATGACAGGATCACCCATGGGTCGTGCATTTCACCAATGAGGGTCACCTAGGGGCGACCAATGGAGGAGGGCATTTGGGTGAAAGTCCATGGTGGGACATGGAGGAGGAGGAGAAAAGAAAGGGATCTACCCCCAGAAACAAGCCAATCATGTGTCAAAAACCAAATCTCCACTTGCAAAATTAGGATCTCCCAAGGGAGATCTGGAAATAACAAGGGGGATTTGGATTGGTTGAGTGAAACTACAAACTAAAAACTAAAAGTTGAAGATGGATCGGGAGGACCTCTAGAAGGCCTCTAGGGGTGGGAATGGATGAAAAACACTGGGGAAAGGTGAAAACACACCTATAGGCATACAAGGCTTAGGAACAAGGTCACAAGCATAAGAAATGCAAATCAACAATTGTCAAAAAGTGTTGAAAGTGAAGCAAGAGAGAAAGTGACAAAGGGGAAACAACACGAGGAGGAAGAAAATGCATGTCACCAAGAGAATTGTTGCTGAAATGATGTTGTTTCATGCTTACATGTACATGACAAGGATTGTGACTCATCCTAGGGTTCCTCATGGAGGCTATGAATGATTTTGGTGCTTATATATTTGCCCCCTTGGGGATGGTAGTCTACATAAAAGGTAGGTACCATTCTTGAACTAGGCCTTACCTATTGTCAATTTTCTTGCAATTGTACCTACAATAACTAGTATTAGTCTGACATCTAAATATATCAAAATGAATAATAAAAACTGAAATGATGAACATACCATAGATCGTGTGAGTTCGACTAGTTGTTTTCCTTTGTCAAAGAGACCTATAGGAATGAATGCATGAGAGATGCATAAAGAAAACAACTAATCTAAATATGCATATGATAAACTAAGCTAAGAGAGAGAAAGAGTGAGCAAATTAGTGAAATTCGAGTGAATCAATGACATAATCGATCGTGTGAGTAGTCATTGGGTAGATATCACCAAGGAGATCACAAAGATGTCTACCTCTTCTTCTACCATTAATAATCAGGTACATAAATAGTGAAAGACCCTTCTCTAAACCCTTGGTTATATTTTGTCAAAAATCTCTTGAAATTGTGTGTTTTTGGTGATTTTTTCTATTGCATTGTCTTTGTCTCGCTATTTAGAGTGGGATTGGTTTTTTGTTTGTCAAAATTGGCTAAGAAATGAGGTTTTTACTGCATTTTTAGTTCAGGGGATAGTGACCTAGGGTCACCCCTTTTGCCAATTAGGTCACCCAGGGGAGATCTAGCTAAGTAATAGGGTCACTTGGTAGAGATCTACCTATGCAATAAGGTCGCCTGGGGGAGATCCTACTGAACATCTGGGTCGCCCAGGGGAGATCCAGTCTGATAAAAAGGGTGACCCTGATAGATCAATTTTGACTAAAATTTGATTCTTTCTAATGTTTAATTCACTTTGTTTTGATCTAATTTGAACACTGAATTCGTCTGTTTATTACAATTTTGAAGGTTTAAACACTTTTTTGTAAAATTTTCTACAAGTTTTATGATTTTTAGGGATTTTCTAAGTTGATGAGATCTAATCTAAATTTATTTTATGATTGGTAGGATATGCACATTCATTGGAATACCAATCGCGAGTAGTTGTAGCTAACAGAGATGCATGTTTCACTATCTACTCATGATCATGATGTCCTAAAGAGGGCAGGCTTGGCTAGGATTTGGCATGTGCCAGTCATACATCCTATGGCATGCATTTGTTATGACATTTTGACTTGCTGGGATGTAGATAGGAACACATTTAGGTTTCCATAGGTTTCAAAAGAGTGGATCATGACTCTTTATGATGTGTATCACATTCTAGGGGTTCCTATGAGAGGACACCCACTTGTTCTACTAGCTAGTGAGTCCTTGGAAGATAGGACATCTTGGGCATAGGGTGAGCTACCCTGAGGATCAGACTGGGGTTTAGCTTACCTTAGTACCACAACTCCACATTCATCCCTTGAGGAAGTTCTTGATTGTCTTGATCGCATCAAGGTTCTCTAGAGATAAGGCCTCAGCTCACTTGAGATACTAGTGTTGGGTACCAATCATACAGGGCATTGAGCATGGTAGATTTTATGCTTGGGGACTAGACATCCTAGATATGGTGTATCAAAACTTCTATTGCATTGTACGGCATGGGGCTCTTGCTTTTAGTCATTCCTATTTGATCATGACTTGGATCTTTGAGCATATCAGGTTGTATCAGAAGGAGATTCCTCTTGCTGACTAGCAACTACTAAGAGATGTTAGGTGGGCTCATGTGGGCCACTTTGATACTTCATTATGTTTTTTGGCTACTCTTATAGATACAAGTATGGTCTCTAACTCTTACATGGATATGGAGGGTACATGGTCTCATGACAGATAGATCAGGGAGCATTGTCTAAGCATATCATAGATTTTAGATTGTAATGGTCTTGTCAAGGCTCATCATGTCAAGTGCATCTTGCAACAATTTGGTGAGGACTTCCTAGAAGGCTTGCCCCTAGTTCCTACTTGTTATAGATCTATCTAGGAGATGGGTGAGATTGGACAAAGGACTTTCATTTGGACCTCTTTGACTCTGGGGTTCTAATTACCAGATCTTCTAGAACCTTGAGAAGTGGATAGAGGGGAGAGAGAGGAGCTCCTTCCCATGGACTTGTTTCCATGGATGACTCTAATTCTACTAAGGAGGACTATATTCCTTATGGGGATGACTTATCCAACAAGGGACCAATAGGGGGTGCACAGGAGATAGATTTTGATGAGGATGATGTACCTAAGGGTTCCTCCATAATGCGTAAACCTCATTTTGATGAGGTGATGTGGAAACTTGATCCTACCTAGCTCAAAAGAGTCCTTAGGTAGAGGTTTAGTAAAGATGTTTGCAATCTGGTCCTTGGAAGGCACAAACTCCAATCTGACTTCATTGTTGTTCACTTGCTCTCTCAAAAAGTGAAACTTGATGGATATATGTTTAGTCTTTGAATGCAACACTAGATTCTTAGATATATTTATTACACTTGAATTATCACAGAAGATTGTGATAGGCTCCTCATACTCCACTCTCATGTCTCTTAGCATTTGTTTCATCCACAAAACGTGAGTGCAACTACCTGCTACTGCAATATATTCTACTTCTATAGTGGATAGAGATATTGCCTCTTGTTTCTTTCTTATCCAAGAAACCAATCTCTTCTCTAGAAAGAATGCTCCACCACTGGTACTCTTCCGGTCATCCACATCTCCTACCCAATTAGTATCTGTATAGGCATGAAGAGAGAAATCATGATCTCTAGGGTACCATAGACCATACTCAACTATCCCTTTTAGATATCTAAAAATCCTCTTGACTGCCATGACATGAGATTCTCTAGGATCAGCTTGGAATCTAGCAACAAGACCAACAACATTCATAATGTCAGGTCTAGTTTGAGTGAGATACAACAGTCCTCCATTCATTGACCTATACTTTTTCTGATCAGCCTTGGGAGAGTCATCTTCTTTTCTCAACTTACATTCAGTTTCCATGGGGGTATTCATTGGCTTTGACTCTTCCATCCCAAATTTCTTTAACAATTCTTTCACATATTTGGTTTGAGAAATGAAGATTCCTTTCTTTATTTGAGTGATTTGTAGACCCAAGAAGAAATTCATTTCCCCAAGCATGGACATCTCAAATTCACTTTTCATTTGATTTGCAAAGGTTTTACACATACCATCTCTTCCTCCAAAAATGATATCATCAACAAACACTTCAAGAATCAAGATATTTTCATGATCAATTTTGAAATACAAATTACTGTCAGCAGTACCTTTGTTGAAACCAATCTTCAAAAGATGTTTATCCAATCTTTCATACCAGGCTCTTGGGGCTTGCTTCAGTCCACATAGTGCTTTTGTCAACTTGTAGACCATATCACCATGATCAGACAATTGAAATCCATCTAGTTGCTCAATGTACACTTCTTCTTCCAAGTCACCATTCAGGAAGGTAGACTTGACATCCATATGATACACTTTGAAATCCTTGAAGGTAAGAAATGCAAGAAATAATGTGACTGCTTCAATTCTTGCCACCGGAGTAAAAGTTTCTTCAAAATCAACTCCTATTTGAGAGTAACCCTTGTAGACCAATCTGGCTTTATTTCTAATTACTTCACCAGCTTCATTCAGTTTGTTCTAGAAGACCCATTTGGTTCCAATCATATTCTTATTTTTAGGTCTGGGAACAAAATCTCAAGTGTGATTTTTCTCAATTTGCATTAGCTCTTCCTCCATTGCTTTAGTCTAGTTTTCATCATTACAGGCTTCATCTATTGTCTTAGGTTCAATCTTTGAAATTAGGCAATACTCATCTGAATTTTAAGCAATTCTCCTTCTAGTTTGTACACCTTTGCTTTTGTCACCTATGATATGATCTTCAGAGTGGTTCAGTCTTACATACCTTGGAACTTTGGGAGTTTCTTACACTTCTAATTCTTGATCAGGCTCATTAAAACTCATCTCTTCTTCCTGATTTACCAGATCAGTTTGAATCTATTTTTCAGCAGAGGCTTGGGCTCCTTGAATTAGAACACCATTCTAATCATCTTCATCATATTCATAAAACCTTGAGGGTTTTTCAATTCCTTCATCAACCTTCACATTTGTACTTTCTATAATCTTTCTCAGTGTCTTGTTATAACATCAGTATGCTTTGCTTTGAGTAGAGTAACCCAAGAATATTCCTTCATCACTTCTAGCATCAAACTTTCCTAGATCTTCATCTCTTTTAATGTAACACTTGCTACCAAAGACTTTGAAATACCTCATAGTAGGAGTGATGCCAAACCAAAGTTCATAAGGAGCCTTACTAGTATTACTTCTGATTTGTACTCGATTGAGAGTATAGACTGCAGTGCTGACAACTTCTCTCCAATAGATCTAAAGAACATTTGCTTCCATCATCATTGTCCTAGATGCTTCCTGGATGATCTAGTTCTTTCTCTCAACTGCTCCATTCTACTATGGAGTCCTAGGAGTAGATAATTGTCTCTTTATTCCATGTTTCTCACAGAAATCTATGAACTCACCGAATGTGAATTCTCCACCTCTTTCAGACCTCAAACATTTCAATTTTAATCCAGTTTCATTCTCTACCATAGCCTTGAATATTTTGAATTTCTCAAGAGCTTCTAATTTCTCTTTCAGAAAGGTTACCCACATCATCTGGGAATAGTCATCAATTAGTAACATGAAGTACCTATTACCTTGCACACACTTGATTCTTGTCGGACCACAAAGATTAGTATGAACTAAGTCCAATAATCCGGTAGAAGATTGTTCCTTTCTTTTAAATGAGACTTTGCTTTGTTTTCCCAACTGACATTCTTTGCACAAACTATTTGTAGGTTTCACCAGTTTTGGAAGATCTCTTACAGCCTGTGTATTTCTTATCTTGATGATATTATCAAAATTCACATGACACATTCTTCTATGCCACAACCAACTCTGATCAACTTGAACAAATAAGCAACTTTTACCAGAACCAACTAAGTGGAAGATATTACCTTTAGTTTGAGTATTGGATGCAATCTCTATCCTAAAATTTTCAAAGATTTTGCATTTTCCATTCTTGAATCAGAGATCATAGCCTTTGTCCACCAACTGTCCAACACTGAGAAGATTGTGCTTTAATCCTTCAACATATAGAACATTATTGGTTTTGTTCTTTCCATCAAAAGAAATCGTTCCTCTACCTCTGATTCTACCAGCAGAATTATCACTAAACTTTACCATTCCTCCTTCATACCTTTCTAAATCTATGAACTTGCTTTTATCACCTGTCATATGGTGAGAGCATCCATTGTCAATGACCCAATCATCCTTTTCTTCAACTTGTGCAGCTAGAGCTCTTTCTATAACTTTATGATTGACAGATTCAGAGAGAATTGGATCTTCTTCCTTGATGGTAATAAACACCCAATCACTTTTAGATTTGTTTTCTGATTCTAATTCATCATCATCATCTTCATGAACATAGTAGCAATTCTTTTGGAATCTTGATTTGTTAGGTTTTGGCCTTGAAAATCTTTCCAGACATCTTGAGGCAAAATGACCAATCTTATTGCAGTTAAAACATTTAAAAGCCAAGTACCCTTCATACTTACCAAATCCTCTTGGCAGTCTTTTTGCAATAAGGGCTTCAAGTTGAGCAGTTTCTTCTTCCTCTTCTTCTAGGTCTTTTCTTTCTTTTTCATACCATGAGAGTTTCCTTGAAGACTTCTCTCCTAGATCAAACCTTTGTTTACCTTTCACAGAGGCACTGGCTTGGAATGCAGATTCAGTCTTAGGAGGGGCATCTCCAAACTCGGTCATTTCAAAAGAAGCCAATTTACCAGCCAATTGATCTCTTGTGATGGTTGTATGGGCTCTGAATTCTTCAATGGTAGCAACCTTGATCTTATAAGAAGCAAGAAGGGATCTAAAAATTTTGCCAACAATCTCATCTTCATCCAAGACTCCACTAGCATTTCTAATTCCACAAACAAGCTCATTTACTCTTAGCATAAAACTAATGATATTTTCATCTTCTCTCATCTTTAGATTTTCAAATTTGCCTTTCAGACTTTGTAACCCTGTACATTTGACATATTTGTCTCCTTCATGCAGAAGTTCTAGTTTTTCCCAAATCTCAAAAGTAGTTGGTAGGTCAACAACATTTGAAAGCTCTGAATTGGATAATGCCCTTAGAAGAGCTTCTATAGTCTGCAGATTGTTTTCAGCATCTGTGATTTCAATTGGAGATTTCGGGCCACCCTATGGAGGAGTATACTCTGTTGAAGCCATGTTCCAATACTGCATTCCCATACATTTCAAGTGACATTTCATGCAACTTTTCCAAAGATTGAAATTGGTTCCATCAAACTTCAAACTATCCTTCTTGTTGGACAACATCCTAGATCTCCTCAAGCAGTTAATCTCTTTTAGAGGAACTTGGCTCTGATACCAATTGTTGGATTCACGATAGACAATTGAGAGGGGGGGTGAATCAGTTGTCAAAACTTTCTTTCCAATTTCACACTTAAAATCTTCTTAGTGATTTAGCAGCATATCAATAAATCAATCATGGAAACATAATGCATTCAATCAAGAGCAGAAACACATCAACACATAAGACACCAAGATTTTGACGTGGAAAACTCAGTTAAGGGAAAAACCATAGGGTGATTAAACCAAGATTGTATTCTCTATTAGAAGAATAGAAAGAATAAAATGGCACATGCCAATTAGGGCTCACTACCTGAGCACACTGCTCACAAGATGCCCACTGCCTACAAGAGACACACTATCTACAAAAGAATAAGTATCACATACTTGAACTAGAAAATAGCATCTTCACCATGCTTGAGTCAGTTCCATTTAAGCCCAATACTTCTACTCTACCTTTTGCTCTCCTCGTTGCTACCACACACTCATCTCCACTCCACACATTGAAATGACTTCACAATTCCTTATTTATACAAGACAACGACTTAGGAATAATCATCTAATTCAGCAAAGAACTATAAGATCATCCGCAGGATGTGTAACTCATCTGGTCGGCCAATCTCAAGAAGAACTCCAACTCCAATGTAGACCACCATCACGTGCTGGACATGATCCAAGGACCTCCACAGGATTGCCTGAATCATCAAGAACATCCGCACTTCATCTGCTTACTGAAATCCTTTTCTCCTTCATCTGGATCCTCAAGAACACAGTTTGTCACCACTATCACAAAGGAATAGATGCTTGTGGACCTTCAAACCATGAACCAATCGATTTGACACTTCAAAAAGACTTCCTAAATACTCCCTCAAATCTGCAAAGTAGGATAATGTATTTCTGGATCTCACCGGACCTATCTGTGTCACTCTATCATCTCTAAACACCTGTTGGAACCAGTTTTACTTGAACGGCCATAACTTCTTCAGATCTTCATATGGACCTCTAAAATATTTACTAGATCACTTTAAGACACATATCTACAAACCATTTAAACCACATCCTCTGATCCACATCTTATCTTGTACTTTTGCCTTACTGTCTTCACTATTCTTGATTAGGACTAACTTTCTCATTATCCTCAGCACTCAGCTCATCCAATCCTTTTCATCAATGCAACAGGAGTATGTTGACATCAATGACAACACCAGTTAGGCCCATACTTGCAATGTGGGATTAGTATAAAGCTAAGAGCTAGGCTTTGATTAGAATCACTAGGAATGAAAAAGGGGGAGAATGGCGATTATGAAAATGGGGAATCTCAGGACCTAAAAGGATCACCTATACCTAGGCAACCTTAGACTCCTTACTAAAAAGAAAAAAATGTAAGAGCTAGCCATTCACTATAATGCAAGATGAATATAATGTTACTGAAATGCAAGAAACAAAATTCTTTTTGACATTTTTTTTATTTTGTATTTTTTTTGTATTATTGGAATATTTAATTTTTTTGTATTTTTATTTTTTATGATTTTTATGATTTTCACATAGTATTTCTTGAGGTAAAAGGCATCGACTATTTCTCCAAATTCCTCTCCCTCCATTGTGTACAAGAGATAGGCACCATTTCTGACATCTTGTTTGACAATATAGGGACCTTTCCAATCCTCTTTGAATGTTCTCTTTCATCTTCTCTTTTTGTTTTTCATTCTACCTCTTCTTAAGATGAGATCTCCTATCCTGTAGGTGTTGTAAGTATGGGCCTAACCAGTGTTGTCATTGATGTCAACAAACTCCTATTACATTAATGATAAGATTTGGATGAGTTGTGTGCTGAGGATATTGAGAAAATTAGTCTCAATCAGGAATAGCGAAGAACAGTAATGACATAAGGTAAAAGTCCATGACAGGATAAGGATAAGAGAATGTAGATTAAAGGGTTTGTAGATATGTGCCTTAAGATGTTCCAATAGAGATTTTAGAGGTCCGCATGAAGATATGAAAAAGTTATAGAAGTTCAAGTAAAACCGGTTCCGGCAGATGTTCAGTGATGATAGAGTGTTACAGATAGGTCCGGTGTGATCCGGAAATGCATTCTCCGATTTTGTAGATTTGAGGAAATGTTGGGAAAGTCTGTGTGGTGTGCAATCTCTATTGGTTCATGGTTTGAAGGTTTGGAAGTATCTAATCCTTTGTGATAGTAATGGCAGACTATGTTCTTAAGGTTTCAGATGAAGGAGAGAAGGATTTCAATAAGTAGAGGAGGTGTGAATGTTCTTGGAGTTTCAGGAAAGTTCATGGAGGTCCTTGGATCATGTTCAGCTCATGTGTATGGTTTGCATTAGAATTGGGATCCCGAAAATGAAGAATAACTTTCAGATGATAGTGTTCTTTCTGTGACTGGCCGACCAGATGAATTATACGTCTTGCGAATGTTCTTGTGGATGTTTGCTGACTTAGATGTTTGTTCCTAAGTTGATGTCATGTATAAATAAGGGATTGCAAAGTCATTTCAAAGTGAGATTTGGAGAGATGAGGATGTGGTAGCGAGGAGAAAAGTGAAAGGCAGAGCAGAAGGTTTGGACTTAAATGGAACTGAATCAAGCATGATGAGGATGCTATTTACCAGTTCAAGTATGTGATACTTATTCTTTTGTAGATAGTGTGTCTCTTATAGGCAGTGAGCCTCTTGTGAGTAGTGTGCTCGGGCAGTGAGCCCTAATTGGCATGTGTCATTTTGTTCTTTCTATTCTTCTAACAGAGAATACATCTTGGGTTAATCACCCTGTGATTTTTCCCTTGACCATGTTTTCCATGTCAAAATCTTGGTGTCTCTTGTGTTGATGTGTTTCTGCTCGTGACTAAATGCATTAAGTTTTCTTGCTTGATTTATTGTTATACTTCTAAGTGAATATAAGTGTTAAAAGTAAATATAGTTTTGGACAACTGATTCAACCCCCCCTCTTAGTTGTCTGCTCTAAGTCTAACAATTGGTATCAGAGCCAAGTTCCTCTAAAAGGAGCTTAACCGCTTGAGGAGATCCAGGATGTCATCCTACAAGAAGGATAGTCCGAAGTTTGATGGAACTAACTTTGCTCTTTGGAAAGGTCGCATGAAATGTCACTTGTAGTGTATGGGATTTGCATACTGGTCTATGGTTGTAAAAGCTTATGTACCTCCATAGGGTGGTCCGACAACCTTAACTGAAATCACAGATGCTGAAAACAATCTGCGGACCAAAGAGGCTCTTTTAAGCGCATTATCTGACACAGAGCTCTCAAATGTAATTGATCTACCAACTGCCTTTGAGATTTGGAATAAACTGGAACTTTTGCATGAAGGAGACCAATATGTCAAATGTGTAAGGCTACAGAGTGTAAAAGGGAAGTTTGAAAGATTGAAGATGAGAGATGATGAAAATATTACCACTTTTATGCCAAGAGTGAATGAGCTGGTGTGTGGAATCAGAAATGCAGGTGGAACATTGAGTGAAGATGAAATCATTGGCAAAGTTCTCAGATCCCTTCTTGATTCTTATAAAATGAAGGCTTTTGCAATTGAAGAATTTAGAGCTCACACTATAGTCACAAGAGATCAATCGATTGGTAAGTTGGCTGCTTTTGAAATGGCTGAGTTTGGAGATGATCCTCCAAAGACTGAATCTGCATTCAAAGTCAGTGCCTCTGTAAAAGAAAAACAAAGGCTTGATCTGGGAGAAAACTCTGCAAGGAACCTATCATGGTATGAAAAAGCAAGAAAAGACTTGGAAGAAGAAGAAGCTGAAACCACTCATCTTAAAGCTCTTATTGCAAAAAGACTGACAAGAGGATCTGGTAAGTATGAAGGGAAATTACCTTTTAAGTGTTTTAATTGCAATAAAATTGGTTATTTTTGCCTCAAGATGTCCAGAAAGATTTTCAAGACCAAATCCTAATAGACCAAGGCTTCAAAAGAATTGTTACTATGTTCATGAAGAAGATGATAATGAAGGAGTAATAGATGATGAATCAGAGACAGGAAACAAATTCGATAATGAATGGGTGTTTATTGCCATCAGAGAAGAGGAACCAATATCCTTTGTATCTGTCAATCACAAAGTTAAAGAAAGAGCTCTGGCTGCCTGAGTTGAAGCAAATGATGATTGGGTCATTAATAGTGGATGCTCTCACCATATGATAGGTGACAAGAATAAGTTCTTAAATTTGGAAAAGTATGAAGGAGGAATTGTTAAGTTTGGAGATAATTCTGCTGGTAGAATCAGAGGTAGAGGAACTATTTCTCTTGATGGAAAGAACAAAACTGGTAATGTACTGTATGTTAAAGGATTAAAGCACAATCTTCTTAGTGTTGGATAGCTGGTGGACAAAGGCTATGATCTCAGATTTAGAAATACAAGATGCAAGATCTTTGAAAATTCTGGAACTGAAACTACATCTGGTACTCAAACTAAAGGTAATATCTTTCACTTGGTTGGTACTGGTAAAAGTTGCTTATTTGTTCAAATTGATCAAAGTTGGTTATGGCATAGGAAGATGTGTCATGTGAATTTTGATAATATCATCAAGATAAGCAATACTCAGGCTGTAAGAGACCTTCCAAAATTAGTGAAACCTTCTAATAGCCTATGCAAAGAATGTCAGTTGGGCAAACTAAATAGAGTCACATTCAAAAGTAAGGAATTGTCTTCTACCGGGATGTTGGATCTAGTCCATACTGATCTTTGTGGTCCGGCAAGAGTTAGGGGTATACAAGGTGGTAGATACTTCATGTTGCTAATTGATGACTATTCCCGGATGATGTGGGTAACCTTTCTAAAGAAAAATTAGAAGCACTTGAGAAATTCAAAATATTCAAGGCCATGGTGGAGAATGAAACCGGATTAAAATTGAAATGTTTGAGGTCTGATAGAGGAGGAGAATTCACATCTGGTGAGTTCATAGACTTCTATGAGAAACATGGAATAAAGAGACAGTTGTCTACCCCTAGAACTCCACAGTAGAATGGAGTAGTTGAGAGAAACAACCAAACCATCCAAGAAGCATCTAGGACCATGATGATGGAAGCAAATGTCCCTCAGATATATTGGAGAGAAGCTGTTAGCACTGCAGTCTACACTCTCAATCGAGTTCAAATTAGAAACAATACCGGTAAGACTCCTTATGAACTTTGCTTTGGCATTACTCCCACTGTGAGATATTTCAAAGTTTTTGGTAGCAGATGTTACATTAAAAGGGATGAAGATCTAGGAAAGTTTGATGCTAGAAGTGATGAAGGAATATTCTTGGGTTACTCTACTCAAAGCAAAGCATACCTGTGAGGCTGATTATTTTACCTCCCTTATTTTGATCGATTATGCTATTTTGTGATAACAGTATCAGACCTTTAGTGACTATAGTTTTATTATGCAGACTTGTTTATTATCTCCTGATTATGATAGGACTTTGATTTGATATGTGTGATCTGATTCGATCACAGTGGATGATATTTTGTGATTTGACACATGGGATATATTAGATGATACTTTGTGATGAGTTCTAATTAATTATGTGATGTCGACTATTTGACATATGATTTAAAATGTAGTTTAAATTGGAGCTATGTATTGATGATTATTGATGTATTTGAATTGTGTGAATTTAATTCTAGTTGCTTCGGCTATGATTCCATGATATGACTGACACTTGATTGAGATGTGCAGGTTTCACATTCCCTAGCCATGGGAAAATCGGAGGTAGAATTCACACTATGTTATCCCCTATAAAACTGATCCATTCCCAAGAGGGATAAGGATCACGTTTGAATTTGAATGATGATTTAAGTACTTGAATTTAATTTGGTTATTTTGGCCTTAGTACCCCTTGTCTATTTATTTAATAATTAGTGTTGTATAATTTTACTTGATTTACACCACTTGGTATTTATTTTATTTTGAGGCCATTTAAATGTGATTTTTAACCCCCTTTGTGAACCCTAGAGTCCCAAAAGCTACCCTTGGTGGTTACCCATGAGTCTAGGGTCAACTTGGACTATCTAACCCTAGATTTGACTCAAGTTTGGTCACTCTAAACCATGGTTTAGTAAAAGTGACGAAAATTTGAAATAAGGGAAGTGGGAGATGAGTCATGCCTTTCATCTCCCTTCCCAAAGTGTGGGAACCCTTTCCCAAGGAAGACTTGGGAGGTCTCCAAGACTCCCAAGTGTGTGGGAGCTTCCCCAAAGACTCTCACACACATGTGAGAACATCTTGGAGGAAGATGGCTCCTTGAGAGAATAGGAGGATGCCATATGGCATCCCTTATCCTCTTATGGGTGTGAGTGGAGTTGCCACCTCACCACTTGTCCTCTCACACATGTGTGAGAGCACAAGTGGATAAGGTGAGGATTGAGAGGGAATGAGAGGATGACACTTGTCATCCTCACACTTCCTCTCCCTTGCAAGTGGCATGGGAGGAGGAAGGAGAAGGTGACAAGTGTCACCTTCTCATTCCTCAAGGACAAATTCATGGCCTATATTATCTCCTCTTGTTGAGGAGTGTGGGTTCTTCAATTTTATTCTGATTGCTATTTTTGAGAGAGTTTGGGAGAGTTAGAGGCATTACTTGAAGGATTGGAAGGCTTGGGGAGGCTTGGAGCTCTTCACCAACTTGCTTCCACTATAAGGGCTTTGAAGGTAGGCCTTTTAAACTTGTTTTCTCACCCTTGCTTTTTAATGTATTGTGTTTTAGTTTTGGTTGTTTTGCTGTTTTGTATTGTGTTGTTGGGATGGGAGTATGGTGAGAGCACCTCCAATGGAGGTAATGCTCAACTTGTTATGGGTAGGGGAAAGGAACCTCCTTAAGGTCTCTCCCACATTATGTATTTTTGCCTTGAGGGCTTTTATTTGTGGAGAAGTCTATTAAAATGGCAAGAGTGCCATGGAGATCATTGTGATTTTTGTGGAGAATGGTGTTTTGGAGATTTTATTTCACTTGAGGCCATGAGCATGATAGTTTATCTTTTGGGAGCCCTTTGAAGTTGAGGGGTCCATTCCCTACCCTCTACAACTCATTTTTATGAGTTGAGTTTTGTGACAATCCTATGGGCTGATTTGTGTTGTTGATGCTTTTTCTTGTTGTGGAATGTATACCTGTGTGAATCCCTACCTCCCGAGCTCAAGGGTGACCCACTTGCAGGTCTATGGTAGGGAGGAGAGCTTTCGAAGTGGCTAGTTTTGTTGTTTTGGTGGTTGTGTTTATTGCAGGTGTTTTTATGAAAAAAAGAAGTTGATAGAAGTGCATTTTGGTGCTCCTTTAGTCTCTTTATGTTGGCGGTTGGAGCCATGGCCAATATGGCCTTATTGTATTTATTTTGACCAATTTTAGATTTATGAAGTTGGCTGTCAAAAGTTGTGTATTGCAAACAATGTCTTCAAATTATTTGAATGTTGTTTATTTTTCCTATGATGTGAGTTAAGAATTGAGAATTACATGAGAAATAAATTTATATTTTCTATCATTATTGTTTTCAAAAGAGAAGAAAAATATGCATGTGATATAAAGTTACTGTTTAGATCTTGTTGTAAATGAGAGAAAAGAAGTGCATTTTCTGTTTGTTTAATGCTGTCTAGATTTTGTTGTAGATGAAAGAATGAGAAAACTGGGGATTTGTTACCTGTTTTGTGTTGAGAACTTACAGTGCAAAGGTGTTGTTGGAAGGAAACAAATTTAGATTTAAATGTTTTTTCTCTTTTACCTCAATACAAAAAATAAAAAATAAAAAAAAGGGTATTTCTGGTTATCTGAACTGTATCAAAGAAATACATTTTTCTATTGCTGTATGTGTTCAAAAAAAAAGGGTTAATACTGTTATTCCTTGAATGTGGAACAGAAATTTAGATATTCACAATGCTCAAGTTTGTGTAGTATGAGTAAGTAGCTAAATGTGTATATATCTATAGAGTTATATATGAGGATATATAAATGTATAGACATGTATATATGTGTGTTTTGTTTTTTTCTTTTCTTTCTATTTTGGCTGTTGTTATTCTTTTATTTTGTGGTATATACTCTGCAAATAGAAGAAGATCAAAAATTAATTAATGGTGATTTTATTATAGTATACATATACTCATATATATATGTATATATACATGAATGTATGTATAAATATATATGAGTGCATTTATAATATATATATATATAGAAAAGAAAACTTGTTGTGTTAATCTTTTTGGCAAAATGCTGTAATAGATCTGGGTATATTTATATATATAAATATATATACACATATAAATATACATATAATATATATATATGTAATAGAAAATAGATTTCAGAGCTATAGAGGATGAGTCCATGGCGGACTGGTGTGGTAATTTTAAAATATAATACAGAACCAAAGAAAAGAATATAAAGGAAATTAAACAAAAAAAAAATGCAAAAATACCAGACTGTGGGTGCTGCCCATAGCCATCGCAGTTTACATTAGAGGGGTGTGGGGGAGGCGGTCACCCTCCTCCGCAGCCATCCCATAACACCCTCCTCCGCAACCGTTCCATCGCGCCCCCTCTGTAATCCACCTTGCCCGCCATACCACCACCGCGGTGGTGTCTCCTACACTTAGACCTCTCCCCTCCCTTGGCCTCTATTCCAGCCACTTCTATTTCCCTCCATTGGTGGCGGCAGCTCGCCTTGAAACCCCCTCTGCAGCAAAGATTATCATGCTTAGTTCATTTTCTAGATCTCATTAATTTGTATATGTAAGCTTAAAAAAAGGGGGAATATGATATATAGTTCTCAACCTCTGTGCAAACCTCCATGGGCACTTCCATAGCCCTCCAACGGCTTCCCATACTTTACACCTGCATACAAAAAAGACAACAACAAAAGAGAAGAAGAGATGATGAGTTAGTGAAATTAGGGTTCTTTAGAGATAACCCATTCTAGAATGAAAGTAGGGCTTCCCTGAAATGACTAATTTTAAAATGAGATTAGAGATATTTTATTTTCTTTGTGAGGATGTGTTATTTTGGAGAGGAATTTTAGTGGTGGGGATTATTTTGTCCATGAATTTTAATTCTTTGTGTCTCAAATCTTTTATTATATTTTAGATGGGGTTGCTTTTAGTCCTTATTGCCTTGTGAAATTTTTTTATCTATTGGGGACTTTTAATCTCTTTTAAAATTGGATTGGGTTAATTTTTACTTTTGCTTTAATCTTATATCCCTGGTGCATTTAATTTTCATTGGGGAATTAATTTTTATTTCGGTTGGGAAGGGTAATTTTCTTTCATGTGTTTAAATTTTCTTAATGGGATTATTATATTCTTTTCCCTGGGCAGAATTTTTATGTCTTTTAATTATTGTTGATTTTAACATTATTTTTACAGGATGAGTTAATTAAGCTCTCCTACCTCATCTATTTTATTTTTCGAGTGAGTTATTAAACATAATGCCAAAATTATATTTAATAACGAATTTGATTTTTCGGTGGAATTTTATTAACGTCTTGTTGTTTAATTTTATTAAATTATTTTAAATCGTTTCTGAATTCATTCTTTCTATTGATTTAATTTATTATTAATTGTTAATTAATTTTCCTTAGGGTGATTTATTTTGAATTTTAAATTGCGTTTATTAAAAACGCGTTATGCTGCCAGAATTTTGCTAGATTCCTAGGGTTTATCTTATGCATTGTTTTATTTAATTTTAATCCATCATTCCACTTTAATCACGTGCCATCTTTCCATTGCTTTACTTAAATCACTTTTTGATCTGAGTTAAGTAGGATTCAAAGTTGAAATCACCTTCACCTAGGAAACTTAGGGTTCAGATTAAACTAGTCTAACCCTGGACGCGACACTCTACGTGTCACACACCCCCTAGATGGCCTTCACCTTATCAATTACGTGACATGACTACGTCCTTGCATATTGCCACTGAGCACGCAGACGCGTGCGAGGGGGTTCCTAGGGATAGGTAGAAAAAATTTTCACAGTTCGTGTCATGACCACATGGCAAATGTGGACATGACACATGTGTTTGTGTGTCGTGACCACAGGGGAAATGTGGGCATGACATTTGGTATCAGAGCCTAAGTTTAAACATTGGGCTTGTTAGGGCACATTATTAGTTCTGCAACTTAGACTGATTTGTGGTTACCTTGTTTTTGTAGGATGCCTCCCCGACGAGTTTGGCAAGCACGGTCCCACCGCACTCCATCCCCTGAGATTCACAATGATTCTTCAGCTGAGGTTCAGGCACAACCAGTTCCACAGATACCGCAGGCACCACCAGCCATACCAAATATTGAGCCATAGATTTTATAGGCCTTACAGGCAATTCTAGATAGGCTTCCACCGGCTATAGTTGAGCCATGTATAGAGCCACGTGTTGAGCCCCGCGAGGATCCACGAGAGGAGCCACAAGGTGAGTCCCATGTTGAGCCACGTGTGGAGCCCCGTATAGAGCCGTGAGAGGTACGACGTGTGGAGCCTTATGTCGAGTTTCCAGAGACAGAGGAGGTTGGTTTGGCTGATAGGGCCCGTAGCAGGAGTCCTTCATGTCATGCTAGATATGACGAGGCAGTACGGGTAGAGCACTTTGGTCATAGGCCTTATGACTACTATACAGATGAGCCTATCAGGAGGCCTAGAGATAGAGGAGACCCCGTTAGGGATATATTGAGGTTGAACCCTCCTACATTCATCGAGACCACAGAGGGAGCCAAGGTAGAGGCCTGGCTTATCAGTTTAGACAGATGCTTCACGTTGCGACCTTATGAGGGCAACACAAAGGCCCATGTGGCAGTACACTTGTTGCGAGATGCAATAGCTACCTGGTGGCACACTGAGGAGTGCAAGCGCCACCTTTCTTTAGACACCCTCACATGGGAGACCTTCGTTGAGTGCTTCAATGTGCGCTAGTTATCAGACCATTACAGGCAGCATCATATAGACGAGTTCCATGACCTACAGCAGAGGGGTCTTACAGTGGCTTAGTATGAGGGTAGGTTTATAGAGTTATCCAGATATGCGGAGTATCTCCATGACGAGAAACTCCTGTGCATAAGTTTATCAGAGGACTGAACCATAGTATAGCAAGGCCTATTCGGATGGCAGACCCCCAGACTTTGAGTGATACTAGCGAGAAGGCATACATTACTGAGGAGATTCAGGGATGAGGGTAGGGTTCGTGCCCTTAGTTTCAGGATCAAGGATAGCAGCAGCATCAACAGAGTTTTCGTAGACCATCACAGCCACCTCATAGAGGAGGATTTAGTTCCGCACCCTTACCTCCTAGGCCCCCATAGTAGCCAATAGCAGAGAGCTAGGACACAGCGGAGGTCACATGGGGGACATAATAGAGGTTGGTAGCAGTAGGGCCCGCGTAGAGATCAGAGGTAGCAGGGACCACCTGCGGGACCCGCGAGGTCACAGCAGTCTTTTAGGGGCTCGCAGGGTTCTATTGGTAGATTAGAGCAGCAGCAGTCAAGTAGGACTCAGACTGGGCAGGTACAGGCTAGGGGCCCTTATTATGTTTGTGGTGGAGCTGGACACCTAGCTAGAGAGTGTCCACAGGGTTTTACAGCAAGGGGACAGCCTCGTGCAGGAGGATTCGAGCAGACTGTGGGTGATGTGGGTAGATCTAGAGATGTCCACAGGGTTTTACAGCAGGGGGACAGCCTCGTGTAGGAGGATCTGAGCAGACTGTGGGTGATGTGGGTAGATCCCACCATATGTTTGCAGCGGTTGATAACCACCAGGTAGATTTTCAGGTGTCAGTGATTGAGACATCAGGTATGATTGGGGGTAACCCTATTTCTATTCTCTTTGATTCTGGTGCTACTGATTCATTCATATCTCCATCATTAGTGGAGTGTAGCAGGCTGGTGGCCTCTAGGCAGGGTGATAGGTGGGTGGTTGAGTTGGCATCAGGTGCCAAACTGACAGTAGATGCCTTAGTCCACGACTGTGAGATTACTTTGGCACCCATAGTATGTGACCTAAGAGTCATGACATTAGGTTCCTATGATGTGGTGTTGGGCATGGATTGGCTTGTGGCTCATTAAGCCAAGCTAGATTGTCGCTGAAAGGTGATAAGCTGTTTAGATGATCACGGCACATTAGTTGAGATAGTGGGCATGTAGAAGCCCACAACAGTACGTATGGTATCCCCTCAGCAGCTTAAGCACTGCATGCGGAAGGATGTCAGATGTTCACCATCACAGTGAGTGACAGATCAGATGATGAGCCTAAGGCATCTTTGGATGATCATCCCATCCTTATAGAGTTTGCCAATGTGTTTCCAGCAGAGCTACTGGGGATGCCACCCCAATGTGAGGTAGACTTTCACATAGACTTAGTGCCTGGTGTTGAGCTAGTGTCTCGTGCACCCTACAGGATGACCACACAGGAGCTCACTGAGCTCAAGTTATAGTTGGAGGACTTGCCCTAGAAGGGGCACATCCGACTGAGCATTTCACCTTGGGGCGTACCTGTCATCTTCATGAAGAAGAAGGATGGGTCTCTTTGTTTGTGCATGGACTACAGGTAGTTAAATAAGGTGACGGTGAAGAACCATTATCCTCTGCCCAGGATCAATGATCTTTTTGATCAAATGCAGGGAGCTAGGGTGTTCTCTAAGATAGACTTGAAGTCTAGGTATCATTAGCTATGTATCATAGAGGCAGATATCCATAAGACCGCCTTCTAGACTCGTTATGGCCACTATGAGTTCATAGTGGTTCCCTTCGGCTTGACGAATGCCCCTGTAGTGTTCATGAGTCTCATGAACGGAGTGTTCCATACCTATTTAGATCGGTTCGTGATCATTTTCCTTGATGACATTTTGATCTACTCACGGACCAAGGAGGAGCATGAGGAGCACCTTCGTCAGGTTCTACAGTGTTTGCGAGAGCAGAATCTTTATGGGAACTTGGTGAAGTGTGCATTTTTCAGGATAGAGGTTCAGTATCTGGGGCATATCCTATCTGGCAATGGAATCTCAGTAGATTCATCAGAGATCAGGGCTATCAGGGATTGGCCAGCACCCACTAGTGTGACAGAGGTTAGGAGTTTTATGGGGTTAGCTGGTTATTACCGTCGCTTTGTTGAGGGCTTTTCTCAGATTGTGCACCCTATCACTTCCCTTCAGCAGAAAGGGAAGAGCTTTCTTTAGATTGAGCAGTGTGAGAGGGCCTTCGAGGTCCTCAAGGAGCATCTCACCAATGCTCCTATTTTAGTGGTCCCTGATCCTGCAGTAGATTTTATGGTTTGCACGGATGCATCACTTGAGGGATTGGGAGCTGTACTTATGCAGGGTGGTAGAGCGATCGCGTATGAGTCGTGAAAGCTCAAGACCCATGAGATGAACTACCCCACACATGACTTGGAGTTAGCAGCAGTAGTTCATGCTCTAGTTCATTGGAGACATTTCTTGTTGGGTCGTTGCTTTGAGCTCCATTCTGATCATCATAGCCTTCAGTACATCTTTACACAGCTGAATCTAAACGCCCATCAGAGGCGTTGGATGGAGTTCCTCTGTGAGTATGACTTTGATGTCCACTACATCAAAGGGAAGGAGAATGTGGTTGCTGACACATTGAGTTGGAGGCACCACGAGCTCTTGACCTTGACTCTGAGTGTGGACTTGAGAGGTCACATTATTTAGCATCTGCCAGAGGATGAGTGGTTTTCTGAGGTGCAGCAGAAGATCAGATCACAAAGGGCCCTTGTGGGCAAGTATGTAGGGTATTCACTCGAGGCAGATGGTTTACTTCATCATCGACAGCGCATCTATGTACCCCGCGCAGGTGACCTACATACTGTAGTGTTATCTGAGGCTCACAGAGCACCATATGCAGCACATCCAGGGGTGAAGAAGATGCATGCCGATTTACGACAGCTGTACCATTGGGCAGGTATGAGACAAGATATAGCAGAGTTTGTTGCTCGATGCCTTGAGTGCTAGAGGGTCAAGGCTGAGCATCAGCATCCAGCGGATCTTCTATACCCACATGATATACCTGAGTGGAAATGGGACACCATTTCCATGGATTTCATTGTTGATCTTCTTATGTCTTTGTGTCGCCATAATGCCATCATGGTGATAGTTGACAAGTTGACCAAAGTAGTGCACTTCTCACCTGTACGCACAACGTACAATGCACCAGCAGTGGCGAGAGTATTCTTAGATGATATTGTGAGATTACATGGAGTACCTCACCGCATTATCTTAGATAGAGATCCATTTTTCACTTCAGCATTCTAGAGCCTTACAGTAAGCGTTGGGCACACAGCTCAACTTTAGCTCCACTTATCATCCCAAGACAGATGGGCAGACAGAGCGGGTGAATCAGGTATTGGAGGACATGCTTCAGATGTATGTTATGCACCATCAGTCTAGATGGGAGGAGTATCTATATCTAGTTGAGTTTGCCTACAATAATGAGCATCACAGCTCGTTGGGTATGCCTCCCTTTCAGGGTTTATATGGCAGACCTTGCAAGACACCATTAAGTTGGGATCGGATAGAGGACAGAGTTGCCATTGGTCTAGAGCTAGTTTAGGATATGGAGCAGTAGGTCACACTGATTAGATAGAGGTTACAGGAGGCACAAGACAGGCAGAAGAAGTATGCCGATGCTAAGAGGATTGATCGGAGCTTCTCAGTAGGTGACAGGGTATTCCTTAGAGTGCGGCCACACAAGAGTTCTATCCATTATGGAAAGGGCTCTAAGCTCGCACCACAGTTTGTAGGACCCTTTGAGATTTTGGAGCTGATAGGACCAGTTGCCTATTGTCTAGCATTGCCACCTAGTCTGTCGCGTATCCACGATGTCTTTCATATTTATGTTTTGAGGTGATATATATCTGATTTATCTCATGTGCTGGACTAGAGTGCTTTACAGGTAGAGGTAGATGGGCAATTGGCTTTGGAGATAATTCACATATTGGCTCATCAGACACTGGGCCTTCGAGGTCAAGAGCTGGACCAGGTTACGGTCCAGTGGGATCGATATGACGAGGTCACAGCAACTTGGGAGGATGCAGCTAGTTTGAGGGCACTCTATCCTCACCTTTTTGATGACTTCCAGGTGGAGGTTCAGTCTTAGGGGGGGAGGATGTGAGGCCGATTATTTTACCTCCCTTATTTATTCAATTATATTATTTTGTGATGACAGTATTAGACCTTTAGTGACTATAGTTTTATTATGCAGACTTGTTTATTATCTCCTAATTATGATAGGACTTTGATTTGATATATGTGATCTGATTTGATCATAGTGGATGATATTTTGTGATTTGAAACATGGGATATATTAGATGATACTTCGTGATGAGTTCTAATTAATTATGTGATGTCGACTATTTGACATATGATTTAAAATGCAATTTTAATTGGAGCTATGTATTGATGATTATTGATGTATTTGAATTGCGTGAATTTAATTCTAGTTGCTTCGGCTATGATTCCATGATATGACTGACACTTGATCGAGATGTGCAGGTTTCACATTCCCTAGCCATAGGAAAATCAGAGGTAGAATTCACACTATGTTATCCCCTATAAAACTGATCCATTCCCAAAAGGGATAAGGATCACGTTTGAATTTGAATGATGATTTAAGTACTTGATTTAATTTGGTTATTTCGGCCTTAGTACCCCTTGTCTATTTATTTAATAATGAGTGTTGTATAGTTTTACTTGATTTACACCACTTGGTATTTATTTTATTTTGAGGCCATTTAAATGTGATTTTTAACCCCCTTTGTGAACCCTAGAGTCCCAAAATCTACCCTTGGTGGTTACCCATGAGTCTAGGGTCAACTTGGACTATCTAACCCTAGATTTGACTCAAGTTTGGTCACTCTAAACCATGGTTTAGTAAAAGTGACGAAAAGTTGAAATAAGGGAAGTGGGAGATGAGTCATGCCTTTCATCTCCCTTCCCAAAGTGTGGGAACCCTTTCCCAAGGAAGACTTGGGGGGTCTCCAAGATTCCCAAGTGTGTGGGAACTTTCCCAAAGACTCTCACACATGTGTGAGAGCATCTTGAAGGAAGATGGCTCCTTGAGGGAATAGGAGGATGCCATATGGCATCCCTTATCCTCTTATGGGTGTGAGTGGAGTTGCCACCTCACCACTTGTTCTCTCACACATGTGTGAGAGCACAAGTGGATAAGGTGAGGATTAAGAGGGAATGAGAGGATGACACTTGTCATCCTCACACTTCCTCTCCCTTGCAAGTGGCATGGGAGGAGGAAGGAGAAGGTGACAAGTGTCACCTTCTCATTCCTCAAGGCCAAATTCATGGCCTATATTATCTCCTCTTGTTGAGGAGTGTGGGTTCTTCAATTTTATTCTGATTGCTATTTTTGGAGGAGTTTGGGAGAGTTAGAGGCATTGCTTGAAGGATTGGAAGGCTTGGGGAGGCTTGGAGCTCTTCACCAACTTGCTTCCACTGTAAGGGCTTTGAAGGTAGGCCTTTTAAACTTGTTTTCTCACCCTTGCTTTTTAATGTATTGTGTTTTAGTTTTGGTTGTTTTGCTGTTTTGTATTGTGTTATTGGGATGGGAGTATGGTGAGAGCACCTCCAATGGAGGTAATGCTCAACTTGTTATGGGTAAGGGAAAGGAACCTCCTTGAGGTCTCTCCCACATTATGTATTTTTGCCTTGAGGGCTTTTATTTGTGAAGTCTATTAAAATGGCAAGAGTGCCATGGAGATCATTGTGATTTTTGTGAAGAATGGTGTTTTGGAGATTTTATTTCACTTGAGGCCATGAGCATGATAGTCTATCTTTTGGGAGCCCTTTGAAGTTGAGGGGTCCATTCCCTACCCTCTACAACTCATTTTTATGAGTTGAGTTTTGTGATAATCCTATGGGCTGATTTGTGTTGTTGATGCTTTTTCTTGTTGTGGAATGTATACCTGTGTGAATCCCTACCTCTCGAGCTCGAGGGTGGCCCACTTGCGGGTCTATGGTAGGGAGGAGAGCTTTCGAAGTGGTTGGTTTTGTTGTTCTAGTGGTTGTGTTTATTGCAGGTGTTTTTATGAAAAAAAGAAGTTGATAGAAGTGCATTTTGGTGCTCCTTTAGTCTCTTTGTGTTGGCGGTTGGAGACATGGCAAATATGACCTTATTGTATTTATTTTGACCAGTTTTAGATTTATGAAGTTGGCTGTCAAAAGTTGTGTAATGCAAACAATGTCTTCAAATTATTTGAATGCTGTTTATTTTTCCTATGATGTGAGTTAAGAATTGAGAATTACATGAGAAATAAATTTATATTTTCTGTCATTATTGTTTTCAAAAGACAAGAAAAATATGCATGTGATATAAAGTTACTGTTTAGATCTTGTTGTAAATGAGAGAAAAGAAGTGCATTTTCTGTTTGTTTAATGCTGTCGAGATTTTGTTGTAGATGAAAGAATGAGAAAACTGGGGATTTGTTACCTGTTTTGTGTTGTGAACTTACAGTGCAAAGGTGTTGTTGGAAGGAAAAAAATTTAGATTTAAATGTATTTTCTCTTTTACCTCAATACAAAAATAAAAAAAATAAAAAAAGGGTGTTTCTGGTTATCTGAATTGTATCAAAGAAATACATTTTTTTGTTGTTGTATGTGTTAAAAAAAGAAAGGTTAATACTGTTATTCCTTGATTGTGGAACAGAAATTTAGATATTCACAGTGCTTAAGTCTGTGTAGTATGAGTAAGTAGCTAAATGTGTATATATCTATACAGTTATATATGAGGATATATAAATGTATAGACATGTATCTATGTGTGCTTTGTTTTTGTTTTTTTTTTCTATTCTAGCTGTTGTTATTCTTTTATTTTCTGGTATATACTCTACAAATAGAAGAAGATCAGAAATTAATTAATGGTGATTATATTATAATATACATATATTCATATATATATATGTATATATACATGAATGTATGTATAAATATATACGAGTGCATTTATAATATATATATAAAAAATAGAAATGAAAACTTGTGTTAATCTTTTTGGCAAAATGCTGTAATAGATCTGGGTATATAAATATATAAATATATATACACATAAATATACATATAATATATATATATAATACAAAATAGATTTCAGAGCTATAGAGGATGAGTCCATGGAGGACTGGTGTGGTAATTTTAAAATATAATACAGAACCAAAGAAAAGAATATAAAGGAAATTAAACAAAAAAAAATGCAAAAATACCGGACTGTGGGTGCTACCCACAGTCCATCGTAGTTTACATTAGATGGGTGTGGGGGAGGTGGTGCCTCCACCCACACCCGTGGGTGTGGGTGGAGGAACCACCTCCCCGACACCCCCACACCCTCCTCTGCAGCCATCCCATAAAACCCTCCTCCCCAGTTGTTCCATCGCGCCCCATCCGCAGTCCACCTTGCCCACCATGCCACCACCGCGGTAGTGTCTCCTACACTTAGACCTCTCCCCTCCCTTGGCCTCCATTTCGGCCACTTCTATTTCCCTCCATTGGTGGCAGCATCTCGCCTTGAAACCCCCTCTACAGCAAAGATTATCATGCTTAGTTCATTTTCTAGATCTCATTAATTTGTATATGTAAGATTAAAAAAAAAGGGGGAATATGATATATAGTTCTCAACCTCTGTGCAAACCTCCATGGGCACTTCCATAGCCCTCCAATGGCTTCCCATACTCTACACTTGCATACAAAAAAGACAACAACAAAAGAGAAGAAGAGATGATGAGTTAGTGAAATTAGCGTTCTTTAGAGATAACCCATTCTAGCATGAAATTAGGGCTTCCCTGAAATGACTAATTTTAAAATGAGATTAGAGATATTTTATTTTCTTTGTGAGGATGTGTTATTTTGGAGAGGAATTTTAGTGGTGGGGATTATTTTGTCCATGAATTTCAATTCTTTGTGTCTCAAATCTTTTATTATATTTTAGATGGGGTTGCTTTTAGTCCTTATTGCCTTGTGAAATTTTTTTATTTCTTGGGGACTTTTAATCTCTTTTAAAACTGGATTGGGTTAATTTTTACTGTTGTTTTAATCTTATATCCCTGGTACATTTAATTTTCATTGGGGAATTAATTTTTATTTTGGTTGGGAAGGGTAATTTTCTTTCATGTGTTTAAATTTTCTTAATGGGATTATTATATTCTTTTCCCTGGGCAGAATTTTTACGTCTTTTAATTATTGTCGATTTTAACATTATTTTTACAGGATGAGTTAATTAAGCTCTCCTACCTCATCTATTTTATTTTTCAAGTGAGTTATTAAACATAACGCCAAAATTATATTTAATAACGAATTCAATTTTTCGGTGGAATTTTATTAACGTCTTGTTGTTTAATTTTATTAAATTATTTTAAATCATTTCTAAATTCATTCTTTGGATTGATTTAATTTATTATTAATTGTTAATTAATTTTGCTTAGGGTGATTTATTTTAAATTTTAAATTATGTTTATTAAAAATGCGTTATGCTGCCAGAATTTTGCTAGATTCCTAGGGTTTATCTTATGCATTGTTTTATTTAATTTTAATCCATCATTCCACTTTAATCACGCGCCATCTTTCCATTGCTTTACTTAAATCACTTTTCGATCCGAGTTAAGTAGGATTCGAATTTGAAATCACCTTCACCTAGGAAACTTAGGGTTCAGATTAAACCAGTCTAACCCTAGACGCGACACTCTACGTGTCGCACACCCCTAGATAGCCTTCACCTTATCGATTACGTGACATGACTACACCCTTGCATATTGCCACTGAGCACGCAGATGCGTGCGAGGGGGTTCCTAGGGATAGGTAGAAAAGTTTTTCGCAGTTTGTGTCATGACCACATGGCAAATGTGGACATGACACGTGTGTTTGTGTGTCATGACCGCAGGGGAAATATGGGCATGACAATACCGGTGTTACAACAAGAGACTAAGAAAGATTGTCGAAAGTGTAAATGTGAAGGTTGATGAAGCAGTTGAAAGACCCCCAAGAATTCAGGAGTATGATGAAGATGATCAGAATGATGTTCAGATTCAAAGTGCCCAAGCCCCTTCTGAGAAACCAAGTCAAGTTGATCCGGTAAGTCAGGAAGAAGAGATAAATGAGACTTATCAAGAGTTAGAGGTGCAAGAAACTCCCAAAGTTCCAAGGTATGTAACTCTAAACCACTCTGAAGATTAGATCATAGGTGACAAAAGAAAAGGAGTGCAAACAAGGAGAAGAATTGCTCAAAATTCAGATGAGTATTGTCTAATTTCACAGATTGAACCTAAGATAGTGAATGAAGCTTGCAATGATGAAAATTGGTCAAAAGAAATGGAAGAAGAACTAATGCAAATTAAGAAGAATCACACTTGGGATCTTGTTCCCAGACCTAGAAACAAAAATGTGATTGGAACCAAATGGGTCTTCTGGAACAAACTAAATGAAGATGGTGAAGTAATCAGAAATAAGGCTAGACTGGTCTGTAAAGGCTACTCTCAGATTGAAGGAGTTGATTTTGAAGAGACTTTTGCTCCAGTGGCAAGAATTGAAGTAGTCAGACTATTTCTTGCATTTGCTACCTTTAAGGATTTCAAGGTGTATCAGATGGATGTCAAATCTACCTTCCTAAATGGTAATTTGGAAGAAGTGTACATTGAGCAACTGGATGGATTTCAATTGTCTGATCATGGTGACATGGTCTATAATTTAAAAAAGGCACTATATGGACTGAAGCAAGCCCCAAGAGCCTAGTATGAAAGGCTAGATAAGCATCTCTTGAAGATTGGTTTCAACAAAGGTACTGCTGACAGTAATTTGTATTTCAAAATTGATCATGAAAATATCTTAATTGTTGAAGTATTTGTTGATGATATCATTTTTGGAGGAAGTGATAGTATGTGTAAAGCTTTTGCAAGTCAAATGAAAAGTGGGTTTGAGATGTCCATGCTTGGAGAAATGAATTTCTTTTTGGGTCTACAAATTACTCAAACAAAGAAAGGAATCTTCATTTCTCAGTCAAAATATGTGAAAGAATTGTTGAGGAAATTTGGGATGGAAGACTCAAAGCCTATGAACACTCCAATGGCAACCAGATGCAAGTTAAGCAAAGATGATGACTATCCCAAGGTTGATCAGACAAAATATAGGTCAATGATTGGAGGATTGTTGTATCTCACTCAAACCAGACCAGATATTATGCAGGCTATTGGTCTTGTTGCTAGATTCCAAGCTGATCCTAGAGAATCTCATGTTATGACAATCAAGAGAATTTTTAGATATCTAAAGGGGACAATTGAGTATGGGTTGTGGTATCCTAAAGATCATGATTTCTCTCTTCATGCATATATAGATGCTGATTGGGTAGGAGATGTGGATAACTGGAAGAGTACCAGTGGAGCATTCTTTTTGGGGAAGCGATTGGTTTCTTAGCTAAGTAAGAAACAAGAGGCAATATCCCTGTCCACAACTGAAGCAGAATACATTGCAGCAGCAGGTAGTTGCACTCAAGTCTTGTGGATGAAGCAGATGCTCAGAGATATTAAAGTAGCATATGAGGAGGCTATCACAATTTTCTGTGATAATTCAAGTGCCATAAATATTTCTAAGAATCCGGTGTTGCATTCTAAGACTAAGCATAGATCTATCAAGTTTCACTTTTTGAGAGAGCAAGTGAACAAGAATGAAGTCAGACTGGAGTTTGTACCTTCAAAGAATCAGATTGTAGATATCTTTACTAAGCCTCTTCCCAAGGAGTCTTTTGAGTATCTCAAGGAGAAGTTAGGGGTTATTGCCCCTCCGGTGGTGAACTAAGGTGCACTGATGTGCATCAGTTCGGTGGATATCACAGTCACATCCTGAGGTCCAGACTGATGATGGGGAGCTACTACTCAGGGGGAGTAGTAGGCATGGTTCTGAGGTAGTGGAATTGCAAGTATGTGCCCTTGGGAGAGAAGACATGTGAAAAACAAGTGGTTGCTAATCAAAGGGGGAGCAACAAAGGGAGAGAAGATATGTGAGTGGTTGTTACTGATAGGGGGAGTTGTGACAGTAAAGAGATTGTCTTGTCATGATGGTTAAAATAGTTTTTCACATCATATTTTGCCATCAATGACAAAGGGGGAGATTGTTGCAAGTATGGTCCTAACCGGTGTTGTCATTGATGTCAACATACCCCTGTTACATTAATGATAAGATTTGGATGAGTTGTGTGCTAAGGATATTGAGAAAATTAGTCTCAATCAGGAATAGTGAAGAACAGTAATGACATAAGGTCAAAGTCCAAGACAAGATAAGGATCAGAGGATGCGGGTTAAAGGGTTTGTAGATATGTGCCTTAAGATGTTCTAGTAGAGATTTCAGAGGTCCGCATGAAGATATGAAGAAGTTATAGAAGTTCAAGTAAAACTGGTTTTGGCAAATGTTCAATGATGATAGAGTGTTACAGATAGGTCCGGTGTGATCTAAAAATGCATTCTCTGGTTTTGCAGATTTGAGGAAATGTTGGGGAAGTCTGTGTGGTGTGCAATCTCTATTGGTTCGTGGTTTGAAGGTCCGGAAGTATCTAATCCTTTGTGATAGTAATGGCAGACTGTGTTCTTAAGGTTCTGGATGAAGGAGAGAAGGATTTCAGTAAGTAGAGAAGGTGCGGATGTTCTTGGAGTTCTAGGAAAGTTCGTGGAGGTCCTTGGATCATGTTCAGCTCATGTGTATGGTCCGCATTAGAATTGGGATCCCAAAAATGAAGAATAACTTCTGGATGATAGTGTTCTTTCTGTGACTGGCCGACTAGATGAATTATACGTCTTGTGGATGTTCTTGTGGATGTTTGCCAACTTAGATGTTTGTTCCTAAGTTGATGTCATGTATAAATAAGGGATTGCGAAGTCATTTCAAAGTGTGATTTGGAGAGATGAGGATGTGGTAGCGAGGAGAAAAGTGAAAGGCAGAGCAGAAGGTTTGGACTTAAATGGAACTGACTCAAGCATGATGAGGATGCTATTTACCAGTTCAAGTATGTGATACTTTTTCTTTTGTAGACAGTGTGTCTCTTGTAGGCAGTGAACCTCTTGTGAGTAGTGCGCTTAGGCAGTGAGCCCTAATTGGCATGTGTCATTTTGTTCTTTCTATTCTTCTAATAGAGAATACATCTTGGGTTAATCACCACGTGGTTTTTTGCTTGACCGGGTTTTTCACGTCAAAATCTTGGTGTCTCTTGTGTTGATGCGTTTCTGCTCTTGACTAAATGCATTAAGTTTTCTTGCTTGATTTATTGTTATACTGCTAAGTGAATATAAGTGTTAAAAGTAAATAAAGTTTTGAACAACTGATTCACCCCCCCCCCTCTCAGTTGTTTGCTCTAAGTCTAACAGTAGGGTCTTGTGACGTCATTTGGTTCTACCCTTTCTAATTTAGTGGTCTCTCTTGGTAATGTGTGACAAAGTAAATCTTAGAAAGCTTGCTGATTGGAAGGGGTCTAATACAAGACTCCATTGCACCTTATAAATTCCATTAGTATGTCAAACTACTCTTGCATGTAAATTATTTATCTTTTATTCTTGTCTATCTTGAATGTTTTGTAAAAACTAGATTAACTCTAATGGAGTTTGAGGTTCCCTTTTCTCATCAGGAGGAACACAACTATTACTCGTCCTTCCATTGGGCTCAGGCCTCAAATCCATAGAATATCTAATGTAGCTTTTTGGCAACTCAAAGATGAATGGATCATCTATTTCAACTGACACATGCATTTTCCATTCTTTATGAAACATTCCTTTGCTTTCTTCATCTTTGTCTGGGAGTCTCTCAACCATTTTGATTTGCACTAAGCTCATTTGACTGTACAGAGGTAGAAGTGGTAGGTTGCACTTGTGGCTGAGATATAATGAACATCCTTGAGAGAACTCCTATTATGTTGGTTGATTCATTGTTAACAGATTTTACGTCCTCCATTGGTGTTAACAGTCTATATGACTCTTCTGTTGGTGTGAGAGGTTCACATGACTCACTCTCTTCTAGGATTTTAGGGACATGTGACTCACTCAATGGTGACAAAGGAGTGTAACTTTCTATCACATATTCTTCAAGATCTAAGAATGAGTGGGGATTTGCATTTCTCAAATCTAACTTAGTTGTATCAAATGTTGGTCCTTTAGTTCTATGAGGCTTCTCCCCTTTGCAAAGAAAGAGTTTGTAGGTCAATTATACATTGATCATAAGAATTTCCAAAGGGAATTGGAGAGGCCCATCTTTCTCTAGCCATTCCATGATTTTTAATGTCTTTTCCTTGGGGACAACCTCTTTTTGTTTTGGTGGTGCCTCACTTTCCAAGACTTTCATCTCTGCATTGTTTATAGTCTTTTCTGGGATTTCTACCCTCTTGATACATATCGATTGTGGCATAGGACTAGGAAAAAAAAGCTTATTTGTGGGTAATCTATGGGGATGCCTATATTCTTGTTTGTTGTGTTTTATTTTATCATGATAAAAGGTTCTAGATCCCCTTTCACAACATATTGTACCTTCCTAAGACTGAAGAATTGAGCTTCTTGGAATAAAGTAGATGGCACAACTTTCATTTTGTGTATCCAAGGTCTTCCAAGAAGTAGATTGTATCTAGTGTCCTTGTCAATGACAAAAAATGTGGTTGGGAAAGTCTTTGGTCCTAAAGTCACAGGAAGCGTGATCTTTCCTATAGTGGCAACCTTTAAATTGACGTACCTTCTTAACATGTCTCTAGAGGTGGTGATGATAGTGTGCCCATGACCCATTCTTTCCAAGAGAGAAAATGGTACTATGTTTACGACTATCCCATCATCAATTAACATTCTTTTGATGTAGATGTCATAGATGCACACTTGTAAATATAGTGCAAGATCTCCCTTCTTTGTCAACTCTACCTCATAAGGCATTTTATTTAAATCAAAAAAGAAGCCTGGGTATTTGAGCTCAGAGTTTGGTAGATTTACATCAAAATCCACATGATTGATTTATTCACTAGGCAAAGGTGTGATTTGATTGAGGTGTTTCAATCCTATCACTTTCAATAATGCTAAGCGATGTGAGTGGGACTTCCTAAGAAGGTCAATGAATGAAATATGCACATAAGTTTTCTTTAGATCTTTGATGAGTTCATAGGGTCCTATCAGTGATGGTATAGGCTCAACCACCAAGATTGTACCTTCATGTATTTCTTCTAGCTCATTCTCAAGATCTCCTCCCACTTCTTCATTATGTAGTATTTCAACTAACCCCAACATCCTAGCTTCTCCTTTTTGTCCTAATTATAGTGGGATGTTTGCATTGCTACCTTGGGCTACATTACTTTGATCAGTTGTTTCTGTGTCTTTGTGTGTAGGAAATGGGTCTTGATAAATTCTCATGTTGGCATTTTGAGGAGCTATTGGAGGTTGAGTTTGTCTTGTCCCCTTGTTATCTGGCATAACTTCTTGCATATTTAGGAACATTTCTATGAAGAACCACTGTTGGTCTTCCAATAGTCTTGCTATGAATCTATTATACTCTCTACAAGATTTCATGATATGCCCCCTAGTTATATGAAAACAACAGAATTGATTGTATTCATAAGGGGGTCTTTCATACCTTCTGTCATTACCATTTCCATTTCGATTCCAAGTTTGATAATTGTCTCGTGGGTAATACACATTATTTCTAGGACAATCAATTGCATTAACATTGGGAGAGTAGTAATCTCTTTCGTTATAGTCGTCCCTCACTTTCCTGACTAGGGGTTGGTCTATCACCCCATCGGTTATTGCGTTTTTATTGTTCTTGAGAATTTTGATAATAGGGGCATTGTTCCCTATCCCCTCACTCATCAATTTTCCATTTGACCCATAAACCCTTCTACCACTATCAATGGATACTTGGTCAATCTTTAAAGCACTTTCTAGGGCTTCCTCGTAGGATTTGTAAGGTAAATTTTCAACATTGTCTCTCATATCCTTATTTAAGGCATGCAAGAGAAGATCGCATAATTCACAATGATCCATGTTTTGGGTGCTTGTCAAAGAATAGAGAACTTGTATCTATCGAGTGACAAAAAGGGCTACTAATTCAGTTAGTTCTTGTTTCATGGCTAAGAATTCTCAAATCCCTATCTTCATGAGTTTGTTCATGTTGAAAGCCATGGAAAACTCTCTGATTAGTTGTCTGAATGAAGGTATTAAGGGCTCAAGTAGCCAATAATACCAATCCAGAGCTATTCCTTCCAATGTCTTCAAGAAGATTTTAGTGACAACCTCATCCTAAGGAAGGAGTTCTCTTATCGCGGTTGTATAAGATTCAATGTGCAAGTTGGGATCACCCTCTCCTTTGAACTTTAGAATATCAGGTAATGGTTGAGGTAACAGAATGTTTTTTATGATTAGATCGAGTGGATCCTTTAAGTATTCCAATTATGTGCCTAGGAAGGCACTCTACTATTGAGAAGTTAATAGTATCAACCCCATAGGAGGGTTTTGATAACCCAATGTCATTGTTTGATTTTCTTGGTTCCCTAGCATTGTTTGATTGTTTTGAATAGGAGGGTTCCCATTCAAGAATGTGTCATTATTCTCATTTCTTGAGTAGTAATTGAGGTAAACGAGATTCTTGGATGCCCCCTGATCCTATTCAATTATGATATTTTCGTATGACTTCTGTCTTCTTTCTGGAGCTGGTTGTTCTACCTCTAGAGTTCTGATTCTTTATACTAGCATTGCAATTAAGTCTACAAGAGTGGGACCTCTAGGCACTTCATTGTTCCTTGGTTTTTCCCTATGAGTGTTGTCATGATTATGTGTTTCTTCTCACACATCATTACTCTTCTCATAGAGCAACTCTCAAGGCTTCTTAAGCATCTCTTTCTTCTTGTAAGCTTTGTTCCAACATTCTTACTTAATCATTAAGATGAGTACTTGAGGTGCTTGTGGATGGTCAGTCTAGGCGGTGAATTTTTTAGCTCATTTGTATTCTTTTCACTTTGTGAGGTGTGTTTCATATGGCATGGTTATGCTCCCATGCAGGGTTGTTAAAAGATAGAAAACACCTAGGTTCTCTTCAGTCTTGCTCATAGTCAGAGTCTTCATAGTCATAGCAGTTTGAGATTGCTGTGTTTGTGTCAGGTGGCACATACCTATCAAAAGAGGGAGTTTCTAGTTCCCTAGAGGAAATATTCCCTAAGTTTAAGTCTGGTTTTGTCATATTCAAGGGTACCATAAACACCACAAAATAAATGGAATGAGAAAAGGTGATGGCGACAAAAGCAAAAGTGGTGAAGATGGTTACAAAGAAGAAAGTGACGATGTTTGAAACCTTTGAAGTGCCAAATGTTTGATGTTTAAATGGAATTTGAGCATTTGGAATGCAAAAAGCATAAACAAAAGTTTTTGCTCTTCACATCAAGTTCACCAAAATATGTATGCTCAAAATCATGAATCGGTGGCCTGGGGCAGTTGAATCAGCTTTGGTATGCACACAGACCCTCTCTCCTTGCCATGGGGTGAACCACCACATCACTCTCACTCTCATGGAAATAGCCAGTCAAGAGAAGGTGAGACACGGGGGTTACCTGGCTTGTTGGAGATCTAGACTTTATGGAGAGTGGTTAGCCAATCTTGGGGCCTGTGTTGTGTGTTTGTTTGGATGTGGTGTTTTGTGACCATAGTTGTAAAGATAACTATATGACCTGAAGGGTCACTACTCATTGTTCTCCTGTTTTGGTTTCTAATGTTCTAGCATTGTATGGGCTGACTGTTATTTTGGTCGATGCTTTGTTCAAGTTGGCATTGTCTTTTGAATTGTTTGATGAATGCTTGTTGTATTTGAAGTTCTCTTAACCTTTCTTTTTGTTGTTGAATGATCAACTGATCTTGTTGTTGTCTAGGGTAGATCTCCTCTATCTCATTGATGATTGCCTTCACGCACTCACCTCTAAGTCCAGGGCATATTTGTGAGCCTAAATAAGAGAGAGATGGTTTAAGCTAACCTTGACTTGACCTTGGGTTTCAACTTAGGGTTTATGTGACCTACGATTTGACTTTGTTGACTTTGTTTGACCTTTTGATGAAACCAAGGGTTTTAACTCATGTTGACTAAACTTGACCTTGTGTTGGGACCAAGGGTTTATAAACCTTCTTCACTGCTAATGTTTTTGTTATTTTCTATTTTTATATGCATGCAAGCCTATATGAGTGCAAAACAGTCTTTTGTGCTTTTCTAAGTTTTTGGAAACCAAAGTGCTTTTTCTTAATCTAGGAATTAGAAAATGTATGCAAACTAGTATGAGATTACCTAATTCAATGTAATATATGTGTTTGTTTGTTTTTTGAATAAGTGGATCAAACTAATCTAGGAAAGGCAAATGCTTTTAATCTATGAACTTTGGAAAGGGAAACTAATTTAACAATGCAAATCTACTTAGCCTATCAAGGAAAAAGCAATATGTATTTACTTATCCAAACAACAAAGTTTTGATTATCTAATTACTATGAAATGAAAAAAATCACAAAGGAACCTAGAGACACGTGAGCCTCCACTACCCTTAGATATCCTTTTATTGGTAACATCTAATCCTCTTGCAATGGTAGGGTGGTCCTCTTGGCAACAATAAGAAAATAGAAGCAAAAGAAGCTTTGAAGCTTTGAAATGAGCTCAATGAGAGCTTGATGAGCATTGTGGCTGGTGATGTGAGTAGCGTATGGAGGCAAATGAGATTTTAGAAAAGCTAAATGAGATTAAAAAAATGAAAGAAAAAGGCTCTAATGTCCTGTATGAGCGCAAAAATGCTTGATTTGGAGAGTAATAACCTGCAAGAACTGTATGGACAAATGAAATTGCTTCCCTTTGTACTTGAGGGAGGGGGTATTTATAGGTTAGAAGAAGGCATGAGAGGTGAAGAAGAAGAGATAACTCAATTTGATTGAAGAGCTAACTTTGAAGACACAAGAGTGATTTGGGCTAAAATCAGAGTGATCTACCCAATAAAAGCTTATCACTCAAGAAGAAGTGAAGAGAGAAGAATGCGTGAGAATACATGGGAATGCATGAAATGATAAATAAAGATGAAAAAGAGCTAAATATGCATGTGTGGGTGCATGAAATAGTCAACTCTATCTTTGGCATGAAATTCCATGCAAATAGGAATAAAAACTGGCAAAAACAGAGCTATTTTGAGCTAGAAACTCAAGTGAAGTCACAGTTGGGAAATACTAAAGGATCATGCATGGGTCACCCAGGGATGACCTTGAGAGGAGGGAACCTAGGTGAAAGTTCATGGTGGGAGATGAAAGAGGAGGAGAAAAGAAAGGGATATGCCTATGAAAATAGGCCAATCATGTGTCAAAAACCAAACCTCCACTTGCAAAATTAGGATCTCTCAGGGGAGATTTGGAGATAATGGGAGGAGATTTGAATAGGTTGAGTGAAACTGAAAAATTAAAGTTGGATATGGCCAGCGAGGACCTCTATAAGGTCTCTAGGGGTGGGAATGGATGCAAAACACTAGGGAAAGGTGAAAAGACACCTACAAGACAAATACAAGGCTTAGGAACAAGATCGTAAGTACACGAAACACAAATTGACAAGTGTTGAAAAGTGTCAAAAGTGAATTGAGAGAGAAAGAGACAAAGGGGAAACAACACAAGGAGGAAGAAAACACACATCACCAAGAGAAATTCTACTAAGAGGATGTTATTTCACACTTACATGCACATGACAAGGATTTTCAGTCATCATAGGGGTCCTTGTGGAGGTTGTGCATGATTTTGATGTTTATAGTGTCCTAATGTTTGATTGAAAAGACTTAGCCTAGTTAGTTATAATAGATTAGTTCTCTCTTTTCAATCTTATATTCTAGTGAACCCAACATGCTTGAAACCTTCTTGAACTTTCTTGTGCATGCTTTAGCATTGTTGTACCTACTTTAGTTTTGTTGTGTTTAATTAGTTAAATAATGACTTAAACATTCCTTTTTCGCATATACATAGTTCATTGTTGCAATTACCAAAATATTACATTTTGGTGAACCCAACATGTCTCATACTTGCACTTACTGATTTTATTGCTCATATTTGTAGATGTGTTTAATTAATTGATGAATCTGATTACATGTTTATGTTTCATACTTGCTTTTATCTCATATATTTAATTTAGAAAGAAACACACTTATAGATCTTTATTTTTTTGGTTACCAAAATCTTACATTTTGGGTGAACCCTTCTAGCTTGCAATATTCTTTTTTCTATGTCTTCTCTTGCATATCTTAGACATGTTATTTCATCATGGCATCTTGATGTTACTTCTCTTTGGAATCATTACATGCATACATCATAGATTTTGACATATTTTCTAAATTCATTAAACTTCATCCATATGTTTTAGATCGCATAGCATCCATGTATGATATTGATATTTATATATGTTCCATATATGAGATCCTTTGTTGTATATATGATTTTTCTAGCTTTATGACTCTTATGGGTGTACATCCTTCAATATTAGAAGATTTTACTAGATTCATCTCCATGATATGTCATCAGAAATATGATGATGATAATTCCTCTTCTATTTCTACTATAATCCATAATGATTCCATGGCTCATCTTATTGATCTTCCTCCTTGAGTTGCATATCCAAGTACCTTGAATATCACTAAGGATGTGAAGACTTCTCTTCCTCTTTTGGTTGCATGTTCAAGATCCTTGGGTATCATGAAGGATGTGAAGATCTCTTGTCCTCCTCCTTTGGTTGCATATTCAGGCTCCTTGGGTATCACAAAGGATGTGAGGCCTTCTTCTATTCCTCCTTTGGTTGCATGTTTAAGTTCCTTGGGTATTAAAAAGGATGTGAAGACTCCTTCTCTTCCTCCTTTGGCAGCATGTTCAAGTTCCTTGGGTATCATGAAGGATGTGAAGAATTCTTTTCCTTCTCCTTTGGTTGCATGTAATTCTTTTGGATATCATTCACAATTTAATCATAGACACTTTTCTCAACATCACCTTACCTAATCTCCACTTCTATGATCTCTATTATAGAAACGAAGCTTTTCATGAAGGAAGAATCAAAGCTCACATCAAGTTCAACATGAATACATAATCTCAACAACCAAATAAAAACAATTTATGTTTTCAGTTCCCAAAAAGAACCTGTGAAACCTAAAATTGTTGTGCATATTCATCCTGATGTCCCGCAACAACCATCTACTCCTATTCCAAACTCACCTCAACCTATTGACTACATTCTCAATTATGCAAAACAACTAACTCAAAATAACTAGATTGATCAAAATGTGTCACAACAACATCATTGTCATGTAATTGCTCACATGTATAACAACAACAATCAAAGTAAACATATACCAACTCTCACTTCTCTTCCCCCTCCTACTTACATAAACTCTTATAAAAATAAGTCAAGAGGTACCTCCTCTAGAGGATTAATGTTGCAAACCCTAGCTAGTGTTCCTCCTCTATCTAAAATATTTAGTAAAAGAAAAACACCATCTTCATAAAATGTTCTATCTACTCCTCCTAGCTAGGTGCACTACAAAGGAACATTGAGATTTACCTTTGTATTCATCACCTAGATATTCATGCTTCTTTCACACTTAACATTAGTCACCTCAATCATGATACTAAACTTCTCCCCTTTTGGTGGTAAGAAGTTGTTTTCGGCCATTGATGGTGACCCTACTATAACTTTTATTTTCACTCATGCTTCATACTCTACCCTAGGACATCTCTCTTCTTCTCCTTGTGATGTAGACTTTATTAATCATTTCACTATTGACATGGCAATTGTGGCTTTTTTCTTATTGTCTCATTACTATGCATGGTGATATAATCTTGTTTCTTTCATTCTAATAACACAATTCTCTTTCTCATGGTTGTGCTCACTTGTACATTGGGGGGTAGTAGGACAACTTGTTAAAGGAGTAGGCATTCTTTCTAAGGCTTTCCCCTCCTCTTATACTTTCCCCTCTTCTTTATCTTAAAACATTTCCATATTATACATGCAAACATTTTAAGGGGGGACACATATTCCCTATTCACATGTACATCCATACACGCACCCTTATCAATTCAATCCTCTTGAGTTTGTCTTATTGATGTGCCCCCTACAATGGTGTTTTTTAGAGTGCCCACTAAGGAATGGTTATCAATATGCTCCCTGAGGCTTTGTTTACATTTTACGCTCCCTGAGGAATTGTTTATTTTATGGTCCCTACAATGTTGTTTAATTTTTCACTCCCTTAGGCACTATGCTCCCTAAGGCATTATTTTTTTATGCTCCCTAAGGCATTGGTAGTATACGATCACTTAGCATAATGAAACTTGCTAGCCTGTGATCTGTATAGTCTATGAACCACCTAGCATAATGCAACTTGCTAGCATGTGTGCTTCATACAACCTAAACTCATGGTTACCTAGAATAACACAACTTTATATCTTGTGATCCATGAGGGTACCTCTATTTAGATGACCCATGATGACAAAGAAAGCTAGTACCAAATTCACATACCCTTCTTTTTTCATATTGCTTCCCTATCTATTTGTATGCATTCTCTCCTTTAAAAAATTGATCAACTTGTTAAATTCTTCTATCTCCTTTTTCTGAATTCATCTATTTTTGGTTTTCTTTTTGGGATGATACAAGGTATTGAGACATCCTTTCAATCTAGATCTCTTTACTTTGTTGACTCAAAGTTTCTTTTTCATTTGCTTATGTGTTTACTCATATATGTTTCACATATGTTTGATTCGTGTATTCTATGTTTGCTTTGTGTATTTCATGTATACCTTGTGTTTTCTATGTGTGCTTTGTGCTTTCCATGAATGCCTTGTGTATGCTCCATCTGTGTTTCATGTACATGATCTATGTTATGTACCTCTTTATCTAATTGTTGTAGACCTGTAGAATCCTAAGCTTGGGGGCTAGTGCAACTGTCAACATAGTGACATTCTATGTCTTTGCAAAGAGATTTGTGTTCTCCATACTCTAGTGATTGTATTCAAGCATAAGTTCATACCCTCACTAAAGTGGGAGCTTAATGTAGTGTCAAAAATTGATACCTCTTACAATTTCACACTAAATTTGGCACCCGTTTTGGGTTGTATGTTCACCTCTCTTTAAATTATGAAATTCCTAGTACTTCTATGAGAAACAAGGGTTAATCCTCTAATATGTGGCATTTGGATGGTCCAAATCACTAGGACTAGGATGCCCAACACTTGAGTCCTAGAAATTTGGCCCTAACAACTTATAGTTGATTATTGGCCTTATGACTTAAGTGATGCACCTTGTTAGCCTTGACTCTATTGGGCCCTCAAAAAGTAAATGGAAATCATATATAAACAAGTTTGAAACACAATCAACCCTCCTAAGATCTCTCCTAATGATTCTAGATGCTCTTTATGTGGATGTTCTTTAACAAGCTCTGTCTATCTACAAGATCTCTATTTCTACATATTATTGTAGCATGCATTAACCATTGTTTTAGGTTTTCAAGGAAGGTTATTCCTTCATCAACACCTTATGGATGATCCATGTTGAGACATACATCCACCTAGGGTTTAACACTCATGGTAACTCTTTTCATTTAATTTGATTACAATAATCTTTGTTATTTGGTTTTGCCTCTGCTCACCCAGAGCACACACTCTCTATCACACTTATCTCTGATGTTGTGGAAGTGGGAACACTTACACAAGGTTTGACTAGGGCAAGTCTCTATACAACATAACCATTTTTCCCTCTTTCATGTGTACAAGTTGCATTGAGATTTTTAGACACCAAACAAATGACTATAAGATGAAAACAATTGAAACCTTCACACACAAATTTTTTCTACCCCAAAACCTTGGGACTAGGGCACTGGATCTAGCCTTTATTTCTGACAATGATTCTCGACAGCTCTGCTCTGATTATTTCAAGTCCTTCTTTCTAGGTTTTATAGACCTATTTTAGTCTATTTTATAACAAAATCCCTAGATCTAGCCTCCTTGACTCAACCTTTTTAATTACAACAAAAGGGTAGAGCCCTTTCCAACCCAACAAGGCTCTTCCTAAGGGGCATCAGCCTTGTGTAGAGTCGTTGGTGCCTCGTCTCCTAATTTTTTATTGAAAATACTTGGTCTAGTTAGTTATAATTAATTAGGTCTCTCTTTTCAATCTTAGAAGGACTACAGATGTTGGTGTGGTATGCCCAAAGGGTGGAATTTAAGTATATCGTCAGTCACAAATAACATCATTGGTAGTTTTTTGTAGGATTTTAAGAAATGTTTCTTTTTTATCTCTACTTGCCCATTTCTTTGTGGATAGTAGGGAGTGGAGAAATGGTTTTGGATATGGATGTGCTTGCAAAGAGTGTAGAATTCATAGTTTTTGAAGGATTTACCTTTGTGAGTGACAATGGTAGATGGAATACCATCGTAGCAAATGATATGGTAGAGGATGAATTTAGTTATTTGGGTGTTAGTGGTAAAGGTAAGGAGAATGGATTCAACCTACTTTGTGAAGTACTTAGTAGTGGTGATGATTAATTAATGTCCATTGGAGGATGGATGCCACTTGTTGATGAGGTTGAGGCTCAACTAGGAAAAATTCCAAGTGGTAGTGATGGGTTGCACTGCTTGTGAAGGTGTGTGAATAAGGTCTCCATTCTACTAACAAAATAAGCACCATTTTAAATATTAACAATTGTGATGCTCCATGGTGGGCCAATAATAACCTATTCTTAGAAGATTATTTTCAAACACCATGCCACTAGTGTGGGAATTACAAATACCAGTGTGTACTTCTCGAATTGCAAGATTAGCTTCTTCCATGTTTAGGCAACATAGTAAGGAGTCATTGTATCCTCTTCAAGAAAGTGTGTCTCTGAGGATATTAAAGTGGGAGGTGCATTGGTTGCATAAGACGTTAGGTAGAAGGGTGTGATTTTAGAAGTAGGTATAAATATCATGGTACCAACAAGGTTCAAGACCACCAATGTTGTAGACAATATTAGATTCATTGGTATCATATGTAGGTATAAGGAGTTGTTTGACCCAGAACTCATAGTGCTAACTATTGTGTGGCATATATATTAAGCACCCCATGGTAGCCATGGCATCCACTAGTTTTTTGTTGAGGTAGGCAACCCTCTCAAATTGGATGTGCATGAAATAATACTTGAAACTATCTACCATCCTTTTATAAGGGATGAGATTATCATATTTCATTCGATATTCATCATTGACCTATTTGATTACAAGTTCCAAGTCCCCATATACCTGTAGCTATTGGATATTCCATTGGATAGTGATTTTGAGACCTATGATTAAAGCTTCATATTATGCCATATCATTTATGCATGACAAACCCAATTTGAAGGGCTTCAGTATAAAGTCCCCTTATGGAGTAATAAATAAGATGCCAACAATTGAACTATGGTTTGTGTAGGAGCCATAAAACTAAAGCTTGCAAGGTATTTATTCTATAATGTTAAAGATGGATTCATCAAGTAAGTCTACAACTAGTGGGTGGTGATTTATCAATGGTACTTCTACCAACTAATCAGTGACAACCTATCCCTTGATTTCTTTCATGTCTACATACTCTATGTTGAACTCGCTGAGTAGCATAAGCCACTTAGCCATACATCCTGTGAGAGAATCCCTAGAGAGAAAGTATTTAAGGGGTTCAATTTTTTATATGACCTTGATTTGATGACTCAACATGTTGCATTGTAGCTTTTGAGAGATAAAGATGGTCGTTCCATGGGTGTGTAATTAATCTCATAACAAACCATTGTTTGACTAATGTAATAGATTTCTTTTTGATAGCATGTTTAATCATATTGTACTAATAGTGCCTCCAATGCAACAAGTATAGTAGAGATGTAGAGGAGCAAAGATTTTATAGGAATAAGAGCCATAAGCACTGGTGGTGGTGCTAATATTCCTTTACTTTATTAAAATTATATTAATAGGATGTGTCTCACCATAAACTAACACCCTTTCTAAGAAGGTTAGAGTAGCATTGGTATTTTTAGCTAGTTGGGTGATGAACCGTATGATAGATTAGTGTTTACCTGATGTAGGAGCATCCAAAAGCATTCAATTCAATTGGGACAGTTGACAGTAAGCTGCAGAGTATAGGGACAGTGACCTTGGAGATTATCGCATTTTACCACATTTGCATATCAAAGACTACAGAGCTGGACTTAGCTTTTAGACTTCATGATCTTCATCATATCCAAAATTTAAATCATTTGGGTTCAATTCCAGAGAGATATCGCTATCAGAAGATTACCTATTTTTACCTGTTTTCACATAGCAAAGCTGACACTGTTCAGTGGAGTCTAACTAGCTTGCAGAGTGATTTCGTGACTTGTGGAGCTAAAAGGAACATCATCCAAGGATGTTGAGGACCTATCCAACCTTCATGGAGATCCACACAAAGTTTTATGCACCAGCAGAGAAATACCTTATGTTTACCTTATGTTTAGGTCTAACCTATCCATGTCTACACATTTCATGCTAGTCAATTTAATTAGGCCGATTTGATAATGATGTGAAGGCTTGTGGAGGATATAAATGAAGGATAATGCTTTGTTACAAGGTGGCAGTGATGAAATGATTAAGTATATGAATATATGAAGCAAAAGAATGAGTGTTTTGATCCATAGAAGAAGCAGAAGTGAAGCAGAGAACAAATCAGAGAGCAGAAGTTGTAGAGCAGAGAATTGAGGAAAGTAGAAGATGGAATTCATAAAGGAGTGTTGTTATATGTTTATTCTATAACCTTGGGCTGTGACCTAGAATTTGTAAAGCCTAAGTGGCATATGTAATGTGTTTGAGATCATAATATAAAGATGAATGAGCTTTGAAGGCTGGGTTTTTCCCTTTTAGGGTTTTCCTAAGATATATCTTGTGTCATGAGCTTTTGAGTGTCTCTTTCTTTTTGTTGTTAAATATATACTTTTGATGCATTTATAATTTTTCATGTTATTAGTTGTTTAAAGGCTATAATGTTGGATAGCCCCTCATCAGACCCTCCTACCTTGACTGCATCAAGTCATATCAGAGCTAGTTACGAATCTACTGGGTTGGTTGCAAATTTATTGGGAAGAAAGAAAGTGTTGAAAGAAGTGTGAAACCCTAGAAGTAACAAGTTTCATCGCTAAAGAAGATCAAGGAAAGAATGATTTGGTAAGCTTTTCAAATTTAGTTGTTTATTTGATTTGTTTCGATGGGGAAAATTGGAAAGAGGATGAAGAAAGAGAATGAAAACCTACTACGTGAAAAGGATATTCTTGAAGAAGAATTGTGTGAAATTAAAAGGTGTAATTGAAAATTGATGGAAAGGATAAAATAATTAGGAGAAGACAAGTATGATGCTCTTGAAGAAGAACTAAAAAATGCAAAAAAGGAGGAATGAAGAATTAGAAGCAGAGCTGAAGTTGTTTGAGGATGTTGAAAAGAGATTTGAAGAATTGGAAGAAGGATTTAAGTTGTTTACGAAGGTGGAAAGGACGAATAGAAATATGGAAGAAAATTTGGAAGTGCTAAAAAAGGAAAATAGTCTACAGAAGAATGAAATATTAGGATTGAAGGAACATGTTAGTCAGTTAGAGAAATCACTTGTAGCATGTAGAGAAGAGAATGAAATTCTAATATCTAAGCCTGAGTTTTGTGGTATTTCTTGTGATACTAATAATTTATGTGATGTTGCTGAATTTTATTTAGAAAGTGAGATTAAAGATGATAGTGTGACTAAACCTGTAGTTGTTGGTGATGGTATTGGTTTCAAAATCATGCAGAGAATGGGATATAAAGGACAAGAATTGGGAAAGCATCAGCAAGGAATTACAAAACCTATTGAACCAGTAATAAGAACAAGAAGTGAAGGTCTTGGATATGACAGAGGTAAGAATGTTGTTGCAAATTCAAACAAATTAAATTAGGGAAGGGAATGTAGGTATTGTTCACATTGTAATAGATATGGACATGAAAAGGAATTGTGTTGGGATCTATACCCATGTAAGTTTTGTGGATTGAGGAATCATTCCAAAAATATGTGTTGGAATCAAATGAGGAGAAGAAAACCTATGGAAGATTGTACATAGATGGATTATGGATGGATTGATGGAGTAAAATGGAAACATGTTACTTGTATTTTCAAAAGGTTGTATGGAAGTATTCATATGTTGGAGAGAAAAGAAGATATGGATCAGAATGTAGAGAGAGAAGATCTTATGAGAAGCAAAACAAGGATAGTAATTCAAACTACAGAGGGAGAAATGACATGAGTCATAATTCTTATCACAATGAAGGATACAGGATAGATGAAAGAGGATTTGATAGAAGACTATTCAAAAGAACCTATTTTCAAGTTTGGAGGAGAAAATAATCAACTAGTGAATGTCAACAAGAACGTGTTACTAGAGAAGCTAATGATGAGGAAACAACAACTGATATAGAGATAGTTTATGCAAAGGAAGAGTAACCTTTTGATTCATTAGATTTGATAGAGAAATCAGAAGAAGGGGAAGCATTGATCTTAAGAGGAGTTATGTTATAGACTAATCATTTGAGAAATAGTGTAGGGGATAGTTTGTGTTAACAAGTGTGAAGCATAGTAGGGAAAGGAATCTCATGTGCAAAGAAAGAATGAATAACAAGATATTCTACCAGAGGAGAAAGTTTGTGTATTGGAGTAAAAAAAAACATGGATAAGGAAATAGAGATAAGTATAAGAACAATATATGTAGAGAAGAAACTGTAAGATTTTGATGTGGATGAGAGAAATTATATCTAAAAATAGATATCAGAAAGTGTTGCAGAGAAAATTCAGGAATGTATTGACTAAGTCAAGGTAGCCACATGGTCATTCTGGAGGATGTATGTATGGATTGACTAACTCTTAATTGATTGAAGAATACATTGATCTTGAGGTATCTTGTGAAGAAGACTTACTCAGACCACTGACCATTGAGGTAGTACAAGGCTTGCAAGTAGACCACTGAACCTAGACCACCAAAACATGAAGAATTTGAGGTAGCTTGTAGAGAAGACTTGCTTAGACTGTCGATCATTGAGGTAGTGCAAGTATTGCAAGTAGAATACCAAACTTAGAAGAACTTGAGTTAGTTTTGTAAGGTAGACTTGAACAAACCGCTGACCTTGAGGTAGTTGCAAGTACTTGTGAATAGACCGCCAAACCTATTCAAAGAAACAACAATGATTTTGACATAATATAGAATTTGAGGCAGCTTGTAGAGAAGACTTGCTCAGACTGCTGATCATTGAGGTAGTGCAAGTCTTGCAAGTAGAATACCGAACTTAGAAGAACTTGAGTTAGTTTTGTAGGGTGGACTTGAACAAACCACTAACATTGAGGTAGTTGCAAGTACCTATGAATAGACCGCCAAACCTGTTCAAAGAAACAACAATGATTTTGACATAATATAGACCAAAGTGAAGAGGCTCACTTTTCAATTAACCTAGAAAGTCTGATGCGGGAGCATCTAGAAGCATTCAATTCAATTGGGATAGTTGATAGTAAGTTCCAGAGTATTAGGAGAGCAACCTTGGAGATTACCATATTTTACTGCATTTACATATCAGAGGCTATGGAGATAGACTTAGCATTTAGACATCATGATCTTCCTCATATCCAAAATTTAGATCATTTGGTTTTGATTCCAGAGAGATATCGCTATAAGAAGATTACCTATTTTTACCTATTTTCATAGAGTAGAGCCGACAGAGTTCAATGCAGTCTAACTACCTTGCGGAGTGATTGTGTGACTTGCGAAGCTAAAAGGAACATCATTCAAGGAAGTTGAGTACCTATCCAACCTTCATGGAAATCTGCATGAAGTTCTATGCACCAACAAAGCAATACCTTATGTTTAGGTCCGACCTATCTGTGTGTACACATTTCATGTTAGTTGTTGCAATTAGGTTGACTTGATAATGTTTTGAAGGCTTGTGGAGGATATAAATGAAGGATAATGATTTGTTACAAGGTGACAGTGGTAAAATAATTAAGTATGCGAAGAAGAAGCAAAAATGAAGAAGAGAACATAGCAGAGAGTAGAAGAAGTTGTAGAGCAGAGAATTGAGGAAAGTAGAAGATGGAATTCATGAAAGAGTGTTTCTATATGATTATTCTATAACCCTGGGCTGCAGTCTAGCATCTATAAAGCCTAAGTGGCATATGTAATGTGTTTGAGATCATAATATAAAGATGAATGAGCTTTGAAGGCTGGGTTTTTCCCTTTTAAGGTTTTTTTAGGATATATCTTATGTCATGAGCTTATGAATGTCTCTTTCTTTCTATTGTTAACTATATACTTCCATTGCATTTCTAATTTTTCATGTTAGTTGTTTAAAGGCTACAAGGTTGGATAGTCCCTCATCAGACCCTCCTACGTTGACTACATCATTACCCTAAAGATTGTGTAACTATTTCAAGTTTCTTAGTCTAAGAATTTTTGTAATTATTACAACTTTGGGAAGATGTACTTCAATGCCTTGTCACAAGACAATGAAGATGAGGGTTTTATCTGAGGTTACTCCAACAAGACGCTTTTTGGGATTTAGGTGCATCTTATTTTTTCTAAGATGTTGAAAGATGCATTCAAGGACCTATGGAAGCCCTTCTCTAATTTTCTATTAATGAAGTAAATCAGCTACATAATCTTCCATAATGTAATGTAACATGTCATGGAATATGACCAAGTGTACCAAAATGTAAGCCTATGAAAATGTACCATACAAAGAGAAAAGTAGGTAATCTACTCTACTACTCAAATCATTATCACAAACAACCTCAAGACTACACAAATGGAAACCAAGCATATAAGATGAAAACAAACACTAAATTCCTCACCAAAGTCTTCTTGATGCACCAAGCATGTGGTGGATGAGTCCAAGGATGAGATTGGGAGAGTTGAGATGTTTGAGTGCTCAATGTGATAGCATAAATATGAGCTCAAGAGTTGTGTGAAATATATTGCATGACGCTCAATTTATAGAGTTTTGAGTGGATGGATGGAGGGCTAGGATCGATTTGGGAGATCAAGGGCTCTCGTTGCTTGAAAGGATTAGAGGCATAAAAGGCCTTCAAGTGTCAATAAATGGATGGAGGTCAAAGGGGCATCCTTAATTCAAGGATAATCAAGGTTTGAGACTGTGCATTGCATCCCCAAAAAGTGATTTATTGGAAGGTAGTGCAAATATTGCCCATGCCTCCAAGTACCCTCATGTATATGTTAAATGACAAGTGTACCTACATGTGGACTTGGGCACATAATTCTTTGATTAATCATGGTTATGCATGCTCAAATTATTAACAATGGTAAATGATTTGATTTAGACAACTTAATCAAAAGTATACAAAATAGATGAATTAAATAAATATTGAATATAAAAAAAAGTAATGATGTGAGATGGGCTTAGGTAAATAAATATTTGTGGTTAGAATATTATTCAAACAATCTTAGGAGTCTACAGTTATTATTCTTAAATTGTTTGCATATTAGATTAGTGTCATTGTATTGTTTGTTCTTGGATAGATTTGTATTTATTGCAAATTCTAACATGGTACTAGAGTAGGGCAATTTAGGTGCATATTAATTCAATTTAGGATAACTTATTTAGTTTTCTTCTTAAAGTTTATATTTTTAAAAATTTATTCAATTTACTATTCATTTATTGTAGGAGGTCTCTAGGGAAGAAATAGACTATTCTATTGCATGCAAAAGGGTCAAGTTAGCTAAGATGAGCTTTCATTTCATCTCCATCAGACATTGTGATGTTAAACTAGTGCAAATTTCCCTATAGATTTTTTCTTTAATTTTTTGTAGGGATTTTTTTTATTGTAAAAAGTGAATTGTTCAAAAATAGACTACACCATTGCATCTAAAAGGGCCAAGAGCTTATGAATCAATATAAAATTTATTGAATTTGGAGTAGTTTGCAGAAAAAGCAATTTTTTTCTTAGGGATGTTGTACAACCTCCCTATGCAATACTATGAAGGTATATAAAAGGTTATCTATTTTTTTAAAAAAATATTTTTTGATTTAAAAAATAAAAATACAGGTTTTTTAAATTAAATTTTAAAAAAGCACTTAAAGCACTAGTTAAGGGGTATTCAAGGTACCACATACCCTACACCCCTCCTAATGGAAAAAGTGATAGGGTCAAAGTCCATGCCTAGCCCCCATTGGGTTCCTAACCAAATAGAACAAATTTGTCAGTAGTCTATACTAATGCCAATGTGACCATCTAGTGATCCTCCCACTACTCTACTACCCATTGTGGCCCACCACTAATTCATCACCTCTTTGTTGGCCCTTATCCCTAACACCAGTTATGTTTGGCCATTCTAGTACCATTGTGCCTCCTAACTACCATCAAGACACCACTTTCACTATTTCACTATCATCTCACCACCTAAGCACTATCAATCTACTACCCACGGGTCACTAGCCTACCATAAATAGTAAACCCCCTCTCCATTGCAATTTTTAGTCAAAGATTGCAATAAGTACAAATCTATCCAAGAAAAAATAATAAGATGACACTAATTCAATATGCAAAAAAATTAGGAATAATAATGTTCCAATATATATATTTTGTTTAGGGTAAAATGGGATTTTGTTAATCTTTTGTTGTTTAGATGTTAAAATCCTCCTTTCACCCTAACATTGAAGGATCTAGGGTCGAGTAGTGAGCACTCTCATACCCTAGGTCACTTACAAATGAAGGTAAATTTGGATTAGGGAATTAATTATCAATTCTTCCTTCTCTTATGTCTAATTAACCATTAAAACCCTAATTATGCAAATACGACAACAAATTGACGAATAATGGAAAAAGCTCTTGTAGATGGGAGAAAAATAACAAATCATAGAATACTTGTTTTCAAGGTTCCGAAGCAGAACAGTCAGGGACTAAGGTGTGGGTGCCCAAGTCTAAGGTACCTACTTTTTTAGAAAATCTGGGCATCCTTCTGACACTGATCAGCCCTGTAACTTTTGTTTCCTGAGATCTGTCTGCAAAGGACACTGTTGCGAGTGCCCTAGTCCTAGAAATGCTCCTGGGTCTGACTTTTCTTCAGATCCTAAATCCCTGATGCTTGCCAAGCCTTCCTGCAACTCCACTTTTTCCAGATGTGACACCTAAAACTTGCAACCATAAGACTTGGTTTAGGGGTTGTGGTGTTTAGAGGCTTGCCTCAGTTAAGCCCCGGAGGACACTTAAGTCTCCGAACACCATTGTCAGACAAAAAGTGCATGCCCTTGTGAGGCAGAGGAAAAAACTAAAGGAATCAATGATAAAAACACAATATCATGTCACCTTGTAGTGAAGCTCTCATGGAAGAAGATGCTCTTCATGCCATGAGGAGATTGATGCTCAAATTTGCAAATATCAACACACAAAACATACAAGCCTACTCTTGCAACACAATAGAAAGCCTTGAATCACCTTGAGAGTGCATAAAGATCACAATAACAATCTAGTTTACAAATGAATGCCTACACATGCTTATATATGCACCTACAAGCATTCCCGCCAAGATTTTAAAAATCAAACTTTACCGTGTCGGCAAAAGAACCAACTAATGGTCATAAACTAACACCTAGAAATTGGGGCTACCCCAAAATAGGGTAGGGCTAGGGCACGGTCACCCAAGTACTCCCCCCTATTTTGGGCAGGGTACAGCTCAAGGGGTCCTCCTAGGTCCCATTTGCCATGAAACCCAGGTCTCATTCCATTGGGATGCTAAAATATGAACTAAATTGTCCTAAATGCATACTAAAGACTCGGGAGCTAAACCTTATGAGGGAAAAGCCCCCAAGGGGACATTTTTTGACGTTACATTTAGCCCCCACTTTAATGTATGTATAAATGCAAGGCTAATACATGCATTAAAGTAAGGTCACAAACACAGCAAACATGCCAAGCATGGAGAAGACACGCCAATTGCATAGAAGACAGTAACAAACATGCAAAACATGGAGAAGATAGTTATAGTCACGCAGAACATGGAGAAGACAGTCAATGCATAGAAGGCACATTAATGCATGGAAGATAGAAATGATATCTTTTCTTTTTCTTATATATATATGAAATACAAATGTAAGTACTAGAAAGTAAACAAACCTCCCATTATACAGGATGCACTACCTTAAGGCGCAGGTCTTAGTATATATGGGGCAACACACATGCAAGACATGCAAAACCTCCCAAAAATGTAGGAAGCACTACTCGAGGGTGCTAGTCTCTACATATGGGGCAACAAACACGCCACACAAAACAAGCACGCTAAAACACACATACTTGAAGACACAGAGAAAACACGATAGATAAGCAATGGACTGTACCTATTTCTAGGTCCAACACCATCTCAGGCACATTACAAGAACACACCGACGATTAGGCTTCGCCACAACAATCTCTGAAGACACGTTTAAGGGTTGATTTAGTCACAGAACTGCTCCTCGCCTCTGCAGAGGACTTTTGAAAATGATAGGATGATGCAATCTGCTCCAAGAAATACACCATCCCTGCCTCCATAGAGGGCTTAATAAAATAGATATGCTCGATATCCCGCCTCTACAAAGGGATTACATGATTGATTGATTGATTGCAAACAAACTCAGGATGCATGATGCACTACCCTGGGGTGCAAGTCTTTGCATCTGAGGTCAAACACATTGCTAACGTCTATAACAGATAGCTTACCTTATATATGGCCCCACATTAAGGTGGTTAATATCAATTATTGATATCAAGCACATTAAGGTAGGAAGAAAAAACACAAGGGAACATCAACTTTCACAAAGCCCATGCCCCCTGAAGGTGACATGTACTTTACGATCACCAAATGTTCCCACAAACGCATACCTGCAAGAAACATGTTAGTGTCTAAAACATCATGATAATCAACAACATCAATGAATATGATTTACCACACAAAGAGCCAAGGTTATACAATGAATCCAGAGTTTAAAGATAATTGTGAGGCTATATCATGAAGCTCTCTGAATCGATTACTGCCAAGGCTAGATTCAAAGGCAAACAAAGGTGCATGGAGTAGCAGTATTGTTAAGGTTTGTAAATGTGACAGAAACATCATCAAATTCACTACACCAAAAGCAGGAGTGCTTCCACTAGCCATGCGTCGAATAAGATATACAACCCCATTGTCATATTAGGAACTAAGTCCATTTTTTTATTTCTCTCAAAAGGGACACTAGGTCCGCATCAGTATAATTTTTTGCCGTCATCTGCCCGCTAGGTGGAAACACTAGAGGAAGGGAAACAATAAATAAGAGAGGAGAAAACAAGTGTCTTAGGGATAGTCACGTAGGAGGGTGCCCCAAAGTCACCAACCACAACGCTATGTCCATAAGACACAATACACAACAATGAAATCAGAGAGAGAGGCAATAGAGAAGAATGATGATACAAATAGAAGAAGGTCATGACAGAGGCGGTCTCCTAGTATCTCGAACCTTACGGGAGAATTTGAAGTCATCCCAGGAGGCCCAAACAACACATAACACATCACGGGGGGAAGTACATCATGAGAGAGATAAAGGGTTAGAGATACTTACCTATAGGGCCCCTGTCAAGCTAGGGGGGATCATGAATCTTGATCTTTATCTTAATGGTTAAGGCATTATTATTTCTTCTCTCTTTCATTTGTTTAGGAGTGTGCGAGGGTAACTATGTAGGAAAGGTTTCTCTTGATGATGGTTGAGAGTGAATGTTGCCATTGTCTATGTTAGCCATAGGAACATTTGAAATGTCATTTAAATGAGCATGTGGAGGCATCCGAAAGATACCCATTTCAGTCGTTATATAAGGAGTTGGAATGGCTTGAGTAAGAGGGATAACTTGTTCTTCCACAGAATGTGGGATTTCATTGCTTTCTAGAGTATGTGACGGTTCATGATCTGTTTTCTTGTTTAGAATGTAATTGAGAAGTTCTTGAACATCAGGTGGCAAGTTATCATTAGATTCAAGAAAATGGTCACAAAGAGAATCTGTGTCATCCAAAGCTTCATCCTGTTTAGGGAGAGCGGAAAGGGATGGTAGAGTAGTGTGGAGAAATGTATCAATGATGTCTTTTTCTTGTGCCAATATATCCTCACCAAGTGGAGTTATGTTGGGACAAGTCTCTTTGCTTGATAAATCGCCCATTGCTATGTCATTCTCATAGGTCTCAGAGAGGATTTGCATTATATCATCGTGAAACAAAGGGGGAGTGGGAGTAAAGTTATCATCACTAATTTCTCCATGATTGTTTTCAGCTATAAAATTTTTGAGATTCTCCATGATTGAAGGAAAAACATCCACAGTATCACAAAAGTTATCAAAGTAGGCTATCGACCAAAGAATATCACATGTAGCACTATTGGTTATGTCAATGCCATAGATGTATGTGATTTGATGCAATACTTGAGGATATTTGTTAGTGAATTTGCAAAAATTATTATAGTTAACAATGTACTCATATAAGTCTTCTAAAGATGTATCCTTAGGAGAATCCATAAATGCAAAATATATGCAAAAATGCTTGATTTTTGGTACTTTTTCAATGCAAATGAATGAAACAAAGGATGCTGTAATGATTTTGATCAAGGGAAGAAAGTTATATGTCTGATATTAGTCCAAAACAAAAATATAATCACTCTCAACACACTCTTGATGTGATTTTAAGTCAATGCCAAGTCGAAATATAGTGAAAATATGTCAAAATATGCACTTTTTGCACCAAAACTCAATGCAAAGGAGCATAACAAAGGGTGTTGTGAGGAAAATGATGATGGACAGCAAATTATATCAGTAATAACAGCCATTTGATTCCAAAATACTCCACACAACATGATTTTAGCACCATTTAAGGTCAAACCCTAGTGAAAATATAGCAAAAATAGGCTATTTTTCACAGTTTTTCAATTCCAAGACCTAGAAAAAGGAGTGTTTTAAATAATTTTAGGAGGTAAAAAAAACAATATCAATAATATAAGTCACCTCATTCCATAAAATTGATCACAACATGCTTGGAATGCAAACTAGGTCAAACCCTAGGGCAAAAAATAGCCAAAATGTGTAGTTTTTCACCAAATTTTCACTACAAGAGCCCGATAAAAGGGTGTTGTGAATATTTTTATGAGTGGAAACAAATTATTACCCTTATAACAGAAAAATAATGCCAAAATACCTTTCACAACACATCTATGGTGCAAGTTTATAAAGTCGATAAGGAAAATTTTAGTGAAAATTGTTGTTTTTGAAGCCCTAGGTTTGAGATCTTGAGACAAAATGGTATGTGAGCATTTTAATGTCTGATTTATGATGAAAATTAAATACTCTCAGATTTGAAAATTATTTTCAAGGTTAAACATGCAAAATGCCCATGCAAATTTAATGAAAATGCATCAAAATTGCTAGTTTTTTGTTGAAATTTTCTATGCAAAATTGTAAATATTTTGAATCTAAATGCAAATTCACACTAAAATGCAAGACTACAGCCAAATTAAAATTTGAATGAGCCTCTAAAATTAGTATAAAAATCTGATAAAAGATTTTGCCTACTAACCCTAGATTTTGGAATTACTAGGTTATATAAAATTGTCAAAATTTCCACAAAACCCTAGCAATTAAATGATGAAAATGCAAGGCAAAATTTTGAATTTTTGGATTTTTTCTATAGTTTATATCAGATTTGATGCAAAAATCATGAATTAGGAAAATTTAGAAAGAATTGATGCAATTTAGTAAGCCCAACAATGCATTTTTTTTGTATTTTTCCAAATTTTCATTTTTTTTGAATTTTTCTCAATGTAATAAAATGAATGACTATATGAATGAATAAAATCAATCCCAATATAAAGACAAATGCTCAACAAGTTGCAATTTAAGTCCAAAAACATAGGTTCACCAAAATGTTTAGGGTGAAATTGGATTTCGTTAATCTTTTGTTGTTTAGATGTTAAAATCCTCCTTTCACCCTAACATTGAAGGATCTAGGGTCAAGTGGCGAGCACTATCATACCCTACGTAACTTACAAATGAAGGGAAACTTGGATTAGGAAATTAATTATCAATTTTTCCTTCTCTTATGTCCAATTAACCATTAAAACCCTAATTATGCAAATACAACAACAAATTGACGAATAACGGAAAAAGCTCTTGTAGACGGGAGCAAAATAACAAATCACAGAATACCTATTTTCAGGGTTCCAAAGAGGAACAGTTAGGGACTAAGGTGTAGGTACCCAAGTCTAAGGTACCTACTTTTTTAGGGAATCTAGACCTCCTTCCGACACTGATCAGCCCTATAACTTTTGTTTCCTGAGATCTGTCTTTGGAGGACACTGTTGCGAGCGCCCTAGTCCTAGAAGTGCTCCTGTGTCTGAATTTTCATCTGATCCCGAATCCCTGATGCCTGCCAAGCCTTCCTGCAACTCCACTATTTCTAGATGTGACACCTGTAACTTGCAATCACAAGACTTGGTTTGGGGGTTGTGGTGTTTAGAGGCTTGCCTCAGTCAAGCCCCAGAGGACACTTAAGTCTCTGAACATTGTTGTTAGACAAAGAGTGCATACCCTTGTGAGGTAGAGGTGAAAACTAAATGAATTAATGATAAAAACACAATATTATGTCACCTTGTAGTGAATCTCTCATGGAGGAAGATGCTCTTCATGCCATGAGAAGATTGATGCTCAAATCTGCAAATATCAACACATAAAACATACAAGCCTGCTCTTGCAACATTGAATCACCTTGAGAGTGCATAAAGATCACAATAAAAATCTAGTTTATAAATGAATGCCTACACATGCTTATATATGCACCTACAAGCATTCCTACCAAGATTTTAAAAATCAAACTTTACTGTGTTGGCAAAAGAACCAACGGTCATAAACCGACACCCAGAAATTGGGGCTGCCCCAAAATAGGGCAGGACTAAGGCGTGAAGGCCTAAGTCCTCCCCATATTTTGGGTAGGGTACAACTCAAGGGGTCCTCCTAGGTCCCATTTTCCATGAAACCCAGGTCTCATTCCATCAGGATGCTAAAATATGAACTAAAATGTCCTAAATGCATACTAAAGACTCGGGAGCTAAACCTTATGAGGGAAAAGCCCCCAAGGGGACGTTTTCCAACATTACATATTCAAGGTGTTCAAGATGTAAAAATGAAGGAAATTTCTAAAATATATAGGCTCAAGGATGCACAAGTCAAGGTGACAAGTGTCCTAGGGGAGAGTAGTAAAATTAGGGAGGCCTTTTTATAGCCATATAGAGGGCTCTTTGTGAGCAATTTTTTGAAATGGAGTGAAATTTTGTTCCCTTCATAGTGAGGTAATTGATTTTTACTCATGACACCTTGTTGTTCTAGAATTTGAGTTTTCTAAAAAAAATCAGTATTCAATTGTGCTTTTTGGGACTTCAAAAGCTTATAACTTCAGCAAACAAGCTCCATTTTTGGTGTTGTTTTTTTTTTTAAGTTTTTTTTTAATCTCTACACAATAATGTAATTTTCTAGTACCTATCTTGCAAGAACATATTATTGTCCCATGTTGCTTCCCAGCCAAATGCTGAAATCTATGAAATCTCTAAGTGTTTTCCCCTTTAGAAATGTAAGAAAAAGAATCCCAAAATTGACTAAGTCCAAAAAACTTGAATTTTCCTTGTGTTTTTAACCTTTTTGAAGTTTCAAAGTTTGGATTTCTCCCTTTCATCATGTCATCCTACTCCACTCCAAACTTTGCCCTCTGCTTTTGAAATTTCTTTAAGCGTTTCAAGCAATCAGACTTCAGACTTTTCTTCTTCCCTCTCCCTTTTCTCATGGAAAGTGGAAGGCAGATGGCCTAACGACCAATCCCTGATGACTATTAATTCTTTCTAAGGCATTCTGCCATTCCATTGAGCCTTTTAGGTGGACCCACAGTAGGCATACAGAACAACGGGAAGAAGACATGTGGTAAGGTTCGACAATTGATCATCCAAGTGACCTGATGGGTGCCACATGGTCTAATTTGTGACTCTTCTACCTTTTCATGGAGCATTTTAGTGAAGCTTTGTCTATAGACATGAAACAAAGGGAAGATGCCAAGTGGTCGTGATGTCATCTAGATTAACTTTTACCGAGCAAGGAGTAAGATGAAAGGCCCAAAGCCTGATTTCTGTCGAACCATTTCAAATAATTCTAAGTGTTTCAGACTTTGGTGCTTGGACCTTTCTTCTTCCCTCTTCCTTTATTTGGAAGATAGAAGATGGAAGGCTCGAGGATCGAACTCTGTCGAAACTTTCCAAAAATGGCTAAGTCTTTAGACTTGTGGGTCTAAGGCTTTCTTTCTTCTTCCTTCTCTAGGAAGGTGTAAAGCAGAAGGTCTGAGGCCCAAAGTCTACCAATATTGTGATCTTCCTTTGTATAGCAAAGCTCAGGGGTAGGGTTTTCTCCTTTTTCCTTCTCACTTGGAAGGAAAAATGCTGAGGGCTCGAGGCTTGATCTTAGATGGCTTCTACAGTCTTCAAAGATGAAGGAAAAAGAGGCAGAATCTAGGCTCTGCCGTGGTTAAACATGATGAAATCTTGCTGATAAAATAAAATATATGCCAGATTGGAAGTCAAATGACCAGCTCCAACTGGAATTTGTAGTTGGGCATTTATTGTTGCAGGCAGAGGAAGATGTAAGGTTTCAAAGTAGATATTTGTTCAGCTACTTCAGAGAAGATATTTTCTACATTTATGGCAAAGACAAATAGATATTTTTAGACATTCCTTTTGTAAAATATCTTCTAACAGGCCTATAGGGTGAATTTATTACAGTAGGTGATGGCACCTCATTGTATAATGCTATAAAATGCATGAAATAAAATGTATTAGGTTGGTTGTTGTTAAAAAAAAACCACATCTTGTATCAGCTATAACCATGCCTCTTTGATAAGAAATAATAGATTTTTACCTTTTCATGCACTTCTTCTGCTTTATGTAATACTTCTATTTGAGTATCCATTTGTGAATGCTTCTTTCCTTTTGGATTTCAATTAGTTTCTTTTACCTTTGCAAGTAGTCTGTGATTTTTGTATGCTAGTATGTTGTTTGTTTTTATTCTGTGCATATATGGTTGATCTGAGGGCCGAACATTCAAACCTGGTGTATCACCTTTTCATTTCTAGTTTCTCCTTCTTTCCCTTTTCCCTATCATTGATAGGTTAGGTTTAGTCTTACTATACTCTGAATCTCATATTTAGAAAGAGGAACCAACCTTCTCTAGAGGTTTGATTTGCTTTTGTAGTGTCCCACAATTGGAAATCACTCACATGTTTCACTAGATTGTTGCAGCATAGTCCTTCAACATAGGGTGCAAATCCAAGTGACATCAGTTTTTAGCATGCCCAGTGGGACCATTTTTAATCTGAATTAAGGATTAGGCTGAGAAATTAGTTTTGTTCTTAGTATTATGCAGCTTGGTAGACAAATTTTATGCACCTAGTGACTCTATAAACTCTTGTTTCAGACCAGTCTAATGTTATATGCCTATGTAGAAGAGAGATTCTTCAAGAGGTAATAATTATCAGTTTGTTGAATTGCCTATTGATATTTCAAGGAGAAGAACTAGGTTATCTAGGTCTCCTACAAGAAGGAATAGCAGTGTTGTTCCATCTCATTCTAGATCTTAATCTACAGCTCCCCATGTTAGTTTTTAGTACTCAAAGAGAGGCTTGCACATACCTAGGATAAACTTGAATATTCCCAGTACGGCACAAAATTTTCCTTTTGTAAATTTCAATGGAGGCAGCCCTTTAGAATTGGTTGCACATAATGATATACCTACTTCAGCCCTAAAGAGTATTTCATCCTTTATGGGTGATGGTCCTACTACACCTGTTGAACATATCAAAGACATATCAAACATATGTTTAGTCCACCATATTCAACATGAAGATGTGGTTGTTAGGCTTATGGTTTCATCCTTCAAGGGGAGAGCTCTGTAATGATTCAAGAGTTTAACCCCTACTTTAATATATGGTTGGGATGAGCTAGGAGAAGTACTCTACAAGTAGTTTGGAGAGAGGCAAGATAACCTTTCTCTACTAGAACATCTGACAACCATGAAAAGGGCTCCCAGCAAGATGATGCTAGACTTCAATTTTAGATTCTAGAGGACGTGAGAAAGAATCCTTTCTCTCCTTAGACCGTCTCCACAAGGTGCTTTTTTATATTTTCTGAGAGCTTCAAATTATGATATTGCTATTATGATGCAATCTATGGGTGTTGTCACCTTATCGAATGCATATGAAATAGCTCTAAGAGCTGAGAATTGCTTGATACAGGCTGGGAAAATTGCTCCCAGACCTCATGTACATTTTTTCCTAGAGTTGCCTTCACAGTTTCAATAGCCTACTATTGTTCCCATCCCAGAGCCTAAATCCTCCACATATTCTCTTTCCCAAGAAGAGAATGACCTCAAAACCCTAGTGATCAATCTAACTAACAAAGTCAATAGCTCATAGTTATTCAAACTACTTCTAAACCCATCTAAATTTATAGCTAGGGGCAATCTTTAAATCAGAATTGGAATCAGGGTTATAATTCCAATAGAAATCAGAACTAGAATTAGGGTTACCAGCCAAATAGGTATCCAAATAATAACCCTACTTAGCCCTTGCAAATGGTTAGACCCATCCAACAAATACCGATTGTTAATCCAGTTAGGGCATTTGTTCCTATTCAAAATAATCTTGCCCAAGAGGCATATTGGTGTTATCCTTGTAACCAACCTCACAATTAGTCTACTTATTCTTTTGGAGCACAAGAGCGAGCCCTAATGGTGGAAAATTTTCACACTCAATAAGCATCATTGGTAGAATCAACCAATAACAACCCAAAGGTACAAAATGAGGTTGCTTTTGATTCCAACTTGATGCTATGGACTCTTGAGGATTTGTATGTTGTCAACCAGCCTATGGATAGTGTGGTATTGCCTGTTGCAAACAACATAAGGCTCAAAAAGAGGCAGTTGGAGGATAACCCCATATTTAGAAAGAGGAACCAACCTTCTCTAGAGATTTGATTTCCTTTGCAGGGTCCCACACCTAGAAATCACTCCATTTTTCACTGGATTGTTGTAGCACAATGCTTCAACACAGGGTGCAAACCCAAGTGACAACACATATCACTTTAAGAATTTTGGTCACGTTTGGGCATTGTAAAACATGATTAATCTAGTATCTTGCATTGTAACCACACTTAAATAAAGTGCTAAAACATTGTAACTTACTAAGAATCTCACAATTGAGTAATTCAGGGGCATTGTTAATGCACACATACTCAACCTATAAAGTGTCAATTTCATGTACTAATTTTGGGGGACTTATACACATACATTTTGTAATCAATGAAATCACATAAAGTTCCAAATGTTCTAATGGGTAATCTATCTATGTCACTAATGGGTATAAAAAATCATCCCTTTGTCATTACTAGGGAGAAGTAAACTACAAGTCTGGTGTGATGGCATTATGAAGCACTGTTGATGGATTAATCTCTTGCTAAATTTATACATGGGCTTATTATTGAACCAAGTACTCATTGTCATATATCTCCATATGGAAATAGAAATGATCTTGTCTTGGGATTAACTGGTCTAAGTTTTGGTGACCACACATTGTAGGATCAATCACACATTGAGTGCCCTTGTACTCTTTGGACCACACTCTAGGAAATGTATGGAGATTCCAATGAACCTCCATTCTTAGATGATCTCATTATGGAAATACTTCTTCCCCTTGATGATTCTGATAATCCTTTGTATTGATGATGATACTAAAGAGGAACTTGCATATTGGGAAAGTCTTGAATGTCCTAATGACATACAAACATTTCCCCTTGCTTCTCCTCTTCCTACACCTCTAGCATTAGTAGTTATTCTATCACCTCCACTTGATATAATTGATAGAAATATTAGATTCCTTTCATGCTCCTATAGATTTTGTCTAGCAAGTTCACACTTGTCCTTTGCATCAGTGATATATCATCTTACCAGAAATCCATTAGTTATTTGTAGAATCTTACATTCTCAATCTCAATGACAACATTGAGGACATATGTCTTCTCCTTGATGATAACTCCCACCAAGTTGCATCATTTATTGTTTTGGATCCTCTTATTCTCTCTCTACCACTTCATGTTAATATCTTCACACATCCTGATACACATTGATTCATGACTCAAACTTTAGTGCTCACTGTTCTTGAATCTTATATGTCATAGTCATAGTTCAACTTTGGCATTGAGAAACATGGGAAACTTCTAAACCATACATCCTAATTTTTTCATACCTTCCACTTGAGTGGGAATTCAATAGTCTAAGAACTTGAATTTTCTATCTTCCAAAATGAAGATGCATCATTTGTTGCTAAGGGACTCTCTCTCTCTCTCTCTCTCTCTCTCTCTCTCTCTCTCTCTCTCTCTCTCTCTCTCTCTCTCTCTCTCTCTCTCTCTCTCTCTCTCTCTCTCTCTCTCTCTCTCTCTCTCTCTCTCTCTCTCTCTCTCTCTCTCTCTCTCTCTCTCTCTCTCTCTCTCTCTCCCCCCCCCCTTTTTATGGAGGCACACACTGCCTTATCTTGTAGGGATTTTAGGACACTTAATTCTAGGGGAATTCTTGTCCTCCTTAACATACCTTAATATCTTATGAGTTTTCTCTTCTCTACTTATAGGGGGTACACTTTATTTATATGTTGGGCTTCTTTCATATTGTAAATGGATACATAATATGGCTTGTTTTTCTAGGACCCATTTATTTATTATCTTAGTTCCACTTAAGGGGGGTTAGTGTAATTAATTATTATTGCACCTTATTTTAATTTTACTTAGGTAATTATTATTTATTTACTTGAATAAATTAGGAAATAAGAGCACATGCCACCTCTACCTCATTCAATTTCTTGATTGATGGTAGTTAGGTGTCACATCTCCCTCATCAAGTTGAGTTCACTTGGTCATCAAGATGAGTACACTTGACACCTCTACTCCTATAGCTAATTCAGTCTCTAGTTTACTACTCTCCTCTTGACCACTTGCCACCTTGACTTGTGCATCCTTGAGCCTCTATATTGTAGTCATTTCCTTCATTTTTACATCTTGAACGCCTTGAACAAAAATATTGGAATGATTTTTTTATAATTTTTTTTCATATTGAATTAGTGTCATTGTATTATTCTTGGGTAAATTTATATTTATTGCAAATTCTAACAATCGAGCACCAATTTTGAGACAGTGCTTTGAACAACCATTACCAAATTGTCCTATGAGAATGGAAAAGAACATAGAAGGGTCATGCATTGATCATTCTCTTTCATTGTCATACACAAATTATAACTAGGTTATAATCATGGTGAATGCATTTAGATGCATAGCAACAGAATTAGCATCACCCATGCTCAAAGTGTAGAACTTATTCATTAGAAAAACTTATTAACCACAGATTTAACTTGGTATATCTTCCCTAACTTTTCCCAAAGGTTTTTTGAAATGGATTATTAATATACATTCAATAGCACAAAAACTACCAAGTGAAACCTAATAAGGATTCTTTCCATTTTATCTAACCTACCTAATAATTCAATGACATTGCAGCTAGTTTGGGTCGAGATATTGTAGTTCATCGATCTTGATCTATGAGTAAATCCTCCATATTTATCTCCCATAGCTCAAAGTTAGAGCCATTAAATTTTTTTTATCTCAAGTCAAGATGTGCTTGTTATCTTACTTGAAACAAAGGCCTTCTCTATGTATGCTCCCACTCAAATCAAGATTAGTACAAAAAATATTGTTTGTACCACCTAGGACCCAAGTCGATCAGGCTCCAATACCGAATCAAAGGAAACTAAGGTGTGGAAATGCTTCCTAGAATATTCTAGGAAGGTGTTGAACAAAAAATATGATCTAAAATAATTTATGTGAAATAAACAGCAGAATAAAATCATCCTCTATAATGCAATGATGTATCTTTAAGAAAACCCTTTCAAGAAGGACCCAACCTCTAAACTCCAAACCAATTTATTAATCAACAATATTAGTTACAATACAATCTAGGGATGGAGTCTTCACATGAGATAACAACAACACTCAAATTTGAATTTATATTGATAGCATAATCAAACATACAAATGACATGGTATGTAAACTCCATCCCAAGAACCCAATAAAGAGATAAAACAATACATGAAACCACCAAAGGGGGATCACAAAACCATGAGCTAATACCACCAAAAAGTAACACCCAAATCCCAAGATAAGTCTTATAAGAATTTGTCACAACATGTTGAATGTATTTATTATCACAACTTGGGTGCCCCAATTTATCTTATCAAAACCCTCCAAGGATGCTTTATGTCAGTCATAATGACATGTCATGAGTTGGTGAATTATTTTGGATAGCATGTGTAACTCCCTAGCTTACAATTTCTTTATGCGTCATAGATGATAGATTACATTTCTAAAGTGGCCAAGCATAACTTCCAGAGACCATAACTTTTGATTTGGGAACTTAATTAAGCCTTTTTTTTAACTAAATATTTTAAAGAGTTGTTTGTCACCATAACTAGCTTTAGTTGGTTAAAGCTTGTTTCAATAAATTTTGATGCCAAAAATGACCTCTATAGCCCATAAATTACATTTGAACATTAGAATGCAATTAACAAACTCGATTGCTATTGCAAAGCTCCCAAAATTCTTTTAATCATAACTAGTTGACAACATGTTGAGGTTGTTACTTAAAACTATGCATTTTCTATAAAAAGAGAAATAATATGTTGGTTCTTCAAGTTCTAGGCTATGATGTCACTACCAAGACTAAATATATATTATGAAGTTGATTCTTAATCATATATTGAACTAGCCTAATATAAATATGAGAACCTAATTGACTTCAAATTCTTTGTTGTGTAATGAGCATCATATTCCACATGCTTTGATGTACCACAAAGTTCTACCCCCAGTGCCTCTAATATGATTATCATGTGGATCCGTTATAAATCTAGAAACAAGACTTACTACAAATTTAATATATGGCCTAGTAGTTGTAAGATATTTTAGAATACCTACCAACCTTTTTAAAAGAGTCTAATTAACACTAGTACTCTCTTGTCCCTTATGCCTAGCACAATAATCTATATCAATGACTCTTGACACCATTAAGTCTAGATAGAATAGGTGAACACATTTCCAAGAAATTTTTATAGTAGGTTCAAATGCATAGAAGAATATTCAAATTGATAGGTGCGAGGATTAGATCCCTAGTAGGAAGAATAATCCAAAACAGGACACAATTAATTTCATAGTTTGTTAAGGCTCGTCTAATACATGTCTAATTACTTGACGCTAACAAATTATAAAATATTATTTGCAACAAAATATTCTTCATCAAACCCTAAAACTAATAACACTAACTCTCTTTATAATTTTTAACACTTATTTATATAAATGTCTTTCTAACTCAAACACATATATTTAAATTTTCTTAATTTCTTGTATTGCTCATTTGCAATTAACCTACCCTAGATATTCATCTAGGATTGTTCCTCACTAATAAAAAAACGACTTTTACAATACATTTTCCTTAGATTATCTATTTTAGTGACTGACATTTTATATTAATGTAAAGATATTCTAGAAGCCTCTAAAGTCCAACCTGTTGTCTATTCAAAGTCTACCCTCGAGTCTATTCAACAGTCATACTTATGACATCAATATAAAGACATTGACGGAGTTTTTATTAAAACTTCTTCCTATTTAAAAACAGAAATAATAATTTAAAAAAAAACACATAGTTGCGCCATTTGGCACTTTGCAGGAATAATTTGCTTTTATTCTGAAAAATATTTTAAAAACCACACATAGTTGCGCCATTTGGCGCTTTGCAGGAATAATTTGCTTTTATTCTGAAAAATATTTAGTAGTACGTACGACTTTCTTCAAAATTCTTTTAATTGGTGTTAAGATAATCAGAAAAATCTTTTTGACTTGTTTGTATTTCCATCCAATAAGACAAACATGTACTGCCGAATGCCCATTATGTCAATGACAGCAACATGTGTGAACGCATTTCTATTTTCTAGCTTACACAAATTAGAACTTGAGATTATATAGTTTGTCACGCACAATTGTCAACGATGAAAACTACAATAGGAGCTTTGGGTTTATCACTATAGTGACAAGTGTAGGAGAGAATAAAGGAAGATTGTAAGGGAAACTTTTCTTTAGCTTAAAGACATATTCAAAGTCTTCACCTTTAGGTAAATGGAGTTTTCGGTCTTCAAAGCAAATAAAGGGTTTATACATTGGGTTTATCACTATAGTGACAAGTGTAGGAGAGAATAAAGGAAGATTGTAAGGGAAACTTTTCTTTAGCATAAAGACATATTCAAAGTCTTCACCTTTAGGTAAATGGAGTTTTCGGTCTTCAAAGCAAATAAAGGGTAACAAGTATAAACTTCAATTTCTATACTAGATAAATTAGGTTAAAAGCCAAGAGAGTGGAAATAAACTACATAAGATAGAATTCACCACATTGAAATATTAAATGTTAATTGTTAATGTAGTTATAGTCGAAGGGTCTAATGAAGAACTATTCAACCATGCAGTCAAGCGAATAAACACACAACAAAATTCAACGGAGCAATAAAACAAGTTCTCTATTCATTCGTAGTATGGATCAAACTTCTTCATTTTCAATTTGTTATATGTTTCAATTGGAAATCTTTCTTTCTTAAGATATATCATTACTTCTTCTCCAACTGTAAACTCCTTATGTTTTATTTTCTTGTTTGCCTTCTCTTTATATTGGTTGTTCATTTTTTGCAACCAAGTCTTTATTTTAATATGCACCTCCTTCATATGTTCTACAAACTCTTTTGCCTTTTCACTCCTCTTTTCTTACTTACTAATGTTTCTCAGTTTTGATACATTACTACGATTACTACAAAAGGAAACCACAAATGGTGTTCTCCTTGTACTTTTATTCATTGAATTATTGTATGCAAACTCTATCTATACTAAGACCAAACCCAATTTCCTATATTTTCTTCAGCCAAACATCTCAATAAATTTCCCAAGCTCCTATTTACCACTTATGTCTGTCCATAAATTTGTAGGTGATATATTGAACTAAATTTCAAATCCATCTTCATTGTCATCCACAATATCCTCCAAAAGTAACTAACAAATTTTGTATCCTTGTCTAAGACTATACTCCTTGGTAACCCATGTAATCTCAAAACTTCTCTAAAAATAAATCAAAGAAATAAAATAGAATGCACCATCTTACAAAAATCTATCCACAACTACAAATTTTGAATAATACCCTATGAGTGTTCTTAGCAATCCTAATAAAAAAACCATACTCATATATTCTCAAGCTCTCTGAAATTGATTGTTAAATTGATTGTTGTTGATACAAACCAACATTTTAACTACTTCCTTTTGTAATTTGAAAGTCCTACAACCTTGAACAAATTTTATCAAATCCTTATGTGACCAAAATTAGTTGTCATTTATCAATTGTACCAAAAAAATCTACTCTAAAATGTCCTACTAAACCTTTGCTATGCTTTTATTTAATTAAATTTTCTAGCTCATATAACTTGTTGGAATGCACAACTAATTACTCTTAATTAAAATGTGAGGCCCATTCCTCCTCATAACTACTTTTATATCTTAGGCTTGCTTGGTTTATGATCATTTAGGGACTCCTTATTGTATTTTTTTATGATCATGGATTTGTATGATTGCTAACGTTATGGCTGAATCCATGGTTTTTATCAATTTGCTATGCTGATTTAGTTAGTTAGTAACAATGATTTACTCACATTATTGATATGATAGAATTAGTAGTATATATTTCATCTTGTCATTTTGATTTGATTTTTGTATGGATTCAATCGTGTGATGATGAATTTGATTAATTTATGATTATTGATTTAATCACAATTCTTGGATTAAGGTTTATGAATTAAAATTATTTTATCATTATGTATTTTGTATGAATGTAATTATGTTTGTTTAATCTGTATCGTATCTAGTAAAATACGACGTGGTTATAAGATCTTGTATTAGCATGATCTAGGCGTTGGATTAAATGTGTTGTTTAGATTTTTATTTAAGTATGCTACTATCAATTAAGAAATATTTATGAAGTGTATAATTATTTTTTTATGAATGTTGCTTCATCTATGATTTTGGATATATTAATGCTTGTGTGCAACTGCACAGGTCGAATTACATGGCCAATGAAAAAAATTGTGGAGGTAAGAAACCATTGTTGTGTTTCCCCAGTATACCCAGGCCTTATCCTAGGAGAGGATTAAGGTCTTTATCGTTAGAGTGTTGTGGGTGTAAATATATTAATTAAATTTCTATCTCTATTTTTTATTATTTTATGTGGGGTGTGGTTGATTTCCCTTAAGTGTCAAATCTCAGATTTGAACTTAAGAGGGAGTTTAAGGTTCATAAATATTACTTTTTTATTATTGCTGAAAAACCAAACCCCTATTGTGATAACCTATGAGTGCGGCCTATGCTTGAATGTTTAAAAAATATTTTGGAAGTATTTAGAGGGTTGAAAAATTACTAACAAAACAAATGACAAAAATTGGACAAAAAAACCTAACCCTAGTTTTATTCCTCTTTAAATTAATTTATTTTGAAACTAGTTTGTGGGGGGGGACTATTCATTTTTATGGGTCGAAAGGAGATTTTTAGTCTATGTGTTGCTTTTTTCATTTTCATCAAAGGAGATTTGAAGTTGTGGATTTGTCATTCATTTTCATCAAAGGAGATTTTTAGTTTGTGGGTTGATCTTGCATTTTCATCAAAGGAGATTTTCAAATTTGGTTTTGTGGATTATCATTAGAGGAGATCTTTAGTTTTGGAGGAAGGATTTGGAAGGAGCTGGTAGCCCAAGAAAGGAGAAAGTTAGAAGAAATTGGATCAAGGCTTTGCCTAACTTGGTTGAAGCATAGAGTTAGGCTTTTATGCCATCTTTAAACTGAAGTAATATTAGTTGTGGTTTATTTTAAAAAAATAAGTTTCTAATTTTTCTGAATACCTTCATGTGTTTGTGTGTGAAAACCCTCTTTGGTGTTATTCTCTTGTGCATTATAGTCATTTTGGGGTATGGTTCATGTTGGGTGTTGACCTTCCTACTTGGGTTAAGATCCACCCTTGTAATGGGGTTGAGAGAGATGTGGACCCTCTCTTGGGGAAACATTTCTATTGTATGTATTTGGCATGAGTGCCTATATGGTTGTGGTGATTGGATTGTAGAAATGGAAGTATATATTTTATAACATAGTTGAGTTGTGATATATTTTGGGCATGAGTGCCTATACGGATGAGATTAAAATAATGAAGTAATTATTTTATGGTAGTTGTTAGGGAAATTATTTTGATTATGTGATGGCATGAGTGCCATGGTGATTTTAATGGATGAGATTTAAAATAATGGAGTATTTATTTTATGGCAGCTCTTATGGTGGGGAGCATGTATTTTGGGTGTGAATTGTTTTGGCTATTTTTCTAATGGTGAGTTGTGAAGTGGGTGGTGATGGAAATACAATTTTATATTTAAATTTCCCCAAGAGGTTAGTGAGTCCCCTTTACTCCCCCTCTATCACAGATTTTATAAAAATCCATATGTGTGTCTGAGTTGGCCTATGGGGTAGCTTCTTGTTATGTTTTGATGTGCATGAATGTGATGTGCAATCGAGTTTCTTGGGAGCCTCCTAGATCAGGGGTGGACCTACTTGTAGGTCCTACAGTTGGGAGGCGAGCTAGCTTGGCCATGTGAGACCTTTAATTTTTTCTGTGTTTTAGATTTGAAGTTGTATTGGGATGACAACCGTCATAAGAGATTTGTTTCTCACTCCTTTTATTCTACAAAATCCCATTGTGATGGGTAGGTAATAAGTGGAAATAGAAAAAAAATTATCTTCCAGATTTGTATATATTTTGATGGAGCCAGGTAACTAGGAAATGTTATCCCATTATTGTTTCTATTCCCTTGTACTCAAAATCCTCATTTCTGTAGGGGGATTACTTTTTCAATGTAAATTGTTGGATCATAAAGGATTGTTGAAGTGAAGATAGGTTTCATTCAAACATTATGAATAATAGTTTTTAGATTTAGCTAGGTTGGGTTAAATAATACTCTGTTGTGATTTGAATTGTACTTTAATTTCCAATATGTTTGAACAAAAAATTAAATTGGTTCATTCCCTTAATGAGAAGTGTATAATTAAATTCTTCTTGTCCACAAAATTATTTTTTTAGAGATTACCAATATAGATATTTTTGTATAGTAGTTGTTTCAATTCATTTCTAGAATTATAGTAAGAAGAAGGCCTAGATTTTAGTGAGTTGTATAAATTTGTGAATATGTATTCCTTTCAACTAAAGGAATCCTCTAGGTGCACCTAGAAGATAATAAATTGTAGAGTATATAGTTTCATTGTAACATTCATTGAGCAATATTTTACATATCAAGCTCTGTATGTATATAAGTTATTGGATGTACTCTTGTGGTTATAATAAAAATAGATTTCTATATATACATACATATCTGTTGTAAATATAAATTTTAAACTTTATGTATATGCATTCATTATTATCACAAATTTTAAACTCTTTGTATATATATCTGTTGATTAATTTAAAATATTAATCTCTGAGTGATTGATTTTCTTTTATTTTAGACTCCCTGAATAAATACATTTTTGTGAGATTTAATTTGTTACTAGATAGATGCATTTCCATTATCTTTTAACCATCTTTTACTTATACACAAAAAATTATCATACTCAATACCTTCTACAAATACAAACCTATTCCTATTCTAAAACTATGCTACTCCTGCAGTCATATTTGATAATCAAATTACATATTAAGAATTCCAACATGTATGTTTCATGTATATATATAATCTTATGTGTGTGTGTGTCTATATATATATATATATATACTTACTTATGATTCCTGTGTAATACTTAATTGTTGAGCATATATTAAAAAAATTTATGCAGGCCTATTGGCTACCCCCATAGCTATGGGAAGCGGCAAAGGAAGCCATGGGGAAAGACCCATGACTTCCCCCATAGCTGCTTGACTATGGGGGAAGTTGTGAGGCTTCCCCATGCAGGAGGATATGGCCCATATGGTAAGCGCCTCTTCCCCCTCCAAAATTTTTTTAAAAATATTTTTTATATAAACTAAAATTTCTTTTATATAATTTTTATTTCTTCTTTTAAGAGAGAAAAAAAAACCATTTTTTTTGTTGTTGCAGCATTTCTGCAATCAGTTTTCAGTTGTAAGAATGTACCTTCTGCACAGAGTTGAGATTAAGTGTATATAATTGATCTATTTTTATGGTAATTTTTATGGGTTTGTGCCTAAGCTTGTAGATGATCAACCTTTAAATAATAAAACACAGTAAAAATACATTTATAGGAATAAAACAAATTATTTATTTATTTTGTCTTTTTGTTCTAGATGTGACATAACTCTAGAGGAATATTAAAAAAATCCATATTTGCATGGGAGGTTAGATTTGGAATTAACCCAAATCCCATACAGCAAACCCAATCGAAAGCTTCACTTTGCACGTTCTCACCCTAGGATCCTTATAGTTGATAAATTAAAACCCTACAAGATATTTTTCATCTAGCACATTCCCAAACCCTGCAACAAAACCATAACATAGAACAAGTGCCAATAAGATTAAAAAAATAAAAAATAAATAAATAAAAAATTAGGTAGAAACAATCAAGGAGGGAGAAGTAATTCGAGAGATATGAATAAAATTATCTCATCTCATATAATCTTCTTCTCTGCTCAACCTAAACTTGCACAACAAAAAAAATTGTGATGAAATGAAAAAAGTTGTGTAAGAAAGTTTTTCTAGATTCTTTGAATTTATTTAGGAAAGTTTTATTGTTTTTTAAATTAGTGCTTAGTGGGCTCCTATTTTGTAGTCGACTTGATTTAATTAAAATAGCATGCACTTAATTTAACTGAATTTAAAGATTTACTTTTATGAGAGGAATCTTGTGTGGAGTTTAAAATTAGAAACTTGTTTTTATATTTATTAAATCATGTGTTTTTATTTAATTGATAATTATTCCTTCCTCTATGAAAATATTTTTTATTTTAATTTGAAAATTAATATTTTAGCATTTAGTCTCTAATTTTTTAAAAATATGGAAATTGAATTTTGTATGTCTTATGTCATAGATTATCATTAGGATGTCTTTAAAAATTTGAGATTATTTTGTTATTTCATATAATTTAATTAAGGTGGAGATTATATTATTTAATTCCATAAATATTAAGACATTTAGGAAAATAGTCATCTCCTTTAAATAATTATATGTATGGATTCTTTTAGTTCCATAACTTCACTCAAATTATTCTTTTTAGCCAATTGAGATTGGGTTGTGAATTAAAAACCATCTTTAGATGCAATATAAAACTTAGTGGAAGTTTCAAAAATTTAAACTTGACCTTAGAGCATATCCGTCTAGTCATGTTAAGTTAGTGACATCTCAACTCACTTCCACCTAGAATACCTAAGGAAGATTCTCCTATTTTAGTTATTCTTTGTTTACATTGTTTGAGACAACATTGTTAATGATTAGGTGGTGATCACTAATATTTTAGAGTGTTGCAATGGGGTTCTCTCACCACTTTTGTAACTCTTTCTTTCACCTCATGTGACAAGCCTTCATATTTGCATATGCAATGATGTTGAATGTGCATTGTCATCCATTGAATGTGGTAGTTATTGTAGCTAATGTCTAGAAAGTTTCAAAAAAAAAATTACACTATGTTTATATCCATTTATGCATGTGTGTAAGGGTGGGCATGACATTTGGTATCAGAGTCAGGTTTATAAACACTGGGAACTCTAGGAATTTGTTTGGGTCATTTTGTTGAATGTCCAATTGTGAAATGCTACTGCTTTATGTGAAATTTTTTTAGAAGTTAATAAAATGTAAATGTTTCCAATATGTTACCTAAGGTTGTCACTGATATGCTTTGGATAGTTCTAGATGTATTCGATATGGAAGGGCCTACCATATTGTAAAGGAGTGGAAGTGCTCATTGGAATCATTAACTAGATAGGGATGAGTTGAGTAGTGTCTGAGATGAGAAGTGAGTTAGTGAGTCGAGGAAACTAGGGATGGGTGGAGGTGTAATGTGTAGCTTCTATTTGGTTTGTTTTCTCATGGCTGAATGAGTTTTCTGATCCCAACATTGATGCCAACACTCTGGTTGGGTTGTCATTGATGTCAACACTCTGTCTTGGATGCTTATGTTGATGATATACTATGATGGTGTACTAACAATGGTGTTGCTAAAGTTCACAGTTACATGTCATGCATTGTCAAGTTGTATTGAGTATGTTTGTTGTCAACAGAGATGATATCATGATGATATATTAATATAGGAATTAGAAGCAATGCTGATGTTGAGAAGATGTTACTGATGACATGTAGCATGCTGTATGCTCTTTCCTATTGTTCCTAAGAAAGTATGTGTTTCTATAAGAAGGTTCTAGTCTCCAAATGTTGGTAAAGGTTGTTGTTCTAGGAATTTACCTAGAAGACTGACTGGCAAAATGCTCCGCATTCCTCTACATTTGAAGATATAGTCATACGGTTTAGAAGTTAAGTTCAATATGTTGAGAAGGTGTTATATCCAATATTTCAAGTCATGAAACCTTCCATAGTGAAAGTTATAATCTACTTGACAGAGTTCTGATATGTGCTCTGGCAGAATAAGGTGATGATGAAGGATGTTTAGAATGCTCTGCATTCCTCTGGAAGTGAAGATTTGTCCATGTGGTTTTACAGACATCTTCAATGATGTTTAATACATGTTACTCTGCAGTGTCAGGTGCTTTAGTGGTACGCAAGTTTAGTTTTGAAATGATAGTGTGCTACAGATAGTTCTAGATGCCTAATTATTCTTAGGACATATGTTTGAGTACTTGTGCTAGTTGTAGATTGCATATATATTAGTTATATGAGTTTATGTGGAAATTCTACATGTCCCTATGGTTCTCATGTTTGAAGCACATGCATCTCTTTCATGTTTCTAGTACCACACAATGTTTTCAAGTCAGTTTGTGAAGAGTTATTGTTGCTAAGGCCAACTTGGGAATATTGGTGACATGCGCCGCAAATTTGGTTCTATGCGGAGTTCAAGGAGTGTTTGGAGATGATGTATGGGTCATTCCAACTCATCTAGGAGAAGCACAAATAATTTTTAATCATTCATGAATAGTGCCAAGTTGTAATGACATATGTGCTACAAGTTTCATTTTTTCTTGCTTAAGGGCAACCTAATTCAATTTTGTGAAGCATGTGGATGTTATTCTTTGAAGGATGATGTTGTGAAGGATGTTTAGGACTAGGTTAAGCATGTTTTGGGATCCACAAGGTGTGTTTCTCATTCTCGAGTTGTGTGTAGTTCATGTTAGGGCTTACCCTCTACATGTTTCATGTTGTTTGATCTCTGGCCAACTTGTAATTGTAATATTCTTGTTGTATTGGTCGACTTGTAATGTAATCAATGTAATATCACATATATTGTAAACCTAGTTCATTTAGGTGAAGCATGATTTCGAATATGAATGTGTGAGGAGTAGAATGTGGATGTGTAATGCATTATTATGTGTGACTGAAGGAGAAATACCAGAAGTGATAGATTCTATCTAGATTCATCTTGAAGACATTTTTGTGACAGAAAGGAAGTGAAGAGTGTGCCTAACTGAATCAATCATCAAAGGAGTGAGCTTCATTGTCAATTTGAGATAGTAAAAGGATTGTCATGCTATAATCATTAATAAGTTTATTCTCAGTTCAGGGAGTACTTGCTTCCTTGGGTTGTAGCCCTAAAACAAAGTTTGTAGGGAGTTGTAGCTTCCTTGGGAGTGACCCTAAAATATTTCTTCAGAGAGTAGTAGCTTCATTGGGTTGTATCCCTAAAATAAAGTCTGCAAGGAGTAGTAGCTTCCTTAGTTTGTAGCCCTAAAACAAAGTTGTAATCTTGAGCTTCATATATTGTGAGTTAATCCTCACCATGGTTTTTCCCCTTTTGGGGTTTTCCATGTACATCTAGTGTTATGTGGTGTTGTGCATTGTGTTGATAACTTATGCTTTTGTTAATGTTGTAATGTTTAAGTTTTGATCTACTCCAGAGGGCTTGAGATTTCATTGAATACTGGTTCACCCCCCTCTCAGTATTAGGCATGTTCAATAATTGGTATTAGAGGCAAGTTCCTCTGAAAAGAGCTTAATTGCTTGAGGAAGGTCTGGGATGGCTCATAATGGATTTCACAAGGCACCTATGTTTGATGAAACAAACTACACCATTTGGAAGCTAAGTATGCAAAACTATCTATCTTCTCTAAGGCTTGATGTTTGGAAATCTATCAAGAATAGTTACACTACTCCTGCTAATGATCCTATAGATGTGGATGAGATTAAGTTGTATAATAACAATTGCAAGGAAAAGATTGCTATCATGAGTGGGTTAGTTGATTCAGAATTTTTGAAGGTAATGAATTGCACCTCTGCTCGGGATGTTTGGGATAAACGTAGCAGCATTTATGAAGGAGATAGTAAAGTAAACGAAGCTAAGATACAAATCTTCAAGAGAAAATTTGAGACCCTAAGGATGGTAGAGGATGAAGACATTACTGGTTATATTCTTTAGGTGGATGAAGTTGTTAATGGCATCAATGGTCTTGGTGGAATAGTGAAATAAGATGAGACTATGTAGAAAGTTCTGAGATCTCTCCCTAAATCTTATAGTCATAAGGTATCTTCTATTAAGGAAATTAAGGACTGGGATCAATATATAGTAGATCAATTGTTTGGTTCTCTCACAACTTTTGAAATGAGATAATTTGTCAAAGGTGCTGTAAAGAAGGAAGCAACATTGAAGGTCAGTAAGAAGGTAGAAGATGAAGCATCTGATCAAGATGATGATCTTGATGAGTTAGAGGTAAACTTTGTGAGAAGATTGAAGAAGGGTACTAGAAAATACAAATCTAAGTTACGTTTCAAATGCTTTAATTATGGGAAAATTGGTCATTTTTCCTCTAAATGTCCTTTTAAAGAATCAAGGGGTAGTAACAAGAGAGAGAAGTTCAAAAAAGGTCTTTATTCCTTGGAGAATAGCTACTCTTCAGAAGATGAGGATTATGATGATTCAAATGATGAAATAGTTTTTATGGCCTTGAATATTGGTGACAAAAAGGGTGATATTGGGAAATGTAAAAAGTTTGACACCTTGCAAACTGACAAAGTTAATGAAAAATCAATGGTTGTGTGGACTACCTTTCATGAAAAAGAAGAAGACAATGCTTGGGTAATGAAGAGTGCTTTCTCTAACCACATGACTTGTGATAAGGAGAAGTTCATCAGCCTTAAGAAGTGGAATGGTGGAGTTGTTATGTTTGGTGGTGATGAGTCAGCACAAATCTATGGAAAGGCTGATATAACTATTGATGGGAAGAACAAGACTGAGGATGTCCTCTATATCAAAGGGCTAAAGCACAATCTTCTCAGTGCTAGTCAGATGTGTAGTAAAGGGTACAATCTTACATTTCATGCCAAAGGTTGTAAGATCAAGAAGGCAAGGTCTAGAAGATTAGTTGTAGAAGGTATTAAGACATATGTAGATATCTATCATCTAAAGGAAGTAAATGGAAGAACTTGTTTATTGGCTCAATCTAGTGAGTGTTGGCTATGGCACAAGAGAATGGGACACAACAACTTTGATAATATGGTAAAGACTAGCTCTATTCATGCAGTGAGAGATATGCCTAAAATAATCAAGCCTGCAAACACTTTATGCAAGGAATGTCAAACGGGAAAGTAAACAAAGATAAATTTCAAGATCGAAGAGTATTCTTCTACAATGCCTCTGGAGCTGATTCACACTAACCTATGTGGCCTTAAAAGAACAAAGAGTCAACAAGGTGAAAGGTATTTCATGTTTCTTATTGATGATTACTCTAGAATGACTTGGGTTACATTCTTAGGAGAAAAATCAGAAGCTTTTGATAAGTTTAAAACTTTCAAAGCAATAGATCAGAATGAAATGGATGCTAAGATCAAATGCTTAAGATCTGATAAAGGAGGTGAGTTCACTTCAAATGAATTTGAAAAGTTTTGTGAAGACCATGGTATTAAGAGACATATATTTGCTCCTATAACCCATCAATAGGATGGGTTAGTGGAGAGGAAGAATAGGACTATGCAAGAGATGGCTAGGGAAATGTTGAAAGATGAAGATCTACCTGATATATATATTGGAAGGAAATAATTCACATTGTAGTCTACTTTCTTAACAAAGTACAATTGAGGGTCAATGGCACTAACACCCCTTATGAGCTATGGTATGCAAGACCTCCCACTGTCAGATATTTTAGGATCTTTGGCAGCAAGTGCTATATCAAGAGAGATGAAGAAGACTTTGGAAAGCTTAATTCAAGGTGTGATGAAGGGATATTTCTTGGTTGCTCAACCAGACGTAATGCCTATAGATACTACAACAAGAGATTGGGAAAGATGATTGAAAGAACAAATGTTAAGGTAGATGAAGATTTATATCAGATATCATAAGGACCAAAGGATTGTGTATCTGATATACCTCCCTACATTGAAGAAGAAGAAGAAGAGGGTAAGTGCAAGAAGATGGGGGGCCAAAAACGGGTCTTAAGTGGCCACTTTTTTATGAAATTAGGAAATGTTGGCCTTGGATGAGAAATTGAGCATAGTTACACTCAAAATTTTAAGATGCAACAAAAATAATGTTTGTAGTGCTCCAAGCCTACTTTCTAAACTACTATTTTTTTTTAAATGGTATAGATTAAGGAGTTCAAAAGAGGGAGCCATAGAAATTGGTGTTGTTTCTTGAAAAAAACATAACATAACATATTTTGTGACTCCCCCAAAAGATAATTTTTTTGGGGTATTTTTAAAATCACTTCGGTGAGAAATTAGCTACCAGCATGTAGTTTATGCCCAATTTTTTTGATAATTTTTTAAAGAATATTTGATTTTTTACTAATTTTCAAAGTGGACACATCCTAAAAAATAGAATTTTGGCCGTGCTACCCCTATAAATTTTGAAAACTAATTGAAAATCATTTTTTTAAATATGTGTAGAATGGAGTCTAGTTTTTATAAATGTAATTTTTTTGAAATTTCAATGAATGGTTAATTTACAATGAAAAAAAGACCAAACACTGGTTTTTGCCCAAAAACAGACACACAAACAAAAGAAATTAAAGATGAAAGGCTCAACATTGTCAGAATGTGAAAAAAATTACATCGTTAAATAGCTAAGAGAAAACCTAACATTACCTAGGTGTTTGATTTGTTCAACCTTGAAACACGTAGAAATCAGAGGGTTAGCATGAATAAAATTATGTGAAATCATGTAGAATATATAAAATCACATCTTTGGATGTTGGGAAGGCACTCCAAGCCTTTGGGTTTGAAATCTAAAGCAAATCCAAAGCCTAAGGCTTGGGATTCTAGTGCAGTCATGTTAGGAGGATTCACAGAGTGAACTATCCAGACCGTGCAACAAGAGTAAACAAAATGGAAACAACTCAAGGATATAGAACAAATGTAGATTCAGTCATTCAGTATATCATAGAATTCAAATACATATTGGCTGGCAACATGCGGGCTTACAATTAGGGCTTAAAGGCCCAATTTTAGAATATCAGAATATGCGCAAGATATAGGTTTGAAGTTCCCTCGCACAGAATCTAAACTATCAACTATCACTATTATCATGAACTACTTTCCTAAGGATCTATTACATTAATATATATATAATCTTCGGTACAAAAGATTCCTCCACACCAACCAAGGAAGATATGAAACTCTAATGAAGATTTGTAACATGTGTACACGAATAGGTCAGTCCTAATCATGAAGAGTTCCTCTGCAAATGAATGGAATGATGTGTGAATCTCAGGAAAGGTTGGCCATGAACCAAAGATCACTGAATGATGTGCAATTAAGCTCCAGAAGTCAATAAATGCTCCACAAGTCTTCTCCTTTAGTTGATTGTCTGAGACTGTTAGGATGCTCTGTTTTGAGAAAACAATTGATCTTCTGATAGTGATAACTTTCCAGTACTTTATCAAAATGCTCTAAATTCTAGATATGATGTAGAAGAATGAATCTAGATGCTAAGTCTAGCTCCGCAATATGTGAAATGCAACTGTGGTAAAATATGGACCAAAATACAGAAACTGCTTCTGACTAAAGTGACTGAAATGAACTGGAAAATAAAAGGAAACAAACTGAACTGCAAACAACTAAAATGCAAATGTTTTTTTGGTTGATGCAAGATTTCTCTTGAACCAGGGATTCTCCTACATCAGACATCTAGGGTTATTGAAAAAGTGAGTCCCTCACTTTGCCAGGGCTAGGGGAGACCGAAGACAGTCCACCTTAGCTTGAGAAATCCATGATGAATCTTCTTTTGGTCTACCTTTCCACTTCACAAGGTATTCTCTGTATTGTCTTCCTCTAGTGCTTGTCCAACTCTACTGTCCAAAATGTCTTCAATCTGCTCCTATGCTTGTTGTGGTAACTACTTCTTTAAGTCCTCTGTCATGTTGTCATTGAACTCTGTTTCATGATACTGGTATAGGTCTGCAATATTGAAAATAGGTGATATACCCAATGTCTCTAGTATCTCCACTTTATATGCATTTCTTGAATCAAATTTTCTAAGTATTCTACAAGGTCCAAACTTCTTCATCTTTAACTTGTTATATGTCCCAACTGGAAATCTTTCTTTTCTCAAGTATACCATCACTTCATCTCCCACTACAAATTTCTTACATCTTATCTTCTCATCTACTTTCTCCTTATACTTGTTGTTCATCTCTTCCAAATGCTTCTTTACCTGATTATGCACTGTCTCCATATGTTTTGCAAATTCTTTTGCTTCTACACTTCTCTTTTCTGCCATATTGATATCTCTCAATTCTGCTACTCCTCTAAGGTTTATTCTGGTAACAATCTCAAAAGGTGTTCTTCTAGTACTCCTATTTACTAAATTATTGTATGTAAACTCTGCTTGTGAAAGAATCAAATCCCAACTTCATGCCTTCTCTCTAACCAAGCATCTAAAAAAATTTCCCAAACTCTTATTCACTACCTCTGTCTATCCATCAGTCTGTGGATGAAAAGTTGAACTAAACTTCAAATCCATCTTCATCTTCTTCCAAAGTGTCTTCCAAAAATATCCAAGAAATCTAGTGTCTCTGTCTGAAATTATGCTCTTAGGTAATCCATGCAATCTCACAATCTCCTTAAAACATAGGTCATCTACATGCATTGCATCAGTTGTCTTCTTACAAGGTATGAAATGAGCCATCTTTGAAAATCTATCTACCACTACAAGTATTGAATCATGTCCTCTCTATGTCTTAGGCAATCCCATCACAAAATCCATGCTTATGTCTTCCCAAGGTCTCTCTGATATTGTTAAAGGTTTATACAATCCAATATTTTGACTACTCCCTTTTGTAACTTGACAAACTCTGCAATGCTGCACAAACTTCCTAACATCCTTATGTATCTGAGGCCAAAAGTAATTTTCACTCACCAAATCCAATATCTCTTCAATGCCAAAATGCCCTGCCAATCCACCCCTATGTTTCTCCTTAATCAAATTATCTCTCATTGAACTTCTATGTATGCATAACTGATTTCCTCTTAACAACAAATCTTCTTGAATTAAATAGTCCAACCACTTACTCATATCTATCACAATAGGTTCTTTGTATGCTCTCCAAGGCTCTATAAAATTAGTGTCTCCCTCATACATGTTCTTCAGTTCATAAAAACCTAACAATTCAACTCTCATCTCTATCAACAAGTTTCTTCTTCTACTCAATGCATCTGCAACTTTGTTTGATTTACCTCTCCTATGCTTCACTACAAATGTATAACTCTGCATGAACTCTACCCATCTCATGTGTCTCTGATTCAACTTACCTTGACTATTCAAATATTTTAAAGCTTGATGATCTGTATACAACACAAACTCCTTAGGCAACAAGTAATGTCTCCACTTCTTCAAGGCTTGAATTATGGCATAAAACTCTTGATCATAAATTGAATGTATTTTCCTTGCATCATTCAACTTCTCACTAAAATATGCTACAGGTCTACATTCTTGACTTAATACTGCTCTAATTGCATTTCCACTTGCATCACAATCAATTTGAAATACTTTTTTGAAATCTAATAATGCCAAAATAGGTTGCTCTATCACCTTCTACTTCAATAATTCAAAACTTTTATCTGCTCCTGATGTCCACTTGAAATCTTTTTTGTCACCTCTCATTGTCTATGTCATAGGTTACAAACTGAACTAAAATTTCTAATGAACTTCCAGTAAAAACTAGCCAATCCATGAAATGATCTAACTTCTCCAATGCTCTTTGTGTAGGCCATTCAACAATTGCTCTCACTTTCTTAGGGTCCATCTTCAATCCTTCTGCAAAAATCACAAAGACCAAATATACCAATTCTTCTTTCATGAAACTACACTTCTTGATATTTATCAATAATTTCTCCTCTCTCAGTCTCTACAATACTTGTCTATTATGCCACAAATGTTCTTCTTTTGTCTTACTAAAAGTCAGAATGTCATCCAAATACACAATAACAAACTTACCCAAAAGTTTCTTCAAAACATCATTCATCAATCTCATGAAAGTACTCGGTGCATTTGTCTATCCAAAAGGCATTACTAACCACTCATACAATCCTTCATTTGTCTTAAAGTAGTCTTCCATTCATCTCCTTCTCTGATTCTAATATGATGGTATCCACTCTTCAAGTCTATCTTTGTGAAATATCTTGGTCCACTCAAACAATCCATGATATCATCCATTCTAGTTAAAGGAAATCTATACTTAACTGTGATCTTGTTTATTGCTCTAGAGTCAGTATAGATTATCCATTCTCCATCTTTCTTAGGTGCTAATATTGCAGGTACTACACAAGGACTCAAACTTTCTCTGATCAAACCTTTCCTCAACAACTCTTGTATCTGTCTACTCAATTCTTCATTCTCTGTCAGTCTCATTCTATGCGCTACTTTATTAGGTAACCTAGCTCCCGGTATAAGATCCATGTGATGACCGATACTCCTTATAGGTGGCAATCCTTTAGGTGCATTATCTAATATGAGGTCTTCATACTCTATCAACAACTCTTTTATCTCCTCCGGTTGTGATTCTTTGGTCTACTTCAATGTTTTAGGCTTCATAGGAATCAAAGCATAACACCTATTCTTATGTCTCAAACCATCCAGAAATCTTCTTCCATCTGCCAAACAGATTCTAGCATTCCCACATACTTCACTCTTAGGATCATCTTCCAAAGAAATCAAGGTAATTCTCTTTCCATTTGATGTTATAGTATATGTGTCCTTTCTCCCATCATGTATAGATTTTCTATCTTACTGCCAAGGTCTACCCAACAAGATATGACAAAGATCCATAGGCATAATATCACACAATAATTCATCATGATAAGATCCAATATGAAATTTTACCAAACATTGTTCACTCACCAGTACCTTATGATCATCCTTAATCCATTCTATCTAATAGGGCTTAGGGTGTTTCAATCTTTCCAACTTTAGCTAAGTCACCATCTCCTCTGAAACTAGGTTATCTGAACTACCACTATCAATAACAACTTTACAACATTTACCTCCTGAATTGTATCTTATTCTGAACAAACCTTTCCTTTGTGGTGGTTCCTCATTTATCTCTTCTTCAAATAGTGCTCTCCTCATCACAAGTGATTCTCATTTCTCTGACTTGCCAACTGAACTAAGTGATCCAACAGGTTCTTCTTCAACATAGGCTGTTCTTCCATTGTTCTCTGTTCTTTATCTTGTACTCCCTTGATTACATTCAAATGCTCTATGTCCTTCACCTCCACACTTGAAACAAGAGCCTCTAAATGTCCTCTTATCAAATCCCCTTCCTTCTCTTTTGTGTCCTTCATTCTAGTTTGCATTGTAATTACCCTTGTGAGGAAAATTTTGGTCATTGCTCTAGTATGCATTGTTATCTCTATCCTCCTTAAATGTGTTGTCAAACTTGTTTGTCTCTGGATGTGATCTATCTCCTCCAAAAAATATTCTACCTTTTTGAAATCTACTTCCTCTGCCTCTCTATCTCTGATCATGCCTCTTATTCAATTCCTCTTCAACTGTCACAGAAAACTGATATGCTTCCTCCAAAGATGTCATTCTCACCAAACATAGTTCTTCTTGAATGTTCAATCTTAGTCCATTGATGTATCTAGCCACTTTCTCCTTGCTTGCTTCACTATGTCCTATCCTTATGATCATCTTATGAAATTCTTAAGTATACTCCTTCATAGATTTCTCCTTTTGTCTCAAGTTCTGCAATCTTTTCAATAGCTCCAACTCATAGTTAGCAGGTATAAATTGATTCTTCAATTTTGTCACTATTCTATCCCATTTTTTAATCTTTTCCTTTCCTCTTCTATTTCTATCCAACTAAACTTCTTTCCACCATATAGCAGCATGTCCTTTCAACTTTGTCTTTAAAAATTCCACCTTCTCCGGATCTTCAACTTCTTCATATTCAAAGTATTCTTCCATATCATTTATCCAGTCAATCAATTCTTCAGGGTTCAAATTGCCAATATAATTTGGTACATCAACTCTCGGTCTCTTTCCAATCTTTGAAATAGCTTGCAACATCTTAACTTGATCTGATTCTTCTTCTTCATCACCTCCGAGGGTTTCACCAATTTGTTCAACAGATTGAAATTCCTCTTCATCATCACTTTCAACATTAGGTCTCGGCGACAACCCTCTTCACCTATCTTCCTCAACAACATCCAATCGAATTTGCATTATTTTTATCATTTCCATCATCTCATCCATTCTACTAGCCATTATTCCAATAGCAGCAACTCTCCTCGGTGGTATTCTTCCTAGGATCAAGTGTAAACTACCTCAAGTTTGGCGATCGGGCTACAGGGTGACAACTACCTCACAATCGACAATTAGTTGTGACACAAGTAACCTACCTCAATTCGACAATCTATTCACAGCTAGATTTTATGGAATTCCTTTGCCAACTTTGCTCAATTCACTCCCAATGATTCAAACTTTCTCTCTAATACCACTTGGTGCAGTCATAGTAGGAGGGTTCATAGAGTGAACTGTCGAGACCTTGTAGCAAGAGTAAACATAACAGAAACAACTCAAGGATATAGAACAAATGTAGATTCAGTCATTTAGTATATCATAGAATTCAAATACAGATTAGCCGACAACATGCGAGCTTATAATCAACGCTCAAAGGCCTGATTTCATAATATCCAAATATGCACAAGATATAGCTTTGAAATTCCCTTGCACAAAATCTAAACTATCAACTATCACTATTATCATGAACTACTTTCCTAAGCATCTAATACATTAATATATATCATCTCTAGTACAAAAGATTCCTTCACATCAGCCAAGGAAGATCACAAACTCCAATAAAGAGTTGTAACATGTGTACATGGATAGGTCATTCCTAATCATGAAGAGTTCCTCCGCAAATGAATGGAATGATGTGTGGATCTCAGGGAAGCTTAGCCACAAACCAAAGATCATTGAATGATGTCCAATTAAACTCCACAAATCAAGGAGTGCTTCAAAAGTCTTCTCCTTTAGCTAATTGTCTGAGACTATCAGGATGTTCTATTCTAAGAAAACATTCGATCTTCTGATAATGATAACTTTCTGGTACTTGATCCAAATGCTCTGAATTCTAGATATGATGTAGATGAATGAATCTAGATGCTAAGTCCAGCTCCACAAGATGTGAAATGCAACTGTGGTAGAATACAGATCAAAATACAGAAACTACTTCTGACTGAACTGACTGAAATGAACTAGAAAATAAAAGGAAACAAATTGAACTGCAAACAACTGAAATGCAAATGTTTTTTTGGTTGATGCAAGATTTCTATTGAATCAAGGATTCTCCTACATCAAATTCCAAAATCAAAATATAACATAAACACGTTATATCACGCTCGTGTTATGTTTTGTTTTGCATTTTTTCCCTTTTTGCAAACGTTTGACCGATGTTTGTCATGTTTGACATAATGTGAGCTCATTATAATGCGCTCACATTATGTTCAAGGTTATTAAGCATGTATGTATGTATGTATGTATGCCTATATGCATGTATATATACTTATATGTATGTATGTATATATGTATGCTTGTATGTATGTATGTATATATGTATGCTTGTATGTATATATGTATGCTTGAATGTATGTATGTATGGTTGTATCTATGTATGCATGCTTGTATGTATGTATATATGTATGCATGTTTGTATGTATGTATGTATATTGAAGGTTTAGGGCTAAGGGATTAGGTTTTAGGGTTGAGGGACTAGGGATAAGGGATTAGGTTTTAAGGTATAGTGTCAAGGGTTGAGGGTTTAGGAATAAGGATAGCATTTAGGGTTTAGGGTTGAGGGATTAGGGTTTAGGGTTTAGGGTTGAGGGATTAAGGTTTAGGGTTGAGGGATTAAGGTTTAAGGTTGAGGGTTAAGGGTTGAGGGTTTAGGGATAGGGTTTTGAGTTTAGGGATAAAGGATTAGGGTTTATGGTTGAAGCTTTAGGGAGAACATGTAGGATTGAGGGATTAGGGTTGAGGGTTTAGGGATAGGGTTTAGAGTTTAGGGATAAGGGATTAGGGTTTAGGACCTTGAGGGATTGGTGTTTAGGGTTGAGGCTTTAGCGATAGCATTTAGGGTTGAGGGTTGAGGGATTAGGGTTGAGGGTTTAAGGATAAGGGATTAGGGTTTAAGGTATAGTGTCAAGGGTTGAGGGTTTAGGAATAGGGATAATGTTTAGTGTTTAGGGATGAGGGATTAGGGTTTAGGGTTTAGGGATATTGGATTAGGGTTGAGGGTTGAGGGATTAAAGTTTAGGGTTGAGGGATTAAGGTTTAAGGTTGAGGGTTGGGCGTTGAGGGTTTAGGGATAGGGTTTAGAGTTTAGGGATAAGGGATTAGGGTTTAGGGATAGCATTTAGGGTTTAGAGATTAGGGTTGAGGGTTTAGGGATAGGGTTTAGAGTTTAGGGGTAAGGGGTAAGGGATTAGGATTTCAAACCTTGAGAGATTAGGGTTTAGGGTTGAGTCTTTAGGGATAGCATTTAGGGTTGAGGGATTAGGGTTGAGGGTTTAGGAATAGGGTTTAGAGTTTAGGTATAAGGGATTAGGGTTTAGGACCTTGAGGGGTTAGGGTTTAGGGTTGAGGCTTTAGAGATAGTGTTTAGGGTTGAGGGATTAGGGCTGGGGATTGATGGATAGGGTTTAGAGTTTAGGGATAAGGGATTAGGGTTTATGGTTGAGACATTAGGGATAATTTTTAGGGTTGAGGGATTAGGGTTAAGGTAGAGTGTTGAGGGTAGAGGAATTAGGGATAGGGTTTATGGTTGAAGGTTTAGGGTTGAGGGATTAGGGTTTAGGGTTGAGCATTTAGGGATTTGGGATTAGGGTTGAAGGTATAGTGTCGAGGGTTGAGGGTTTAGGGTTGTGGGATTAGGGTTTAGGGTTTAGGGATAAGGGATTAGGGTTGAGGGTTGAGGGATTAAGGTTTAGAGTTGAGGGATTAAGGTTTAAGGTTGAGGGTTAAGGGTTGAGGGTTTAGGGATAGGGTTTAGAGTTTAGGGATAAGGGATTAGGGTTTAGGACCTTAAGGGAATAGGGTTTAGGGTTGAGGCTTTAGGGATAGCATTTAGGGTTGAGGGATTAGGGTTGAGGGTTTAGGGATAGGGTTTAGAGTTTAGGGATAAGGGATTAGGGTTTAGCACCTTGAGGGATTAGAGTTTAGGGTTGAGGGATATAATTTAGGGTTGAGGGATTAGGGTTGAGGGTTTAGGGATAGGGTTTAGAGTTTAGGGATAAGGGATTAGGGTTTAGGACCTTGAGGGATTAGGGTTTAGGGTTGAGGCTTTAGGGATAACGTTTAGGGTTGAGGGTCGAGGGATTAGGGTTAAGGTAAAGTGTTAAGGGTAGAGGGATTGGGGATAGAGTTTAGGGTAGAAGGTTTATGATTGAGGGATTAGGGTTTAGGGTTGATTGTTTAGGGATAAGGAATTAGGGTTTAAGGTATAGTGTTGAGGGTTGAGGGTTTAGGAATAGGGATAGTGTTTAGGGTTTAGGGTTAAGGGATTAGAGTTTAGGAATAAGAGATTAGGGTTGATGGTTGAGGGATTAAGGTTTAGGGTTGAGGGATTAAGGTTTAGGGTTGAGGGTTGAGGGTTTATGGATAGGGTTTGGATTTTAGGGATAAGGGATTAGGGTTTAGGGTTGAGGCTTTAGGGATAGAATTTAGGGTTGAGGAATAAGGGTTGAGGGATGAGGGATAGGGTTTAGAGTTTAGGGATAAGGGATTAGGGTTTAGGACCTTGAGTGATTAGGGTTTAGGGTTGAGGCTTTAGGGATAGCATTTAGGGTTGAGGGATTAGGGTTGCAGGTTGAGGGATTAGGTTTAAGGTAGAGTGTTGAGGGTAGAGGGATTAGGGATAGGGTTTAGGGTTGAATGTTTAGGGTTGAGGGTTTAGTGATAAGGGATTAGGGTTTAAGGTATAGTGTCAATGTTTGAGGGTGTAAGATAGGGATAGCGTTTAGGGTTTAGGGTTGAGGGATTACGATATAGGGTTTAGGGATAAGAGATTAAGGTTGAGGGTTGAGGGATTAAGGTTTAGGGTTGAGGGATTAAGTTTTAAGGTTGAGGGTTTAGGGTTTAGGGATAGGGTTTAGAGTTTAGGGATAAGGGATTAGGGTTTAGGGTTGAGGCTTTAGGGATAGCATTTAGGGTTTAGGGATTAGGGTTGAGGGACAGGGTTTAGAGTTTAGAGATAAGGGATTGGGGTTTAGGACCTTGATGAATTAGGGTTTATGGTTGAGTCTTTAGTGATAGCTTTTAGGGTTGAGGGATTAGGGTTGAGGGTCGAGAGATTAGGGTTAAAGTAGAGTGTTGAGGGTAGAGGGATTAGGGATAGGGTTTAGGGTTGAGGGATTAGGTTTTAGGGTTGAGGGTTTAGGGATAAGGGATTAGGGTTTAAGGTATAGTGTCAAGGGTTGAGGGTTTAGGAATAGGGATATCAATTAAGGTTTAGGGTTTAGGGATAAGGAATTAGGGTTGAATGTTAAGGGATTAAGGTTTAGGGTTGAGGGATTAAGGTTTAAGGTTTAGGGTTGAGGGTTTAGGGATAGGGTTTAGAGTTTAGGGGTAAGGGATTAGGGTTTAAGACCTTGCAGGAATAGGGTTTAGGGTTCAGGCTTTAGGGATAGAATTTAGGGTTGAGAGATTAGGGTTGAGGGTTTAGGCATAGGGTTTAGAGTTTAGGCATAAGGGATTAGGGTCTAGAATCTTGAGGGATTAGGGTTGAAGGTTGAGGCTTTAGGGATAGCATTTAGGGTTGAGGGACTAGGGTAAAGGGTTTAGGATAGGGTTTAGATTTTAGGGATAAGGGATTAGGGTTTAGGACCTTGAGGGATTAGGGTTTAGGGTCGAGGCTTTAGGGATAGCATTTAGGGTTGAGGTAGAGTGTTGAGGGTAGAGGGATTAGGGATAGCGTTTAGCGTTGATGGTTTAGGGTTGAGGGATTAGGGTTTAGGGTTGAGGGTTTATGAATAAGGGATTAGGGTTTAAGGTATAGTCTCGAGGGTTTTGGAATAGTGATAGCATTTAGGGTTTAGGGTTGAGGGATTAGGATTTAGGGTGTAGGATTAAGGTATTAGGGTTGAGGGTTAAGGGATTAAGGTTTAGGGTTTAGGGATTAAGGTATAAGGTTGAGAGTTGAGGGTTTACAATTTAGGGCTAGGGTTTAGAGTTTAGGGATAAGGGATTAGGGTTTAGGACCTTAGGTTTTGGGGTTGAGGCTTTAGGGATAGTATTTAAGGTTGAGGGATTAGGGTTGAGGGTTTAGGGATAGGGTTTAGAGTTTAGGGATAAGGGATTAGGGTTTAGGACCTTGAGGGATTAGGGTTTAGGTTCGAGGCTTTAGGGATAGCATTTAGGGTTAAGGGATTAGGGTTGAGATTTTAGGGATAGGGTATAGAGTTTAGGGTTTAGGGTTGAGGCTTTAGGGATAACATTTAGGGTTAAGGGACTAGGGTTTAGGGTCAAGGGATTGGGGTTAAGATAGAGTGTTGAGTGTAGAGGGATTAGGGATAGGGTTTAGGGTTGAGGGATTAGGGTTTAGGGTTGAGGGCTTAGGGATAAGGGATTAGTGTTTAAGGTATAGTGTAGAGGGTTGAGGGTTTAGGAATACAGATAGTGTTTAGGGTTTAGGGATTAGGGTTGAGGGATTAGGGTTTAGGTTTGAGGGATTAAGGTTTAGGTTTGAGGGATTAAGGTTTAAGGTTGATGATTGAGGGTTGAGGGTTTAGGGATAGGGTTTAGAATTTAGGGATAAGGGATTTGGGTTTAGGACCTTGAGGGATTAGGGTTTAGGGTTGAGGGATTAAGGTTTAGGATTGAGGGATTAATGTTTAAGGTTGATGGAGACGTAGATAGGTGAGGGGGAGGTATAGGTGAGAGCTAGAGAGGTGAGGGGGAGAGATAGGTGAGAGATAGAGAGGTGAGAGATAAAAGAAATACATGGAGAAATGAATAATATAGATTTTCTATAGCGCAAAATGCACTTGCATTATAACATGAGCACATATTGGATTGCTATAGAAATGGTAAAAAGGCCTAGACTCGAGTGATCCAGGCCCACATACTCTAGTTTCTTCTATTTATGCACGTGTTATGACAAAAAAAGACATTTTCACGCTATTGGGAAGTTCACATGCACATTTTTCACATTCTACCACATTTTATGAACTTTCCACCACTTTTTTCTACTTAAATCCAACTTAAGGAGGAAATAACATAGCTTTCACATCGGATTTGATATATATCAATTCAAGTTTCAATTTTTGTAGTGTTCCATTGTTAATTGTGATTGAATTGTAGGGATTTAACATTATAGATTTGCTAATAGTATTGTTGTTACTAATTCTATTTGAGTGTTATTCAATTTAACTTTGAAAAGGAAGCAATTGGTGAACAACTCAAATTGTTGAGGAGTTTGATGCAAAAAGAAAAAAACACTACATAATTGGGTACTCACTCCATTCAAATCTTATTTTTTTAGGTATGTCAAGTCTTTACATGCATGTTCTTTACATTTTCCTTAATTCTATTTAAATTACATTATCATGGTCTATCATACATGTTTATATCACTTGTATGGTTTCATATTTTGTGTTTATGTTAGTCTCACTTTTTTGATTTTATAGTTCATCTACCTTGTCTATGCTTCCACATTTTGCATACATGTCCTACATTTTGAATTTATAGTTCATCATAGTTCTTAATACCCAAAGAGGTTAGTCATAACACACAAATGTCCTTATAATAGACTATGTTTTAAATCAGTTCATGGTATGCATAATAAAAGATATCTCAAAGGTCAACATTAATTAAAATAGACACAATCATGATCAAGAAAGTAGCCTACAATCTCACATGGTGCCATGTATATTTTCTACACTTGGGCTCTTTAATAATTATGTGCAATAATGAATTAAATAGACCTTAACATACCATGATGTCAAACTATACAAGAACAAATCCTTACAACATATAAATATACAATCCCTTAAGCATAATGAAATACTATTGTCTTGTCATAACAAGTTAAAATACAAATCAATAGGTGCCAAGATCATACAAGTAAATCCCAATAGGATTAATCCAATCATGATCCATGCTATGCTACATTATTCTTCATGTTGATAGTTCATAAAAACCTTGTATACCAAATGTTTCCATTCCCATATCTATGACAATGTGCTGAGTTAAATACTACAAATTAGTCACATTGCCATGGAATTGATATAGGGTCTCAAGATAGTTTAGTCGCAGTAAAGTGCAAAGTTCAACATGAGTGTCTCCATGAAAATCATAAGCCTTAAGGCTGATCCTCTTGGTTGTCATAACATGATAATGTGAAGATAAGGGACAACTATCACACATCAGAAAATCAGTCCTTACCTCATGACCTAGTGTGATGTCTCCCATGATCTTAATCATCTCTCCTTTCATGACTAGATGATTATCAACAAGTGCTGGACCATGAGACGTATCCAAGTGAAAATCAAGTGTATCATGTGTCCTAAATTCTGTCCCATGGCTGCAAACTAAATCATCATGTGTAAGGAGATTATCTCTATCCGCAAGTAAGTGTAGGTAGTTTGATACCACTAGCACCAAGGCCTCACCCACATCTTCAACCTTGTAGTCAACATGAAGTCCCATGTACTTTTCACTTGTAGCCTCAATAGGTGACTCTCTTTTGTCCTTATCCTCATAGGACTGAAGTGAACTTTGTACCATAATGCTTTGTATGACTGCAATAACATTGTGCAATAATGCTTTGTATGCTTTGTACCTATTTTGGTTGAGTGACATTTACTCTTCTACATGATGATTGTATGTACATTTTGTATGAAGAGTTGAATGACATATATTTTAGTTATTTGTATGGATTCATTTCTTAGGAACTAATATTTGTCTCTTTATCATGCTACATATAAATTCTCCATCATGCCGAAGAAACGATCAAGAATTAAACCAACACAGGAAAACATAGAAGCTAAGAATGCAAAGAAAGCAACAGCTATGAGGAAACTTTGTGAGAAGAGGAAATTGGACACAATAAATGAAGACATGCCAATTGAAGAGGAACCACAACCATCAAAAAGAGATATGGTATTGGCGATACAAAGGGAATGAATGAAAAAACTTTGTGCTATGAGAGATTTGAATACCATAGTTGGAGACACGTCCTCTACCACAAGTCAACATGTAGGGACACCATCTAGCGTGTCTCAATTTGAGATTACATCATCACTCACATGTGAGGAAGGAGGTACACCATCATTCCCACATCAACCTCAAAGTATGTCATCTATTCCATCTTCGATCAAAGGTATGCCATCTAGCCCATCTCATTTAAATATTGATGAAATTCCTAATGTTGATACGAATTTACCTATCTTAACACCACCTAGATTTTTGCATAGAAAGACAAAGTATTTGATTGATATTGATGAGAATATTTTATAGCTAATGAAAGGTAAGATTCCAAAATGTACTTGTAGAAGATATGCTCATAAGATTTGGAGATTGTTCTTTGAAAAGTTAAATGAGACCACAAGATGTCAACTATTCATTGAAATGGTGAGAAGTATAAAGTATAGGTCCATCATGAAGATTCATGGGTTGATAACATCAGAGGCTTCAAGTAAAAAATTTATTGTTAAGAATCTAATGAGTGCATATGAGAGTGTGGGTAACACCTCATGCACAAAAGATTGTAATGCAGCATGGTGTGTCATTACATCGACTATAGTAAGTAGTCAAATGCAGAAAGCTTGTCTCATTAGAAAGATGAGTCAAGCATTGAGAATTAATAGGAAAACTTTATCAAGAGCCATTGGAAGGTGCCAAAGAATTGAGGACACCAATGCCAATGAATTATGGGTGTTCTTGGGGAGACTACCATGAAAAGATAAACCAATTGTTGAAGCATTGAGATCACTAATTGAAGACTTTTGGAAGAATTGCACAAGGGTATCTCTGAATCAAAGGGATGTGGTAAGAAGGAGAATCGGTAGTCGAAACCGTGAGCCACATCCAAAACATTTTTTTGGTATGACTCAAAAACAATTTTTTGGTAAATTTCTAGAGATGTATCCTCAAATTAAAATTTGTCAAAGATATTTTGAAATACTAAAACCTTTTTATGTCAAGATAAATCACACACACACTACTTGTTGTTGTAGATTACATATTGAATTTTCTAACCATTTTGATGTTTATCGGTCTATATGCTTAGATTTGCATACTATCAATATTTTGCAAGATTGTGGCATACATGCCCCACCAACATCTTCAAGAGACTTCATATCAAGAATTTTATGTGAAAGAGAGGAAGGTCAAATATTCTATAGGAAATTATGCTTGTATGGCACATGTCAGCATTGCGGTGGCTTGCAACGTATGCTAATATGTTAACCTATGGAAAAACCACATGCGGTTGGAAATGAACTAGTAGAGTTTGGCAAGTATAAAAAAGTGGCATACAATACAAAAGATGGTAAAGAAGCAAAGAGGTGTGAATTAGTTATTCAAAAGATTCTAGTGTATCAATTTATGGCTATATTTCGTGACAGTATAGTGTAAGAGTATGCAAGACATGCCCATACAGCTCGATGGTTGGACTTACAATTCAAGTCATGCGAGGACATATTTCTAGTTGGTAGTATTGTTTCAATCATTGAATTTGCAGAGAACTATAGTCTACAACCATAGTGTGAGGTGCAATCACAATATTACAACTCAACACAGGTTTCTATATTTGTGCACATCGCATTCATTCATGCAAATGATAGTACAAATGATGACAAAAAGATCATAAGGCAGTATCATTTTTATATTATTAATGATCATACACATTCTATGGAGTTCATGTAAGGTTCCTTTCAGGTGTTCTACAATGATTTGGCTAGAAGGGGCATATCATTTAGTCATCATATCATGTGGTCGGATAACTGTGCATCACAATTCAAGAACTCACAAAATTTTTATTGGTTGAGCAGGAGGCATAATGTTACAAGTGTTTAGCATATGTGGAACTTTTGTGAGGTTAGGCATGGAAAGGGGGAGCATGATGGTGTAGGAGCATGTATCAAAAGAGCCATAACACGAGAAGAGTTAAAGTATAAACACAATGCAAAGTTGAAAGATGCAAATTCAATCATCAAGTGGTGTAATGCTTCGATGGGTCTAGGTAATGAAGATAAGTCTTCAGTTCATAGATTTTTTGGTTGATAGATGATACTAACATTGTACCATATGAGGACTATTGTACACTGATAGGATCAAATGAGCTAGACTCTTTCAGAAGCTCAATTGCAGGTTCATGGAGTATCCATACATGAAAGATGGCATGCTTTTGTTGTTCATGTAAAATTCAAGCTTGGAATGAGTGTGAGTCAAAGGAGTGGGTTGACAAATGATAGTTAAGTTATCTTAGCCCACTTGACATGTATCAACCCTTGATCACACTGGAACTGATAGAGATGGAATCATTAGTTGACTTTGACCACATATCGGATCTAGTTCAACTAGGTAATATATCTACTTGCATAGTTTTTGAAATTCCTAATGTTATGTTACTTTGTAGTGTTTTCTAATGTTGACTAATTTCATCTAATTTGCTGCACATATTATTGTAGGGCATGTTTATGTAGTTATTGTAGATTAAGATAACAAAGAGGGAACATATTATTACTTGTGTCGTGTTGAGGCCAAAAAGAAATTAGAGGCCCCAGTTACAGATGGAGAAAACATCGAATACCCTATAGGCTCAATGGTTGTTACTGGAACATGGCTTAGAAGGTACCCACATAAGAGTGTTAATGTTTGGTTGTTTCAGGACTTTGACACGTATCAGAAGATTCTTCATTACTTGAACCTTGTCATGGAATCCAATGTTTATTTGATACAATTTCGAGGTAGACCTTTGAACAAGACCTTGTGGAAGGTGCATGAGTCTGACCATGAGGCAATACTTGACACAATAAAGAGTAGAGTAGACCTGAATGGTTCATTGGATTAATTTGTAAGTATTCATATTGATCTTGTAAAGTCATGTTACATTGATTTGTAAGTATGAAGATTAGTTTGTAAGTTTACATAGGTTTGTCTTTTTTTATTTGCTACTACATTATTACACATATACAGTGAATATTGTGATGAATATGTTTGTCATTGATGTCAAAGTGCTTGGATGTTAGTAATTGAGTAAGGAATGCATAATTGTGCAAGTCTATTAGTTGTCTATTGTTTGATGATACCATTATGCTTTTAGGATTTGTTTTTGAGTTTTGTGGTAAAAAGACACTTGCTTCTTCATAGAGTATGTGATGTGATGCACACAGTTGTAGTGCTTCAAGACAAGGCATGAACTTGAATAGTGAAGATCTCAATCAAGCAGTGGTATAAACTTGACAAGCAATGTTATGAACTTGATTTGTTTGCTATGGTATACATTTGATGTTTGCATCATCATCATGTTATGCTTCATGGGGTTAGATCTAAGTGATGGATGAAGTTGATCCTTATTGGTCTTAATCCTATTCACTCATGTCATATCAAGATTCATGTCACAAGGTTTAGATGTTAGTTCATAACATTCATGTTTATCATGTTACAATAGAAGGACATAGTTGCTTATGTCATTGTTTCATGCCATTGGATCATTGGATTTGGTTGTGGTTCTTCATCATAACATGTCATGCTTTCAGGAGTTGGATTAGGTTGTGGTTCTTCCTCATGATAGGAGTTTATTCATATCTTCATGCTTCTTTTTGTGTCATGTATTCAGTGTTCTCAGTGTCTTCATGTGCCATAGATTTCTTCATTGTCCTCATGATGTTGATGTTGATCACAAAATATGATATTAAGGTCATGTTGATGTTGATTGATGAGTTGTGGTTGTTGTTGGAAGTTTTGGAAGTCTAAAGGATGTCACAGTGGTAGTGTTCATATCATAGCTACAAAGGTTTAAACATTCAAAACTAGTTAGGTTTTTTAAGTTAAAGTTATTAGTTATGTTTTAAAACCTAAGTGTATTGTCTTTAAAGACCTAGTTTGGTAAGTTTTGTCTATGTTGTACTCTCTGTTTAATATTTCTTAGATAACCTTCTGTGTTCTTCATGTGGTCTTCAGCACTTATGTTGTATTATGTTTAAGTTTATCTAGTCCTCAACCTCCTAAAAACCCTAGTCTTTACTTTGCTCTAAAATATAAGTTAATACCTTACACCCATACCGGTGATATCTCTAAAGAGTCTAACGTGCAAAAAGGCAGCAATATTTGATGAGATGTTACTCAGAAACCCTGACACTTCAAAACATTTTGTATGAGGTAACACGATCATGTAGAATCCCTCTACAATAACCTCTCTTAGTTTTTGACATCTCTAAGGCGTTTGGCCATGGTGAAAGGTTTTCTATTGCCCCAAAAATCATTAGAAGAAGGTAGTGTAAAGTTACAAAGGGGTGTAAATTTCATCATGCTCCTAATGTGACAAAAATGACAATTCCAATACATTTGTATGGGTATGTTTAGGCTAGGCATGGTCCTGTTTTGTACCCAAACATGCTGACACAGCTCGAGCTACATTGTATCAACGATATCCCTAAAGAGTCCAAAGTACAAAAAGGTAGGAATCTTTGATGAGTTGTTACTATGAAACCCTGACACTTAGAAACATTCTGTCTAAGGAAACATGATCACATAGAACCTCTCTACAATAACCTCTCTCAGTTTTTGATATTTGTAAGGTGTTTGCCCATGGTGAAGGGTTTTCTGCTACCCCAAAAATTGTCAAAAGGAGGTAGTGTAAAGTTGCAAAGGAGTGTAATATTCATCTTGCTCCTGATGAGACCAAACTAACAATTCCAATATATTTGGATGGGTATGTTTAGGATAGACATGGTCCTTTTTTGCACCCAAACATGCCAAAATAGTTTGAGCTACATTGTACCGGTGATATCCCTGAAGGGTCCAAAGTGCAAAAAGGAAACAATATTTGACAAGCTATTACTTAGAAACTATAACACTTAGAAACATTCCGTCTAAGGAAAAACAATCACATAGAACCTCTCTACAATAAACTCTCTTGGTTTTTGATATCTTTGAGGTGTTTGGCCATGGTGAAAGGTTTTCTTTTGCCCCAAAAATTGTCAAAAGGAGGTAGTGCAAAGTTGCAAAGGGGAGTAACTTTCGTCCTGCTCCTGATGTAACCAAACTGATAGTTACAAAACATATGGATGGGTATGTTTAGGCTAGGCATAGTCCTTTTTTACACCCAAACATTGTGAAATAGTTTGAGCTACATTGTACCAGCGATATCCTCAAAGAGTCCAAAGTGCAAAAAGGCAACAATCTTTCATGAGTTGTTACTCGGAAACCATGACACTTAGAAACATTCTATCCAAGACAATGCAATAATGTAGAACCTGATAACCTCTCTTAGTTTTTGATATCTTTGAGGTGTTTGCTCATGGTGAAAGGTTTTCTAGTGCCCAAAAATTGTCAGAAGAAGTTAGTGTAAAGTTGGAAAGGGGAGTAACTTTTTTCGTGCTCTTGATGTGACCGAACTGACAGTTCCAACACGTCTAGATGGGTACATTTAGGCTAGCTATGGTCTTGTTTTGTACCTAAACATGTCAAAACAGTTTGAGCTACATTATACTGGTGATATCCCTAAAGAGTCCAAAGTACAAAAGGTAGATATCTTTGCAAACTGTGTCACTTAGAAACATTCTGTCTAAGGCTACAAGATCAGATAGGGTCCCTCTACAATAATATCTCTCAATTTTTTACATCTCTAAGGCATTTTCCCATGGTGAAAGTTTTTTTACTGCCCCAAAAATGGTTAGATGCATGTAGTGTAAAGTTGCAAAGGGGTGTAACTTTCATCCTGCTCCTGATGCAACCAAATTGATAGTTCCAACACATCTAAATGGGTATGTTTAGTCTAGGCATGGTCCTATTTTGCACCCAAACATGCCAAAATTGCTTGAGCTACATTGTATCGGTGATATCCTCACACACTGCCTTTGCTATAATTGTTATAGTTTTCACATGTCAACATACATCTTATGGTTGTTAACATACTTGTTCTAGTAGTCAACATAGTCATATATGAACTACTTTTTCTTTTATCTTGGTTCACCTTGACTTTGTTCTCTAGTACTATCTCTATAGGGTTTGTTTTAGTCCTTCAATGCATTGTTCCATCACTGCAATCTTAAACCCTTATTAGGCTTGAAATAGACCTATGTTAGGCTACTCTCCTAAACCTTAATATCATCTTCATGTTGTCATATCCATGTTATTCAACTCTCATCTTCCTCCACCTTTAGGTCACCATGTTATTAGGCTTGAACTTAGACTTTTGTAATATTTGAAACCCTTTACGCTTCATGGCTCTATCATTATGTAGTGATCTACACTATCATTATGTAATGATCTACACTGCACCTATCTTGATTATCATATTTCATAGCAATCTTGCAAAGAGTTGGGGTAGTGGTATGCAACCTTCTGCAAGATCAATACAATATCGTAACAAGGCTTTCAAGCTTAACTATGAGACATGATAGAGTTATTTGTGAAACTAGATTAGATAAAGTTGTTTGTGAAACTATGAGACTTGATCCTTAGTGTTGTGCAAATGACACAAGATCTAAAGGGTTGTGTAAGAATTATAGGGTGTCTTTTGAGTTGCACAAAATGATTCCTATCACTATGTGAATTATGCATGGAGCAAGGAACCATGAACATTATGTTGGATCAAGTGGCATTGTCTAGGTGGCACATGATGCAAGGACTTACACACAAGGTTGTACATCGCTATGTGAGTGACTAAGGATAACATGTAAGATTGTGCAATAGCATGTAGATCATGATATGAACAAAAAAGCTTGCTTTCCATTTATCCATTTAACCAATCTTCCTTTCTCTATTTTCTCAGGCATGTATAGTTTTGAGAGACTAAAACTTTCAACCCAAAACTCAAATTCTCTTATCATCAATTGGGATGGATTCTTTGACAATTAAACTTTGAAACCTAGAGGCATACAAAAATGATCTACACTACACCTATCCATATTACATAATTATCAACAAAAATGATTTGTATTAACCAAATATCCATATAGGCATACACCAATATCTGTCAATATAAGTATAACATATATACAAAATAGCCATATAGGCTTACAAGAATGCCATATAGGCATATAATTTCAACTATATGTAATACAAAATATATGTCCACAAATGCCATATAGGCATACAATAAAGGAACACAATAAAAAGACATTCCCCTCTGTCCGGTGAAGAGAATAGATCACGGGCAGTCTTTAATCTTTGAGAGGATGGAGATGCATATGAGAGTGGTCTACTATGAACTCGAGGGCTGCTCCTCCTATTTAGTTGTTCATGGATTTGTAGTTGTTACAATAAAAAGTATAAACATTAATAAATAGAAATTACATTATAAAAAATGAAACATTTAACAAAATAATCACTTACCACTATCTAAAAATCTATGTCATCATTTACCTCAGTACCAAGATTAGGTTGTGGTGATGTCATGTCCTATAGAAACCATCCAAATAGAAATTAAACTTCAAATCAATAATCATTTGATTTTTTAAAAATAAATAACTATAATAATTAATGTAATTTGAAATTTACTAATCTACCTCATACCCCTGTCAAAGGCATGGCGCTATGAATCGCAGAGGACACACCATGCTCCATTACCCTATGAACTTAGAGAGATGTCTCTGTAGCCTACATCATCTGAAAATAAAATGATATTGTTAGAATATATTAGGCTCATGATTCAAGATTCCAGTAACATCTCTTTACAGCTCAGAATGTCTTTGTTTTGACTCTATCCAAACATTTAGTGCCTATAACAATCCTAAGTTTCTCCCAAACAACATTTCATCCTACACAACTCCCTTTATGACAATGCCTCCAATGATTATGACAATTATAGCTCATAAATGACAACAAATCTCCTTCACCAACTTGGTCATGCATTCTTGTAGAATCATAATCTAGTCATTTTAACACAATTTTCAGAAGTTACATGAAGGCTTCAAGGGTGCTTACTATTGTAACAATCCAGGACTGTCATGGTCATGAGAAATTACATTAGTAACAGTAGTGAGGGATGCCATGACAATCAAGTGGGTTATGGATGTTGTCATCATGATAGAATCCTAGGGTTTATTATTTTGTTATTCAAATATTGAAGATTCCATGTTGAAACCCTAGGTTATTGTTTGAGATTATTATCCATTTTGAAAATGTTGTCATATGCATGTTTGTGACTATCAAGGTGGTGTAAATTTGAGTATTGTCTATATGGAATATAGATTAGAGCATTTGGTTGAAGTTTTTAGGCTGTCCTAACAATCTTGTTAGTGTAAAGAAGTACCAATCTCTCATCCAAGAATACAAACATGCCACATACATGATGGACTATACAACTACTAAGAAGATTTTCCTTCAAGTCTTCCATATGGAAAATTGGTTACCATATGACTGTTATGCCCAACAGTAGAGTCATTAGTGACTATCCATATTATGCTAAGGTCATATTTTAGATTGCTAGGCAAGTTGTGAAGGACTTTCAAGTGATGTTATTAAAGTTGCAAAGTGTGGTCATCAGTGCAAAGGTGGTTATAAGCCTTTGAATTTGTCATTTCTCAATGTTGATAGTTATTTATGACTATTATAAATAGCAAACTCATGTTTTCAAATTGAAAATCATATGCTATAGATCTAGGTGATTATCATCATGGGGCTTTTAGTATCTTCATGGAATTGATTATTAATCCAATGCTTGAGAATTTTCCCAATAAGACCTAACGTGCATGTTTATTTCTATGACAATGGAAAAGGATTTGCTACTCAACAAGAATACACATCATTCATTTTACAAAAGGGCTATTATACAAAAGAGTTACCCAACCACCTTGTGATAGTCATGTGACTAATTAGTTATAGTATTCATAACATAGAAAATGGTCCAAGGCCCTATCATTGAATTGAAGAAGCTATCCTTGTGTAAACATTAAAGGTGTTTCCATGCAAATGTTGCATAAGACTGTCATAGATAGGACTATCATAAAAATGGTTATATATTTGTTTGCCCTCACATTTTGCTAGATTATTATCATTTATTGTTTAGGGATTGTTCATACACATAACTCATGGTCCTCTCATCACAAGAAGAGACTTGATAGCTGAATTTGTATGCAAAATACCATGTAGACTACCCTAGAATACTATCACAAATAAATCAACAATAGGACTATCATAAGTTTAGAGGTATCAATGGCATTATTTCCATCTGCTTGTCATGGCATTCCATGAGACCACATTACTTTGAGGCATTTTTTCAAATAACTATATTTTACTTGAAATTTTGTCATCTATGAAAATCTAGTTATTAGTTATGCAATGTCTAGTAATGCTTTGAGTTTGAAAGATGTCCAATGCAATGTAATCAATGATATGAATATAAACTATAAAAATCTAGTAAGTACAATTCATTAGTTAAACTATTTATTTTATTACTTGAGTGAAGATTTGAACTCCACCACCACTGGCAGGTGTTGCCCTGAAATCCCCAAGATGAACCTATTCAACATCCAAAATTAGATATTGTAACATTAGAAAATGTCCCCTTGGGGGCTTTTCCATCTTAAGGTTTAGCTCCTGGGTCTTTAATCTGCATTTAGGACATCTTGCATCATATTTTAGCATCCCGATGTGAAAAACCCTAAGTGTCATGGAAAATACGACCTAGGGAGACCACTTGAGATAGACCCTGCCTAAAATAGGGGAAGGACTTAGGTGCCCATTTCCTAGTCTTGCCCTATTTTGGGTCAGGCCCAAATTTTAAGTGTCAGTTTATGATCGTTATTTGGTTCCTAGGCCGACACGGTAAGTTTGGATTACGAAATTCTTGGTGGAAATGTTTGTAGTTGCATATAGAAGCATGTTTAGGCATTCATTTGTAAACTAGATGGACATTAGATGGAAATTTTGATTCATGAGCTTGTGTAGAAGTGATTCAAGGCATTCATTGTGTGTTAGAGCAGATATTGTGTTGTTTATGTGCTTGTATTTGTAGATTTGAGCATCCATCTCCTCATGGCATGAGGAGCTTCTTCCTTCCATGATATCTTCACTACAAGGTGATTACATTTGTGTTTTCAAGAATTTATCATTTGGTTTTTGCCTCTATCCTCCAAGGACATGGACTTTCTATCTGACAATGGTGTTTGAAAGACTTGAATGTCTCTCTGGGGCTTGATTGAGGAAAGCCTCTAAAAACCACAACCCTCTCCCCATTTTCCCATGATTGTAGGTTATAGGTTGAAGAAGAAAGAAAAGTGGAGTTGTAGAGAAGGGTTGTAGAGTGTCGGAATTGTAGATTAGAGCTGAAAATAGGGACCTGGACTCAAGTGCCCACTTATTAGTCCTCCAAATCAAACAATAGAAGAATCTCTAAGACAATAGGAATAGGTTACAGATAAAGTCCCCAGATCCTGAAAAAAAGCATAGAACTAGACTAGGGCACCTATTCATTAGTCCCTAACTATTCCAATTCCCAAACTTCAGAAACTAGTGCACATTTGTCTATTACTTTACATCTTTCTGTGGCAACATTTTTTGTAACTTGTCTGTTTGCATTCGTATTTGCATAATTAGGGTTTTAAAGTATAATTGGGCATAATCAAGAAATCAAATCACACAAATCCAAATTTCCCAACATTCTAAGTGACCAAGGGCCTGACAGTAGATTCTTACTCGACTCAAGGTCCTTGAATGCTTTAGGGTGAAAGGAGGATACACATATAAACCATCAAATCAAACCCTATTCTAATTTTACCCTAAAATTTTTGGTGAACCCATGTTTTTAATGAATTTGGAACCTTGATGAGTGTTTTTCTTCAGATTTACATTCATTTCATTGTTCATCTTATTGCATTCAAAAAATTACAAAAAAATTAAAAAAATTAGAAAAAATTGTAATTTAGGGTTTGCATTTTCATAAAGTTTTCATCAATTGATTTCAATTTCATTAAAATTCTAATTTTTGCATTATATCTGAGCTAAATTATAGAAAATTAGAAAATTACAATCACTTGCATTGCATTTTCATTATAAAGTTGCTAGGGTTTTGCTGGAAATTTTGAATTTTTCATATAACCTAGTAAATTCAAAAACTAGGGTTTGTAGGTAAAATCTTGTTTCAGATTTTTCTACTGATCTTAGACACTCATTCAAATTTAAATTTGGCTTTAGTTTTGCATTTTAGTGTAAATTTTAAGATAGATTTCAAAAATTTACATTTTTACATAGAAAATCTCAACAAAAAATTAGCATTTTTCATTAATTTTTCATTAGATTTGCACTTGCATTTTGCATTGTAGGGTTTGAAAATAATTTTTAGATCTGAGTAGAATTAATTTATCATAAATCAGATTACAAAACATTCATGTATCATTTTACATTCATTTGCACTAAGATCTCATGCCTAGGGTTTGAAAAGCTTGATTTTTCACTAGATTTGGCCTTATCGACTCTCTAGATTTGCACCATAGGAGTGTTGTAAATAATATTTTCACACCAATTGGCTGATATTAGGGTTATTATCCACTTCCCCTCCTCAAATTATTTACAACACCTCTTTATTGGGCTCTTATAGTGAAAATTTGGTGAAAATTTGCATATTTTAGCTATATTTGCCCTGGGGTTTGACCTAGATTTGCACTCCAAGAGTGTTGTGATGAATTTTATGACTTTAGGTTACTAATGTTACTTCTATAATCTGATTCACCTCCTAAAATTCTTTACAACACCCATTTTTGTAGCTCTTGGAATTGAAATATTGTGAAAAATTACATATTTTTGCTATATTTTCACTAAGGTTTGATCTTGAGTTGCACTATAAGTGTGTTGTGATGTATTTTTTGGAATTAGGTGGCTTTTATTACTGTTATAATTTTCTTTCCATCATTATTTTCCTCACAACACCCTTTGTCACACTCTTTTGCATTGAAATTTAGTAGAAAATTGCATATTTTTGCTATATTTTCATTAGGGTTTGACCTAGAGTTGCACTCCAAGCATGTTGTGAAATATTTTATGGATTTAGGTGACTGATATTAATGATATAATCTGCTACACCTCTTATAAGTCTTTACAACACCCCTTTTCATGGATCTTTGCATTCAAGATTTGTGAAAAATTGCATATTTTAGAGCATTTTCATTAGGATTTGACTAGTTATCATTCTAGGTTTGCATCAACAATGTGTTGTGAAGGATTTTATAGATTTATTGGACTGATATCAGACACATTATTTTCTTCCCTTGATCAATTTCCTCACAACACCTTTTCTTTCACTTATTTGCATTGAAAAAAGTTGAAAAAATCAAGCATTTTAGGTCATTTTCATACATAGTTTTGCACTTGTCTTTTGTATAACTTTTGGAAAGTTTCTAAATTATGATATCACATTCATTTGAAAACATATATCATGGATACTTCCTTGGAATATTTTTTTGCATACATCATAGACATTGATCATTTCTCTAAATTTGCTCATGAATATCCGCTAGTCTTGGAACAAATAGCATACCTACATGACATTAATCTTTCTATGTGCTCCACATATGAAATCCTTTGTTATATATCTAATTTTTATAGCTTCATAAACCTCATGGGAATATATCCTTGGATATTGGATGATCTCACTAAATTCATGATCAATAACATATATAGTAGTGATGATTTCAAAATGTTAGAAGAAGCCTTGGATGACTTTATGGAACATTCCACTATGACACCTACTACTAAAACATGTGATGGTAACTTAGTGGTACCTTATGATGTCTCTCCCAAATTTTATCCCACTAATGAGGACATTTTGGCAAAAAAGGATGAATTTATGGACACATCTCTTAACATCATACCACCAAATCTTCATTGTAATGCTCACTTTGGCTAAGATGAAGCATTAGTGAATGAAGAGCCATCACCATTTTCCGAGTCCATTGCTCTCCCTAGCCAAGAGGAAGCAGTAGAGAATGAGGATTTCCCTCTAACAAAGAATAGTCCATGTATAGATAATGAGTATTTATTTAACAACAATCAAAATCCTACCCTAGTGCATGAAACCTTTATAGATCATCCCATTGACCTTCTTCCTTTACTTGATTGTTCACACACCTTGGATATCACTAAGGAAGTGAAGACCCTTAATCTTCCTCCTCTGATTGAATATTCAAGTCATTTGGACATTACTAAGGACATACAAACATTGACTACCTCTCCTCACAACACCTTACCTTTCTCTCATTCCTATGCTCTTTCTTCAAAAGATGTAGCACTAGTGGATGAGACAAGGTCTCCTACATTAAAATTTTCTTGGATTGATACTGAGATCACTCATACAAAATCCCTTCTTCCATATCTCAAGAGCATAATACATACAATTCAACAAGAAAACATTCAACTGCACCAAGAAGAGCTTAACACTGAACAAGGTGAAAACAAGACCAAAAATTGGGCTATGGTACCTTACACACCTCTCTCCTCTAGCATTCAAGATTGGGAAGAGGATGATTTGATTCATGATAAAACCTAGCATGAGCCTCTCTGCAGGTAAGTATTTCTAAACCTTTATCTTTGGTCATGTGTTTCTCCTGTGATGTGTTTTGTGTCATTTAGGCCTCTTGGGATGACCCTTGACACTCTTGTAAGGTCCAGGATACCAGGAGACCACCTCTATTGTGACCTTCTTCTATTTGTATCATCGTTCTTCTATATTGCCTCTCTCTCTATTTCATTGTTGTGTGTTGTGTATTATAGACATAGCATTACGGTTGGTGACTTGGAGGCACCCTCCTACGTGACTGGCCCTAAGGCACTTGTTTCTCCTCTCTTATTTCATTGTTTCCCTTCCTCTAGTGTTTCTATCTAGCAGAGGATGATGAAAAACATTTATACTGATGTGGACCTAGTGTCCCCTTAGCGAGAAAGAAAAAATTGGACTTAGTTCCTAATATGACGATGGGGTTGTAATATATTATCTGATGCTTGGCTAGTAGAAGCACTCTGTGCTTTTTGTGTAGTGATCTTGATGGTGTCTTATCTCACTTACAAACCAAAAAAATATTGCTGCTCTGTGCACTTTGTTTGTCTTTGAATCTCACCTTGGTGACACTTGGTTCTAAGATTTTTGTGATATAGCCCCATGGTTATCCTTGATCTCTGAATTCATAGTATAACCTTGGCTCTTTGTGTGATTGATCATATGCATTGATGTTGTTTATCATGATTATTTGGACACTAACATGTTTCTTGCAGGGATGTGTTTGTGGGAACATTTGACAATTGTAAAGTACATGTCACCTCCGAGGGGCATGGGCTTTGCAAGAGTCTATGTTCCCTTGTGTGTTTTCTTCCTACCTTAATGTGATTGATATCGATACCTAATATCAACCACCTTAAAGTGGGGGCATATATAAGGTAAGCTATGTATTGTATATGTTAGCAATGTGCTTGTTCTCAGGTACAGTCTTAAAGACTAGTGGCAATGAGTCCCTCCTGCACTCTAAGTTTTGTTTGCAATCAATCAATAATCAATCATCATAAGCCCTCTGCAGAAGTGGGGATGGTGTATTTCTCAAAGAGAGTGCACATCCTGTCATTTTCAAAAGTCCTCTGTAGAGGTGGGGAGCACTTCTGTGACTAACTCAACCCTTAAGCGTGTCTTTGAGGATTATTGTGGCGAAGCCCAATCATCGATGTGTGCCTGTAATGTGCCTGAGATGGAGATGAGCCTAGAAATAGGAACACTCCATTGCTTGACTCCCATGTTTTCTCCATGTCTTCAAAGTGTGTGTGTATTGCATGTTTGTTCCCAAGCATAGTTTAAAGACCGATGGCGATGAGTCACTCCTATGCTTTGGGATTTGTGTGGCATGTTTGTTTTGTCTGGCGTGTATTGTGTGTGTGTTGCCCCATATGCAGTCTGAAAGACCAGTGGAAACGAGTCCCCTCCTACATTATGGTTGGTGTGTTTACTTTCCTGTACTTGCATATGCATTTCATGAAAAAAAAATGATGAAAAAGAAAATAAAAACATTATTGTCTTCTCTGCATTCACTATATTCACTATGTTTTGTGTGTCTTCAATGTTGTATTCTCTGTGTTTTGCATGACTGTAATTGTCTTCTCCATGTTTTGTGTGCCTATTATTGTCTTCTCTATGATTAGAGTCTCTTCTCCATGATTGGCGTGTTTACTGTGTTTGTTGACCGTACTTTAATGCATGTATTGGCCTTCCATTTATACATAGATTAAAGTGGGGGCTAAATGAAACATCAAAAAATGTCCCCTTGGGGGCTTTTCCCTCTTAAGGTTTAGCTCTCGGGTCTTTAATTTGCATTTAGGACATCTTGTATCATATTTTGGCATCCCGATGAGAAAACCCCAAAGTGTCATGGAAAATAGGACCTAGGGGGACCACTTGAGATAGACCCTACCTAAAATAGGGGGGAGGACTTGGGCGCCTGCACCCTAGTCCTACCCTATTTTGGGTTAGGTCCAAATTTTAAGTGTCAATTTATGACCGTTATTAGGTTCCTAGGCCGACACGGTAAGTTTGAATTATGAAATTCTTGGCGGGAATGTTTGTAGTTGCATATATAAGCATTTCTAGGCATTCATTTGTAAACTAGATGGACATTAGATAGAAATTTTGATTCATGAGTTTGTAAAGAAGTGATTCAAGGAATTCATTATGTGTTAGAGAAGATGTTGTGTTGTTTATGTATTTGTATTTGTGGATTTGAGCATCCATCTCCTCATGGCATGAAGAGCTTCTTCCTTCCATGAGATCTTCACTATAAGGTGATATCATTTGTGTTTTCAAGCATTTATCATTTGGTTTTTACCTCTATCCTCCAAGGACATGCACTCTCTATCTGACAACGATGTCCAGAAGACTTGAATGTCTCTCCAGGGCTTGACTGAGGTAAGCCTCTAAACACCACAACCCCCTCCCCATTTTCCTATGATTGCAAGTTATAAGTTGAAGAAGTAGGAAAAGTGGAGTTGTAGAGAAGGGTTGCAGAGTGTCAGAATTGCATATTAGAGCTGAAAATGGGGACCTGGACTCAGGCACCCACTCATTTGTCCTCCAGATCCTGCAATGGAAGAATCTCTAAGACAACAAGAACAAGTTGCAGATAAAGTCCCTAGATACTGACAAAAAGCATGGCACTGGACTAGGGCGCATGCTCATTAGTCCCCAACTATTCCACTTCCCAAACTTCAGAAACTAGTACACATTTGTCTATTATTTTACATCTTTTGTGGCAGCATTTTCTGTAACTTGTCTATTTGGTTCCGTATTTGTATAATTAGGGTTTTAAAGTATAATTGGGCATAATCAAATAATAAAATCACACAAATCCAATTTTCCCAACATTCTAAGTGACCAAGGGCCTAGCAGTAGATTCTTACTCGAATCAAGGTCCTTGAATGCTTTAGGGTGAAAGGAGGATACACAAACAAACCATCGAACCAAACCCTATCCTAATTTTACCCTAAAGAGATATTAGAATACCATTCATATAACAATGCTATTCACATGTAATATTTATAGTTGTTTACTAGTTACATAGCCCCACAGTAGATGTTGTAGTGTAATATGCAGGTGGAGAATTGTTGAAAACTGCATCAATGCTATGACCCTGAAATTTCATTAAAATCATCAACTAAATTAGTTAATCTTGCATTTCAGAAATTAAATTTAATAAATTAAATTTAATGAACTTGCTAAGATTTACCCAAGTATCAAGGCCGAAAGTGTCACTCAGGAGGGCATGTGTCATCACTATCTGCTCAACTATAGATGTAGCCTGTGCACCTGTGTCTTGACTATTCATGGGGTCATAACCACAACATGACCCACAAGCTTGAGAAGTATGGGGTGGAACCCTACTTGAACTCTCCCATGGCCCATACTATGTTGTAGGACTAGCATGCTCTATGATGCTCTGGGTCAAGGCATTAATGGACTGAAGTGTCTCAACCTCAACACTCTCCTTCACAACAGAAGGGATAGACATGTGCTCATGGGCCAGTCTGGCAAGTGTTCATCTCACTAGCCATTGTGGGTCAACACATGCCCCTAGTCTATCCTGTGTTGATCACCAGCCTCTACCCTGGATCTCCCGCATATCAAAATAGTTTGGCACTTTATTTTTGACAAAATTGTAGTAGAGTTTCCTCAAAAAATATTACAGGACCTCATTTTTGTTGCATGGAGAATGGTCAAAAACCATCCACCACCTCTACCCAAAATTGTCCCTTATCACTTGGTTATTGCACCAATGGATAGGGAACCTCTTGCATGTAAGGGGTAGAGGTTGATTTGCTCGTGGGTCTATGAAAATAGAACACAAGTCCAATTTTGTAATTTGTTCATTTTTAACTTCTTCATAGAACAACTTGTCTACATAGAGCTCTCTAAATTATCTCCTCTTTTGTGACCAACTAGAGATTTGTTTTCTATCTACATTGATAACATAGATTCAAGAGATTGAGCAAGCATGGATCCATGGAAGGTTGAAGTTGCAGGTTCTTTTAACCTTCCAATTATGTCCTCAATTTGTTTTTTATTGTTTTCAATTTGCCCCATTATATATTCTTGTGTTCTAGGGGCATATTAAGGAATGAATGGAGGTGTTTGTTGTTGGGGTTATTCTTTAGCAAGTATTTGCTATTTAGGTGATGGAGGATTTTGTGGATTTTTAGGAGGAGGAGGAGGTGCTTTATCAATTCCTGTAAATTAAAAAAAATTACATCAAAAAACTATTTGAACCTACCTATTTAGCAACAAATTCACACAAGAAAGCAAATAGAACTTATTCCTTCGGCCTCCCCGACATCGTGGTGGCATTTTGACGATGAATCGATGAAAAATTGTTAACATTATGCCCTTCAATAACGTGAGTGCACTCTCCTTTGTCTGCAAGCCATGGATTTGCTATGAAATGTTGTGAAACAATGAAATGAAACACAAGTTCTTTTTAAATAGAAGAGCATATAACATGATCACATTATGGCTTGGTGTTGCTGACCCTTAGGCTCAACATCACCAAGTCATAATGCAAGCACGTTATGGCTTAATTTTTTTAAAAAAAGTTGGCCACTTTTTAGCCCCCCAACTTTTTGCACCTGCCCAAGAAGAAGATGATAAAGAAGAGAAGGAACAAGAATTGGAGTAGATCCTTAATACTCAAGCAAAGTATATTTAGAGAAATCACTCAACATATCAGATCATTAGGGATAAGAATGAAAAGGTGCAGACTAGAATAAGGCTTACAAAAGCAAGTGAGTAAGTGAATTTGTGTCTACTATTAAAGATAGAGCCCAAAACCTTTGCTAATGCTAGAAAAGATGATGGATGGTTAGAAGCAATGGAGGAAGAATTGAATCAAATAGAAAAGAATCAGATATGAGAATTGGTTCCTAGACCAACTGATAAGAATGTTATAGGAACAAAGTGAGTATTTCAGAACAAGCTAAATGAAGATGGTGAAGTTGTGAAGGAAAAAGCAAGGTTGGTGTATAAGGGTTATTCACATTTTGAAGGTAAATTCATTTTGAGGAGAATTTTTCTTTGGTAGCCAAGATAGAGGCAATCATGATGTTTCTTGCCTTTGTTGCTCACAAGAACTTCAACGTCTATCAGATGGATGTCAAGTCAACATTCTTGAATGGTGATTTAGAGGAAGAGGTCTACGTTGAGCAACTAGATGGTTTCCATCTATCAGAAGATCTAAACATGGTGTGCAGACTCAAAAAAGCTTTGTATGGACTCAAGCAAGCTCCTAGAGCTTGGTATGCTTGGTTGTATATATACTTACTTCAACAAGGTTTCAAGAAAGGTAACATGGATAGTAATCTTTATATTAAGGAAGAGGGAAACAAAATTTTGATAGTTGCAGTAGATGTTGATGGCATTATCTTTGGTGGAGATGATGATATGTGTAAGAGGTTTGTAGAGGAGATGTAGAAAGAGTTTGATATATCTATGATTGGTGAGATGTCTTTCTTCTTTAGGCTTCAAATTGTTTAGCTAGATGATGGTATCTTTATTTCTCAGGCTAAGTATTTTAGAGAGATGTTGAATAAATTTGGTATGCAGGATTCCAAACTAGTAAGTACTCCCATGGTTACTGGTTGTCATTTGAGCAAGGTTGATCAGACTCTTTATAGATCTATGATTAGAGGATTATTGTACTTGACTACTTCTTGACCTGATATTATGCATGCATTATGTGTGGTTGCAAGATATCAAGCTAATTCTAGGCAAACTCATGAGAAGGTAGTGAAAATAATATTCATATATTTGAAGGGAACTCTGGATTATGGCTTATGGTATCTAAGAGGAAATGACTTTGATTTGAGTGCTTACATTGATGTTGACTGGGCTGGTTGTGTTGATGATAGAAGTATAAGTGGAGGTGCATTCTTTTAGCAAACATATTGGTTTTATGGCAAAGTAAGAAATAAGATTTAGTATATTTACCAACTACAGATGTAGAGTATATTGCAGTAGTATCTTTTTGTACACAAGTGTTGTGGATGAAGCAAACACTGAAGGATATCAAGATAGAGTATGATGAGCCTATTCCTATTTTGTGTGATAATACTAGTGCTATCAATATTTTTGAGAATCTAGTGATGCATTCTAGAACCAAGCATATGTCAATCATATATCACTTTTTGAGAGAGAAGGTTGTAGATAAAGAAGTGAAGTTAGAATATGTTCCAACAAGAGATTAGATTGGAGACATTTTTAGAAAGACTCTTATAAAGGATACTTTTGAGTATCTCTAACAAAAGTTAGGGGTAATTGACCCTCCTTCTTCTTGCTAGATACATAGTTGGTGCATCTATCTAGGGGAAGTAATTCATGCTTTATCATTTTCCTAGACTGATTGTTTCTACCTCTCAAGGAGAGCAAGTAGTGGTTGTTATTGATAGGGGGAGAAGATTGAAAAAGGATAGTTTGTTCCCTAAGAAGAAGTAGTTTCCCTTTCTCTTTGATGTCAAAGGGGGAGAATGAGGAGATGTGTGTTTCCATCAATGCCAAAGGGGGAGATTGTTGCACATATGTTACCTAAGGTTGTCACTAATATGGTTGTCATTGATGTTAACACTCTAGTTGGGTTGTCCTTGATGTCAATACTCTGTCTTGGAATCTTATGTTGATGATATACTATGATGGTGTGCTAACAATGATGTTGCTGAAGTTCATGGTTGGATGTCATGCATTGTTAAGTTGTATTGAGTATGTTTGTTGTCAGCAGAGATAATATCATGATGATATATTAAGATAGGAATCAGAAGCATTAAGATGAATGATGATATATTTGTTGCAAGTATGTGCCTAATCAGTGTTGTTATTGATGTCAACATATTCTTTTTGTCATTGGTGTCAACTATATCTTATTCTATTTACTTGTTTAGAAGACTTGTATGTTGAGGATATTGAGAAAATTAGCCTCCCTAGAAGAAACAAGTGAGTTGTATGCTAAAGAATAGTCCGATAAACTGTTCCGCATTTATCTCTACTTGAAGACAGTAGTCTACAGATTGGAAGTAAGTTAGAGGTATGTCTAAAGATGCTACATTTTGGTTCTGAGCCATTTGCATGAAGATCTGAGTGAGTTGTGTTTACCAGAGTAAAGCTTACTTTTTTCTATAAGTTTAGTTGCGACATGAAGACAATATTTGGCTCTGCATTCCTTCGTAATAAAGTATTTTTCTCTACGGTTCTACAGGGAAGTTTGGAATGATGATAAGTGCCTACAATTGCAATGGTTCATGGTTTGGTGGTCCGCAAGATATCTTTCTTTTATGATAGTTGAAGACAGTAAAGTTCATGTGTTCCAGTGAGAAGATTCCTATGGATAAAGTGGTTAAGGTTCATGTGGTTGTTCCTAATAATTATAGTGTCCTTGTGGATGTCCCCTAATCATGTTCCTATTTGGACTTTGGTCTGTGTTAAGAAATTGAGATGGTGTGACAAGATTGTTCCTAGATAACGTAGCGTGTAACTAGTCTTGGCTGACCTGGTTGATCCTAGTGATTGCAGAGATCTCTAGAAGATTGTGGAAGTGTGTTGTGGCATGGAAGATTGTGTTTGAGTCCAAACTAAGGCATGGTGTGATATTCATTTCATTTCCTTTGCATGATATTTTAGGACCTATTTTGTAATTGTTTGTAATACCGACCTTGGAGATTGTTCCAATGATTGATGATTGTGATACCGACCTTGATGATCATTCCAAGGTTCATGTAATATATAAATACTTGTAGTTGAGTCATCGGGAAGGTGTCCTTGAGTGAAAATGAGAATATATTAAGAAAGGTCCAAAGGTAGAGCAGAGAAGGGGGCAGAGGAAAGAAGAGGAAGAGTAGAGCAGAGGAAAGGAAGAGAAAGGAATTTATTATACTTCAGTCGCAAGTAGAAAAAGGTGTTGATTGTGGCAATGAATAGGGTTTAACAGCCCTCAAAGTTTAACAACCCTTATTGTAATCTTGCTAGGTTTAGGGTTGAGGTAGTGAGCTTGCTAGACCTAGTCATTCTTCATGGCAGTAAGCCAGTATGTTTAGGCCCATGAGGTGACCAAGCCTGAACATCACTATTTCAAGATTGCAATATATATTGAGAGTTAATCATCTCCGTGGTTTTTCCCCACCTTGGGGTTTTCCTTAGAAATATGGTGTCTCTTATGTTTGATGTTGTATCTGTGGTTAAGTTTCTAATTTCATGCACTCATTGTTAAATCATAATAATTGTAGATAAGTGATGAATGTTTAATTGCAAAAAGTGTTTAAGTTTTTGTGAAAACTGATTCACCCCCCCTCTTAGTTGTCCGACACATATCAGCAATTGGTATCAGAGCCAAGTCCATTTGAAAGAGTCTAACAACTCAAGGGAGATCCAAATGGAGAAAAAAGGAAAACAAATACTCTCCAATACAACCAAATTATCATCAAGAGATATCAAGAGAAGATTGTCCAGTGAAGTGATTCATGAAGTACAAAATGACAACCATCGAAGATGCTCTAAAGATTGTACCAGTGATGAAGATTGTTGGGTTATCGATAGTAGCTGCTCAAACTATATGACTGGTGACAAAAGTAAGTTTGTTAGTCTAGAAGAATACAATGAAGGGCTAGTCAAGTTTAGAGATGACTACACCACTGAAGTCTGTGGAATACGATTGACAAATTTTGGTAACAGACAAATTTCTAAAGATGTTCTTTATGTAAAAGGTTTGAAACAAAATATCTTAAGTGTTGAACAGTTATGCAGGAAGGGATTCAAGTTTGTATTTAAGAATGACTCTCTTGAAGTCAAAGAAAAATTTGGAGCTACAGTAACAATTGCAAAAAGAACTGAAAAGAACCTCTATCATCTCAAAAAAAGTGACTTTCTTGGATACACATCTTTGACAAAAGCTAGGTTTGGCATAGAAGACTTTTCCATACAAATCTTGATGACTTAACAAACTTAGTTCAGATTGTGAAGGATCTACCAAAGATTGATTACTCAAGCAACATCAGTTGCAGAAAATGTCAAATATTGTCAAGAAAATCATGGCAAGATAAATAAAGATCCCCCACTAAATGATTGGAATTAATTCATACAAACTTTTGTGGTCCTATAAGAATACCAAGCCTCCATGCTCAAAGGTGATGTAGAGGTGGCACAAGGGAAGCACAACACAAAGAAAGTTTGGTTTGTTCTCCTTAGCCCACTCACCCACTCACCTAGTCTTCAACCAAGCAAAGCCACTCACCAAGTGCAAATTATGGATTTGTGGTCTAGGCTATTGTCTAACCCTTGAGACTATTTCTACACCTTATGGAAGGTTTACAAACACCTTTCCAATAGTTGGTTTGGTTCCCAACTCCCCAAAACTCTCCAACATTGACTAGGCCTAGTGAGGCTACTAGCCTTCCTAAACTAGTTTTCTCAACAAAACCTAACAAAATCCCAAAGGACTAGGCAAAAAAATGGTGATTTTGGATACCCTCTATGGGACTCTAACAAACCTCCTAATCTCCAATCCCAACTCTACTCCAGCAGTTCAAAACCCCCACTAGGTCTCTAGGCCTAATTAATCAATTTAAGCCTAGGTTACAAAGCAAAGGGTTCAAATTGGGTTCATAGGTCAGGGGTAGGAATTTGGAATGTCTCTACCAGGTCCCTACAACACAAAACCATCATTCTTTCATTCACCTTGTCTAGATTCTGTCACCTACAACACCAAATAGCATAAAACAGGCCAAATACATGGTAATACTTGACCTAGGGCATCAAATTAAAAATAGAAGACTACATTTCCCAACAAAAAGATTTTGGAATCTTATAGTACATATCCCTAGCCTGTATTTCACCATTTTTTGTGAATTTTCACTAGTGGGAATGCATTCTAGGGCCGGATTTCTATGGATGCCCTAAAAAATAGGGTTTCTAGACCTGTTTTGAAAGAAAAATCAATATCTCCTGATGCCAACCACTTCAAGACCTCAAACCAGATTCATATGAACCCTAACTCTAAGCACTTTCAGAAAAAAGTACATTTACACCCCTAGAAAATCCGTACAGGCCGTACAATAGTGAAAATGTAGGGAAAAATAGTCAGTTTCTTTGATTTCTGTGCACAAATTCCATACAAGAACTTCCTCCTCCGTACTAGAGCAAGATGTTTACCATATTAACCCATCCAAGTCAGTATGCAACTTGTAAAATTAGTTTGAACTATCCAAAATGAGTTGTAACCGCCCAATGTGTCATAATACATTAACAATATTTGACACTATGGTATTTTTGCATTAACACTATGGTTTAGCTTGTCCAAAGGAATCAAACCATCCTCCATACTCCCAAAACATGATAAAACACACAAACAATAAAAAAAACTCAAAAACCAATCCTTTAGACCATCTAGGCCTGATTGGTACAACCAGGATCCAAGTGGACTAAGCATGATTGAGGTTTATAGGGTCACCTCAATCATCTTGACCACACAAAAGGGACCATACAAACATGGCTAAAGCCTTATTACAACACATACAATCAAAACAAAACATAGCTTATCAAAATGCATCAAAAATGCTTGAGGTGTCAGACTGCTCCTAGGTGCCCTACACCATACACCCACTGTCAAAGAGAACTCAAGTCTCTTGAGTTGGAATGCTATCAAATGTGAAACCTGCCTTGTCAATGTCTTCCCTGCTCATCCAAGTGGCATCCTCCTGAGGTTTGTTTAGCCACTTCATGAAATAGTCATGATAGGTGTGCCTTCCAGTTTGTTTTGCAATCCTCTTATCCAAAATGCACTCAATCTGATTTGGAGAGGAAGGAATGAGTTCCTAGAGTGTTTGATTAGTTTGATCTTCTTCAACAACAGTCTAAGGATCAGATCCTTTATAGGGATAAAGGTCTGAAACATTAAAAATTGGAGACAAAGCAATGCCATCTGGAAGTCTGATTTTATATGCATTTTCTCCACATTTCTTGAGCACTTCACAAGGCCCAATCTTCTTCATGAGTAGCTTGGTATGTTTACTTGCAGGGAGCCTCTCCTTCTTTAGATGGACCATTACTAAATCACCTTCCTTGAACTGTAAATCCCTTCTTTTCCTATCAGCAAACTATTTGTACTTCTGTGTAGTGGACAACAATTTTTGTTGTAATTGTTCATGGACATCTTTCATGACTTGAATGAAGTCTTTAGCTAAGGCACTACTGTTTTCTAGTCCTTTAACCTCCCTAAGTTCCAAAATACCCCTTGGGTGAGTGCTATAAACAATTTGGAAAGGAGACAGGCCGGTGCTTCTATTGACAGTGTCATTGTATGAGAACTCTGCTTGAGCCAAAATTGAATCCCAACTAGCACCCTGCTCCTTGGTTAGGCATCTTAGGAGGTTGCCAAGTGACCTATTAATCACCTCTATTTGTCCATTAGACTAAGGGTGATAGGCAGATGATAAGGACAAATTTGTACCTAGTCTCTTCCAAAGTGTCCTCAAGAAGTATCCTATGAACTTGGGGTCTCTGTCTGAGATGATTGACAAAGGTAAACCATGTAGCTTGACTATTTCTTTGAAGAATAGACCTGCTATGTGTGAGGCATCATGTGTGGTTTTACAAGGGATGAAGTGAGCCATTTTTGAGAACCTATCAACTACCACAAAGATGCTATCATGGCCATTCTTGGTCCTGGGCAAACCAAGTACAAAGTCCATGCTGATGGAATCCCAAGGCTTTGAAGGAATAGGTAGAGGAGTGTATAAACCTGCATTGGATGTATACCCCTTTGCTCTTTGGCAAATTTAACAAGTTTCAACAAACTTCCTTACATCGGTTGGCAATTTAGGCCAAAAATAGTACCTCCTAACCAATTCTAGGGTCTTGTCAATACCAAAGTGACCTGACATGCTGCCACAGTGCTTTTCCCTAATTATATTCTCTCTAACATACCCTCTTGGGATACACAACATGCTACCCTTGAAAAGATATCCATATTGCAACAAAAAATTAGAAAAATCAGTATTATACCTTCCTGTCATGGCCTTGCAAGAGAGGTATGGTTCTTTGAAGTCCTCATCTGCTGCATACTGATCTTTGATGGCTTGAATACCTGTACTTTCCAACTATATGGTCTGCACAACAAGATTTCTCCTACTTAAGGCATCGGCTACCTTATTGACCACTCCTTTCTTATGTTTTATGGAGAAGGTGTATGCTTGGATGTACTCCATCCACTTGACATGTCTGTGATTCAACTTTTGCTACCTGTTCATGAAGCTTAATGCATGGTTATCAGTAAAAACTATAAATTCCTTTGGCAATAAGTAGTGTCTCCATTCCCTTAATGACTGAACCATGGCATATAACTCTAGATCATAGGTGGAGTAGTTTTGTTTTGCCTCATTTAATTTCTCACTAAAGAATGCTACAGGCCTCCCATCTTGACTTAAGACTCCCCCAACAGCCCTCTTACTTGCATTACACTCTACCACAAAGACCTTGTCAAAATTAGGTACCACTAGGACTGGTTTTTTTGAAATTTTTTTCTTTAACAGTTCAAAGGCTTTGTTGGCCTCATTTGTCCACACAAACACACATTTCTTGCCCCCTTTTATGGTGTCAACAAGTGGAACACAAATGCCACTAAACCCTCTAATGAACTTTCTATAAAAGCTACACAAACCATGGAAACTCCTTACCTCAGAGGCTATTGTAGGTGTTGGCCAATTAAGAATGGCTTCAACCTTGGATCCATTTTTAGGCTGCCCTTGGAGATGACAAACCCCAACAATATCAACTCTTTTTGTAGGAAGAAACATTTGTCAAGATTGATTCTCAACTTCTCCTCTTGAAGCCTCCTGAGCACTTGATGGATATGCCTTATGTGGTCTTCCTTGCTGTCACTAAAAATCAGTATATCATCCAAATATACAACAATAAACTTGTTAAGGAAAGGTTTTAGCACTTCATTCATCAATCTCATGAAGGTGCTTGGTGCATTTGACAAGCCAAAAGGCATGACAACCCATTCAAATAGTCCTTCATTGGTTTTGAAGGTGGTTTTCCACTCATCCCCCTCCCTTATCCTGATTTGGTGATAACCACTTTTTAGATCTATCTTGGTAAAATACTTAGCCCTACCCAAGCAATCCATTAAATCTTCCATTCTAGGCATTGGAAATCTATACCTGATAGTGATCTTGTTGATGGCCTTGGAATCAGTGCATAGTCTCCATGTTCCTTCCTTCTTGGGTGCAAGCACTGTAGGTACTACACATGGACTAATACTCCTCCTGATAAGTCCTCTATCCAACAAGTCTTGGATTTGTCTTGCCACTTCAGCATTTTGCTCTGGGGTCAACTTGTAGGCTGCTTGGTTTGGTAGGGTGGATCCAGGGATGAGATCAATGCAATGACTAATCTCCCTCTTTGGTGGAAGGGTATCCTTGCCTTCATCGGCTATCACATCCTAAAACCTCTCCAATAGTTCTTCCACTTCCTTTGGTCCAATCCTCCTAAGAGGTTGCTGCACTTTGACCTTCTTGGGATTCACATCCTTGGGCTTGATGACTACTGGAAAACATGGCACTTTCTCTTCCTTGAGGTTAGCCAAAAACTCTTTTTCACCTACCAACATAACTGAACTAGAAATGACTTTCTTTGTGCAATCATCAATCAAAGGAGTCATTGTAAACTTTTCACTATTCTTGGACAAATGAATTACATTGTTCTTACCATCATGTTGGGCACTTGTGTCATGTTGCCAAGGCCTTCCAAGAAGAAGGTGGCATGCATCCATATCCACTATCTCACAAAGAACCTTATCATGATATTCACCTATCTTGAATTCAATCCAACATTGCTCTTTCACCACAATTTGTTGTTCCTTAGTTAGCCAAAAGACTCTATAGGGGTTAGGATGAGGCATTCTTTCCAATCCTAACTTAGTCACCATTTCATTAGAAGCCAAATTTTCAGAGGAACTTGAATCTACTATTACCTTGCAAACTTTTCCTTTCACCTTGCAAGTGGTTCTGAACAAGTTGTTTCTTTGGGGCTACTCCTTGGTGGCTGGCATGATGAGGGATATATTAAACATAATGCATTCTCCACTCTTAGGTGCTGCAGACTTGGAAGAGGTTATTTGGTAACTTGTGGTGCTTTGACAGTCCTCTTCTTGAAGGAGTTGTACTCTTCTTTCTTTTTGATTTGCAGCAGTGTTTCCAATCTTCTCCGAGCACCTAAAGGACTGATGTCCAATCTGATTACAAGAGAAACACCTTCCAGTAAACACATTGGGACTTCTACCCCCACTTCTTCCTCTGCCATTTCCTCTACCCCTAAAATGACCCTTATCAGCACTATTTTTATCAGCCTGCCCTTGGCTGCCTTCTTGTGATCCGCCACCTTGGAGTCTAGAGAAATTATCTCTGTTTTGGAATCTACCCCTGCCCCTAAAGTTCTGATTTCCTCTGCCTCTACTGCTACTACCAAAATCCTGTTTTCTTCTCTGCTTATCCTCAATCCTCAGTGCCATTTGAAAGCACTTATGGATTGTCTCTGGGTTAAAGAGAGTTAATTCATCTTGAATGGAGAACTTGAGGCCATTGAGATACCTTGCAAGCTTCTGTTTTTCATTCTCAGGCATCTTGGCTTTCAATGTCATCTTGTGAAACTCCTCTGTGTAGGTGCTCATGTCCATGTCCTTCTATCTCAAGTTGTGTAACTTCTTGTTCAAGTTGACTTCATAATCCTTAGGGACAAATTGCTTCTTGATTTCAAGTACCATCTTCCTCCATGTAGAGATAGGATTCCTATCTTATTCTATCCTCTCATTTTGAATAAAATTCCACCAAATCAAGGCTGGCCCTTTCATTCTTGATTTGGCAATCTTCACTTTCTAATTTTCTGCCACTTCTTCACATTCAAAATAGTTCTCCATTGCCTCAATCCAATCAAGGCACTCCTCTAGATTCATCTTACCAGGAAACATAGGTAAGTCTGCCTTAGTGTCCTTCCTACTCAACTTTCCAAGTGCATCTAGGAATTGTCTCTCTGACATGCCTCCTTGTGGCTCTTCCATAGGTACTTCTTCTTCCTCATCTTGATCCTCTTCATCTGAATCCAAGATGACCTCTAGCTTCTTCTTCTTGTCTTTGTCTTTCTTTAACTTTTCCATCTCAGCCTCCATCCTTTTGTTCTTGGCTGCTTGCTCTCTCACTATCTTTGCCAACTCGGTATTAGTCACTCTTGAAGGGACTTCCTCCTCTTCTTCTCTATCTCCCATCTCTTTGATGGCTCTGATACCACCTGATGCAGAGGTGGCACAAGGGAAGCATAACACAAAGAAAGTTTGGTTTGTTCTCCTTAGCCCACTCACCCACTCACTTAGTCTTCAACCAAGCAAAGCCACTCACCAAGTGTAAATTATGGATTTGTGGTCTAGGCTATTATCTAACCCCTGAGACTATTTCTAAACCTTATGGAAGGTCTGCAAACACTTTCCAATAGTTGGTTTGGTTCCCAACTCCCCAAAACTCTCCAACCTTGACTAGGCCTAGTGAGGCTACTAGCCTTCCTAAACTAGTTTTCTCAACAAAACCTGACAAAATCCCAAAGGACTAGGAAAACAAATGGTGATTTTGGATACCTTCTATGGGACTCTAACAAACCTCCTAATCTCCAATCCCAACTCTACTCCAGCAGTTCAAAACCCCCACTAGGTCTCTAGGCCTAATTGATCACTTTAGGCGTGGGTTACAAAGCAAAGGGTTCAAATTGGGTTCATAGGTTAGGAGTAGGAATTTGGAATGTCTCTACTAGGTCCCTACAACATAAAACCACCATTCTTTCATTCACCTTGTCTAGATTCTGTCACCTACAATAGCAAATAGTGTAAAACAGGCCAAATACATGGTAATACTTGACCTAGGGCATCAAATTAAAAATAGAAGACTGCATTTCCCAACTAAAAGCTTTTGGAATTATAGTACATATCCATAGCCTCCATTTCATTATTTTTTGTGAATTTTCACCAGTGGGAATGCATTCTAGGGCTGAATTTCTATGGCTACCCTAGAAAATAGGGTTTCTAGACCTGTTTTGAAAGAAAAATCAATATCTCTTGATGCCGACCACTTCAAGACCTCAAACTAGATTCATATGAACCCTGACTCCAAGTAATTTCAGAAAAAGTACATTTGCACCCCTGGAAAATCCATACAGGCTGTACAACAATGAAAATGCAGGGAAAAATAGTCAGTTTCTTTGATTTCTGTGCACAAATTCCATACAAAAACTTCCTCCTCCATACTGGAGCAAGATGTTTACCATATTAACCCATCCAAGTTGGTATGCAACTTGCAAAATCAGTTTGAACTATCCAAAATGAGTTGCAACCGCCCAATGTGTCATAATACATTGACAATATTTGACACTATGGTATTTTTGCATTAACACTATGGTTTAGCTTGTCTAAAGGAATCAAACCATCCTCCATACTCCCAAAACATGATAAAACACACAAACAATTAAAAAAAACTCAAAAACCAATCCTTTAGACCTTCTAGGCCTGATTGGCACAACCAAGATCCAAGTGGACTAAGCATGATTGAGGTTTATAGGGTCACCTCAATCATCTTGACCACACAAAAGGGACCATACAAACATGGCTAAAGCCTTATTACAACACATACAATCAAAACAAAACATAGCTTATCAAAATGCATAAAAAATGCTTGAGGTGTCAGACTGCTCCTAGGTGCCCTACACCAAAAGGTACTTTATGTTTTTCATTGACGACTTTTCTAGAATGACTTGGGTCAGTTTTTTAAAAGATAAATCAGAGATTTTGGAGGCACTCAATATTTTTAAAGAAACCCTTAAAAATGATCTAGTCATGAACGTCAAAGGCCTAAGATTTGGGAAAGAAGAAGAACATATCTCAAATGATTTCAATATATTTTGTGAAACCTATGGGATAGAAAAATAGCTCTCTGCCAAAATTAAAATAATGGAAGAAGCAAGTAGAACTATTCAAAAGAATGTAAAATTAATGATGGAAGAAGCAAATTTACTAGATGTATTTTGGAAGGAGGCAATACAAACCATTGTCTATACATTAAACTAAGTTCAGGTAACAACCAAAGAAGGAAAGAGCCTTGCTGAGTCATGGTGTGGATCAATACCCACTATGAAATATTTTAAAATCTTTAGAAGCAAATGCCTCATCAGAATGGAAAAGGACAATACTAAGTAGGAGGAAGCCATTTTTCTTGGATACTCATCCTAGACTAGAGCCTACTAGTGTTACAACAATAGATTGGGAAGGATCATGGAAAGTACAAATGTCAATGTTATTGAAAACATCCAAGAGAATTCAGTCTCAACCAACAAGGGTTTGCAAATTGAAAAAAAAAGGTTCCCAGACCACCGAATGTGATATGGAAGATCACAAAGCTACTATGAATCAAATGAATATGTACTTAATTGCTAGTATTGACAAAGACAACTCAAGAACTCCAGATGAAGACATGGATTTGAAAGAAGATTTAAGAAGGTGAATCAAGAAGCTACAGCAAGCACTAAAAAAGAACATTGAACAAAAGACAGATTGAGAATTGTCTGAAAGACAAAATTAAAGACTCCATGAAGCTTGAAGAAGAGGTTGAAGACTTGAAAGATGATCTGAAATACATATAGCTTCAAAGAGATCAATTCAGTGTGAGTGTTGCCACATATGATAAGCTTATAGCAGAACAAAAAGATGATAGAGAAGGCATAACATTTGGAAAAGACAAAGGATTTAGAACAAGTTAGGAAGAGGACAAGATCAAATGGACTCAGAATCAAAGAAGCAGAAGACTATCAATTAGACAACTAAATGCTCAAAGGTATTTCTCTTTCAATGGTTACTACAATTTATGTAACAAATTTTGTGACAATGCTAATTGGTGTAGAAATAGGGTGAATCGAAATATCCCATCCTTCTCTAGCCAGAATTCCATTAGATGTTATGCTTGCCACAAAATGGGACATAGAGCAAATGAGTGTAGAAGCCAAGTGAGAAAAGGCTATGGGACAAATGGGAAAATGGAATCCTTCAGTGGCTACTATTATATATACAATAAATTTGGGCATAAAGCTAACTTATGCAGGTCAAGGATGAATGAAAGGAATAATAGTTAGAAAAATACTATGTTCTTTAATTGCAACAAACTTGGACATGTTGGAAGATTTTGTAGAAGTAAGAACATGAAGAAGGATAATCAAGAAGAATTGAAGAAATTAGTGGAAAAGGTTGATCTGACAGAAGTCAAGGAATAAATGAACAAGGTTTGGGTAAGGAAGGAAACAAATGAATGAAGAGATGAGTCTAATCTAGGCTTTGAAGTAACTACTTCCTCTAAGAAGTAGATTGTGAGTCATGGCTTAGGGAGAGCTGTATTAAAAATTATAAATCCCCCAGCCAGATAGTCAGTGCTGAGATTCAGCACAAAGATATGAGGACTTACATGGCAAATTTGTTGAAAGGAACTCTGTAGATCAAGGCACAAAAGGATTCTCTTCTGGAAGCCCAAAATGACTAAAATATGGGCAATATATATAGAGTGAGTAATAAAGATTAGATCACTATGCCTCTATAGTTGAAGATCATTATATGTGTTTCAAGTATGTTGTTCATAAATATTTGGTGAACAAGAAGATAGTCAAGTTCAAGAAGAAGTAGTTCTAGAAAGATTTCCTGAGATCCCTAGAAATTGTTTAGAAGTATCGCATTGAAGACCAGTTCTTGGGTAAAAAGAGAAAAGGTGCATTGGAAAACAAAAGGAATTATAGATGAGTGGATCAAATATTAAATTGAATATAGAGAAGTAGTGAGAAATAAGACAAGGATGTGTGTAAAAGGTACTCACATATGGAAAATGTTGCTTTGGTGGCACAAAATGGAGGCTATTAAGTTGTTTCTAACCCTTACAACACATAAGGACTTCAAATCAGATGTGAAGACTGCCCCGCTTGAATGCCAGATTAAATAAGACATTGCTTCAACTAGATTAATGACAAGGGAAGCCTACAGAAGAAAACCTAGAGATAGAGTCATGTCTGAAGCCTTGAGAAAACAAGATATGTTACTCTGGAAGTGATAGCATGTGAAGGTTCTAGATATGGTCTGATGTGTACTCCTAAGAGGGAGCAATCAGAGCAAAAAAAAGGAAAAAGGTGTAATAGTGTAGGTAATAATCAGATATGGTTGCTAAAGTCAAGAATATTATGAAATTATCTCTTAGAGGAAGTAGGTAAATGATGCTAATATAAATTTTTGATAAAGATTAGTAAGTATTGCAGTGTTGCTGGCAGAGAAAATAGGGCAGTTGCAGCAAGGTCTTAAGGTGAGAATCGACAAACCAAGAAGGAGAGAACTTCACATAAAGAACCAAAGTTGCAGTTAGGAAAGCATCAAGTAAGGGGGAGCAGTCAATTGAATAAATTTTAGAGGACATATTAGATCATTGCAGAAGAGTGCAAGTATGTGCCCTTTGCCATTGATGTCAAAGGGGGAGAGAAGTCATGTGAAAAACTTAGAGTATAGATGTGTAAGATGAAGAGTGTAGATGTGTAAGAGAAAGGGGGAGAATTTTGGAGAAAGAAAGAGTGCAGGTGTGTAAAGAGAAAGGGGGAGAATCTTGTCTTGATGGTTGTTACAGTTTTTCAAATCATATGTTGCCATTAATGACAAAGGGGGAGATTGTTGCAAGTATGTGCCTAATTGGTGTTGTCATTGATGTCAAAATATTCTTGTTATCATTGGTGTCAACTATATCTTATTCTATTTACTTGTTTAGAAGACTTGTATTTTGAGGATATAGAGAAAATTAGCCTCTCCAGAAGAAACAAGTGAGTTACAGAGAAGTGTAGTATAGACAGTGAGTTGTATGCTAAAGAATAGTCTGATAAAATGATCCGCATTTATCTCTACTTAAATATAGTGGTATGTGGATTGGAAGTAAGTTAGAGGTATGTTTGAGGATGCTACATTCTAGGTCTGAGCCATCTGCATGAAGATCTAAGTGAGTTGTGTTCACTAGAGTAAAGCCTGCTTTTTTTTTCTGTAAGTTCAGTTGAGACAGGAAGACAGTATTTGGCTCCGCATTCCTCTGTAATAAATTATTTTTCTCTATGGTTCTAGAGTGAAGTCTAGGATGATGATAAGTTCCTACAATTGCAATGGTTTGTGGTTTGGTGGTCCGCAAGCTATCTTTCTTTTATGATAGTTGAAGACAATAAAGTTCATGTGTTCCAGTGAGAAGATTCCTATGGATAAAGTGGTTAAGGTTTGTGTGGTTACTCCTGATGATTATATCATTCTTATGGATGTCTTCTAATCATGTTCCTATCTAGACTTTGGTCTGGATTAAGAAATTGAGATGGTGTGAGAAGATTGTTCCCAGATAATGTAGCGTGTAACCAATCTTGGCTGACTTGGTTGATCCCAGTGATTGCAGAGATCTCTGGAAGATTGTGGAAGTGTGTTGTGGTATAGAAGATCATGTTTGAGTCCCATCTAAGGCATGGCATGATCTACATTTCATTTCCATTGCATGATATTGATATAGGTCAGGACCTATTTTGTAATTGTTTGTAATACCGACCTTGGAGATTGTTCCATTGGTTGATGATTGTGATGCTAACCTTGATGATCATTCCAAGGTTGATGTAATGTATAAAAACTTGTAGTTAAGTCATGGAGAAGGTGTCCTTGAGCAAAAATGAGAATGTATTAAGAAAGGTCCAAAGGTAGAGCAGAGAAGGGGGCAGAGGAAAGAAGTGGAAGAGAAGAATAGAGGAAGAGCAGGGAAATTATTATACTTCGGTCACAAGTAGAAAAAGATGTTTATCATGGTAGTGAATAGGGTTTAACAACCCTTAGGGTTTAATAGATCTTATTGTAATCTTGCTAAGATTAGGGTTGAGGCAGTGAGCCTGCTAGACCTAGTTGTTCTTCATGGTAATAAGCTAATATGTTTAGGCCTGTGAGGTGTCCAAGCCTGAACATCACTATTTCAAGATTGCAATATATATTGAGAGTTGATCCTCTCCATAGTTTTTCCCCACCTTGGGGTTTTCCACGTAAATCTAGTGTCTCTTGTGTTTGATGTTGTATCTATGGTTAAGTTTCTAATTTTATGCACTCATTGTTAAATCATAATAATTATGGATAAGTGATGAATGTTTAATTGTAGAAAGTGTTTAAGTTTTTGTGACAATTGATTCACCCACCCTCTCAGTTGTCTGACACATATCAATAATATTAAGATGGGAATTAGAAGCAATGTTGATGTTGAGAAGATGTTGCTGATGACCTATATCATGTTGTATGCTCTTTTGTGTTGTTCCTAAGAAAGTATGTGTTGCTATACAAAGGTTCTAGTCTCCAGATGTTGGTAAAGGTTGTTGTTGCAGGAAGTTGCTTAGAAGATTGACTAGTAGAATGCTCTGCATTTGAACATATGGTCATGTAGTTTAGAAATTAAGTTCAATATGTTGAGAAGGTGTTATATCCAAGATTTCAAGTCATGAAACCTTTCGTAGTGAAAGTTATAAGTGACAGAGTTCTGTTCTGTGCTCTGGCACAATATGGTGATGATGAAGGTTGTTTGGAATGCTCTGCATTCCTATAGAAGTAAAAATTTGTCCATGCAATTTTTTGGACATGTTTAGGGATGTTCAATACATGTTACTTTGTAGTATCAGGTGATTTGGTGGTCCACAAGTTCAGTTTTCAATTACCAGTGTGCTACAGATAGTTCTAGATACCTAATTGTTCTCAAGACATATGTTTGAGTACTTGTGCCACTTGGAGATTCCACATAACAGTTATATGAGTTTATGTGGACATTATACATGTCCCTATGGTTCTCAAGTTTGAAGAACATGTAGATATTTCATGTTTCTAGTACCACACAATATTTTTAAGTTAGTTTGTGAAGAGTTATTAGTACTGAGACCAACTTGGGAATGTTAGTGATGGGTGCCACAAAGTTGTTGCTATGTAGAGTTCAAGGAGTATTTGGAGATGATGTATGGGTCATGCTAACTCATCTCAAAGAAGCACAAGTAATGTTTAATCATTCATGAATACTGCCAAGTTGTAATGACAAATGTGCTACAAGTTTCATGTTTTTCTTTCTTAAGGGCATACTAATTCAATTGTGTGAAGTGTACAGATGTTATTCTTTGAAGGATGATATCGTGAAGGATGTTTAGGACAAGGTTAAGCATGTGTTGGGATCCACAAGGCATGTTTCTCTTTCTAGAGTTGTGTGTAGTTCATGTTAGGGCTTGCCCTCTACATGTTTTATGTTGTTTGATCCCTGGTCAACTTGTAATTGTAATATTCTTGTTGTATTGGCTGAATTGTAATGTAATAAATGTAATATCATATATATTGTAAACCTAGTTGATCTAGGTGAAGCATGATTGTGAATATGAATGTGTGAGAAGGAAAATGTGGATGTGTAATGCATTATGATGTGCAACTAAATGAGAAAGAGAATAAGTTATAGATTCTATGCAGATTCATCTTGAAGACATTTTTGTGATAGAAAGGAAGTGAAGAGTGTGCCTACCTAAATCAATCATCAAAAGAGGAGAATTACAATCATCAAAGGAGTGAGCTTTATTATCAGTTTCAGATAGTAGAAGGATTGTCATGTTCTAATAATTTCTGAGCTTATTCTCAGTTCAGAGAGTAGTTGTTTCATTAGGTTGTAGCCCTAAAACAAAGTTTGTAGGGAGTTGGAGCTTCCTTGGAAGTGACCCTAAAACCTTTATTCAGGGACTAGTACCTTCCTTGGGTTGTATCCCTAAAACAAAGTCTACAAGGAGTAGTAGCTTCATAAGGTTATAGCCCTAAAATAAAGTTGTAATTTTGAGATTCATATTGTTGCAAGTATGTCAAGTCAGTGTTGTCATTGGTGTCAACTATCTCAACTATATGAGTAGTTGGTGGTGCAAGAGTATGAGTAGTGGATACTATCTCTGATGATGAGGTTGTTGCAATGGTATGAGCTATTTGGTTGAGCTACTTTGTTGAAGGTGATTTGGTTGTTTTGAAGAGGTGCTAAAGATGTTAAGAATATGTTTTTTTTGGTTGGTTTCCAAGTGCTTTTGAGAAAATTTTATTATTAAAGCAAATAATGTGTTGAAGTGGCATTTTGGTTTACAGAGTAGTGCTTTGGTTTTGCTTTGCATTTCCTCTATGTTGAAGATCTATCTTTGCAGTTTGGGTATGTTGTTTAGAGTTGTTAAGAGATGTCATATTCCAAATTTGGTGTTCTGGTTCATTGTACAGAGTAAGTTGTGTTCACTAGTGTGTGGACTATGTTTCTGAGTGTTGCAGAAGTGTTTGGGAGAAATGCTTTTGCTCCTCATTTCTCCGCAAAGTGGTGTTAGGACTTGTGGTTTTGGAATTGTGCTTATAAGGTTCATATCTTTCTTATGTTGAACATTTTTGAGGTTTGGTGCTTTGGAAGTTGATTTCTAGAGATACAGTGCATGATAGAGATCGTTAAGTATTCTAGATAAATAGGATGAGACTGTGCAGCAGGTGAAAGTTGTTATAAATGAATTTGTTGGATTTCAGGATGTTTCAGCTTGTTCGTGGAATACTTTAGATTGTGTTAAAGCTTGTCTTGTAGTTTTCAAAGTTGTATTTTATCTTGAGGAAGTGTATACTTAAAAGATCATTATGTTAACACAGGTTTGGCTGACCTTGGGTGTTTACACTAATTGCAAAGTTGCTTTGGTGATTGTTAAAGCACGAAGTGGCATGCTTGGACAAATTTAGGTCTGAGCTAAGATGTGTTGTGGTCTAGCTTCATTCATTTCCACTACAGGAATGTTTAGGTCTAGACCTAATTTGAATTTTCTTGGTTAAGGTGATTTTATGACCTTGGAGAATGTTCTCAACATTGAAGATAGTATAAATAAGTGTCAAGGGATTGTGATTGATGGTGTGCACATGGATGTGATGTGAATAATAGTGTGTTTGAATGTTTGGTGTAGTACAAGCTTTCATGTGTTAGATTACTGGATGCAATGAGCAGAAGGTGTCAACAATTCTTTAGTTTGACTACAGAGGTGTTGATGGTGTTGCGGTAGAATTCCCTATTGCATTGTGATAGTTTTCACCTTGTAGAAACTTCTCTATCTTCTTCTCTATTTTGGCAGTGAGCCTTTCTTTTTGGCAGTGAGCCTTTCTTTTGGGTAGTTAGCCTATTGTTTTTTGGTGTTGATACTACTTCATATTGTTCTCTAATCCTCATCGTGGTTTTTCCATTCTTTGGTTTTCCATGTAAATTTGGTGTTCTCTTGTGTTTGTTGTTGAGTTGATTTAGTTTCTGTTATTTGCTTTCATGCTTAATAATCATAATAGTTTAAGGGTTAATTGAATTGATGTGGATCTAAATGTGTTTAAGGGTTTTTGAATTATAAGTTACAACTGATTCACCCCCCTCTCAGTTGTCTTGTGCATTCAACAATTAGTATCAAAGTAAGGTTCCTTAGAAGAGAGCTTAACCACTTGAGGTAGATCAAGGATGGTGCACAAGAAGGATGTTCCTTTGTTCGATGGAAAAAATTATGTATTCTAGAAAATAAGGATGGAAGGCTATCTAATTTCTCTTGGATATGATATCTTGAAGGATGTTGAGACTGAATACACTATACTAGAAAATAGTCCAAGTACTGCAAATGAGATCAAGACCTATGAAACCAATGTTAAAGCAAGTTATGCTCTTTTAAGTGGTCTTATTAATTCTAAGTTGGTAAAAGTTATGAATCTAAAAACTACTAATGAAATCTTGAAAATGTTAAAGAGCATTTATGAAGGAGATGATAAGTTCAAGAAAACTAAAATGCAAAATTTCAAGCTCATGTTTGAGACCATGCAAATGTCTGAAGATGAAAACATTACAAGCTACTTAGAAAAGGTGGATGAAGTTGTTAATGGCATCAAAAGACATGGTGGAGATGTGGATGAAAAGAAAGTGGTATTAAAGGTACTCAAAACTCTTCCCAAAGTTTACAGTCATAAAGTTTCTACTATTGAAGAATTAAAAAATCTGAATCAATTTACCAAATATCAATTGCTTGGCACCTTAACTACTTTTGAAATGAGAGAATTTGATACAATTAGTACAAAGGCTAAGACTACCTTCAAGGCTAGAAAATTTGAGAAGACTGGAATTAGATCAGGAGGATTTAGATGATGTGGAAGCTAACTTTGTGAGAAATATGAAATTGAGTACTACTAAGTACAATGGTAAGTTTCCTTTCAAGTATTTTAGTTGTGGGAAGATTAGTCATTATACTTCAAGGTGTCTGGAAAGAATTTTGAGAAGTAAAAATAGGGAGAACTCGAGTAGAGTGCCTAAGAAGAGCTACTATGTTAGAGAAGATGCAAGTATATTTGATGATGAATCTAATCATGAAAATGATGAGGATAATGAATTTTTGTTAATAGCTTTAAAAGATGATACTTTTTTTAATAACTATGAGAAATGTATGAAGGAAAAGGTTCCAGAGATACATCTTAATACTAAAGGTACTCTAATATATGTTTTTCATTCCAGATAGGAAAAGAACTATTGGGTCATTGACAGTGGATGCTCAAATCATATGACCAATGATAAAAGTAAGTTTGTTAAACTTGAAAAATATGATGGAGGACTAGTTAGATTTGGTAATGATACAACTACTAAGATATGTGGAAGAGGCTCAATTAGTTTTGATGGCAAGCACAATACTGGTGATGTTCTTTGTGTTAAGGGTTTAAAGCATAACCTCTTGAGTGTTGGACAAATGTGTAGCAAAGAATACAATCTTGTGTTTCAGGATGGTGGCTGTGAGATCAGAGAAGACTCTGGAACTATGATTGCTAGTGGAAAGAGAATAGATGGAAATGTTTTTCAGCTCAAAGGTGGTGATGGTTATTGCTTCATGACTGAGATAAGTGAGAGTTGGCTATGGCATAGGAGATTGTGTCAGATATATTTTGATAGCTCAATAAGAATAAGTTCAGTTCAAGCTGTGATAGATCTGCCAAAGATTACAAAGCTGATCAATGCTATTTGTAAGGAATGTCAAATTGGAAATAAAGAAAGAAGTAGTTTCAAAGTCAAGGATCAATCTTCTACTAGACTATTGGAATTGATGTATATAGATCTTTGTGGTCCTACCAAGGTAAGGAGTCTTCAAGGTGACAGGTATTTCATGCTATCGATTGATGATTATTCTAGGATGACATGGGTTTCTTTTCTCAAGGAAAAATTTGAAGCCCTAGATAACTTCAAAGAAATCAAAGTCATTGTTGAGAATGAAATGGATATGAGAATCAAATGTTTGAGGTCTGACATAGGTGGAGAGTTTAACTCCAATGAGTTTAACATGTTTTTACAAGAACCATGAAATAAAGAGGCACTTATCTGCCCCTAGGACTCCTGAGTGGAATGGAGTGGTTGAAAGGAAGACTAGGACTATTCAAGAAGTTTCAAGGACAATGATAAAAGAAGCAAACCTAACAAAGGTCTACTAGAGAGAAGCAATCCATATTGATGTTTATATACTAAACAGAGTGTAGGCAAGATCAAATAGTACAAAGACTCCTTATGAGTTATGGTATGGAAGGATTCATACTACCAAGTACTTTAGAGTGTTTGGAAGAAAATTTTATATTAGAAGGGATGAAGAAAATCTAGGAAAGTTTGATGCAAGGTTTGATGAAGGTATTTTCCTTGGGTATTCTACTAAAAGTAAATCTTACGAGTGTTACAACAAGAGGCTAAGAAGGATTGTTGAGAGTGCAAATGTCAAAGTTGATGAAGATCTACAAAAGGATTTAGAACTTAATGGAGATGAATAAGATGAATCTTCATGCGGAGAAGAAGAAAATTCTAAGAAAAAGGAAGGGTAGGATGAAGAGGAAGAACCTCCAGAAAAGACTCCTAAAACTCACAAGTATGTGCAGAGGCATCATTCTAAAGATTAGATCATTGGTGACAAGAACAAAGGTGTGCTAACAAGAATAAAAGCTATTGAAGAATAGGTAAATCTATGTTTAATTTCTAAAGTTGAACCTAAGTAATTGAAGCATGCAAGGATGAGTATTGGATCAAAGCCATGTAAGAAGAACTAATGTAGATTGAGAAGAATCAGACATGGGAAATTGTCCCAAGACCAACAAATAAAAATGTGATTGGAACTATGTGGGTATTCTAGAACAAATTGAATGAGAATAGAGAAGTGGTAGAAAACAAGGAAAGGCTTGTGTGTAAAGGTTATTCACAAGTAGAAGGAATAGACTATGAGGAAACTTATGCTCTAGTACCAAGAGTGGAGGCCATCAGGATATTTTTGGCCTTTAAAGCACATAAATATTTCAAAGTATATCAAATAGATGTGAAGTTTGCTTTCTTGAATGGTGAGTTGGAAGAAGAAGTATACATAGAACAACTGGATGGATTTAAGTTATCAGATAAACCAGATATGGTTTATAGTTTGAAGAAGGCATTGTATGAATTGAAGCAAGCCCCCAAAGCTTGGTATGCAAGGTTAGACATGTATTTACTACAACTAGAATTCAATAAAGGTTCTCCAGATAGCAATCTATACATCAAAGTAGGAGAAGATCAAATTTTAATTGTGGAAGTATATATGGATGCCATAATATTTTGAGGTAATGAAGGTATGTGTAAGGGTTTTACAGATGAAATACAAAAAAAATTGAAATGCCAATGTGTGGTGAGATGAACTTCTTCCTTTGGCTACAGATCAATCAGATAGATAATAGTATTTTCATTTCATAATTAAAGTATGTCAAAGAGATGTTGAAGAAGTTTGGAATGGAAGACTCTAAACCAGTATGTACTCCTATGACAACTAGTTGCAAGTTGAGAAAGAATGATGAATCTCCTAAGGCTGATCAAAACAAGTATAGATCAATGATTGGAGGATTGCTATATTTAACTACTAATAGACTAGATATTATGCATGTAATTTTTCTTGTGGCTAGATTTCAAGAAGATCCCAAAGAGTCACATGTTGTAGTAGTGAAGAGGATATTCATATATTTAAAGGGCACTCTAGATTATGGTTTGTGGTATCTAAAGGATGATAACCTTGTTCTAAGTGCTTATACAGATGCAAATTGGGCCGGTTGTGTAGATGACAAGAAAAGTACTAGTGGTGGTGCATTCTTTCTTGATGGCAGAGTGGTGTCATGGTTAAGTAAGAAGTAGGATTCAGTATCTTTGTCTCCTACAGAGGTAGAATACATTATAGCAACATCTTTTTTCACATAGGTGTTGTGGATGAGACAAACCTTGAAGAATATTAGCATCGTATATGATGAACCTATCCCTATCTTCTATGATAATACAAGTTCTATTAACATTTCAAATAATCTGGTGATGCACTCAAGGACAAAACATATATTAATCCAATATCAATTTTTGAGAGAGAAGGTTGCAGAGAATGAAGTGAAGCTTGAGTATGTGCCTACAATAGATTAGGTTTCTAATATATTCACCAAGGCTATTCCTAAGGATACATTTGAGTATCTCTAGGAGAAGTAAATTGTTATTGCCCCTCCTTCTCTAAGCTAGATGCATAAGGAGATGCATCAGTACAGTGGATTTCAAGGTTCATTCCTTATTTTGGATTGATGTTGGAGGCTACCTCTCAAGGGGAGCAGGTAGTGATCATGATGATTGACGTAGTCAAGGGTGGTAAGTTCTAATGTTGGTTTCTTCTAAGTGGGAGTATGCAGAGTAGTAAAAGAAATGATGTTATAGAGAAGTAGTAAACAAGTACAAGTTTGAGTAGTTGTCTAAAAGTAAGATTGAAAGAGAGATGTGTATCCCTTTGCCATTGATGTCAAAGCGGGAGAGACAAAAATGTGAAAAAGGAAAGAGTTAGTTGTTAATAAGAGAGTAGCAAGATGAGGGGGAGAGAAAGAGAAAGGAACTATTGGTATGAAACATGGTATTGAGGATGTTGTTGTATTGATGGTTTTCACATTATGTGTTGCCATCAATGACAAAGGGGGAGATTATTGGAAGTATGTACAGTTGGTGTTGCCATTGATGTCAACAAGCTTATGTTTTCATTGGTGTCAACCATGTCAACTATATGAGTAGTTGGTGGTCAAGAGTATGAGTAGTGGATAATATCTCTAATGATGAGATTGGTTGAGCAAAGATGAGGTTTTTGCAATGGTATGAGCTATTTGGTTGAGTTTCTTTGCTAAAGGTGATTTGGTTGCTTTGAAGAGGTGTTGAAGATGTTAAGAATATGTTTATGTTGGTTGGTTTCCAAGTGCTTTTGAGAAAATTTGATTATTAAAGGAAACAATGTGTTGAAGTGGTATTTTGGTTTACAGAGTAGTGCTTTGGTTTTGCTCTGCATTTCCTCTATGTTGAAGATCTGTCTTTGCGGTTTGGGTATGTTGTTTAGAAATGTTAAGAGATGTCATATTCCAAATTTGGTGTTCTAGTTCATTGTGCAAAGGAAGTTAAGTTCAATAGTGTGTGGACTGTGTTTCTAAGTGTTGTAGAAGTGTCTGGGAGAAATGTCTTTGCTTCACATTTCTCCACAAAGTGGTGTTAGCTCTTGTGGTTCTAGAATTGTGCTTATAAGCTTCATATCTTTCTTCTATTGAAGTTTTTCAAGGTTCAGTGCTCCTAAAGTTGATTTCTAGAGATATAGTGCATGACAGAGATGGTTACCTATTCTAGATAAATAGGGGAGACTGTGCGGCATGTGAAAGTTATTGTAGAGGAATTTTGTTGGATTTTAGGATGTTTCAGGTTATTCGTGGAATATTCTAGATTGTATTAAAGCTTGGCTTATGGTCAATAAAGTTGTATTTTGTCTTAAGGAAGTGTATACCTAAAAGATCATTGTGTTAACATAGGTTTGGGCAACCTTGGGTGTTTACACTAATTACGGAGTTTCTTTGGTGATTGTGAATGCATGAAATGGCATGCTTGGATGAATTTAGGTCTGAGCTAAGATGTGTTGTGGTTTTCCTTCATTCCTTTCCATCGTAGGAATGTTTAGGTGTAGATCTAATTTGAATTTTTTGGGTTAAGGTGATTTTTTGACCTTGGAGAATGTTCTCAAGGTTCAAGACAATATAAATAAGTGTCAAGGGATCATGATTGATGGTGTGCACAATGTATGTGATGTGAATAGCAATGTGGTTGAATGTGTGGTGCAGTACAAGATTTCATGTGTTAGATTACTGGATGTAATGAGTAGAAGGTGTCTACAATTCTTCAGTGTGACTGCAGAGGTGTTGATGGTGTTGTTGTGGAATTCCCTATTGCATTGGGATAGTTTTCTCCTTGTAACAATCTTCTCTATCTTCTTTTCTATTCTAGCAATGACACTTTCTTTTGGGCAATGAGCCCTTTGATAGTGAGCCTTTCTTTTGGGCAATGAGCCTATTATTTTTTGATGTTGATGCTACTTTATATTGTGGTCTAATCCTCACTATGGTTTTTTGCTTCTTTGGTTTTCCATGTAAATATGGTGTTCTCTTGTGTTTTTTGTTGAGTTGATTCAGTTTATGTTATTTTCTTTCTTTCTTAATAATCATAACAATTTAAGGGCTAATTAATTGATGTGGATCTAAATGTGTTTGAGGGTTTTGGAAATATAAGTTACAACTGATTCACCCACCTCTTAGTTGTCTTGTGCATTCAACACACATATTGTGAGTTAATCCTCACCATGGTTTTTCCCCTTTTGGGGTTTTCCATGTACATCTGGTGTTATGTGGTGTTGTGCATTGTGTTGATATTTTATGCTTTTGTTAATGTTGTAATGTTTAAGTTTTGATCTACTCTAGAGGGTTTGAGATCTGGTTGAATACTAATTCACCCCATTCTCAGTATTAGGTGTGTTCAAAAGGAAGTAGTAACACAAGTACTTGGGTTAAGTCATTTTATTTTTTGGGTTCATTTTAAGCTATGGTTGTTGTTGATAGAAGACAAGGCTACTAGTAAATCCTACCGTAGGTCACCACAAAGGCTATGCAGAGGACAAATCCAACATGTACATAGAGGAATTTTGGGAAAATAAACATCCCTATGTAATATGTATATAGACAGGACATAGGATGTACATGTATGTAGGAAATAAGAGATAAGAAGAATATGTATAAGAGAGTGTAAAAGGCAGAGACTTAGACCTGTCGGATGTATATGATTACATCAAGATATATATATATATATATATATATATATATATATATATATATATATATATGTATGTATGTATGTATGTATGTATGTATATGTATATGTATATATGTATATGTATATATATATGTATATGTATATATATATATGTATATATATACATATACATATATATGTGTATATATATGTATATATGTACATATATATCTATATATATATATACATATATTAGAAAAGGATTAATCTATGTCTATGTGTATATCTTGAATATTTATATGTGATCCAATTGTACCACATGTTACAATTCCTTATTGTTTCATTTAGGATTCTCTCACTATATGATTAGGATATAAACTGACTTTAGAGATCTAAATGAGGATGAGATCTCTGGACTGGTTCCTCCCATTTCTTACCAACATTTGGTTCTATTTCCAGTACCCTAGAAAAGGATAGTGAAGAATAGAAAGGATGAAGCAATAAAAGGAGAAAGTGTAGAGTATTAGAAAAGAGGATACTAAAAGTAATAGAAAATTTTGTATGATCTATAGAGAATTCTCTTAGGTTCTGACCCTTGTGAGAGGGGAGCAGGCACTTAAGGGGATGATAGATAGAAAAGGGGAGGATTTGTGAAGATCCTTGAAAATATGTAACTCTTCAAGTTGAGCTAACCATGGGATATATAAGGATTAATGTAATACCAAATCTAAAACACCCATGGCAAAAGGGGATAACAAAAGATTAAGGGAAATTAGTGATATTATATTAACTAAAATGGAAACAAGTAGGGAAGAAAGACAAACAAATTCAAGAATGATAAGAGAGATACTATAGAAGGATGGAAAAGGTAGGAGAGTCAAGTTGGAAGCACACAAGGAAAAGTACGGAGGGAAATAATGGTTTGATGAGCACACCAAGGTGGGTGTTGCTAAGTGCGCTAATGTGGGTGCTTTCGGAGAGAAGAATGTAGAGGAGAAGAGAATGGAGGAGTGGGCCAAAGTGGGTGTTGCCGTAGAATTTATGACAAGTGAGGGAAATAACCCAGGATCAATCACAGTACATATGAACATGGATGATAAAATCCTTAAGAGTTTAGGAGGAAGTCCTAATGCTTATGAATGGGCAAGATAAACATGGGAAGAATTGTTGGAAAACTTGGCTAAGAATGATAGTGTTGTCATTGATGGAAAAAGAAAAGAAACAACATTGGAAGAGAGTTTTGGTTTGATAAAGAAGGCTTAGTCATTTTGGCTAAGTGTTGGTAGTATACAAGAGACAGCGATAGAGAGATAGTGTGATGACTGGCATTGGTCCATAGTTGAAGATCAGATCATGTGGTTCTAGTATGTTGCTTACAATCCTCATATGATCTTATATCCAGAGTTTTAGGCTTTGATCAATTGCTAAAGTACATCTTCAAAGAGCTTAAGTTAGACAAAGTAGAATACAATGCTAACCACAACAGAGCACTCAATTTTTTTGGTCCACATTCCTCCAGTGTTAGATATTTTGTTATGTAGTTTTGAGGTATTTTAAACACTTGTATGAAGTGTCTAAATCCAAAGTTGTGTAGTCTGAAGTCCACCCAAAAGATAGTTACAAGCTGCTGAGTATCACTACATAGCTTGACAAAGTTTGACTGGGATAGAGTCGAAGTTCTGATGGTCCAAAATTTTCCACAAGATAATACCATTGTTGGAAACAAGGTAGATAATAGAGAGGGGGGTGAATTAGTTATCTCAAATATCTTAACTTTCTTTTCTCCTTTTATAATTTGTTCAACATCAAAACATATAAGCATATATGATCATAAGTACAGAAATAAAATCAACACACATAACACAAGGATTTTTATGTGAAAAACCCTATTAAGGGAAAAACCATGGGGTGACTAACCCAAGATTGTATTCTCTATTAAAAGAATAAGAAGTACAAAATGGTACTTGCCAATTAGGGCTCACTACCCAAGCACACTGCTCACAACAGACACACTACCTACAAGAGACTTACTATCTACAGAACTTACAGAAAGTAATCAAGTGTTTGAATTGATGAGAGGCATCTACAAATGCTAGAGTTTAGTTCTAGTTAGGCACAATATACTGATCTGATGCACTTCATTCTTCCTTTGCCTTAGTCCTATTGCTCTATCACATACCAGACTTATATTACTACTTCCACACTTATCTCTGCTTTTCTTTGCACTTTATTTCATCATATCTCAATTCACACACACCTACATACTGGAATCCATCTAGTATATATATCCACATCAACGATTTCAACAACTTTCTAGTTAGCAACAAGAATACACAAGATATTTACAAGTTACTGATCTGTTGGCTGAATCCATGCTTGATTTATGATGTGTATCAAAAACATAGACATAGAAGTCATTAATCATGTTAGCCAACAATGTATGATCCCACAAATTGCTTGATCAACATCATTTACTCATCTGGATTGAAGTCTAATGCTTTGCCTGTCTGGAACCCAACACTCAGATGTTCATATCTTTTTCATTCTTTATCATCGGAGGCTAAATCTCTAGAATATAGTAGTCATGATACTCTTCTTGACTTATCAAAGTTCGCAACTTGTTGAGTTACACCATCTGAGAGATCCGAACCTGATTGTCGGACCTTGTTGTATACTCTGTTCTTGTTCACCGGACCAAAAAAATCTTCAATCTGACTTCAGGTATAGGCATACTATGTATTGTGGATGTATGGGATAGACTTTGTTACCATCAATGACAACACTCATGAAGCCACATAGTGTCTCTAGCCAACAATCTCCCCCTTTGGCATTGATGGCAACACTTAGTGAAAAATGACTAAGTGTCGCAGTAAACTCCCCCTTGGCTGATGCTCTATCTTATACACTATTTTATTAGAGCTCCACCTTAGCTGGATTCCACATTTTTCACTACTCCTCGCTCCCCCTTTGACATCAATGGAAAAGGGCAGAATCTGCACACAAAAATTACAAGAATTAACCTATACATGATCACATAAGTATATACATGTTATACTTACATATACTTGAGTACATCCACAAAAGTGGCCTTTAACTATACAAATTCTGTGGCCCAGCTCTGCTTCATCCTATTCAAAATGGAGATGTGACCACTCAACAAAAATGCATATGCTTCTGCCCTTGTTAAATCTACCGGATCATAGGTTCGGGCTGTGGTCTGAGCATCTGTCAAGGCCTCATGCATTACCTCTAACTTAGGGATAATTATCCCTCTGAGTTCACTCATCCTATTTATTATATTCTTCTTTTCGTTGTCCAGCCTCTTTATTTTATTTATAATGACAATGTGCCTAGCATTCTTGATTCATTAAAGAGGTAGAAAGGGGATCAAAATTTTGAGATAAGCTTGACAGTTTACCTTCTTGTTCTTTCACCTTCTTTTCAATATCCTCTATCACTTTGGGCCAAGATAGACAAAATTTGTACAATTCCCCACCATCTTTAAGAGAATTTTTAAGGCTCTTTATTCCAATGTTCAGGGTCCTCTTATCATTAGCAATGAGTCTCTGTACTTCAGTGAATCTTTTTCCTAAAAACTCCTTTCAGACCTTTACTTCTGCTGATTTTTCTAGAGATTCAAAGTGGGTGCTAACAAAATTTACCAATGATTTCAAGTTGCTGGATGGTGAAGCCGAAGTATCCTTTTGGAATGATGGCATGATCTTCTCTAGTATCCCATATGCCATCTCCAACAATTCACAATCTTCCATGTGAAATTTCAAGAGTTTTTCTTTTGCTTTGGCTTGAGCAAAAGATACTATTTTCATTGTCTAGACCAAAGAGAAAGAGTCAAAATTTAGTGGCCCTTGAAATAGCTCTGGTTCATCTATCTTTATCATTTCTTTGTTCAAGAAGTCCTTAACTACCTCTGCAATGTCTCTTGCTGGTGATCGAGACTTCATTTCTTTTGGGATATCATGTAGGAGTCAAGGACAACACTGAGAGGGGGCTGAATAAGTGTTGTGTAAATTTTCAAATCTTTTTACCAACTTTAACTTTCAAAGCACAAGGAGAGAAAGATACCATTGATTTGTCAAATACATATGCACATGATTGTGAATGCAAAAAGAGAACAAAACTTCATAAGTAAATCATACACATACAGAGAAGATTATGACACAAGATTTGCACGAGTGGAAAACCCTCTAGGGGTAGAAAAACCACTCCAAAACTGCCTCACTGGCTTAATCAAAAACCTGACTGGTTACAATGTTTAGAAGCACCAACTTCAAGGAGCACCGACCCCTAATTCATTTAGAAGCACCAACTTCAAGGAGCACCAACCCCTAATACTTTTAGAAGCACCAACTTCAAGGAGCACCAACCCCTAATACTGAACAAACTGCAAAGTGTGCAAGAAGTGATTGCCACTCAATCTGATTTGCTCCATTTTATAACTTGTCTTCTCTTTTGTATATCTCTGTTCAATTACACTCAATCTGATCTGCATATTAATCTCATGATCTCTGCATAATCAATTCCCCTGATACACAATTAATTCACACTGGTCCAAATTATCTCTCTGCATAAACAATTCACCTGATTATCAATACACCTGATTATTTCTGCATAAGAATTCACTAGATGCAATCAATTGCATATTGTCTTTTTGATGATCTTGTCAATCTCTATATCTGTATTTGATCCTATCAGTGTCATTCAAATTGTCTTAAAATTTTCACTTGGATTCGCATCCATTTCAACTATATTATTTCATCATTGATCTGCATAACCTCCACACCCACTCAGTCAATGTGAAGCAAATAAATAAGAGAAACCTCTCCGTATACTACAAAATCAATAACCTTTCGTATTCTCCAAATCACAAAAAAAACTTTCAATCTAATTATCTTTTCTACCTAAATTTTTTTTTTAAACAAATTTGCATTATCCTCTTTTTCAAAACCTCTTGATCTTCTCTACAATTTTTATCAAATTGAATGTCTTTAACAATTTATTTTTCAATCTGCCCTTGTATTCTTTCATCTGTCCTGCATAAACAAAATCATGAAAGAAGTCCAAACATCTTCAATAAAAACTGATCAATGCTCTGTCTAAGATCTTCTCAAACCCTTCATCTTCTCCTTCACTGCAAATTCCTGCAATCAAACTCTTTATCTTTTCAAGAAAATCAATCTTCAATGATTATATCTTCATCCTCAAAAAAAAATCTTCACCAAAAGAAATTACATTCAAATTCTCTGAAACCATCTGTATGAGCTCTTAAAAGGATAAAAAATCTTTATACAATATTACTTTCCCTTTTCCTTTAACACATGAGATGGATTTTAAAAGGAATAAATCTCTTAAATAGAAACTCCTGAAAATCTTAACATGTCCACCTTTTGTTTAAAGCATAATTAGAAAATACTTTTTAATGTCATAAAAATGACATAAGTAGGGCCAACCACTTTAGTGGTTTGAAAATAAAGTTTCTAAAAAAATAAACTAAAGCCATTAAAAAGGCTTAGTGATCGGGCATCCTTAATAGAAACTTTTAATCAATATATGGTATGCTCCTCTAAAAGCAATTCAATGCCTCCTCTTCATAGAAATCGGGCCCCAATTGTTAGTGATGTTCTTATTAATAAAAAAACATTCGATGCTTTTTCTAGTTAAAAAAACGTAGACTTGATTCTCACCACGGGCTCCATTGACTATTCAATGACATGCTCCTATTTGAAAACCTTTTCCCGCTCGAGCCTTTTTTAAAAGGTGATAAATTTTTAAAACCAAAACTTACTTTATATGGAGAGCTCATGCCATCAGTAAGAAGGGAGGAGGGCCAGTCATTACAACGACAGCATGCCCCTTCTACAGGTTCTTTTAAGTGAAGTGACCTGTATTAGAAGGTCAACATATTTTTAAAACACAAAGTGCAAAAAAAAAAATAACCCTTGTATTTTGATAAAACTTGGATTTTGGTATAGATTATAATTTAGAGTTTTGCTTAAGTGTTTAGGTTCACACTTGTCTTTTGAGTGTGAATAAGAAAGTGTCTTTTCATGAAAGACCATATAACCTTGTATCTCTGCACATGAGAAGTCTGCAAAAACTCTTCAACATCTATGTCATCAAATATATGATCTTGAACTTCATACAATGAAACTACAAACATTTCAACCCCCATGAACATTTCAACATTTTTTTGTATGATGATCAACTCACAACTGAAGACTATGCCATTGAATATTGAGATCAAATGACCAAGCCACTACCACTGTATGTCATTTGTATCATCTTGATGTAATCCTACAACAACACACAAGATGATATACTTCTGATGATGTACTCTTGCACTAACACACAAGATGATGTACTCCTAAAATATTCTCTGCAAGTACTACTGATCAAACAAGTCCTACACGATATCATTATGATGTAAATCTTCTGATAGAAACTTGACATATCAAATGCAAGGAAGTAGTAATGATCACATCTGAATTTACCTCAAACATATGAAGACATCATGATGAATACCTCATTAACCATCTCCTGAACACTTTTGACAGCAATGGCAACCTAACACCATCAATCTCCCCCTTTGTCATTGATATCAAAACCACCTGATGCAATTTTTCTTTCTCCCCCTTTTTGACATCTGATGACAAAGCCTAAATTAACTCCCCTTGTGTAAAACTTTGGTCATAAATATCACTGGCAATCACTAACAAGAATAACCAACACTGACCACTGTCCTCACAGAATGAAACATGTATGTCAACAAAAATTACACTTCTTGACACAACACCAAGTTGAAAAATCAAGATGCAAAACTGACATATCTCTGCTTAACCAAATATCAACTCTTTTGATGAACTCAAACTCTATGCAGGATGTCATAAACACATCACAACACATGAAGACCACTATTGAGAAAACCTTCCCAAAACTTTCCTTTAACTACCTCTGAAGAATTTGATCAAATACAAGGATCACCATCAATGTCATAAGCAACTCTAGATTATTATAACTTGAAGTACATACCTGATACCACTTCTAAACTAGAGGCACACAATTTGCACATACCTTTCTTGGCAAATTCAAATGTAGAGATATATGCTATGAATTAACTTCTTCCATTTTAAACTTCGCAGCCAATATGAGATAACATATGAAGAGAAATCCTTGAGTATACCCAAGATCTTGTCTTTCAAATCCTAGAACCTGTCAATCTTCATTTAAATCAGCCCATGCACATCAAACTAACTACATCATCAAGATTTTCCTTCAAGAACACTTCACATTTTCTCAAACATATCAAGATCATTTATCCACCAAGTTATTCAATATCATCAAACTCTTTGAGCATTGAACTCCTGAACATTCTTTTAACATCTTGTTTGCATACTGAACCAAAGATCACCTATAACACTGTCACATTCTAAACAACAACATTGTTAGCAACACCACCATCAACTATATGAATTTAATTTCATAAGGTTGTTAAGAATAAACATGAGAAGATCAGCATAATGACAATCATCAAATAATCTTCTCCTGAAACTTCTTGGGATTAATTGATAGAGCATTTGACACCTCCCCCTTACTCCATGCTATATTATGCAACAAATGAAATGACTTGTGCAAGATGCACAAGCTTAGAATCTAACTTCTCTTGACTTTCTTTCTGCTTCCACACTTTTACAGGATCTTTCTTCCTCCAAACTTTAACAGTTCCTCTTGTCTTGAGATGACTTATTAAATCATTTCTACAATATTGTGCTTTATGTCCAAACTTCTGACACCTATAGCATATGATCTTGTAATCAAGAGGAGAACCAGAAGAACTATATCTTCTCGAAAGGCCAAAAACATCATTTCTTACTTGAGTACAACAAAACCTTGTAGTATGATCTAAATAGTTACATTTACAACTTTGACCACTATTTGACCATCCATAAGAATCCTTATTCCATATTGAATTCATCAGAAAATTGTTGGTCATGATGTTATTCATTCACAAACATAGAATAAAAGTTACACAACAACCTTTACTCATCTTGAAAGATACGATGAATTCAAAGAATTCATGATCCCAAGTCTCTGTTGATTAGGTCTTAATCTACTGACGTTACTCAGTGGTTGATGTGCGTTGCTGTTTTCCATTCAGGGGCCTTACGTGTTTCTGCACTGTTCATCATCATCATCTTCAAATATCCTGCTCTGGATGTTCGCTCTGCATCAGTCTTCAATAATTTCTACCTCTGCACTGTAAGTTTAGTCAAATAATGTGCATACAGGTTGATATTTGCATGATTTCTACCATTATTTATGATTCTTTGCATGATATTTTCAATACTACATGCATTTAACTCAAATATGCTAAGGATCTTCAGTTACCTACGGGATTTCAGCATATTTTACTGTTTCTGCTTGTTATTTATCATGATTTGTAGTTATGGTGATGAATTAATGAAATTGAAAAAAGGAAAAGGTTCAGAGAGTGAGATTCCTAAAATTACTGGACTTAGATCACTGATTCACATACAAGCTCCCATACTTGCAATGAAAAGAAGGAAAACTAGAAATCATACTTCACCAGGACATTCCACAAATCCGCATGATCTAGTGCAAAGCTTCAAAGGAAAGTTGACAACTATATGCAATGAAATGAAAGCGCTTCCAGTTGAACACAGCATTCACCAGTGCATATCCAGAAATCAACAGAAGATTACGTAAAATTTGCAATTAGGATGTAATCTGGAACTTCATATTCATTCAGTATGCTCAAGAACAGGTATATTTACAGTGATCTGAAGAAAGAACCTTGACATTTCAACAATTCTATCCTCATTAGTCTCAGTAATCCGATCTCCTAACTTATTCTACAGTAATTGACTCTTTGCGCCAGATGCGTCTATGTATTCTAATGTATTTCTCCCCTTTTTTTAAAATGACAAGCTCTGGATGTTATATAGAGCAACTGCCAGAAAACGGTTACAATGATCCAAGGATCAGGATCCTCTCATAACAAACAACGGCCCAGATGAAAAGCACATGCTTCGTCAGTTAGCAAATGTACAGCTGGCACAGAATATTCCAGCATCTTCAACTTGATTCGGTCTCCAGCTGGCGAACAGCATATCTGACAATATCCTCCTCATTTCTGGCCCATGTTGACTTCATGCGCAACTTTGTAATGCTCAGCCTCAGCAGCATCATGATGATTTCAACGTTCAGCTTTAGCAGCATCATCATGATCTTCAATGTTCAGCTTCAGCAGCATCATGATGATTTCCTGCAAGTAAACAGACAAACATAAGGTTCATCATCATCATGATAAACAGCAGGAAGTAAACACTTTATTTAAACATACCTCCCCATGTGCAGCTACAGGCAAACAGGTCTTACCTGTGAAAATATGCACTAAATGCATAAACAGCATGAAAACAACCAGGTCAACCCCGTTGACCAAAATCAGGCAGTCGGGCTTTCAAATTTCTATCGCTTCATGCTTTTGCCCATTTTCTTGTATATCGGGTTCAAAATATGATGATGGTGATCTCAGATAAACAAGGAAATAATCGCCTCTCAACCATCCTCAGAAACCGGCCCTGCATCATCATCATATTTGCATCGGCGTGACTACATATGATCAGGGTGACAATTTTACCTTAGGCCGACGGCAACAGTTATACCGACGCCAAAAATCATGATGATGACCAGCTATATATATATTCAAAGTGGCTGCAGGATATCACAAAATATGATGATCCTCCTTTCCTAATGCTCTGATGAAAAGCACATCAGGATGTTTTGTTCTTGCACACTCGGGAAAGAAAGACATCGTCATCATCATCATGATGAAGACAAACAGGAGGACTCGGAAAATGATCCTGCCGCCGAGGAAAATCATGATGACGTCATCGTCATCATCAGGCTTCAAAAAATGCAAAGGGATGACGTCATCGTCATGTCCCGTTAAGATCAGGAGGTAAATGGAATATCGGGTTCCCTCTAAGGAAGATGATCAGGTCATGAAAGCAATATGACCCCATTCGGCCAAGGCAATCCGCTCGAAAGATCAGGATGATGATGATCATCATCATCATATACGCACTGGGCGATCGAAGATATGATCTTGCTGAAAGTCCTGAGGACGTCATCAGGATATCCGGGGCTTATGTTAATCCTCGAAGATGACGTCATCGTCATCATCAGATTGGCGAAATGGATCACGCCTTGGAAAATATCCTGCCGAAGGACAAAGGTGATGATGACGTCATCGTCATCATCATATTTGCAAAAGTTTATACTTCTCGGCAGGAGGATATTACGAACTGCTGGGAGAGACGAAGATCATGATGATGATGTTCAACATGACCTAAGACATGAAAAACACCCACCGCTTCGAAAGATAAGGTGATCATCATGATCACGCAAAAGGAGATCAGGAGGATATTAGGAAATGCCGGGTCTCGAAATATCATGATGATGTTGATCACCAAGACCTGGTCGTGCGCGCGAATTATGCAGATGGCAGATTTCTCTAAGTAAGGTGACGATGATCATCAGCATGATATTATCACATCGGGTGATTTTGGAATATCTTGATGATGTTCGCAATGCGAGAATATCATGATGCTGACAATGTTTCTAAGGTTACTCGACGGGTAAAACACACTAGCACTTAAGATTGACGTCCGGATGTTTCGGGACTGCATGATTTTCATCAGGTGATAAAGTAAGATCATGATGATGACCTTCGGAGACACAAAAGACCGCCCGACGGGGAGAACCTACTACGACTTAAACTTGACGTCCAGATGTTTCGACCTCAGGATATTATCGGGGGGCTTTTCAAATATCATGATGATGATGTTCACACAGCAATTATCAGGTTTGACCAAAACTTTGACTGCTCACAACTCCCCCATATGGACGAATTTTCAAGTGATGCAAAAGGCAAACCTGCATGAAATTTCAAGCTCTTTCTAACCATGAAGTCATAGAAACAGAATATGAACTTTGAGAAACTAACCTCATGATGATGACCTACCTCATCCTGACCTTCATGATGATGATGTACCTGACTTACTTTTACCAAACCGCCAGAAACAGACAACACAAGCCAAAACAAAAGCTGGGTCCCTGTTTTGCCAAGTCAAAATGGGGCGTGTTGTGTAACCACACAACAACTTGCCACCAAAGAAAACAACAAAATTCAAATGATTCAAGTGATGTGATCACATTCATCTATAGTATTCTAATTCTGTCTAAGTAAATCATCCTGATCTTTGAATGATAAAATTTCATTATGGTGATAAAGCTAACAAAGGATCAAGTGTGTGCAGATGATTAATTATCCTCATCTTGAAAGCAAGTTGAAAACATAAGTAACTGGTGTTAAACTACATAGTTGGAGATCATCCCTCATAGCCAACCTGGATAGAGCCTTGCTGCCAGCAGGTGTCTATAACCCCGGCAAGGTTATCTATACAATCTCCCTAAGTAGAGCCCCACTGCCAGCAGGCGTCCATAGCCCCGGTAGAGTTACTTAGATGGCCTAATTTTATTTAGTTTCTGATTTTCTTTTAAAAATTTAAATTTGATATCATCATGTCTGCTCATTTGTACAAGGTGTAGTCACTTGCAGCTTTAGGTTGGAGATTGTATTGGTAGCAAGGGAGTCCCTTTAGATTTTTCACTTAACACCTATACTCATATCTTCAACAAACCCAAGGCTGTTAGGTGTTTCATTGTGTTTGATTCACTTTGGACAAGAAAAGGTACCCTGATGAAAAGACATCATAAACCTGATCATGAGTATTTATCAGAATGAATTACAATCTATATCTAAATCTGATCCCATCACTTGAATCTTAACAATTTAGTTATTTTCTTAGGTGATGAAGTGCATCATCCTGACTTACCAGAACAAGGTCTCAACCAACAAAACAACAACAACAACAAGCAAACATTGTACAAACAACTATACAAATATACAATATGATACACAGGACTGCCATGAGGTCACTCAGGCCTGGAAATAATGTTTGAGGAATTGTCCATTGACTGGCAATGGGACATCCTCACCTGTCAGGTTCTTAAGCCTATAAGTGCTGTCCCCTAAAATTTCAGAAATCTGAAAGGGACCTATCCATAGTCTGTCAAACTTACCATGATCACCTTTCCTTTCATGGGCTTTATCCCACATCAGGACTAAATCTGATATCCTGAAAGCTTTAATTCTGGCTCTCTTGTCAAACCAGCGTTTGACAACAGCCTGATGTTTTGCAAATTGGTCAATTGCTTGGCTTCGTTTTTCTTCCAGATGCATCAACTGAAGCAACCTGACTTCTTGTTTATTATCTATGCCTAGGTAGTCTTGGGCAAACTGCAGAGTAGGAATTTTCAAGTTTACAGGGAGGATAGGATCTACCCCATATACTAGCTGGAAAGGTGAGTTTCCTAATGCAATTTTCATTCTAGTTCTGTCTACCCATAAGGCATATTTCAGAAGTGAGTTCCATTCCCTGGGATTTTTCTCTATCAATTTTCTTATGATACTCAGTAAATTCTTATTGGTGGATTCTGCTAATCCATTTCCCTGGGGATAGTAATTGGATGAGAACTTAAGTATGATCCCATGATCAAAAGCCCAACTTGACAATTTAGTGGAAATGAAGGCAGAACCATTATCACTTACCAATGCATAAGGAGTTCCATACCTGGTGACAATGTTGCTTTCCAGAAATTTAATGACATCATCAGCAGTACAAGTTTTGCTGCTGATAGCCTCAGTCCATCTGGTACAATAATCAGTAATTGTTAAGACATACCTCTGGCCTGAAGAAGATGGAGGATTGATTGGTCCTATGAAATCCATGCCCCATTGTGCAAATGGGCGCTCCTCCATCACCGGCTGCAATGGTTGTGCAGCATATTTTTCTCTGTTGGCAGCAACCTGGCAAACATGACAACATTTAACATGATCAGCTGTGTCTTTAAAAATTGTAGGCCAGTAATATCCTGCTCTGAGGATTGCATGTGTGGTGGCCAACGCTGATCCGTGGGCAGTTCCAAACTTGTCATGTAGCTCTGTCAAAACTTTATTAGCTTCTGGTTTCTCTAAGCATCTCAGGTATATCCCTTCATAATTCTTTTTAAACAGGGCTCCTCCCTTCATCATATATTTCTGGGATCTCATCTTCAAGGCTCTTCTTTGTGAAGCCTGCATCCTCAAAGGACATCTTCCAGTGATCAGGATGTGCCTGATGTCTGAATACCATTCATTATTGTCCTTCTCATCCATCACATACTGCTGACTGATGATGTTTGGATCAGTTTCAGATATCATCTGGCTCAGAGCCTGTCCTCTTACTAGCTTCATGGGTGTGACCTCCATGTCATATTCTTGTAGTACCGTAATCCATTTGGCCCTTTTTTCACCAGGTTCACTCTGCATCAGCAGCATCTTTACTGCTGCATCTGGTACCACAGCAATCACTTTGCTTCTCAGTATATAATGTCTGAACTTTTTTACTGCTCTGACTAATGCAAGTGCCTGTCTTTCAACATCTACATATCTCAACTCAGCATCCCTGAAAGGACAGCTCATGAAGGCAATTGGTTTCTCTTCTTTATCTTCATTTCTTTGAGTTAACACTGCTGCAGAAGTATGTTCTGAAGCAAATGAGTAGATGTAGAAATCTTTTGTATAATCTGGACTAATGAGGACAGGGGCATCTGAAATGGCCTTCTTTATATCTTCAAAAGCAGCTCTGGCTTCTGGTGTCCAGTCAATTTGTGCATCCTTTTTCAACATGGCATTCAGTGGTCTGACAATCTCAGCAAAGCCAGTGATGAACTTCCTCACAAAATTTATCTTACCAAAATAAGATTTAAGCTCCTTTTTGCTTCCTGGAAGTGGTAATTTCATAATAGACTCCACCCTGTCAGGATCAATGATAATCCCATCTTCTGTGATTAGGTGGCCTAGTAACTTTCCTGTTGTGACCCCGAATATGCACTTCTTGGGATTCAAAGATATTCCATATTCTTCACACTTCTTCAGCACACTTCTGAGGTCAGCAACATGATTTCCCCTTTCTTTGGAGAACACTGTCAGGTCATCCATGTAGATGACTATACATTTTCCTATTAAGCCTCTGAAGGCTATGTCCATTGCTCGCTGGAATGTAGCTCCAGCATTTATCAATCCAAACGGCATACGTCTATATGCAAATATCCCCCATTTTGTGGTGAAGGCAGTCTTTAATCTGTCAATTTTGTCAACCATCACTTGGTTGTATCCTGAAAACCCATCCAAGAAGGACATCATCTTGGCTCCATTTACCATCTGCAGAACCTCATCCAAAGAGGGCAAAGGATAGTTATCCTTTTCTGATGCTCTGTTCAGGTTCCTGAAATCCACACACAATCTGATGTCTCCATTCTTCTTCCTGACTGGTACCAGATTTGCCACCCAAGTGGAGTGCCTTACTGGAAATATTATCCGGGCATTCAACAACTTCTTGACCTCTTCAAGGATGATGGGCTCAAGCAAAGCATTGACTGGCCTCTGCTTCTGTCTGAAGGGTTTTGCATCTGGCTTGAGGGGTATAGTATGAGTTATGACAGAAGTGTCATACGTCTTCAGCTCGTCATAAGTCCATGCAATTACATGTATATAATCCTTAAGGGCTTGAGTTATTCCATCTAATTCTTCAGGTGTACAAACCTTACCCAACAAGACATTCTTCTTGCAATCAGCTTGTCCAATATTCACCTGTGAATATTGACCTCCATCTGCCTTAGGCAGATCCTTATGCTTGAGCATATTATCCAGATCAAAGGCTCTTTCTAACTCAATCATACCTTTGGGAATTGTGTTGCCAGGCAACTCTAAAATCTCATCTTCTTCCCAGGCATGATCTTCCATACCATTTTCATCTATGATCTGAGCTTCAAATACATCTCTGTTTGATATGAAGTCCAGGATGTGTTGATCATCATCAAACACTTGGAGATTGGTCACATTGTCAGGTACCGAAGGTACTGACACCAATTCTACTGCAAATCTCTTCAGACCAGATATAGACAGTGGTTCCAGCGTACTGGCGGCCTGAGCAAGTGCATCTGCCCTTTGGTTCTGCTCTCTTGGCACGTGAACGATGTTGAAGGCATCAAATTCTTCAATCAGATCCCACACACGATGTCTGTAATTTGACAGCTTTCTGTAGTTACAAGAGTAGATTCCTCTTACTTTTATCTGATGAGCCTGATGGCTTTTCTGTTTTCTCTTCCATCCTAGCAGGAGGATGATGCTCAGCACATACAACTGCATGTTTCTTCAAAATGTGTAAGCACAGTGAGCAAGTGGTTTCTGAGTGAGGTGCCTCATGCAGCCTACACCAACTTTTGATTAAAACCTCCTGGGGAGATCTACACTGTTGTGTCATTTTTTTTATTTCTTTAACCAGAAATTCCTCGAACTTCGTCAGGTCACTGCCTTTATCTTCATCAGACAACTCGTAATCCGGTTCCATGAAGCAATCACTACCAGGAGTGATCTTTTCCTTTCTCGCATCATTTGTCTGATTGGACACCAGGATCTCTTCTATTTTTCGGATATGATCCTCATCAGGATCCATCGACTCTTCTGTTCCTGCAGAAGACAAATAAAAATTAGTATCATCATCATCATCAGATGTAGCACTCACCTCGGAATATGATGATGATGCTTCACTATACGTCTGCTCCAGCATGATCATGTCCAAGCATGGTTCGCAAGTCTTTTCCGAGTGTGCTTCTCCATGCACTCTGCACCATCCGTCAATCAAGATATCATTAGCAGGTATATTTAATAATTGACAACGTTTTATCTGAGTAGATAAATGCATCTGAAAATCCCTGAAGCGATCTATTTCGTTGTCATTATCAGGATCATTATTAAGTTCTACAACTGGCATATCCTCATGATAATCATCATGATGATGATGATGAACATCAAGCATCAGGACCTCTTCTATTTGGACAGTTTGCGGCCTGATGTGATAAACTCCAGGTTCTACGTTTACATACATGATCTCATTTGTTCTGTTATATTCGGTGATCATATGTTTCATCCTAGGCTCAGCATCAATCCTGATCTGATTAGGTATACCTTTCCATGGCAACCACATGTGACTGAAGTCTGTTGACATGTATCCGTTAAGCGTTTTAGACCAGTCCCGGCTAAGCAACATCCCATATGTATCAGGTATGTCAACTACCTGAATGTCAATGTAATACTGGATCCTGGGATCAGACGCTAGCTGCATGTGAATATGAGTGAGTTCTCCTATGACACTTACTTCTGTCTTGTCCAGTTGAGTGACCTTCTTTAAGGATTTAGCAGGATGCAGTCCTAATGCGTTGCATATTGACAAAGGCATAACGTTAGTTGAGGCTCCTGAATCAACTAAGCAGTTGTGCAAATTCTTACTGAACATTCTTATGGTGAGGAGAAACGGAGGTGATTCAGTTTTGTCTCTGTACAAGGTCATGTGAGAGGTTTCAGCAGCCTGGACTGTGGCTGACACTTTGGGCTTGACAGTGTTATCTTTAGCAGTATGATCTCTGCTATTGGATTGACTCGAAAGGTGATTATCCTCTTTAGAAGCAGGATCATCCAGCGACTTCATGAATGCCCTTTTGATGGCAGGAGTTTTCAGTAACTCAGATAGGGACAGGCTCATCTTGATTTTCTTCATTTCATCAGCCAAATAGCTGACTAACCTGTCAGACTCATGAGGTGCATTTGCAACTTTTGTTCCTGTGTTTTGAGGAGACAAGTACTGAGCATTCACCTTAGGGAACCCAGGGTTATTGCTAGCCTTAGGATCAGGAGGTGTGTTGAAGTTATTTGGAGGTAGAGATGATGTCAATGGACCGGCAGGTCTGTTGGCATTACTCCTCAGGTTATAATTATGCTTACCAGGGTATTGCTGCTGGTATGCATGTACTTCCTCATGCTCTCTTGTAGGTTCATTTTCATCCTCAAAAGGGAAGACATATTTTGCTTCAAAGGTTAAGGCAGATTCTTCACAGGTCTGATTATAATCCTGATGAGGCTGATTAGTGTATGTTTCCAGCACAAAAGCTGAGTCATATCCACAAGGAACTATTTCATTTCCTTCTGCCTGAGGTGGATTTCCAGAAGTATTAGACACTTCAGTCTGAAAGATGCTGGCAGCAATTCTAAATTGTGGACAATCTAATTCTGCATGTGCATTGGTGTTGTGGATCCTGCACCAATTGGTAAGGGCTGCCTCAGCAAGATTGACTCTAGTAGTCTGTTTGGCTTCACCAGGAGGCTGATTGTCTAGGGGTGATGGTAATGAACCATTATTTGGCCTGGAGTTCCACACTCTAGGCTGCCTAGGAGGATTATTGTTATTTGTAGCATTACTGTTGAAGTTATTGTTGTATCCTCTGTCAGGGTAATTTGGTCTGTCATTAGAATAACTCCTATTCTGACCTGACTGTGAATAAAACCCTTGATTTCTCAAGTGTGTTACTTCTGTGGTGAGCTTTCTCAACTGAGCAGCAATTTCTTTGATTTCCTCTTTCTCCTCTTGAACTTTGGCCACTACATTTTCAGTCTGAGGCTGGAAAAAAGAAGATCCATGGTTATTGTGGGATAGATCTGTACCCTGAGGTGTCTGAGTATGTGCAGGATATTGTGGCAATTGGCCATTTCCATTAGGAGGAGGCATGATACTCAATGGAGGTACTTGCAAAGGTGCAGGCATGATTGCTGGGGGCATCACTGCTCCATTTGGATATTGTGCAGGATATTGTGAAGGATAAGCTGCAGGATACTGTGCTGGATATTGTGACTGCATGCCAGGCAAAGCAGGGAATGCTATATTTGGAGTAGGAGCAGGTATCAGCTGTTGATTTACCTTGATAGCTTCTTGAAAAGCTCCTGTCAATGTGGTGATCGCAGGATGTGTTCTCCTGATGAACATGGCGGTTAATGGATCCAAGGCTGAATAATAAATACTTCTAGCAGCATCATCAGCCACCACATATGGGGTAACTAGCTTGGACAACATTTTCTGGAACCTAGCATTGAAATTTGCAATAGGTTCATGCTCCAATCTCTTGATTGTGGCAAACAGGTGGTAATTCATGGATGGATCAATAGGGACCTTGAATCTGTCAAGAAAGGCCTTCTCTAAGACAGCCCACGAACCTACAGAAGATTGACCAAGACTGATGAACCAATTATAAGCCTCTTCTCCTAAGGAAAAAGGGAATAATCTGCACACCACATCCTGATGCTCTATTCTGGCTCTGCAGCAAGCTTCTTTAAACGTCCTGATATGATCATCCGCATCCTGGTAAGGATGGTATTTTGGACAAAGCTTGTCCGGATACTTTGGTAACTCATGATACGCAGTAAAGGTCAATGGTGATTCTGCTGCAAAGAACGACATTGCAACCTGAGGGGGCTGAACTGGTGGTGCAGTTGGCTGGGGTTGGACTAAAGGTATACCCTGAGGTTGAACAGGAGGTGTCACTGGTATACCTGAAGGTATTTGCAAACCAACAGGAGTTACAGGAGAAGATCCTGGTGAAGTTCTAGACGCACTAGACTCTGGAGTATGGTGAACGTCTACAGTCTTAGGTCTAAAACCTCTGACAGGCAATTCTTCAAAAATTTCACTATGTCTAGACCTGGTATTTATCCTGTGAGCCAGGATTTCTCGATTTGGAGGCCAATTAGCTGAAACTTTGCAAATATTGGCTGGATTCCACCGGACGAGGTGATATTTGCGGTCAACTTGCAAATCAGACTGAATATTTGCGCAATATTTGCGAAGATACTGCAAATATGACAGGATATTGGGATATTTCGACCGGTAGCACCAGATCTCACGCGTCTAAGGCTCAAATCCTCAAAGCTTGAACAAATTTATGCATCTTTGGCCAATATTTAGTGAATTTAAAGAAATCTACTGCAAAGCTTGCAATATTTATGTGTAATTTGGAAATCTTTACACAGAATGTGCAAATACAAACTTGTCGCAGCAAATATTTACGCAATTTGATGAAATTCACAAACGATCTGAAGTTACCTTACTCTGAGCGTTATCAAACCTGGAAATACTGATGATGAATGTGATCTTCAATCCTTGGCCCTCCTTCTAGCGCCAATTTATGTTGGTCATGATGTTATTCATTCACAAACATAGAATAAAAGTTACACAACAACCTTTACTCATCTTGAAAGATACGATGAATTCAAAGAATTCATGATCCCAAGTCTCCGTTGATTAGGTCTTAATCTACTGACGTTACTCAGTGGTTGATGTGCGTTGCTATTTTCCATTCAGGGGCCTTACGTGTTTCTGCACTGTTCATCATCATCATCTTCAAATATCCTGCTCTGGATGTTCGCTCTGCATCAGTCTTCAATAATTTCTACCTCTGCACTGTAAGTTTAGTCAAATAATGTGCATACAGGCTGATATTTGCATGATTTCTACCATTATTTATGATTCTTTGCATGATATTTTCAATACTACATGCATTTAACTCAAATATGCTAAGGATCTTCAGTTACCTACGGGATTTCAGCATATTTTACTGTTTCTGCTTGTTATTTATCATGATTTGCAGTTATGGTGATGAATTAATGAAATTGAAAAAAGGAAAAGGTTCAGAGAGTGAGATTCCTAAAATTACTGGACTTAGATCACTGATTCACATACAAGCTCCCATACTTGCAATGAAAAGAAGGAAAACTAGAAATCATACTTCACCAGGACATTCCACAAATCCGCATGATCTAGTGCAAAGCTTCAAAGGAAAGTTGACAACTATATGCAATGAAATGAAAGCGCTTCCAGTTGAACACAGCATTCACTAGTGCATATCCAGAAATCAACAGAAGATTACGTAAAATTTGCAATTAGGATGTAATCTGGAACTTCATATTCATTCAGTATGCTCAAGAACAGGTATATTTACAGTGATATGAAGAAAGAACCTTGACATTTCAACAATTCTATCCTCATTAGTCTCAGTAATCCGATCTCCTAACTTATTCTACAGTAATTGACTCTTTGCGCCAGATGCGTCTATGTATTCTAATGTATTTCTCCCCTTTTTTTAAAATGACAAGCTCTGGATGTTATATAGAGCAACTGCCAGAAAACGGTTACAATGATCCAAGGATCAGGATCCTCTCATAACAAACAACGGCCCAGATGAAAAGCACATGCTTCGTCAGTTAGCAAATGTACAGCTGGCACAGAATATTCCAGCATCTTCAACTTGATTCGGTCTCCAGCTGGCGAACAGCATATCTGACAATATCCTCCTCATTTCTGGCCCATGTTGACTTCATGCGCAACTTTGTAATGCTCAGCCTCAGCAGCATCATGATGATTTCAACGTTCAGCTTTAGCAGCATCATCATGATCTTCAATGTTCAGCTTCAGCAGCATCATGATGATTTCCTGCAAGTAAACAGACAAACATAAGGTTCATCATCATCATGATAAATAGCAGGAAGTAAACACTTTATTTAAACATACCTCCCCATGTGCAGCTACAGGCAAACAGGTCTTACCTGTGAAAATATGCACTAAATGCATAAACAGCATGAAAACAACCAGGTCAACCCCGTTGACCAAAATCAGGCAGTCGGGCTTTCAAATTTCTATCGCTTCATGCTTTTGCCCATTTTCTTGTATATCGGGTTCAAAATATGATGATGGTGATCTCAGATAAACAAGGAAATAATCGCCTCTCAACCATCCTCAGAAACCGGCCCTGCATCATCATCATATTTGCATCGGCGTGACTACATATGATCAGGGTGACAATTTTACCTTAGGCCGACGGCAACAGTTATACCGACGCCAAAAATCATGATGATGACCAGCTATATATATATTCAAAGTGGCTGCAGGATATCACAAAATATGATGATCCTCCTTTCCTAATGCTCTGATGAAAAGCACATCAGGATGTTTTGTTCTTGCACACTCGGGAAAGAAAGACATCGTCATCATCATCATGATGAAGACAAACAGGAGGACTCGGAAAATGATCCTGCCGCCGAGGAAAATCATGATGACGTCATCGTCATCATCAGGCTTCAAAAAATGCAAAGGGATGACGTCATCGTCATGTCCCGTTAAGATCAGGAGGTAAATGGAATATCGGGTTCCCTCTAAGGAAGATGATCAGGTCATGAAAGCAATATGACCCCATTCGGCCAAGGCAATCCGCTCGAAAGATCAGGATGATGATGATCATCATCATCATATACGCACTGGGCGATCGAAGATATGATCCTGCTGAAAGTCCTGAGGACGTCATCAGGATATCCGGGGCTTATGTTAATCCTCGAAGATGACGTCATCGTCATCATCAGATTGGCGAAATGGATCACGCCTTGGAAAATATCCTGCCGAAGGACAAAGGTGATGATGACGTCATCGTCATCATCATATTTGCAAAAGTTTATACTTCTCGGCAGGAGGATATTACGAACTGCTGGGAGAGACGAAGATCATGATGATGATGTTCAACATGACCTAAGACATGAAAAACACCCACCGCTTCGAAAGATAAGGTGATCATCATGATCACGCAAAAGGAGATCAGGAGGATATTAGGAAATGCCGGGTCTCGAAATATCATGATGATGTTGATCACCAAGACCTGGTCGTGCGCGCGAATTATGCAGATGGCAGATTTCTCTAAGTAAGGTGACGATGATCATCAGCATGATATTATCACATCGGGTGATTTTGGAATATCATGATGATGTTCGCAATGCGAGAATATCATGATGCTGACAATGTTTCTAAGGTTACTCGACGGGTAAAACACACTAGCACTTAAGATTGACGTCCGGATGTTTCGGGACTGCATGATTTTCATCAGGTGATAAAGTAAGATCATGATGATGACCTTCGGAGACACAAAAGACCGCCCGACGGGGAGAACCTACTACGACTTAAACTTGACGTCCAGATGTTTCGACCTCAGGATATTATCGAGGGGCTTTTCAAATATCATGATGATGATGTTCACACAGCAATTATCAGGTTTGACCAAAACTTTGACTGCTCACAACTCCCCCATATGGACGAATTTTCAAGTGATGCAAAAGGCAAACCTGCATGAAATTTCAAGCTCTTTCTAACCATGAAGTCATAGAAATAGAATATGAACTTTGAGAAACTAACCTCATGATGATGACCTACCTCATCCTGACCTTCATGATGATGATGTACCTGACTTACTTTTACCAAACCGCCAGAAACAGACAACACAAGCCAAAACAAAAGCTGGGTCCCTGTTTTGCCAAGTCAAAATGGGGCGTGTTGTGTAACCACACAACAAAAATTAGTTGCTTTATGACCATACTCATAACAAGCATAGCAATAGCCAGAAAAGAAATTGTACCTTACAGATTGATTTTGTCTGAAAAGTGAAGATCTTGAAAACCTACCTTCATCAACACATTTATCTTCTGTCTCATCTACAACACATTTATCTTCTATCTCATCTGTAGGAGTATCAGCATGATGATCCAAATTAATCTTCTTCCTTAGAGTATTCCTAACTTTAAAACTCTATCCTTTCCCTTTTGCAGATACAAAAACTATTTCAATGTTTGATTCTATTCCACTTGAAGATGCTTGTCTTACCTCATACCCTAAGCTAGTAAGATCACTGGAATATTTTTGTCTACATAGCATATCATCCAGTGCATTAATACTTTTCTCAAACTTCTTATATTTCTCTAACTGAATCTTATGATCTTTAAGATCTTTCTTAGATCAACAAACTCTTCTTCAAGTTTATGGCACTCAAAGGTTTTGGCATCCAAGGTATATTTAGTGGCTTCTGTTGTTCTCTTAGTGTCCTCAATTTTAGCCTTTAAACTAATAATGACTTTGTTAGATTCATCAACATAACTCTTTAAAATTGCAATCTGATTTTTTGCTTCTTCAAATTCTAAAGAAACTTTTTCAAAATTTGAGCATACCTTGTTCTTGAAATTTTTTTCTTGTTGAAACTAAACTTCTATTTTCTTATTCTCTTTTCTAAGCTGCTTGATTGTATCCAGGGCACACAATAATTCACCTTCTAAATCAACTTCACAATCATATTCATCAAACTCTTGTTCATCTTCATCATTAGTCTCAACATAAAAGACATCTTTTCTTTCATTAAATTCTTGTTCTCTTTTATTCACAATGATTTCTTCCTTTTTATCAAAGTTCTTAATTATAGGACCATTCTTTGTATCAATTATCAGGGGTGACATATGCAACAAATCATTTCTAGGCTTAATTGAGGCTTGTTTTACCATCTTTTGATCAACATCTTTCTTTTCTCTATTTGAGACCTTAATTCTATTCTTCTTTCCCATGGTACTCCACACATAGGATCTACCCAAGCTGATTAAGCTTCATAAGGGAACCTGGCTCTGATACCAATTGTAGGAGTCAAGGACAACACTGAGAGGGGGGGTGAATCAGTGTTGTGTAAATTTTCAAATCTTTTTACGAACTTTAACTTTCAAAGCACAAGGAGAGAAACATACCATTGATTTGTCAAATACATATGCACATCACTGTGAATGCAGAAAGAGAACAAAACTTCATAAGTAAATCATACACATACAGAGAAGATTATGACACAAGATTTGCACAAGTGGAAAACCATCCAGGGGTAGAAAAACCACTCCAAAACTGCCTCACTGGTTACAATGCTTAGAAGCACCAACTTCAAGGAGCACCAACCCCTAATTCATTTAGAAGCACCAACTTCAAGGAGCACCAACTCCTAATACTTTTAGAAGCACCAACTTCAAGGAGCACCAACCCCTAATACTGAACAAACTGCAAAGTGTGCAAGAAGTGATTGCCACTCAATCTGATTTGTACCATTTTATAACTTGTCTTCTCTTTTGTATATCTCTGTTCAATTACACTCAATCTAATCTGCATATTAATCTCATGATCTCTGCATAATCAATTCCCCTAATACATAATTAATTCACACTGGTCCAAATTATCTCTTTGCATAAACAATTCACCTGATTATCAATACACCTGATTATTTCTGCATAAGAATTCACTTGATGCAATCAATTGCATATTGTCTTTTTGATGATCTTGTCAATCTCTATATCTGTATTTGATCCTGTCAGTGTCATTCAAATTGTCTTAAAATTTTCATTTGGATTCGCATCCATTTCAACTGTATTATTTCATCATTGATCTGCATTACCTCCACACCCACTCTATCAATGTGAAGCAAATAAATAAGAGAAACCTCTCCGTATACTACAAAATCAATAACCTTTCATATTCTCCAAATCACAAAAAAAACTTTCAATCTAATTATCTTTTCTGCCTAATTTTTTTTTTTTAAACAAATTTGCATTATCCTCTTTTTCAAAACCTCTTGATCTTCTCTACAATTTTTATCAAATTGAATGTCTTTAACAATTTATTTTTCAATTTGCCCTTGTATTCTTTCATCTGCCCTGCATAAACAAAATCATGAAAGAAGTCCAAACATCTTTAATAAAAAATGATCAATGCTCTATCTAAGATCTTCTCAAACCCTTCATCTTCTCCTTCATAGCAAATTCCTGCAATCAAACTCTTTATCTTTTCAAGAAAATCAATCTTCAATGATTATATCTTCATCCTAAAAAAAAAATCTTCACCAAAAGAAATTACATTCAAATTCTCTGAAACCATCTGTATGAGCTTTTAAAAGGATAAAAATCCTTTATACAATATTACTTTCCCTTTTCCTTTAACACATGAGATGGATTTTAAAAGGAATAAATCTCTTAAATAGAAACTCCTGAAAATCTTAACCTGTCCACCTTTTGTTTAAAGCATAATTAGAAAATACTTTTTAATGTCATAAAAATGACATAAGTAGGGCCGACCACTTTAGTGGTTTGAAAATAAAGTTTCTAAAAAAATAAACTAAAACCATAAAAAAGGCTTAGTGATCGGGCATCCTTAATAGAAACTTTTAATCAATATATGGTATGCTCCTCTAAAAGCAATTCAATGCCTCCTCTTCATAGAAATCGGGCCCCAAATGTTAGTGATGTTCTTATTAATAAAAAAATATTCAATGCTTTTTCTAGTTAAAAAAACTTAGACTTGATTCTCACCGTGGGATCCATTGACTATTCAATGACATGCTCCTATTTGAAAACCTTTTCCCGCTCGAGCCTTTTTTAAAAGGTGATAAAGTTTCAAAACCAAAACTTACTTTATATGGAGAGCTCGTGCCACCGGTAAGAAGGGAGGAGGGCCAGTCATTACAACGACAGTGTGCCCCTTCTGCAGGTTCTTTTAAGTGAAGTGACCTGTATTAGAAGGTCAACATATTTTTAAAACGCAAAGTGCAAAAAAAAAAATAACGCTTGTATTTTGATAAAACTTGGATTTTGGTATAGATTATAATTTAGAGTTTTGCTTAAGTGTTTAGGTTCACACTTGTCTTTTGAGTGTGAATAAGCAAGTGTCTTTTCATGAAAGACCATATAACCTTGTATCTCTACACATGAGAAGTCTGCAAAAACTCTTCAACATCTATGTCATCAAATATATGATCTTGAACTTCATACAATGAAACTACAAACATTTCAACCCCCACGAACATTTCAACATTTGTTTGTATGATGATCAACTCACAATTGAAGACTATGCCATTGAATACTGAGATCAAATGACCAAGCCACTGCCATTGTATGTCATCTGTATCATCTTGATGTAATGCTACAACAACACACAAGATGATATACTTCTGATGATGTACTCCTGCAATAACACACAAGATGATGTACTCCTGAAATATTCTCTGCAAGTACTACTGATCAAACAAGTCCTACATGATATCATTATGATGTAAATCTCCTGATAGAAACTTGACATATCAAATGCAAGGAAGTAGTAATGATCACATCTAAATTTACCTCAAACATATGAAGACATCATGATGAATACCTCATTAACCATCTCCTCAACACTTTTGACATCAATGACAACCTAACACCATCATATCAGAAGAGTCAACATTAGTCTGTTCTACTCATTCTACCTCTTTTCCTCTAACCTCTTCTTCTTGATTTACTTTCTCCTCTTTTCTTCCTTCTCCTTCAACTTCAAAATCTAGAATGTTAGCAGTGGGATCCGGAGGAGAGATGTTACCTGTGTTTACTACTTTATGAGCTTCCTCTTCTGGAACAAAGGAATCCAAGTCCTTAGACTTATCTTCATCTATCTCTTTTGACCCTTCTACATTTTTGTTGGAAGATTCTTCATTGGTTGCATTTAATCCTTCAACATCCATGGTAGAAGGTTCTTCATCTGTTTCCTCTACAATAGGAAGATTGAATCTTCTGAGGGCATTCCAAAGGATGTCTTTTGTTTCTCTTTCTACTTGTTCAGTTTCTCTAGAATGCCCTTAAAGATCATGTCCATTTGCTTTCGAGTAATAGAAGGATAGAGCTGAATTGCTATCTATTCCCTAATCTCTAAGTATTTTTCTTTTTCATTCTCTTTTCTTAGTTCAAGTATCTTCTCTAGACTTTTGGGAAACAATGAAATAATTTCAATGAATACTTTATTGTAAATATTCAGGTACCTGACTGTAGCTTCTTCTAAGATCCTCTTGTCAGTATCACTATATTCATCATAGAATTCTGTTACTAGTTGCAGATTCCCATCCACAGTGACTACCTTGATGATATCATCAATGGAAAGAGTGGGCTTTTCAACAAATTCTTCTACCTTTTCTTCTTTGTTTTTACTGGCAGAGAATTCCCTAGATGTTTTCTTCTTCTTCTTCATTTTCTTAATTTCCTCATCAGACTCTATTTCTTCATCATCCTTGAGACTTGTGTATGACCTTGTGGCTTTTGTTTTCATTTTCTTTTCTCCCTTTCCAGATGTCTTGACTTCCAGTTTGGTGGCTCTTGAGCTCTTAGAAGTGGCAGGTACAGAGCTCTTGGAGGATCTAGTCCGGGAGGAGGCTTGTACTAGAACACTTCCTTTCTATGCTTTTTGTTTCTCTTTCTTAGACCTTTCCATTTTCTCTCTATTTGCATCTATTGCCTCTTTTGATATGCCAAATCTTTTGTCAATTTCCTCGACTTCCCTTCTAACTTTCCTCTTTATCTCTTGTTGTCTTAGCTCAACATGTATTTTTACATTTATTTCTTGAAAGGTTTTAAACCTTTCTGCCTCAAGGTCCTTAGGCTGGCTCAATAGGTATTGAATATGTAGTTCCATGATTTTCTCATTGACCTCATATCCTATTGGCATTATCCAAACTGTTCTAGGCTCAACTGCCTCCATTAGGCATTGATCAATATCAACCATGAAGCACACTGTATCCTTGTATTTCTCAACTATGGATTGAGGTATCCTCTCTTTGGCTTACATCATGCTTTGGAAGTTCTTAAAGTAACCCTAGAGAGCTAAGCTTTGAGGTTTAGCATCACCAAGTCCATACATATAGTCTCTAATCTGGATTACAACTGGTTTGTCATTTTGCCAAACCCAATCACTTGATCCTGGCAGCTCATTCATGTAATAGAAGAATAGGGATAGTATTAAACAACCATACTTAAAGGAGTTATTCTTATCCTTCTTGATCTTCTACAGGTTTTCTAATAATTGATTTAAGAGAAGATCACATAGGTCATAATCTACATTTTCCCTCAACATCTGATATGCTGCATATATTGCAGTCCCAGACATAGAATTCTCCCTACTAGAATGATAGATCTTATACCTAATTATCATTGAGGCGAATTTGACATCCAAATCTATGATGTCATCTATGGTCATTGCTCTCTTGTCAAACTTAGATCCGGTGTGTTCAGTTAGTGTTTGATTCTTGACATATTTGAGTGCAGGTAACCCACTAGATGAGTGCAGTCTAGTTACTGCCCCGATGACATCTTTTGTTATCTTGAAGGGCCTCATTAACCACATGAAATTATCATGCATTCTGTTTAGGATATACTGGACCCAATCATCTTCAACAAAATAGGGAAAGTGTATGCAATGTCCAAAGTGTTTATCTCGGAGGGCCTTGTATTGGGGTTTGAGTTCAAAACTCTCATCTATTAGCTATTTGTGATAGATGTCCATTAACTTAGAGTCTCCAAACTCCTCAATGTTGGCATGGATATAGACCCTAACATCTTCTACGTGCAATACCCCATGCAGAATGATAGAAAAAGTGCCTAAAGGATCAACTTATAGGGATTTATAGGGGTGTTTCTTGAATTTTGGGCGTGGCCTTGTTATCACCCAGATTTGCACCCTTGTGTATAGTTGTGAAACCTCAGCAATCTAGAGTTTCATGGGAATGAACTATAAGTGTGGGACTTTGCTAAATGAGATCAGACCTCTGGAGAAGGTTGGCTTCCCTAACTGGTTATCACCTAAAGCTACTGAATCTTAAGACGAAAAGAGAGAAGGAATGCTTAAAGTGAAGGACAAAACAAAAGCTTGAAAACAAGGGGTGATTCACCAAGTTTAATAAAAGAACCCTCACAATACTGAGGAAATGCACAGCATAACCAAATATAATAAGCAAACATACACAGATTCAATTGATCCTAGCAAAGGTGAGAAACCAGATGATTTAGAGGAGCAAAGACATTCACAAACAACCATATGTAGATTCACACAGGACTGGAAATTAGTCCAAAGAGGTAAAATAACTTGAGTATATTTAGTGGGAAGGCACAGTTACAGTATAGAAGGCTCTGTTTGGAAATAGAAAGCCTGAATGCTAAAAATTTTCAAACCCTATTTACGTCATATGAATGCATATATATAGCATTCCAAACTAACCTAGGTCGGTTACAAAAATGTGCTCTAAGAGCTGTCTCAGAAAATATCTACATTTAGTGACTGTCTAGCCGCAGAAATTATGGCACCAAATATCTGGCACTAGGTAGATAAAAGATATTTTGAGTCTTCAATGCAAGCTGCTGCATCATCGATCCTCAGCAATGTATACCTTAAAATATCTGAAACAGGATGGTGGAAAAATATCTATTACCATTAATGTGAGCAGCTTCCATTACCTGCAGAAATAAATGTGAAAAATATCTGCATCCTACCCTAAAAAGTCGCTGAAATGTTCACCGCTCAAAACATGCGACTCTAGATCTAAAATTGAAAAGTGATAAAAACTCCTAAAAACCTTGCCAAATGAAAGAGGGGACAAAAATATGCATCTTTGTCTCTTACAGCATGTCAAAATTCACCAGGACGGAGGAGATACAGGTAGTTAAAGTTTTGGTCAACCACCTATATATATATTGCTTTGCATCTGTGTATATATCGCTTGAATTTTCCGCCTGAATTGGCATCCAAAACCTTCTCTACAACTCTGTTGTATATGCTTGGCGCCTTGTATATCGGACTTGAATTTGTCCTTTGAATTTTGAAATTGTATATGCATACAATTTACCTTTGTATATGCGGGCCCCACCATTTGTATGTTAACTTGCATGTATGTCTGCCGCCACGTGGCACCGCCTGATTTGTTGCTGAGCTAGCTCAAGGAGCATCACTGAAAACTATATCTACCCTTTGCATATTGCAATTTACAAGCACAAATGTACATGCAAGCCACGGACTTAAAATTTTATGAAATAGCCTGAAAAGACGTTGAAATCCGGCATGTATACTTCCTTTGTCTGTTTGCTTGTCTATCGCAATATACAAGCACCAAATATACAAGCCACAGACCCTAAAAATTTATCAACTGCTTTGACTGCTGGGTCAGATTCGGCTTGTATCACTTTCTTTATATATTTCCCTGCATGTTCAAATATAGAAAACACTTATACATATACAAGGCGGACCCGAGACTTTATAAAACAAGTTAAAAATGCAATCAGGTTTGACTTGTATGTAAACCTTTGTATATCGGCTTTGTATGTGCAAACATACAATCGAAATATACATTCTACTATCCATGCTCACTTGTATCTTCTAACATACAATCGGCCTTGTATGTGCACAGGCCCCACCTCTTGTACGTTTGGCCTTGTATGTTTCTCTGTATGTTTCGCTTATATGTGCAGAACATACAAGCAAAATATACAAAGAAACATACAAGGCCAAATGTACATTCCACTATAGTGGATGCACTTGTATGTCAAACCTTGTATCTTTTCGCTGCATGTGCAAACATACAACATAATATGCATTTGAAATCCGATATGCGTTGAGGGAATATTCCTATAATGTATCTCCTGCTTTGTATAATTTTCCTTATATGTTTCTCTTTGCAACCAGATATACAAACCTGGAATATCCTGGGAATCTGTAAAAGATTCCTCCTTGTACATGCACCTTCCTCAGCCCAATATACATTCAGAAATGCATAAAACTCGCCTTTTGCAACATTTTCTAAGGCCAATAGATATTTGGAAGCCCGCCAAATGTACATTTGAACTGTATGCTGACCAAAACCTTGACCATGAATAATTTCTTTATTTGGCCGAATTTCAAAATGATGTAAAAAGCAAACCTGCCTATTTTTTCAAGCTCTTTCCAATGGTAAGGTTTAGGCAAGGCTTTTTAGGAAATTTGGCACTTTAAGCTTTATAGGAACATTTTCCAAAGGGTTTTCAAGGAAAAGTACCAGGTTAACTATTTAGCTTTGGACGAGGGGAAAATGGGTCAACAATTTGGTGACTTCTATGGGATGCTTGCCTGCTAAACAAATGGGACCAATGGCCTTAAGTATCCACTGGGCATGGAGTCAAGTCAAAAACATGCTGGAAAGTTGAAACCTACCCCAAAAACATAAAAAGGGAAGAGGCCTGCATTCTCCTAATGGCAATGCAGCCTATGCAGAAGCACTTAGGGAAAACAAAAATCTAAACTAAGGTGCAATAGCAGTTATTAAAAGCATAGAGACCTAATCTATTGATTTACAAAGAACTCATACCTCAAAACACCTCTTCAGGCGTATCCCATTGACCAGGATAGGAAAATTTTGTCCATTCATGCTTGATAACTGAAATGCATTGTGCTCCTTGCATTTAGAAATGAGAAATGGGCCACTCCACATGCTATCGAACTTGGAATGCTTTCCTGGTCTGCTTTTCAATTCATCCCATTTGAGCACCATATCACCCATTCTAAAATTTCTGGGGTCGGCCTTTCTATCAAAATTTCTTTTTGTTTGAATCTAATGATACTCCATGGTCTTCATGGCTTTATCTCTACTCTCTTCAAGATCCATCAGTTGAGCATATCTGACAGGCATGGGATCTCTTGCTTCAAACATTTGTAGCTAATTCATAATGTCTAGTGCTGGCAGCTCCATAGATATAGGCAATCTTGCCTCTTTTCCATACACTAGCAGATATGGAGAGTTCCCAATAGACCTTTTAGGGGTTATTCTATCTACCCCTAGGGCAAATTTCAGGTTAGTGTGCCAGGTCCTCTGGTTATCTTCCATTGATCTTTTTAATAAACCTTATGAGATTTTTATTTGTAGATTCAGCCAAACCATTACCTTGTGGGTAATAATTTGATGAAGTACTTAGATAGATCCCATTCTTAACAGCCCAGTTAGTTATTTTTAATCCTACGAAGGCCAAAGCATTATCTGAGATGATAGACTCGAGCACTCCAAATCTAGAAACCAAATCATCATAAAAATTTAAAATAGCATTCTCATTGGATTCCTTCAGAGCCACTGCTTCAGTCCACCTTGTGAAATAGTCTATAGCTGTAAGAATCCACCTATGGCCTGCACTTGATGGTGGGCCAATGGGACCTATAAAATCAATGCCCCATCTCATAAAGAGCTGCTCTACCTAAATTGGCTGTAGAGGTAAAGCTGGTAGCCTTTCTTTGCCTGCAAAATGGCACACTTTGTACATTTTCTGGCCCATGCATGGGCATCCTTAAATAAGTTAGGCCAATAATAGCCAGCTCTCATTACTTTCCAAGTAGTAGTCCTTGGAGAAAAATGACCCCCTGCGGTTCCATCATGAAACTCATGAAGCACTTTATCAATCTGATCATAATCAATGCATCTTAGCAATACACCATTAAAATCTTTCCAGAAAAGGATGCCATTGATTAGAATGTATGGGATAGACTATAGTCTGAAATATCTTCTTTTGGTCCTGTTTAGACCTGCTGGACATTCACCAGTTTGCCAAAATTTAGTCATGTCATTGACCCAACTGGTGCCTACTAATGTTGTATCATTCTGATGCTCCTCTTCAATAGTCAGAAGTACCTCTTCTTCTTTTGCTATTTCATTCTCTAAACTGGTAGCGAGTTGTTCACTAAGCCCTATGCCTCTGACAAGCTTGGTTATCTTGATCTCCATGTCATATTCCATGACTTTGGTTACCCAACCAGCCCTTTTCTCACTAACATCTTTACTCAACAGGAACTTCTTCACACTGGGATGAGCGACCATTAGATGTATCTTATTATTTGAAACAAGATGCCAAAATTTCTTGAGGCTCCTTATCACTGCAAGGACATCTTTTTAGATAAAGCTATACCGTTGCTCATACTCCTCCAGCGCTCGACTAAAGAAAGTGATTGGTTGCTCAAAACCCTCATTCTACTGCTATACCAAAATCGCAGAGATGGTATCCAAACTGCCATAAGCATATAAAATAAAATCTTTAGAGAAATTAGGGTTTACCAGAGCCAGCGCAGCTGCTGATGCTTCTTTTATGGATTCGAAGCTGAGTTTAGCCTCTTTTGTCCAACTAAAAATTGTATTCTTCTTTAACATGGACGTCAAAGGCTTCAAAAGATTCACAATATTAGGAATGAATCTTTGCAAAAAATTAATTCTACCAATAAAACTTTGTAGTCCCCTTTTGTGGCTGGGTAAAGGTAGCTCTAGAATAGCCCTTACCCTTTCAAGATCAATGGTAATGCCTTCCTTCAATACAACATACCCTAAAAGCTTGCCTTCATGCATAGCGAATATGCACTTCCTAGGATTAAGAGAGATCCTGAATTCCTTGCATCTTTCAAATACTAACCTCAGATGGGACAAATGCTCCGCTGCATTCTTAGAAAAAATTGTGACATCATCTAGGTACACCAGCACTAATTTATACATCAAACCCTTGAAGGCCATATCCATGGCTCTCTGAAAAGTAGAGCCAGCATTTGAGAGGCTGAAAGGCATCCTTTTGTAGGCCACGGTGCCCCACTTGGTGGTGAAAGCAGTCTTGAATTGATCCCCCTCCTTGACTAACACCTGATTGTAACCAAAAAAACCATCAAGCAAGGAGAATCTTTCAGAGCCAGCCACTACCTGTAGAATTTTCTCCATTGAAGGTAATGGGTACTGGTCCTTTAAGGAGGCTCTATTGAGGTCTCTGAAGTCGACACATAGCCTAATCTCTCCATTCTTTTTTCTCACGGGGACAAGGTTGGAGACCCAAGAAGTATGCTTGATTAGAAAAATGATTTTCCCTTCAATTAATTTAGTCAGTTCTTTAATCATGAGGGGCTCTAACGTGGGATTTAGAGGCCTTTGCTTTTGCCTTACAGGTTTAGTATCTGGTTCTAATTTAATAGTGTGCTGGGCAATTAGAGGGTCGAACCCTTTCAGGTTTGAATAATCCCAAGCAAACACATCCTCAAATTCTTGACAGAGAGCAATAAAAGCTCTTCTGTCCTTAGCTAAGCAGATTTTACCAATTTTAAGAAGATTACCTTTAAAAATTTCTAGCTCCTCGTAATGCTCTTCTTTAACCTGCATGCTAATCTTGCTTTTCTTCAGTTGATCATCTGTACTAAAAATAGATTCCAAGGTTACCAATCCCTTGAGCAACTTGTTTGTTCTCAACTGAACAAAATGATCATTGCCATATTGCTATTTGAGTTTATCCTGATTTATCACAGAAAATTCATCTTCTTCTAACAAGAAACGTAGGATCTGTTCATCACTTTCAAAAACTTGCCAATGAATATTATTGTCAGGGATAGAAGGCTTATCAACTATTTTGACATGAGGCTACACCTTTTCTCATTGAATATCACTAGGGATATCAAACTAAGCTCCAATTGCAACCAACCTATCAGCATGATAGTTCTGATTTCTTGGAATGGAGATCAGGTTGAAACCATCAAACTCTTCAATCATGTCCCACAGCTTATGTTTGTAGCATTTCAGAACATCATTTTTTGTAAGGTGCAATCTTCTCACCTGATTGACAATGAGTTCACTATCCCCATACACTTGTAAACATCCTATTTTCCTCTTTTTTGCCCACTGCAAGCCTTGGATTAATCCTTCATATTCAGCAGTGTTGTTTGTACATGTAAAGGCAAAATGGAAAGAAAAAAAATATTTTTCACCTTGTGGTGATACTAGCATTACACCACCACCAGATCCATTCTTGTTCCTAGAGCCATCAAAATACATTTTCCACACCCCATCTTGCTGCTCTTTCTGTTGTTCTGAACCTTTCACAAGATTTGGAATCGCTGTTTCAGACTCATGAAGTATATAGAACCCCATACCAGTTTCTTGGATGTGTCCCTCAGGATCATCTACAACATTTTCTAAGGACCACTCCCTTAAACGTACCTTTGGTATGCTTTCAACTTGTAGTTCTTGAGTAGCAACTGATTCAGGGTCATTAGACATAATGCAATTTGCATTAACAACACTTGGTGTGTAGGGCTCTATGTGATGATTTGAAAGTAACTCAGATTTTAAAGTTACTTTGGTGCCATATCTGGTTTTGAAAAACATGTGGGACCAGTCTGAGGATAAATATCCTCCTTGTGTATGAGGAAAATCGACTAAATCAAAAGTAATAAAACCAATAACCAATAACATAAAGGAAACAGATTAAAATAAAAGCCATGACAAATAAATCCATGAAATATAAAGAGTTTTACTGAAATTTGTATTGTTCCCTTTGGAGAAGTGTAGATTGCTCAATGAAGTTGTGAAACCAAGGTTGTAACAAGCAAGTAGTGTGCTCAAAAGATCAATGTTAAGAGATCGTGAATTTTCTCAATCGATGCTATGTATGCTCCAAGTGCTATTAAGTGATGCCCGAGAATAAACGATCGAAGAGGGTTTGTGAAGGAGATGAGGGGGGTTTATATAGGTTTCAATAGAGATCGATCAATGGTCCAGATAATTCAGAAGAATCAACGGAGGAGAACAGTTGAGGAACGTTGAACGAATAAGAAAAAGACAAGTGTCTTGCTTTCTTTTGCATGAGAGGAGTTATCAAGAATAGAAGAATGAGTTAAAGCAATTAAAAGAATATAATAATTAGTTAAGTGATTTAAAACAAGAAGAAGGGATTTGCATGAGAATAAGAAGATATTTTGCTTTATTAAATATTAGGAATATTTACTTGCATGAGCAAGAAAACTTGAGTTATATTAGAGATAACTCAATTTAGAAGAAAAAGCAATTTAAATAAATATTTGATTTATTTAAATTTAGATAAGATATTATGGAAGAAATAATTAAATAATTAGAATTATTTAATTTAGAAGATTTGAAAGCAAATTAAATAAATAAATTTATTTAATTGTTGTGCATGATTTTGGAAGAATAAATTTGATTTAATTAAATAATTAAGAATTATTTAATTGTTTGGATAAGAGGGAATTTGTGATGAATTAATTAAATAATGGGATTTATGTAATTATTGTGGATTTGTGATTTGGAAGAGGATAATGATCTAATTAAATAATTAAAATTATTTAATTGTGGAAGAATAATAGAGGAATTTAATTTAATTAATTAAATAAATAGAATTTATTTAATTAATGTCGCAAGTATGTGTTTTAGAAGAATTTGGTGATTTTGGTGAAATTAATTAAATAATTTGATTATTTAATTAATGTTTGAAATGTAGGTGATTCGACAGATGATGAAATGCAAGTGATTCGACGACACGATCATTTTAGGGTGTCTACATTTTGCCCCTCTTTGATGCAATACAGTTTACAACGTTGCGTCAAAGAAATCGGTTGTTGAAGACATGATACAATTTTTGATGCCCTAGTGTAGCTAGTTGCCCCAGCGTATGCCCCCTCGAGCGAGAAGATAGGGAAATGATAGGAGAACTGGATTGACGCACGACTAGAAGAGTACGTAAGCAGGGTAGAAGGAAGAGTAGCAGGGGTGGGGAAGAAACAAAAATGTAGGGGGGGTGCTATAAATAGGTCCCATGGGGACCACAATCCTTATTTGCATACTAGGAGCTTCCAAATTTACAGAGTAGAGCCTCCTAGCTTTAGGTGTGAGAGTGGAGTGGAAGGAGCTGACAACGAGGAGAGATGCCGATTCTAGTGCATAGGCATCGAGTGGAGTTAGTGCGGACATACGGGAGACTAGCAAGAGCTCTGGTAGCGGTAAGTGTCCAAAAACCTCATTTTAATTTGATGCATTTAGGGTGGTTTAGGGCTAGGTCTAGGTAGGGTTTTTAATGATGCCAAAAGCACTTTAGGGTGGTGCGGCGTGACTGGTAGTCACATTAGGCACTTTTGGGGTGCCGCAGTGTGGTTGGTAGGAAGGGAGAGCGTGTTTGGGAAAAACACAACATGACTGGCCTATGGGGTTAGCGCCGCAACGCTATTGGTAGGATCCCACAATGCTATTGGTAGTGCAGTGTAGTGCAGTTGGCAGGGAAGTAAGGTGCGATTGGAAATGCATGTGGAAAAATGAGTCGCATCTGGTAGAACAGCGTGGCACGGTTGTGGGTAAAAGGAAGTGCCCTTGTTAAAAATAAGTCACGTTTGGTGCAGAAAACAAAGCGCCTTTGTAGGGTTAGGAAGGCACAAATGGTACCACAGTGTAGCACTCTTGAGTAAATCAAGGTGCCCTTGGCTTAGATAGGGGAATAGGATAGGCAGGTCTGACCGAAGGGTTGACTACCCTAGTGTAGAAATAGGGAGAATTGGTCTGAGGGCTCACAGGATAGAATTGAAATAGATAGGAGTTGGGGGATATGATATAAAGAACTGACAAGGGGTTTGTTGATTGTAGAGGATTATGCCACTGTTGATGTCGCAAGAGCGACACCACCCGATAGCACATGAGGTAGTTCAGCTAACATGGGAGGAGAATGCATTCCTAGAGCACACAGGATTATGGCATGTTGCACACTTGACACACATTAGGGTGAATCTCACCCTAGTGACAGCAGTGGTGGAGAGGTTCTGCAGTGAGACAGGCTCATTTCACTTTTTGACAGGGGAGGTGACAGTGACCTTGGAGGATGTGTATCGCATCTTGAGGATTCAAATTGATGGGGAGAGAATAGACTTTGATTCGGCGCGGGGAGAGGCAGGCATGGTAGAGGTATTCTATATAGATGACTTGCAAATAGACGATGGAGAGATTCAGTGGGCAGACATCCTGAGACTCTGCGATAGGATCAGGTGGATAGTATCTTCATTGATTGGCGGCTTCCTCTACCCAAATAGGAGATCTAGAGGATTATCAGGTGGCTAGGGCACTATACTATCAGGGATGTTCACACATGGCATTCAGTATGCATGGGGCCCCTGTGTGCTGGGATAGTTGTACCGAGACATGCACCACTGTGTGTATAGGAGAGGTAGGAGTCTCTCAGCAGGGGTGACTTTGCTACAGGTGTGGGCATGGGAGCATATCCTAGTGATCCAACCCATGACACAGCGACACTGGGATAGGGGAGAGCCATATGCATTTTTGTATGAGGGAGTGATTACACATCGGAGGCTGGGATCAGTTAGCCACTGGAGGTGGCAAATTGATGAGATGGACCTATTTATGTGGAGACCATGGTTACTATGTGAGGAGTGGGAGGACAAGCATGAGCAGCTGATGTACTACAGACAGACTCGGTATCTATTTGGGAGATGGACAGACACAATTGAGAGATACCTACCAGAGCGGGTACTTCGATAGTTTGGATTACCACAGGGGCTACCACTGTAGGAGGCGACACATGCCAAGACACAGTGGGAGGTTGGGGACTAGGATGCAGAGATTCTAGTAGCTATAGCTTTGGTAGAGGTACGGGGACTTGTCCCCGTGAGATGGGATTGGGATACAGGACTGGCAGACCTAGGTACACTGCTAGAGTATGACAGGTACTGGTAGACACATAGGCCATTGTGGTTGATGACACCAAGTGTGGCAGGGGCAGTGAGGGAGGTTCTAGTGCTAGGTGCAGAGGCTAGGATCAAATGACAGGCCAGAGCAGCCAGGCAGAAGGCAATTGGAGAGGGCAGCGACCAACAGGCAGATGTGGAGATGGCAGAGGAGGGGGAGCCAGCTGTAGAGACTGATTTGGAGAGGGCTGAGCGGTTACTACAAGAGGAGATAGCTCAGAGGACTCGACTAGAGCTCCGGATGGTGTGGTTGAGGAGTGATAGGGATGCAGCGAGGGTGGAGGTGAGACAAGTCGAGGCCCTAGCACAGGTGCAGACACAGGTGGTAGTAGCAGCACAGACAGCCCTAGCACATGCACAAGCACAGTTACAGGTCTAGGCATAGTCACAGGCATAGGCACAAATGCAGCTGCTAGCTGTACTAGCAACAGATGATGGGCAGCTAGCCCAGGTGATGAGGGAGAGAGATGCAGAGGTACAGCTACGGCTAATAGCAGAGGCCAAACTCCATAGAGTGAGGCGGGAGAGAGATGAGGCACGCCGTGCACTGGGTGCAAATCAAAGGACCTTATATAGTGAGCTCGTATGTGTGCAGGGAGAGCTAGTGTCAGCTGGGAGAGAGGCAAAGTACTATAGGGGACTCTATGCGGGTGCGGTGCCAGTAGCTTAGCTAGTACCCAGCTATAGAGACAGGAGGAGATCAGGGGCATCCAGATCCCACAGGATAGGGCAGTCATTGTCCTCAATGAGAGGACCATTTGTGCCACCACGGGGAGGAGGAGGACTAGCTGGGGGACCTGCATCGAGCACAGAGGGAGGACAGGGGCCACAGCAGGAGGGCAGCTCTACCCAATAGAGCATGTATATTTGTATATTGTATCATTTTGTATTACTTTGTATCATTTTGGACAGATGCCTGCATGCATCCTGATGTATATTTCGCGGGCTCTTGATAGCCTTGATGTACTATACTAATGTATTTATGGACTATTGATGTAGACACATACATTTTGTATTATGATGATCTTTACATGAGATATATGATGATCAATTCTACTCATTGTTGTTCATGTTTTTTGTCTAGCATTTCTTGATGTTTGTGGATGTGATGACATGTATGTATGATCATGGATTTAAGTGATGAGAGATATTGTATGTGATGCTTATAGATGTATGATGATAGAGATGTATGATGATATAGATGTTATGACTAGTGATATCTGACCTATGGGTTTCATAGATATACACCAGAGAGAAGAAACAAGAGGAGATGGAAGACAGACTATTGATCGATCATTGCAATGAAAATGATATAAAGGGTGTGGGAATGGATGAATGAGCTTGTTGCCTTTGGTTTCGCAATTGTATATAAAGAGCAATCCTTATTTTTGATATAGCACGTGGATAGTTCGCCATCAAGGTATGAAAGACCAAGGTGCAGTAATATCCGAGTGCGTGGACATTGACTCTGCAAGCAAGCGGTTTGAACTTAGATCCCTTAGATATAATATAACCTTGTTGGACCATGTGAATGAGCCATAGTCTTGAACATAAAATAAACTTCAATACATGTAAATGCAAGAAGTGTACTAATATGTAAGATGCTAGGTCACAACACACACAAGATGAATATAATGCTAAGAAAGATGCTGAAGATCATTCCTCAAACATGGCACACAAAAGCAATGACTATGCCCCCAATCCATACTACATTGCTACATACCAAGATTATAGACAAATCAAGGTAGCCTTGAATAGGTAATGGAAAAGGAACAAAAGATAAACCAAAAAGAAAATTGACTGACTTACAAAGTAAACATACAGCCAACATATTCTCTTGCCAAAGAGGTTGCTTAGGATAGATTAGATAGGAAAGATAACAGCCTTATCATAGGAACTCTGTGTCTGTTAAAGGGTGCTATCTACCTAAAAAGACAATGTCTTGTAGCCAGAAATGCCACATGTCATAGGAGATGTGTGTGTTGGTCTCGATCATGGAACACTTCGCAGAAGACAAGCTTGTTGATCTGGTGCTTTAGTTAAGCTGGATTTAGCTGATGTTGGCAATCAGAACAGTAGGACAATAGATAACTCTAGAAGCAAGATACTTTGCTTCTGGTTTGCTAAGAACTTTTGCTTTGAAAGGATGCGCTAGCTTGTTGCTTGAGTTAGTCAAGTTGAGGCGAATGGATTTTGATAAATGGAAGACTAGAAAGGTGACACGTCAATGGATTGGGGTGGGTGAAGAATGATGGATCGTGTGTGCCTGAGTACTGGATACATCCTTCGTATTCTAGACTGCTTACATACCTATATCCATGGGATCAAGGCACATTACAAGGAAAGATGAAAAATGATAATATGTAGTTCTGGATAGAGTGATGAGATGGGTCAAGGTGGTGAGGGGGAGATCTTATGTACCTGAGTACTGGAAACATCCTTCATATTCCAGACTGCCTACATACCCATATCCATGGGACCAAGGTACCTTAAGATTGAAATGAGATAATATGTAGTTCTAGTGGTGTGATGATGTGGGAAAAGTGTTGAGAAGAGAACAGCCTTACCGTAGGAGCGATGTGTCCATTAAAGGGTTTTATCTGCGGAAAGGAGAAAAGATTGAAGTGATTGCTATGAACCATGAACAATGAACCCATCCTAGACCTAGGTTAAGGAAGGGTTGCCCCCATTCTGGTAGAGGAACTTTGCATGGGTGAATGATGAAGAAGACATAGAAAGCTTTGACCTAGGACAAGACAGTGTTAACTGTAGACATAGATCAAGGCGTGGGATGATGACGATGGACACTGACAAATTTCTAAGCTATACTAGATAGGGAGATGGAAATGCGAACAAGGTCAATGGTTTTGTTATGGATGGATGGATGTGTTGATAACTGAGAGGGGGGGGTGAATCAGTTATCCTAATTATTTCCTTTTTGAACTTTCTTATTAATTAATGCAGCATTGAATCAAACACAAAAACATTACCATGAAATAAGAAACACATGACACAGTATTTTTGACGTGGAAACCCTGTTAAGGGAGAAAACCATGGGGTGATTAACCCAAAATTATTCTCTGTTAGAAGAATAGGAAATTACAAAATGGCACTTGCCAATTAGGGCTCACTGCCCGAGCACACTGCTCACAAGAGGCCCACTACCTACATGAAGACACACTGTCTACAAAGTGATAAGAATCACAGTCTTGAACTGATTGGAAGCATCTGCATAAGCTGGAGTTCAGTTCCGGTTAGGCTCAATACACTGATCTGCTGCACTTCATCTTTTCTCTGTTCTTTATTCTGCTATCCTTTCACATACCGGATCTGTCTTGGTACTTCTGCTCTGTTCTGCTCTTCTTCGCATATATTCTTAGCATCATCACACACTTCACAACTAAATCCATCCTCTATATATATCCGCACAAGTAATTTCATCACCTTTCTAGTCGGCATCCGGAACAGTCTAGTTTCTTACAAACTCTGTTCTGTCGGCTGAATCCTTGCTCACCAAGCAATGCGGATCAAGCATATACTTGTAGATATCATTAATCATGTCGGCCAAACATGATTCATGCCTTCACAACCTTTATCATCAACAGTAACACATCCGGAAAGCAATCTGATACTCTGTCAGTCAGTTCATCCTCTGTTTTCACTGTCTCTCAGGAATCCGGTACTCAATTATTCATATCTTTTTCCTTGTCCATCACCGGAGGCTAAATCCTTGGAATATACCACTCAAGGTAGTCCTCTTGACTTCCCCAAATCCGCACTGCACCAAGACACTTCCTCTGAAAGATCCGGACCAATCTGTCGGACCTTGCCACATGCTCTGTTCTTGTTCACCGGACCACAACAATCTTTATTCTGACTTCCGGTAGAGACACATCATGACTTGCGGATATGTGGGATGACCTTTGTTGCCATCAATGACAACAACCATGAATCCATATAGTGTCTCTTGCCAACAATCTCCCCCTTTGGCATTGATGGCAACACTTAGTTAAAAATGACTAAGTGTTTACACTATGCTCCCCCTTTGCTGATGCTCTGTCTTTATATACAATTTCCGGAACTCCCCCTTAATTGGATTCCTCATTTTTCACTGCTCCTCACTCCCCCTTTGACATCAATGGCAAAGGGTAGGGTCCGCACATCAAAATTTTCAAAAATTTTCTATACATAGCCGCATATTTACATACTCACATATACTGAAGAATGTCTGCAAAGGATGTCTGCAATTGGATCATTTCTGTAGCCCAACTTTGCTTCATTCTATCCAAAACTGAAATGTGACCACTCAACAAAAATGCAAAAGCTTCTGCCCGCTTGAGATCTGTCGGATCATTTGTTTGGGCGGTGGTCTGAGCATCACTGATGGCCTCATGCATAGTTTCCAACTTAGGGATTATAATCCTTCTAAGTTCTCCCATCCGGTTAGTGATGTTCTTCCTTTCCTTCTCAAGATTCTTTATTTCATTCAAGACTGCAATAGTCTGACATTCTTGATTTATTATGGAGGAAGAGAGAGGATCAAAACTTTGAGACAAGCTTTGTAGCTTGTCCTGTTCCTCTTTTATTTTCTTATCAATTGCTGCTGTTGCCTTTGACCAGGTTATACAAAATTTGTAAATGTCACCGCCATCCTTAAGAGCATTCTCTAAGCTCTTTATTCCAATACTCACAATCTTCCTATCTTTAGAGATTAATTCTAATACTTCAGAAAATCTTTTATCCAAAAATTCCTTCCGGACCTTTTCTTCAGCAGATTTTTCTAGAGATTGAAAATGTGTATTAACACTGCTGACTAAGGTTTTGAGATTACCGGAAGAGGAGGCTGTGGGATCCTTTTGAAAGGATGGCATGATCTTTTCTAGCACTCCAGATGCTACCTCCATAAGCTTACAGTCTTCCATGTGAGATTTCAGCAGCTTCTCTTTGACTTTTTCATTTGCAAATGAGGCTATTTTCATTGTTTGCACCGGTGACAAAGAGTCAAAATCTAATGGTCCTTTCAGCAGGTCCGGTTCATCAATTTCTATAGTGGCTCTGCTCAAAAATTGTTGAACAGTTTGTGCAGTGTCTCTTGCCGGAGACAGATGTTTCTTTTCTTCTGCAGTCTTGGAACTGTCAACCTCTTTATCTTTCACCCCTGCTTCCTTCTCCTGTAATTTCTCTTCTTCTTTGGATCAGGAGACTGTAGGGGAAACCGGAGGAGAGATGTTTGTCTGTTCAGGGCCCACTTCTTCCGGAACAGATGATTCCAAATCCGCAGCTGTTTCTGCACTTAAGTCCTCTACAACAGGAAGATTGAACCTTTTGAAGGCCTTCCGGAGGATCTCTTCTGTCTCTTGGGCCACTTTGTCAGTCTCACCAAGCATGAGTTGATTCATCCTGGCTTTACTTCTGAACTCATCTTTGCAGTCTTTGAAGATTATGTTCATTGTCTTGGGATCAATTTGAGGATATAGCTGAATAGCTATCTGCTCCCGGATCTCAAGATCTTTTGCATGAGCATTATTCTTTCTTATTTCTAATTCCTTTTCTAGGCTTTTAGGAATAAGAGATATGATCTCAATGAAAGCCTTATTGTATATGTTCAGATATTTGACTGTGGCTTCCTGCAGAATCTTTTGGTCAGCCTCACTGTAGTCATCATAAAATTCAGTCATTGGTTGAAGGTTTCCATCCACCGTGACCGACTTGATTATACTCTCTAGAGACAGAGTGGGCTTTTCAACAGATACCTCTACCATTTCATCCTTGTCTTGGCCTGTGGAGGGTTTACCGGATCCTTTCTTCTTCTGCTTCTTTATTTCTTTTACTCCCTCATCTGACTCTGTTTCCTCTTCATCCTTTTGGCTTTCATAAGCCCTTGTGGCTTTTGTCTTGGATCTTTTACCGGATGCCTGGACTTCCGGTTTTGAACTTTTGGTTGTGGGAGGTGCAGATCTTTTTGATGATCTGTTCCGGGTGGGAGTTTTAACCGGAACACTTTCTTTACTCTTCTCTTCTTCCTCAGCCTTCCTCCTCTTTTCCCGGCTGGCATCAAGTGCCTCTTTTGAGATTCCTAGGCCTTGAGCAATATGCTCAACTTCTTTTCTTACCTTCCTCTTTATCTCTGGTTCCCTGAGTTCTACATGTATCTTTACACTCAGTTCCTCAAAGGTTCCAAACCTTTCTGCCTTAGGATCTTTGGGCTGGCTTAGCATGTGTTGAACATGCAGCTCTATTATCTGTTCATCCACTTCATACCCCATGGGCATGATCCAAACAGTCCTTGGCTCCACTGCCTCCATTAGACACTGATTTGTTTCAACCATGAAGCATACCGTGTCTTTGTACTTTTCTACAAGGGATTGGGGTATTCTTTCTCTTGCATGCATCATGCTTTGGAAGTTCTTGAAGTATCCCCATAGAGCTGTATTTCTTGCTTTAGCATCCCCAAGTCCATGCAAGTAGTCTCTGATTTGGATGGCAACCGGTCTGTCATTCTGCCATATCCATCCACTGGATCCGGGAAGCTCATTCATGTAGTAGAAGAAGAGACAAAGGATCAGATTGCCATACTTGAAGGAGTTTTTCTTGTCCTTCTTGATCTTCTGCAGATTTTCAAAGAGTTGGTTCACAAGAAGCTCACACAAGTCATAGTCTGCATTCTCCTTTAACATTTGATAAGCTGTGTAGATTGCAGTTCCCAGTACTGAATTTTCCCTACTAGAATGATAGATTTTGTAACCAATTATCATAGTTGCAAATTTGACATCCGGTTCAGTGATGTCATCAACTGTCATAGCTCTCTTGTCAAACTTGGATCCGGTTGCATCACTAACTGTCTGATTTTTGACAGACTTGAGAACAGGTAAACCACCGGATGAGTGCAGACTGGTTACAGCCCTAATTGCATCTTTGGTGATCTTGAAGGGCTGGTTCAACCATAGGAAGTTGTCATGTACTCTACTTAGTACATACCGGACCCATTCATCTTCTTCAAAATAGGGGAAATGAATGCACTGTGCAAAGTGTTTGTCCCTGATGGCTTTGTACTGAGGTTTGATCTCAAAGGAGTCATCTATCAATTGTTTGTGATAGATATCCATCAGCTTTGATTCTCCAAAGTCTTCAAGATTCGCATGGATGTAAACCCTAATATCTTTCGTATGCAATACACCATGAGGAACACTAGAGAAGGCTCCTAGTGGATCTACCTCCAATGATTTGTAAGGATGTTTCTTGAATGTGGGGCGAGGTCTATCAGAGATCTTAACTATATTTGGAGTAGCCATTCTTCAAAGATTTGCAGTGAGATAATGAAAAACGGAGAATAACTTATGCGCCTTCGGTTTGCACGGAGTGGTGGGATTGATTTCTTTATGCAATGAATTTGGCAGGAGATCTTTGGTGTGCTTGATGAATTTTGTTGCAGAGCTCCTCTTTTCGCTTCTTCTTGAGTGCAGAATGAGCAGATGATTTTTGAGAAATCCCTTATATTGCTTCGCAAACCCTAATATCTGTTTGCAATAAATGCTTCACCTATATTATTTCGGTTTGCCTTGTCCGGATAGCTTGGAGTATCCCGGATTAGTCCTGATCTGTGAACATCATCCGGATCTTTCAATCATGAATAAATTGAGGTGACACATTACAAGAACATCCCAAACACTCTGTCCAATCCGCAGAATAAGATAGTGCACTTCCGGATCTCTCTGGACCTTTTTGTAATCCTCTGTCATACCGAAGCATCTCCCGGAACAGGTCTTACTTGATCGATCACAGCTTCTTCATAACTCCATGCGGACCTCTGAAATCTTATTTGGATCGTCTCAAGACTTATATCTTTAAACTTTTTACTCCGCATCTTGTGCCACATCAGGCACCACTTGATTGGCTGGGGGAACAGGATTTTTTTTTGAGTCTCCCCCTAAGCCAGAGCTAACTTTTTAATTTCTGGAAGAAATATCAGCACCAGAGTCTGGTGCGGATCCAACCTCTACATTCTCTGAACTTTTCTTCACCCAAATCTTGCTCATTTGATTCCTAACTTCATCCGCATTCATCTTTTGATTACCTTTGTCTTGATTCTGATTATACACCAGACCTCTTTTGTCCTGATTCTTGCTTCTGCAGACTTTAGCATTATGACCGGACCTATTACAGATTTGGCAAATAACATTTCTTTGCATAATTGACTGATATCCTCTTGATCTGCATTGATTAGCCATATGACCTATTCTCTTGCATGTAAAGCATCTGCCTTTGAATGATTTGTTTACTTGCATATTTCTGCATTCATGGGATTTGTGTCCATACCTTTTGCAGTTGAAGCACTGTCCGGAGAAGGATGAATTAATCTGATTCATTCTCTTTCTGCACTAATTAGCTTTGTGACCAAAGTGGTTGCAGCTGTGGTAGTATCCATTGAAAGATGAATATCTTTGAGCATTGGGCTGTCTTACCGGAGGTCTTCTAGGCCTGTTTCTTGGATTTTCTGATGCAAAATTCTTTTGACCGGATCCAGAGCTTTCTCCTTTCTCATATCCCAAACCATACTTGTCATCTGTCCCTTTTTGACTTCCAAGAAGAACTTCAAGTTGAGCAGAACTTATCTTGAATTTCTCTTTATATTCATTTGCTGTTTGAAGGTCTCTTTTGAGAGAGGCAATTTGATCCTCAAGTTTTTCTTCATTATCTTTGGCATCTTCAAGATCAGATTCAAGATGTCTGATAATCCTGTCCATCTGGTGGCATTCTTCTGATTTTTCTTTAAGAGATTGTTTTAGATTGTCTTCAGCCTTTCTTTTTTCTTCAATCTCTTGAGTAAACTTTATAGTTCCTGATTCCATTTCATGTCTTAACATAATGACTTCTTTTGATAACTTTTCACATAACTTGGTTTGCTCAGTCAATTCTTCATTTGTGTTGCTTTCTTCACTTTGTCTTGCCAACTGTTGGAGCAGCTCCTTTCTCTTTTTCATAGAGAGACTTAATTTGTCTTTTAGTTCTCTCATGAATTCATCAGCCTGTTTGAGTCTTTCCTTTAATTCATTGACTTCAGAATTTGACTGTTCAAGATCCTCAAGGGCAGTCTTGAGTTGCTCCCTTAAACCATATGCATCCATTTGAACTCCCAGATCTTCCTCAAGCTGTTAGGCTCTATTAGGAGGAACTTGGCTCTGATACCAATTGTTGATAACTGAGAGGGGGGGGGGTGAATCAGTTATCCTAATTATTTCCTTTTTGAACTTTCTTATTAATTAATGCAGCATTGAATCAAACACAAAAATATTACCATGAAATAAGAAACACATGACACAGTATTTTTGATGTGGAAACCCTATTAAGGGAGAAAACCACGGGGTGATTAACCCAAAATTATTCTCTGTTAGAAGAATAGGAAATTACAAAATGGCACTTGCCAATTAGGGCTCACTGCCCGAGCACACTGCTCACAAGAGGCCCACTGCCTACAAGAAGACACACTGTCTACAAAGTGATAAGAATCACAGTCTTGAACTGATTGGAAGCATCTGCATATGCTGGAGTTCAGTTTCGGTTAGGCTCAGTACACTGATCTGCTGCACTTCATCTTTTCTCTGTTCTTTATTCTGCTATCCTTTCACATACCGGATCTGTCTTGGTACTTCTGCTCTGTTCTGCTCTTCTTCGCATATATTCTTATCATCATCACACACTTCACAACTAAATCCATCCTCTATATATATCCGCACAAGTAATTTCATCACCTTTCTAGTCGGCATCCGGAACAGTCTAGTTTCTTACAAACTCTGTTCTGTCGGCTGAATCCTTGCTCACCAAGCAATGCGGATCAAGCATATACTTGTAGATATCATTAATCATGTCGGCCAAACATGATTCATGCCTTCACAACCTTTATCATCAACAGTAACACATCCGGAAAGCAGTCTGATACTCTGTCAGTCAGTTCATCCTCTGTTTTCACTGTCTCTCAGGAATCCGGTACTCAATTATTCATATCTTTTTCCTTGTCCATCACCGGAGGCTAAATCCTTGGAATATACCACTCAAGGTAGTCCTCTTGACTTCCCCAAATCCGTACTGCACCAAGACACTTCCTCTGAAAGATCCGGACCAATCTGTCGGACCTTGCCACATGCTCTGTTCTTGTTCACCGGACCACAACAATCTTTATTCTGACTTCCGGTAGAGACACATCATGACTTGCGGATATGTGGGATGACCTTTGTTGCCATCAATGACAACAACCATGAATCCATATAGTGTCTCTTGCCAACAGGATGAAGTGTGTTGTTGAACTAGACATGGAGTGAACAAGACTCGATAGACGATGGATGCTGACTCTACACATAGCGCCTGTTTGCTAGATTTTCACTATGGTACTTATCCAAGGCACCTGTTTACCAGGTTTTCACTAGAGGATGGATTTTTTTTTTTGGAATATTCTGAGGATCAGGCATAGAACCTCTTAAGATGAACACTGTTAAGTGGCTCATCCAAAGGAATGCCATCAGGTGTAGCTAAAGTATAAGCTCCTGATCCATATGCTGCTGTGACAATAAAGGGACCTAACCAGTTAGGCCCAAACTTGCCCTTCTTCTCTCGATCTACTTGATTTCTCTGATTTTCTTTTAGTACAAGATCACCAACTTGAAACTATCTTTTTTTGATCTTTTTGTTGTAATTACACCAGAGGTAGTTTTGATAGACATGGAGATGATTAAGCGCGGCAAGGTATCTTTCATCTAGAAGTTCTAACTCAGCTAATCTGGAGGTACGATACTCCTCTGCATTTATCAGGTCCTGCATAGATACTCTGAGAGATGGGATCTCGACCTCTATAGGTAGGATGGCTTCAGAGCCATAGACCAAGGCGTATGGTGTGGCACCAGTGGGTGTTCTGATACTAGTGTGGTAGGGCCATAAGGCGGGATTGAGTTGCAAGTGCCAATCATGACCAGCTTCATTGACCATTTTCTTGAGAATCTTAAGAATGGTTTTATTGGAAGCCTCAGCTTGGCCGTTACTCTGTGGATAGTAGGGAGTTGAGAAGTGATGTTGGATATTGTATTGTATGCACAAGGCTCGGACATCCTGGTTCTTAAATGGTCTCCCATTATCAGTGACAATAGCTTGGGGAATACCATACCAGCAAATGAGGTAGTTAAGGATAAACTTGCTATTTGCTTACTAGTGATATAGGTCATGGGAATGGCTTCAACCCACTTCGTAAAATACTCAGTGGCGGTAATGATAAATTTGTGGCCATTGGAAGAGGAGGGGTGGATTTGTCCTATGAGGTCAAGACCCCGTTGAGAAAAGGGCCATGGAGTTATCACAGGTTGTAGGTCATGCGCTGGTGCGTGAATCAAATCTCCATGCTGCTGGCATTGTAGACACTTCTTAGCAAACTGTGCAGCATCATGCTCTATTGTAGGCTAGTAGTAACCTGTTCTGAGTATCTTTTTTAGCAAGATTAGTACCAGTAGAATGTGCACCATAGACACCTTCGTGTATGTCTTATAAGGTAGCTTCAGCTTCTTCTGCGTTAAGACATCATAAGTGGATACCATCAAGATTCTGATGATATAGTGTATCACCCAGAATGGTGTAGCAGGAGGATTAATGGATAAAGGTTTTATGTTGGGTGGAGGAAAGGTTAGGGGGAACGGTTTTGTTTTTGAGGTATTCATAGATATGTTCGTACCATGGGGAATTGGGACCAACAAATTCACAGATGATTTCAGTAATTGGAACATCGACGACGGGTATCAACAATTGCTCGATCAAGAATTCACATTTCTATGTATTAGCAGGCATGTGAATCAGTGACCCTACAGAAGCCATAGAAGTTGTAGCTTTGTTATGCTCTCTTGGAATTTGCTCAAATGTGATGCTAGAAAAGTGTGGTTTGTAGGAATCCACTAGTTGCTTGTAGGGGACCAACTTTTCATCTTTGGTTTAATATTCATCTGACTTGTCGAATGACTAGTTGTGAGTCTCCATATACCTGTAATTCTGTGATGTCCCATTGAACTGCTGTATTGAGACCTATGATAAGTGCTTGATACTCGGCAATGTTGTTGGTGCAAGGGAATGCAAGCTGATATGACTTTGGAATATAGTCATTTTGAGGTGTGATGATGATGCAGGAGCATCCACTGGTGTAAGGGCAATCTTGCATCACCCAAAAAGAAGTTAATTCAAAATCATTGTAGTTGTTTTCATTTCTTTCCATAATTAGTGTTTCTAGTTCCATAATATCTTGAATAATGATGTAGGACTTTCAGTTTTTCCAAAACTGCTAAAAATAGCAACCTGCCTGTTTTGGAAAGTCTACCTGCTATTTTTGGAAAGTTTGCAGTTGGGCATGGATTAAAGTGAAAACTTGCAAAAAGTTACTAAATGGATATATAAGACCTTTGGCGAAGGAATCAGGCAAAGATCATTTTTGAGCTAAAAGATATTAAAGTTTTTGTTTTCTGAAAAGCTCCTAAAAATTTCCAAAACAAGACATGAGGCACTAAAACTTCTCTAAACATCGTAAAAAGTTGATGGAAATCCATTTATAGATTTTTGACGTGATAGGTCACATTGCGAGCTTTCTGACGCCTAAAACGGTTCATCAATCGGACACCCGGATCAAAAGTTATGCTTCCTGGAAGTTTACCTACTTTTATAGGGAGTTGTAAATTCTGAAATTTAGCTAGAGGCCACCAAAAAGTGTTATTTATGGCTATTTTGGGGACCCTGGGCGGCAGTAGAGTTAAGGGGGCAAGTGTAAAGTCAAGAATAGGCAAGAAAATAGAAACCCTAGCTGATTTGGGGATTACAGAGGTGAAAGATTCCAGAGCCTGGTGATGGTAGCTGTAGTGTGTTGCAGCCTATGGAGGACTGATTCCTCTTATTGTAATTAAGCTTCTGTAATGTAATGAGTTTCCTAGATCAATAAAAGAAAGTTCTTTTCTCTGTGTTTAATTTTTGTTATTGTGTGTTTTATGATTTACCCCCTTCATCAAGTGGTATCAGAGCGAGGGTTCTTGAGTGTGTAGACAGATCGCCAACCATGAGGTAGTTTGCACCAGGACCTGAGGTTGTGGGTTTGCTGCAGAGACCGGGATGCCTCCATGAAGAAATTGTGTTGGGAGGAATGCTTTGATAGAAGAGGGTTTTAGAGCCCTATAAAAGCAAATCGATGCATTACAAGAGGAGCTACGAAGAGAGTTTGAGCCAAGGATAAGAGACGAAAGCGAAGATGAAGCTAAAGAAGAGCTATATGAGGAAGAACAAGTAGCTGCCAGAGATCCTGCAGAAGTTAGGTTGGTGAGGGCTATTTGGAAGATCAGAAAGAGGCCCAGGATCGAGGTTTCTACATATTCTGGGGATTTTAACCCAGAACAGCTTATTGATTGGATCAATGACATGGAGGAGTATTTCGAGTATGAAGATGTGGAGGACCCAGATCGGGTCAAGTTTGCAAAAACAAAGTTGAAGGGCCATGCCAATATTAGGTGGAAGGAGTTCCAACTAGAGAGGAATAGAAGAGGAAAAGGAAAGATCACCAGATGGGATTAGATGGTGGAGAAACTAAAGAAGCAGTTCATTCCTGTGGATTATGAGATGGAGTTACTAAAGAAGTTGTAAGGATTGAAGCAAGGTAACAAGTCTGTTAAGGAGTATACAGAAGATTTTTATAAGATCACTATCATGACAGGCCATGGAGAGGCCAACAAGGAGAAGGTGGCCCATTACATTAATGGGTTGAGGCCGAGTATTCAAGAGGAGTTGAGCCTAGTCAGAATGACCACCATAGAAGATGCATACCAGTTTTCCCTGAAGGTGGAAGAGAAGCTGAATAAAAGATTTGACAGCAAGCAAAGGGGAAGAGGTCAAGGTGGAAGGACTGGTGGGAGGCCATAATGAAGTTCAAAAGAGAAGTGAAGAAGCTGGCACCAGTCAAAATCAGAGAGGGGATAATGCCTACCGCACTCATGACCAGAACAATTGTGAGCAAAGAGGAAGAGGAAGAGATAGACCTGGGCAAGGACCTGGAAGAGGAGGTTTCAGAGGAACATGTTTCCAATGTGGGGAAGAAGGGCATCGAGCATATAAGTGTCCGCAAAATCAAGGAAGGACAAATAGAAGACCTGAAGGCAATGCATGAGTTGCACATGTAGATGAAGATGCACATTCTGAGCATTCTAAAGATGGTGAAAGGGGAGAAACCCTAGTTGTTAGAAGAACCTTGCTGAATGAGGAGAAAGAACCCAATCAGAGGAAGAGTTTATTCTGCACAAGGTGCAAATGTGAAGGTAAGTGTTGTGATATTATTATTGACAGTGGAAGCATTGATAATCTTGTTTCAGAGGAAATGGTTGACAAGTTGAAGTTGACAAGAAGGAAGCATCCGCATCCATATCAGATTGTATGGTTGCAGAAGGACCATAGAGCTTTGGTCAATGAGTAGTGTTTAGTGAAGTTCAAGATTGGTGATTACCATGATGAGGTGTTATGTGACATCATACCAATGGATGCATGTCATATGCTGTTGGGGAGGCCGTGGCAGTATGATAGGAGTGCTGTCCATGATGGCCATGCAAACACATATTCCATGACAAAGGATGGAGTTCGTCATAAGTTGAAGCCCTTGAAGGAGGTGGAAGAAAAGGTATGTAGTACTGCCAGAATTTGCCTGGTAGATGGCAGGAAATTTTTGGAGGGTATGAAGCATGAGCGTCATTGCTTTGCATTGATTCCTAAGATTAGTCAAGAGAACTATGAAGATGTACTAGCAGAAGTTTCAGATATGTTGGAAGAGTTCCAGGACATTATCTCTGATAATGTACCAGAAGGTTTGCCACCAGTAAGGAAGATAAGTCATCAAATGGATTTGATACCAGGAGCCAGTTTGCCAAACAAGGCAGCCCACAGAATGACCCCTGCAGAGAATGAAGAGCTGAACAGACAAGTTCAGGAGTTGTTAAGGAAGGGACTGATAAGGGAGAGCCTAAGTCCATGTGTGGTACTGTTGGTCATGATGTTAGTCATAAACAAACATAGAATAAAAGTACTCATTAACCTTTATTCATCTTGAAAGATACAGTGAATTCAGAGAATTCATGATCCCAAGTCTCCAGTGATTAGGTCTTAATCGACTGACGTTACTCAATAGTTAATGTGTAATGCTGTTTCCATTTTGGGGCCTTACGTGAAATTGCGCCATCATCATGACGTTCCTACAGAAATTCCTTACAGAGAAGTCAAATTATACAGTTATTTGATGGAAAGATGTAGTAATACCTTGATCTTTGCATGAGATTTTCAATTGTGCATGCTTTTTATTCAAATATGCTAAATATTTGCAATTACCTACGGGATGTCTGCATATTTGCGTTATTTGCTTAAGATTATCAATTATTTGCAATTGTGATGCTGAGATGCTCTAAAATTGAAAGAAATTAAAAGAAATACTTCTAATCAAGTTGAACCTTTAGCTTTTGATCCACATACATGCTTGATACTGTCATGAGGAGAAGAAATCAAACCATATGTTCACCAGGACATTCCACAGCTAGACACAGTTGATGCAAACTTCAGAGGATAATGAATGAAAACAATACATGCAACATGATGAGCACTCCAAGGGACACAGCTAATCAAAACACATATCTAGAATTCAAACACAGATTACTCAGGATTTACGAAGATTTGTAATCGAATACTCTTCTCTTCCATTAAGTATGCAAAAGACATGTACATATACAACAGCTTTGAAATGAGCCCTGAATATTTCAGCAAACAGATTTCAATTAAGTTTTGAATGAATATAACAAGGCATTCCACCGCCTTTTATAGAATAAGGTGAGGAATCCGTTACAATAGATCTACGGATCTGATATATCAATACAAATCAACGGTCATCATTTCATGACTCATCAACTTTACAAAATAGCACAAGTTGCCAGCTGGCAACTATCTATATTACCTATGCAAAATATTCCCCCTTCATGATGTATCTTCATCATGTTCTTCAGCTGATTCATGCAGATCATCATCATGTGCATCACTTTCTGAACTTTGCTATCTGGATGATGATGCTGCTGCATATGGGGTTGCATGCTGCTCTGGATCTGTTCGTATGACCGCACAACCTGATCTATTCCTCCGCCATCTTGAGTCTTTGCCTTGATAATGGCGTGCTTGTGTGCCTCATACTTATCCTTGCTGTTATCCAGCTTATTTTCTCTATCCTGCAATGTCTCACTGTAGGCCTCCATCTTGACCTTGATCCTCATCACCTTATTTATAAACTCTTCTGTCAAGTGGATGAGTGGACCATCATCTTCCATCTGGAAGTTACTGCACAGAGCCTTAAGGGCAGAATCTTCATCTTGATTCTCTATCTTCCCTTCCACTTTGCCCTCTAATGTTTCTAGCATATCTGCTTCAATGCCCATTAAATCACGTAGCCTCATGCTGATCTCCCTCAACTTATTATTGCATCTCTTGAGGACTCCGCATTCAAATTGTACATCTTTGTACCAGATATCTACTAATAGCACAGTATTATTATTTAATACCTGCTTACTAATAAGCACTTGTGGGTTTATTTTCCTTATTTCTCCCAATAGGCTGAGGACTTTCTCCAGTTGATAAGACCTTTTCCCGGTCTGCATCTGCAATCTGTCCACCTTGGTTTTGGAGTCACTTAATATGCTCCATCTTTTCAAAGATCCCTTCATTATTTCAACGGCATCATCCAATGTGGATGACATCCATTTTCTTATTACGGAAGCCTCATGTTTCATGAGGTCCAATTTATTTATCTCCTCTTGAGAAATGGCAGTCAATGGGACTGCAGCTTCACTTGTAGTATCCTCAGGATTCGTCAAGCCTTTAATATACGCATGCAACTGAGCAATGTGCTCTTTATGTTGCTTATTCATCTCTTTCTCTCTTTTCACTTTCTGAATTAGAGAGTCTATGATGTCCTTACCTTCTTGACCTTCCTGCTCTTCATTGGCAAAACCCAAATCAACTGTACTTATCTGGAATTCATCCACAGTGATTTTGCCTTTCTCCTTCTCTACCATAGGTACAGCAATTTGTGCGGTCCTTCTCCCTGTCGCCGGATCTCTCTTGATGGCCGATGTCATTCTGGCCTTTCTCTTGGGCTTCATTATATCCGCGGAGAACAGGGTGGAGACGTCGAACTCTTGAATTTCAAGTTCCTCCTCAACATTTACCTCCTTTTCTAACCATAGAGGCACCTGATCATGCTTTTCGGCATCATGATGCTGTTCACCTCTATCTCCTGTTTCCACCAACAAGCATTGTGGAGATGGTGAGTTTTCTTTTTCTGGCTCTTGATGCTCACCTTGCTGCGGATCCTGTGGTGCCTCCTCCTGTTGAGGAACTTCCTTTTCTGGGGGAGCATCTTCTCTGTGTGGGGAACCTGGCGGTGTACCTGTATGTGGATCATGATGAACATGATCTTTCTCCATCCTTTCTTCACCTGTCCCCAGTTCTTCCCCTTGTGGAGGTTGATCATCCTCCTTTTGCTTCTCTATTTCTAGTGGCATGTCCACCGTATCTGATATCATTGGATCTGCCTGAGGTGATGGCATCTGTTCTGCAGCTGTTACTTGTTCTGTGCCTGCACCATCCACCTCTTGTGCCTTATCAGCTGGATCTTTTATTTCTTCCTTCTTCTCATCAGCCTTTATTTCTTGGACCTCCACTATAGCAGGTCCTGCTGATGTATCTTGTGGGCTCGGCTAGCCTGATTCAAGAGCATGGCCTTCTGCTTCTGCCATCTCTATCTCCTCTATTAGGTGGCCCTTATCCGGTGATCCTGCTGGCTTCTCAGGACTTGCATCCTGTTTCTCTGCCAAGTCTACCACTACAGGACTTGTCACCTCAGTAATTAGTGTATCCAGCCCTATGTCCTGGGCTACCTGCTCCGGGCTCTTCTCTGATTCTGGGCTCTTTTCTCTCTCCGCTTCTGCTTGTTTCATCTCCTCAAGCACCGATTGGACAGATGGAGGCTTGTGAGGAGTCACACTGATGCCAGCAGCCAGTGTTTCCATTTCTTGTGCAGCTACATCCTGCACCACCTCATCATCAGACAAATTTATTGTCTCGTCTAGCGAGACATGCCCTTCCGCTTGTGTCTGAGATGCTTCTTTCTGTTGTTCTTCTACCAGTTTAGTTTTGAACTTGATAATGGTAGGAAGTGGAACGTTATGCTGAAGTTCCTTCTGCACTTCACTACCTGCCTCTTGTAACTGTGCAGGAGGTTGACTTATCTCACCTCTCATGGAGGTTCTTGGTTTCTTGGGTGTGGTGGGAATCAACACCTGCGGAGCTCTCCTCTTTCTTCTTATTATTAGCGGAGCTTCCTCCTCTTCTTTAGGCTCCTCTTCCACGAGGATAGCTTTGCCTGGCTGTTTGAATGACAGACCCACTTCTCGGGTCTCTGTGATTCTAGCCTCTGCTGTCTTGGTTTTCTTGGGCTTTGGAGGAGAATCTGATTCTGACCCTGATTTGGCTACCTCCTTCGCTGTGAATACTGCCCTGTCAACTATGACCCCTTTGGGTCCTTTTTCCACCTTCTTGCCCTTTGTACCCCTTTTGCTAGGCTGCTGTGGTGGAGGGGTCCTCTCTCCCTTAGTCTTCCTCTTCTCCAGCAGGAAGTCATCATATTCATCTGTGGGGATGTCCTGCCCCTTCTTCTTGCTATCTATCGTGATGGCCACACCCTTCTTCTTCAATGCCTCTACCTGTGCATCTACCCAAGCTTGGGTCAAGTGTAGGGTTCTGGTAAAGAATGGGTCCAAGGACATATCTTCTTGCATGGTGAGGTTAGGTGCAGATATGGTGTCATTATAAATCTTCTTCTACTCATATTCATCTGCCATTATCCTACCGTCATCATTCTTCAGCTGTTGAGGGAGGGATATGCAGTCAAATGTCCTAATCTAGTTCAGAGTCAACCTTTGATATCTCCTCCTCCTGGCCTCTGCCTCATCTTCGCAGTCAGCCCAAAAATCTTCTAGGTGCCTCTGGTGAATAGGCTTTCCTAGGATCTTCTGCATTCAGCCGTAAGGATCATATGGTCTCATTACTGGGAAGGGCAGTAAATTCATCTTATTGAGGGTGACCATCACCTTCTTTATATTGTCAGAGTCAGGGCACATGTAGTTGCCGATGCTGACTGGGAACAAAATTGGTGGCAGCTTCTTGGCATCCTTATACATCTGTATCATGGTGGAGCCCTGCCTGATAAATTCCATTAAAACTATTGCATCTGTAGGATATTTTGGTAGCATCAGGGGATGTCCTTCAAAACCTTCTATCCTGATGTAGGAAAAGGTGGCAAATTGTATGTACCATGCCCCATGCCTGTATACTCCCTCCTAAGCTTCCATGCTCAGTCTTTTAGTTCTGTCATCCTCCATGGTCCTTACCAGATGCATAGAAAATGCATCATTGACCAGTTTGTAGTCCTTGATATATTTGGTTCTTTGCAGCTGGGGATGATGATCTCAGATATATGCTGCATTTGTGCCCGTCAGTTTTCCATCTGTGACCAGGGCATCAAAAGTGCCTCTATATGCACAGGAATAAACGATATAGGAAGTCATGTAGAATGCACAGTCTGAACCTCCCAGGTTCAGCAGCTGCTCATGCAGAGCATCACTAATTATTTGGCCCCACAGTGGCTTGATGTCTGCATACATGCACATCATTATTATGCCATACATCCAATCTCTGAATTCTCCAGTATCAGGCTGGCCAGTCACCCTGTTCAGTAGGGCAATCACATACTGATACTCCTCATTAAAGTCAAACTTGAACATATGCACGGGGAGCTTGGCTGCTGCATTATATGTGCTGTTCTCGGCCCGCCAAGCATACATGTTCTTTCTGGCCGCCTTCTTGTTGGCCTCATATTCTCTTTCAGACTTCTTCAAGTCTACACTCTTTACCTTATTGCCCATTGGCAGTCCAAATGTTTGGGAGAGACCTTTGATGGATAGGTCTGCATACACTCTCCCATGCTTCACCACCTGCCTCGTCTGAGGGTTATAATTCTGGGCGCATTCAATGACTAGCTCCGGAGACTCCATGGAGTATGGGAAGCCAGCAGTGTTCCACATACCTGATACAAACACTACATCCAGTACTGGACTCTTATCTTGTCCATCATTCAGCTTGGCTGACCAAGCCTCTAGGTTGGTAATCCCCTGATGGGTATCTGTAATTGCCCCATATTTGAACATGACTCCTCTCTGAGAAGAGAACATAGGCCTACTAAATTCCTCCTGATTCTTGACTGAGTGTTTTTCAGCCATGGGTACCTGCAATTAACAACATTTCATCTCACAACAGGGATATGCATGCATACATTTTGCAAATATCATGCCTACTGCATCAATTTCACATTACTTACTTACATGGATACATAACCAGAACTTACAACATCATTTAGAAACAACATGATGAGGGTTTCATTTCACTTACCTAGTTATGTAGATTTTCTTTATACCAGTATATCGTTAAGATGCTCTTAATTCAACTGCTGATCACTTCTCTCCTTCTATCTGTGAGCTCGAATTGCGCAACGGTAGCTGTTATGCGGATATGAAGGCTGGTGCTCTGTAAAACAATTTTAACGCAGGTAAACGTAACAATGGCGGTTGAATTACCTTTTAACCTCATAGTTAGGGTAAATTTAGGGCAACTCTAACAAGTTAGATTGCAATCTTTGATCATTCATGTGAAAACTCAGGATCTCGTCAGGTATTTCATCGGGTTCCGGGGTCGGCGGGAATCACCTACCATATCTACGCACATTTAATGATAATGGCGGCAAGGGGAGCGGGGGAATATCCATATGGCAGGATATCATGAGGGCAGGATGATATTTCACAAATATCGGGTTGAGTTTCAATATCATCCTCCCTAGCACTGGAATTATTATCGCTACAAGATTCGGGTGATAATGCACCGTTTATTTACATTTTAGAACATCAGGAGGATATTTCGGTTTATCGGGTGATGTTTCAAAATAAAATGATGATGATGAGCCAAGCTTGCTCATCCTCCTTTCGGAATATCAGGATGACGTCATCATGATATTCGTTCTTTGTATTGGAATGCTTCATGACGTCATCGACATATTGGGCGAACATGATCATGTTTACAAAATATCTTATCAAAATGTAAATATGATGATGATGTCATCAGGATGTTTGTTTCTTCGTTTATCATATTCAGATGATGTCATCAGGATGTTTGTTAAGGGTGATGTTTTGCGTCAGGATGATATTTTCGGGTTACTTTTCAAAACATGATGTTCGCGATATAAAAGACCGCTTGACGAAAGACTTACTACCATTTAAAATTGATGTCAGGATATTTGAACTGCAGGATAAATCTGGGGAATGTTTCAATATGATGATGATCTTTAAACAACATGACTCAGATTATAGAATATGACCCCTCCCCTCTTGCGAATATCAGGTTTGACTGAGACTTTGAATGTTCATAACTCTCACATCCTGGTGAATACCAGGGTGACGTAAAAGACAAACCTACATGAAATTTAATGTTCTTCCAGAATATGAGGTTATAGATACGAAATAGGAATTTTGACAAACTGACCTCATAATGATGACTTACCTCATCCTGACTCAACGTGATGATGCACTTGACTGATTTTTACCAAACCGCCAGAAAGTAAGAAAAACAAACCAAGCCAAAAGAAGTTGGGTCCCTGTTTTGCCAAGTCAAAATGGGGCATGTTGTGTAACGACACAACAACTTGCCACCAAAGAAAATGAACAAATTCCAACGATTCAAGTGATGTGATCACATTTATCCATAGTGCTCTAATTCTGTCTAAAGGGTAAGCATCATGGTCCTTTGAATGATAAAATTTCATTATGGTGATAATGCTAACAAAGGATCAGGTGTGTGCATATGATTAATTATCCTCATCTTGAAAGTAAGTTGAACACGTAAGTAACTAGTGTTAAACTACATAGTTGGAGATCATCCCTCATAGCCAACCTGGATAGAGCCTTGCTGCCAGCAGGCGTCTATAGCCCTGGCAAGGTTATCTATACAATCTCCCTAAGTAGAGCCCCACTGCCAGCAGGCGTCCATAGCCCTGGTAGAGTTACTTAGATGGCCTAATTTTATTTCTTTTCTGATTTTCATTTAAAATTTATATCTGATATCATCATGTCAGCTCATTTGTACAAGGTATAGTCACTTGCAGCTTTAGGTTGGAGATTGCATTGGTAGCAAGGGAGTCCCTTTAGATTTTTCACTTAACACCTATACTAGTGTGTTCAACAAACCCAAGGCTGTTAGGTGTTTCATTGTGATTGATTCACTTTGACCAAGAAAAAGCACCCTGATGAAAAGACATCACAAACCTGATCATGAACACTTCTTAGAATGAATCAAAACCTATGTTTAAATGTGATCTCATCATTTGAATCTTAACGACTTAATTATTTTCTAGGGTGATGAAGTGCATCATCCTGACTTACCAGAACAAGGTCCCAACCAGCCAAACAAAACAAGCACAACAAACAAACTGTACAAACAACTACACAAATATACATTATGGTACATATGACTATCACGAAGTCATTCAGGCCTGGAAATAATTTTTGAGGAATTGTCCATTAACTGGCAATGGGACATCCTTGCCTATCAGTTCTTAAGCCTATAAGTGCTGTCTCCTAAGATCTCAGAAATCTGAAAGGGACCTATCCATAATCTATCAAACTTACCATGATCACCTTTCTTTTCATGGGCTTTATCCCACATCAGGACTAAATCAGATATCCTGAAAGCTTTAATTCTGGCTCTCTTGTCAAACCAGCATTTGACAACAGCCTGATGTTTTGCAAATTGGTCAATCGCTTGACTTCATTTTTCTTCCAGGTGCATCAACTGAAGCAACCTGACTTCCTTCTTATTATCTATGCCTAAATATTCTTGAGCAAACTGTAGAGTAGGAATTTTCAAGTTTATAGGGAGGATAGGATCTACCCCATATACTAGTTGGAAGGGTGAGTTTCCTAATGCAGTTTTTATTCTAGTTCTATCTACCCATAAGGCATATTTCAGAAATGAGTTCCATTCCCTGGGATTTCTCTCTATCAATTTTCTTATGATACTCAGTAAATTTTTGTTGGTGGATTCTGCTAATCCATTTCCCTGGGGATAGTAGTTGGATGAAAACTTAAGTATGATCCCATGATCAAAAGCCCAACTTGACAATTTGGTGGAAATGAAGGCAGAACCATTATCGCTTACCAATGCATAAGGAATTCCATACCTGGTGACAATGTTGCTTTCAAGAAACTTGATGACATCATCTGCAGTGCAAGTTTTGCAACTAATAGCCTCAGTCCATCTAGTACAATAGTCAGTAATCGTTAAGACATACCTATGGCCTGAGGAAGATGGAGGATTGATTGGTCCTATGAAGTCCATGCCCCACTGTGCAAATGGGCGCTCTTCCACCATTGGCTGCAATGGTTGTGCAGCATATTTCTCTCTGTTGGCAGAAACCTAACAGACATGACAACATTTAACATGATCAGCCGTGTCTTTAAAAATTGTAGGCCAGTAATATCCTGCTCTGAGGATTGCATGTGTTGTGGCCAATGCTGATCCGTGTGTCGTTCCAAACTTGTCATGTAACTCTGTCAAAACTTTATTTGCTTCAAGCTTCTCTAAACAACTCAGGTATATTCCTTCATAATTCTTCTTAAATAAGGTTCCTCCCTTCATCATATACTTTTGGGACCTTATCTTCAAGGCTCTTCTCTATGAAGCTTGCATTCTTGAAGGACATCTTCCAGTGATCAGGATGTGCCTGATATCTGAATACCATTCTTTCTTATCTTTCTTATTGATCACATACTACTGACTGATGATGTTTGGATCTGTTTCAGATATCATCTGGCTCAGAGCTTGTCCTCTCACCAGCTTCATTGGTGTGATCTCCATGTCATATTCTTGTAATACAGTAATCCATTTGGCTCTTTTTTCACAAGGTTCACTCTGCATCAGCAGCATCTTCACTACTGCATCTGGTACCACAGCGATCACTTTACTTCTTAGTATATAATGTCTGAACTTCTTCACTGCTCTGACTAATGCAAGTGCCTGTCTTTCAACATCTACATATCTTAATTCAGCATCCCTGAAAGGACAGCTCATGAAAGCAATTGGTTTCTCTTCTTTCTCTTCATTTCTTTGAGTTAACACTGCTGCAGAAGTATGTTCTGAGGCAAATGAGTAGATGTAGAAATCTCTTGTATAATCTGGACTAATGAGGACAGGAGCATCTGAAATGGCCTTCTTTATATCTTCAAAAGTAGCCTTGGCTTCTGGTGTCCACTCAATTTGTGCATCCTTTTTCAACATGGCATTTAGTGGTCTGACAATCTCAGCAAAGCCGGTGATGAATTTCCTCACAAAATTTATCTTACCAAAGTAGGACTTAAGTTCCTTTTTGCTTCCTGGAAGTTGTAACTTCATAATAGACTCCACCCTATCAGGATCAACGATAATTCCATCTTCTGTGATCAGGTGGCCTAGTAACTTTCCTGTTGTGACTCTGAATATGCACTTCTTAGGATTCAAAGATATTCCATATTCTTCAGATTTCTTCAGCATGCTTCTGAGATCAGCAACATGATTTCCCCTTTCCTTGGAGAAAACCGTCAGGTCATCCATGTAGATGACTATACACTTTCCTATTAAGCCTCTGAAGGCTATGTCCATTGCTCGCTGGAATGTAGCTCCAGCATTTATAAGTCCAAATGGCATACGTCTATATGCAAATATACCCGACTTTGTGGTGAAGGCAGTTTTCAATCTGTCAATTTTATCTACCATCACTTGGTTGTATCCTAAAAAACCATCTAAGAAGGACATCATTTTGGCTCCATTTACAATCTGTAGAACTTCATCCAAAGAGGGCAAAGGATAATTATCCTTTTCTGATGCTCTGTTCAAGTTCCTGAAATCTACACATAACCTAATGTTTCCATTCTTCTTTCTGACTGGCACAAGATTTGCCACCCAAGTGGAGTGCCTTACAGGAAATATTATCCGAGCATTTAACAATTTTTTGACTTCCTCAAGGATGATTGGTTCAAGCAGAGCATTCACTGGCCTCTGCTTCTGTCTGAAAGGTTTTGCATCTGGCTTAAGAGGTATAGTATGAGTTATGACAGAAGTGTCATATGTCTTTAGCTCATCATAAGTCCATGCAATCACATGTATGTAATCTTTAAGGGCCTGAGTTATTCCTTCTAACTCTTCTGGTGTACAAACCTTACCCAATAAGACGTTTCTCTTGTCATCAGCTTGTCCAATATTCACTTGTGAATATTGACCTCCATCTGCCTTAGGCAGATCCTTATGTTTAAGCATATTATCTAGATCAAAAGCTCTTTCTAATTCAATCATACCTTTGGGAATTCTGTTGCTAGACAATTCTAGTATCTCATCTTCTTCCCAGACATGATCTTCCATACCATTCTCATCTATGATCTGAGATTCAAATATGTCTCTGTTTGATATGAAGTCTAGGATGTGCTGATCATCATCAAACACCTGGAGATTAGTCACATTGTCAGGTACTGATGGTACTGACACCAATTCTACTGAAAATCTCTTTAGACCAGATATAGACAGTGGTTCCAACGTGCTGGCGGCCTGGGTGAGTGCCTCTGCCCTTTGGTTTTGTTCTCTTGGTACGTGAATGATATTAAAGGCATCAAAATCTTCAATTAGGTCCCACACACGATGCCTGTAATTTGATAGTCTTCTGTAGTTACAGGAGTAAATTCCTCTTACTTGCCTCAACTAGTTTTGAATCCCCAAAGACATGCAGGATCTTCACTTTTTTCTTATGAGCGAACAACATTCCATGAATCAGGGCTTCATACTCCGCGACATTATTGGTACAGGGGAACTGCAGTCTGTAAGCTGCTAAATAGGATTTTCCTGATGGATCAATGAGATCTATTCCTACCCCAGCACCTTGCTTAGATTTGGATCCATCAAACCTCAGGATCCAAGGTTTATCTTCAGCAGGACACCTATCCTCAGCAGGATATTTATTTGGTCCTCCTTTCTTCTTTGCAGCTCTGGCTGCTGCTCCGCCTGATATCCACTTTAACTTAGAGATGTCATCATCCTCAAGTTTCTTCTTTTCTTTATTTTGTGAACCTGATGACTTTTTTGTTTTCTCTTCCATAGCAACAGGAGGATGATGTTCAAGATTTATAGCTGCATGCCTCTTCAAAAGGTGTAAACATAGTGAGCAAGTTGTTTCTGAGTGAGGCACCTCATGCAGCCTACACCAACCTTTAATCAAAACCTCCTGGGGAGATTTATGCTGTCGTGTCATCTTCTCTATTTCTTTTACCAGAAATTCTTCGAACTTCGTCAGGTCACTACCTCTGTCTTCATCGGACAACTCATAATCTGGTTCCATGAAGCAATCGCTACCAGGAGTGATCTTTTCTTTTTCTGCATCATTCATCTGGTTGGAAACCAGGATCTCTTCTGCTTCCGGGACACGACCTTCATCAGGATCTATCAACTCTCCTGTTCCTGCAGAAGACAAATAAGAATTAGTATCGTCACCATCATCAGATGTAGCACTCACCTCAGAATATGATGATGATGCCTCACTCTATGTCTGCTCCAGTATCATCATGTCTAAGCATGTTTCACAAGTCTTTTCTGAGTGTGCTTCGCTGTGTAATCTGCACCATCCATCATTCAAAATGTCATTAGCAGGTATATTCAATAATTGGCAACGTTTTACCTGAGTAGATAAATGCATCTCAAAAGCTTTGAAGCGATCTATTTCGTTCTCATTATCTAGATCTTTGTCAAATTCCATGTTTGAGATGTCTTCATGATAATCATCATCATGATGATGATGAACATCAAGCATCAGGATCTCCTCTATTTTAAAAGTCTGTGGCGTGATGCAATAAACTCCAGGTTCTATGTTTACGTAAATGATCTCATTCGTTTTGTTGTATTCCGTGATCATATGTTTCATCCTAGGTTCAGCATCAATCCTGATCTGATTAGGTATACCTTTCCACGGCAACCACATGTGACTGAAATCTGTGGACATATATCCATTAAGCGTTTTAGACGAGTCTCAACTAAGCAACATCCCATAAGTATCAGGTATGTCAACTACCTGAATGTCAATGTAATACTGGATCCTAGGATCAGATGCTAGCTGCATGTGAATGTGAGTTAGTTCTCCTACTACACTTACTTCTTTTTTGTCGAGCTGAGTGACCTTCTTTAAGGATTTAGCAGGATGTAGTCCTAATGCGTTACATATTGACAAAGGCATAACATTCGTTGAGGCTCCGGAATCAACCAAACAGTTGTGCAAGTTCTTGCTGAACATTCTTATGGTGAGGAGAAACGGAGGTGATTCGGTTTTATCTCCATACAAGGTCATGTGGGAGGTTTCAGTGGCCTGGACCGTAGACGACACTTTAGGCTTGATAACATTATCTTTAGCAGCATGATCTTTGCCATTGGATTGACTTGAAAGATGACTATCCTCTTTAGGAGCAGGATCATCTAGTGACTTCATGAATGCCCTTTTGATGGCAGGAGTTTTCAGTAACTCCGATAAGGATAGGCTAATCTTGATTTTCTTCATTTCATCAGCCAAATAGCTGACTAACTTGTCAGACTCTTGAGGTGCATTTATGACCTTTGTTACTATGTTTTGAGGTGACAAGTACTGAGCATTCACCTTGGGAAATCCAGGGTTATTGTTAGCCTTAGGATCAGGAGGTGTGTTGAAGTTGTTTGGAGGCAAAGATGATGTCAATGGACCAGTAGGTCTGTTAGCATTACTTCTCAAGTTATAATTGTGCTTACCAGGATATTGATGTTGGTATGCATGTACTTCCTCATGCTCCCTAGCAGGTTCATTTTCATCCTCAAAAGGAAAAACATAATTTGCTTCAAAGGTTAAAGTAGATTCCTCACAGGTCTGATCATAACTTGGATGAGGCTGATTAGTATACGTTTCTAGCACAAAAGCTGAGTCATATCCACAAGGAACTATCTCATTTCCTTCTGCCTGAGGTGGATTTCCAGAAGTGTTGGATACTTCAGTCTGAAAGATGCTGGCAGCAATCCTAAACTGTGGACAATCTAACTCTGCATGTGCATTTGTGTTATGGATCCTACACCAATTGGTAAGGGCTGCCTCAGCAAGATTGACTCTAGTAGTTTGTTTACCTTCACCTGGAGGCTGATTATCTAGGGGTGATGGTAATGAACCATTATTTGGCCTGGAGTTCCATATTCTAGGCTGTCTAGGAGGATTATTGTTGGTTCCACCATTATTGTTGAAATTATTGTTGTTATATCCTCTGTCAGGGTAGTTTGGTCTGTCATTGGAATAATTCTTGTTCTGACCTAACTGTGCATAGAACCCTTGATTTCTCAAATGTGTCACTTCGGTGGTGAGTTTTCTCAACTGAGCAGGAATTTCTTTGATTTCTTCCTTTTCCTCTTGGGCTTTGGCAACTACATTTTTAGTCTGAGGCTTGAAAAAAGAAGATCCATGGTTATTGTTGGATAAATCAATACCCTGAGGTGTCTGAGCATGTGCAGGATATTGTGGTAGTTAGCTATTTCCATTAGGAGGAGGCATAATGCTCAATGGAGGTACTTGCAAAGGTGCAGGCATGACTGCTGGAGGTATCACTGCTCCATTTGGATATTGTGCAAGGTACTGAGGTGAATACAGTGCAGGATACTGTGCAAGATATTGTGATTGCATGCCTGGCAAAGTAGGGAATACTAAATTCTGAGTAGGAGCAGGTATCAACTATTGATTTACCTTGATGGCTTCTTGAAAAGCTCCTGTCAATGTAGTAATCTCTGGATGTGTTCTCCTGATGAACATGGAAGTTAATGGATCCAGGGCTGAATAATAGATACTCCTAGCAGCAGCATCAGTTACTACATATGGGGTAACTAGCTTGGACAACATTTTTTGGAACCTAGCATTGAAATTAGCAATAGGCTCATTCTCAAGTCTTTTGATTGTAGCAAACATGTGATAATTCATAGATGGATCAATAGGGACCTTGAACCTGTCAAGAAAAGCTTTCTCTAAGACAGCCCATGAACCAACAGGCTTGGCCCAGACTGATGAACCAATTATAAGCCTCTTCCCCTAAGGAAAAAGGAAATAATCTGCACACCACGTCCTGATGTTCTATTTTGGCTCTGCAGCAGGCTTCTTTAAATGTTCTGATATGATCATCAGCATCTTGATAGGGATGGTATTTTGGGCAAAGTTTGTCCAGATTCTTTGGTAACTCATGATATGCATTGAAGGTCAAAGGTGACTCTGCGGCAAAGAATGACATTGCGGCCTGAGGGGGCTGAACTGGTGGTGCAGCTGGCTGAGTTTGAACTAAAGGCACACCCTAGGGTTGAACAAGAGGTGTCACAGATATACCAGAAGGTATTTGCAAACCAACAGGAGTTACAGGAGGAGGTCCTGGTAAAGCTCTAGACGCACTACACCCCGGAGTATGATGAATGTCTACAGTCCTAGGTCTGAAACCTCTAACAGGTAATTCTTCAAAAATTTCACTAGGTCTAGACCTGGTATTTATCCTTTGAGCCAGGATTTCTTGAATCGGAGGCAAATTGGCTGAAACTTTGCAAATATTGGTTGGATTCCACCGGATGAGGTGATATTTGCAGTCAGATGGCAAATCAGACTAGATATTTATGAAATATTTGCGAAGATACTGTAAATATGACAGGGTATTGGGGTATCATGACCCGTAGCACGAGATCTAAAGTGCCTCCGGCCTAAATTCTTCAAGATTTTGAACAAATTTGCGTATCTTTGGCCAATATTTGTGAATTCATAACAATCTACTGTAAAGCTTGCAATATTTACGTGAGATCTGGAAATCTTTACATAGAATGAACATGTACAAACTTATCACAGTAAATATTTACGTAATTTACTGAAATTCACAGGCAATCCGAGGTTACCTTACGCTATGCGTCATCAAACCTGCAAATAATGATGATGAGCGTGGTTTTCTGGACTGCCCTCCTTCTAGTGCCAATTTATGTTGGTCATGATGTTAGTCATAAACAAACATAGAATAAAAGTACACATTAACCTTTATTCATCTTGAAAGATACAGTGAATTTAGAGAATTCATGATCCCAAGTCTCCGGTGATTAGGTCTTAATCGACTCACGTTACTCAATAGTTAATGTGTAATGCTGTTTCCATTTTGGGGCCTTATGTGAAATTGCGCCATCATCATGACGTTCCTGCAGAAATTCCTTACAGAGAAGTCAAATTATACAGTTATTTGATGGAAAGATGTAGTAATACCTCGATCTTTGCATGAGATTTTCAATTGTGCATGCTTTTTATTCAAATATGCTAAATATTTGCAATTACCTACAGGATGTCTGCATATTTGCGTTATTTGCTTAAGATTATCAATTATTTGCAATTGTGATGGTGAGATGCTCTAAAATTGAAAGAAATTAAAAGAAATACTTCTAATCAAGTTGAACCTTTAGCTTTTGATCCACATACATGCTTGATACTGTCATGAGGAGAAGAAATCAAACCATATGTTCACCAGGACATTCCACAGCTAGACACAGTTGATGCAAACTTCAGAGGATAATGAATGAAAACAATACATGCAACATGATGAGCACTCCAAGGGACGCAGCTAATCAAAACACATATCCAGAATTCAAACACAGATTACTCAGGATTTACGAAGATTTGTAATCGAATACTCTTCTCTTTCATTAAGTATGCAAAAGACATGTACATATATAACAGCTTTGAAATGAGCCCTGAATATTTCAGCAAACAGATTTCAATTAAGTTTTGAATGAATATAACAAGGCATTCCACCGCCTTTTATAGAATAAGGTGAGGAATCCATTACAATAGATCTACGGATCTGATATATCAATACAAATCAACAGTCATCATTTCATGACTCATCAACTTTACAAAATAGCACAAGTTGCCAACTGGCAACTATCTATATTACCTATGCAAAATATTCCCCCTTCATGATGTATCTTCATCATGTTCTTCAGCTGATTCATGCGGATCATCATCATGTGCATCACTTTCTAAACTTTTGCTATCTGGATGATGATGCTACTGCATATGGGGTTGCATGCTGCTCTGGATCTGTTCGTATGACCGCACAACCTGATCTATTCCTCCGCCATCTTGAGTCTTTGCCTTGATAATGGCGTGCTTGTGTGCCTCATACTTATCCTTGCTGTTATCCAGCTTATTTTCTCTATCCTGCAATGTCTCACTGTAGGCCTCCATCTTGACCTTGATCCTCATCACCTTATTTATAAACTCTTCTGTCAAGTGGATGAGTGGACCATCATCTTCCATCCGAAAGTTACTACGCAGAGCCTTAAGGGCAGAATCTTCATCTTGATTCTCTATCTTCCCTTCCACTTTGCCCTCTAATGTTTCTAGCATATCTGCTTCAATGCCCATTAAATCACGTAGCCTCATGCTGATCTCCCTTAGCTTATTATTGCATCTCTTGAGGACTCCGCATTCAAATTGTACATCTTTGTACCAGATATCTACTAATAGCGCAGTATTATTATTTAATAACTGCTTACTGATAAGTAGTTGTGGGTTTATTTTCCTTATTTCTCCGAACAAGCTGAGGACTTTCTCCAGTTGATAAGACCTTTTCCCGGTCTACATCTGCAATCTGTCCACCTTGGTTTTGGAGTCACTTAATATGCTCCATCTTTTCAAAGATCCCTTCATTATTTCAACGGCATCATCCAATGTGGATGACATCCATTTTCTTATTACGGAAGCCTCATGTTTCATGAGGTCCAATTTATTTATCTCCTCTTGAGAAATGGCAGTCAATGGGACTGCAGCTTCACTTGTAGTATCCTCAGGATTCGTCAAGCCTTTAATATACGCATGCAACTGAGCAATGTGCTCTTTATGTTGCTTATTCTTCTGTTTCTCTCTTTTCACTTTCTGAATTAGAGAGTCTATGATGTCCTTACCTTCTTGACCTTCCTGCTCTTCGTTGGCAAAACCCAAATCAACTGTGCTTATCTGGAATTCATCCACAGTGATTTTGCCTTTCTCCTTGTCTACCGCAGGTACAGCAGTTTGTGCGGTCCTTCTCCCTGTCGTCGGATCTCTCTTGATGGCCGATGTCATTCTGGCCTTTGTCTTGGGCTTCATTATATCCACGGAGAACAGGGTGGAGACGTCGAACTCTTGAATTTCAAGTTCCTCCTCAACATTTACCTCTTTTTCTAACCATGGAGGCACCTGATCATGCTTTTCGACATCATGATGCTGTTCACCTCTATCTCCTGTTTCCACCAACAAGCGTTGTGGAGATGGTGACTTTTCTTTTTCTGGCTCTTGATGCTGACCTTGCTGTGGATCCTGTGGTGCCTCCTCCTGTTGAGGAACTTCCTTTTCTGGGGGAGCATCTTCTCTGTGTGGGGAACCTGGCGGTGTACCTGTATGTGGATCATGATGATCATGATCTTTCTCCATCCTTTCTTCACCTGTCCCCAGTTCTTCCCCTTGTGGAGGTTGATCATCCTCCTTTTGCTTCTCTATTTCTGGTGGCATGTCCACCGTATCTGATATCATTGGATCTGCCCGAGGTGATGGCATCTGTTCTGTAGCTGTTACTTGTTCTGTGCCCTACACCATCCACCTCTTGTGCCTTATCAGCTGGATCTTTTATTTCTTCCTTCTTCTCATCAGCCTTTATTTCTTGGACCTCCACTATAGCAGGTCCTGCTGATGTATCTTGTGGGCTTGGCTAGCCTGATTCAAGAGCATGGCCTTCTGCTTCTGCCATCTCTATCTCCTCTATTAGGTGGCCCTTATCCGGTGATCCTGCTGGCTTCTCAGGACTTGCATCCTGTTTCTCTGCCAAGTCTACCACTACAGGACTTGTCACCTCAGTAATCAGTGTATCCAGCCCTATGTCCTGAGCTACCTGCTCCGGGCTCTTCTCTGGTTCCGGGCTCTTTTCTCGCTCAGCTTCTACTTGTTTCATCTCCTCAAGCACCGATTGGACAGATGGAGGCTTGTGAGGAGTCACACTAATGCCAGCAGCCAGTGTTTCCATTTCTTGTGCAACTACATCCTGCACCACCTCATCATCAGACAAATTTATTGTCTCGTCTAGCGAGACATGCCCTTCCGCTTCTGTCTGAGATGTTTCTTTCTGTTGTTCTTCTGCCAGTTCAATTTTGAACTTGATAATGGTAGGAAGTGGAACATTATGCTGAAGTTCCTTCTGCACTTCACTACCTGCCTCCTGTAACTGTGCAGGAGGTTGACTTATCTCACCTCTCATGGAGGTTCTTGGTTTCTTGGGTGTGGTGGGAACCAACACCTGCGGAGCTCTCCTCTTTCTTCTTATTATTAGCGGAGCTTCGTCCTCTTCATCAGGCTCCTCTTCCACGAGGATATCTTTGCCTGGTTGTTTGGATGACTGATCCACTTCTCGGGTCTCTGTGATTCCAGCCTCTGCTGTCTTGGTTTTCTTGGGCTTTGGAGGAGAATCTGATTCTGACCCTTATTTAGCTACCTCCTCCGCTGTGAATACTGCCCTATCAACTATGACCCCTTTGGGTCCTTTTTCCACCTTCTTGCCCTTTGTGTCCCTTTTGCTAGGCTAATGTGGTGGAGGGGTCCTCTCTCCCTTAGTCTTCCTCTTCTCCAGCAGGAAGTCATCATATTCATCTGTGGGGATGTCCTGCCCCTTCTTCTTGCTATCTATCGTGATGGCCACACCCTTCTTCTTCAATGCCTCTACCTGTGCATCTACCCAAGCTTGGGTCAAGTGTAGGGTTCTGGCAAAGAATGGGTCCAAGGACATATCCTCCTGCATGGTAAGGTCAAGTGCAGATATGGTGTCATTATAAATTTTCTTCTGCTCATATTCATCTGCCATTATCCTGCCGTCATCATTCTTCAGCTGCTGAGGGAGGGATATGCAGTCAAATGTCCTAATCTGGTTCAGAGTCAACCTCTGATACCTCCTCCTCCTGGCCTCTGCCTCATCTTTGCAGTCAGCCCAAAAATCTTCTAGGTACCTCTGGTGAATAGGCTTTCCTAGGATCTTCTACATTCGGCCGTAAGGATCATATGGTCTCATTACTGGGAAGGACAGTAAATTCATCTTATTGAGGGTGACCATCACCTTCTTTATATTGTCAGAGTCAGGGCACATGTAGTTGCCGATGCTGACTGGGAACAAAATTGGTGGCAGCTTCTTGGCATCCTTATACATCTGTATCATGGTGGAGCCCTGCCTGATAAATTCCATTAAAACTACTGCATCTGTAGGATATCTGGGTAGCATCAGGGGATGTCCTTCAAAACCTTCTATCCTGATGTAGGAAAAGGTGGCAAATTGAATGTACCATGCCCCATGCCTGTATACTGCCTCCTGAGCTTCCATGCTCAGTCTTTTAGTTCTGTCATCCTCCATGGTCCTTACCAGATGCATAGAAAATGCATCATTGACCAGTTTGTAGTCCTTGATATAGTTGGTTCTTTGCAGCTGGGGATGATGATCCCAGATATATGCTGCATTTGTGCCCGTCAGTTTTCCATCTGTGACCAAGGCATCAAAAGTGCCTCTATACGCACAGGAATAAACGATATAGGAAGTCATGTAGAATGCACAGTCTGAACCTCCCAGGTTCAGCAGCTGCTCATGTAGAGCATCACTAATTATTTGGCCCCACAGTGGCTTGATGTCTGCATACAGGCACATCATTATTATGCCATACATCCAATCTCTGAATTCTCCAGTATCAGGCTGGCCAGTCACCCTGTTCAGTAGGGCAATCACATACTGATACTCCTCATTAAAGTCAAACTTGAACATATGCACGGGGAGCTTGGCCGCTGCATTATATGTGCTATTCTCGGCCCGCCAAGCATACATGTTCTTTCTGGCTGCCTTCTTGTTGGCCTCATATTCTCTTTCAGACTTCTTCAAGTCTACACTCTTTACCTTACTGCCCATTGGCAGTCCAAATGTTTGGGAGAGACCTTTGATGGATAGGTTTGCATACACTCTCCCATGCTTCACCACCTGCCTCGTCTGAGGGTTATAATTCCGGGCGCATTCAATGACTAGCTCTGGAGACTCCATGGAGTATGGGAAGCCAGCAGTGTTCCACATACCTGATACAAACACTGCGTCCAGTATTGGACTCTTATCTTGTCCATCATTCAGCTTGGCTGACCAAGCCTCCAGGTTGGTAATCCCCTGATGGGTATCTGTAATTGCCCCATATTTGAACAGGACCCCTCTCTGGGAAGAGAACATAGGCCTGCTAAATTCCTCCTGATTCTTGACTGAGCGTTTTTCAGCCATGGGTACCTACAATTAACAACATTTCATCTCACAACAGGGATATGCATGCATACATATTGCAAATATCATGCCTACTGCATCAATTTCACATTACTTACTTACATGGATACATAACCGTAACTTACAACATCATTTAGAAACAACATGATGAGGGTTTCATTTCACTTACCTGGTTATGCAGATTTTCTTTATACCAGTATATCGTTAAGATGCTCTTAATTCAACTGCTGATCACTTCTCTCCTTCTATCTGTGAGCTCGAATTGTGCAACGGTAGCTGTTATGCGGATATGAAGGCTGGTGCTTTGTAAAACAATTTTAATGCAGGTAAACGTAACAATGGCGGTTGAATTACCTTTTAACCTCGTAGTTAGGGTAAATTTAGGGCAACTCTGACAAGTTAGATTGCAATCTTTGATCATTCGTGTGAAAACTCAGGATCTCGTCAGGTATTTCATCGAGTTCCAGGGTCGGCAGGAATAACCTACCATATCTACGCGCATTTAATGATAATGGCGGCAAGGGGAGCAGGGGAATATCCATATGGCGGGATATCATGAGGGCAGGATGATATTTCACAAATATTGGGTTGAGTTTCAATATCATCCTCCCTAGCACTGGAATTATTATCGCTACAAGATTCGGGTGATAACGCACCCTTTGTTTACATTTTAGAACATCAGGAGGATATTTCGGTTTATCGGGTGATGTTTCAAAATAAAATGATGATGATGAGCCAAGCTTGCTCATCCTCCTTTCGGAATATCAGGATGACGTCATCATGATATTTGTTCTTTGTATCGGAATGCTTCATGACGTCATCGTCATATTGGGCGAACATGATCATGTTTACAAAATATCTTATCGAAATGTAAATATGATGATGATGTCATCAGGATGTTTGTTTCTTCGTTTATCATATTCAGATGATGTCATCAGGATGTTTGTTAAGGGTGATGTTTTGCGTCAGGATGATATTTTCGGGTTACTTTTCAAAACATGATGTTCGCGATATAAAAGACCGCTTGACGAAAGACTTACTACCGTTTAAAATTGATGTCAGGATATTTGAACCGCAGGATAAATCTAGGGAATGTTTCAATATGATGATGATCTTTAAACAACATGACTCAGATTATAAAATATGACCCCTCCCCTCTTGCGAATATCAGGTTTGACCGAGACTTTGACTGTTCATAACTCTCACATCCTGGTGAATACCAGGGTGACGTAAAAGGCAAACCTGCATGAAATTTAATGTTCTTCCAGAATATGAGGTTATAGATACGAAATAGGAATTTTGACAAACTGACCTCATAATGATGACTTACCTCATCCTGACTCAACGTGATGATGCACTTGACTGATTTTTACCAAACCGCCAGAAAGCAAGAAAAACAAACCAAGCCAAAAGAAGTTGGGTCCCTGTTTTGCCAAGTCAAAATGGGGCGTGTTGTGTAACCACACAACAACTTGCCACCAAAGAAAATGAACAAATTCCAATGATTCAAGTGATGTGATCACATTTATCCATAGTGCTCTAATTCTGTCTAAAGGGTAAGCATCATGGTCCTTTGAATGATAAAATTTCATTATGGTGATAATGCTAACAAAGGATCAGGTGTGTGCATATGATTAATTATCCTCATCTAGAAGGTAAGTTGAACATGTAAGTAACTACTGTTAAACTACATAGTTGGAGATCATCCCTCATAGCCAACCTGGATAGAGCCTTGCTGCCAGCAGGCGTCTATAGCCCTGGCAAGGTTATCTATAAAATCTCCCTAAGTAGAGCCCCACTGCCAGCAGGCGTCCATAGCCCTGGTAGAGTTACTTAGATGGCCTAATTTTATTTCTTTTCTGATTTTCATTTAAAATTTATATCTGATATCATCATGTCAGCTCATTTGTACAAGGTATAGTCACTTGCAGCTTTAGGTTGGAGATTGCATTGGTAGCAAGGGAGTCCCTTTAGATTTTTCACTTAACACCTATACTAGTGTGTTCAACAAACCCAAGGCTGTTAGGTGTTTCATTGTGATTGATTCACTTTGACCAAGAAAAAGCACCCTGATGAAAAGACATCACAAACCTGATCATGAACACTTCTTAGAATGAATCAAAACCTATGTTTAAATGTGATCTCATCATTTGAATCTTAATGACTTAATTATTTTCTAGGGTGATGAAGTGCATCATCCTGACTTACCAGAACAAGGTCCCAACCAGCCAAACAAAACAAGCACAACAAACAAACTATACAAACAACTACACAAATATACATTATGGTACATATGACTATCACGAAGTCATTCAGGCCTAGAAATAATGTTTGAGGAATTGTCCATTAACTGGCAATGGGACATCCTCGCCTATCAGGTTCTTAAGCCTATAAGTGCTGTCTCCTAAGATCTCAGAAATCTGAAAGGGACCTATCCATAATCTATCAAACTTACCGTGATCACCTTTCTTTTCATGGGCTTTATCCCACATCAGGACTAAATCAGATATCCTGAAAGCTTTAATTCTGGCTCTCTTGTCAAACCAGTGTTTGACAACAGCTTGATGTTTTGCAAATTGGTCAATCGCTTGACTTCGTTTTTCTTCCAGGTGCATCAACTGAAGCAACCTGACTTCCTGCTTATTATCTATGCCTAAATATTCTTGAGCAAACTGTAGAGTAGGAATTTTCAAGTTTACAGGGAGGATAGGATCTACCCCATATACTAGTTGGAAGGGTGAGTTTCCTAATGCAGTTTTTATTCTAGTTCTATCTACCCATAAGGCATATTTCAGAAATGAGTTCCATTCCGTGGGATTTCTCTCTATCAATTTTCTTATGATACTCAGTAAATTTTTGTTGGTGGATTCTACTAATCCATTTCCCTGGGGATAGTAGTTGGATGAAAACTTAAGTATGATCCCATGATCAAAAGCCCAACTTGACAATTTGGTGGAAATGAAGGCAGAACCATTATCGCTTACCAATGCATAAGGAATTCCATACCTGGTGACAATGTTGCTTTCCAGAAACTTGATGACATCATCTACAGTGCAAGTTTTGCAACTAATAGCCTCAGTCCATCTAGTACAATAGTCAGTAATCGTTAAGAAATACCTATGGCCTAAGGAAGACGGAGGATTGATTGGTCCTATGAAGTCCATGCCCCACTGTGCAAATGGGCGCTCTTCCACCACTGGCTGCAACGGTTGTGCAGCATATTTCTCTCTGTTGGCAGCAACCTAATAGACATGACAACATTTAACATAATCAGCCGTGTCTTTAAAAATTGTAGGCCAGTAATATCCTGCTCTGAGGATTGCATGTGTTGTGGCCAATGCTGATCCGTGTGCCGTTCCAAACTTGTCATGTAACTCTGTCAAAACTTTATTTGCTTCAAGCTTCTCTAAACATCTCAGGTATATTCCTTCATAATTCTTCTTAAATAAGGTTCCTCCCTTCATCATATACTTCTGGGACCTTATCTTCAAGGCTCTTCTCTGTGAAGCTTGCATTCTTGAAGGACATCTTCCAGTGATCAGGATGTGCCTGATATCTGAATACCATTCTTTCTTATCTTTCTCATTGATCACATACTGCTGACTGATGATGTTTGGATCTGTTTCAGATATCATCTGGCTCAGAGCTTGTCCTCTCACCAACTTCATTGGTGTGATCTCCATGTCATATTCTTGTAATACAGTAATCCATTTGGCTCTTTTTTCACCAGGTTCACTCTGCATCAGCAGCATCTTCACTGCTGCATCTGGTACCACAACGATCACTTTACTTCTTAGTATATAATGTCTGAACTTCTTCACTGCTCTGACTAATGCAAGTGCCTGTCTTTCAACATCTACATATCTTAGTTCAGCATCCCTGAAAGGACAGCTCATGAAAGCAATTGGTTTCTCTTCTTTCTCTTCATTTCTTTGAGTTAACACTGCTGCAGAAGTATGTTCTGAGGCAAATGAGTAGATGTAGAAATCTCTTGTATAATCTGGACTAATGAGGACAGGAGCATCTGAAATGGCCTTCTTTATATCTTCAAAAGCAGCCTTGGCTTCTGGTGTCCACTCAATTTGTGCATCCTTTTTCAACATGGCATTTAGTGGTCTGACAATCTCAGCAAAGCCGGTGATGAATTTCCTCACAAAATTTATCTTACCAAAGTAGGACTTAAGTTCCTTTTTGCTTCCTGGAAGTTGTAACTTCATAATAGACTCCACCCTGTCAGGATCAACGATAATTCCATCTTCTGTGATCAGGTGGCCTAGTAACTTTCCTATTGTGACTCCGAATATGCACTTCTTAGGATTCAAAGATATTCCATATTCTTCAGATTTCTTCAGCACGCTTCTGAGATCAGCAACATGATTTCCCCTTTCCTTGGAGAAAACCGTCAGGTCATCCATGTAGATGACTATACACTTTCCTATTAAGCCTCTGAAGGCTATGTCCATTGCTCGCTGGAATGTAGCTCCAGCATTTATAAGTCCAAATGGCATACGTCTATATGCAAATATACCCCACGTTGTGGTGAAGGTAGTTTTCAATCTGTCAATTTTATCTACCATCACTTGGTTGTATCCTGAAAAACCATCTAAGAAGGACATCATTTTGGCTCCATTTACAATCTGTAGAACTTCATCCAAAGAGGGCAAAGGATAATTATCCTTTTCTGATGCTCTATTCAAGTTCCTGAAATCTACACATAACCTAATGTCTCCATTCTTCTTTCTAACTGGCACAAGATTTGCCACCCAAGTCGAGTGCCTTACAGGAAATATTATCCGAGCATTTAACAATTTTTTGACTTCCTCAAGGATGATTGGTTCAAGCAGAGCATTCACTGGCCTCTGCTTCTGTCTGAAAGGTTTTGCATCTGGCTTAAGAGGTATAGTATGAGTTATGACAGAAGTGTCATATGTCTTTAGCTCATCATAAGTCCATGCAATCACATCTATGTAATCTTTAAGGGCCTGAGTTATTCCTTCTAACTCTTCTGGTGTACAAACCTTACCCAATAAGACGTTTCTCTTGTCATCAGCTTGTCCAATATTCACTTGTGAATATTGACCTCCATCTGCCTTAGGCAGATCCTTATGTTTCAGCATATTATCTAGATCAAAAGCTCTTTCTAATTCAATCATACCTTTGGGAATTCTGTTGCTAGGCAATTCTAGTATCTCATCTTCTTCCCAGACATGATCTTCCATACCATTATCATCTATGATCTGAGCTTCAAATATGTCTCTGTTTGATATGAAGTCTAGGATGTGCTGATCATCATCAAACACCTAGAGATTAGTCACATTGTCAGGTACTGATGGTACTGACACCAATTCTACTGAAAATCTCTTTAGACCAGATATAGACAGTGGTTCCAATGTGCTAGCGGCCTGGGCGAGTGCATCTGCCCTTTGGTTTTGTTCTCTTGGTACGTGAATGATATTAAAGGCATCAAAATCTTCAATCAGGTCCCACACACGATGCCTGTAATTTGATAGTCTTCTGTAGTTACAGGAGTAAATTCCTCTTACTTGCCTCACAACTAGTTCTGAATCCCCAAAGACATGCAGGATCTTCACTTTTTTCTTATGAGCGAACAACATTCCATGAATCAGGGCTTCATACTCTTCGACATTATTGGTACAGGGGAACTGCAGTCTGTGAGCTGCTAAATAGGATTTTCCTGATGGATCAATGAGATCTATTCCTACCCCAGCACCTTGCTTAGATTTGGATCCATCAAACCTCAGGATCCAAGGTTTATCTTCAGCAGGACACCTATCCTCAGCAGGATATTTATTTGGTCCTCCTTTCTTCTTTGTAGCTCTGGTTGCTGCTCCGCCTGATATCCACTTTAACTTAGAGATGGCATCATCCTCAAGTTTCTTCTTTTCTTTATTTTGTGAACCTGATGACTTTTCTATTTTCTCTTCCATAGCAACAGGAGGATGATGTTCAAGATTTACAGTTGCATGCCTCTTCAAAAGGTGTAAACATAGTGAGCAAGTTGTTTCTGAGTGAGGCGCCTCATGCAGCCTACACCAACCTTTAATTAAAACCTCCTGGGGAGATTTATGCTATCGTGTCATCTTCTCTATTTCTTTTACCAGAAATTCTTCAAACTTCGTCAGGTCACTACCTTTGTCTTCATCGGACAACTCATAATCTGGTTCCATGAAGCAATCACTACCAGGAGTGATCTTTTCTTTTTCTGCATCATTCATCTGGTTGGAAACTAGGATCTCTTCTGCTTCCGGGACACGACCTTCATCAGGATCTGTCAACTCTCCTGTTCCTGTAGAAGACAAATAAGAATTAGTATCGTCACCATCATCAAATGTAGAACTCACCTCGGAATATGATGATGATGCCTCACTGTATGTCTACTCCAGTATCATCATGTCTAAGCATGTTTCACAAGTCTTTTCTGAGTGTGCTTCGCTGTGTAATCTGTACCATCCATCAATCAAAATGTCATTAGCAGGTATATTCAATAATTGGCAACGTTTTACCTGAGTAGATAAATGCATCTCAAAACCTCTGAAGCGATCTATTTCGTTCTCATTATCTGGATCTTTGTCAAATTCCATGTTTGAGATGTCTTCATGATAATCATCATCATGATGATGATGAACATCAAGCATCAGGATCTCCTCTATTTTAACAGTCTACGGCCTGATGCAATAAACTCCAGGTTCTATGTTTACGTACATGATCTCATTCATTTTGTTGTATTCCGTGATCATATGTTTCATCCTAGGTTCAGCATCAATCCTGATCTGATTAGGTATACCTTTCCACGGCAACCACATGTGACTGAAATCTGTGGACATATATCCATTAAGCATTTTAGACCAGTCTCGACTAAGCAACATCCCATAAGTATCAGGTATGTCAACTACCTGAATGTCAATGTAATACTGGATCCTAGGATCAGATGCTAGCTGCATGTGAATGTGAGTTAGTTCTCCTACTACACTTACTTATGTTTTGTCCAGTTGAGTGACCTTCTTTAAGGATTTAGCAGGATGTAGTCCTAATGCGTTACATATTGACAAAGGCATAACATTCGTTGAGGCTCCGGAATCAACCAAATAGTTGTGCAAGTTCTTGCTGAACATTCTTATGGTGAGGAGAAACGGAGGTGATTCGGTTTTATCTCTATACAAGGTCATGTGGGAGGTTTCAGCGGCCTGGACCGTAGACGACACTTTAGGCTTGATAACATTATCTTTAGCAGCATGATCTTTGCCATTGGATTGACTTGAAAGATGACTATCCTCTTTAGGAGCAGGATCATCTAGTGACTTCATGAATGCCCTTTTGATGGCAGGAGTTTTCAGTAACTCCGATAAGGACAGGCTGATCTTGATTTTCTTCATTTCATCAGCCAAATAGCTGACTAACTTGTCAGACTCTTGAGGTGCATTTACTACCTTTGTTACTATGTTTTGAGGTGACAAGTACTGAGCATTCACCTTGGGAAATCCAGGGTTATTGTTAGCCTTAGGATCAGGAGGTGTGTTGAAGTTGTTTGGAGGCAAAGATGATGTCAATGGACCAGTAGGTCTATTAGCATTACTTCTCAAGTTATAATTGTGCTTACCAGGATATTGCTGTTGGTATGCATGTACTTCCTCATGCTCCCTAGCAGGTTCATTTTCATCCTCAAAAGAAAAAATGTAATTTGCTTCAAAGGTTAAAGCAGATTCCTCACAGGTCTGATCATAACTTGGATGAGGCTGACTAGTATACGTTTCTAGCACAAAAGCTGAGTCATATCCACAAGGAACTATCTCATTTCCTTCTACCTGAGGTGGATTTCTAGAAGTGTTGGATACTTCAGTCTGAAAGATGCTGGCAGCAATCCTAAACTGTGGACAATCTAACTCTGCATGTGCATTTGCATTATGGATCCTACACCAATTGGTAAGGGCTGCCTCAGCAAGATTGACTCTAGTAGTTTGTTTACCTTCACCTGGAGGCTGATTATCCAGGGGTGATGGTAATGAACCGTTATTTGGCCTGGAGTTCCATATTGTAGGCTGTCTAGGAGGATTATTGTTGGTTCCACCATTATTGTTGAAATTATTGTTGTTATATCCTCTGTCAGGGTAGTTTGGTCTGTCATTGGAATAATTCCTGTTCTGACCTGACTGTGCATAGAACCCTTGATTTCTCAAATGTGTCACTTCGGTGGTGAGTTTTCTCAACTGAGCAGAAATTTCTTTGATTTCTTCCTTTTCCTCTTGGGCATTGGTAACTACATTTTCAGTCTGAGGCTTGAAAAAAGAAGATCCATGGTTATTGTTGGATAAATCAATACCCTGAGGTGTCTGAGCATGTGCAGGATATTGTGGTAGTTGGCTATTTCCATTAAGAGGAGGCATAATGCTCAATGGAGGTACTTGCAAAGGTGCAGGCATGACTGCTGGAGGTATCACTGCTCCATTTGGATATTGTGCAGGGTACTGAGGTGAATACAGTGTAGGATACTGTGCAGGATATTGTGATTGCATGCCTGGCAAAGTAGGGAATACTAAATTCGGAGTAGGAGTAGGTATCAACTGTTGATTTACCTTGATGGCTTCTTGAAAAGCTCCTGTCAATGTAGTAATCTCTGGATGTGTTCTCCTTATGAACATGGAAGTTAATGGATCTAGGGCTGAATAATAGATACTCCTAGCAGCAGCATCAGTTACTACATATGGGGTAACTAGCTTAGACAACATTTTCTGGAACCTAGCATTGAAATTAGCAATAGGCTCATTCTCAAGTCTTTTGATTGTAGCAAACATGTGATAATTCATAGATGGAACAATAGGGACCTTGAACCTATCAAGAAAAGCTTTCTCTAAGATAGCCCATGAACCAACAGAAGCTTGGCCCAGACTGATGAACCAATTATAAGCTTCTTCCCCTAAGGAAAAAGGAAATAATCTGCACACCACGTCCTGATGTTCTATTCTGGCTCTGCAGCAGGCTTCTTTAAATGTTCTGATATGATCATCAGCATCTTGATAGGGATGGTATTTTAGGCAAAGTTTTTCTGGATTCTTTGGTAACTCATGATATGCATTGAAGGTCAAAGGTGACTCTGCGGCAAAGAACGACATTGCGGCCTGAGGGGGCTGAACTAGTGTTGCAGCTGGCTGAGTTTGAACTAAAGGCACACCCTGGGGTTGAATAGGAGGTGTCACAGATATACCAGAAGGTATTTGCAAACCAACAAGAGTTACAGGAGGAGGTCCTGGTAAAGCTCTAGACGCACTAGACCCTAGAGTATGATGAATGTCTACAGTCCTAGGTCTGAAACCTCTAACAGGTAATTCTTCAAAAATTTCACTAGGTCTAGACCTGGTATTTATCCTTTGAGCCAGGATTTCTTGAGTCAGAGGCAAATTGGCTGAAACTTTGCAAATATTGGCTGGATTCCACCGGATGAGGTGATATTTGCGGTCAGATGGCAAATCAGACTGGATATTTATGAAATATTTGCGAAGATACTGTAAATATGATAGGATATTGGGGTATCATGACCCATAGCACGAGATCTAAAGTGCCTCCGGCCTAAATTCTTCAAGATTTTGAACAAATTTGCGTATCTTTGGCCAATATTTGTGAATTCATAACGATCTACTGTAAAGCTTGCAATATTTACGTGAGATCTGGAAATCTTTACATAGAATGAACATGTACAAACTTATCACAGTAAATATTTACGTAATTTACTGAAATTCACAGGCGATCCAAGGTTACCTTACGCTATGCGTCATGAAACCTGCAAATAATGATGATGAGCATGGTTTTCTGGACTGCCCTCCTTCTAGCGCCAATTTATGTTGGTCATGATGTTAGTCATAAACAAACATAGAATAAAAGTACACATTAACCTTTATTCATCTTGAAAGATATAGTGAATTCAGAGAATTCATGATCCCATGTCTCCGGTGATTAGGTCTTAATCGACTGACGTTACTCAATAGTTAATGTGTAATGCTGTTTCCATTTTGAGGCCTTACGTGAAATTGCGCCATCATCATGACGTTCCTGCAGAAATTCCTTATAGAGAAGTCAAATTATACAGTTATTTGATGGAAAGATGTAGTAATACCTCGATCTTTGCATGAGATTTTCAATTGTGCATGCTTTTTATTCAAATATGCTAAATATTTGCAATTACCTACGGGATGTCTGCATATTTGCATTATTTGCTTAAGATTATCAATTATTTACAATTGTGATGGTGAGATGCTCTAAAATTGAAAGAAATTAAAAGAAATACTTCTAATCAAGTTGAACCTTTAGCTTTTGATCCACATACATGCTTGATACTGTCATGAGGAGAAGAAATCAAACCATATGTTCACCAGGACATTCCACAGCTAGACACAGTTGATGCAAACTTCAGAGGATAATGAATGAAAACAATACATGCAACATGATGAGCACTCCAAGGGACGCAGCTAATCAAAACACATATCCAGAATTCAAACACAGATTACTCAGGATTTACGAAGATTTGTAATCGAATACTCTTCTCTTTCATTAAGTATGCAAAAGACATGTACATATATAGCAGCTTTGAAATGAGCCCTGAATATTTCAGCAAACAGATTTCAATTAAGTTTTGAATGAATATAACAAGGCATTCCACCGCCTTTTATAGAATAAGGTGAGGAATCCATTACAATAGATCTACGGATCTGATATATCAATACAAATCAACGGTCATCATTTCATGACTCATCAACTTTACAAAATAGCACAAGTTGCCAGCTGGCAACTATCTATATTACCTATGCAAAATATTCCCCCTTCATGATGTATCTTCATCATGTTCTTCAGCTGATTCATGTGGATCATCATCATGTGCATCACTTTCTGAACTTTCGCTATCCGGATGATGATGCTGCTGCATATGGGGTTGCATGCTACTCTGGATCTGTTCGTATGACCGCACAACCTGATCTATTCCTCTGCCATCTTGAGTCTTTGCCTTGATAATGGCGTGCTTGGGTGCCTCATACTTATCCTTGCTGTTATCCAGCTTATTTTCTCTGTCTTGCAATGTCTCACTGTAGGCCTCCATCTTGACCTTGATCCTCATCACCTTATTTATAAACTCTTCTGTCAAGTGGATGAGTGGACCATCATCTTCCATCTGGAAGTTACTGCGCAGAGCCTTAAGGGCAGAATCTTCATCTTGATTCTCTATCTTCCCTTCCACTTTGCCCTCTAATGTTTCTAGCATATCTGCTTCAATGCCCATTAAATCACGTAGCCTCATGCTGATCTCCCTCAGCTTATTATTGCATCTCTTGAGGACTCCGCATTCAAATTGTACATCTTTGTACCAGATATCTACTAATAGCGCAGTATTATTATTTAATACCTGCTTACTGATAAGCAGTTGTGGGTTTATTTTCCTTATTTCTCCCAACACGGTGAGGACTTTCTCCAGTTGATAAGACCTTTTCCCGGTCTGCATCTGCAATCTGTCCACCTTGGTTTTGGAGTCACTTAATATGCTCCATCTTTTCAAAGATCCCTTCATTATTTCAATGGCATCATCCAATGTGGATGACATCCATTTTCTTATTACGGAAGCCTCATGTTTCATGAGGTCCAATTTATTTATCTCCTCTTGAGAAATGGCAGTCAATGGGACTGCAGCTTCACTTGTAGTATCCTCAGGATTCGTCAAGCCTTTAATATACGCATGCAACTGAGCAATGTGCTCTTTATGTTGCTTATTCTTCTCTTTCTCTCTTTTCACTTTCTGAATTAGAGAGTCTATGATGTCCTTACCTTCTTGACCTTCCTGCTCTTCGTTGGCAAAACCCAAATCAACTGTGCTTATCTGGAATTCATCCACAGTGATTTTGCCTTTCTCCTTCTCTACCGCAGGTACAACAATTTGTGCGGTCCTTCTCCCTGTCACCGGATCTCTCTTGATGGCCGATGTCATTCTGGCCTTTCTCTTGGGCTTCATTATATCCATGGAGAACAGGGTGGAGACATCGAACTCTTGAATTTCAAGTTCCTCCTCAACATTTACCTCCTTTTCTAACCATGGAGGCACCTGATCATGCTTTTCTGCATCATGATGCTGTTCACCTCTATCTCCTATTTCCACCAACAAGCGTTGTGGAGATGGTGACTTTTCTTTTTCTGGCTCTTGATGCTCACCTTGCTGCGAATCCTGTGGTGCCTCCTCCTGTTGAGGAACTTCCTTTTCTGGGGGAGCATCTTCTTTGTGTGGGGAACCTGGCGGTGTGCCTGTATGTGGATCATGATGATCATGATCTTTCTCCATCCTTTCTTCACCTGTCCCCAGTTCTTCCCCTTGTGGAGGTTGATCATCCTCCTTTTGCTTCTCTATTTCTGGTGGCATGTCCACCGTATCTGATATCATTGGATCTGCCCGAGGTGATGGCATCTATTCTGCAGCTGTTACTTGTTCTGTGCCTGCACCATCCACCTCTTGTGCCTTATCAGCTGGATCTTTTATTTCTTCCTTCTTCTCATCAGCCTTTATTTCTTGGACCTCCACTATAGCAGGTCTTGCTGATGTATCTTGTGGGCTTGGCTGGCCTGATTCAAGAGCATGGCCTTCTGCTTCTGCCATCTCTATCTCCTCTATTAGGTGGCCCTTATCCGGTGATCCTGCTGGCTTCTCAGGACTTGCATCCTGTTTCTCTGCCAAGTCTACCACTACAGGACTTGTCACCTCAGTAATCAGTGTATCCAGCCCTATGTCCTGAGCTACCTGCTCCGGGCTCTTCTCTGGTTTCGGGCTCTTTTCTCGCTCCGCTTCTGCTTGTTTCATCTCCTCAAGCACTGATTGGATAGATGGAGGCTTGTGAGGAGTCACACTGATGCCAGTAGCCAGTGTTTCCATTTCTTGTGTAGCTACATCCTACACCACCTCATCATCAGACAAATTTATTGTCTCGTCTAGCGAGACATGCCCTTCCGCTTGTGTCTGAGACGCTTCTTTCTGTTGTTCTTCTGCCAGTTCAGTTTTGAACTTGATAATGGTAGGAAGTGGAATGTTATGCTGAAGTTCCTTCTGCACTTCACTACCTGCCTCCTGTAACTGTGTAGGAGGTTGACTTATCTCACCTCTCATGGAGGTTCTTGGTTTCTTGGGTGTGGTGGGAACCAACACCTGCGGAGCTCTCCTCTTTCTTCTTATTATTAGCGGAGCTTCCTCCTCTTCTTCAGGCTCCTCTTCCACGAGGATAGCTTTGCCTGGCTGTTTGGATGACTGACCCACTTCTCAGGTCTCTGTGATTCCAGCCTCTGCTGTCTTGGTTTTCTTGGGCTTTGGAGGAGAATCTGATTCTGACCCTGATTTGGCTACCTCCTCCGCTGTGAATACTGCCCTGTCAACTATGACCCCTTTGGGTCCTTTTTCCACCTTCTTACCCTTTATGCCCCTTTTGCTAGGCTGCTGTGGTGGAGGGGTCCTCTCTCCCTTAGTCTTCCTCTTCTCCAGCAGGAAGTCATCATATTTATCTGTGGGGATGTCCTGCCCCTTCTTCTTGCTATCTATCGTGATGGTCACACCCTTCTTCTTCAATGCCTCTACCTGTGCATCTACCCAAGCTTGGGTCAAGTGTAGGGTTCTGGCAAAGAATGGGTCCAAGGACATATCCTCCTACATGGTGAGGTCAGGTGCAGATATGGTGTCATTATAAATCTTCTTCTGCTCATATTCATCTACCATTATCCTGCCGTCATCATTCTTCAGTTGCTGAGGGAGGGATATGCAGTCAAATGTCCTAATCTGGTTCAGAGTCAACCTCTGATACCTCCTCCTCCTCGCCTCTGCCTCATCTTCGCAGTCAGCCCAAAAATCTTCTAGGTGCCTCTGGTGAATAGGCTTTCCTAGGATCTTCTACATTCGGCCGTAAGGATCATATGGTCTCGTTACTGGGAAGGGCAGTAAATTCATCTTATTGAGGGTGACCATCACCTTCTTTATATTGTCAGAGTCAGGGCACATGTAGTTGCTGATGCTGACTGGGAACAAAATTGGTGGCAGCTTCTTGGCATCCTTATACATCTGTATCATGGTGGAGCCCTGCCTGATAAATTCCATTAAAACTACTGCATCTGTAGGATATCTGGGCAGCATCAGGGGATGTCCTTCAAAACCTTCTATCCTTATGTAGGAAAAGGTGGCAAATTGTATGTACCATGCCCCATGCCTGTATACTGCCTCCTGAGCTTCCATGCTCAGTCTTTTAGTTCTGTCATCCTCCATGGTCCTTACCAGATGCATAGAAAATGCATCATTGACCAGTTTGTAGTCCTTGATGTATTTGGTTCTTTGCAGCTGGGGATGATGATCCCAGATATATGCTGCATTTGTGCCCGTCAGTTTTCCATCTGTGACCAGGGCATCAAAAGTGCCTCTATACGCATAGGAATAAACAATATAGGAAGTCATGTAGAATGCACAGTCTGAACCTCCCAGGTTCAGCAGCTGCTCATGCAGAGCATCACTAATTATTTGGCCCCACAGTGGCTTGATGTCTGCATACAGGCACATCATTATTATGCCATACATCCAATCTCTGAATTCTCCAGTATCAGGCTGGCCAGTCACCCTGTTCAGTAGGGCAATCCCATACTGATACTCCTCATTAAAGTCAAACTTGAACATATGCACGGGGAGCTTGGCCGCTGCATTATATGTGCTGTTCTCAGCCCGCCAAGCATACATGTTCTTTCTGGCCGCCTTCTTGTTGGCCTCATATTCTCTTTCAGACTTCTTCAAGTCTACACTCTTTACCGTACTACCCATTGGCAGTCCAAATGTTTGGGAGAGACCTTTGATGGATAGGTCTGCATACACTCTCCCATGCTTCACCACCTGCCTCGTCTAAGGGTTATAATTCTGCGTGCATTCAATGAGTAGCTCCGGAGACTCCATGGAGTATGGGAAGCCAGCAGCATTCCACATACCTGATACAAACACTGCGTCCAGTACTGGACTCTTATCTTGTCCATCATTCAGCTTGGCTGACCAAGCCTCTAGGTTGGTAATCCCCTTATGGGTATCTGTAATTGCCCCATATTTGAACATGACCCCTCTCTGGGAAGAGAACATAGGCCTGCTAAATTCCTCCTGATTCTTGACTGAGCATTTTTCAGCCATGGGTACCTGCAATTAACAACATTTCATCTCACAACAGGGATATGCATGCATACATATTGCAAATATCATGCCTACTACATCAATTTCACATTACTTACTTACATGGATACATAACCAGAACTTACAACATCATTTAGAAAAAACATGATGAGGGTTTCATTTCACTTACCTGGTTATGTAGATTTTCTTTATACCAGTATATCGTTAAGATGCTCTTAATTCAACTGCTGATCACTTCTCTCCTTCTATCTGTGAGCTCGAATTGCGCAACGGTAGCTGTTATGCGGATATGAAGGCTGGTGCTTTGTAAAACAATTTTAACGCAGGTAAACGTAACAATGGTGGTTGAATTACCTTTTAACCTCGTAGTTACTATAAATTTAGGGCAACTCTGACAAGTTAGATTGCAATCTTTGATCATTCGTGCGAAAACTTAGGATCTTGTCAGGTATTTCATCGGGTTCCGGGGTCGGCGGGAATCACCTACCATATCTGCGCGCATTTAATGATAATGGCAGCAAGGGGAGCAGGGGAATATCCATATGGCGGGATATCATTAGGGCAGGATGATATTTCACAAATATCAGGTTGAGTTTCAATATCATCCTCCCTAGCACTGGAATTATTATCGCTACAAGATTCGGGTGATAATGCACCCTTTGTTTACATTTTAGAACATCAGGAGGATATTTCGGTTTATCGGGTGATGTTTCAAAATAAAATGATGATGATGAGCCAAGCTTGCTCATTCTCCTTTCGGAATATCAGGATGACGTCATCATGATATTCGTTCTTTGTATCGGAATGCTTCATGATGTCATCATCATATTGGGCGAACATGATCATGTTTACAAAATATCTTATCGAAATGTAAATATGATGATGATGTCATCAGGATGTTTGTTTCTTCGTTTATCGTATTCAGATGATGTCATCAGGATGTTTGTTAAGGGTGATGTTTCGCGTCAGGATGATATTTTCAGGTTACTTTTCAAAACATGATGTTCGCGATATAAAAGACCGCTTGACGAAAGACTTACTACCGTTTAAAATTGACGTCAGGATATTTGAACCGCAGGATAAATCCGGGGAATGTTTCAATATGATGATGATCTTTAAACAACATGACTCAGATTATAAAATATGACCCCTCCCCTCTTACGAATATCAGGTTTGACCGAGACTTTGACTGTTCATAACTCTCACATCCTGGTGAATACCAGGGTGACGTAAAAGACAAACCTGCATGAAATTTAATGTTCTTCCAGAATATGAGGTTATAGATACGAAATAGGAATTTTGACAAACTGACCTCATAATGATGACTTACCTCATCCTGACTCAACGTGATGATGCACTTGACTGATTTTTACCAAACCGCCAGAAAGCAAGAAAAACAAACCAAGCCAAAAGAAGTTGGGTCCCTGTTTTGACAAGTCAAAATGGGGTGTGTTGTGTAACCACACAACAGGTACCTACAGTACTAGCACCAAAGAAGGATGGAGAATTGAGGATGTGTACAGACTCTCGAGCCATCAATAAGATGACTATCAAGTATAGATTTCCATTGCCAAGAATGGATGACATTATGGATTGTTTGAGTGGAGCCAAGTACTTCACCAAAATTGACCTGAAGAGTGGGTATCACCATATCCGTATCAGAGAAGGAGATGAATGGAAGATAGCCTTCAAGACAAAGGAAGGTTTGTATGAGTGGTTAGTCATGCCATTTGGGCTAACCAATGCACTGAGCACATTCATGAGGCTCATGAACAAGGTATTGAAAGAATTTTTGGGAAGTTTTGTTATTGTTTATTTGGATGATATTTTAATTTTTAGTAAGACTTGGGATGAGCATCTGATGCATATCAGAAGAGTTCTAGAGAAGTTTAGGGAGGAGAATTTGCTGATTAATCTAAAGAAATGTAGTTTTGCAAAGGAGTTGGTATACCTGGGATTTGTAGTCTCAGAAGAAGGTCTTAAGATGGACCCAGAAAAAGTAAGGGCTATCATTGAATGGCCTACACCAAGGAGTACAACGGAGGTAAGATCCTTTCATGGTTTGGCAAGTTTTTACAGAAAGTTTATCAGGAATTTTAGTAGCATTTGTGCACCCCTAACTGAGATAATGAGAGGGGATAGAAAAGAGTTTTGATGGACTAAAGGAGTAGACATGAGCTTTGATACATTGAAGCAGAAAGTTGTAGAGCAACCTATTTTGGCACTTCCAGATTTCAATAAGGTATTTCAGGTAGATTGTGATGCTAGTGGTAGTGGTATAGGAGCTATTTTGAGCCAAGAAGGTAAGCCCATTGCTTATTTTAGTGAGAAGCTTAATGATGCCAAGAAAAAGTATTCTGTTTATGATCAAGAGTTTTATGCAATAGTTCAGGCTTTGAAGAAATGGAGACATTATTTGTTGCCAAAGGAGTTTGTTTTATATACTGATCATCAGGCTTTGCAGTATCTTAATAGTCAAGGAAAGTTGAACCAAAGGCACTTAAAATGGGTTGAGTTTTTGTAGAGCTATTTGAAGCATAGGAGTGGGAAGTCCAATAGAGTTGCAGATGCCTTGAGCAGAAGGCAAAATTTGTTGATAGAAATGAAGATAGAGGTTGTTGGGTTCGATGAGCTCAAAAGTTTGTATCCTAAGGATCCAGATTTTACAGAGGCCTGGAAAACTTGTTTGGAACTTGTTACTTTGGACAGGACAAGATGGTTGGATTTCATAGTCCAAGATGGCATGTTGTTTAGAGGAAGCCAGTTGTGCATTCCAAGGAGTTCCATGAGAGAGAACCTAATTAAGGAGAAGCATAGTGGAGGATTGGTTGGACACTTTGGTCGAGATAAGACCATTGCTATTGTTGGTGAAAATTATTATTAGCCACAGCTGCAGCAGGATGTGAGGAAGTTTGTGTAGAGTTACAAAGTATGTCAGATGGCAAAAGGAACAAGTCAGAATACAGGGTTCTATCAACCATTACCTGTACTAGAGAAGCCATGGGATGAGATTAGTATGGATTTTGTTCTTGGTTTACCAAGGACATAGAGAGGAAATGATTCCATTTTTGTGGTGGTGGATAGATTCTTGAAGATGTCACATTTTATTCCTTGCAAGAAGACTAATGATGTTGTTCATATTGCTGAATTATTTTTCAGAGAGGTGGTGTGACTACATGGTCTACCAAAGAGCATAGTTTCAGATTGAGATACCAAGTTCATTGGTTATTTCTAGAGGACATTATGGAAGAAGTTGAAGACAGATTTAAAGTTTAGTTCTGCACACCATCCACAGACTGATGGACAGACCGAAGTGGTGAATAGGAGTTTGGGTAGCCTGCTACGGTGCTTAGTAGGAGATAAGCCCAAGGGATGGGATTTGATTTTATCACAGGTAAAATTTGCTTACAACAATTCTGTTAATAGGAGTACTAGTAAATCACCATTCTAGATTATATATGGAAATAGTCCAAGAAATGCTTCAAAGTTAAGGAATCTGGATAAGGGAGAAAAGACAAGTGCCAAGGCTGAAGACTTTGCAGAACATTTAAAGAATTTACATGAAGAGGTGAGAAAGCACAATAATAAGATGAATACTCAGTACAAGGCTAAGGCAGATCAGAAGAGGAGGTAGAAGGAGTTCCAGGTAGGAGATGAAGTCATGGTTCACTTGAGAAAAGAAAGGTTCCCAATTGGAACATACAATAAGTTGAAAATGAAGAAATTTGGACCATGCAGAATCTTGAAGAAGCATGATTCAGGCAATGCATATGAGGTAGAGCTACCGAATGGGATCAATATTTCCCCTATTTTCAACATTGCTGATTTATCAAAATATCATGAAGGTGGAGCAGAGGATGGACCAACAGAAGCGTAGTGGAGTATTCCAGCATCTACTTCAATGGATGAGATAGAAGAGATCTTGGATAGCCTTGTGGGAAGTACTCAGAACAAGCAATATGAAGAATATCTGGTAAAATGGAAAGGAAGGCCTATTGAAGATTCCTCTTAGTTATCTAAGGCAGAGGTTGACCATTTGGGTTTCCCTCACATAAACATCTGAGACGTGACAGGGTCACTTCTCAAATTACCCTGGGTGTCTGATGCAGGAGCATCCAGTGGTGTAAGGGCAATCTTGCATCACCCAAAAAGAAGTTAATTCAAAATCATTGTATTTGTTTTCATTTCTTTCCATAATTGGTGTTTCTGGTTCCATAATATCTTAAATAATGATGGACTTTTAGTTTTTCCAAAACTGCTAAAAATAGCAACCTGCCTGTTTTGGAAAGTCTACCTACTATTTTTGGAAAGTTTGTAGTTGGGCACGGATTGAAATGAAAACTTGTAGAAAGTTACTAAATGGAAATATAAGACCTTTGGTGAAGGAATCAGGCAAAGATCATTTTTGAGCTAAAAGATATTAAAGTTTTTGTTTTCTGAAAAGCTCCTAAAAATTTTTGAAACGAGATATGAGGCAGTAAAACTTCCCTAAACATCCTAAAAAGTTGACAAAAATCCATTTACAAATTTCCAGTGTGATAGTTCACATTACGAGCTTTCTGACGCCTAAAATGGTTCGTCAATTGGACACTCAGATCAAAAGTTATGCTTCCCAGAAGTTTACCTACTTTTATAGGGAGTTGTAAATTTCAAAATTTAGCTGGAGGCCACCAAAAAGTGTTATTTATGGCTATTTTGGGGACCCTGGGTGGCAGTAGAGTTAAGGGGGCAAGTGTAGAGTCAAGAATAGGCGGGAAAATAGAAACCCTAGCTGATTTGGGGGTTACAGAAGGTGAAAGATTCCAGAGCCTGGTGATGGTAGCTGTAGTGTGTTGCAGCCTGTGGAGGACTGATTCCTCTTATTGTAATTAAGCTTCTGTAATGTAATGAGTTGCCTAGATCAATAAAAGAAAGTTCTATTCTCTATGTTTAATTTCTGTTGTTGTGTGTTTTATGATTTACCCTCTTCATCAGATGAATAAGATGTCAGCCCCTGATCCATGCTATGTGTAGGAACCTTCAAAGTACAACTTCCACATTATTGAGTTGGTAAGAGTGAATAGATTCTCATTCAGAAAGTCTGCTACCATAGGGTGTGTATCTGTCATAGGTGCTTCTACTAGTTGATCTGCTAGGGCTTGTCCCTTGATTGCTTTGCGATCCACATACTCAATGTCGAACTCACTAAGGATCATGACCCATTTAGCTAGTCTGCCTGTAAGAGCTGCTTTTGCTAGTAGATACTTCAAGGGATCAATTTTGGCTATAAGATTTGTGTGTTGGTTCAACATGTAATGCCGCAACTTTTGGGAGGCGAACACTACTACTAAACAAGCTCTTTCCATTGGTGAATAATTGAGTTCATATCCCACCAAGGTTCTACTGATATAATAAATTGCATGCTCCTTTCTTGATTCATCATTTTGTGCTAGCAAGGCCCCTAGGGCCGAAGTTGTAGTTGAGATGTATAATATCAAAGGTTTATCAGCAACTGGTGGAACCAATACAGGAGGTGTAGCTAGATACTCTTTAAGTTGATCAAACGCTGCCTGACACTTATAATCCCATTGGAATGAGACATCCTTTCGGAGTAAGTGTTGAAATGGTTGGCATTTATCTGCTAGCTGTGAGATGAAACACCTAATAGATTGTAACCTTCCCTAAAGGCTCCTTAATGCTTTAAGGTTCTTTGGTGGAGGCATCTCCACTATAGCTTTTACTTTTGCAGGGTCGACTTCAATGCCTCTACGTGATACAATGTACCCCAACAGCTTCCCTAATGTTACGCCAAAGACACACTTCTTTGGATTGAGGCATACTTGGTATTTTTCAAGCCTGTCAAAGATCTGTCCTAGAACCTGTATGTGATCTGCCCTAGAAGATTTAGCTAGTATGTCATCCACATAGTCTTCCATGATATGATGAAAGAGATCGTGGAATATTATTGTCATTGCTCTCTGATAGGTTGCTCCTGCATTTTTTAGACCAAACGACATGACACACCAACAATAATTGCCCCAAGGACAAGTAAAGGTTGTTTTATGTTGATCTTCCTCTGCTATCCTTATCTGATTGTAGCTAGAGAATCCATCCATGAGTGAAAGCATTTCATGACCTGCTATCAGGTCTACTATAATATCAATGTTTGGTAATGGAAAGTCATCTTTGGGACATGCTTTATTAAGATCTCTAAAATCATTGCACATGTGGATGCGCCCATTGGGTTTAGACATAGGTACAATATTTGATACCCAGTCTAAATAGTCAATTGGTCGTATGAACTTTGCATCTAACAACTTCTGTATTTCCACTTTTACCAAGAGAGCTATCTATGGGTGCATCTTTCACAGCTTTTGCTTGACTGGTTTCACCTCTGGATCAACTGTGAGATAATGAACTACTAGCTTAGGGTCTAACCTTGGCATATCGGCATAGGTCCATGCAAAGTTGATGGTTCTCTGTAAGAAGAAATTGTTAAGATTCCTGTGCTCTGTTTCTAATAATGATGCTGCCAGGAATGTGGTCTTTGGATTTTGCTTTGTGCCAAGGTTTATCTCTGTAGAATCTTCCACTAGGAGAGCTGATTTCTCTTGATACTTAGATGGTAGGGGAAGGTCAAATCCTCCATCCTCAGGTGCCACAGTTGGGTTTTCACCTTTGGATACGTCATTTTTTTTACTATTTTGTGATTAGGAGGTGCCACCGTGTGGTTTTCACCTAGAGATCTTTCTTTATTTTTACTTTTGCGACTGGAGGATTTGGCATTCTCACCAAAATAAGCTGTTGGCTCTAGTTCCATTACGAAACCTGCTTTATGATCGCCAAGAGGGATGCCCTCCCGAAGTCCCATGAACTCAGCTAAAGCTTCGTCATTTTGAAATACATCTATAACAGGGGACCCTTGTTGGTCCCAATTGATAAGTTTAGGGTAGACAAGTGTTACATTCTGGGTGTTCATGGTGGAGGTTAAGGATATGGAGGATAGCATGAAAATGGAGGATTCTGCAAATAGGTTTGTCATATGGAGGGAAGAGTCATCGATGGTATCTTCAGTAGATGTCGAACCGGCGGGAAACGTTTCGGCTACCTCGTCGAGGATATACTCGATGTCCAAGGTGTGTGGTACCTTCTTACCAAATCCTAATCCCTTCTTGTCTAGTTTCTTTGTCACAATAATGGGTTCCATAGTTCCTTGATTCTGTTTCCCAAGGCCACCTTTGCCTTTATAGCCCATGTTTTTGACTATCCTTAATCCATTGCCATATTGCTTGACTGGTATTGTGACTGGTTCTTTCTCCTTATAGAGCCAAGAAGAGATGTCCTCTAGTTTCCTCTTCCAATAAGCGTCCCTGTTGGAATTGGGTTAGGAATGCTGGGGGAGGAATAGCTACTTTTTTAGTTACTTTGGCAATGGGTGGTTGGTCGTAAGATTTTGGGGATAATGGCATCCGTCCTACACAACAAGATTTGGAGATATCATATGTGCCAAAGCCTATATCATGGATGTGAGCTTTGATTTTAGGAAGAGGATTAGGTTTACTTGTAGATGCTTGTGTCAGAGTTTCAGGATCAACATATACTAGGGATTCAAGGGCTTTGTCATTTTTTGGCACTTGGTTGTAATTCTTATAGCTTCCTTGCAAGACACGATAAAATTCAAAAGGATTGGGGTCACCTGGGATAGTAATCTCTGTACCATTGAATGGGAACTTGAGAGACTGATGGTATGTGGAGGGAACAGCTTTCATTGCATGGATCCATGGGTGGCCTAGGATAATGTTGTAAGGCAACTCAATATCAAGTACTTGACACCGAGTTTCAAGCATGACAGGCCCTAGTTGTATAGGCAAATGAATAATACCTTCTGAACGGTGTTCAGCATCGTCATATCCTGTGATAGTAATACTTTGATTAGTGTTGACATGATCCTCAGAGTATCCCAATTGCTTTAGTAACTTTAAAGAATAGATGTTGAGACCAGCACCACCATCTATGAGTATGCGTTTGATTTTGTGCTTATGGATGAGAACCTCAATATGAAGGGCATCATTGTGACATGGATCATGGGATGGGAGGTCTTTTTTAGAGAAGACCACATTGTAGGGTGAAGCAATGTTACCTACTATAGCTCAGAAATCCGCGACCGCTATGTTGTTAGGAACCGAAGACTCTTGGAGGGCTTTTTCTAGCACCACTCTATGTGCAGGTGATGACCGTAGCAGGTCCAAGATAGAGATTTGTGCTGGCATTTTCCCTAGATGTTCGACAAGATTATAATCAGATTGAGCCAGAAGACTGGGTGTAGGACCACGAATGGTGACACGACCATGATGAGTAGTAACAGCGCAATCTATAGATTTGCCTTTAATTGTGAGGGTAGACACTCGACTCTCTTCAAAATGACCCACAATGGAGTTGAAAGATGTGGAAGCATGATTGACCCCTTTACCTTTATCTTGAGGAGGAGGTGGACCATGGTGAGGGAATGGTTCCTTGTACATGTTGAGATCTTTGTTCATGTGTTGAGCCGGTGGTTCATTCTCAAAAGTGATTTGGTTGTTGTCGATGAGATTTTGGATTAGGTGCTTGAGTTTCATGCATGATGCGGTTCTATGCCCTTTGCTCCTATGGAATTCACAATATTCATTTTCTCTGTACCATGCAGTTTTGTAAACAGGTTCGCCATATGGGGGAGCATCCGGTAAGGTGATGAGCCCTTCGTGTAAAATCTATTGTAGGACTGACTCTATAGGCACTCCCAAGGGAGTGAATTGATGTCATGGAGGGCAATCTTGTTGAGGTCGCTCCTATTGTCATTGTTGTTGATTTTGATATGGTTGCTGCTATTGTTGCTGTTGTTGAGGTTGACTTGGTTTGGAGAGCTGCAGTAGTGTTTGCAACATTTGGACATGTTTAGAATTAACCACTCCATCGTTAACCACATTTTTGTTTTTGTTCCAATATTTGGGTTTATCATTTGTCTATTGATGAGGAGCATTGTCTTTTGTTTCTTTGAAGATTTTGACCACACCCTTAGCAATGAGGGCTTTCTCAATATTGATTCCTTTGTATGTGATTTTATCAAAGGTTGTAGCACTGAGAATTTGCAAGTGGAAACCTAACTCTTGGTTGAGGTTTTGCACAAATATGCTAACAAGCTGTTTCTCAGGAATCTTGAAAGGGAATTTGCTAGCCATTTGTCTCCATCGTTGAAGGAAAGAAATGAAAGTTTCCCCATTTTTCTGTTTGTTGTTGCATAGATCAGTCATGGAAATCTCATGCTTCATGTTGTAAGAAATGTGGGTGGCAAACTTCTCTGCTAGCTCGTTGAAAGACTTGATACCCGTGTGTAAGTGTGAGAACCATTCTATAGCTTGACCTCCAAGACTGCGAGGAAAGAGATGCACAAGATATGTGTTGTTATGTGAGACCTCGAAGCAAGCAAGATAGAATTCCCTAAGATGGTCTCTTGGGTCACCTTTTCCTTTGTATTTATCAAACTTAGGAATAGTAAAATTTTGAGGAAAAGGGATCATTGATAATAACCGATCAAAAGGATAAGGACACACTTCCTCTAAAGAGAAGGTCTTCTTGGTGTGGCCAAATGTAAGATCAGATAGCTATTGTTGAACTTCTGTGATTTTTAGCTCCATCATTGTGGGAGGGGTTGGCAACATCTCCTGTTGTCCTAGAAGTGGTTGGTGTTGCCCATACGAAAGATTATAGTGTAAGCCATGCGCACTGGTGTTATAAGGGTCATAAGATTGGTTGGGGTCATATGCGTTGTATGTTGGGTTGAGATTGAGTTGGAATGGGATGCTTTGATTTGGAAGAGGTGGAGGTGACGCTAGGTAAGAATGTTGGCTTTGTGATGGTTGAAGAAAAGAATTGGGTGGAGGAAAGCTAAAGTGCATTGGATTAGGTTGTGATGCTGGCACATAGCTTTGGGAAACTTGATGTTGGGAATGCTGAGGGTGGATAGGCAAGGTGTTGAAGAAATTTAGCGCGGATGAATGTTGTGGAGGAGGGACATAGGTAGATGTGATTTGCAATGGTTGAGGTTGATTGATGATGAGAGTAGAAGAATGTTGTGGTTGGGGTTGCATGACTCTAATTGGGTGAGAGACATGAAGGTTTGATGATATAGGAGGTCGCATTTGTTGAGACCCTTGTTGCATGGCTACATAGTTGTTTCCCAGATTGTAATTTGGTGGGAAGCCTACTCATGAAGGAGTAACCAAAATTCCACTTGTGATTGGTGTGGACACTGTAGGAGCTTTTTGTATGTTTGATTGAGTGCTAATGGCTTGTTTAGCTAGCTCCGCTTGACGTTGTAGAGTTTCTTGTTGATTTTTGTAGATCTCCATAGGAGTCAGAAGTGGTGATATGGGTCTCTATCTTGTTGGGTTTTGATAAAGGGGATTCTTATAGTGCGCGATCGTTTTCCCCTATGAGCTTTGTTCATGTAAAGGTGTGGTCACTGTTGACATGGTTTGCATTGCTTGTAAGGTGTCTTGGGTGTTGTTGTTCTCCTTGAGAGTGGATAAATCAAAATCTTGAGGTAACTTGGTGCCTTGCTCTGCAAGCAAGCGAAAGAAATGATCTTGGTTCTCACTAAGGATTTTGTCAAAGGCAGCCACAATTCTAGGCTCTTGTATGATTTCATCAAGATCTTGCCCATCTTCTTGAGAGGATTGACCTATTTCAAAGTGTCGCTCTTCTTGAGATGGGGGTTGATCTACGATATAACTGTGTGGGATAAAATTCAGAGGCATGCCAGTGATATAGTGAGGTGTATTTTCCAAAGGGACCCTACCTTCTTGAGATGGGATTTGCTCAATAGTATATCCTTGTGGCACAAAATCCAGAGGCAAGCTGGTGGTATAGTGAGGTGTATTTACCAAAGGGACCCTACCTTCTTGAGGAGTGCTAGGGTGGTCCAGCTGCGGCATGTTGGGAGTATTGGTAGATCTTTCCGCGGGTGTTCTAGGAGTGACCTTGGAAGAAATGTTGAGTCGCCCAGATTGCGGTGTGTGAGGAGGTGATTTGCGCTTCCTAGGGACAACTTGCTTGGACTTCATAGTTTACTGGAGCCTAGTGGTTACCATGGAATACACTAGGACAAAAGGTAATGCTGGGATTCTACTTTGTGCTTTTGAGAAAAAGAAAAACTCTTGATGCACAATGTACTGGACCAAAGGTGCTATATTGTTTGACCAGAGGTGCAGGACTGTGCAACCAACAGCATGCTACTGTGATACCAAAGGCGATGGACTAAGCTACCAAAGGTGAGCTAAGGTGACCAAAAGCGAGCTACTGCTATACCAAGGGCGCTGAAGTAGAGTTTTGCTAGAGGTGAGGTACTGCTATACCAAAGGCAATCTATTGTACTACCAAAGGCGAGCTGCTGTAATACCAGGGGCACTAAAGTAGTGTCTGATGCTTCTAAAAGGCAAAATTTTGATAGATTGGTTCTGTTTCTGATTGGATTTGTTTGGCAAGAGAAAACATAGCAAACAATGTTGGCAAGAACAAGGGACTGACACAACAGATAGTGTATGTTCGAGGCTCACAAAAAAGCCCAATGTTTCCATAGGTATAAGACAATTGCAATCAATAACAAGGACTTTTTATCCCTAGAGACAAGGTTTCATTGCAGTAGATTAGCTCACAGCTTAATACTCCGTCGATAAAAATATCATTCCATAAAGGTGTCAGACATTTTGTATCTTTGCGAGAGACGATAGATAGAGATATCTCACCCTCCCCTTGGAAAGCTCAAGTAGGTCACAAGAGCTTTTTGGCCAAGGGAATACTATCTCTTCTCAAGGGAGCCAATGGTGAGTATCTTAAGGGCTTAAATCGATTCCCCTTGCACTGATGATTACTGCGATGTTCGGAGGTGGATCGGGTAGTCTCTATCTAGAATGGTTCTTAGTAACTTTGAGGGACAAACGCCTTACGAGCAATGTGACAAGCTACTAAAAGCTTTAACCAATCCTACTAAGAGTATCAAACACTTCGCTCAATGTGAAAATTGTTTCCACAAAGAGCTAGTACACCTCTTTTCAGTTTGGCACCACAAGGTAAGGCTGATGTTGGTTAGGACTTGGCTTTTGCCTTATCCCTCTTATATAGCGGTTCAAAGGAAAGCCATCCCTTTTGGATGAAGTGCAATCCAAAAGTAGGCCCTTTTAAAGGAAGTACAAAAATGTAAGAGCAAGAACATCAAACAAAGGTTCAATTGTCTCGTTATAAGAAAAATAAGGTGCAACTAAATTTAGGCACACACATGTTTGTAATTGTCAATTGTCCCTTATGAAATTGAAGTGTTTTGGCATTCATGTCCATTGTCCCTTAGAAAATTGAAGTGTTTTTGCATACATGTCCATTGTCCCTTAAGAAAAGTAGTATGTTCTTAAGACTTAGATTGCAAAAAAAATGATTTGTTCAATTATCCCTTTAAGAATGCAATGTGTTTCTAAGACTTAGTGAGATAAATGAAGATTTCTTCAATGCTCATCATGCATGAGCACGTTAGAAAAACCTCTTTGCTCTGTGTGAGTGATAAGAAGCTGCAACAAGTCAATTAGTTCCACAAGAACTCACAAGTTAGCAAAAAAAAACTCAATTTGACCAAAAGTGAGTTACTGTCTTACCAAACGCGCTGCAATGTGTTTCCAAAAGCGTGGTACTGTCTTACCATAAGCGTGGTACTGTGTTACCATAAGCGTGGAATAAAATCTAGAAGCACTTTTCTGTGTTGCCGAAAGTGCTGTCGTATATAGCCAAAAGCGCTGCACTATCTTAGATCACAAAAAAATTAGGTTTTACCAAAATAACTAGATCCAAATAAGATTTCATGATTGATCCCCTATTCTGAGAAGTAATATCTGCTAGATCTATATCCTGCAATCAACCAAACTCAAAAAAGGTGTCGCGAATAGATGGGTTAACTCAAATGCCGAAAATACCCCTAAATAAGTCTGCTTAGGAAGTATCAAAAGATAGTTTGAAAGAAAAATACAACTTGTCAGATAAATCAAAAGATATGTAATGAATAAAAAACCTGTGAAAACACCAAATGAAGTCAGAAAACCTAATTAGCTGAAAGCGCTTAACAATACTACCAAAAGCATCATTCTATATTACCAGAAACACTGCTCTGTGTTACCAGAAGTTCCACAGTATCGCCGAAGGGCACTATACTGTGCCTCCGGAAGCGCTGAAGGATACTGCCAAAAGCACTCTTCTGTGTCTTTTGCACTGTTCCGTACTATAACTTAAAAAAAAATCAATTTCTCAAAGAAAAAGAGGGATTAGTGGGTCCCACTGGGTGTGCCAGAATGTGTATGAGGAAAATCGACTAAATCAAAAGTAATAAAACCAATAACCAATAACATAAAGGAAACGGATTTAAATAAAAGCCATGACAAATAAATCCATGAAATATAAAGACTTTTACCAAAATTTGTATTGTTCCCTTTGGAGAAGTGTAGATTGCTCAATGAAGTTGCGAAACCAAGGTTGCAACAAGCAAGTAGTGTGCTCAGAAGATCAATGTTAAGAGATCGTGAATTTGCTCAATTGATGCTATGTATGCTCCAAGCGCTGTTAAGTGATGCCCGAGAATAAATGATCGAAGAGGGTTTGTGAAGGAGATGAGGGGGGTTTGTATAGGTTTCAACAGAGATCGATCAAAGGTCTAGATAATTCAGAAGAATCAATGGAGGAGAACAGTTGAGGAATGTGCAACGAATAAGAAAAAGACAAGTGTCTTGCTTTCTTTTGCATGAGAGGAGTTATCAAGAATAGAAGAATGAGTTAAAGCAATTAAAAGAATATAATAATCAGTTAAGTGATTTAAAACAAGAAGAAGAGATTTGCATGAGAATAAGAAGATATTTTGCTTTATTAAATATTAGGAATATTTTATTGCATGAGCAAGAAAGCTTGAGTTATATTAGAGATAACTCAATTTAGAAGAAAAAGCAATTTAAATAAATATTTGATTTATTTAAATTTAGAGAAGATATTATGGAAGAAATAATTAAATAATTAGAATTATTTAATTTAGAAGATTTGAAAGCAAATTAAATAAATAAATTTATTTAATTGTTGTGCATAATTTTGGAAGAATAAATTTGATTTAATTAAATAATTAAGAATTATTTAATTGTTTGGATAAGAGGGAATTTGTGATGAATTAATTAAATAATGGGATGTATTTAATTAATGTGGATTTGAGATTTGGAAGAGGATAATGATCTAATTAAATAATTAAAATTATTTAATTATAGAAGAATAATAGAGGAATTTAATTTAATTAATTAAATAAATAGAATTTATTTAATTAATGTCGCAAGTATGTGATTTAGAAGAATTTGGTGATTTTGGTGAAATTAATTAAATAATTTGATTATTTAATTAACGATTGAAATGTAGGTGATTTGACAGATGATGAAATGCAAGTGATTCGATGACACGGTCATTTTAGGGTGTCTACACTCCTATCTTGGCTATAAATTCTCTTGATAAGCACATGGCAAAATAAGGAGGCAAATCTATGATGAACACCTCCTGTGAAATGGAAACATTGGGACTGGTATGTAGAGTGAGACCTAGGTCTTTTATTACACCCACAATATTAATAGTTGTGCCATCTAATTGGAGTACACCCTTCTCAAAAGGTTGGTATTTGAGCCCTAATTGGTTTGCAATTTGTTTAGGCATCACAGAACTACTCGCTCCACTATCCACCATACAATTGTGTACTAATTTGTCTCTAATTATCAAAGATACATAAAATGGGAGAGGTTTAGCACTTTTTGGTGCAGGAGCACCCGCACATGATCAGGATATAGGTCCGCATGATGACATACATGATCAGGATATCGGATAGTTATCCGCATGGTGACAGGGCAGTAGGCTATTTTTAGTATGTTTGACTTATCATGTAATAAGGTCCACTGTGACTGATGCTATGTAATAGTTCAGCATAGGAGTATGTGTAGGCAGTTAGAGATCGGGATAAGAGAGTCTGAGCTGTCCTCTCTCCCAGCCGCTGGGAAGTGATGTTAGTAGTACTCGAAGGATTTGTTATATATACCTTCGATCTGTAGGGTTTAGACATATAGTTTGATATTGATGTTGCTAGATGTACTGGTGTTGTGTTGAGTTGATATTCAGGAGAGCAGTTCAGACATTGTGAAGCTGTATTCAGGACATTGAATTTCAATTGAATAAGATCTCGTCTTTTGCATTATCTGTTTGCATCTGTGTTGATTTCCTTTCCGTTTTGCAAGTTAATGGGCACTTTCAACCCTTCCACCGGTTGATCCTGCAAATCGGTGGAATGGTCCTGTATCATAGCTTAGATTGCATTTGTGTTTTCTGTTTATGCATTGCATTGTCCAGGAGATCTGTTAGGAGCATGCTGTAAAGCGGCCTAGCATCCTCATGTGCTAGGTCTAGAAGATAAGTTGTTAGATTTCGGTTTGAAGGTGATCCGGCCCGGTCGTCACATGATCTCTGTGAAATTATGCGGTTGTGAGTGTTTTCATGCAGTGGAAGGATACACAGGAGTCTGCATGTGCGTTTCCAGTCGGAACGAGCCGCATCATCATCTGCGAATCCATCGCCATCAGGATCGGGTCATGAAGTCGTTGAAGTTTGCATGTTGCAGGTGCATCATGATGTTTTGAGTTGGATATATACTCAGTGTATATATCGCAGTCAGGATCATCTCTCGGGGAAGGTCATCATCCGCATATCGCTAACGGATGCGGGTGTGAAAGTTAAGTTTTTTTGGCTAAGTGTTGAAGAGTTCATCAGGATGATGTGTGACGTCATCGTCATCAGGATATGACGTCATCGTCATCAGGATATTAAGAAATCCCTCTATGCGTGTTTATACTGTTGTCGCTAAGTGGTAAGGTATCGGCGAAGGCAGAAAGTTGTTAAGCATCATCAGGAGGTTTCGAAGAACCGGATGTTTAATATCATGATGCTGTTGCTTGTATCGTCGGGCAGTGGAGCATCGAAGGCAAGTTGTTGAAGTGAACGTCATCAGGATATTTGGAGCAACCGGATATTTGGATATCCTGCTGACGAAGGTGATATTGAATATCATGATGATGCCGTTTGTATTTGGCACCCGATGAACAGTGTAACCGGAGGATGTTTGCACCCGTTGATTATCATGATGATGATGATAGGCGACAGACGGAGGAGGTAAATAGTAATCGACAGGAGGATATTTGCGATCATCCGAAATATGATGATGCTGTTGAAATGTGATGATGCTGTTGGCGTCCTTGGGAAATATGATGATGATGTTCAGCCGATAGACATTTTTATCAGGCTGTTTGTTTAATTGGCTCTTCCTTCCTGTTAGGTTGCCTCCGTTGCGTTCCACTCTGCATCATAGTGGTATCAGAGCAAAGGTTAGAATCTTTTGGAAAAGATAAGCAGGATGTCAGACGAAGAAGGAACATCTGAGTTCCCAACAAAGATGACCAATGCTGAGTTGGCAGTTCTGGTGAAGAAGCAGATTGCGGAAAGCAGGGCCGTGAAGGCTCAGAATCAGGAGTTGAAAGATGAGTTAGCAAAGTTGAGGAGCAGAGTAGGTTCTGGTAGAGAAGATGATAGGGAAGAAGAGGATATCCCTAATTGGAGCGAGGAGGTCGTTCCTGCAGACCAGAGGCCGCTGTTGAACGCCCTCAAGGCCATGGAGAGGAGAACCATGGATGTGAAGCTGGATTTGCCAGTGTTTACAGGTAAGATGGACCCTGATTCAGTAATGGAATGGATAGATTGTTTGAACAATTTCTTTGTAACAGAGGAGATACCAGAACAGCAGAGAGTGAAGATAGCACAGTCAAAGATGAAAGAAGCTGCCTTGACATGGTGGAACTTTGTTCAGGATGATAGAGTGCAGGAGGGAAAGCGTAGAGTTGCCACATGGAAGAAGATGATGGAATTGGTAAAGGAGGCTTATATTCCTTTGGATTACAGTATCCAGTTACACAAGAGGAAGCAGAACCTGAAGCAGAAGGAGCTAGATGTCAGCTCATATACAGAAGAGTTCATGAAACTCTGTATGAAGACCAAGGTGAAAGAAAGTGAAGAGGAAAAGGTAGCCAGATACCTTAATGGACTGAGGTTTAATATTCAGGAAGATCTGAGTCTGCATAACCCAGATACAGTGTAGAAAAGCTTTCAGTTGGCACTGAAAGTGGAAGAAAAGCTGAAGAGAAAACAAGATCAGAACAACAGAGGAAGAGGAAGACAACAAAGAGGTGGAAGAAGTCCTTTCAGAGGCAGAGGACATGGACAGGGATATCAAGGAGAGTCCAGTCAGGACAATAGCAAGGGCAACAATAGTCAGAATCAGAGAGAGAATTTCAGTCAGCAAGGAAACTTCAGAGGCAGAAGACCTTACAGAGGAAGATCCCAGGGCAGAGGATCCATCAGGTGTTACAACTGTAATAAAGAAGGCCATATAGCCAGCAGATGTCCAGACAAGGCCACCAGCTCAGCAGGAGAAAGAAGGACAAATCTGGTCAATGAACCTGATAATCAAAGCAGGACAAGCTCTAATGATTTTCAGAGTGTGAATGGTCCTGAGAATTATGGATATCCAGAAAGTGGAGAGTCCCTGATGATGAGAAGGACAGTAACTACCATGAAGGTACCTGATCAAGAAGCCCCTCAAAGGAAGTCTCTTTTCAGAACCACTTGCAAAGTAGGAGGTAAGGCATGTAAGGTTTTGATTGATTCTGGTTCTACTGAGAACTTTGTGTCTGAAGAAATGGTGGTGAAACTGAAGCTTAGGAGATTGCCTCATCCATCTCCATATAAAGTCTCATGGCTTACTCAAGGTCAGCAGACAATTGTAGAAGAGCAGGCTTGGGTAGAGTTTCAGATTGGTGGATATAAGGATAAGTTGTTGTTTGATATCACGAAGATGGATGCTTGCAACCTTTTGTTTGGTAGGCCATGGCAATATGATCTAAAGGCACAGCATGATGGTGTTAAAAACACCTATAAAATCACTAAAGATGGTAAAGAAGTAACGTTATTCCCATTGAAGGAAAAAGAGGAGAAGTCTAAAGGCAAAGAAGTGAAGGTCATGCTGATGGAAGGCAAACAGTTCATGAAAGAAGTAGCAGCAGAAGGTGCAGTTGCATATGCCCTAATCCCCTGTATGAGTGTGAATAAGAAACAACAGCAAGAAGCTAAGAAGGAGAAGAAGCCAAGGTTGATAGACCCAGCTGTCCAAGAGTTATTGGATAAGTACAAAGGTGTTATCTCAGAGGGAATGCCAAGATCCCTACCACCTGTCAGAGATATCAATCATTGCATAGACTTGATTCCAGGGTCTACACTTCCAAATAAAGCAGCTTATAAGCTTACCCCAGAACAAAATGCAGAAGTAGCCAGGCATATTGAAGAATTGATGAATTCAGGTCTGATTGGGAAGAGTTTGAGTCCATGTGCAGTACCAGCTGTACTAGCACCAAAGAAGGAAGGCACTTGGAGACTTTGCACAGATTCCAGAGCCATCAACAAGATCACAATCAGGTATAGGTTTCCAATCCCCAGAATTGAGGATTTACTTGATTGTTTGGGAAATGCCAAGTACTTTACTAAAATAGACTTGAAGAGTGGATACCATCAGATAAGGATTAGACCAGGTGATGAGTGGAAGACAGCATTCAAAACAAATGAAGGATTGTATGAATGGAAGGTTATGCCATTTGGTTTGTCTAATGCCCCTAGTACTTTCATGAGGCTGATGAATGAGATTCTGAAGGAATTCATTGGTAAGTTTGTCATAGTCTATTTAGATGACATTCTGATTTTCAGTAACACCAGAGAAGAGCATCTCAGGCATATAGATCTGGTTCTCAAGAGGCTACATGAAGAGAAGCTGATGATAAACTTGGACAAGTGTTTGTTCATGAAACAGGAGATCACATATTTAGGTTTTGTCATCTCACAAGGAAAGCTGCAGATGGATAAGGAGAAGGTGAGTGCCATATTGAATTGGCCAACTCCACAGACCATGAATGAAGTCAGAAGTTTCCATGGGTTAGCAACCTTCTACAGAAAGTTCATCAGAGGGTTCAGTCATATTTGTGCACCCATGTTGGATACTATAAAAGGAGGACAGAAGTGCAGGTTTGTTTGGACTCAAGGAGCAGATGATTCCTTTGAGGCATTGAAGAGGAAGGTGGCACAGCAGCCAGTCCTTGCACTTCCAGATTTCAACAAGATCTTTCAGGTAGAGTGTGATGCCAGTCACATGGCCATTGGAGCAGTACTCAGTCAAGAGGGTAGACCAATTGCATTTTTCAGTGAAAAGCTCAATGATGCTAAGAAAAGGTATTCATCATATGATCTGGAAATGTATGCTTTAGTTCAGTCCCTAAAGAAATGGAGGCATTACCTGATGCCAAAGGAGTTCATAGTCTTCACAGATAATCAAGCTTTGAGTTTCATCAACAGTTAGGAGAAGCTGAACCACAGACATATGAAGTGGGTAGAGACCTTACAGGCTTTCACTTTTACCTTGAAGCATAAGAAAGGGGTCAAAAACAAAGTTGCAGATGCTTTGAGCAGAAGAGTTCTCACAGTCAATCAGATTCAGTTAGAGAGTGTTGGTATTGATTCACTCAAGACCATGTATGAGTCTGATGCTGATTTTGGAGAGATATATCAGGTCTGTACTTCTTTTGGGGAGAAATACCATGCTGAGTTCTCTGAATTCCTGATACAGGATGGATTGTTGTTCAAGGGTGGACAGTTGTGTATCCCAAGGTGTTCTATGAGGTTGAATATAATCAAGGAGAAACATTGTGGAGCAATGGCAGGTCATTTTGGTCTAGACAAGACTCTTGATCTGGTCAGGAGGTATTATTTCTGGCCTAAGTTGCAGTCAGATGTCAGGAAATTTGTAGAAACCTGTGTAATTTGTCAGAAGGCTAAAGGCAGGTCAACTAATGCAGGGTTATATCAGCCCTTACCCATTCCCTCCAGACCATGGGAAAGTATCAGTATGGATTTTGTTTTAGGTTTGCCAAGGACCAGGAGAGGATTTGACAGTGTCTTTGTTGTAGTGGACAGGTTCAGTAAGATGGCACATTTCTTGCCATGCAAAACCACTGCAGATGCCTCATATATTGCAGATTTATTCTTCAGGGAAATTGTCAGAATTCATGGGTTGCCTTTGAGCATAGTTTCAGACAGGGATGTGAAGTTTGTGGGTCACTTTTGGAGAACCCTTTGGAGGAAATTGGGAACCAATTTGTCTTTTTCCTCTGCATATCATCCTCAAACGGATGGACAAACTGAGGTAGTGAACCGTTCCTTGGGGAATCTACTTAGATGCTTGACAAAACAGCATGGCGAGAAGTGGGACAATATTCTGTCTCAAGCGGAGTTTTCATATAATGATACTGTCAACAGGAGCACAGGAAAATCGCCTTTTCAGGTAGTGTATGGAATGCATCCCAGAGGTATTTTAGAGTTGCGAGAGCTACCTACAGCAGATCTTGTTAGTGCAGATGGAGAAGCTTTTGCTGAAGCAATCAAAGAAGTTCATGATCAGGTTAAGACCCAACTCCAGCAAACCACTTTGAAATATAAGGAGTATGCTGACAAGAAGAAGAAGGATGTTCAATTTGCTGTTGGAGATTTGGTTTGGGTTCACTTGAAGAAGGACAGGCTCCCTAAGGGGAAGTCTACTAAGCTCATGCCAAAGAAAGTTGGACCATGTCAGATTTTGCAAAAGCATGGACAGAATGCTTATAAGATCCAACCACCACCTGATCTTGGTTTATCTCCTATCTTCAATGTATGTGATTTAACTCCATACAAGGCTAATCCAGATGCAGATCAGGATATCCTACAGGATGCAGTTGCTGAAGACATTCCTCCACATGATCCTCCACAGATACAGCAGATTTTGGACACTAGAATGGTCAAACAGACCAGGAACAAGAAGTACTTGGAGTACCTCGTCTCTTGGAAGGGACAGCCGAACTCTGAAGCAGTATGGATGACTGCCGAACAGATACAGAAACATGGTGCCGACCTTGATACTCTCATCTCAAGTGGACTTGAGATTTCTTCTTTTGGGGAGTATGGTGCAGGAGCACCCGCACATGATCAGGATATAGGTCCGCATGATGACATACATGATCAGGATATCGGATAGTTATCCGCATGATGACAGGGCAGTAGGCTATTTTTAGTATGTTTGACTTATCATGTAATAAGGTCCACTGTGACCGATGCTATGTAATAGTTCAGCATAGGAGTATGTGTAGGCAGTTAGAGATCGGGATAAGAGAGTCTGAGCTGTCCTCTCTCCCAGCCGCTTGGAAGCTCCCAGCCGCTGGGAAGTGATGTTAGTAGTACTCGAAGGATTTGTTATATATACCTTCGATCTGTAGGGTTTAGACATATAGTTTGATATTGATGTTGCTAGATGTACTGGTGTTGTGTTGAGTTGATATTCAGGAGAGCAGTTCAGACATTGTGAAGCTGTATTCAGGACATTGAATTTCAATTGAATAAGATCTCGTCTTTTGCATTATCTGTTTGCATCTGTGTTGATTTCCTTTCCGTTTTGTAAGTTAATGGGCACTTTCAACCCTTCCACCGGTTGATCCTGCAAATCGGTGGAATGGTCCTGTATCATAGCTTAGATTGCATTTGTGTTTTCTGTTTATGCATTGCATTGTCCAGGAGATCTGTTAGGAGCATGCTGTAAAGCGGCCTAGCATCCTCATGTGCTAGGTCTAGAAGATAAGTTGTTAGATTTCGGTTTGAAGGTGATCCGGCCCGGTCGTCACATGATCTCTGTGAAATTATGCGGTTGTGAGTGTTTTCATGCAGTGGAAGGATACACAGGAGTCTGCATGTGCGTTTCCAGTCGGAACGAGCCGCATCATCATCTGCGAATCCATCGCCATCAGGATCGGGTCATGAAGTCGTTGAAGTTTGCATGTTGCAGGTGCATCATGATGTTTTGAGTTGGATATATACTCAGTGTATATATCGCAGTCAGGATCATCTCTCGGGGAAGGTCATCATCCGCATATCGCTAACGGATGCGGGTGTGAAAGTTAAGTTTTTTTGGCTAAGTGTTGAAGAGTTCATCAGGATGATGTGTGACGTCATCGTCATCAGGATATGACGTCATCGTCATCAGGATATTAAGAAATCCCTCTATGCGTGTTTATACTGTTGTCGCTAAGTGGTAAGGTATCGGCGAAGGCAGAAAGTTGTTAAGCATCATCAGGAGGTTTCGAAGAACCGGATGTTTAATATCATGATGCTGTTGCTTGTATCGTCGGGCAGTGGAGCATCGAAGGCAAGTTGTTGAAGTGAACGTCATCAGGATATTTGGAGCAACCGGATATTTGGATATCCTGCTGACGAAGGTGATATTGAATATCATGATGATGCCGTTTGTATTTGGCACCCGATGAACAGTGTAACCGGAGGATGTTTGCGCCCGTTGATTATCATGATGATGATGATAGGCGACAGACGGAGGAGGTAAATAGTAATCGACAGGAGGATATTTGCGATCATCCGAAATATGATGATGCTGTTGAAATGTGATGATGCTGTTGGCGTCCTTAGGAAATATGATGATGATGTTCAGCCGATAGACATTTTTATCAGGCTGTTTGTTTAATTGGCTCTTCCTTCCTGTTAGGTTGCCTCCGTTGCGTTCCACTCTGCATCACTTTTATTGGGCTGTTTGATGTTATCCTCAGATGAATTGGTAAGGACAACCCTATTTGGGTCAATAGTTGTATCTTTGGACACTTTTAGATCAGATAAGGTAGATTGCAATATGTCCTTTTGGCCTAGTATGGCTAAGGAATCCCACATGGACATTGTTACATTCATCTTCTTCATATTTTCAATAATATTGAAGGCTGGAATGACACTTACCTTCTGATTTGATTTTGTAGTGGCAACCTCTGCTTGCAAATGAGGCATCCCCCTTGCTGCTGCTGGGTTAACTCTTTGTAGAATATGGGGAATATGTGATGTAGAAGCACCAACATGTCCTTTCTCTTTATTTGTTGCTTGGTCTATCTCATAACCCCTCTTCTTGGCTCTTGTATTTGCTGCAACTGAGGTGTTATCGCTATTTACACCACAGAATTCACCTTCTTGCCAATTTATGAAGGTAGAATCATTCTGAGGTTGCTCTTGTTGTTGTGCGGCTCCATCATTTGGGACATTTGGCTATAAGGCTGCCACATTTTGCACCATTAGAGCTTGATTTATCACCCCATTTGAACATGCTGCTTGACTGTGTGGCTGATTACATGGGTAGCACCACTCATATTCAGCTGCAAGATTGTTCTGAGTAGGGACAAGGTCCCTTACTACGTTAATAGGTGCCGGATTATAAGGCTGAAAAGGCCTTTGATTCACATTTTGCCTGGCACCTTGGTAGTTACTCTGATAAGGTGGCCTGTTAGCTTGATAAGGCTGATTTTGGCCTTGATATGGCTGTTGGTTTTTCCCTTGAGGTTGTGGTTGATAAGGCTGTCTATTCTAGGTTTCCTGCTTTTTAATGTTTACCAACTCATTCCCAAAAGTATGCAAAATATTTTCTATGTTTTGTTGGCTATTTTTGATCTCTTTCAACTCTTGAGATGAACCAGAGGTAGCAGGTTCAGAATTGGCAATACTTGGTACTGTTGCTATAGTAGGTAAAGGGGCAAAATATGGGATTGGTAATGGCATGGAATCCTGAATCTCAGGAAAGATGGGTACTGGTGGTCTGGGTGCTATTTTTCCTTCCTGAATCAAGCTATTTTCTTCCCTAAAAGCTATCTCATAAGCATTAGGTAAGCTAGTACCTCCTAATGATTGAACCATTACTGAAATATCACTATTTAGGGCTTTCAAAAAATACAAGAATGCATATTCAGCTGGAGGTCTTACCATGACAGGGATTCTGTCCCATGTCTTCTAAAATCTGAAATTAAAATCCATCATTTACTCCTGAGGAGCTCTCTTTATAGTGGTCATCTGCTCAACCGATGATAAATTATCTAATTTATCTTGGAATTGTTTGTTTAGTTTCTCTCCTAGATCATCCCAGGTTCCTATAGTCTGCACTGGTAGGCTTTTGAACCATTGTAACACTTTCCCCTTGAATGAGGCAACCAGCAGCCTGATGGCTACATTCTCTTGAATGACATGATGTACACCACACAGAGATGCTATGTCTCTGATGTGCTCAATAGGGGTAGTTCTATGAAATAAGGTAGATTCTTCAAAGCTGCCATAGGTATGGCATCATGTACTATTAGGTTTAAAGGGCCGTCCCTATCAAAAGTCATGAATGGCTAATTTCTTGCCATCTAAACAGTTGGGGGTAGATTTACTTGAGTTGCTATAGGAACTACAAGAACAACTGGTCTAAAATTTGGTGGAGTTGACTGTATCCTTTTGGCAACCAGAGTCCTTGCTACAGCTCTCCCCTGTCTTCTAGGTGGTGACAGCTGCAAGTAATCAAATGTACTTGAATTCCTGGTTTGAATCTTTCTCATAAAAATGTATCAGCAGAACTGATCTACTTGTACTTCCATAGTGTGAGTCGCCAGATATGCAATCTTTAACCTCTAAAGGTCTGTAATCACTGGCTACACATCAAAACCAACAATAGTGATTGTTATCTTGATTATGTTATGACTCTGGTCCCACCAGGTGTGCCAAAGTTGTTATCACCCAGATTTGCACCCTTGCGTACAGTTGTGAAACCTCATCAATCTGGAGTAACATGGGAATGATCTCTAAGTGTGGGACTTTGCTAAATGAGATCAAACCTCTGGAGAAGGCCATCTTCCTTAACTAGTTATCACCTAAAACTATTGAATCTTAAGAGGAAAAGAGAGAAGGAATGCTTTAAAGTGAAGGACAAAACAAAAGCTTAAAAACAAAGGGTGATTCACCAAGTTTAATAAAAGAACCCTCACAATACTGAGGAAATGCACATCATAACTAAATATAACAAGCAAACATACACAGATTCAATTGATCCTAGCAAAGGTGAGAAACCAAATGATTGAGAGGAATAGAGACATTCACAAACAACCATATGTAGATTCACACAGGACTAGAAATCAGTCCAAAGAGGCAAAATAACTTGAGTATATTTAGTGGGAAGGCACAGTTACAGTATAGAAGGCTCTGTTTGGAAACAGAAAGCCTGAATGCTAAAAATTTTCCAACCCTATTTACATCATATGAATGCATATATATAGCATTCCAAACTAACCTAGGTTAGTTACAAAAATGTGCTCTAAGAGTTGTCTTAGAAAATATCTACATTTAGTGACTGTCTAGCCGTAGGAATTATGGCGCCAAATATCTGGCACTAGGCAGATAAAAGATATTTAAAGTCTTCAATGCAAGTTGCTGCATCATCAATCCTCAGCAATGCATACCTTAAAATATCTGAAATAGGATGGTGGAAAAATATCTTTTACCATTAATGTGATCAGCTTCCATTACCTGCAGAAATAAATGCAAAAAATATCTGCATCCTGCCCCCAAAAGTCGCTGAAATGTTCACTGCTCAAAACATGCGACTCCAGATCTAAAATTGAAATTTGACAAAAACTCTTGAAAACCTTTCCAAATGAAAGAGGGGACAAAAATATGCATCTTTGTCTCTTACAGCATGTTGAAATTCACCAGGACGGAGGAGATACAGGCGGTCAAAGTTTTGGTCAACTGCTTGTATATATTGCTTTGCATCTGTGTATATATCACTTGAATTTGCTGCCTAAATCAGCATCCAAAACCTTCTTTGCAACTCCTTTGTATATGCATGGCACCTTGTATATCGGACTTGAATTTGCCCTTTGAATTTCAAAATTGTATATGCATACAATTTCCCTTTGTATATGCGGGCCCCACCATTTGTATGTTAACTTGCATGTATGTCTGCCGCCATGTGGCACCACCTGATTCATTGTTGAGCTGGCTCAAGGAGCATCATTGAAAACTATAGCTACCCTTTGCATATTGCAATATATAAGCACAAATGTACATGCAAGCCACGGACTTCAAATTTTATGAAATAGCCTAAAAAGACGTTGAAATCTGGCTTGTATACTTCCTTTGTTTGTTTGCTTGTATATCGCAATATACAAGCGCCAAATATACAAGCCAAGGACCCAAAAATTTATCAACTACTTTGACTGCTGGGTCAGATCTGGCTTGTATCAGTTTCTTTGTATATTTCCCTGCATGTTCAAATATACAACACTTATACATATATAAGGCAGACCCGAGACTTTATAAAACAAGTTAAAAATGCAATCAGGTCTGGCTTGTATGTAAACCTTTGTATATCGGCTTTGTATGTGCAAACATACAAGTGAAATATACATTCTACTGTTCATGCTCACTTGTATCTTCTAACATACAATCGGCCTTGTATGTGCGCAGGCCCCACCTCTTGTACGTTTGGCCTTGAATGTTTCTCTATATGTTTCGCTTGTATGTGCAAAACATACAAGAGAAATATACAAAGAAACATACAAGGCCAAATGTACATTCTACTGCAGTGGAAGCACTTGTATGTCAAACCTTGTATCTTTTTGCTGCATGTGCAGACATACAACATAATATGCATTTGAAACCCGATATGCATTGAGGGAATATCCCTGTAATGTATCTCCTACTTTGTATAATTTTCCTTGTATGTTTATCCTTACAACTAGATATACAAACCGAGAATACCCTGGGAATCTGTGAAAGATTCCTCCTTCTACATGCACCTTCCTCAGCCTGATATACATTTAGAAATACATAAAACTCACCTTTTGCATCATTTTCTAAGGCCGATAGAGATTTGCAAGCCTACCAAATGTACATTTGAATTGTATGCTAACCAAAACCTTGACCATGAATAATTTCTTTATTTGGCCAAATTTCAGAGTGATGTAAAAAGTAAACCTGCCTAATTTTTCAAGCTCTTTCCAATGGTAAGGTTTAGGCAAGGCTTTTTAGGAAATTTGGCACTTTAAGCTTTATAGGAACATTTTCCAAAGGGTTTTCAAGGAAAAGTACCAAGTTAACTGTTTAGCTTTGGACAAGGGGAAAATGGGTCAACAGGCCTATCAGTGATCTTAACAACCATTGGAGTAGCCATTTTGTAAAAGATCCAAAGAGAGATTTTTAGAATGGAAGTACCTTTTTACACTTTAGGGTTCGAAATAAGAGCCGGAAAAAATCACTGGTTGAATTGGATTTTGTAGTTGATCTTTGAGAGAGTTGTAGAAACTTTGATGCAGAGATTTTCTTTTCTTCTTCTTGAATGCAAATGTGCAAATAATAAGTGAATGAACCCTTTTATCTTTATGCAAACCCTAATTTCCTTTTGCAATAAATGCACAACATAAGTTATCCGATTGCCCTATTCTGAGAGAGATCTTCTCGAATCACTGTGTTGCACTTAGAATCATTTTTAGTGAGGATTAAGAATGCATCTTCTTTTCTTCAATCATGCCTTGGATCTGCAAATCAAAGTATTTCAATTTTGAATCATACTAGATCTGTCTGTGAAAATTTTGCTTTACCAGATGGCTATCAAATCGGATCAATCTTGGATGATTAAACTCTTGCAAAAATCCATGCGGATCTTTCATATTTTTACTGAGGGTTATTTAGATATTTTTCTGAGAACCCTTTAATATGTAGCATTCCATGTGCCAAATTTAGGCACCAATTGACTAGCTGGGGGAATTTATTTTTCTTTGTGACTCCCCCTGAGCCAAAGCTCATCTGTTTAGTTCCTAGAAGGAATATTAGCACTAGATTCTGGTGTGGATCCATTCCCAACATTTTTTGTACTCTTCTTAACCTAAATCTTGCTCATCTCCCTTTGAACTTCATCTGTATTCACTTTGTCTTTTCCCTTATCTTGTTTTTGATTGTGATGCATTGGACCCTTTTTATCCTAATTTTTACTTCTGTAGAATTTGGCAATATGACCGGATCTATTGTAGTTGTAACAAACAACATTTCTTTGCATATTTGATTGATATCCTCTTGATCTGCATTGATTAGCCATATGTCCCATTCTATTGCATGCAAAGCATCTACCATTGAATGATTTATTTATTTGCATATTTCTGCATTCATGAGATTTGTGACCATACCTTTTGTAGTTGAAACATTGTCTGGAGAAGGATGGATTAGTCTGATTCATTCTCCTTCTGCACTGAGTTGCTTTATGACTGAAGTTGTTGCAATTGAAGCAGTATCCATTGAAGGATGGATATCTTTGAGCATTTGGTTGCCTTACCAGAGGTCTTCTTGGCCTATTTCTTTGATTTCCTGATCCAAAATTCTTCTGACCGGATCCAAATATTTCACCTTTCTCATATCCCAAACCATGCTTATCATCTACCCTCTTTTGGCTTTCAAGAAGAACTTCAAGTTGGGCTAAGCTTATCTTGAATTTCTCTTTGTATTCATTTTTTTTAAAGATCTTGTTTAAGAGTGTCTATCTAATTCTCAAGTTGTTCTTCATTATCTCTAGCTTCTTCAAGATCAAATTCAAGATGCCTGATTATTCTATCCATTTTGTGGTAGTCCTCTATCTTCTCCTTGAGGGATTGTTTTATATTATCTTTAATTTTATTTTTCTCTTCAATTTCTTGGGTGAATCTTATAACCCCTGATTCCATCTCATGCCTTACCATAATCACCTCTTTTGATAGCTTCTCACATAGCTTGTTTTTCTCATCTAGATCTTCATTAGTATCATTGGCTTCACTCTGACTTGCTAATTTTTGAAGTAGTTCCTTTCTCTTTTTCACAGAGATAATTAGTTTTTCTTTTAGCTCATTTATGAAATCATCAACTTGTTTGAGTCTTTCTCTCAAGTTATTGACTTTAGAGTGGGATTGCTCAAGATCATCTAGGGAAGACTGAAGTTGTTCCTTCATACCATACATATCTATTGAGATTCCTAGATCTTCCTTGAGCTATTAGGCTCTGTTTAGAGGAGCTTATCTCTGATACCAATTGCTGGAAACAATGCAGATAACTAAAAGGGGTGGTGAATCAGTTATCTCAAATATCTTAACTTTCTTTTCTCCTTTTATAATTTTTGCAGCATCAAAACATATAAGCATATATGATCATAAGAACAAAAATAAAATCAACACACATAACACAAGGATATTTATGTGGAAAACCCTGTTAAGGGAAAAACCACGAGGTGACTAACCCAAGATTGTATTCTCTGTTAAAAGAATAAGAAGTACAAAATGGCACTTGCCAATTAGGGCTCACTACCTGAGTACACTGCTCACAAGAGGCACACTGCCTATAAGAGACTCACTGTCTATAGAACTTACAAAAGGTAATTAGGTGTTTGAACTAATGAGAGGCATCTACAAATTCTAGAGTTCAGTTCTAGTTAGGCACAATATACTAATCTGATGCACTTCATTCTTCCTCTATTTTAGTGCTATTGCTCTATCACATACCAGACTTGTATTGTTGTTTCCACACTTATCTCTGCTTTTCTTCACACTTTATTTCATCTTATCTATATTCACACACACCTACATACTAGAATCCATTTGGTATATATATCTGCATCAAGGATTTCAACAAACTTTCTAGTCAACAACAAGAATACTCAAAATATTTACAAGTTACTGATCTGTCGGCTAAATCCATGCTTGATTTATTATGCGTATAAAAAACATAGACATAGAAGTCATTAATCATGTTGGCCAATATTGTATGATTGCACAAATTGCTTGATCAACATCATTTACTCATCCAGATTGAAGTCTAATGCTCTACTGGTCAGTTCTTTCTCTATCTGTCCTGCTTGTTTGGAACCCAACACTCAGATGCTCATATCTTTTTCATGCTTTATCACCGGAAGCTAAATCTCTAGAATATAGTAGTTATGATACTCTTCTTGACTTATCCAAGTTTTCAACTTGCTAATTTACACCATCTAAGAGATCTAGACCTAATTGTCGGACCTTGTTGCATACTATGTTCTTGTTCACCGGACCAAAACAATCTTCAATCTGACTTCCAGTATAGGCATACTATGTACTGTGGATGTGTGGGTTAAACTTTGTTGCCATCAACGACAACACTCATGAAGCCACACAGTGTCTCTTGCCAACAACCATACCTTGCGATTCATAAGGTAAGCTTAGTGATGTTTGAAGATTCTTTGATATGATTTTGAGCAAGTCTTGTGGTCCATAGTAAAAGATGTAGTTTGACAGATGAACTAAACCAGTGGTAGTTTGTGTTGGAGGTTGACATGATAAGTTTAAGTGTATGCGGTAAGTTCTAATATTTAGAACTTAATACGAAGTGGTGGTATAGTTGAATATGACATGTGAGAAGGTAATTCAAGTATTGTTTAGGTTTGTTGTGAATTTTGGTGAATAAATTTGGCCGGTAGAGTACATAAGACATGTCTACATGCTACACCTTATTAGGCCAACCTAATATGAAGTTTTCAATTGCTGCGGATATATATGGAATCAAATTTGGTGTTTGGTAAATAGTATGCGAATGTGAATACATGTGTGGTGTGTGAAGTATAGTGCAGGCAATAAGAGCAGAAGAAGAAAGATCTTGTTCTCATGTAAGAATAGAGCAATGTAGCATAGCAGTTAAGATGAAGAGCTTTGAATTAGTCTTCTAAGCTTCATTAGAACTGTAACCATGCATGTGTAGATGCAATCTAAGCAGTTCAACCTAGCAGTGAGCCATTCTTCTTCCTTATCTTTTTCTCTAGGCAGTGAACCTTCTTGTAGTGAGCATTTCTTTGTGCAGTGAGCGCTAAGGTAGTGAGCTTTCATGTAATTCAGTATTATTATTACATAATTATTGTGAGCAAACACTCACCATGGTTTTTCCCTATTTAGGGTTTTCCACATACAAATCCTGGTGTTTATTTGTGATGCTTTGTGGTTGCTTCTTCTATGCTTAAATTTTTTCGTTGTTATCAAATGTGGCAAATGGATCAATGATTTAATAAGTAAAAGGTTCAATAGAATATTGATTCACCCCTCCTCTTAGTATTCTAGGTTTTCAACAATTGGTATCAAAGCTTGGTTCCTTGGAAGAAGTTGTTGGGAATTAAGGTGTCTCAAACTTGGTAATTCTTTGCATTTGTAATGTTTGTATTTATTATTTAATTGCCTATGTTGTAAATAATTGGAAAATCCATATTGTCGTATTGTGGGATGTGGCATGGTGATGTGTCAATCCTACATGGATTATGACAACTTGTTATTTTTTCCTCACATGAGGAGATAGGTATCCCACTTAGTGGTAGGAATATTCTACCATGTGTCAGCATCTTCTATGTTGTGTAAGGAATGTTTGACCAAACGGTTATGATGAATTCCTATGATGAATCTATGACATGTAAGAGTCGAGAATAGAAGGTTGTAAGATAGGTAATGACATGTGTCATGTAGCATCTTTGAATGAGGCATATTTGGGTGCCCCAAGGTGGAATATGATGTGTTGTAAGAGAATATGCTATTTATAGCTTGTGTATGACAGATTCTCTTACAGCTGTAAGTTGTAACCGCTATGACAGATTCTATGATGGTCGTAAGTGTCGTAAGAGCATCTGTCATAGCCCATTTTGGAAATAGGTGACCTCTTTGGGATGGGAGTTGTGGAAAAGTGTCAAAAACATTCTACAATGTTGAGCAAGTGTCCCTAGGCATGGATTTTGGTCCAAGATGCCATATTGGACGCCCATTCTAAGATAGGTCCAATATTGCATTGTATTTTCTTTATATACAGGTGCTTGGAGATGGAGTTTGTATCACAGGTTTACAGGTACTGTTATGCTACCAGATTGACTCCAGACATGAGTGGCGAAGACCATTGAAGCTTGCATTGCAATTGTATTGTAAAAATTCTTTAAGATTTGTTAATACATTGTGCAGGTTTTTGAGTAGAGTTTTTCACCTGATAAAGGTTTTCCCCACCTTAAATATTTCTCTCTTCTTCTGTCTACTTTCTGGTTCTTGTGTTTTGTTGCAATATCTCATGTTAATGGTTTAACATTACTATAATAGTTAGGATAAAGTTGAATTTGTATAGCCCTCTCCTCAATAGATTAGTGTAGGAAGTGTTTTCCGCACACCTAGCTTCCTTTCAGTTGGTATCAGATCTTGATCACCTTTGGTCCTAGTTGTAGGGTAGGGGTTTTTTGAGCTAATCTTAGGTTGAGTGGGAGTCTGTGTAGAGCATTTTGTATCTTATTGCAGCAAGGAGATGTCAGGCACATCAGGAAGGTTTGAAGTAGAGAAGTTCAATGACAGTATTTTCAAGTTGTGGAAGCTCAAAATGGAAGACATGTTAGTTGACCAAGACCTTTGGGAAAGTGTGAATGGAACCAAACCAGATACAATGACTCAAGATGAGTGGGATCTCAAGGATCAGAAGGCTAAGGGTCTCATAAGACTTAGTCTTGCCAATTCTGTGTTGTTAAATGTCCATGAGGAGACTACTGCAATACTCCTTTAGAAGAAGTTGGGGGATGTGTATCAAGCCAAATCCCTAGTCAATAAAATTTTCCTAAGAAAGAAGTTGTATTCTCTTCAAATGGAGGATGGAGGATCCATGGCTGAGCATACGAATGCCTTTAATATGCTGGTTCCACAATTAACATCTATTGGTGTAAAAATGGAGGAGGAGGATCAGTGTATGACCCTGCCTTGTTCTCTACCAGACTCATGGGATCATCTTGTCATGGCAATCGGAAGCCCCACATCCACATTCAAAATGGAAGAAGTGGTTTCTTCGCTATTGTCTGAAGAGATGCGGAGAAAGTCTTCTGAGGTAGCCAAAGAAGCCCTTGCAGTTTGTGGAAGACCAAAGGAGAAAGGGAAGAAGAAGGACAAGAAAGCTAAGAAGGGTAGAGCCAAATCTCGTGGGAGATCTAAATATCCTGGAAAGTCCAAGGCTCTTTGTTGGAACTGTGGTAAGACCGAGCATTTTCGAAAGGAATACAAAGAGGAGAAGAAGAAAAAGAAGAAAGCTCCTAATTCAGATTCTGACAAATCACAAGATGACAGTGATGCTTACATCTCAGCCCTAGCAACCCATGCATCTGATGATGTGTGGCTAATCAACTCTGGTGCATCATTCCACATGACCTCGCATCAAGACAGGTTCACTAAGCATGAGGAGTTCGATGGTGGAAAGGTGTATCTGGGTGACGACTCTCATCTGAAGATTGTTGGTCGTGGAAGAGTCTCTATCTGATTCCCTGATGGTCGAGTGAAGAGGATCTCTAGGGTTATACACATCCTAGGCTTAGCACAAAACCTACTTTTTGTAAGTAGTTTGAATGATGCAGGTGTGCAGGTTGTCTTTTTGAAAGAAGAATGCAAGATGACTAGAGGATCTATGGTGCTTGCTAAGGGTACTCGGAGAGGTACTTTGTTTTAACTAGAAGCATGCATTGCACAATGCAATAGTTCTTCTAACTCAAGGAAGAGGGAAGCAGTCACTTCATCCCCACCATCTAAATGAGTAGTGAAGAAATTTGTTGTTTCTAGTCTTGATGGTTGTAATCGTGCATTAAAAATTAAACTTCCTACAGAAAAGACAATGTTATGGTATAAGAGATTTGGCCACATTGGTGAGAAGGGTCTGTGTACCCTAAAAAATAAGAACATCGTTGAGGGGTTAGATGATTGTAATCTTGAGTTCAACTTTTGTGAACATTGCATTTATGGAAAATAAAACCGTGTTCAGTTTTACTCGAGTTCTCATAAGTCTTTTGGTGTGTTGGACCTTATTCATTCTTATGTGTTTGGTCCTATTAATGTTCCTTCATTATCAAAATCTATATACTTTGTATCTTTTATAGATGATTATAGTAGAAGGACATGGATTTATTTTCTCAGAAGCAAATCTGAAGTCTATAGCAAGTTTAAGGAGTTTAAAGCTTTTGCTGAAAATCAGACTAGTAAAAAGATTAAATGTTTGAGAACTGACAACGGTGATGAGTTCTATTCTACAGAATTCAATAAGTATTGCAAGGAACTTGGGAGTGAAAGACATAAGACAACTCCATACACACCACATCAAAATGGAGTTGCAGAGAGGATAAACAAGACACTGATGGAGAAGGCTAGGAGTATGCTTAGTGGAGCTGGTCTAGAACAAAAGTTTTGGGCTGAAGCTGTTGTCACTACTTGCTATCTGGTAAATAGATCTCCTACATCAGCTCTTGTTGGAAAGACACCCATGGAGGTCTGGTCTGGTAGAAAGCCTTCAGTAAGACAACTTCATGTTTTTGGTTGTGAGGCATATGCACATGTGCCTAGGGAGAAGTGGTCAAAGTTGTTAACTGTATCTTCATCGGCTACGGTGTTGGTGTGAAAGGATACAAGCTTTGGGACCCTGTGGCTGAAAAAGTGTTGTATAGCAGAAGTGTCATCTTCAAAGAGCTTACACCTTCTTCCACTGTTTTGCAGCCAGAAGAAAAAGAAAAGAAAGAGGATGTTGTTCAGTTTCCTCTCACCCCTGAGAAGACTGAACAGAAAGACAATATTGGACTTGATGATGAGGAGAGCTCTAGTAGCTCTTAAAGCTCAGAGGAAGAAGTTAAACCTCAACTTTAGCTCTTGAGGATGTCTACATGGATAAGAAAGCAACCTGAAAGGTTTGGTTTTACATTGCTTGATTCTAGTTGTGCTTATGCTTTAATCACTAACAGTGATGAACTTAGAACTGTATCAGAGGCTTTGGATATGAAGGATGCAGGTTCCTAGAAGGAGGCCATGGAGGAAGAAATGGCTTCTTTGGAAAAGAATCAAACTTGGGACTTGGTACCTTTGCCTCTTGGACGGAAACCCGTTGGATGCAAATGGGTGTTCAAGAAGAAGATTGGTGCAAATGGTAGTATTGAGAAGTATAAGGCCAGATTGGTTGTGAAGGGGTATTCACAAGTGGAGGGTATATATTATGGTGATGTCTTCTCTCCTATTGCAAAGATGACATCCATTCGATTCCTGTTGTCACTCACAGTAGCTTATGAATTGGAGGTAGAACAGATGGATGTGAAGACAACTTTCCTTCATGGTGACTCAGAGGAAGAGATCTACATGTCACAGCCAGAGAATTACATGGTGAAAGGTAAAGAAAATTTAGTTTGCAAACTTAAGAAGTCTTTGTATGGTTTGAAACAATCCCCTAGGAGATGGTACTTGAAGTTTGATGCCTTTGTGTTGTCAATTAGATTTGTGAGATCAAAATCAGATGATTGTGTGTATTATAAATTTGATGGTGATCGTATTCTCATTGTTGCACTATATGTTGATGATATGATGCTCATTAGGAAGGGTAAAAATATGATTTCTAATTTTAAATCTCAGTTGTCAGCTCAGTTTGAAATGAAAGATTTAGGGGAAGCCAGGTATATTCTAGGAATGGAAATCAGAAGAGACAGAACCAACATAAAACTTTGGTTAATCCAGAGTAAGTATGTGAAGTCTGTGTTGGACAAATTCAGCATGGCAGATTGTAGACCATTGTGTGTTCCTATTTCTTTAGGGACAAAGTTGTCTATTAAGGATTGTCCAAAATCTCCTAGTGAGGTGGAGGAAATGAGCAAAGTACCTTATGCTAGTGTTGTTGGTAGTTTGATGTATGCTATGGTCTGCAGAAGACCAGACATTGCCCAAGCAGTGGGAGTCCTTAGTCAATTTATGGCTAATCCTAGACGAGTTCATTGGGATGCAGTTAAGTGAGTGTTTAGATATTTGAGGGGTACTTCTGAGTATTCCATTTGCTATCATGGTAATGTTTTAGGACCTCTGTATTTTGTTGATATTCATGGATTTGTGGATTCAGATTGGGTAGGTGACATTGACAGCAGGAGATCCACTAGTACTTATATTTTTACACTGTTTGGTGGTGCTATTAGTTGGATGAGTAAGCAACAACCAGTTGTTGCTTTGTCCATGATAGAAGCTGAGTATATGGCAGAAACTCATGCTTGTAAGGAAGCCATTTGGCTTAAGAGATAATGTTTTGATATTGGTGTTGATGCAGTTAGATCACGATCAGTTGTGATAGTCAGAGTGCAATTTGCCTTGCAAAGAATCCAACTTTCCATGCTAGAACCAAGCACATTGATGTTCAGTTTCACTTCGTGAGGGACATGGTTGAGGATGGAAAAGTAAATTTGGAGAAGGTAGATAATTTGAAGAATGTTGCAAATGCATTGATGAAACCAATGGGCATAGAGAAGTTTAGATGGCGTTTGGAATCTATGGGTCTCTCGGCCTATAGCAGTTAAATCCTATTTTTTCTATTGGCTCTTACAAGGTGTTCGACAAGTGGGAGAATGTTGGGAATTAAGGTGTCTCAACCTTGGTAATTCTCTACATTTGTAATGTTTGCATTTATTATTTAATTGCCTATGTCGTAAATAATTAGAAAATCTAGTCAAATTGTCGGATATGGCATAGTGATGTGTCAATCCTACATGGATTATGACAACTTGTTATTTTGTCCTCACATGAGGAGATAGGCATCCCACTTAGTGGTAGGAATATTCTACCATGTGTTGGCATCTTGTATGTTGTGTAAGGAATGTTTGACCAAAATGGTTATGACGGATTCCTATGATGAATCTATGACATGTAAGAGTCGAGAATAGAAGGTTGTAAGACAGGTAATGACATGTGTCATGTAGCATCTTTGAATGAGGCATATTTGGGTGCCCCAAGGTGGAATATGATGTTTTGTAAGAGAATATGCTATTTATAGCATGTGTATGACAAATTCTCTTACAGCTGTAAGTTGTAACCACTATGACAGATTCTATGACGGTCGTAAGTGTCGTAAGAGCATCTGTCATAGCCCATTTTGGAAATAGGTGACCTCTTTGGGATAGGAACTATGGACAAGTGTCAGAAACATTCTACAATGTTGGCCAAGTGTCCCTAGGCATGGGTTTTAGTCCAAGATACCATATTGGACGTCCTTTCCAAGATAGGTCCAATATTGCCTTGTATTTTCTTTATATATAGGTGCTTGGAGATGGAGTTTGTATCACAGGTTTAAAGGTACTGTTATGCTGCCAGATTGACTCTAGACATGAGTGTCGAAGACCATTGAAGCTTGCATTGCAATTGTATTGTAAATATTCTTTCAGATTTGTTAATACATTGTGCAGGTTTCTGAGTGTGGGGTTTTTCACCCGATAAGGGTTTTCCCCACTGTAAATCTTTGTCTTTCTTCTTCTATCTACTTTCTGGTTCTTGTGTTTTGTTGCAATATCTCATGTTAATGGTTTAACATTGCTGTAATAGTTAGGATAAAGTTGAATTTGCATATCCTTCTCCTCAATAGACTTGTGTAGGAAGCATTTTCCACACACCTAGCTTCCTTTCAGAAGTCTAACATCTTCAGGAAGATCTTAGATATTGAACAGATGGTAGGTAAAATGCATCCTACTCCTCTTAAAGAAATTGACCCAACTAAAACTGAAGAAGAATGCATGCTTGTCAATGAAGAACTCAAAATTGCCCTTGAAGATCTTGAAAAATGTTGAAATAGAAAATAGGTACCTGAAAGATAATGTCAAGGAAGAAGATGAGTACATGAAAAAATTGAGGGAGCAAGTCAAGAAGTTTAAATAAAACTATAAGTAGGTTAGTGAACAATTGGCATTTGAAAATGAAACCTTGAATGATCTGAAAGTGAAATTTGTAAAAAGAGCAAAAGTAGAAGAAGAACTAAATCGATTGGTGAAAAGTAAATCTAAAGACTGCACAAAGCCTGAACAAGAAGTTGTGGTTCTGTAAGCTCATCTGAAATAGGCATGGATTCAAGAAGATAAATTTAGAGTGAGTGCTGCCCAACTTGATAAAATAATTGCAAGTTAGAAGAGTTCTAATGACAAAGAAGGCTTGGGATTTGAGAAAGGTGAACACTCTAAAGATGGTCAAGAAAAGAATGTTGAAATCAAGGACAAAGGCAAACAAATTGAGAATCAAAGGAATAGATGTAGAATACCACTAGTCAGGGAACCAAATGCTCAAAGGTACCCTTCTTTCAATGGTTATTGTAATGGATGTAATAAGTTTGGTCATAAGGCTACTCAATGTAGGAGCAGAGTAAATCAAAATGTTCCATCATTCTCTGGTCAGTATTTCACTTGCAATAAAGTAGGTCATAAAGCTAATGAATGCAAAACTTAGATAGGGAATGGTTACAACAATGGAAGGAATGTTCAAGCTTTCAAAGATAACTACTTTATATGCAAGAGGTTTGGTCATAGAGCTAGTGAATGTAGAAGTCAGATAAGAAACAACTATAATAATGGAAGGAATGCTCAATCTTTCAATGGGAATTATTTTGCATGCAATAGATTTGGACACAAGGCTAACCAATGTAGATCAAGGATAAATGAAATGAATAGTTATAATGGATAGAGGAATGTGGTATACTTCAATTGCAACATGCCTAGACATACTGTAAGGTTCTACAGAAGTAAGAATATGAAGGAGGATAATTAGGTAGAGATGAAGAAACTAGTACAAAAGGTAGATCTGATAGAGATCAAGGAGGAGATGAACAAAATTTGGGTTAAGAAGGAAACACTTGAGGTCAAGGATGGATCTGCACTAGATTTTGGTGTAGGTACTTCCTCCGAGAAGTAAATTGAGAGCTCTAGCTTAGGGGGAGCTTAAATGCAAAATCATATTTCCCCAACCAAAATTATGGTGCTAATATCCAGCACGAAGATATGAAGTCACGAAGGAAGTTTTGATTGGATTGGCTGATTTGATGCTACGCATACCTAAAGACCCTAAGGAGGGAAGATTTGGAATATTTGAAGAATTGTCTCTCAAAGTGTTTATGAAACAAAAACAACCAAAAATCAAGAAGAATTCGAGAAAAATGGTAGATGAATTTGTTAAAAGACAAGGATTTATAGATGAACAAATAAGTGAAGTGAGAGCCAAGGCAGAGGCATCAAAGACTGTAAGTGCTCTAATAGAACAAACATCAAGTGCTCCAGAAAGGTAAACATCACACTCTAGAGAAGAAAGAGGAGAAATCCAAGAAAGAAAAGCCTACATCTAGCTCTAGGAGAAGAACAAGAGCCTCCACCTCTGCTGAAGCTACCTCCAAGAGCTCCAGACCTAAAAAAGGAAAGACAAAGCTTGCAAATATTGAAGAACAAGTGCCAAAGAAGAAGTTGGAAGATAAGAAGAAAAGAAAGAAAGCAAAGGCCACAAAAAGAGTGTATGTGAGCCTTGGTGAAGGAGAAGAAGAGGAAACAAAAAGAGATGATGATGTTAAAGAAAAAAGGGCAAAAATAAATGAAGCCACTACTAAGAAGCCTTCCGAAAAGGCCAAGGATAAGAAGAAGAAGAAAGAAGAAAAGACTAAGAATAGAGAAGAAGAAGTGACTATATCCTTGGAAGCCATAGTCAATGCATTTGCTCAGCATGGAACCCTAATACCCATTGTTGTTATGTATGATGAAAGATCTAATGTTGATAAGCTAATCATTGAAATAATAGTTGTACGATATTTAGATATGTTTCGCAAAACATTGATTGAAGTTATAGATGAGTTACTAGATAGTTTGGCCAACATAATGACAACAAGAAAAGAAGCGGCCATGGCCAAAGATGTTGAAATAAAAGAATATGTCTTGTTGAAACGTTGTCCAAACATAACAAGAGAAGAAAAGGTAAAACTCACCAAGAATCTTCGTGATGAATCTAGAACCATGAAGAGAGTCAATGCTCTAATTTATGGTGACACTGAGAAACTGGTGAAGGAAACTGAGGAGATAATACTAAAAGTCTTACATGAGCTACAAATACCAATTGATATTAACACAAATGAAGAGGAGTAGAATATTGATGATGGTAATGCATATCTAGAGATAAATATGGAATAGAACATGGAGTAAGGTATAGTTAATCCTATGGTGGGCACAAGTGAGGATCAAAGTGGAATAGTTTCTCTGGTAAGCTCTGGACAAGATGAGGAAATAAAAGAACCTGAGGTAGAAAAGAAGTCTGAAGAAGCAAAGGCAACTCTAGAAGAGAATATACTTGAGAGACAAGAAGAACAAAGAGAAGAAATAAATGAACAAATGTGTAAAGCCACTCACACCATCACAAAAGTAAAACAAAGTAAATAATCCATTTAAATTACAACATCACACTAAAGAAAATAAAATGAGGTAATTAATCCACTTAATTACAACTTCACAAGTAAAAGATAAATCTCATAAATATAATCAATAAAAGTCATTAAATATTACAAAAGTCTCGTCCTTAATCCAGGTGATAGCACTATAAAATAATATACAAAGTCCATTGGAATTCATTCCATAATACATCCAATTACAAGTTATAATAATCATGTACAACAAGTATAAATAAATCAATACACTCTCCAGTCGCCACGAACTAAATGGTTCTCCTGCGAGCTGAGAGATGGGAACATGACTCAAGCACTTTTCCACCCAACCATGAAGTAGTTACACTTCCCTGAATTCCTTCATGACACTAAAGAAACTGAGCCCTGCACAACATGTCTAGCTACCTGGAACAACTGGCAGGTGGGAACACCCGATGCAACCTGATGTCTAATGTATAATTCTAATAATGAAATGTAGATTGTCTCACAATAGGATGTTGCAGAGATATGTATCAATAAAGTTTGCTAGAAAAATATCCATCTATTTCAATGACAGCTCGTTTATATCTAAACCTTTAAAACATAGTAACCGGGCAATTCTTGAAAAGAGGGAAAACCATCTTTGATACTCCACATTTGACATCCTAGCCCAAAAGTAACCCAAATGCATTCCTAGATAAAATCTTCTTTCTTTCCCCAAGAAACAAGTAAATAAAAAATAAAATAAAACAGTTGATGTTTTCCTATAATTCATCTCTAAATCCCTTTTCCCAAAACATCAATCATGAAAACACACATTCAATAAGTAACAAGTAGAGCATCACTCATTCATTCATTTATGCAAATATAAATATAATTTATATAGTCTGATTATACTCTTTAATAGTAAATCGTTGTCTAAAAGGTTGAAAAATCTAATGTTTAACTCCTTCTAAACCATTATTGATATGATTTAACAATACATAGATTATTTAAATTAAGAGTTTATGACTAGTTTAGCATAGGCAGTACTCAGAAAATTAACTATATCTATTTAACAAAATAATAGAATTGTTTTAGATAATTTTAAATGAAGCTATAGGAACTTTATAAATCGGGCTATAGGAATAGAACATATCTGCTATAGGAACTCACACAAGTCCAATACAGAAATTTAAAGATTATGACAGGCACTAAACGGGTCTGAACAACAATAGAATAGATAATAGGTAGCTACATGAACAATAATTAATTCTCTCAGTCAAGATGATAATCTGTTATGGCAAAATAAAATAAAACTACAATAGAGATCAAATAAAATTTAGAACATTGATTCAAAGGTAAAATAGTAGCTACAGGTTAAAGACTGTTACAAAGATAATCTTACAATGACTAAACAAGAACAGACCGTTACCCATAGCCAGGTCACTCAAGTCATGCCAAAAAAACAAGGAACAAGCCAAGAATACTTAGGCCAACATTAGGTAAGAAGAGACCAACCCAAAAAAAATCTCAAAGGAATGTATGCTAGCGATAGGGACAAAAGCTAAGGTAGGTCTAGAAAAATGAGGGTAGGTCATTCTATATGTAGACCAACACCTTCAAAAATCAATGTTGATTCCAATCGATATGAAGGAAGAAACAAGCAGGTGACAAGAAGGAAAAAGAATGCATTTGAGCCACTCCAGGTAGAAATGCAGATCAAAAAGATTATCTTACAGGCTAGGAATTGATGGTATTTATTTTAACAGTCTTCTACAGTCCTAATTTATTGTAAATTAAAACTAGGAAAATACCCAAAATCTTATGTTGTTAAAGTTGATTTCTGCTCCTACCGCCATGCCTCCTCTACTCTTCTAACATTGATCCCCTCTTATTCATATCACTGCTTTATAAAATAATAATGTCCTCCTCTTTGGTTTCTATCGCCCCTTCAAACAATGATAAAATATCTCTTTTTCTCTACTGCAAATTGTGGTGGTCTTCTTCTTTTCTCTATCTTTTTCTTTTATCAACCCCCTACTCTTAATTTTGGCATTCTTAATTTAGGTTTCATTGCCTTTTCTAATAACTCTAGCTTTCCATCTATTTGTATGATTTTATCTATTTTGCATGACCATGCTTTCTTTCCATTCTTTAATTTAGATTTTCTAAATAAAATATTTATAATAATAAAATAATTTATCCTCTTTTGAAAAAGTATTAATCATTTCTTTAATAAAACAAGTAGTATTTAAAATATTATTAAAATAATATATATTATCTTCCAAACATCCATATTTGTATAATTGGAAAACATTTATTATTTAATATTAAAAAAATACATCATTTTAATATATTCACTATTTAAATAATATACACCATTTAAAATATAAATTTAAAGGACATTATATTAATGACTAAAATAAGCATTCAAAAGGAACTTACTGTCGCAATTAAAACACAATATTTTCTAAATATCTAACCATCAATCACTTGTATTATCCACACAATGATGCATAAAAATAAGCCATTCAAAATGCAATATGAAACTACATGAGTGTGTGAGTGCATCAGGGTTAACCATCCCATCAGTTCTTTCCAAGTTTCTAGAACATCTCTACCTCAACCATGTTCTCATCTTTGAAAAGTTCCTACATTCATTCACACTCAACTCGACATTAATAGGTTAGTGCCTCAAAACATAGATGAAGAAAAACATCAAAATCATATCGATAATATTTAATATTTAAATCATCTTTCCAATTTACAAAAATATAACTTCATGATAATTACCTTCACACATGGAATTTTCTCAAAGTAAAAAAATCATAGTAAATGTTCACTAATCTAGAATATTTATATAGTCCATAAAAATGGGATGTGGCATCCTTCCCCACTAGGAAGAGACATCATCTCGATGTCTTATTACACACAAAAAAAATGTCAATCAACCACCAACAAAGTATCAAAGTATCATAAAACAATAACAAATTAAAGTATCATAATCATGCATGAATAAGAAATCTATGTTTTATCCTCAAATGAGCAAAAGATCTATCTATTGGTTCCCAAATTTGAACACACTAAACTCTAAAGATTTGTCACTTCTTATGCTCAAGTTCAATATAAAACTTGGCCAACAGAGTGGGAGATTGTCTCTTATCTCCCCTTCACTTCAGGTTCTACCACACCTAGGGGGTATCCCTCATTCACAACCAAAAGATTTGTCTTTGACTAACTCAGGCAGAATGCTCTCATGTATGCACCAAGATTTATAAGATAAACCCAGATTGGCAATATTCTTGGATTATCTAACTCATTCATATTAGAGAACATGTATGTCTCCTAAACTGAAACAAAACATAAAATGACTTATTTAAATGATTTGTCTTTATATTCAATGAGTTTCTGGACCTTTGGGAAAATAGATTCTAGATCGGTGCCTTGTTTCAGTAATAGAGTCAGACATTCAACCCATGAAAATGTTTCCTAGTGATAGCACAACTTTATAGACATATGGCTTAATACAAATCACTATTGTCTTGCAATAATCACCCAAGAGAAAGTATTTTCTGCAACTCTACTTACAAATCCCTAAAAGAATACACAATCCTCCATATCCAATCTAAAGCATCTTTAATTCATTCCTTGAATGAAAGAAACAAATGGAACATTCAAATTCAACAAATGTGAATAGATAAACTCAAAGATCCTTAATCTTCCTGCTTAAGAGGAAAATGCATGCATTTATGGAGACAATTACAAAAAACACACACCTGCAAAGTGTTTTTCATAGATTTCAACCTAAATAGAAACATTGTCATACAGAAAATGATTCACTTACAAAGCAAGAATGCAATCTGCAACCCAAAACTAGACATCTACTCCTACAAAATGCTATTTCCCCAATGTGTGAACACCTTGTGTTCAAATTCTAGCCTCCTTACAAAGTAGAACATCATTCTCTCTTATAGAAACAAGACCATTTTGCCTTAAAATCTAATACATCCTGGCAATCAGGTGAGTTTTACATGACAAGTTGCTGCCAATGAGCTTGGGGAAAACTAATAAATTAAATTAAAAAAGGGGAAGGCATAATAATAAATAAAATATGAAATGAAATGCCTTTAATTTATTTTTTCCCTCCTTTGAATTTTTCATCATTTTCTTTGACTATCAGCACCTCATTTCACATTGTTGTACGGACATAGTTGAAGACCCATTATCCTCCCTAACTACATTCTGCCTTATCAGAACATGAAGAATGAATTACAACAACTTCTCAAGCCTATTTTGTCTAACTCATTCATCTCTGGGTCATTTTTCATGATGCAGGGGCCTTATTTACCATTTTGGTAACCATAAATCATCATAAACAAGCTTAAAATTTCTGCCCAAGTATTAGAAATGGTCATGGGGTGAATTTAAAATTTGGAACAACATTTTTGAGCTCCAAAACACTCTCAAAAATGTGCTAGAAAGCAAAAAACATGATCAATAGCTCCATTTTGCAACCAATGTTGCCTGAATCCAACCAAAACATCTTAGAGCTACCCCCACGAAAAAGGAAATACTCCATTTATCCCTACAAATCAGATCCCAAGATGAAACATACCCTAAGATGGTGATTTCGCACCATCACACAACCTGAGTGGACCAGAGAGCATGCCCATGTGATGCTGTGAAAAGCTAATCAAAGGCTTTTATTTTTTGCCTTCAAACTTTATAACATAATGTTATAACCTTCATTTCATAATATTTGCCTTTTGGAAATTAAATATGCCTATAAATATCAATTTTTTAATGCATCTTCAACTTTAGCAATTTGGCAAATATCTAATTTCTCTTCTCGGGCAAATGGCACCTATTCACTTCGAGCATACTAGGTATCAAGAGGCCACAAAAATTTCCACAGGGGCATTATTAATTATTTAGAGCAAACCCATTTCCTTAGAATCTACATTGCTTAATGATTTTAGGGATGTCCTTTGTAAACTGGTCTACCAGATGAGTTTGCCACAACCAAAATATATTAAAATGCCACATCATATTGTCTCCAATTTTGATGAAACTAGAACTAGAGATATTTGAGATGAAAACAAGAAATGGGTCGCCCTAAGAATTGTAAAATCTACAACTTTCTAGAGTACCAAATCTAGCCCAGTCGCAATTAGAAAAGCATTAAATACCCCATCAAAACTCATCCTAGAGGTGAGAAACTAAATAGGCAAGTTCTCTGCTACACCAAAAAACTTCCTACCAAGAAGATTTGCAAGATGATCCCCGAGTTACTAGATTTTAATCGCTGAAAATAGTGTTCGAAGTAGATTAAGCAACATGTTGACCTAGTCTCTGTTAACACATCGAAAGGATACAAACACTTCAATTTTTTAAAATTTGAAGGTGCCAACACTATCAATCTCCTTCGCATCCTCCCATGTGGTACTGTCCTTTGAATATTGGTCCCATTGAACCTTATATTGTACCACATTGCTACTTTGCAACTTAACATTGTGCCTCTCCAAGATTCGAGTGGGCTCCACTAGCACCACTTTTGGATCCAAAACTTGTAATGCATGCCAATCAAGAATATGTGGCACATCAGGATGATAAAGCTTAAGTAAAGACACATGAAAAACATTATGGATTCTAGAAAGTGCAGGTGGTAGACCAAGTCTATACAGTAGAAGATTTATCACTTCCAAGACATCAAACAGTCTTACAAAGTGAGGAGAAAGTTTAGATGCTTTACAAAATGAAACTAAGCTCTTCTGAGTTCTGACCCTTAAGAAGACTTTGTCACCAACTAAGAAATGTCTAGGTGTCCTATTTCTATTTGCATAACTCTTTTGACGATTTGAAGATTTCTTCAATGTTTCTTTGATAAATCTCATATGATCATCCATTTCCCTTAACATATTAGGACCAATCACTATTTTGTCCTCCACCTTATCCCAACTAATAGGTGTTCAACACCTATGCCCATAAAGAGATTCCAATGGTGCCATTCCCAAAGATGCATGGTATGAATTGTTGTATGCAAACTCTACCAATGGAAGATACTCCTCCCATCTATACTATTGATCCATACAATACATTCTAAGAAGGTCTTCTATAACTTGATTGACTCTTTCTATTTGGCCATCCATTTGAGGATGATAGGCCGAACTACAATTCAACTTTGTGCCCAAAGTTGCATTAAGAGTTGTCTAAAATCTAGATGTCATGTGAGTGTCTCGATCTGAAATGATCATCTTAGGCACTCCATTCAATTGAAAAATCTCCTAAACAAACTTCTTAGCTAAAACCAAAGAACCATTTGAAAGATTCCTTGGAATGAAATGTACTACCTTTGTCAACTTGTCCACAACCACTAAGATGACATCATGCCTATTCTTATACATGGGCAACCCCTAAATAAAATCCATACTTATTACTTGCCCCTTATTCTTGGGAACACTGTGTGGATACAACAATCTAGCTGGATGCACATGCTCATCTTTGACCTATTGGCACTCCAAACATCGAGCCACAAATTTTGTCACATCCTTCTTAAGTCTAGGCAAAAAGTATAAGGGTCTCAAACCTTCAACCATCTTAGTCACTCCAGGGTGCCTCGAATAAGGTTCATTGTAGATCTCCTTAAGCACTAACTTCCTTAACTCTCCCAAGTTAGGGATATAAATCCTTCCCTGAAATCTCAAAAGTCCATCTAACTCAATCACATAACCATCAAACCTGTGATCTAAGGGGTCTACTTCCAAAGATTTCTTTACTCTTTCATAATGCTCATCCCCTTGAAGATTATAAATTACATTCTACTTCAAATTGGATCTCATCTTAACCATTGTAGCCAAAAGTCTTCTTCTAGTAAGAGAATCTGCTACTTTATTCTCCTTCCTTTTATATAATCAATTCCAAAATCATACTCACTAAGGAATTCTAACCACCTTCTCTGTCATACATTAAGGTTAGGTTGAGTAAATATATAATTGAGCCCTAAATAATCTGGCTTTAACTAAAAGGGCTTACCTAGAAGATAATGCCTCCACATCTAAAGTGCATGAACTATGGCAGCTAACTCAAGATCATGCGGCACATAGTTTAACTCATATTGCTTTAACTTTATTAACTCATATGCACTACATCAACACTCCTCCTACTCCTCTCGAAGCATCATTTATAACTATAAAGTGACCATTAGGATCTGGTATGGTCAAGATAGGAGTAGTTGTGAGATTTTCCTTTAGGACTTGGAAAGCTTGCTCAAACCTTTCTATCCATTCAAACTTCTTACCCTTATTTTGTAGTGAGGTAATCAGTGCTGCTATAGTCGAGAAACCTTCCAAAAACTTTCTATAGTAACCTACACGTCCCATAAAACTTCTAACTTCTGTCACACTCTGAGGTGTAGGCCATTTTGTTATCACTTTTATCTTCTCAAGCTCAACTGCAATCCCTTCTACCAAGATCACATGACCACAATAATGTACTTTATCTTGAAAGAATGTACACTTAGATGTCTTACAATAAATCTTTTGCTCTCTTAAGTGTTGCAAGACTATCCTAATATGCCTTTCATGCTCTTCCACTAATTTAGAGTATATCAATATGTCATCAAGGAAGATCAACACAAAATATCTAAACAATCTCTGGAAATTCTATTCATCAAATTCATGAAAGTTGTTGGAGCATTAGTCAAACAAATGATACCATTGTGAACTCATAGTGACCATATCGAGTCCTAAAATTTGTTTTAGAGATGTCCTCATCCTTAATTTACAATTGGTGATAACTAAATATAAGGTCTATCTTCGAGAACATCATAGCTCCTTTCATCTGATTGAAGAACTCATCTATTCTTGGGAGTAGGTACTTATTCTTTATAGTAGCTTTGTTGAGCATCCTATAAACAATGCATAATCTCAAAGTACCATCCTTCTTCTTTATAAAGATAACTGGTGCACCCCATGGTGACACACTAGGTCTAATGAACCCTTGATTTAGCAACTTATGTAATTGTGCTTTAAGCTCATACAGTTCTGTAGTAGTCATCCTGTACGGTGCTTTCAATTGAGGCTTAGTCCTTGGTAGCAAATCAATTGAAAAGTCAAATTCTCTCTTCGATGGTAACTCTGCCAACTCCACAAGGAATACATCTCTAAAATCTCTAAGGATTGGTTAATCATTGAATACTGGTTCTTTTTTATCAAGGTGCTTTACTTAGACAACATAAATGGCACACCCTTTCCTCTTGGCTTTCTTCAATTGCACAACTGATATTTGTCTAAGGTCTCTTAGATCCATTAATTTCCACCTGATTTCCTAGATCATCCATGTTGGAAACAAGGTAGATAACTGAGAGCGGGGGTGAATCAGTTATCTCAAAATTTTATTAACTTTCTCTTTTGTTATCTTAATAAATAGTGCAGCATCAAATCATATAAGAACAAAAATAAAATCAACACACATAACACAAGGATTTTTATGTGGAAAACTTTGTTAAGGGAAAAACCATGGGGTGACTAACCCAAGATTGTATTCTCTATTAAAAGAATAAGAAGTACAAAATGGCACTTCCCAATTAGGGCTCATTGCCCGAGTACACTGCTCACAAGAGGCACACTGCCTACAAGAACTTACAGAAGGTAATTAGATGTTTGAACTAATGAGAAGCATCTACAAATGCAAAAGTTTAGTTCCAGTTAGACACAATACACTGATTTGATGCACTTCATTCTTCCTCTACTTTAATACTATTGTTCTGTCACATACCGGACTTGATCTACTGCTTTCACACTTGTCCCTTCTTTTCTTTGCACTTGTTACATCACTACATACTGGAATCCATCTGGTATATATATATGGATCAAGGATTTCATCAACTTTCTATTCGGCAACAAGAATACTCAAGGTATTTACAAGTTAATGATCTATCGGCTAAATCCATGCTTGATTTGTGATGTGTATCAAAAACATAGACATAGCAGTCATTAATCATGTCGGTCAACAATGTATGACCCAACAAATTGCTTGATCAACATCATTTACTCATCTGGATTGAAGTCTGATACTCTGCTGGTCAGTTCTTTCTCTGTTTGCTCTACCTGTCTGGAACCCAACACTCAGATGCTCATATCTTTTTCATGCTTTATCACCGGAGGCTAAATCTTTGGAATATAGTAGTCATGATACTACTCTTGACTTTTCCAATTCCGTAACTTTTTGAGTTACACCATCTGAGAGATCTAGACCTAATTGTCAGACCTTGTTGCATACTCTATTCTTGTTTACCAGACCAAAACAATCTTCAATCTGACTTCCGGTATAGGCATATTATGTACTATGAATGTGTGGGGTAGACTTTGTTGCCATCAATGACAACACTCATGAAGCCACACAGTGTCTCTTTCCAACAATCTCCCCCTTTGGCATTGATGGCAACACTTAGTGAAAAATGGCCAAGTGTCGCAATAAACTCCCCCTTTACTGATGCTCTATCTTTTGCACTATTTTACCGGAGCTCCCCCTAAGTTGGATTCCACATTTTTCACTACTCCTCACTCCCCCTTTGACATCAATGGCAAAGGGCAGAATCTGCACACCAAAATATGCAAAAATTAACCTATACATAGCCGCATAAGTATATATATGTTATACTTACGTTTACTTAAGTATATATGCAAAAGTGGCCTTCAACTATACATATTATGTGGCCCAGCTCTGCTTCATCGTTTCCAAAATGGAGATGTGACCACTCAACAAAAATGCATATGCTTCTACCCTTCTTAAATCTGTCGGATCACTGGTCCGGGCTATGGTCTGAGCATCTGTCAAGGCCTCATGCATTGCCTCTAACTTAGGGATAATTATCCCTCTAAGTTCACTCATTATGTTTATTATATCCTTCTTTTCTTTGTTCAGCCTCTTTATTTCATTTATGATGACAATGGCCTGGTATTCTTGATTCATTAAAGATGTAGTGAGGGGATCAAAATTCTAAGATAAACTTGATAGTTTACCTTCTTATTCTTTCACCTTCTTTTCAATATCCTCTGTCACTTTGGGCCAAGATAGACAAAATGTGTACATGTCCTCACCATCTTTAAGAGCATTTACAAGGCTCTTTATTCCAATGTCTAGGGTCCTCGTATCATTAGCAATGAGTCCCTATCCTTTAGTGAAACTTTTTCCCAAAAACTCCTTCCGAACCTTTGCTTCTGCCAATTTCTCTAAAGATTCAAAATGAGTGCTAAGAGAATTTACCAGTGATTTTAATTTACCAGATGGAGAGGCTGAAGGATCCTTTTGAAATGATGGCATGATCTTCTCCAGCATCTCGGATGTAATCTCCAATAGTTCACAATCTTCCATGTGAGATTTCAAGAGTTTTTCTTTTTCTTTGGCTTGAGCAAAAGATGTTATTTTCATTGTCTAGACCCGAGAGAGAGAGTTGAAATTTATGGCCCTTGAAATAGCTCAAGTTCATCTATCTCCATCGTTTCTTTGCTCAAGAAATTCTTCACTACCTCTGCAGTGTCTCTTGTCGGAGATTTAGTCTTCTTTTCTTTTGGGATCTCAGAACTATCATCATAGGTCTTCTCTGCTTGTTCTTCTTCTTTTCCCTTTACCTCATCTTCTTGACTCACTTTCTCCTCTTTTCTTCCTTCTCCTTCAGCTCCTGAATCTAGAATGTCTATAGTGGGATCTGAAGGAGAGATGTTGCCTATGTTTACTACTTCATGAACTTCCTCTTCCAGAATAGAGGAATCCAAGTCCTTAGACTTCTCTTCATCTATCTCTTTTGATCCTTCTACATTTTTGTTAGAAGATTCTTCATTGGTTACATTTAATCCTTCAACATCCACGGTAGAAGGTTCTTCATCTATTTCCTCTACAATAGGAACATTGAATCTTTTGAAGGCATTCCAAAGGATGTCTTTTGTTTCTCTTGCTACTTGGTCAGTTTCTCCAAGCATAAGTTTATTCATTCTTCCTTTACTCCAGAATTCATCCTTACAGTCCTTAAAGATCATGTCCATTTTCTTTGGAGTAATAGAAGGATAGGGATGAATTGCTATCTATTCCCGAATCTCTAAGTCTTTTTCTTTTGTATTCTCTTTTCTTAGGTCAAGTACCTTCTCTAGACTTTTGGGAATTAATTATATAATTTCAATGAATGCTTTATTGTAGATGTTCAGTTGCCTAACTGTAGCTTCTTCTAGAATCCTCTTGTTAGTATCACTATATTCATCATAGAATTCTATTACTGGTTGCAGGTTCCCATCCACAGTAACTATCTTGATGATATCATCAATGGAAAGAGTGGGCTTTTCAACAAATTCTTCTGCCTTTTCTTCTTTGTTTTTACTAGCAGAGAATTCCCCTGATGTTTTCTTCTTCTTCATTTTCTTAAATTCCTCATCAGATTCTATTTCTTCATCATCTTTGAGACTTGTGTATGACCTTGTGGCTTTTGTCTTCATTCTATTTTCTCCTTTTCCAAATGATTTGACTTCTAGTTTCGTGGCTCTTGAGCTTTTAGGAGTGGCAGGTGCAGAGCTTTTGGAGGATCTAGTCTGGGAGGAGTCTTGTACTGGAACATCTCCTTTCTTTGCTTCTTGTTTCTCTTTCTCATCCTTCTCCATTTTCTCTCTATTTGAATCTACTACCTCTTTTGATATGCCAAATCTTTTGTCAATTTCCTCAACTTCCCTTCTAACTTTCCTCTTTATCTCCGGTTGTCTTAGCTCAACATGTATTTTTACACTTAGTTCTTGAAAGGTTCCAAACCTTTCTACCTCAAAGTCCTTAGTCTGGCTTAATAGGTGTTGAATATGTAGCTCCAAGACTTTCTCATCGACCTCATATCCCATTGGCATTATCCACACTACTCTGGGCTCAACTGCCTCCATTAGGCATTGATCAATGTCAACCATGAAGCACACTATATCCTTGTATTTCTCAACTATGGATTGAGGTATCCTTTCTCTGGATTACATCATGCTTTGGAAGTTCTTAAAGTAACCCCAGAGAGCTGTGCTTTGAGCTTTAGCATGACCAAGTCCATACATATAATCTCTTATCTGGATTACAACCGGTTTGTCATTTTACCAAACCTAACCACTTCATCCGGGTAGCTCATTCATGTAATAGAAGAATAGACACAATATTAAACAACCATACTTAAAGGAGTTCTTCTTATCCTTCTTGATCTTTTTCAAGTTTTCTAATAGTTGATTTAAGAGAAGATCACATAGGTCATAATCTGCATTTTCCCTCAACATCTGATATGTTGCATATATTGCAGTCCCAGACACAAAATTCTCCCTGCTAGAATGATAGATCTTATACACAATTATCATTGAGGCAAATTTGACATCCGGATCTATGATGTCATCTATGGTCATTGCTCTCTTGTCAAACTTAGATTAGGTGGCTTCAGTTACTATCTAGTTCTTGATAGATTTGAGTGCAGGTAACCCACCAGATGAGTGCAGTCCAGTTACTGCCCTGATGGCATCTTTTGTTATCTTGAAGGGCCTCATTAACCACATGAAATTATAATGCATCCTTCTTAGAACATACCAAATCCAATCATCTTATGCAAAACAAGGGAAGTGTATGCAATGTCTGAAGTGTTTATCCCAGAGGGCCTTATATTGAGGTTTGAGGTCAAAACTCTCATCTATTAGTTGTTTGTGATAGATGTCCATCAGGTTAGAGTCTCCAAATTTCTCAATGTTGGCATGGATATAGACCCTAACATCTTCTACGTTCAATACCCCATGCAGAATACTAGAAAATGCACCTAAAGGATCAACTTCTAGAGATTTATAGGGATGTTTCTTGAAGTTTGGACGTGACCTATCAGTGATCTTTACAACCATTGGAGTAGCCATCTTGCAAAATATTAAGAGAGAGATTTTTAGAATGGAAGTACCTTTTTACGCCTTAGGGTTTGAAATAGGAGATGGAACAAATCATTGGTTAAATTTGATTTCCTAGTTGATCTTTGAGTGGATTGTAGAAACTTCATTGTAGATCTCTTCTTATCTTCTTCACGAATGCAAGTGTGCAAGTGATGAGTGAAAGAACCCTTTTATTCTTGCACAAACCCTAATTTCCTTTTGCAATAAATGCACAACTTAAGTTATCTAGTTGCCCTATTCTGAGAGAGATCTTCTTGAATCATTGTGTTACACTTAGAATCATTTTCAGTGAGGATTGACAATGTATTTTCTTTTCTTTAATCATGCCATGCATCCGTAGATCAAAGTATTTCAATTTTGAATCATACCGGATCTATCTGTGAAAATCCTACTTTATGAGATGACTGTCAAACTGAATCAATCTTGAACGATTAAACTCTTGCAAAACTCCATGCAAATCTTTCATATTTTTACTAAGGGTTATTTAGATATTTTTCTAAGAACCCTTTAATCCACAACATTCCATGTGCCAATTTAGGCACTAATTGATTGGATGGGGGAATTTATTTTTCTCTATGACTCCCCCTGAGCCAGAGCTCATCTATTTAGTTTCTGGAAGGAATATCAGCACTAGATTTTGGTGTGGATCCATTCCCAGTATTTTTTGTAATCTTGCTCATCTCCCTTTGAACTTCATCCACATTCACTTTACCTTTACCCTTATCTTGTTTTTGATTATGATGCACTAAACCCTTTTTATCCTAATTTTTACTTCTGTAGAATTTGGCAATATGATCGGATCTATTGCAATTGTAACAAACAATATTTCTTTGCATATTTGATTGATATCCTCTTGATCAATATTGATTAGCCATATGTCCCATTCTATTGCATGCAAAGCATCTACCATTGAATGAATTGTTTATTTGCATATTTCTGCATTTATGAGATTTGTGACCATACCTTTTGCAGTTGAAACATTGTCTAGAGAAGGATGGATTAGTTTGATTCATTCTCCTTCTGCACTGCATTTCTTTATGAATGAAATTGTTGCAATTGAAGAAATATCCATTGAAGGATGGATATCTTTGAGCAATTGGTTGCCTTACTGGAGGTCTTCTAGGCCTGGTTTTTTTATTTCCTAATCCAAAGTTCTTTTGACTAGATCCGAAGCTTTCATTTTTCTCATATCCCAAGTCATGCTTATCATCTACCCTCTTTTGGCTTTCAAGAAGAACTTCAATTTGTTCTTAGCTTATCTTGAATTTCTCTTTGTATTCATTTAATGTTTGAAGATTTTGTTTAAGAGTGCCTATCTGATTCTCAAGTTGTTCTTCATTATCTCTAGCTTCTTCAAGATTAGATTCAAGATGCCTAATTATTCTATCCATCTTGTGGTAGTCCTCTGTCTTCTCCTTGAGGGATTGTTTTAGATTATCTTCAATTTTCCTTTTTTCTTCAATTTCTTGGGTGAATCTCACAACCCCTGATTCCATCTCATGCCCTACGATAATGACCTCTTTTGACAGCTTCTCACATAGCTTGTTTTTCTCATCCAGATCTTCATTAGTATCATTGGCTTCACTCTGATTTGCTAACTTTTTAAGTAGTTCCTTTCTCTTTTTCACAGAGATAGTTTTTCTTTTAGCTCATTTATGAAATCATTGTCTTGTTTGAGTCTTTCTCTCAAGTTATTGACTTCAAAGTGGGATTGTTCAAGATCATCTAGGGCAGACTGAAGTTGTTCCTTCATACCATATATATCCATTGAGATTCCCAGATCTTCCTCAAGCTGTTAGGCTCTGTTTAGAGGAACTTAGCTCTGATACCAATTGTTGGAAACAAGGCAGATAACTAAGAGGGGGGGTGAATCAATTATCTCAAAATTTCTTTAACTTTTTCTTTTGTTATCTTAATAAATAGTGTAACATCAAATCATATAAGTATATAAGAACATAAATAAAATCAACACACGTAACACAAGAATTTTTATGTGGAAATCCTTGTTAAGGGAAAAACCAAGGGGTGGCTAACGTAAGACTATATTCTCTATTAAAAGAATAAGTACAAAATGGCACTTGCTAATTAGGGCTCACTGCCCGAGCACACTGCTCACAAGAGGCACACTACCTACAAGAACTTACAAAAGGTAATTAGATGTTTGAACTAATGAGAAGCATCTACAAATGCAAAAGTTTAGTTGTGGTTAGGCACAATACACTGATTTGATGCACTTCATTCTTACTCTGCTTTAATACTATTGCTTTGTCACACACTAGACTTGATCTACTACTTTCACACTTGTCCCTGCTTTTCTTCACACTTGTTACATCACTTGTATTTTACACACCCCTACATAGTAGAATCCATCTGGTATATATATCCGCATCAAGGATTTCATCAACTTTCTAGTTAGCAACAAGAATACTCAAGATATTTATATGTTACTGATCTGTCGACTGAATGCATGCTTGATTTTTGATGCGCATCAAAAACATAGACATAGAAGTCATTAATCATGTCGGTCAATAATGTATGATCCCACAAATTGCTTGATCAACATCATTTACTCATCTGGATTGAAGTCTGATACTCTACTAGTCAGTTCTTTCTCTGTCTACTCTGCTTGTCTAGAATCCAACACTTAGATGCTTATATCTTTTTCATGCTTTATCACCAGAGGCTAAATCTCTAGAATGTAGTAGTCATGATACCCCTCTTGACTTCTCCAAGTCCATAACTTTCTGAGACACCATCTGAGAGATCCGGACCTGATTGTCAGACCTTGTTGCATACTCTATTCTTGTTCACTAAACCAAAACAATCTTCAATCTAACTTCCAATATAGGCATATTATGTACTACAGATGTGTGGGGTAGACTTTGTTGCCATCAATGAAAACACTCATGAAGCCACACAATGTCTCTTGCCAACAATCCAAACACGTATAAATAGTATGCAAATCTTCTTCCTTCTCTTTTTATGTATCCAAACTCTACCCATGGAAGATACTCCTCCCATTTATCCTTTTTCAAAACTAGAAAGAAATGAACCAGAGAATAGTCAAGAACCTCCTCTGAAGAGACAAGATGTTGAGACATCTCAAGTTGAAGAGAACAAAGACACTACTAACTCTTTAATAGAGTTTTTGGAAAACTAAAAGGAAGCTCATATTTTGACTACACCTGAGCTATTGTAAGGACCTATTAACCTTGCTACAGTGTCCCCATTGTAGAAACTAAGACTTGGAACAATGTTTCAAGCTATTGCACAAGAAGAGATGTTGAAATCCCATTTGGAGGACACTAAGTTGATAGAAGATGCATCAAATTTTTTTGAAAAGTTAATGTGTAGAATAAGGAGAGATACATCATTGGCCCTTACTGCACAAATGAAAAAGTTAATGGAATCAATCAATTCTCATTTTGAGTCCCTGGAACAAGCTGCAAAAAATAAAGTAAGGGCAGAGATTGATGACAAAAGGTTAGTTGAGCTTACTGACAAATTTGCTCAAGCTAAAATTTTATTAGATAAAAGTGTATAGTATGTACAGTTGGCCCTTAAAGAAGTTAGTGAATTATATCAATTTTGTCTTACATGGCTAGATATGACTAAGGACGTAAAAGATAAAATAGATAGATGGAAAGCTCAAATAATGAAGATATCCAAAACTTATGACCCAAAAAAAGATGCTATTGGCAATCAAAGGTCATAGGTTGAGACTATTCATTCTAATATACATAAGTTGTAGACCTAGTGGGAGGTCATAAAGCATAGATGAGTTAGCTCTGAGAGGTAGAAATCTTTAAGATTGCATCCGTAAGCAAGCTAGTAGCAGTAGTATATAAGACTAGGCAAATCACTGAGGCCCCTACAACCATGAAGAAAGCAAAAGAATTAGTGTCCCAGATTAATAGGTACATACTAGTTTTGAGTGATGTAAGACCAGTTTGGTTGATGAAGTGGTGCAGCTAAAAAAGATCTACAAAGATGTTCTCCCTGAACAACAGTAAGATATTTTGATTTCACTTGTACATATGCGGAAAGTAGAAAAATAGGTTTGGAATTTTGTAAACTTGTACATATCTTTGTATCCTACATCTTTTCCATTGATGTCAAAGGGGGAGAAGAAATGAAGCATTTGTAAAACATGTGAAAAGTAAGAAGAGAAGCATGAAGTTAGGGGGAGTAGTGTGTAAAGAGAAAGGGGGAGCAGTGTAACAGTTTTTCACATCAAGTGTTACCATCAATTCCAAAGGGGGAGATTGTTGGCAAACTTGGTTGAGCATGATAGTGTTGTCATTGATTGCAACAAGAAAAGGAAAAATATTGGAAGAGATTTTTGGTCCGGTAAAGAAGAATAAGTCATTTTGGCTAAGTTTTGGCAGTATAGAAGAGACATTGATAGAGAGATAGTGTAATGACTGGCATTGGTTTGTAGTTGAAGATTAGATCATGTAGTTATAGTGTGTTTTGTTACAATCCTCAGATGATCTTATATCTAGAGTTTTAGACTTTGATCAGTTCTGGAAGTACATCTTCAAAGAACTTAAGTCTGTCATAGTAGAATACAGTGCTAACCAGAGCAGAGTACTCACTTGTTTTGGTCCACATTACTCTAGTGTTAGATATTTTAATATGTAGTTTTGAGGTGTTGTAAACACTTGTATGAAGTGTCTAAATCCAAATTTGTATAGTCTGAAGTCTACTAGAAAGATAGTTACAAGCTTATGAGTATCGTTACATAGTTTGACAGAGTTTGACTATGATAGAGTCTAAGTTTTGATGGTTTGCATTTTTCTGAAAGATGATACCATACCTTGTGGTTATAAAGGTAAGATTTGGGATGTGTGAAGAGTCTTTGATATGATTTTGAACAAGTCTTGTCATCCGCTATAAAAGATGTAGTCTGACAGATGAACGAAACTAGTGGCAATCTCTGTTGGAGGTCGACATGATAAGTTTAAGTGTATGTGATAATTTCTAATATTTAGAACTTAATCCTAAGTGGTTGTACAGTTGAAGCCAACATGTGAGAAGGTAATTCAAGTATTGTTTAGGTCCACTGTGAATTTGGGTGAATAAATTTGGTCGATAGAGTATATAAGGCATGACTACATGCTACACCTTATTAGGCTGACCTAATATGAAGTTTTCAAGTGTTGCGGATATATATATGGAATCAAATTCAGTGTTTGGTAAATAGTATGCAAATGTGAATACATGTGTGGTGTGTGAAGTATAGTGTAGGTGATAAGAGCAGAAGAAGAGAGATCTTGTTCTCATGTAAGAACAAAGCAGTGTAGCTGAGCAGTTAAGATGAAGTGTTTTGAATCAGTCTTCTAAGATTCAGTGGAACTCTAACCATGCATGTGTAGATGCAAACTTGAAGTGAGCCATTCTTCTTCCTTCTCTTTTTCTCTAGGTAGTGATCCTTCTTGGAGTGAGCATTTCTTTGGGCAGTGAGCCTTCTTGGAGTGAGCATTTCTTTGGGTAGTGAGCCTTCTTGTAATTCTGTATTGTTATTACATAATTATTGTGAGCTAACACTCACCATGGTTTTTCCCTATTTAGATTTTTCCACATAAAAATCCTGGTGTTTATGTGTGATGCTTTGTGGTTGCTTCTTTTGTGCTTAATTTGCTTTGTTGTTATCAAATGTGGCAAATGGATTAATGATTTAATAAGTAAAAGGTTCAATAGAATACTTATTTAGCCCCCTCTCAGTATTTTGGGTGGTCAACAAGAACAATTTAAACAAACCCTAGTCCTACCATAGATAGAAAGAACCCTAAATGTTCAACTTGACTTTACTAATATTCAAATCATGGTAGATGAACAATGGGGACCTTTACTAAATCCCATAAGACAACTCTAGCCCTTGAATTTAGATGCAAAATATCTAGATAAAGTGGTTAGTCAAAGTGTGATGAAGATTAGAGAAAAGGAAAATGATACAATATATGATGAGATTAGTTCCCTGAGTATAAGACAATTAAATGAAATGTTACCTGCAAATGACATGTTGTCATTAACAAATAAAAAGGTATCCCCTAAAAACAAAGGCAACTTGAAGACACACAACCCCTCAACTAGGAGTCACGCCAAGTGCCCTATAAGACAAGAAGAATTTCAAACAAAGGCAATATTAGTCAATTGAATAAGCAAGAAGAAAAAGAGGAAAAAATTGAAAGAGATTTCAAAGAAATATTGGGAAAGGACTATTAGTCATGACACGAAATATCAAAAATTTTCCATGCATCCCTAGAAACCCCCTCGCACACTTCAGCATGCTCAGTGGCAATATGCATAAGGCATAAACATGTCAGTCAAATTCAGGAAATGCGATCACATGCGTAATCCCCTACATGATGATAGCCGAATAAGGGGGTCAATGTGACATGAGGTGCATCACCATTAGGGTTATGATCGTTTGATCAAAACCCTAAGTTTTCCTAAGTGAGTGAAAGGATTTTGACACGAATCAAAATCAAACCCTAATTCTATAACATTAAAAGGATTAAAAAAATATTTGATCAATCAACTAGCTGCAAAAACATTAAAATTTTACTCTACACAAGGTTTGAATCGCTAAGGAAATTTAACCCTAAATCCCAAAAAATCCAGCAGCATAACATGTAATGTCCCCTTCTAGCAATCCAAAATTTTTGCACCCTTGCAAAACAATTTCAACTTACCAAAAGAGAACATTAGTATTCCATTTTTCATTTCCTTTTAATCTTGATGATAATCATAAACATAACCATATACTATTTGTCATTTCATAAATCCATTTTTCCATACATCATGACTCTCCTTGGGTGAGATAATCCTTAGGCCTCTTATTAACCTCACCTTCCCATGGAATGATCAATACCTACCATAACTATCTACCCCACCTTCTTAGTGTTAGGTGGTTAATTAGGAAGTCTCGTATCTACCCTTAGGAATTCATGCCTTTATTAATCTTAGGGTTTTACCCTAAAGCCTTCATTAATCTTTAGGTTTTATCCTAGAGCCTTCTCCCTAGGTTTTACCCTAAGGCCTTAATTAGTCTTCATCTATACATATACATACTTGTTCTCTCATATGTCATTTATTAACAACTTATGAATTCAAATCATACAAGATACATATTTAAAATATAAATTTTAGACATAAATGTATATATCACATATATCAATTTCTACTTAATAACCTTATTATTTATATCTTTCAAGTTATAAATTGAACAAGTAATTGTAAATTCTTACAAATCATAAATTGAATAAGTAAATATAAGTACTTACTTACCTACTTTACTTGGGATTCCTTACCTATGCTGCAGTAATATAGTCTTTATTGTATTGCTGTTATAAAATGCAGATCTAAATATATGTATTTATCCCATACTTTTTTTATATTTTCTCCCCATGATCATTTTCCTTCTATTTCACAATCTTTATTTATTTAATTTCATTCCTTTCTAAATTCATTATTTACCTTACACAATATATACTGAAATATTACTAACATTTATTATACTATATATTTAATTACTTAATGAATAGTGTACCTATGATAGTTGCAGACTTACCTTGGCTGCCCTCGTGTCTTCCTTGTGATATTTTCTTGCCATTTCTTTGATGAATTCAAATGATGTTTCTTCTTTATTGCTTTTATTGAATTCACAGCTATTTATTTATTTCTTTTTTTTATTACTTCCTTCTTTTGATGATCATTTCCTTCTATCTCACAACCTTTATTTATTTCCCTTTCAAGGGATATGTTCGAAGAGGTATGTCTCTTATTATTTTTATTACTTTATATTAATTCCCTTTTGTGGCAAAACTAGTTCTAACCATACGTAACTCCCTTATCATAAGAGGATAGGTTAAAAGATGTTTATTATTATTTATTTACCTTATTTGTATTTATATTATATCATTATAATAAATGATATATTATTTATATTTATATTACAATATAAGATAATAATAATAATAATACTATTTGTATTTATATTATTAGATATATTTATAATATATTATTTATTAATGTGCTGCACTTATATCTTCCTTCGACCTCCCCTTAATCTTTTTAAAGTACATTATTTATATAATATATATAGTATAAATAAATACTTTTGTTATTAAGTATGGGAGCTCTTTTATTTTATTTTATTTCCAAGCATATAATATGGTGGGATAATGTTTGTCTTATTAGACTTTTATTTTTATATGATTTTATTTTGAATTTAACCTTTTGTTTAACCGTATTACTTTGTCTTATTCCAAATTACTTTACTTTCTAACTTTAATAGGTAAGACTCTTCATAATATTTATTTTTATATATATTAATATATCTTATTAATTACTCACATAAATATTATATTAAAATATTTATATTTATAATATATCTAGTTAATTAAAATATAAATATATATATTTTATAATATTTAAATTATATTAAATTAATAATATTATTTATTAAATAAAACATATTAATAATATATTTTAAATAAATATATTATATATTTAGTTTATATAAGGCTAACTTATTATTTAAATAAACAATTCAATTGTAAATCATTATAGGGACATGACAACCCTCCCCACTCAAGATTGCTTGTCCTCAAACAATTATAATTAGGTATCCTAAAGTAATATTTAATAACATTATATTTTATTAGTTTTCCTTATATAAAATAAGGTTTCACTCACCAATAATATAAAATAACCTCTAGAAAATGTAACAAATTAATATAGCTAATAAACTATAGTGCTATAAATAATATAGGGGCCTAAAATAATAATTTATAAATTTGGGTTTACCCTTTTAAATTTTTAGCACTAAATTTGCATAAAGGCATTTCTATTTATTTAATTATCAAAAATGTTTTAATGACTACTAATATTATTTTAATGCCATGATTAACCAATAGCATCAAATGAACAATCCAAACCAAATAACCAAATGTCAAACATACCTGACACAACCAAAGTGAAAACGGAGGGGCACTACATCCTCCCCCCCTAAAACTCGACTTACTCCTGGAAGTTGCAGCTAAGTCGGAAACATTACAAGTTAGTAACAACATTAAAGCTGATTCATTTCATACAATAATACACACTAAAATATAAACTTATATACTCCATTTCAAAAATAATCTACACAATCAAAGCTTGCAATTTCAAAAGTGGTTTCATAATGCATAAACCACTCCCAATCCTTACAAGTTAGCATTGACACCCAACTAGTTTCTTCAAAACAAGGAAAACATCGCACCTTTTTATTCCTAACTTGTAAAAATTATCATATCATAAACATATGAAGCATTCTATTTCAAATACACCACCATTGTAATTTCTCTACCAATTTGCTGTTAAGCAAACCATAGGTCAGAATGCTACATTTTCACAAAATATCAACATATTCATACACCTAAAACACACCTTTTTCACTAAATCTCATAGCATCTTCAACAAGATCATGAATTTCATTCACCTTTTGAAGCATGGAAACACACTTTATCATTTCATAAATCCATTTTTCATGATTTACCATATATTCTTCACATACACACAAATTAACATTACCGAGATTCACATCTCAAGGCTACACAAGGGTTCATCTGGATACTGAAAACAACATACTAATCCATGATACATAATCCATGAGCCAAGAGCCAAAATCTATCTCACCTAATCCATACCTCACACTCAGTGGTTTGTTGGTGTTAGGCCACACACACATGATGAGACCATCCAAACAAGACCACAATGACCTCTCTTTTGTTGTATAAGGTGGTTAGCCTCTAAGAGAGGGTCAACGCACATAGGTGGGTAGTGGGTCCTAGCTATATAATAGCCTCACATACCCCCATCCTCAAGGTTCCCTATGTCTACTTCCTTGCATACACTCACCAAGTCCACCTCATGCATCCTTGGAGAGGAATCACAATACGACACATGGCCGACATAAAAAATAATAAGAAAAACTAGTTTAGCCACCAAATTCATAAAGAAAGATAAAAAAAAATTAATTTCAACAATAAAGTAAGAAATGCACGCAATTTTCAACACTAAATCAAATGTAACCACGAGGGCTACAAGCAAGTGAGATCACAAAGTGTGGCTAAACCATCAAAATTAAATAGCAACAAAGTGTTAGCCTTCACAATCAATAGAAAATCATCAACAACCATAAAGAAAGACCACAATCTTCAAAATTGCACTGTACAACACTGCGTGACTAGATACTAGCCACCAAATGAGGAAGGAGGGAACAACATTAGGCTATAGCAGTAGCCCTCATGTGGTGCAGAGTGAGCACGCCATCCACATGGCTCAAGGTGTACTCCTCGACTACACCCTACATCGCGTCGTCACGCGGCATGGACTAACCAAGTGGCCCGCACACTCCTTGGTTCCCTGCATGGAATGTGCACCTCGGCCACATCCCACATCGCATCTTAGTGCGGCATGGTCATACGCTAGCGGGAGAAGGCACGTACTGGCCATATGCCGCATGGCAGTGTGTCTGTGGCTTCGTGGAAGTAGGCACGTGCAAAACACACCTCGCATAGTGATACCTCGTGGAAAAGGCACACGCAGGTACTTGCCGTAGCCAAAGGTATACATGGCTAGGACCTACCCATATGCTAACCGACCCAACACCGTTGAAAGCAAACATGGGTATCCCTCTACAAGTGTGCGAGGCCCCATTACGCTCATCACACAAGTAGGCTATAACACAATCTCATAGTGCACCTTCACATGGCTATGCACGTGGCATCGTGTCCTTGAGCCCAGCTCACTACCATCAGCAACACGGCATCATCACCAATACTTTGTCGGAACATCAATGGGGTGTGACATCATACCTATTGCATCATGTCGGAACATGTACAGATACGGAATCTGTCTCAACACGGGTAACAAATCTCCCTCCACATGTTGGACGTCAAATATACATGGGGCACATGGTCTCACTTGAGTTATCCATGTAGGTCCTAGACCCTGGCCCCCAAATGATGACTCATGTCATTGCATAGTTCCAGTTGGGTTATCCTTGCAGGTCCTAGACCCCGGCCCCCAACTGACAACTCATGTGGCATATCATACCTTTTGTGAAGACAAGGTAAATGATCCTCCAAGAAATACCATCTAGATGCTTAGAAATTGTGGGGATTAGGCTAACACATATGAATCAAGTACCCTGATCCATCATAAGGGAAAGTAGTGAGTACATTTCCTTAGGTTCGGTTGAGCGAGGGACCGCTCTGCACCGTCATAAGCGTATGCTATACACTCCACCCAAGGAACTTTGTGGCTGCTACTACCCCTTCACAGATTGAGGGACTAGTGAACCAAAAGAAGAGAATATATGAATCTAACTTTTGGCTACACTTATATATATTTTCAACCACGCAAGGGTTGGCCCTCAATCGGGTAACAAACATACAAACACACATATTGGTATGGTGGATTCCACACCTAAAATACACATTTCCCCATGGATGGGTACCCAGTATCACCATCTCAAGGGCACACAAAGCAAGTACGGGGTATTCACAACACTCAACCAATGCATAGTTATTGGTTTCACACTTTTACATGGGCAAATTACTTTTATATACAAAATTCCATTACTACCAATATGATTCCTATTTGCAAAATCATAACATTACCTATTATCCACTTCCCTATTCCAGTTTCCTTCCACTCTACTTTTCTGCATATCACACGATGCTAAATCTTAATCTCATGATCATCTATCTAATACATCAATCTAGGTGTATAGATCAAGCATAGTATCCTACTCAGGAGTTTCCTACCACTTGCATAAAAAGTACTACTATAGCTAAACATGGGTGACAACATTAATCCAGAGGTCCCAGTGCTAAAACTTGGCTCTGATACCAAATGTAATGTCCCCTTCTAGCAAGCCAAAATTTTTGCACCCTTGCAAAACAATTTCAACTTACCAAAAGAGAACATTAGTATTCCATTTTTCATTTCCTTTTAATCTTGATGATAATCATAAACATAACCATATACTATTTGCCATTTCATAAATCCATTTTTCCATACATCATGACTTTCCTTGGGTGAGATAATCCTTAGGTCTCTTATTAACCTCACCTTCCCATGGAATGATCAATACCTACCATAACTATCTACCCCACCTTCTTAGTGTTAGGTGGTTAATTAGGAAGTCTCGTATCTACCCTTAGGAATTCATGCCTTTATTAATCTTAGGGTTTTACCCTAAAGCCTTCGTTAATCTTTAGGTTTTATCCTAGAGCCTTCTCCCTAGGTTTTACCCTAAAGCCTTAATTAATCTTCATCTATACATATACATACTTGTTATCTCTCATACGTCATTTATTAACAACTTATGAATTCAAATCATACAAGATACATATTTAAAATATAAATTTCAGACATAAATGTATATATCACATATATTAGTTTCTACTTAATAACCTTATTATTTATATCTTTCAAGTTATAAATTGAACAAGTAACTGTAAATTCTTACAAATCATAAATTGAATAAGTAAATATAAGTACTTACTTACTTGCTTTACCTAGGATTCCTTACCTATGCTACAGTAATATAGTCTTTATTATATTGTTGTTATAAAATGCAGATCTAAATATATGTATTTATCCCATACTTTTTTTATATTTTCTCCCCATGATCATTTTCCTTCTATTTCACAATCTTTATTTATTTAATTTCATTCCTTTCTAAATTCATTATTTACCTTACACAATATATACTGAAATATTACTAACATTTATTATACTATATATTTAATTACTTAATGAACAACGTACCTATGATAGTTGTAGACTTACCTTGGCTGCCCTCGTGTCTTCCTTGTGATATTTTCTTGCCGTGTCTTTGATGAATTCAAATGATGTTTCTTCTTTATTGCCTTTATTGAATTCACAGCTATTTATTTATTTCTTTTTTTTATTACTTCCTTCTTTTGATGACCATTTCCTTCTATCTCACAACCTTTATTTATTTCCCTTTCAAGGGATATGTTCGAAGAGGTATGTCTCTTATTATTTTTATTACTTTATATTAATTCCCTTTTGTGGTAAAACTAGTTCTAACCATACGTAACTCCCTTATCATAAGAGGATAGGTTAAAAGATGTTTATTATTATTTATTTACCTTATTTGTATTTATATTATATCATTATAATAAATGATATATTATTTATATTTATATTATAATATAAGATAATAATAATAATAATATTTGTATTTATATTATTAGATATATTTATAATATATTATTTATTAATGTGCTGCACTTATATTTTCCTTCGACCTCCCCTTAATCTTTTTAAAGTACATTATTTATATAATATATATAGTATAAATAAATACTTTTGTTATTAAGTATGGGAGCTCTTTTATTTTATTTTATTTCTAAGCATATAATATGGTGGGATAATGTTTGTCTTATTAGACTTTTATTTTTATATGATTTTATTTTGAATTTAACCTTTTGTTTAACCGTATTACTTTGTCTTATTCCAAATTACTTTACTTTCTAAATTACTTTACTTTCTAACTTTAATAGGTAAGACTCTTCATAATATTTATTTATTTATTTATTTATTTACCAAAAGTGGCCGAACCACTAAAATATATTAATAAAAAGAAATTACAAAATGCCAGATTCAGACAAGGCATACCGGGAGGAAAGAATCGGCAAAGAAAACCTCCGGTTATTTTTATATATAATAATATATCTTATTAATTACTCACATAAATATTATATTAAAATATTTATATTTATAATATATCTAGTTAATTAAAATATAAATATATATATTTCATATATTTTATAATATTTAAACTATATTAAATTAATAATATTATTTATTAAATAAAACATATTAATAATATATTTTAAATAAATATATTATATATTTAGTTTATATAAGGCTAACTTATTATTTAAATAAACAATTCAATTATAAATCATTATAGAGACATGACAACCCTCTCCACTCAAGATTGCTTGTCCTCAAACAATTATAATTAGGTATCCTAAAGTAATATTTAATAACATTATATTTTATTAGGTTTTCTTATATAAAATAAGGTTTCACTCACCAATAATATAAAATAACCTTTAGAAAATGTAACAAATTAATATAGCTAATAAACTGTAGTGCTATAAATAATATAGGGGCCTAAAATAATAATTTATAAATTTGGGTTTACCCTTTTAAATTTTCAGCACTAAATTTGCATAAAGGCATTTCTATTTATTTAATTATCAAAAATGTTTTAATGACTACTAATATTATTTTAATGCCATGATTAACCAATAGCATCAAATGAACAATCCAAACCAAATAACCAAATGTCAAACATACTTGACACAACCAAAGTGAAAATGGAGGGGCACTACATAACACCTCTCGAGCGTGTATAGGAATTATTCTAATTAATATAATTTTGCATAATAGTTCTCTAATCCTTCTAACGTGGGTTAATTTAAATAATTGCACTAGGAAAAAATAAGTTACCACACTAAGGTTCTCTGATCAAATCAACTAGGTTAAATTAATTAATTAATAACCTATTTAATTAAAATCTAACATATAATTAATTTAACTAAAATGACCTTATTAAAAATAAGGTTGCATTGCATTAAATAAATTTAAAGGATAACTTATAAGAAAATTAAACCCCAAATCTAATTAATTAAATAAAATCAATATTTTTCCTCTAGTTCAATTTATTAAGCTCAAAAGGTCCAATACAACCAATTAAAAGAATTTAATACCTATCCTTTAACAAATGAAAAAAAACATCTAGTAAAAAAAAAATACTAAAGAAAACAAACCCACTTTTAAATAAATTCTACCCCTTTACCCAAGAATTTCAAGGCATCACATTCTAAAATAAAAATAATAATAATAAAACAATAACAAATTATCCCAAGACAAAAAGGGCATGAAAAAGTATTAATATCTAATTTTAAAATACCACTTGCCCTAACTCTCCTATTAAAATAATATTATACTTAAGGAAAGGTTGCTAACCCTAACCCTATTTCTCTCTATTCTTTTCTATTTTCTTTTCTCTACTAGGTTTTCTCATTTTCTCTCTTCTTTGTTTTGTAGGTTTGATTGAAGGGCAGCCATGGCCGCCACTCCCAAGCTGAGGTATATACAATGTATATACACATTTTTATTTGAAGCCTTTTTTTTACACACACACACATATGTATATACTGGTAATAACCAGATTTAAATATTTGATTACTACATCAATGAGTATATATGCTGTGTACACACACACATATATATAACAAATGAAAGTTTCAGGTTGAAATCGGTCGATGATCAAGGGCCGATTTGCAAGGTAGAGGAGGGATGGTGAAAGAGGGACGTAGCCCCTATTATATTTTTATATGCATAAGTTTCTAACATAGAGGATTCTGAGGGAGGTGGAAAGGGGGGAGGTGATGACCTTACAACCACCGCTCCCCCCATTCAGTTTTTTTATTGCTAAGTGTTGGTGGGGAGGTGGGTCCCGCCCCCCCACCAAAACTTAGCAATAAAGAAAAACAAATGGGGGGAGCGGCGGCTATAAGGCCGTCGCCTCCCCCCTTTCCTTCTTACCTTAAAACCCCAACAAAAAAGTAACAACGCTCCAACGAATTTATTTTCTATTTGGTTTTAAAAACAAAATGATAGAAACACAATTTTTATCTTATGGTATATTTAGCATTTGAAAAGTTATATATATATTTTAAAACATTGATACAAGGAATTCAAAACTAGATTTTGTTTTGTGAAAATTAAGACAACACTCTAAATATATATATATATATATATATATATATATATATATATATATATATTACAATAGTGAGAATAACACAACTAATATTATTATTTTTCTTTGAAAGAGAAACCCTTAACACAACTATATTTCTTTTATATATATATATATATATATAATGGCAACATAAAGGATATATATTTTTTTGAAAGTAAATCAGCAACACCTACATTCTATTTTCAACCACAACATTTTAAAATAACTAACATATTTTACAAACTTCCCAAAAAAATATTAAAACATTAGAATTCTTTTTAAACATTACAAAACCATGAGAATAATTTTCTCTCTTTCTCTTGATACAAACTTTACAAAGGTCAATCTTGGCCAAGGCTCACAATAGCCAAAATAACTATGAACAAAACTATAAAATGCTCTTCCTCTAAATCTTAAAAAATAAAATATCACCTGCAAGAAATAAATAACAAGGAGGGGAAACAAGCCATGAAGTACCACTCTCCTCTCTACCATAGACTCACTCATGAGTCACCCCTGAGCTTGGAGGTCATCCACACACAAGGATACATCACTCCACAACACAACAAAATACAAAGACAAAGAAACATGAAGAACACCCATGGTTTACAGAAAACAAAACTCATAGAAATAAGTTTGAAGGGGTAGGAGAGTGGGCATCACTCAACTCAAGAGGGCCACTCCAAAAATCCTAAAAGTCAACACCAACAAGGCCTCAAGCCTAAATAGATATACCAAAATCACACATATTTCTCGATGGATCTCAAGCCATTCAAAATGCTCTTAGTCATAAACTTTCCCTCAAGTCCATAATACCAAAACTAGGAGGTTCACTCCTCTCCCACCCCACACATGTTAAACATTTTCTCCAAATGGAGAGACTCTTACATACACCCATAAAACCCCACAACAACAAAACATAAAAAAAAATCACAATGCAACACACAAGTAAAGTAAAATACATAAAGAAAGGCATCAAGCCTTGAATCCTACCTTAAATAGCCCAATAAGGAAGATAGTTGAAGAAGAGCTCTTCCAACTCCACCTCCAAGTCCTCCAATTGTGTGTCCAAAAATCCTCTAACTCTCTCCCCAAATTTAAATAAAAAGGAAAATACAATGAAATCAACAACCCTCTCCCTCTCTTCAAGAGGGATTAAAATAGGCTTTCTCCATGAGCCTTGAGGAATGAGAAGGTGACACATGTCACCTTCTCCTTCCTCCTTACATCCACTTGCAAACTTAATGGAATGTGGGGGTGACACATGTCGCCCTTCGATTCCACCAAGTCTTGTCCCCTCCACTTGTGCTCTCTCACACATGTGGGAGAGAAAGGTGGAGCCTAAAAAGGATGTGGGTACAACAAGTGCCCCAATCCTATCCTCCCATGAAAGCCCACAAAACCCCAAGGTACTCTCACTAATGTGAGATCCTTGGAGTTGGGTCCTCAACAATTTGGGGTTTTGAAGACTCCCCAAGCCTTGGAATGAGGTGTGGATAAGGTTGAGTGTTTTACCCAACCTTCCACTCCTTCCCAAACTTCCATTTTCGTCACTTTACTTCAGGGTGAAATTTAAGTTACCAAATGGGAGTTATCCTAGGGTTAGACAAGCTCAAATGGTCCCTAGACCTTAAGGGGTACAACCCAGGGTCATTTTTAACCCATTTTGAGGACCTTAGGGTGAGTAAAATCACATGAAAAGGGGTCACAAAAAATAAAAACTCAAAAATGAAATCAATTAAATATTACACCTCTACAACACTAATATAAAATCATTGAAAATAGGTAGACCTAGCCCAAAAGACACCATACACCAACATTACGAAAATTTATCATGCATAACACAGTTGATCTTGGTTCCTCTTGGAACTAGATCGGCTTAACACGGGATTTCACAAAAATGTGTGGGATGATCTCTGATTTTCGGTGGCTTGGTTAAAACACCTGTGCACTTAAACAAAAGATTAATCCAACATGTATATCATAGCTGAAGCAAGGGAAACATACACTCACACCATCGCATAATCATATAAAACATCATAAAAATCACATCATAATTAGATTCAAAATTTTGCATTTCTATAATCCATCTCAAGATAAAATCACATAATAAATCCATAACATAATCTCACAACTAATATATCAAATAATATTATAATGCAAATCACAGGTGAAATCATCATCAATGAATCAAAATCAGATCTGGTCTCATCACAACATACTAAACAATAATATCCAAAATAAAAGCATACAGTCTAATAATTCTAGATATCAAGATCAACAGACCCCAAAAGTCTAAAATGTGTCTCCATCAGTAATTCAAAATGAGAAAAAATAAGAGAGTGAAATAGTAGGCCTCACATCCTCCCCCCAAGACTAAACTTCCTCCTTGAAGTTGTCAAAGAGGTGAGGATAGAGTGTCCTCAATCTAGCTGCATCCTTCCATGTCATCGTGACCTCATCATACCTGTCCCACTGGACTCTAACCTGGTCCAGCTCTTGACCTTGAAGGCCCAGTGTCTAATGAGCTAATATGTGAATTAGCTCCAAAGCCAGTTGTCTATCTGCCTCTACCTGTAGAGCACTCCAATCCAATACATGAGATAAATTAGATATGTAACACCACAAAACAAATCCATGGAAAACATCGTGGATACACGAAAGGCTAGGTGGCAAGGCTAGACAGTAGGCTACTAGTCCTATCCACTCTAAGATCTTGAAAGGCCCAACAAACTATGGTGTGAGCTTAGAGCCCTTTCCATAAAGGATTAGACTCTTGTGTGGCCACACTCTCAAGAATACTTTGTCCCCAACTGAGAAGCTCTGATCTAATCTCTTAGCATCAGTGTACTTCTGTCGATCTTGTGCCTCCTGAAGTCTCTGTCTAATCAAGGTCACCTACTACTCCATATCCTATACCATCTCTGGCCCAATAGCAACCTTGTCCTTAATACGATCCCAACTCAATAGTGTCCTTCAAGGTTTGTCGTACAAGGGCTAAAAAGGAGGCATACCCAATGAGTTGTGATGCCCATTATTGTAGGTAAACTCAACAAGATATAGATACTCCTCCCATCTAGTCTAGTGGTCCATAACATACATATGGAGCATATCCTCTAAGACATGATTCACTCTCTCTGTCTAATCTATCTTAGAATGATAGGCTAAACTAAAGTTGAGCTGAGTTCCAAATGCCTACTGTAATGCCCTCCAAAAGGCTAATGTGAATACTGAGTCTCTATCATAAATCATACCATGAGGTACCCCATGTAATCTAACAACCTCATCGAAGAATACTCTCACCACCGATGGTACATTGTACATCGCTCATACAGGTGAGAAATGTGCCACCTTGGTCAACTTGTCAACCGTCACCATTGTTGGGAATTAAGGTGTCTCAACCTTGGTAATTCTTTGTATTATTTTCATTGTATTTATTTATTTATTGCCTATGTTGTAAATTAAATTGTAAATTCATATTGTCATCTTATGGGATGTGGCACGGTGATGTGTCATCCTATATGGAAGATGACAACTTGTAATTTTGTCCTCACATGAGGAGATAGGCATCCCACTTTGTGGTAGGAATATTTTGCCATGTGTTGGCATCTTGGATGTTGTGTAAGGGAATATTGACTGAAACGGTCATGACAGATTCCTATGATGAAGTTATGACATGTAAGAGTCAAAAATAGGAGATTTTATGATAGGTGAAGACATGTGTCAAAGAACATCTTTGAAAAAGGCATTTTTAGGTGCCCCAAGGTGGACTATGACTTGTTGTAAGAGAATATACTATTTATAACTTATGTATGATAGATTCTCTTACAGCTGTAAGTTATGATAGCTATGACAGATTCTATGATTGTCGTAAGAGTCATAAGAGCATCTGTCATAGCCCATTTTGGAAATAGGCCACCTCTTTGGGATGGGTTGTGTGGACAAGTGTCAGAAGCATCTTACAATGTTGACCAAGTGTCCATAGGCATGTGTTTTGGGCCATGAGGCCAAGTTGGATTCCCATTCAAAGATAGAGGCAAATTTGCGTTGTATTTTCTATATGCACAGGTGCTTTCAGGAGTTGCATGATGTGATTGATAGGTACTATTATGCTACTAAAATACCTCTAGATATGAGTGTTGAAGACTCCTGAGAGCTTGCATTGCAAGTGTATTGTAAACAACATTTAGATTTGCTTATACATTGTGCAGGTTTTTAAGTGTGGGCTTTTTCTCCCAAAAGGGTTTTCCCCACATTAAATCTTGTCTCTCTCTTCTTCTATGTCATTCTATGTGTATGTTGTTCACTGCAATATATCTGTTACTGGGTTAATAACACTGTAATAGTGAGGATTTGAAATAATTTGAACTCTACTTCTCTCATTAGATTAGCGTAGGAAGTGTGTTCTGTGTACCTTGCTTCCTTTCAGTTGGTATTAGAGCTTGATCACCTTTGGTCCTAGTTGTTGGGTAGGGGTTTTTTGAAGTAATCTTAGTTTGAGTGGGAGTCCTGTGCAGAGTATTCTATAATCTTGTTGCAGGAAAAGAGATGGTAGGCACATCTAGAAGAATCAAGGTGGAGAAATTTAATGGCACTAATTTTGAGTTGTGGAAACTCAATATGGAAGACCTACTTGTTGATCGTGACCTATGGGAAATTGTATCTGGTGTAAAACCAACTGTTGTGGTACAAGCTGATTGGGATCTCAAAGATCAAAAGGCTAAGGGTCTCATAAGACTCAGTTTAGCTGATTCTATCATGTTAAATGTCCATGAGGAGAAGAGCACAAAAGACCTTTGGAAGAAGTTGGGTGATGTTTATCAGGCTAAATCCCTAGTAAACAAACTTTTTCTAAGAAAGAAGTTGTATTCTCTGAAGATGGAGGAGGGAGGATCTATTGCAGATCACCTAAATGCCTTCAACATGTTAATTGCTCAATTGACATTAGTTGGTGTTAAGATGGAGGAGGAGGATTGGTGTATGACCTTGCTTTGTTCTTTGCCAGACTTGTGGGATCGTCTTGTGATGGCTATTGAAAGCACCACATCCACTTTCACAATGGATGAAGTTGTATCTTCACTGTTATCTAAAGAGATGTGGAGAAAGTCTTCTCAAGTAGCCAAAGATGCTCTTGTAGTTTGTGGAAGACCCAAGGAGAAAGGGGAAAAGAAGGACAAGAAAGCTGAGAAGGGCAGATCCAAATCTCTTGGAAAGTCCAAGGCTCTCTGTTGGAACTATGGCAAAATTGGGCATTTCTGAAAGGAATGCAAAGAGGAGAAGAAGAATACTCTTGATTCATATTTGGACAAGTCACAAGATGATGGTGATGCCTTCATCATAGCCCTGGCCATCCATGTATCTGATGACGTGTGGTTGATTGATTTTGGTGCATCATTCCACATGACCTTGCATCGAGACAGGTTTACAAAATATAAAGAGTTCGATGGTGGAAGAGAGTACCTGGGTGACAATTCTCATCTAAAGTTTGTTGGTCATGGAAGAGTCTCAATCCGATTCCCTGATGGATGAGTGAAGGGCATCACTAGGGTTATGCACATCCCAGGCCTAGCACAGAACCTTTTTTCTATAAGTATGTTGAATGATGTAGGTGTGCAAGTTGTCTTTTCAAAGGATGAATGCAAGATGACTAGAGGATCTATGGTGCTTGCGAAGGGTACTTAGAGATATACTTTGTTTTAGCTAGAGGCATGCACTACATAGTGCAATAGTTCTTCTGACTCGAAGAAAAGAGTTGCAGTTACTTCATCCCCACCATCTGAACAAGCAGTGAAAAAATCTATTGTAACTAGTTCTGATGGTAGTGCACATGTTTTGGAAGTTAAGCTTCCTACTGAAAAGACTATGTTATGTCATTTGAGATATGGCCACATTGGTGAGAAGGGTTTGCGTACCCTAAAAAATAAAAACCTCATTGAGGGGTTAAATGATTGTAATCTCGAGTTCAACTTTTGCAAACATTGCATTTATGGAAAGAAAAATCATATTAAGTTTTACTCTAGTTCTCACAAGTCTTCTAGTTTATTGGATCTTATTCATTCTGATGTGTTTAGTGTTGTTAGTGTTCCTTCAATTTCCAAATCTATATATTTTGTTTCTTTCATAGTGACTATAGTAGAAGGACATGGGTTTATTTTCTCAGAAGAAAATCTGAAGTCTTTAGTCGGTTAAAAGAGTTTAAAGCTTTTGTTGAGAATTAGACTAGTAAAAAGATTAAGTGTTTGAGAACTGATAATGGTGGTGAGTTTTGTTCAGCAGAGTTTGAGAAGTTCTATAAAGATGAAGGGATTGAAAGACATAAGACAACTCCTTATACCCTACAATAAAATGGAGTTGTAGAGAGGATGAATAGGACACTGATGGAGAAGGCCAGGAGTATGCTTAGTGGAGCAAGCCTTGAACAAAAGTTTTGGGTTGAAGTTGTAGCCACTGCTTGCTATCTGGTAAACAGATCTCCTACATCATCTCTTGTTGGGAGGTGTGGTCTGGTAAGAAGCCTTTAGTTAGACATCTTCATGTTTTTGGTTGTGAGGCATATGCCCATGTGCCCAGAGAGAAATGGTTTAAATTGGAGAACAAGGCTGTTAAGTGTATCTTCATTGGCTATGTTGTCGGTGTGAAAGGATAAAAGATTTGGGATCCTGTGGCTGAAAAGGTGTTGTATAGTAGAAGTGTTATCTTCAAAGAGCTAACACCATCTTCCATTGTTCTAATAGCTAGAACAAATAGAAAAGAAAGAGGATACAGTTCAGTTTCCTTCTACCCCTGAGAAGACTGAACAGATAGACCCTGTGAGACCTAATGATGAGTAGAGCTCTAGCAGCTCTAAGAGTTTAGAAGAAGAAGTAGAACCTCAACCTCAACCATTGAGGAGGTCTACACGAACAAGAAAGCAATCTGATAGGTTTGGTTATTCATTACTTGATTCTAGTTGTGCTTTTGCTTTACTTACTAACACTGATGAGCCTAGAACTGTGAAAGAGGCTATGGGCATGAAAGATGTAGGTTTTGTAAGGAGGCCATGGAAGATAAGATGGCTTCTTTGGAAAAGAATAAAACATGGGACTTGGTGTCTTTGCCTAAAGGATAGAAACCTGTTGGATGCAAACGGGTGTTCAAGAAGAAATTTGGTACAGATGGCAATGTTGAAAAGTACAAAGCTAGATTGGTTGCGAAGGAGTATTCACAAGTGGAGGGAATTGATTATGGTGAAATTTTCTCTCCCGTTGCAAAGCTGACATCCATTCAATTCTTGTTATCTCTTGTAGCTGCTTATGACTTAGAGGTAGAACAGATGGATGTGAAGATAACTATCCTTCATGGTGATTTGGAGGAAGAGATTTACATGTCACAACTAGAGCATTGTATAGTGAAAGGTAAAGAGAATTTGGTTTGCAAGGTGAAAAAGTCTTTGTATGGTTTGAAGCAGTCTCCTAGGATGTGGTACTTGAATTTTGTGCCTTTGTGTTGTCAATTGGTTTTTTTAGATCAAAATCGGGTCATTATGTGTACTACAAGTTAGACAATGATCATATTCTCATTGTTGCATTATATGTTGATGATATGTTGCTGATTGGGAAGGGTAAGAATTTGATCTCTAATGTTAACTCTTAGTTGTTAACACAATTTGAAATGAAAGATTTACGGGTAGCCAGGTACATTCTGGGAATGGAAATCAGAAGAGAGAGCTAATAGAAAACATTGGTTAAGCTAGAGTAAGTATGTGAAGACCGTGTTGGATAGGTTCAGCATGGCAGATTGTAGACCATTGTGTGTTCATGTTTCATTGGGGACAAAGTTGTATGTTAATGATTGTCCAAAATCTCCTAGCTAGATGGAGGACATGAGCAGAGTACCTTACGCTAGTGCTATAGGTAGTTTGATGTATGGTAGGTTCTGCGCAAGACTAGACATTGCCCAAGCAGTGAGACTCCTTAGTCAATTTATGGCTAATCTTGGATAGGTACATTGGGATGCAGTTCAACAAGTGTTCAGATATTTGAGGGGTACTTCTTAGTATTCCATATGCTATCATGGTAATGCTCCAGAACCTCCACATTCAGTTTGTATTCATGGATTTATGGATTTTGATTGGGTAGGTGACATTGATAGTAGGAGATCCACCAATGCTTATGTGTTCACTATGTTTGGTGGTGTAATTAGTTGGATGAGTAAGTGAAAACCTATGGTTACTTTATCCATGACAGAAGCTAAGTACATGGTAGCAACTCATGCTTGTAAGGAAGCCATTTGGCTTAAGAGATTGTGTTCAGATATTGGTGTTGATGCAGGATAGATTACGATTTGTTGTGATAGTTAGAGTGTGATTTGCCTTGTGAAGAATCCAACTTTCCATGCCAGAACAAAGCATATTAATGTACAGTTTCACTTTGTACGAGACATGGTGGAGGATGGGAAGGTAAATTTGGAGAAGGTAGATACTTTGAAGAATGTTGCAGATGCATTGATGAAGCTAGTGGATATAGAGAAGTTCAGATGGTGTTCAGAGTCTATGGGCCTCTCAGCTTATAGAAGTTAAATCCTGTTAATTCTATTTGCTCTTACAAGATGTTCGACAAGTGGGAGAATGTTGGGAATTAAGGTGTCTCAACCTTGGTAATTCCTTGTATTATTTTTATTGTATTTATTTATTTATTGCCTATGTTGTAAATTAAATTGTAAATTCATATTGTCATCTCGTGGGATGTGGCACGGTGATGTGTCATCCTACATGGAAGATGATAACTTGTAATTTTGTCCTCACATGAGGAGATAGGGATCCCACTTTGTGGTAGGAATATTTTTCCATGTGTTAGCATCTTGGATGTTGTGTAAGGGAATATTGATTGAAATAGTCATGACAGATTCCTATGACAAAGTTATGACATGTAAGAGTTGGAAATAGGAGATTCTATGACAAGTGAAGACATGTGTCGAAGAGCATCTTTGAAAAAGGCATTGTTGGGAACCCCAAGGTGGACTATGATATTTTGTAAGAGAATATGTTATTTATAGCCTATGTATGATAGATTCTCTTATAGTTGTAAGTTATGATAGCTATGACAGATTCTATGATGGTCGTAAGAGTCATAAGAGCATCTGTCATAGCTCATTTTGGAAATAGGCAACCTCTTTGGGATGGGGTGTGTGGACAAGTGTCAGAAGCATCTTGCAATGTTGACCAAGTGTCCATAGGCATGGGTTTTGGGCCATGAGGCCAAGTTGGATGCCCATTCCAAGATAGAGGCAATTTTGCTTTGTATTTTCTATATAAACAGGTGCTTTGAGGAGGAGTTGCATGATGTGATTGACATGTACTATTATGTTGCTAAAATACCTCTAGATATGAGTGTCGAAGACTCTTGAGAGCTTGCATTGCAAGTGTATTGTAAACAACATTTAGATTTGTTAATACATTGTGTAGGTTTTGGAGTGTGGGGTTTTTCTCCCGAAAGGGTTTTCCCCACATTAAATCTTGCTTCTCTCTTCTTTTGTGTCATTCTATGTGTATGTTGTTTGCTGCAATATCCCTATTATTGGATTGATAACACTGTAATTGTAAGGATTTGAAAGAATTTGCACTCTACTTCCCTCATTAGATTAGCATAGGAAGTGTGTTCCATGTACCTTGCTTCCTTTCAACCATGATGGCATCATGGTGATGAGATGACATAGGAAGACCAACAATGAAATCCATGTAAATGGTGTCCCATTTCCACTCAGGTATCTCATGAGGGTATAAAAGTCCTGCTAGATGCTGATGCTCAGCCTTGACCCTCTGGCACTCAAGGAAACAAGCAACATACTCTGCAATATCTCATCTCATACCTACCCAATGGTACAATTGTCTCAAGTTGGCATGCATCTTTTTCACCTCCAAGTGTGTTGCATAAGGTTCTTTGTGAGCCCCTAAAAGAACTATTGCATGTAGGTCACCTGCACGGGGTACATAGATGTGTTGTCGATGTCTAAGTAACCGATCTTCCTCTAGGGAATATCCTGCAAACTTGCCCACAAGGGCCCTTTATGACTGGATCTCCTGCTGCACCTCAAGAAACCACTCATCCTTAGGAATATGTTGAATGATGCACCCTCTCAAGTCCACACTCAAGGTCAAGGTCAAGATCTCGTGGCACCTCTGACTCAATGTGTTAGAAACCATGTTCTACTTCCCTTTGATGTAGTGGACATCAAAGTCATACTCACAAAGAAACTCCATCCAACGTCGTTGGTGGGCATTCAAATTCAACTACGTGAATATGTACTGAAGACTATAGTGATATGAATGAAGCTCAAAGTGTTGACCTAGAAGAAAGTGTCTCCAACAAACTAGAGCATGACCCACTACTGTGAGCTCTAAGTCATGAGTGGGGTAGTTCTACTCATGGGTCTTGAGCTTTCACGACTCATACATGATCGCTCTACTACCCTGCATAAGAATAGCTCCCAAACCCTCAAGTGATGCATCAGTACAAACCAAATAATCTTCTACTAGATCAGGAACTACTAAAATGGAAGTGCTGGTAAGACACTCCTTAAGGACCCCAAAGGCCCTCTCACACTGCTCAGTCCAAGAGAAGCCCTTCCCTTCTTGCTGAAGGGAAGTGATTGGGTGTGCTATCCTGGAGAATCCCTCTACGAATCTATGATAATACCCAACTAACCCCATGAAACTCCTAACCTCTATCACATTGGTGGGTGCTGGCCAATTTTTGATAGCCTTGATCTTCAATGGATCTATGGAGATACCATCGCTAGATAGGATGTGCCCCAAATACTACACCTTAGATCTGAAAAAGGCACACTTCGCCAAGTTACAAAAAAGTTGTTGCTCTCTCAAGTACTGCAAAACCTGATGTAAGTGCTCCTCATACTCCTCCTCAGTCCATGAATAGATCAATATATCATCAAGGAAAATGATCATGAATTGATCCAAGTAGGTACGAAACACCCTGTTCATGAGACTCATGAACATTGTAGGGGCATTCATCGAGCTGAAGGGTACCACAATGAACTCATAGTGGCCATATCTAGTACAAAAGGTAGTCTTATGGATATTAGCCTCTATGATGCACAACTGGTGGTAACCAGGCTTCAGGTCTATCTTAGAGAACACTCTGGCTCCATGCATCTGGTTGAAAAGGTCATCAATCCTAGGTAGAGGACAATGGTTCTTCACCATCACCTTATTAAGCTACCTATAATCCATGCATAGATGAAGAGACCCATCCTTCTTCTTCACAAAGATGATTGGTGTGCCCCAAGGTGAAATGCTAGGTCAGATGTGCCTCTTCTCAGGTAACTCCTCTAACTGCAACTTGAGCTCTGTGAGCTCATGAGTGGTCATCTTGTAGGGAGCACAAGACACTGGCTCAGTACCCAACACTAAATCAATGTGGAAGTCTACCTCTTTAAGAGGTGGCATACCTAGTAACTTTAGTGGAAAGACATTGGCAAACTCCCTCAAGATAGGATGGTCATCTAATGACTCCCCTAGCTCATCCTCTGATCTGTCGCTAATAGTGATGGCAAACAACTGACATCCCTTTCGCATACAACACTTAAGCTACTAAGTGGATATCATACAAACTACCATGGGCTTCTGAATGCCCACTACCTTAGCTGACGTGCCATGATCATCTAAACAACTAATCACCTTTTGGTGACAATCTAGCTTAGTTCTATGAGCTGCAATCCAATCCATGCCTAAAACTACACCATAGGATCCTAAGGGCATAACCCTAAGGTCACATACTATATTGAAGGTCCCCAGAGATATCTCAAAACCCTAAACTAAAGCATCTATTAACATCTTGGCCCCAATGGCCAACTCAACCTCCCACCTATTACCCTGCCTAGAGGCCACCAACCTACAATGCTCCACTAACGATGGAGATACAAATGAATCAATAGGGCTAGAGTCAAATAAAATAGCAATGGGGACATGCCCAATCATACCTACTGACATCTTGATCACTGAGGCCTATAAGTCAGCCTGGCGGTTATCAACCGTTGCAAAGATATGGTGGGATCTACCCACATCTCCAACTATCTACGAGTTGAACCTCCTGCATGAGGCTATCCCCCTACCATAAAGCCCTGTAGGCACGCTCTAGCTAAATGTTCTACCCCACCACATACATCGCATGGGCCCCAAGCTTGTACCTATCTAGTTTGTGTCCTACTACTCTGCTATTGTCTAGTCTGAACAATGGACCCTTGAGAACCTCTATATGACTGTTGTGATCTCGCGGGTCCCACAGGTGGTCCCTGCTGTCTCTGATCCCTACGCGGGCCCTACTACTACCAACCATGATTTTGTCCTCCCTGTGCCCTCTACTAGGGCCTGGACCTCTCCTGATACTGCTGCTGCTGCTATGGAGGCCTAGAAGGTAAAGGTGTAGAACTAAACCCTCCTCTCTATGGTGGTGGTGGTGGTCAGCAGAAATTTTGCTACTACTATTGGCTATGATCTTGAAACTGGGGACATGAACTTTGACCTCATCCTTGAATCTCCTCTATGATATATGCCTTCTTGGCAGCCTCACTCAAGGTCTAGGGGTCTTCCATGCACACTGGTCCTGATATCCCCTGATTCAAACCTTTGATAAATTTGTGAACCAAAAGTTTTTCTTCATGGAGATACTCTGCATAACGTGATAGCTTAGTGAACCTACTCTCATACTATGCTACAATAGAACCTCGCTACTGCAAATCATGGAACTCATCAATACGACACTACCTACAATGGTCTGACAGATAACGTGCATTAATGCGCTCAATGAAAGTGTCCCATGAAAGTGTATCTAAAGATAAGCGGTGTTTGCACTCCTCAGTGCACCACCAAGTTGTTTCTGCATCTCTCAACAGGTGAACTACCATGCGTGCCTTTGTGTTTCACTCATAAGGATGCAATGCAAAGCACCTGTCTAAACTAATAATCCAAGCCTCCACCTCAGCTCCCTCTATGGTCCCTGCGAAGGTGGGTGGATTCAGCCTAAGTAAATCTTTGATGAGGTCCCCATGGTCTTTGTGTCCTCTGATAGGCTCATCCACACAAAATCCATAAGGTCCATGATAAACCTGCTCTACCCTCATAGCCTCCTCTCACCTCGCATGATGTGGAGGGCTCCTGCTATGAGCTCTGTAAGCTGAACCAACCTCCTCCACTGTGGTGTTAGGTATCTCAACATAAGGCTCTACATGTGGTGCAACTCGTGGCTCAACGTAGGGCTCTACATGTGGCTCCACATGTGACTCAACACATGGCTCCTCATGTGGCTCCTCTCATGGATCAACGAGGGGCTTGACACACAGCTCGATATGTGGCTCTACTATAGCTGGTGGTAGCCTATCTAACACTACCTATAATGCCTGCAAGATCTGTTGTTTGATATCAGGTGTGGGTGCAGACAGTCCCTGACCCTCAGCTAATGTATCACTATATGTGCCTCGATGGACGTAGTGGCGCGTGAACGTGCTCGCCTCATTCTGGGTGGCATCCTACAAGAACAAGGTAATCATGAATCAATCAAAAATATAGAATAAGTAACGTGCGTAAACAAGCCCAGTGTTTAAACTTGGGCTCTGATACCAAGTGTCATGGCCACATTTCCCATGCGATCATGACACGCAAAACACGTGTCATGTGGTCATGACACAAAATATTAAAAAATTTCCATGCATCCCTAAAAACACCCTTGCATGCATCAGTGTGCTCAGTGGCAATATGCATAAGGCCTAAACATGTCAATCAAATTTGGGAAATGCATTCACATGCAGAATCCCCTGCATGATGATAGTTGACTAAAGGGGTCAATGCGACATGAGGTACGTCACCATTAGGGTTATGATTGTTTGATCAAAACCCTAAGTTTTCCTAAGTGAGTGAAAGGATTTCGACATGAGTTGAAATCAAATCCTAATTCTATAGTAATAAAAGGATTTAAAAAACACTTGATCAATCAACTAGTTATGGAAACATTAAAATTTTACTCTACACAAAGTTTGAATCGCTAAAGAAATTTAACCCTAAATCTTGGAAAAATCTGGCAACATAATGCCTCTCGGGCGTGTAGAGGAATTATTCTAATTAATATAATTTTGCACAATAGTTCTCTAATCCATCTAACTTGGGTTAATTTAAATAATTGCATTAGGAAAAAATAAGTTACCACACTAAGGTTCTCTGATCAAATCAACTAGGTTAAATTAATTAATTAATAACCTATTTCATTAAAATCCAACATATAATTAATTTAACTAAAATGACCTTATTAAAAATAAGGTTGCATTAAATAAAATTCAAAGGATTACTTATAAGAAAATTAAACCCCAAATCTAATTAATTAAATAAAATGATCAATATTTTCCCTCTAGTTCAATTTATTAAGCTCAAAAGGTCCAATACAACCAATTAAAAGAATTTAATACCTATCCTTTAAGAAATGAAAAAAAAAACATCTAGTAAAAACAATATTACTAAAGAAAACAAACCCACTTTTAAATAAATTTTACCCCTTTACCCAATAATTTCAAGACATCACATTCCAAAATAAAAAATAATAATAAAACAATAACAAATTATCCCAAGACAAAAAGGGGAGGGAAAAAGAACTAATATCTAATTTTAAAATACCACTTGCCCTAACTCTCCTATTAAAATAATATTATCCTTAAGGAAAGGTTGCTAACCCTAACCCTATTGCTCTCTATTGTTTTCTATTTTCTTTTCTCTACTAGGTTTTCTCATTTTCTCTCTTCTTTGTTTTGCAGGTTTGATTGAAGGGCAGCCATGGCCGCCACTCCCAAGATGAGGTATATACAATGTATATACACATTTTTTATGTTAAGCCCCCTTTATATATATATATATATAGACACTAAATAACAAATGAAAGTTTCAGGTTGAAATTGGTCGACGGCCAAGGGCTGATTTGCAAGGTGGAGGAGGGATGGCAAAAGAATGCTGCAACACCCATTATCTTTTTGTATGCATACGTTTCTAACACACAGGATTTTGAGGGAGGTGGGGTGGATGCCCCACCCACCACTCCACCCACGGTGGAGTGGTAGGTGGGGGATCCATCTCCCCCCCCCACCAGCACTTGGCAATAAAAAAAATGAATGGGGGGAGTGGCAGTTGTAAGGTCGTCGCCTCTCCCTCTTTCCTTCTTACCTTAAAACCCCAACAAAAAAGTAACAGCGCTCCAATGAATTTCTTTTCTATTTTTTTTTTTTTAAATGGTAGAAACACAATTTTTATCTTATGGTATATATATATATATATATATATATGGAAATAATACATAGAGAACAATGCTATTGCCATGTGTAAGTCTGAAATGCATAATTTTCTATTATTGCATAATACATATATATGAGCATATACACCTATACAATAATACAAAATTATGCATTTCAGACTTACACATGGCAATAGCATTCTTCTCTATGTATTATTTTTTTAAAACGTTGATACAAGGAATTCAAAACTAGATTTTGTTTTGTGAAAATTAAGACAACACTCTAATTTTTATTTTTTTTACAATAGTGAGAATAACATAGCAACACTAATATTATTATTTTTCTTTGAAAGAGAAACCCTTAACACAACTATATTTCTTTTTGATACATTTAAATTTTAAATAGCAATATATATATATATATATATATATATATATATATATATATATATATATATATATATATATATATATATATATATATATATATATATATATATATATATATATATATATATATATATATATATATATATATATATATATATATATATATATATATATATATATATATATATATATGAAACGGAAACATAAAGGATACATTTTTTTTTTTTTAAAGTAAATCAGCAAAACCTACATTCCATTTTCAACCACAACATTTTAAAACAGGCAACTAACATATTTTACAAACTTCCCAAAAAAACTATTAAAACATTAGAATTCTTTTTAAACATTACAAAACTACGAGAGTAATTTTCTGTCTTTCTCTTGATACAAACTTTACAAATGCCAATCTTGGCCAAGGCTCACAATAGCTAAAATAACTATGAACAAAACTATAAAATGCTCTTCCTCCAAAACTTCAAAACCAACAAGATCACCTGTAAGAAATAGACAACAAGGAGGGGAAACAAGCCACAAAGTACCACTCTCCTCCCTACCATAGACTCACTCATCAGTCACCCCCGAGCTTAGAGGTGATCCACACATAAGGATACATCACTCCATAATACAACAAAATACAAAGACAAAGAAACATGAAGAACACCCATGGTTTACATAAAACAAAACTCATAGAAATGAGTTTGAATGGGTAGGGGAGTGGACATCACTCAACTCAAGAGTGCCACTCCAAAAATCCCAAAACTCAACACTAACAAGGCCTCAAGCCTAAATATATATACCAAAATCACACATATTTCTCCATGGCTCTCAAGCCATTCAAAATGCTCTTACTCATAGACTTTCCCTCAAGGCCATAATACCAAAACTAGGAGGTGACCTTGAGCAAAGTTCACGCCTCCCCCACCCCACACATGTTGAGCATTTTCTTCGAATGGAGAAGCTCTTACATACACCCATAAAACCCTACAGCAACAGAACACAAATAAACAATCACAATGCAACACACAAAGTAAATTAAAATATATAAGGAAAGGCATCAAGCCTTGAATCCTACCTTAAATAGCCCAACAAGGAAGATAGTTGAAGAAGATCTCTTCTAACTCCACCTCCAAGTCCTTCTCCAATTGTGCCTCCAAAAATCCTCTAACTCTCTCCCCAAATTCAAATAAAAAGGGAAATGTAATGAAATCAACAACCCTCTCCCTCTCTTCAAGAGGGATTAAAATAGGCTCTCTCCATGAGCCTTGAGGAATGAGAAGGTGACACATGTCAGCTTCTCCTTCCTCCTCACATCCACTTGCAAACTTCATGGAATGTGGGGGTGACACATGTCACCCTCCCATTCCACCAATTCTTGTCCCCTCCACTTGTGCTCTCTCACACATGTGGGAGAGAAAGGTGGAGCCTAAAAAGGATGTGGGTACAACAAGTGCCTCAATCCTATCCTCCCATGAAAGCCCACAAAACCCCAAGGTACTCTCACCAATATGAGAGAGCCTTGGAGTTGGGTCCTCGACAATTAGGGGTCTTCAAGACTCCCCAAGCCTTGGAATGAGGTATGGATAAGGTTGAGTGTTTTACCCAACCTTCCACTCCTTACCAAACTTCTATTTTCGTCACTTTACTTCAGGGTGAAGTTTAAGTGACCAAATGGGAGTTATCCTAGGGATAGACAAGCTCAAATGGTCCCTAGACCCTAGGGGTACAACTGAGGGTCATTTTTAACCCATTTTGAGCACCTTAGGGTGAGTAAAATCACATGAAAAGGGGTTATAAAAAATAAAAACTCAAAAATGAATTCAATTAAACATTACACCTTTACAACACCAATATAAAATCACTGAAAATAGGTAGACCTAGCCCAAAAGACACCATACACCAACATTACAAAAATTTATCATGCATAACACAGTTGATCTTGGTTCCTCTTGGAACTAGATCGGCTTAACATGGGATTTCACAAAAATGTGTGGGATGATCTCTGATTTTCTGTGGCTTGGTCAAAACACCTGTGCACTTAAACAAAAGATTAATCCAACATGTATATCATACCGAAAGAAAGGGAAACATACACTCACACCATCGCATAATCATATAAAACATCATAAAAATCACGTCATAATTAGATTCAAAATTTTGCATTTTTATAATCCATCTCAAGATAAAATTGCATAATAAATCCATAATATAATCACACAACTATTATCTTAAATAATATCATAATGCAAATCATAGGTCAAATCATCATCAGTGAATCAAAATCAGATCTAATCTCATCACAACATAGTAAACAATACTAGCCAAAATAAAAGTATATAGTCTAATAATTCTGCATATCGGGATCAACAGTCCCCAAAAGTCTAAAATGTGTCTCCATTAGTAATATGAAATGAGCAAAAATAAGGGAGTGAAATAGTAGGCCTCACACAAGATAACCAGTGCACCCCATGGTGACATACTAGGTCTAATGATCCCTTGATTTAGCAACTTATGTAATTGTGCTTTAAGCTCATACAGTTCTGTAGTAGTCATCTTGTACAGTGCCTTCAATTGAGGCTTAGTCCTTGGTAGCGAAGCAATTGAGAACTTGTCAAATTCTCTCTTTGATGGTAACTCTGTCAACACCACAAGAAATACATCTCTAAAATCTCTAAGGATTGGTTAATCATTGAATACTGGTTCTTCTTTATCTAGGTGCTTTTCTTAGACAACATAAATGGCACACCCTTTCCTCTTGTCTTTTTTCAATTGCACAGCTGATATTTGTCTAATCTCTAAAGGTCTCTTAGATCCATTAATTTCCACTTGATTTCCTAGGTCATCCAAACACGTATAAATAGTATGTAAATCCTCTTCCTTCTCTTTTTATGTATCCAAAGTTTACCAATGGAAGATACTCCTCCCATTTATCCTGCTTTAGAACTAGAAAGAAATGAATAAGAGAATAGTTAAGGACCTCCTTTGAAGAGACAAGATGTTGATGCATCTCAAGTTGAGAAGAACAGAGACACTACTGACTCTTTAAGAGAGTTTTTGGAAAAGCAAAAGGAAGCTCAGATTTTGACTACACCTGAGCTATTGCAAGGACCTATTAACCTTGCTACAATCTCTCCATTGTAGAAACTAAAACTTGGAACAATGTTTCAAGCTACTGCACAAGAAGAGATGTTGAAATCCCATTTGGAGGACACTGAGATGATAGGAGATGCATCGGCAATTTTTGAAAAGTTAATGCATAGAATAAGGAGAGATACATCATTGGCCCCTACTACACAAATGGAAAAGTTAATGAAATCAATCAATTCTCATTTGAGTCCCTAGAACAAGCTGCAAAAAAGAAAGTAAGGGCAGAAATTGATGACAAAAGGTTAGTTGAGCTTACTGACAAATTTCCTCAAGCTAAAATTTTGTTAGATAAAAGTGTAGAGCATGTACAGTTGGCCCTTAAAGAAACTAGTGAATTGTATCAATTTTGTCTTACATGGCTAGATAAGACTAAGGATGTAAAAGATAAAATAGATAGATGGGAAGCTCAAATAATGAAGATATCTAGAACTTATGACCTAGAAAAAGATGCTATTTGCAATAAAAGGTCATAGGTTGAGACTATTCATTCTAATATACATAAGTTGTAGATCTAGAGGGAGGCCATAAAGCATAGAATGAGCTAGCTCCGAGAGGTACCAATCTTCAAGATTGTATCTGTAAGCAAGCTAGTAGCAGCAACATATAAGACTAGGAAAATCACTGAGGCCCCTGATACCATGAAGAAAGTAGAAGAATTAGTGTCCTAGATTAATGTGCACATACTAGGTTTGAACGATGCTAAGACCAGTTGGGATGAAGATATGGTGTAGCTGAAGAAGATCTACAAAGATTTTCTCCCTGAACAATAGTAAGATATTTTGATTTCACTTGTACATATGCGGAAAGTAGAAAGACAGTTTTGGAATTTTGTAAACTTGTACATATCTTTGTATCATACATATTTACCATTGATGTCAAAGGGAGAGAAGAAATGAAGCATGTGAAAAACATGTGAAAAGTAAGAAGAGAAGCATGAAGTTAGGGGGATCAGTTTGTAAAGAGAAATGGGGAGTAGTGTAACAGTTTTTCACATCAAGTTTTTCCATCAATTCCAAAGCAAGAGATTGTTAGCAAACTTGGATGAGAATGATAGTTTTGTCATTGATGGAAACAAGAAATGGAACAAGATTGGAAGATATTTTTGGTCCAGTAAAGAATAATTAGTCATTTTGGCTAAGTTTTGGCAATATAGAAGAGACATCGACAGAGAGACAGTGTAATGACTGGCATTGGTCTACAGTTGAAGATTAGATCATGTAGTTCTAGTATGTTTCTTACAATCCTTAGATGATCTTATATCTAGAGTTTTAGACTTTGATCAGTTCTAGAAGTACATCTTCAAAGAACTTAAGTCTGACATAGCAGAATACAGTGCTAACCAGAGCAGAGCACTCACTTGTTTTGGTCTGCATTCCTCCAGTGTTAGATATTTTATTATACAGTTTTGAGGTGTTGTAAACACTTGTATGAAGTGTGTAAATCCAAAGTTGTATGGTTTGAATTCCACCAGAAAGATAGTTACAAGCTTCTTAGTATCGCTACATAGCTTGACAGAGTTTGACTGTGACAGAGTCTAACTTCTGATGGTCCACATTTTTCTGCAAGATGATACCATACCTTGCAATTATAAAGGTAAGCTTTGGGATGTGTGAAGAGTCTTTGATATGATTTTGAGCAAGTCTTGTGGTCTGCTATAAATGATGTAGTCTGACAGATGAACTAAACTAGTGGTAGTCTATGTTGGAGGTTGACATGATAAGTTTATGTGTATGTGGTAATTTCTAATATTTAGAACTTAATCTTAAGTGGTGGTATAGTTGAAGCTGGCATGTGAGAAGGTAATTCAAGTATTGTTTAGGTCCACTGTGAATTTTGGTGAATAAATTTGGTCGACAGAGTATAGAAGGCATGACTACATGCTACACCTTATTAGGCCAACCTAATATGAAGTTTTCAAGTGTTGCGGATATATATATGGAATCAAATTTAGTGTTTGGTAAATAGTATGAAAATGTGAATAGGTGTGTGGTGTGTGAAGTACAGTGTAGGTGATAACAGCAGAAGAAGAGAGATCTTGTTCTCATGTAAGGACAAAGCAATGTAGCATAGTAGTTAAGATGAAGTGTTTTGAATCAATCTTCTGAGATTTAGTGGAACTGTAACCATGCATATGTAGATGCAATCTAAGTATTTCAACCTTGAAGTGAGCCATTTGTCTTCCTTCTCTTTTTCTCTAGGTAGTGAGCCTTCTTGGAGTGAGCATTTCTTTGGGCAGTGAGCCTTCTTGTAATTTTGTATTGTTATTACATAATTATTGTGAGCTAACACTCACCGTGGTTTTTCCCTATTTAGGGTTTTCCACATAAAAATCTTGGTGTTTGTGTGATGCTTTGTGGTTGCTTCTTCTATGCTTAATTTTCTTTGTTGTTATCAAATGTGGCAAATGGATTAATGATTTAATTAGTAAAAGGTTCAATAGAATACTTATTCAGCCCCCTCTCAATATTCTAGGTGGTCAACAAGAACAATTTAAACAAACCCTAGTCCTACCATAGATAGGAAGAACCCTAAATGTTCAACTTGACTTTACTAATATTCAAATCATGGTAGATGAACAAATGGAACCTTTACTAAATGCCATAAGACACCTCTAGCCCTTGAATTTAAATGTTGAATATCTAGATAAAGTGGTTAGTCAAAGTGTGATGAAGATTAGAGAAAAGGAAAAGGATACAATATATGATGAGATTAGTTCCCTAAGTATAAGACAATTAAATGAAATGTTACCTACAAATGACATGTTGTCATTAACAAATAAAAAGGTATCCCCTAAAAACAAAGGCACCTTGAAGAGACACAACCCCCCGACCATGAGTCACCCCAAGTGCCCTATAAGACAAGAAGAATTTTAGAAGAAGACAATATTAGTCAATTGAATAAGAAAGAAGAAAAAGAGGAAGAAATTAAGAGAGATTTCAAAGAAATATTGGGAAAGGACTATTTTGATATCAAATTACAAAAAGATAAGGGAAGGGAAAACAAAACCCTAGTACAGAGGTGAAAAACTAAGAAGAAAGGTAAAGAAGAAAACCACTATAACACACCAGAGGTACCAGAAAGATAGAAGAAAGTACTAGTGGATTTACCAATTAAGCTACGAGTGTTTGAAAAGGACACCTCTGAAGCAACAAATCATATCTTCATTCTACAATCCATTTGGAATAGAAATGACATAACAAGGGATGAAACCAAGATATTTGACTTTATAGGAACATTGTGGAATGATGCCCTGAAATGGTATAGGAAGGAAAGCCCTAAGCATGATAAAACTTTGGAAGAAATCAAGAAGAAATTTTTGGAAAACTTTGAAACTCCAAAGATCCCTATAGAGGGAGTCATTGCAAGTATGTCCTAACCAGTGTTGTTATTAATGTCAACATGTTTGTGTTGTCATTAGTGTCAACTATGATCTTGTTTTGTTACTTGGTTATGACGAGTTAGTTGATTTATATTGTACTATATAAGTACTGAAGATGATAAGAATATGTTCATGATATTGAGTTTTCTAGTGCTTTTGAAAAAAGTTGGTTCATACTAAAGACAGAGTTGTGAAGATATATTCTAGCTTACAGGATACTATCCAAGTATTTGCTCCGCATTTCTTATATGTTGAAGACCACAGTGTGAGATTTTGATATGTTTAAGAAAAGTGTTTTAAGATGCTAAACTCAAAATTTGGTGGTCTGAATCACTATGCAATAGAAGTTCTATTCACTAGTATGAAGACTGTGCCTGACAACATTTACAGTATGACAGGGAGGAAGTTTTTTGCTCCGCATTTCTCTGGAGTTTGGTTTTTGGTCTTGTAGTTTTGGAAATATGTTTATAAGGTCATTAACTATCTTTATTCCAAACAAATTGAGAATTGGTGCTCTGGAAAGAAAATTATTTATTAGCAGAGTTCAATAGTGTTTGTTGTGAGCAGTCTGTGATCTGTCTCCAAGTGATATTTGTTGTCTTCAAGTGAGATCTATTGCAACTAGATTTGTTGGCTCCTAGGTGATTTTATGTTGTTCATTGATGTCTCCAAATTGTATTGAAGGTGTGTTCTTGATCCGCAAGCTATGATGAAGATCTTGGAAGCGTGTGTTTAATTATTCTTGGTATTTCCACAAGTTTGACCGACTTGGGTGCTAACACTCTATGCAGATGTGGTTCGTGGATTGTAGAAGTGTGTTGAAGCATGTGAAGATGTATTTGGGTTCAAGATAATCCTTGAAGTATTCTTCTTTCATTCATTTTCTCTACAAGTTTTTTTAGGTCTAGACCTAATTTGGATTATGTATGTTTGTCAACATTGGAGAATTTTCCAATGGTTGTAGATTGTAATGTTGAACTTGATGCATATCCAAGGTTGATGATTGGTATAAGTAATTGTAATAAATTCATGTGTTGATGGGGACATGTGAGGATGTGTAGATGAGAATGTGTGTTGTAAGAGCAATGAAGGTGATTTGTATTGTGCTTCAATGGAACTAAACTCAGGCATGTTGTAGATGCTATCATATCAGTTCATGGAAGTGAGCCACCCTTCCTAGCAATGAGCCTATTGCAAGTATGTGCCTAATCGGTGTTGTCATTGGTGTCAACTGTGCTCTTACTTTGTTGAGTATATTGAGAAAATTAGCCCCTCCAGTGATAACAATGTGTTGCAGTAGAAACAATGCATTACATGTGAAAGAATAGTCCAAAAGAATGCTCCGCATTTCCTATAGAATAAATATCTTTGCCTGTAGATTGGGAGTTATTTAGAAGACTATTTGAAGATGTTATTGTAATGTTAGAAAATGTCCCCTTGGGGACTTTTCCCTCATAACGTTTAGCTCCCAGGTCTTTAGAGTACATTTAGGACATTTTAGTTCAGATTTTAGCATCCCAATGGAATGAGACCTAAGTCCCATGGGAAATAGGATCTAGGTGGACCCCTTGAGCTGTACCCTACCTAAAATAGGGGGTAGGACTTGGACACCTGCACCCTAGTCCTGCCCTATTTTGGGGCAGCCCCAATTCTTGGGTGTTAGTTTATGACCGTTAGGTGGTTATTTTGCCGACACGGTAAAGTTTGATTTTTAAAATCTTGGCAGGAATGCTTGTAGGTGCATATATAAGCATGTGTAGTCATTCATTTGTAAACTAGATTTCAATTAGATGATCATTGTGAACTCTATGTATTCTCAAGGTGATTCAAGGCTTTCTATTGTGTTGCAAGAGCAGACTTGTATGTTTTATGTGTTGATATTTGTAGATTTGAGCATCAATCACCTCATGGCATGAAGAGCATGTTCCTCCATGAGAGCTTCACTATAAGGTGACATATCATTGTGTTTTTATCATTGATTCCTTTGGTTTTTACCTCTACCTCACAAGGGCACACAGTCTTTATTTGACAATGGTGTTTAGAGAATTAAGTGTCCTCTGGGGCTTGACTAAGGCAAGCCTCTAAACACCACAAACCCCAAACCAAGTCTTCTGATTGCATGTTACATGTGTCACATTTGGGAAAAGAGGAGTTACAGGAAGGAGTGGCAGGCATCAAGGATTCAGGATCTGAAGGAAAGTCAGACAAAGGAGCACTTCCAGGACTAGGGCACCCGCAACAGTGTCCTCCGCAGATAGATTTCAGGAACCAGAAGTTACATGGCTAATCAGTATTGGAAGGAGGTCTAGATTCCCTAAAAAAGTAGGTACCTTGGACTTGGGCACCCATATCAGTGTCTCTGACTATTCCGCCTCAGAACCCTGAAAATAGGTATTCTGTGATTTGTTATTTTACTCCCATCTACAAGAGTTTTTTCTGTGTTTCATCAATTTGTTGTCGTATTTGCATAATTAGGGTTTTAATGGTTAATTGGACACAAGAGAAGGAGAATTAATAATTAAATTCCCTAATCCAAGTTTCCCTTTATTTGCAAGTGACCTAGGGTATGATAGTGCTCACCAGTCGACCCTAGATCCTTCAATGTTAGGGTGAAAGGAGGATTTTAACATCTAAACAACAAAATATTAACAAATCCAATTTTATTCTAAATAGTTATATTTTGAGTTTGAGCCTCCAGTATGAAGAATTGAGTGAGTTATGTTCACCAGAGTGAAAACAACTTTTTCTGTATGTTTGGTGGTGATAGGGAGAAAGTGTTTTTCTCCACATACCTCCGCATTGAAGTATTTTGGTCTACAGTTCTGGAATTAAGTCAGTGATGATGTTAAGTACCTTCAAATGCAATGGTTTGTGATTTGGTGGTCTACAAGCTATCTTTTACTCATGACAGTGGCTGACAGTGTTGTTCCCCTACTCTAGTTTGAAGAATCTTATTGATAGAGTGATTAGTGATCGTGCAGTTGTTCCTGGTGATTACAATGTGCTTTTGGATGCCTCATAATCATGTTCCTACATTTAGATTTGTCTACAAGGTGTAATTCGGATCATGTATGAAGCATGTTCTTGTGAATACTTGTGTTAAAATTAGTCTTGGCCAACCTGGTTGAATTCATCATCTGTGGAGATGCATCAAAGATTGTGATAGCGTGTTGTAGTGTGGAAGATTGTGTTTGAGTCCCTGTTAAGGCGTAGTGTGATCCGCATTCATTTCTTTTCTTTGTAAATCTATTTAGGTCCAGACCTATTATGATATAACGTATGTTTGTTGACCTTGGAGATTGTTCGAACGGTTGATGATTGTAATTCCGACCTTGATGATCATTCCAAGGTTGATGAAGTGTATAAATACTTATAATTGAGTCATGAAAATGTATCCAAGTGCGAAGATACAAAGATAAAAGTGAAGTAAGGAAGCACAGAAGAGCAGAGGTGTTTGTGCTTCAATGGAACTAAACCTTGGCATGGAGTAGATGTTGTTATCTTGGTTCAACCTTTTTGCAGTGAGACTCCCATTGGCAATAAGCCATCCATAGGAAGTGAGCCTTTCTTTGCAGTGAGAAATTTGGATAGTGAGCCTCTATTTTTTGGTATTGATACAACTTATATATTTTTGTGGGCTAACACCCACCATGATTTTTCCCTTTTAGGGTTTTCCACATAAAAATTTAGTGTCTCCTATGTTGATTATGCTTTTGTATTGAGCTTCTCATTTTATGCTTTTGTGGTTATATCTGAATATAGTAATTGATAAGTTGATGATCCAAATTGGTGAAAATTTTTAGGACAACTGATTCACCCCCCCTCTCAGTTGTCGAGTGCAGCCCAACAATTGGTATTAAATCCAAGTTCCTCAAAAGAAATCCTAATAGCTTGAGGAAGATCTAGGATGTCTTATAAAAAGGAAGCTCCACATTTTGATGGGACAAATTATTCTCTTTGGAAGGTATGAATGAAAAGCCATCTCCTCTATCTTGGTTATAAAGTATGGCTAGCTACACAGTCACAATTTGGCATGCCTAAAGATGGGTTGACAACTAAGGATGATATCAAAGAATATGAATTGGATGTCAAAGCAAAGGATGCTTTGTTAAGTTCCTTAAGTGACTCAGTGTTGACAAAAGTTGTGGACCTTGAATCTGCAAATGAGGTATGGAAGAAGCTAAAAAATCTATATGAAAGAGATGACTCTATAAGAGAAGCTAAGCTACAAAGCCTGAAAGTGAAATATGAGGGTTTGAAGATGAATGAAGATGAAAATATAATATCCTTTATGCAAAGAGTTGATGAACTTGTCACTAGAATAAAAGGTATGGGGGGAACTCTCAGTGATAAGGAAGTCATGATGAAAATTCTCAGATCACTACCAAAGTCCTATAGTCACAAGGTAGCTACCATTGAAGAATTTATGACTATGAAAACTATTGACAGAGATTAGTTACTTGGAAATCTTACAGCCTTTGAGATGAGAGAATTTGGTGATGTCCTACCAAAAGTTGAATTAGCTATTAAATCTAGTACTTTAGAAAAGATTTCCAGAGTTGAGAAATATGAAGTGGATGATGACTTTGATGAACTTGAAGCAATCTTTGTTGATAGGCTGCAAAGAGGTTCTGATAAGTTCAAAGGTCAATTACCTTTCAAGTGTTTCTCTTGTGGTAAAGTAGGACATTATGCTTCTAGATTTCCTAAAAGAATTGAAAGAAATAAGAAAAGGTATGAGGGTAGGCCTAGAGTTCCAAAGAAATGTTACTATGTTAGAGATTTTGATGATGAAGCAATGATTGATGATGAATCTAATGATGCTAGTACCATTGCAAATGAATGCTTGTTTATCTATTAAAGAATATCCTATGTATACTGATTCTACTAGTTATTTGAAGGAAGAAAAATCAGTGGAAGAAAGTGCTTTAGTTGTTCAGGTTGAGAAGGATAAGGATGAATGGATTATTGATAGTGGATGCTCACATCACATGATCGGTGATAAAAGTAAGTTTGTAAGTTGGGAAAATTATGCTGGAGAACTGTTCAGGTTTGGAGATAATGCAGCTGGTAAGATTTGTGGAAAATGATCTATTTCATTTGATGGAAAGCATAATGCTGACAATGTGCTATATGTAAAGGGTTTGAAGCATAATCTTTTGAGAGTGTTGGTCAGATGTGTGACAAAGGATATGATCTAAGATTCAAAGATAATGGGTGCAAGATCATGGAAAGCTTTGGAACTGTGATTGCTACCAGTAAGAAGACAAAAGGTAACATCTATCAATTGAGAGGAACTAATGATTGTTGTTTAATGGCTTAGGTAGATGAAAGTTGGTTGTGGCATAGAAGGATGTTTCATATAAACTTTGATAATCTGGTAAAGATAAGTTTAGGTTAGATTATGAGAGATTTACCAAAACTTGTGAAACCATCCAACACAATCTGCAAGGAATGTCAGTTAAGGAAGTAGACAAGAACAAGTTTCATGAACAAAGAGTAATTCTCTACCAGCTTGTTGGATCTAGTGCATACAGATCTCTGTGGTCCTACATGGGTGAGAAGTCTACAAGGTGATAGGTACTTTATGTTTCTTATTGCTAGAATGACTTGGGTTACTTTTTTAAGAGACAAATCAGAAGCCCTAGAGAAGTTCAAATCTTTCAAGGCAATGGTTGAGAATGAAATAGAATTAAAAATCAAATGCTTGAGGTCTGATAGAGGAGGTGAATTCACATCAAATGAACTCAACATTTTTTGTGAAAAGCATGGGATAAAAGGACAACTGTCTACACCTAGGACTCCTCATCAAAAAGGAGTTGTGGAAAGGAAAAATAGGACAATTCAAGAGGTGGCCAGGACAATGATGAAGGAAGCAGATCTTCTAGAAGTATTTTTGAAAGAGGCTATTCATAATGTTGTTTGCATCCAAAACAAAGTTCAAGTCAAAGGTAGTGGTACTCAAACTCCTTATGAATTATGGTATGGAAGAATTCCATCAATAAAGTATTTCAAAATCTTTGGAAGAAAATGCTATGTTAGGAGTGCAACGTCAGAAATTGTCCTCCTATATGGAATGGTACAATTTCCCTCAGTTTAGCTCCTCACTTTTAGTGACCCCTCAACCTTTTCTTTTATGGCCTTCCTAAAACCCTGATTAACTAAGTCTAGAAGCAAATTGTTCACTTTTTGAGGTAACTTGTTGATAGAACCTAGAAAGGGGATTTGAAATTTGGGTCCCTAGAACTCCCAAAAATGTAGATCTGAGTGGAAACTGGGGGCTTGGACTTGGATGCCTGCACTGTAGTCCTCCCCTATTTCCTAGGATTTTGAATTTTGGCAGGATGTCATCTCCCACTAAGTGCCTCAGGATTCCATTTTTAAATTCTCAGTTTTCACGTGATATCAAGATGTTATTTCAAAATTTGAATTCTCTAAAGCTAGGTATAAAAGGCATTTGCAAATCATTTTACCACACACAATTCTTATGTAAGATTGATGCCAAAACTCTACTACAATTGCTATTGAAGATCAGTGACTTGTTGAAGCTCTTGAAATTATTTTGTATTTTCTATTATGGAGATAATGAATGAAGATTAGAAATCAAGATCTTGAGTCTATCTTGCTCTTCCTAGGGTTTGTACACCATTTGCATGATCAGGAGAAGGGTTGAAGCCTCCAACAACAAGCTTGGAGATCCTTCACGAACATTGCCAATTCACCTTCTTGTTCATGCAAGTCTTCATTTGTCTCATATCCTTGAGGTGAAATTGTATGTGTTTATTGATGCAAAGCAAGTTGTTGATCTTCTCTTGATTGAGACATCTGGGGTTTGATATTTTTACATACACATTGTTAGGTTTGCACACACTTACGCAAATCCTTTTCTCTAGCTATTGTTGAGGTAGAACTACCAAAGACAGGGCTTGACTGAGGCAAGCTCCTATATAGCCACAACATTTCCCTTCTTTTGTAGGTGTAGATCATGTTTTGTAGTATCTGGTAGAAAGAAGCTACATGAAGGAAGAAATTGCAGATACAGTCACAACAAACTTTTGAGATTTTGGATTTTGACACTTGCAGGACTAAGGAGCAGGCGCCCTAGTCCAACTAGGGGTTATTTTCGGTCCAGTTTGGAAACTTTTGGGACACAAGAGTAGGCACCGTAGTCCAAGTGGTCCTCAAAATCTAGGTGTACAGTCTTTAAAACCTTTTCTCTACACTTTTGTGAATAGTTTTGCCAGTTGTTTCATCAGTTTCTGAACATTTCTAATTTAAGGCATAATTAGGGTTTTACATGGTTGAAAGGAAAACACTTGAGAAAACCTTAGTTAGGATATTAGGTTTCATAGTGACACAAGCATAAGGAATAGACAAAGTAATTAGAATCTTGTTCATAAGCTCAATCCTTGTCCTCCCAATGCTTAGTGGTAAAATTGTGGTATTTGACCTAGTTTAGACAAACTATCCATTTTTCCCCTGAACATTTTGGTGAACCCAAGATTTAAAGAATTTGCATCCTTTTAAACTTTAGATCTAAAGTAATTTTCTATTCTAGAGCATAATTGGATTAAAAAACCTCTTTAGTGAAATTACATATGTTAAATTGTGGATTACATTCTTTATCGTTGCACTAAAAGAGTTGGAAATTATCAGTTATTGTCGATATTGTACTTCATTTGCAAAGGCCATCATTGTGCATTTAAATATTGGTTTAAATAGAGCATGTTAAAATGTTAGATTATTTTTTGCAAGATTTTCATGCTTATGATGAGCCATTTAGTCATGATGACTTCGATATGTTAGATGAAGCCCTTGAGGACTTTATCTCGATTGAACATTCCACCACGACCTCTACGCCATCATTATTTCAAAGATTTGTAAATGCAATTTATGTGCTTAAATCTAAGGAAGAGATTGAAAAACTAAAAATTGTGGTCGCTCTATGTGCAAATGTGTTTCAACCATCCTCTAAACCTATGCTTGTTGTTAAAGGTCTTTCATCTCCTTCTCAATCTCTTGATCACATTTATGATTATGCTAAACAAATAGCGTAACCAAACTCACAAAAAACCAATCATAATGTGGTTGGTCATGCAAATAACACTTGAAATAACAAAGTACACAACAAATGAGTGTTCTGATATCTTTACCAGCTTCTCAACTTATGCTTCCTCAAGCACCTCGTTTAACATATAAAGGTAGTGAAGACTATGATCTTGTAGAGTAGCTTCACGCTACTCTTACAAAGATATCTCTTTGGGAACTTATACAAACTTCACCTACTTACCATGGAATGCTTCAAGAAGATTTACAAAAGGTGATTGTTCCTCCTATTAAACAAAATGATGTTGCCGCTTTACTAGATTGTATGCATGCAACATAAATAGATATTTTGTTTCAACAACATGAATTACCATCTCTTGATGTTCAAAATCAGTATGATCCTTTGCTTATTTTCATTACAATAAACAAAACATTGGTTAAGAGAGTTATGATTGATAATGGATCAGCCCTTAATGTTTGTGGCATTGATTTATTTCATAAGGTTAAATTTGATATATCTGCCATCAAATCAGAATCATTAAGTATTCATGGCTTTGATAATGTTGGATGACGATCCGTGGGCACTATAACTGTACCTATACAAGTGGGACCTGTGATGGTGCCTACCTTGATTCATGTACTACCTTGTTCTCTATCTTATAACACGATTCTTGGTAGACCTTGGATACATGCATTAGGAGCAGTTCCTTTTATTTTAAACTATTCACTTAATTTTATATTTAAAGGTAAACTATGTGTACATACTGTACACTCAAATCCTGAACCTAATAATTGTTTGCAAATGGAAGTGCATAGGCATGTTATTTGTCCTAAGAGTTTGAATAATCTGAAAGCTGATTTATCAACTCATCTTGCCTCTAAGAATGCTTTGCAAGAGTCCAAGCAATCGAATGCATTTGTTGTCGATGATTGGGGTTCACTAGATTTTACATCTTCCTCCATAGGAGAATATAAACTTAAAAATCCCGTCCGTGAAACATCAAATATTGTATCAATCACATCACATGCTTCAAATGATAAACACAAGACTTCTTTGATGACAAATAAGGATAATACTCTTAGTCATACTCTAATTATGAAACTTATGAAGCTCCACCTTCCTCTAAAGAAATGGTCTCTCTCTATGTTAGAGGATTCTAAATCCTTTACAAAAATTGTGACTATGTAGGTAATGGATGTGGCATAAATCAACAAGGAATCAAAGTGCCTATAGAATCCACTTCATGACATTGCTCAAATGGCATTGGATATAATCCTTTTAGGGAGTCCAAAGCCCACAAATGCCCTACTCTAAATGTGAATACAATATCAACACTTAGTTTTATATTCCCTAAGATGATTAACATCAACTATCCTCCAGGATCACTTCCATTGGATATGTTTATGATGGATGAAGCAATAATGGAATTCTTAGGTGCTTATGATGGTATTCCTCATTATCACCATAAATGTGGCCTACCTTATTGTTTAAAAAATGATGCATATTTTGGAAAGACTACTAGCACAATAACTACTACAGTAGAGCATAATGAAGAACTTGAAGAACAATTACAATCCTACAATCCTCTAGAACACAGTACTCTCCTTAATGGTAAGACTGTTGATGTCATTATGGATAAGGATAACCCTAAAAAAAGTTATCCCTATTGGTGATTGTTTAAATGTAGAAGAAAAAGAAGAAATGACTAAAGTGTTGAATGAGTTCTCAGAATTATTTGCTTGGAATTATTTAGACATGTCTGTTATAGATCCTTAGATTGTAACGCATAATATTGTGTTAAAACCAGATGTTAAGCCATTCAAACAAAAGATTCATAAGATGAATCCTAAGATTGCTTTGCTTGTTAAAACTAAAGTAGAAAAACTTTTACAAGCTGGTTTTTTCCAACCTATTGATTACTCTCTGTGAATCTTGAATATTATTGCCATCGCTAAACCTAATGGTCATATAAGAATGTGCACAAATTTTTGAGACTTAAATTCAACATCTTTGAAAGATGATTTTCCACTCTGTAATATTGATATGATTGTTGATTCCATAGCTGGACATGAGTTGCTATCTTTCATGGATGGATTTTAAGGATATAATCAAGTCCTTATAAATCCTCTCGATCAGTCTAAAATAGCCTTTATAACACCTTGGGGTACATTTTGTTGGGTAGTCATGCTGTTCGAAATTAAGAATGCAGGAGCTACTTACCAGCATGCAATGACTCTTATATTTCATGATTATATGCACAATATTCTAGAAGATTATGTTGATGACATCCTAGCAAAGTCTATCCATTGTAAGGATCATGTTACAAATCTTTGACAAATATTTGAGTACATATGAAAGTATAATATGTGATTGAATCCCCGTAAGTGTGTCTTTGGTATGGATAGTGGAAAGTTACTTGGTTTTATTGTTTGAAATTGAGGTATAGAAGTTGATACGAAAAAGATAGATGTGGTTGTTAATATGCCAATACCTAAGAACATATCTCAACTTCATAGTTTGCAGGGAAAGATACAGGCCATCCACAAATTTGTTTCACAACTTGCAGATAGGACTTGCCCCTTTATGCAACCACTGAAGAAAGATTCTCACTTTCAATGGAATTCTGAATATCAAAAAGCTTTCAATGACTTAAAGGATTACTTAGCTAATCTACCCATTTTGCAACCTATTGTTTCTGATAAACCATTTATGTTGTACATCTCAGCATCTAACAATGCCCTAGTAGCTTTGTTAGCACATCATAATGCTAAAGGCAAAGAATATGTTGTCTATTACATCAGTCGTCCTTTGCTTGATTATGATGTGTGATACATAGTTATATAAAAGCATTGTTTAGCTTTAGTGTTTGCGACTCAAAAGATTAGACATTATCTCTTAAATGTTGAAGTGCATGTAATGGTGAAATTTGACCCTTTGAGACATCTCTTCACAAGAACAGATTTATCAGGTCATCTTGCTAAATGGGTTATGTTGTTAATAGAATTCAATCTCAAATTTATTTCACAAAAAAAGATTAAAGGGCAAGTGATAGCTAATTAGTTAGCTGGTGTTCCCTCACCCTTTTCTTCACAAAATGTCAACGCATTTCCTGATGAACAGATTTTAACAATCTCTATAGATGAAAAATGGGAGTTATACTTTAACAGATCCAAATGTCAAACTGGCTCCTGGGCTGGTGTTATATTAATACCTCCTATTGGTAAGTCGATTCCCTTATCCTATCGCTTAGATTTCTTATGCAAAAACAATATAGCTGAATATGGAGCTCTTATCATAGGACTTCACATAGCCTTGGCTCTTAATATCAAAAACATTACAATATAAGGTGATTCTTAGTTAATTGTCAAACAAATAATGGGATCATATCAAACTAAGCATGAGAAACTATTTGAGTACCGTGAGTTGGCCTTATCTTTCTTAAAAATATTCACATCATATTCAATCAAGACCATTCCCAGGAAAGATAACCTACATGCATATGCAATGGCAAGCGTAGCTTCCCTTATATCCCCTGATGGTTCTCCTGAGGAATTTACTTTTGTTGTTTGTAATCTTAATACATCGATAATCGATGACCCTATAGTTGCAAATTTGAAACTCTACGGTAATACATACATGGATGAATGGTTCTCCTACATATTCAACTATCTATGTGATGGAACCATTCCTAATTCAACATCTAAGAATGCCTAACTCTATTTACGCAAACTAGCAGTGCGATACATTATCATATCAAATGTCTTGTATCGACAAAGTTACAACTGTGTTTTACTCTGATGTTTAAGCAATTCAGAGATTCCGATAGCTTTAGAAGAAGCTCACTCTGGCACCTATGGAGGCTATTTTGGTGGAAAATCATTGGTAAAAAAATTGTTACGTATGGGGTACTACTAGCAGCATATGGAACAAGATTCCTTTACATACATCAAGAGATGCCTGCAATGTCAACAACATAAACACCTAATCCGTGCTTCTACTCGAGAGCTTCATTCCTAGGTGTCACCATGGCCATTTTCCATTTGGGGTTTGGATTTAATTGGTAAAATTTCACCACCCTCCTCTCAGGGACATACATTTATCATTACTGCTACTGATTATTTTACAAAATGGGTCAAAGCAGTCCCTTTGCGATCCACGACTGCCGACATAATTTGAAGATTCATACAAGATAACATAATTTCTCTATTTGGAATACCTTCCTGCTTGGTTTTGGACAATGGTACACCATTTAAGAACAAGGATGTGAAAACGTTCCTCAAAAAATATCATATACAACATCGCTTCTCTACGCTTTATTACCCTCAATCGAATGGCCAAGCAAAAGCTTCAAAAAAGGGTATTGGACATATTCTATGGAAAACTATTAATAAAGGTAAAAAGATTGGCATAAACAATTATTCTATGCATTATGGGCTTATAGAATAAGTATTCGAATAGCTACTCGTAACACACTGTATAATCTTGTCTACGCCATAGACACGATAATGCCCTTAGAGTTAGAAATTCCTTCCTTACAAATTTCCCTAAGAGATACCATGGATGACGACATAGAACAAGAGAAAAGATTACAGGAACTTGAGATACTTGATGAAAGACGTGTTAACGCTCTTGAACATCTCAAGGCTTATCAAAAAGGAGTACAATGAGCCTATAATGTGCAAGTCATACAACATTCATTTAGCGTTGGGGACTTGGTTCTTTATGAAAATCAATGCAACGTAAACTCACCACTTGGTGAAAAAGGTAAGTTCAACCTTAATTGGCTTGGACCCTATATAATCATTAAAACCTTTAGATCTAGAGCATATAAATTAGCCGATGAGTATGGTACGCCACTTAAAGAACCTATTAATGTAGCGCACCTCAAAAGATTTTATGCTTAGAGATTTAATGTTAAATGTTCCTAAGTTAATTTAGCACATAGATTAGATTCAATTTTGACAAGATATCATTGTTTTGTCTTAATTCATTTGGCATTACATCTTTGTACAGTTGATCATTGTTGTATCATGTTTAAGTAGTAATTGCTTAGATCACTTTTGTATTAATTGAATGTAGCATGGAAAATAAAGTTATGTGTAAAATAGTTAATCATTATGTTTGTTACCATGTGTTCTTTTTAGAATTGTTAGTATATCACAATAGCATTAATTATAGCATTTAGACATCATCACTAGTTGCATTTTTACAAAAAACACATGTGATAGATCAAAAGCCATTACACAGATAAAAAGAAATAACCATCATATATGTATATATCTTAGTTTCATGTATACATCTGAATCGACTATCCCTTAAAACAAAATGGGATGTTGTAGTACCTAAAATCTATACATCACATAGCTGAGCCTTGATCACCAGTACCCTTAGGCCTTCATGGTGTGCGAGTGACAGAAGTCTGACCATGCATAGCTACGGATCACAAATGACTCCTAGAGATGCTTGACGATTGTAACCCCCTGATCTCACCTCTCATCTCTATCATCTGCTCATGTGCCTCTTGGTACATCTTCTAGTATTACTCTCTCTCAACCTAAACCTTGTCTCTATCAGATCTTGCCTATTGGACCTCACACAGTAAGAACTCACTGACAGCTAGCTCTCCCTCCAATGTAGGAACTGCTACCGTTTGCTCTCACTATGCCTTGAGCTTAGCCTTGGTACACTCAAATCTCTATCAAAACTCCTCTCTCTCATATAGAATTCTCTAGCATAGCCTCTATAGTAGTCCTATATCTAACAATTGGCATAAATATCTCAGCATGCCACCAAGCGGATGATCGTGGTGAATAACCTACCCGCACTCACTGCTTTGAGGTATCTGTTGGTACTATGTCTGCTATGACACGACCCATAAAGTCTTTCCATGTGTCTATCCCAACTACAAAATAGAGGATGAGATAGATGTTAGACTCACATATAAATATCACAAATAATAAACTATACAAAACATCAAATAATAAATCAAACCTAACCTAGATCTCCATCTCGCTAGGATGGATCTCAGATTGCTGACGGTGTGATGAGCTCTACTGTCTAATCTATAGTTGGGGGCACAGACCTACTACACTCCCCCTACTCTCTCTAACTAGGCCTCACATCATCTATAGGAGTAGGACCATGAGCCTTTGACCTTGGTCTCGAATCGGTCTCCTTGTCAATGTTTGCCTCCTATTGGCTTTGTCGTGATCTCACTCTAAAGATGTACTATGATGGGACCTCCTCAAACTCATCCTCATCCTCCTCCTCATCCTCTTTGAGATTGTAGTATCCCACAAAATCACTAACATCATCCTCCACCCCTGTGTCACTCGCATGACCGGCCCAAGGTCAAGCATCCCCTGTAGTGTGCTCAGGTGGAAAGATAGGTGCAGGCCGCACTGTGCGCCACCAGGTCTGATATGCTCGAGTACATCTGACATCATTTGTGTCTAACACTAGATCTGCATCCTCAGGACCCTCATCATCACTAAGTGGCACATCTTCTACCATCATCCATCGAATGGTATTTGCCCTAACTGCATTGCGAGCAGCCCGTGCCTAGCTCGAACGAACCACAGGAACATCCTGTATCTATCTGAACTGTCGTGCCACCCTATTAAAGTAAAACCAAGATACGATATGATCGAGGTGATTGGCCATCAATTGATCCCTTTGCATCCTCACTAACTACCTTTGCTAGCTAGACCATCTGATGTAGCTGCGATATGGTCTCCAAATGATGTCACTGGGTTGTAATCTATCAAATACTACTCTCCAATATAGTAGATTACCATGCCTCCAACACCTTACTAGTGGATAGGCATAGACACATAGATGGGTGAATGTTTCCTCTATAAGATAACCCACAAGTCATGTGCATCTGATGTGCTCAAAGGCCTAGACCTATAGTAGTGTGCAGACCATTAGACTATGCATCTCATAATTGATATGTCACCCTAGGTTGCGATAAAGGTGCATAAGCATACTGTACCCCCATCCATAGACAATTTGATTCTCCTCCATCATTCTAATGGTGTGAATGAGACCCCCATGAAGGTGAGTGCCTCATCCATCTGGTGTGATGGCTAGTGCGACTATGACAATCATGATCCTCTATAGTAAGGGAATGTCTCTACATCCCTACTCTAGAAAACGGAGCTGAATATGTCCTCGTTCTACCTGTGAAATAGAGCAACCCAAGTAGTATAGTTGACTCTCATGAGTATGCCCCATTGAGCAATTTCCAACAACCCTCATTGTCTCTCCTCAGATTGGCAGTCGAAGGATCCTAAATACATCCTCTAGTGTGATGGTAATCTCACCTATTGGTAAGTGGAATGTAGATGTATCTACATCCCACCTCTCCATGAATGCCATGAGCATAGCATAGTGGAATCTGATTGTGGGCATATCAAACACCCCTCATAGGCCCACCATCCATAAATTTTCTCTCTCTGTGATAGTCAAGGTGCTAGTGCACTCTTGTAGAACTGCCATCAGATGACCACCTATGTGCTCACGCATCTCAGGGACATCCTACAGATTGGAAAGCAAGAAAGAGTATCAGAATCCCCTCTAGAAACTGAAGTAATCTATCAAGAACTGAATAGAATGCTTGTGCCTAGGGCCTGTGTCCTCTATGGACTAGGGCGCACCAAGAAGAATAGGGCACCCTAAAGGGACACTGGCAACCCTGTGGGACTAGGGCACCCCAAATAGACTCTAACACCCTAGGTGGGCTCGAGTGCCCCTGTAAGAGACACCTGTCTGCCTTACCCTCTTGGCATAGACATTGATAAATGTAAAAGCAAAAGTACAATGAAAGATGACAGGAGAGTTGGATTAGGACCCTACCTTAGCCTTGAAATGTCTCTCTGCTACTCAGGATCGGAGCATCTCTAGTCATGGTGGATGATACAGACATCAGCTTAGCATGGTCATTCCCCTATTTTCTTTCTCCCTCTACAATGACAAGAAACAAGAATGAGTTAGTGATAAGTGACAACTCCCTTTTACATAAAGTAAGTGAGTGAGAATTCCTATCCCTAACTAGGCGCAAAAGTGTGCTCTTTCACTCTTGAGCCCTTTTCTTGAACTGTTGGACTCTGATTTCAGTGTCGTTTGTTGCATTAGAATCCTGGTTCCACTTTCCTTCTTACCCAATGTGTTATGTTTGACCATTGTTTCTTCAAATGACCCTCATAACACATTTCTCGTCAAGTTTCCCTCAAAATTAACATGCGTGGATATCTCCTTGTTTCTACTCCCAGACTAAGTAAGTAGAAACAAGGGGGGGCATATATCTCCCTTGATTTCCTCCCTCATCATGTCTCATCACTCAAACCCCTTAGTGTTTTTGCTACTGACTTATTGGTGGTGGTTGCAGGTTGATTTGGTTTTGATTTTTCTGACAAGTGTTCCTTTGTAGGTTGTGGTTCCTAACTTGGTGGTCTAGTAGGATTGCAAACTTGGGGGCTTCTACCTTCTTGGCGACAACACTTTGGCTTCCTCTACAGTATCCTTTTGGGTATCCTTTTCATTATTGATGCATTTTACTTTCCTTTAGTTGCATATGCACATGGTGTCATATGACCACTAAAGTTGGGGCTAAATGTAACGTCAAAAAATGTCCTCCTATATGGAATGGTACAATTTCCCTTAGTTTAGCTCCTCACTTTTGGGGACCCCTCAACCTTTTCTTTTCTGGCCTTCCTGAAACCCTAATTGACTAAGTCTAGAAGCAAATTATTCACCTTTTGAGGTAACTTGTTGATAGAACCCAGACAGGGGATTTAAGATTTGGGTCCCTATGACCCCCAAAAATGTAGATCTGAGTGGAAACTGGGGGCTTGGACTTGGGCACTCGCACCCTAGTCCTCCCCCATTTCCCAGGATTTTGAATTTTGGTGGGATGTCGACTCTCAATGAGTGCCTCTGGATTCCTTTTTCAAATTCTTGATTTTCACATGATATCGAGACATTATTTCAAAATTTGAATTCCCTAAAGCTATGTATAAAAAGATATTTGCAAATCATTTTATCACACACAATTCTTATGCAAGCTTGATGCCAAAACTCTACTACAATTGCTATTGAATATCAGTGACTTGTTGAAGTTCTTGAAAGTATTTTTTATTTGCTATCATGGAGACAATGGATGGAGATTAAGAATCAAGATCTTGAGTCTATCTTTCTCTTACTAGGGTTTGTACACCCTTTTCATGATCGGGAGAAGGGTTGAAGCCTCCAACAATAAGATTGTAGATCCTCCGTGGACATTGTTGATTCACCTTCTTGTTAATGAAAGTCCTCATTTGTCTCATCTCCTTGAGGTGAAGTTGTATGTGTTTATTGATGCAAATCAAGTTGTTGATCTTCCGTTGATTGAGACATCTAGGGTTTGATATTTTTACATACACATTGTTAGGTTTGCACACACTTTTGCAAATCCTTTTCTCTAGCTATTGTTGAGGTAGAAATACGAAAGATGAGGCTTGACTGAGGCAAGCTCCTACATAGCCATAACATTTCCCTTCTTTTGTAGGTGCAGATCATGTTTTGCAAGTTCCAGCGGAAAGAAGCTACAAGAAGGAAGATATTGTGGATACAGTCATGATAGATTTTTGAGTTTTTAGATTTTGACACTTGCGGGACTAAGGAGCAGGTTTCCTAGTCCAACTAGGGGTTATTTCTAGGATCTAAAAGCCATTTAGCAATCTCCTATGTAGAGGATTTTCTAGTTCAGAAACTCTTAGGACATAGGAGCGGGCACCCTAGTCCAAGTGGTCCCCAAAATCTAGGTGCAAAGTCTCTAAAATCTTCTCTCTGCACTTCTGTGATGAGTTTTTCCAGTTGTTTCATCAGTTTCTGAACATTTCTAATTTAAGGCATAATTAGGGTTTTACTTGGTTAAAAGGAAAACACTTGAGAAAACCTTAGTTAGGATATTAGGTTTCATAACCACATGAGCCTAAGGGATAGATAAAGTGATTAGAAGCTTGTTCATAGGCTCAGTCCTTGTCCTCCCAATGCTTAGTAGTAAAATTGTGGTATTTGACCTAGTTTAGACAAACTATCCAATTTCCCCCTAAATAAGGAGAGATGAAGATCTAGGAAAGTTTGATGCAAGGTGTGATGAAGGAATATTTCTTGGATACTCTACTAATAGTAAGGCCTACCAATACCACAACAAAAGGCTAAAAAGGATTGTTGAACGTGCAAATGTCAAGGTAGATGAAGGCAAGGAAAATATATCAAACTTGAATTACTATGAACCAGATGAACTTGTGACTATAATGAATGAAGAAAAAGATGAGCAAGAAGACAATAAAAATGAAGAAGAGTCTCCGAACAGTGTTGTTAAGACTCCTAGATATGTGAAGATCAATCATTCTGAAGATCAGATTATAGGTGACAAAAACAAACGTGTGCTAACAAGGAGAAGAGCTACAGAGGAACAAGTCAATTACTATTTGTTGAACCAAAGACTGTGAATGAAGCATGCAATGATGAAAATTGGGTAAAGGCAATGGAGGAAGAACTACTATAGATAGAGAAGAATGAAACTTAGGAATTAGTTCCTAGACCTACTGACAAAAACGTAATTGGAACTAAATGGGTCTTCAGGAACAAGATGAATGAAAACAGAGAAGTTGTAAGGAATAAAGCAAGACTTGTATGCAAAGGATATTATCAAATTGAAGGGATAGATTTTGAAGAAAATTTTGCCCCAGTAGTACAAATTGTTGCAATCAGAATGTTTCTAGTGTTTGTAGCTCACAAAGGTTTTCAAGTATATTAGATGGATGTGAAATCTACCTTCCAAAATGATGAGTTAGAAGAGGAAGTATACATTGAGCAACTAGAGGGATTCCAATTGTCAAATCAAGGTGATATGGTATGTAGGTTGAAGAAAGCATTGTATGGACTCAAACAAGCTCCTAGAGCCTGGTATGAAAGGGTAGACAAGTATTTATTTCAATTGGTATTTAGTAAAGGTACTAGAGATAGCAATTTGTATTTCAAAATCAATGATGATTAGATCTTGATTGTTGAAGTCTTTATTGATGACATTATCTTTGGAGGAAATGAAGGTAAGTGCATAAAGTTTTTCGGTGAGATGGAAAGTGAATTTGAAATGTCTTTGTTTAGTGAAATGAATTTATTTTTGGGTCTGCAAATTAATCAATCAGATAAAGGAATCTTCATATCTCAGTCTAAGTATGTGAAAGAGTTGTTGAAGAAGTTTGGGATGGAAGACTCTAAACCAGTATGTACTCTGATGGTGACTAGTTGTAAGTTGAGAAAAACTGATGAATCACCTAAGGTTGATAAAAAAAATACAAATCCATGATTGGAAGATTATTTTATTTAACTCAAACTAGACCTGATATTATGCATGTAGTTTGTCTTGTTGCAATGTTTCAAATTGATCCAAGAGAATCACATGTGATGGCAGTTAAAAGAAACTTGAGGTATTTGAAAGTCTAATGTTAGAAAATGTCCCCATGGGGGCTTTTCCCTCATAAGGTTTAGCTCTCGGGTCTTTTATTTGCATTTAGGACATCTTACATCATATTTTGACATCCCGATGAAATGAGCCCTAAGTTTCATGACAAATGGGACCTAGGGGGATCCCTTGAACCTAACCCTGACCAAAATAGGGAGGGAGGACTTAGACACCCACAACCTAGTCCTACCCTATTTTGGGTCAGTCCCAAATTTTGAGTGTCAGCTTGTGACCGTTATTTGGGTCCTATGCCAACACAGTAAGTTTGAATTATAAAATTCTTGGTGGGAGTGTTTGTAGTTACATATATAGGCATGTTTAGGCATTCATTTGTAAACTAGATGGAAATTAGATACAATTGTGATTCTCAAGATTTTGTGAAGGTAATTCAAAGCATTCATTGTGTGTTAGAGCAGATATTGTGTTGTTTATGTGTTTGAATTTGCAGATTTGAGCATCAATCTCCTAATGGCATGAAGAATTCTTCCTTCCATGAGTTCTTCACTACAAGGTGACATCATTTGTGTTTTTGAGCATTTATCATTTGGTTTTTGCCTCTACCTCCCAAAGGCACGTACTGTCTATCTGACAATGGTGTTTGGAAGACTTGAATGTCTCTCCGAGACTTGACTGAGGCAAGCCTTTAAACACCACAACCCCCTCCCCATTTGTTTATGATTGCAGGTTATAGGTTGAAGAAGTAGGAAAAGTGGAGTTGTAGGAGAGTGTTGTAGAGTGTTGGAATGACAAATCAGAGTTGAAAATAGGGCCCTAGACTCGGGCGTCCACTCATTTGTCCTTTGAATCCCACAATAGAGAAATCTCTGAGACAAAAGGAACAGGTTATAGATCAAGTTCCCAGATCCTGACAAAAATTAGGGCACTAGAGTAGGGTGCCCACTCATTAGTCCCTGACTGTTCCATTTCTGAACCTCAAAAATAGGTGCACATTTATCTGTCATTTTACATCTTTCTGTAGCAGCATTTTTTGGTATTCATCTATTTGCTTCCCTATTTTCATAATTAGGGTTTTGATGTATAATTGAGCATAAGTTAGCATAATTTGACAATCAAATCATAAAAATCCAAGTTTTCCTACATTCCTAACTGACCAAGGTTCTGATAGTATATGGCCATTTGACCCAAAGTCCTTGAATGTAAAGGGTGAAAGGAGGATATACACAAAACTATCATAAACAAATTATCCAAAAAATTTACCCTTTACATTTTGGTGAACCTATGCTATTGGACTTGTTTGCACCTTGCTGATTATTTTGCCTTAGATTTACATTGATTTTATTCATTCATATCATCATTCATCTTATTGCATTGGAAAAATTACAAAAAAATTGTAAAATTTGACAATTTTGAAAAAAATTGCATTCTAGATTTTGCATGTTACATTAATTAATTTGAATTTCATAAAATTTATTTTTTTCCATTAGATCTAATTTAAATTCTATAAAATTACAAAAATTCAATGTATTGCATTTTCATCATAAAATTGCTAGGGTTTTGTTAGAAATTTTGCATTTTGCATATAACCTAGTAATTTCAAAAACTACGGTTTGTAGGTAAAATATTCTTTCATATTTTTCTACTGATCTTAGACACTCACTCAAATTTTCATTTGGCTATAGTGTTGCATGTTAGTGTAAATTTGCAAGATTTCAAAAATTTACATTTTTACATATAAAATTTCAACAAAAACTAGCATTTTATTGATTTTTCCTTAGATTTGCACTTGCATTTTGAATGGTAGGGTTTGAAAATTATTTTCAGATCTGAGTGGACTTAATTTTTATCATAAATCAGACTACAAGACATTCTTATAGCATTTTACATCAAGATCTCAAACCTAGGGCTTGAAAAACCTTGATTTTCACTAGATTTGGCCCTATTGACTCTCTAGATTTGCACCATAGGCATGTTGTGATGAATATTTTTGCACCAATTGGATTTTATCAAGGTTATTATCTGATATCCCTCCTAAAAATATTCACAACACCTTTTTATTGGGCTCTTGTATTGAAAATTTCATGAAAAATTGCACTTTTTTTCTATATTTGCCCTAGGGTTTGACCTAGATTGCACTACAAGCATGTTGTAAAATATTTTATGACTATAGGTGACTGATATCATTGCTATTAATTTATTTACCTCAAAATTCATTACAATACCTCTTTCGTTAGGTCTTGGGATTGAAAAATTATGAAAAATTGCATATTTTTGCTATATTTTCACTAGGATTTGATCATGAGTAGCACTATAAGCTTGTTGTGATAGATTTTTTTTCATTAGGAAGCTGTTATTACTGCAATTATTTTCTCTACATCATAATTTTCCTCACAACACCCTTTGTCATGCTCTTTTACATTGAGATTTGGTGAAAAAAATTGCATATTTTAGTGTATTTTCACTAGATTTGGACTAGTCATCATCTTAGATTTGCATCAAAAGTGTGTTGTAAAGGGTTTTATTGCTTCATTGGAATGAAAATAGACATATTATTTTCTTCCCCTGATCAAAATATTTACAACACCTCTTCTTTCATCTTTCATATATTTGCATTGAAAAAGTACAAAAAATCAAGCATTTTAGGTCATTTCTGCATATAGTTTTGCACTTGTCTTTTCGATATCTTTTGAAAAACTTTTAAAATATTATTTTACATTGATGTCAAAAGATATATCATTATGTAATCTTCATTTTATTCATCTTTGGTTCCTTTGTATGAGTATATCCTAGATTTTGAAAATTTCTATAATTTCACTAATGAGAATCCTCATGTTCTAGAGCACATAGCTTCTGTAAGTGGTATTGATGCTTCTATATGTTCTACTTATGAGCTAAAATTACTTTGTTATACACATGATTTTAATAGATTCACACTATTCATTGGAGCATATCCTTTGATATTAGAAGATTTAACTAAATTCATCTCTAGAAATACTCATGAGAAAGATGAGAGTGAAAATTCTTTTTCTGCTAATACTTTGAAATCAATGGCTAAAGAACATGATGATGATGATCCCATAGGTTATCCTACTTATCCTTTAGTTGAATTTCTAAAAAACTTAGATGACAAGACTATGGATAGGCCTATTAATTATATAACACCTAACCTTCCTAGCAACATCATACCTTCCTCTCATCCCATTGCTCTCCCTCGCCAAGATGTAGCATTATGGATGAGAAAAGGTCTCTCACATTAAATCCTTTAGGGCTGGATGTTGGGTGCAATCAAGAGGAAAATAATGTTACTTCAATATTCATTAATAGATTCTGTAGCAATATTCCTAAGATGGTTGTGCGGGGGGGGGGCACCTAGTGCGCCTTCTCATTTTAAATCCGGTGATTACGGTTTAGGGTTTTCAAAATGTGTTACAAAAACCACATCACAATGTGATCACTCACACATACAACATCCATAATAACAAGAAAAGTAAGAAAACACCTCATGTGCCTATCTCCCTCCCAATTTCTCAACCTATGCTTCCTCCACCACCTCGTCTTACTCATAAAAGTGGTCAATAATATGATCTTGTTGAGCATCTTTGTGCTACTCTAGCTAAGATTTCTCTTTGGGATCTGATACAAACATCACCTACATACCATGGAATACTCCACGAATCTTTACAAAAGGTGATTGTACCACCTTATGTTAAGACAAAGGATGTAGCATCTCTATTAGATTGTATGCATGCAACAAAAATGGATATTCTCTTTCAACCACATGAATTACCATCAATTGAAGTTCAAAACCAATATCATGATCCTCTTATAATCTTTGTCACAATAGATAAAACATTGGTAAAATGAGTTATGATTGACAATGGATCAGCTCTTAATGTTTGTAGCATTGACCTAATACACAAAATCAAGTCTGACACATCACAAATCAAACTAGATGGCATTAGCATTCTTGGCTTTGATAATGTTGGATGACAATCTGTGGGCACTATAACTCTACCTATACAAGTAAGATCTATGATTTTGCCTACCTTGATTCATGTCATGCCTTGTTCTTTATCTTAAAACATGATTCTTGGTGGACCCTGGATCCATGCATTGGGGGTAGTTCCTTCTACTTTACATCATTCAATCAAATCCATATTCAAAGACAAGATGCACACTATTCATGTTGATCCTGAACCAGATAACTATTTACATATTGAAACACAAACACTAGTTGACAATCATATGAGCTTAAACAATTTATGAGCCGAGTCATCACTCCCTCTGGCCACAGATAATGTTATGCAAGACTCTAGAACATCAAATGCACTCTTTGGTGATGATTGGGGCCCATTAGATTTTAATCCTTGTGGTATAGGGGAATATAAAATTAATATCCTTGACACATCAAAAGTAGCATCAATCTCACCTAAGCAATCTTTTGAAGCACCTAAGAAACCTAAAGTCCCCTTGGTAGAAAATAAAAACAATACTCTCACTTATACCACAAGTTATGAGACCTATGAGGCTTCACCATCCACTAAGGAAATGACATCCCTTTATGGTCAAGGATTTAGAATCTTTTATAACAATTGTGAATATGCAGGTAAGGGATGTGGTGTAAATCAACAAGGGATTTGATTACCTATAGAGTTTGCTTCAAGACATTACTCAAATGGCATTAGATATAATACTTAAAAAAAAAGAAAGCCTCCTATTGTCCTAAACTTAATGTTAATGCAATATAAACAAGACCAAAACAACATGACATATATCCTAGATATGTAGACTCTTAACATTGGGATGAAATAGGTAAGTATCTCTAACCCTCTATCTCTCATGATGTGTTATATGTTGTTTATGATGCAAGAGCATCCAGAAGCATTCAGAACAACTGAGATAGTTAGCAGTGAAGTTGCAAAGGATAGAGATAGTGACCTTGGAGAATTCTGCATTTTATTGTATTTACATATTAGAGGCTACGAGCTAGACTTAGCATCTACACATAGTCATTGACAACATATCCAAAATTTAGATCATTTGGTTTTGATTCCAGAGAGATATCATTATTAGAAGATTACCTACTTTTACCTATTTTCACAGAGTAGAGCCAACTATGTTTAGTGAAGTCTAACCAGCATGCGGAGAGAATCTGTGACTTGCAAAACTTAAGGGAAAATTATTTAATGAAGTATAGGACCTGGCCAACCTTCATGGAGAACTACAGGAAGTTTTATGCACCAGTGGAACAATACCTTATGTTTGGATCCAACCTATCTGTGTCCACACATTTCATAACTAGCCATTGCAATTAGGCTAACTTGATAATGATTTGAAGGCTTGCGGAGTATATAAATGAAGGAAAATGATTTGTTACAAGGAAATGGTGATGAAGTGAGGGATAGCATGAAGATATGAGGCAAGATCCTAAGTTGTTTTGATCTAAATGAGTAGCATAATAGATTAGAAGGTAGAGCAGGAAGCAGGAGTTGCAGAGCAGAGAATGGAGATGTAGAAGAAAGAAATCATGAAAGAATATCATTGTATGAGTTATTTGTAATTCCTGGGCTGTGGCCTAGCATCTATGAAGCCCTTGAGGCATGTGTAATTTCATTTGAAGTTATAATATATGAAGGATGATCTTTGAAGGCTAGGTTTTTCAATATTAGGGTTTTCCCAGGATATATCTTGTGTTATGTGTTCATGAATATATGTTATCTTTCTGTTGATTAGCTATTACCTTCTATTGCATATCCATTGGGAACATGGTGTTAGTTGATTAGGCTGCAAGGTTGGACAATCCCTCACCCGACCCTCCTACCTTGACTGTATCAAGTGGTATTAGAGTTGGTTTCGAATCTACTGAGTTGGTTGTGAATCTATTACAAGGTGGCGAATCTATTGGAAAGAAGTTCAAAACCATGAAGTATACAGAAATCATCATGAAAGAAGGATCAAGGCAAGGAATATTTGGTAAGCTTCTCATATTAAGTTGTTTATCTGATTTGTTTCAATGGGGAAAATTAGAAAAAGGATGAAGAAAGAAAATGAAACCCTAATATGCAAAAGGGATATTTTGGAAGAAGAATTGTGTGAAATCAAGAAATGTAATTCAGCATTGTTGGAGAAGATGAAAGATCTAGGAGTGGACAAGTTTGATGCCCTTGAAGAAGAACTGAAAGATGTAAAGAGCAGAAATGAAGACCTAGAAGCAGAGCTAAAACTGTTTAAGGATGTTGAAAAGAAATTTGTAGAACTATAAGAGGGATTTAAGTTGTTTTATAAGGTTGAACAGAGGAATAGAGATCTAGAAGACAATTTGGAAGAATTGGAGAAGGAGAATAGTTTGCAGAAAAGTGAAATATCAGAATTAAAGGAATAGAAAGATCAATCAGAGCAGTCACTAGTAGAATACAAAAAAGAGAATGAAAGTCTAAGATCTAAGCCTAAATTTTGTGATGTATCATGTGATACTAATGATTTGTGTGATGTTGCAGAAGATTCTTTAGAAATTGAGATTGAAGATTACAGTGTAACTAAACCTACAGTTGTTGGTAATGGTATTGGTTTCAAAATCATGTAAAGAATGGGATATGAAGGACAAAGATTGGGAAAGCATCAACAAGGAATTATAAAACCTATCGAACTAGTGATAAGATCAAGAAGTGAAGGCCTTGGATATGATAGAGGTAAGGATGTTATTAAAAATTCAAACAAGGCAAATCAGGGAAGAAGAGGTATGTAATGTTCACATTGTAATAGACATGGACATGAAAAGGAATTGTGTTGGTATCTATACCCTTGTAAGTTATGTGTATTAAGGAATAATTATGAAAGGATGTGTTCAGATAAAATGAGGAGGAGAAAGTCTATGGTAGATTGTATACAAAAGAATTATGGATTGATTGATGGGCATGAAGCGAAACATGTTACTTGTATGTTCACAGGGAGGTATAGACTAAAGTATTCATGTGTTGGATCAGGATGCAGAGAAAGAAGACCTTATGCAGAGCAGAACAAGGACAATAATTCAAACTACAGAGGGAAAAATGATAGGAGTCATGATTCTTATCACAGTGAAGGATATCAAATGAATGAAAGAGGATTTGCTAGAAGAACCTATTTTCAAGTTTGGAGGAGAAAAGAATCAAGCAGTGAATGTCATCAAGAACCTGTTACCAGAAAAGATAATGGAGGAGAAGCAGTAAATAATTCAAAGACTATTTGTGTAGAGGAAGAAGAGCCTGTTGATATAGAGATAGTTTATGCAGAGGAAGAGGAACCTTTTGAGACATCAGATTTGATAGAGAAACCAAAAGAAGGTGAAGCATTGATCTTAAGAAGAATTATGTTATAAACCAATCATCAAAGAAAGAAGTACAAGGGAAAGTTTGTGTAAAATCATCTAAGAAACAAAGTTGTGTGAACAAGTGTGAAGCATAACAGAAAAGAGAAGTCATGTGGTAGAGAAAGAGGAAATGACAAGATATTATACCAAAAGAGAAATTTTATGTACCAGAATGAAATAAATATGGATAAAGAAACATAGATGAGTAAAGGGAAAGTGTATATAGAGAAGAAACTATGAGATTTTGATGAGTGCGGAGGAAATTGTAACATGAACTTGGACTTAGACAGAGTTGTAGAGAAGAATTCAAGAATGTATTAGGAAATGACTGATTATTCCAGAGGTTGCATGTATGCATTGATTGACTCTTAATTGATTGAAGCAGACATTGGTCTTGATGCAACTTGTGGAGAAGACTTTCTCAGACTGACGATCATTAAGGCAGTGCAAGGATTGCAGGTAGACCGCTAAACCTAGACATGATAGGATGAAGAACTTGATGTAACTTGTGGAGAAGGCTTGCTCAGACTACCGATCATTGAGGCAGTGCAAGGCTTGCAAGTAGAATGCTAAACTTAGTAGAATCTGAGGCAGTTTTGAAGGGTAGACTTGAACAGACTGTTGACCTTGAAGTAGTTGCAAGTACTTCAAAAATATACCACCAAACCTATCCTAAGGGATCACATTGAATTTGACATAATACAAACCAAAGTGAAGAGGCTTAATTTTCAAATAACCACGAGAGTCTAATGCAAGAGCATCTAGAAACATTCTGAACAACTAAGAAAGTTAGCAATGAAGTTGCAGAGGACATAGATAGTGACCTTGGAGAATTCTACATTTTACTGCATTTACATATCAGAGGCTATAGAGCTAGACTTAGCATCTAGACATAGTCATTGAAAACATATCCAAAATTTAGATCATTTGGCTTTGATTCCGAAGAGATATCACTCTTAGAAGATTACCTACTTTTACCTATTTTCACAAAGTAGAGCCAATTGTGTTTAGTGAAGTCTAACCGGCTTGTGGAGTAAATTCATGACTTGTGGAACCTAAAGAAACATTATTTAATGAAGTATAGGACCTGGCCAACCTTCATGGAGATCCACACAAAGTTTTATGCATCAGTCGAGCAATACCCTATGTTTGGGTCCAACCTATCTATGTCCACATGTTTAATAACTAGTCGTTGCAATTAGGCTGACTTGATAATGATTTGAAGGCTTACAGAGGATATAAATGAAGGAAAATGATTTGTTACAAGGTAGTGGTGATGAAGTGAGGGATAGCATGAAGATATGAGGCAAGATCCTAAGTTATTTTGATCTGGATGAGTAGCAGAATAGGGTAGAAGGTAGAGTAGGAAGCAGAAGGAGTTGCAGAGCAGAGAATGGAGTTGTAGAAGAAAGAAATCATGAAAGAATATAATTGTATGAGTTATTTGTAATTCTTGGGCTATAGTCTAGCATCTATGAAGCCCTTGAGGCATGTGTAATTCAATTTGAAGTTATAATATATGAAGGATGAGATTTGAATGCTGGGGTTTTCCCTGTTAGGGTTTTCCCATGATATATCTTGTGTTACGTGTTCATGAATATCTGTTATCTTTTTGTTGATTAGTTATTATCTTCTATTGCATATCCATTGAGATCATGGTGTTAGTTGAATAGGCTACAAGGTTGGATAGTCCTGTTAGATCTAGGGCACACAACTAAGAGGGGGGGTGAATTAGTTGTACAAAAACTTGCTTCTACTTCAAACACTTGATTCTTCTTTGTTAGTTAATAGCATATCAATTAACCATTCATGAAAGCATAAGGCATTAACACTGGAGCAAATAAACATCAACACATTAGACACCAAGATTTTGATGTGGAAAACCCAGTTAAGGGAAAAACCAAGGGGTGATTAACCCAAGGATTATTCTTTGTTAGAAGAATAAGAAAAATGGATGGCACATGCCAATTAGGGCTCACTACCCGAGCAAACTACTCACAAGGAGGCACACTACCTACAAGAGACACACTGTCTACAAGATGATAAGTTTTACAAACTTGAACTAGAGATTGACATCTTTACCATGTCTGGATCAGTTCCATTTAAGCCTGAGATACTTCTACTCTGCCCTTCACTCTTTTGCTATACCACACTCATCCACTCCATGACATACTTAAAAATGAATCCACAAACCTTTATTTATATAAGGCATCGACTTAGGAACAATCATCTAAGTCGGCAATCATCCACAAGAACATTCGTAAGATGAATAACTCATCCAGTCGGCCAGCCTGAACAAGAACATCTTCATCTGAAAGTATATCTCCAATTCCTAGTTCTAACACTGATGCGGACCAATAACACAACCTCAACATGATCCAAGAACCTTCACAAGCTTGCCTAAATGACCAGGTACATCCGTACTTCCTCTACTTACTGGAATCTCTTCTCTTCTTCATCCGAAACTTCAAGAACACAGTCTATCGCCACTGTCATACTGAAAGAGGTGCTTCCAGACCTCCACACTAAGTATAAATCAAGATGACACATCACAAGGACATCCTAAACACTCCTTCCAATTCATAGAATAGGACAATGCACTTCCAGATCTCACCAGACCTTTTTGTAATACTCTGTCACTCCAGAGTAGCTCCTGAAACTGGTTCTACTTGATCGATCACAATTTCTTCATATCTTCATGCAAACCTCTGAAATCTTAACTGGATCAGCTCAAGACTCATATCTACAAACCCTTTAATCCACATCCTCTGATCTATAACCTATTGAGTACATTTGCCTTCTTCTCATCACTGTTCTTCACTGTTTCATATTGAGGCTAATTTTCTCAATATCCTCAGCACATAGTTCATCCAATCCTTCTTATCAAAGCAATATGAGTATGTTAACATCAATGACAACACTGGTTAACCTCATACTTACAACAATCTCCCCCTTTGTCATTGATGGCAACATATGATGTGAAAAACCATCAAGACAAGAACTTCTCATTTCTGTCACAGCTCCCCCTATCAGCAACAACTCTTCACATGTCTTCTCTTCCTTTACTGCTCCCCCTTTGATCATCAACCACTTGTTTTTCACATGTCTTCTCTCCCCCTTTGACATCAATGGCAAAGGGCTCATACTTGCAATTCTAACACATCAGAATTATACCAACTGCTCCCCCTTAGTAGCAGCTCCCCATCATCAATCTGGATCACAAGATATGACTGTGATATCCACCAGACTGATGCACATCAGTGCATCCTAGTTCATCACTAGAGGGGCCATGACCCCTAACTTCTCCCTGAGATACTCAAAAGAGTCCTTGGGAAGAGGTTTAGTAAAAATATCTACAATCTGGTCCTTGGAGGACACATACTCCAATCTGACTTCACCTTTGTTCACTTGCTCTCTCAGAAAGTGAAACTTGATAGATATGTGCTTGGTCTTAGAATGCAACACCGGATTCTTAGAAATATTTATTGCACTTGAATTATCATAGAAAATTGTGATAGGCTTCTCATATTCTACTTTAATGTCTCTTAACATCTGCTTCATCCATAAGATTTGAGTGCAACTACCTGCTGCTGCAATGTATTCTGCTTCAGTTGTAGATAGAGATATTGCCTCTTGTTTCATGCTTAGCCAAGAAACCAATCTTTTTCCCAAAAAGAAAGCTCCTCCACTTGTACTCTTCCTATCATCCACATCTCCTGCCTAATCTGCATCTGTATATGCATGAAGAGAAAAATCCAGATCTCTAGGATACCATAGACCATACTCAACTGTTTCTTTCAAGTACCTAAAAATTCTTTTGATTGCCATGACATGAGATTCTCTGGGATCAGCCTGAAATCTTGCCACAAGACCAACAGCCTGCATTATATCTGGTCTAGTCTGAGTGAGATACAATAATCCTCTAATCATTGATTTGTACTTGGTCTGATCTATCTTAGGAGAGTCATCATCTTTGCTCAACTTACATCCGGTTGCCATAGGAGTGTTCATTGGCTTTAAATCTTCCATTCCAAATTTCCTCAACAATTCTTTCACATATTTGGTCTGAGAGATAAAGATGCCTTTCTTTGTCTGAGTAATTTGCAGACCCAAGAAGAAATTCATCTCACCAAGCATTGACATTTCAAACTCACTTTTCATTTGATTTGCAAAGGTTTTACACAAACTGTCTCTTCCTCCAAAGATGATATCATCAACAAATACTTCAACAATCAAGATGTTTTCATTATCTATTTGGAAATATAGATTACTATCAGCAGTACCTTTGTTGAAACCAATTTGCACAAGATGCTTATCCAACCTTTCATACCATGCTCTTGGGGCTTGCTTCAATCCATACAGTGCTTTCTTCAACTTGCAGACCATATCATCATGATCAGACAATTGAAATCCATCCAGTTGTTCAATATATACTTATTCCAAATCACCATTTAGGAAGGCAGAATTGACATCCATCTAATATACCTTGAAGTCTTTGAAGGTAGCAAATGCAAGAAATAATCTGACTGCTTCAATTCTTGCCACCGGAGCAAAGGTTTCTTCAAAATCAATTCCTTCTATTTGAGAGTAGCCTTTGCAGACCAATCTGGCTTTGTTTCTAATTACTTCACCAACTTCATTTAGTTTTTTCTGGAAGACCCATTTGGTTCCAATCACATTCTTGTTTCTAGGTCTGGGAACAAGATCCCAAGTGTGATTTTTCTCAATTTACATCAACTCTTCCTCCATTGCTTTGGTCCAGTTTTCATCATTGCAAGCTTCATTAATTGTCTTTGGTTCAATCTTTGAAATCAAACAATATTCATTTGAATTTTGATCAATTCTCCTCCTTGTTTGTACCCCTTTGCTTTTGTCACCTATGATCTGATCTTCAGAGTGGTTTAGAGTTACATACCTTAGAACTTTGGGAGTTTCTTGCACCACTGTTTCTTGATCAAGCTCATTCAGATAAACCTCTTCTTCCTGATTTACCGGATCAGTCTGAATCTGACTTTCAGAGGAGGATTGAGCTCCTTAAACCAGAACACCATCTTGATCATCTTCATCATATTCATAAAACCTTGAGGGCTTCTCAACTCCTTCATCAACCTTCACATTTGTACTTTATATCATCTTTCTCAATCTCTTATTGTAACACTGGTATGCTTTGCTTTGAGTGGAGTAACCCAAGAAAATTCCTTCATCACTTCTAGCATCAAACTTTCCTAGATCTTCATCTCTTTTGATGTAACACTTGCTACCAAATACTCTGAAATATCTCACAGTAGGAGTTATACCAAACCAAAGTTCATAAGGAGTCTTACCGATATTGCTTCTGATTTGAACTTGATTGAGAGTATAGACTGCAGTGCTGACAGCTTCTCTACAAACATCTGAGGAACATTTGCTTCCATCATCATTGTCCTGGAACCTTCCTGGATGGTCCGGTTCTTTCTCTCAACTACTCCATTCTACTGTGGAGTCCTAGGAGTAGACAATTGTCTCTTTATACGATGCTTCTCACAAAAGTCTATGAATTCATCGGATGTGAATTCACCACCTCTATCAGACCTTAGACATTTTAATTTCAATCCGGTTTGATTCTCTACCATAGCTTTGAAGATTTTGAACTTCTCAAAGGCTTCTAATTTCTCTTTTAGAAAGGTAACCCACATCATCTAGGAATGATCATCAATCAGTAACATGAAATATCTATCACCTTGCATACTCTTGATTCTTGTCGGACCACATAGATCAGTATGAACTAATTCCAATAATTCGGTAGAGAACTGATCCTTGCTTTTGAAGGAGACTCTGCTCTGTTTACCTAGCTGACATTCTTTGCACAAACTATTTGTAGGTTTCACCAATTTTGGAAGATCTCTTACAGCCTGAATATTGCTTATCTTGATGATGTTATCAAAATTTACATGACACATCCTTCTATGCCACAACCAACTCTGATCAACTTGAACAAACAAACAACTTTTATTTGAACCAACTAGATGGAAGATATTACCTTTTGTTTGAGTACCGAATGCAATCTCAGTTCTGGAGCTTTCAAAGATCCTGCATCTTCCATTCTTGAACCGGAGATCATAACCTTTGTCTACTAGCTATCCAACACTAAGAAGATTGTGCTTCAATCCTTCAACATACAGTACTTTACCAGTTTTGCTCTTTCCATCAAAAGAAATAGTTCCCCTACCTCTGATTCTACCAGTAGAATTATCACCAAACTTTACCATTCCTCCTTCATACCTTTCCAAATCTAAGAACTTGTTCTTGTCACCTGTCATATGGTGAGAACATCCACTGTCAATAACCCAATCATCCTTTTCTTCCACTTGGGCAGCCAAAGCTCTTTCTACAACATTATGATTGACAGATTCAGAGGATATTGGATCTTCTTCCTTGATGGCAATAAACACCCATTCATTTCCAAATTTGTTTCCTATTTCTGATTCATCATCTATTACTCCTTCATTATCATCTTCTTCCTAAACATAATAACAGTTCTTTTGGAACCTTTGTCTGTTAGAATTTGACCTTGCAGATCTTTCTAGACATCTTGAAGCAAAATGACCAATCTTATTGTAGTTGAAGCACTTAAAGGGTAATTTTCCTTCATACTTACCGGATCCTCTTGGTAGTCTCTTTGCAATGAGGGCTTCAAGATGAGCTATTTCTACTTCTTCCTCTTCCATGTCTTTCCTTGCTTGATCATACCATGACAGCTTCCTTGAAGAGTTTTCTCCCAAATCAAATCTTTGTTTGCCTTTCACATAGGCACTGGCTTTGAATGTAGATCCAGTCTTGGGGGAATCATCTCCAAACTCAGTCATTTCAAATGCAGCCAGTTTGCCAGCCAATTGCTCTCTTGTGACAGTTGTATGGGCTCTGAATTCATCAATGGCAGCAACCTTGATCTTGTAGGCAGCAGGAAGGGATTTGAGAATTTTGCAGACAATCTCATTTTCATCCAAGACTCCACCAGCATTCCTAATTCCACACACCAGCTCATTCACTCTTGGCATAAAGGTAGTGATATTTTCATCATCTCTCATCTTCAATCTTTCAAATTTCCCTTTGAGACTTTGCAACCTTACACTCTTGACAAACTCATCTCCTTCATGCAGAAGTTCCAGTTTAACCCAGATCTCATAGGTAGTTGGTAGGTCAATAACATTTGAGAGTTCTAAGTCAGTCAATGCGCTTAGAAGAGCTTCTTTAGTCTGCAAATTGTTTTCAACATCTGTGATTGCATTTAGAGTTGTCAGACCACCCTGTGGAGGTACATAAGCTTTTGTGACCATGGACAAGTATGCTTTTCCCATACACTCCAAGTGACATTTCATGTGACCTTTCCAGAGTGAGAAGTTGGTTCCATCAAACTTCAGACTGTCTTTCTTGTATGACGACATCCTAGATCTCCTCAAGCGGTTAAGCTCCTTTTAGAGGAACTTAGCTCTGATACCAATTGTTAGATCTAGGGCACATAACTGAGAGGGGGGGTGAATTAGTTGTACAAAAACTTGCTTCTACTTCAAACACTTGATTCTTCTTTGTTAGTTAATAGCATATCAATTAACCATTCATGAAAGCATAAGGCATTAACACCGGAGCAGATAAACATCAACACATTAGACACCAAGATTTTGATGTGGAAAACCCAGTTAAGGGAAAAACCACAGGGTGATTAACCCAAGGATTATTCTCTGTTAGAAGAACAAGAAAAATGGATGGCACATGCCAATTAGGGCTCACTACTTGGGCACACTGCTCACAAGGAGGTACACCGCCTACAAGAGACACACTGTCTACAAGATGATAAGTTTTACAAACTTGAACTAGAGATTGACATCTTTACCATGTCTGGATCAGTTTCATTTAAGCCTGAGATACTTCTGCTCTGCCCTTTGCTCTTTTACTATACCACACTCATCCACTTCATGACATACTTTGAAATGAATCCATAAACCTTTATTTATACAAGGCATCGACTTACGAACAATCATCTAAGTCGGCAATCATCCACAAGAACATTCGTAAGATGAATAACTCATCCAGTCGGCCAGCAAGAACATCTTCATCTGAAAGTATATCTCCAATTCTTGGTTCTAACACTGATGCGGACCGACAACACAACCTCAACATGATCCAAGAACCTTCACAAGCTTGCCTGAATGACCAGGTACATTCGCACTTCCTCTACTTACTGGAATCTCTTCTCTTCTTCATCCAAAACTTCAAGAACATAGTCTATCGCCACTATCATACTAAAAGAGGTGCTTCTAGACCTCCAAACTAGGTATAAATCAAGATGACACATCACAAGGACATCTCAAACACTCCTTCCAATCCACAGAATAGGACAATGCACTTCTGGATCTCACCGGACCTTTTTGTAACACTCTATCACTTCGGAGCAGCTCCCAGAACTGGTTCTACTTGATCGATCACAACTTCTTCATATCTTCATGCGGACCTCTCAAATCTTAACTAGATCAGCTCAAGACTCATATCTACAAACCCTTTAATCTGCATCCTCTGATCCACAAACTATTGAGTACATTTGCCTTCTTCTCATCACTGTTCTTCACTGTTTCAGATTGAGGCTAATTTTCTCAATATCCTCAGCACATAGTTCATCCAATCCTTCTTATCAAAGCAATATGAGTATGTTGACATCAATGACAACACTGGTTAACCTCATACTTGCAACAAGTCCCTCACCGGACCCTCCTACCTTGACTGCATCAGTTTGGACCTCCTGGGATGACCCAGATTCTCTTGTAAGGTCCGGGATACCAAGAGACCACCTTTGTTGTGACCTTCTTCTATTTGTATCATCATTCTTCTATATTTCCTCTCTCTGATTTCATGATTGTGTGTTGTGTCTTACAGATATAGCATTGCAGTTGGTGACTTGGGGGTACCCTCCTATGTGATTGTCCCTAAGACACCTGTTTCTCCTATGTTATTTATTATTTCCCTTCCTCTAGTGTTTCTATCTAGTGAGTAGATGACGAAAAACATTTATACTGATGTGGACATAGCGTCCCTTTAGTGAGAAATAAAAAATTGAACTTAGTTCCTAATATGACAATGGGGTTGTGATGCAGAGCAGCTAGGACAACAATTTCATGCTTGGAAACTTCAAAGGAACCATTCTCTCAAGGTTCACTATCCCTGTCAGCAATCAAGCTTCTACCAATGAAAGGTTTAAACACAACAACATATACATGCTTATATCATGAAGAGAGGGAAGAAGACTTCAAGAATCTTATCTCAGGACACTTAACTCCATCTAAGTTTCTATCTAGCCCACTATGCAATACCTACAAGACAACAGTCTTATTGACTGTCACAACACCACTGCTCCTTTGTGTAGACAATCACCATGTCCTCTTTTTGAAGATCTCTATTGAGACACACTCAATCTTATGCAATATACCAATCTCTAACATGCATACATACCTAATGCATTCATTGCCAAAACAATTCTAAACCAAACAAGTCTATTACCTTCTAGGCAATGGCTGTCTCCAAGCCTTCTCTGCAGTGACTATCAAAAACAGCAATCAACACACAAAGAGGATTGATTCCTCAGAGAATCTTTCCATATTCCTTATCATAGGATCCTTGCTAGATCCAAAATAGCTTATATTATTGCTAAGGACTAATATTTCACCAAGTTTTCACTCCACAGTCAGTGATCTTCTCCCAAGTGTTATTGTCCTCTACTCCAACATCCAATACATGACTTCTACAGGGTCATCTACATGACCAACATAGTCTAAACTATCCTCCTGCTCTCACAACCTCTACAAGCCCCTGCACTAGCTATCATACAACTCATTCCTCTGACCAGGGCAGAAAGGATCAAAGGAATGAGGAGAAACTCATCAGGCTACTCAGAAGAAACCCTAGATTAGGTTTTAGGATAGTTTGTAGACAAACAACGATTTCTCTCTTCTATTGCAGTGTCAAAAGTCCAAACAAGATGCAAAGGGTAGGTAATTTATCAACCTAAACATGCATTACAAATACCACTCACCCACAGGACGTACCAGTACAGAATACACAGAAAAAATAGTGAGTTTCTAAAGGAGACAACAATTCTAAAAAAAAAGTTTATGGGAAATCAATGATATCTTCCCTCTAGATCATTGTCAAGACTCCAAACTATGCTCAATTCCAAGCTATCCCCATCCTCTATTCATCCATTAAACTCATAGGCTATGACTATCCTGTACAACAGTACAGTATGGCTGAAAAAAAAATAGAAAAACACAAAAAAAGCAGAAAAGACAGCAAAAACTGTGATTTCTTCTCCTTTATTTGGCCTTCCTCCAATCTCTCTTCCAAAAAAATCCTTCTTGGCTTCAAATAAGCCTCATGCCTTGCATGAAGTCATTTGGGGGGTCTAAGATAATGTAATGTTGCTTGATCTCTTACAGTTGACCGTTGGCCTATTCTGGAGACCCGTAGGTTACTCGGAGGTTGAAATTGGGGTTTCATGTTTTGGTGGTTACTTTTGTTCGTGGAACGTGGTTTGGTTGGTAGTTTCTTTCTGGGTTTTCAGAGAGCTTCGCAGGGATGTGTTTTTCTCGACATTCAAGAATTTACTATTTTTAGTAAGTTCAGGATTGGCACTAGAACAGGATTTTGAGAGTGGGGTTGGATTCGTCTTGTCAAGACCTTTCCAACGAGCTATAGATCATTGGTTTCCGACATCATCTTGGCCTCCATTTTAAAGTCCGTAAATTAAACTTTATTATTTAATATTGGACCTTGGTGCCTAGGCTCAACGACTTAATGTTGAGGTTGAAAAAGAATTGAAGAGGATTATATTATTTTCCCTCTCATGTTTTATCCCATATGCAAGAGGATTTTAGAGACTCCCAGTTGGAAAAGTATAAAAGGAGGAAGAGTGCTCTCATTTCAGCATCCGAAATCTTGATAATGTTATGCTGCCGTAATGGTTTTGGGACTGCTTTGAGGAATGAATGCCTCCTAGCATGGGCTCACTTCATGCTTGAGAGATAGCACCTAGGGAGAGGTTTGCTGATAATAGTGATTTTTGTAGTGAGGTTTGCATTGTAGCTTGAGTTTTGTTTGTAGTTCAGTTATTTGCATTTTATGTCATTTTTGGAGTTGCTGATAATAGGGCTGAATCTGTAATTTCATTCATAAATCTGAAAATAAAAATACATTTGTTCTGGGTATTTCATATTTCCCTTTGTCTATGTCGGGCGCTCCATTGTGCCAATTTGCAAATTTTATTATGAAGAATCTGATTTTTCTAGAAGGAAATCACCCTTCTTGCCAGGCCACCCTCTTTAGAGTGCATTGGAAAGCGTGCTAAATAAATACTTGGGTTTAAGAGTGGTCTCTAATGTGTAGCTTGGTCGCCATTGTCATAGGAGTGCATTGCATCAGATTTGAGGTCATTTGGTTGAGAATTGAGTGAGGTGTGAGCATTTTTGTAGGGTTTTATGTTGCTGGTTTGGTCTTTTCAAGTTGTTGATCCGTCATTTCAGTTTGCTAACTTCTATCATTTGAGTTGGGTTGGAAGTCTCTAATTATTGTAAGCTGAACAGTAGTACTATCAACACTTCATACTTCTTCTCATATTTTCTTTATAATACCTTGCATCTTCGTCATATGGTAGCTCCAATTCCACTTTGGGTTGGAAAGCACATTCTTGACGTCAAGTTATTTCAGCATAATAGTGGTAGGGATCCTCTGACCACATGCTCATCGACATCTGGCGCATTCTTGGTTAGAGTTCTTTGTATCAGCATTGCATCAAGACCCTCTAACCATATGCTCATCATCATTAGGCGCATTCTTGGTTAGAGTTCCTTTATCAGCATTGCATAGAGACCCTCTGACCATATGCTCGTCACCATTAGGCACATTCTTGGTTAGAGTTCCTTTTTAGCATTGCATAGAGATCCTCTGACCATATGATCATGCCATCCTGGTGTACATTCTTGGTTAGAGTTGAATTCTGCATCATTTTGGTTTAAGTGCTAACTTCAACGATTGTGTATTGCTCTGCTTATTGTAATTGGAAAAGTGAAAAAAATTGGCTTGGTATATTTCAGTGGTATCAGAGCCACGCATCCTGCCATCCTATGAAAACAAACCTTCTATGAGTGACAGAGAACAGAGGTACTTAGCAAGAGAATACAAGAAGGCTACCAGTTAGTTTCATTGGCATCAGGCCCCAGAAGGTCATACAGCTTCAGAGGTATTAAGAGCCAATTGTGAGTCTTCTCTTGAAGGAGAAATGGGGGATAATGAGAGGACATCGGGAGGTAACAGAGATGATAGTGGGAAAGGAAGAGAAAGATCATTAAGTCTGGCAAAGAGGTTTGAGAGGAAGATGGATACCTTAATCGATATGATATCTCTCATGATGGGGAGAATGGGTCAGAACCAACCTCCACTAAACAATTCAGGACATAGTGGAGAACACAGTGCCACCAACTAGTATAATGGACACGCTACTCAACCTGCTTCAAATAGCACATACATTTCTTCCAGGCCATTCAAACCCACTTTCTTGGCACCAGTAAAACCTCATCTTGTTCCAAAAGAAAATGTGTCCTTTGTTGAACAGTTGAGACTCTGCCGCGTTGAGTATGATTCTCTACCTGATGAAATTAAGGCAGATATGTCTTATAATGATTTTATGGATCATAAAAGGAAGGAAAGAGGACAAGGAAGACATTATGAACAAAGGAGGACAATAGTTCATGGGGATTTGCATCAAGCTATCAACAAGGTTATGCTTCCACATTTCGATGGGAGTGACAATAGTTTAGCCAGAGCCTGGATACAGAAGTTAGACAACTATCTAGCTCTCAGACCCATGGAGGAGGAGGAGGTGATTAAGTTCACTACACTACACCTGGATGGGGTGGCGCACGAGTGGTGGTACCATGGTCTAGTCACCTTGGGTCATCGGTCTATCACTACCTATGATGAGTTTACCAATAAGCTCATAGAGAGATTTGAGAAAAAAGATCCAGAAGTGCATTTCAGAGAATTGGCACAACTTAAGCAATATGGTATAGTTTATGCCTACATAGCTGAGTTTCAGAGGCTTTCAGTCATGGTCACAGGAGTCACTGAGAGGCGCTTGGTGATCCTATTCAGTGAAGGATTGATGGAGCCACTCAAGGGTTGGATTAAAGCTTTTGATCCATCCTCTCTACAAGAGGCGATGAAGAAGGCAAGAAACATGGAGTGGGTTGCTCCTAAAGCAAAGTTTCAACCCAAGCCATCATTTCACAAAAGAGATAAAGGAAAAAGACCTCAGCATAAGGAGTTCAAACAACATCAACCTCATGTCACAAGGTTGGATCTTGAGACACTTAATGAACTCAGAAGAAAAGGGTTATGTTTCCGGTGTAGAGAAAAATGGTCCCAAGATCATGTTTTCCCAAAAGGAGGCAAATTTCATCAAATTGAATACTATTTAGCTGAAGAAAGTAATTCTGATTTGTCAGACTAGCAGTCTGATTCTGGAGACAGTGAAGTGGAAAAGGTCCCAGAGGAATCCGAAGATGAAAAGGGAAGTGGAGGCATTTTGGCTCAACTTTCGAGCTTTCAAAGGAATGAATCCTTCAAAGTTCAAGGGATGATTAAGGGGCAATGCATAGTTGCTTTGACTGACACTGGAGCAATGTATAACTTCATTGATGAAGTTGTGGTGGCAAAGAAGGGGCTGCAAACAGAAGAGTTTGAAGGTTTCAAGGTTATGGTTGCTGATGGTTTTCACATCACCTGCACCGAGAAGATCTCAAACATGACCATGAAAGTGGGAAACTATGAGGTCAAGGATGACTTTTATGTAGTCAAAATTGGAGATACGGATGCCATCCTAGGCATTCAATGGCTATGTTCACTCAGGGAGATCACTCTAAATCTGCAAACCATGGAGCTCAAGTTTCAATCCAAAGGGAAGAATGTAGTGATAAGAGGAATGTCCAATGGTGGTCCTCGGATTGTGTCATTGAAGAGGATGGCAAGGCCGATTTGTCATGATCAAGTTGAGTGGGCTGCAAAGTGTATGATTCTTCCTGCTAGTCCAGTTGAAACAAAGAGAGACTACCCTCCTGATATTTAGTCTTTACTCACAAAGAAGAGCAAGGTGTTTGCTGATTTACCTCCTGGACCACCTCCTGATCGAGGTTCTGAGCATGTCATAGAGCTCAAGGAAGGAGCTAAACCAGTTATTACAACTCCTTATCAGTATCCTAAGAAGCAAAAGGATGAGATTGAGAAAAACATTCAGGAACTCTTGGAGATGGGCTTCATTCGTCCAAGCAAGAGCCCCTTTGCTTCGGTAGTTGTCCTGGTGAAGAAGAAGGATGGTACCATCCGCATGTGTGTGGACTATCGTGCTTTGAATCAAAGCATCATCAAAAATTGATATCCCATCCTGAGGACAGATGAACTCATTGATGAGCTACATGGAGCCAAGTTCTTTTCAAAGATCAATTTGAGATCGGGTTATTACCAGATTCGAAGGAGAGGATCCGATGTTGAGAAGACAGCATTTAGATGTCACTATGGCCACTTCAAGTTTCTAGTCATGCCATTTGGGTTGACTAATGCTCATGCTACCTTCCAGTCATGTATGAACAAAATCTTTCAGAAGCAGTTGAGGAAGTTTGTATTGATATTTTTTGATGACATCCTAATCTACAGCAAGACATGGGAAGAACATCTCAAGCACTTGGAGGAAGTGCTTAGCATCCTAGAATCAGAGAGTTTGTTTGCCAAAGAATCCAAATGTGAATTTGGAATGAAGGAGTTACTTTACCTTGGCCATATAATCAGTGCTGAAGGAGTGAAGGTTGAACTTGAAAAGATCAAGGCAATTGTTGATTGGCCACCTCCTGAGAATTTGACTCATCTGAAAGGATTTTTGGGTCTCTGTGGATTCTACAGAAGATTTGTGAAGGGCTACTCTCAGAATGCTGCTCCTCTTACTGACCTCATGAAAAAGGGTGCCTTTTGTTGGTTAGAAAAGGCTCAAACTACTTTTGATAAATTTAAGGGGATCATGAGCTCTTGTCCGATGTTAGCTATCCCAGACTTCTCCAATCCATTTGAGCTATAGTGTGATGCATCCGGTGAAGGAGTTGGGGCTATTTTGATGCAAGACAAAGATCCCATTGTGTTTGAAAGCAGAAAATTAAGAGGTGTTGAAACGACCTACTCCATCTATGACAAGGAGATGCTTGCCATTATGCGTGCATTAGCTAAGTTTAGATAGTACTTGGTGGGAAGCAAGTTTGTGGTCAAGACTGATCACAATAGCCTCAAGCACTTCATGCATCAAAGAGATTTGAACAAGAGGCAACAAAAGTGGGTCAGTAAGCTTCAAGCTTACGATTTTGACATTGAATATGTCAAAGGGAAAAACAATATTGTGGCTAATGCTCTATCTAGGAGACCTCATTTAAGCTCATTGTGTGAGCTTACAACTAATTGGAGGGACATGTTGCTTGTTGATTATACCAAAAATTAGTTTGCAACCAGCATCATTGAGGGTACTTTTCTTGACGAAAGGTACAAAGTGGTTGAAGGGCTGATACACTACAAGGGTAGAATCTTTGTGGTGGATGATTCTAAGCTCAAAATGAAGATTCTGTTGACCTTTTATGACATTCCACTTGCTGGTCATCAAGGGTTCTTCAAGACATAGAGGCAGATCAGGGAAAGATTTTCTTGGAAAGGGTTGAAAGGGGAGGTTCAACGATACATTCAGGAGTGTCCCACTTGTCAGATGAACAAAAATGAGCATACTTTACCAGCTGGTCTTCTGCAACCTCTTCCCATTCCCAATCAAAAATGGGAAAGCATATCAATGGACTTCATCACAGGGTTACCCAAGGTTCAAGGAAAAGACTGTATCTATGTTGTTGTGGACAGATTAACAAAATTTGCTCACTTCTTCGCCATTGCCAGCTCTTTTTCAATAGCCCAAATTGCAGATCTATTTTTTCATGAGGTGTTTAGATTACATGGGTTGCCAAAAAATATTGTGAGTGATAGGGACAACAAGTTCCTAAGCACTTTTTAGCAAGAGGTTTTCCGAATGAGTGGAACAGTGCTTACTCCAAGCACTAGTTATCACCCTCAAACCGATGGACAGATAGAGATAGTGAACAAGTGGTTGGAAGGTTACCTGAGAAACTATGTTTCAGAGCAACAAAGAGCTTGGGTGAAGTGGCTTCACATGGGTGAGTATTGTTATAATTCTACTTTTCACATGTCAATAAGGATGTCACCTTTCATGGCTCTTTACGGTTATGAGGCTCCTAGCTTTGCTGATTTGGTGTTTGGTGATAGTAAAGCCCCTCAGGCCAAAGATTTGTTGCAGCAGAGTCAAGATATCTTGAACTCATTGAAGAACAATCTTTAGATTGCACAGAATCAGCAGAAGATGTACGCTGATCAGCGACGTGTTGAGTGCTCTTTTGAAGTTGGAGATATGGTTTATCTTCGACTACAGCCTTACAGACAGTCCACTCTTAAGAAAAGTGGAGCTGAGAAGCTCAAACCACGTTTCTATGGGCCATTCAAGGTCACTAGGAGGGTGGGGGTAGTAGCTTATGAGTTGGAGCTACCTTCGGATAGCAGAGTGCACAATGTATTCCACGTGTCTCGCCTCAAGAAGGCACTTGGACACAATGTTGTTGCTTCATCACAGTTGCCACCTTTGGATGAAGAAGGACAGTTAGTTTTGATTCCAAAAGAGATTCTTGATTCTAGAGAGAGTTCTTTGAGGAAAAGAACTATCAGAGAGTATTTGGTGAAGTGGAAGAACTTGCCTATAGAGGATGCGACTTGGGAGAATGATGAGATTCTGCAGCATCCAGGCTTGCAATTGCTTGAGGACAAGCAATCTTGGGAAGGGCGGACTATAATGTTCCGTTTTCCATCTTGATCTTTTACAATTGACCGTTGGCCTATTCCAGAGACCCGTAGGTTACTCAGAGGTTGAAATTGGGGTTTCATGTTTTGGTGGTTACTTTTATTTGTGGAACATGGTTTGGTTGGCAGTTTCTTTCTGGGTTTTCAGAGAGCTTTGCAGGGATGTGTTTTTCTTGACATTCAGGAATTTACTATTTTTAGTAAGTTCAGGATTGGCACTGGAATGAGATTTTGAGAGTGGGGTTGGATTCGTCTTGTCAAGACCTTTCCAATGAGCTATAGATCATTGGTTTCCGACATCATCTTGGCCTCCATTTCAAAGTCTGTAAATTAAACTTTATTATTTAATATTGGACCTTGGTGCCTAGGCTCAACGACTTAATGTTGAGGTTGAAACAGAATTGAAGAGGATTATATTATTTTCCATCTCATGTTTTATCCCATATGCAAGAGGATTTTAGAGACTCCCAGTTGGAAAAGTATAAAAGGAGGAAGAGTGCTCTCATTTCGGCATCCAAAATCTTGATAATGTTATGATGCCGTAATGGTTCTAGGGCTGCTTCAAGGAATGAATGCCTCCTAGCCTAGGCTCACTTCGTGCTTGAGAGATAGCACCTAGGGAGAGGTTTGCTGATAATAGTGATTTTTGTAGTGAGGTTTGCATTGTAGCTTGAGTTTTGTTTGTAGTTCAGTTATTTGCATTTTATGTCATTTTTGGAGTTGCTGATAACAGGGCTGAATCTGTAATTTCATTCATAAATCTGAAAATAAAAATACATTTGTTCTAGGTATTTCATATTTCCCTTTGTCTATGTTGGGCGCCCCATTGTGCCAATTTGCAGATTTTATTATGAAGAATCTAATTTTTCTAGAAGGAAATCGCCCTTCTTGCCAGGCTGCCCTCTTTGGAGTGCATTGGAAAGCATGCTAAATAAATACTTGGTTTTAAGAGTGGTCTCTAGTGTGTAGCTTGGTCGCCATTGTCATAGGAGTGCATTGCATTAGATTTGAGGTCATTTGGTTGAGAAATGTGTGAGGTGTGAGCATTTTTGTAGGGTTTTATGTTACTGGTTTGGTCTTTTCAAGTTGTTGATCCGTCATTTCAGTTTGCTAACTTCTATCATTTGAGTTGGGTTGGAAGTCTCTAATTATTGTAAGCTGAACAGTAGTACTGTCAGCACTTCATACTTCTTCTCATATTTGCTTTATAATACCTTGCATCTCCGTCATATGGTAGCTCCAATTCCACTTCAGGTTGGAAAGCACATTCTTGATGTTGAGTTATTTCAGCATAATAGTGGTAGGGATCCTCTAACCACATGCTCATCGACATCCAACGCATTCTTGGTTAGAGTTCTTTGTATCAGCATTGCATCAAGACCCTCTGACCATATGCTCGTCATCATCAGGCGCATTCTTGGTTAGAGTTCCTTTATCAGCATTGCATAGAGACCCTCTGACCATATGCTCGTCACCATCAAGCGCATTCTTGGTTAAAGTTCCTTTTCAGCATTGCATAGAGATCCTCTGACCATATGATCACGCAATCCTGGTGTACATTCTTGGTTAGAGTTGAATTCTGCATCGTTTTGGTTTAAGTGCTAACTTCAACGATTGTGTATTGCTCTGCTTATTGTAATTGGAAAAGTGAAAAAAATTGGCTTGGTATATTTCAGATAACTACCCCATCATAAAGTTTTTTCTTTATTTGTCACTGCAGCATTAAAAGCCTGTTGTTTAGTAACTGTCCACTTTCTAATTTGGACTATATCAACTGTTTTTAGTTAGATGATGCCTTCAAACCTTTAAAACCTATGACATGCCTGAAAAGGCTACAAACATAGAAACTTAATGACTATCCTATACAAACATTAAAACTTAAATGACTCCCTATGACTGCCTTTTTGCCACAAGACTGTCCTCTTGAGGACTTACAACAAGATAAAAGATTCTTTTAGACATTTGGACAAAGTCCTATTACTAACATGGTATTGAGCCTTATTACAACATTGAAGATGGTCTCAAGGACCTTATTAACAAATAAAACAACTTGAAAATCTAACCAAAACTTAGATATCTTGATGCTCTTGCACCATACTCCTCGACATGATGAAAACTCTTGTCCCAAGAGTTGTGGGACCTGTTCCAGCCATTCTTCCATCTTGTTGGGATGTTCCTCTGACTAGGAAACATGAACTCTCCAAGAGTAATCTTCCTCCTTCTCTAACCTGCATGGCTCCTGTAAACAGTGTTAGTACCAGAAAACCTATTTTGGTGTCCTTGTCTAGGACCTTGCTGCTGCAATGCTTCTATTCTTCTCAACTGGAGGTTTTGATTCATTCCTCCCTGTACCATTTGCTATTTGCCTTCCTTCTGCTACCTCCTTATAGGGCACTCAATGTCCCCAACCTTGACATAACTCAAGTCCTGAACCTGCTGTTCTTTAGGACTGTCATCCACCTTCTTCAGTTGCAACTGTTCCTGCTGCTTGTAATCATCCTTAACCTACACATTCAACTGTAACTTCTCTCCAAAACAAATAGCAACATGTTCCTTCTTCTCTTCACAAGGTAAAGGTATTAGTTTGAACTTCTTACCATCTTTATGCACCACATAGGTATTAGTGTAACCATCATGAATTGTCCTCCTCAAATACTGCCATGGCCTACCCAAGATAATATGCCCACATGTCATTGGAATAACATCACACAAAACATAGTCCTAATATGGACCAATTGTAAAATCAACATATGCCTTCTTAGTAACCATTACCTGCTACTCTTGACTCACCCAAGTGACATTGTAAGGACTAGGATGATCAAAAGTTTTCAATCCCAACTTATGCACCATTTTCCAAGAAACTAGATTATCATGAGAACCTGAATCTACAATCAATTTGCATATCTTTCCATGGCTTAAACAATTAGTTCTGAAAATAGATACCTATGGTGGTTGCTGCATTTTACCTTTCTCCACCATGAGCATTTCTCCAACCATCATTGGAGAGGCTGACGACATTTCTGGTTCTTTTGGCTTCTCCTCCTCTTGTGCCAAGTGAACTCTTCTATCCTTGGTTTTGTCAACACCATCCTTCTTAGGATAGTTGAAAGATGTGTGTCCCACCTCATTGCAGTGATAACATCTGCCTATGAACACTCCTCTACTTGATCCAAATCTACCTCCACCTCTCTATCCACCTCTCTGATATGTAGACATCTCCTTGCCTTTCTCATTGTTGTTCTGAACTTCAATAGTAGGTCTGCCCCTACCTTTGTTTCCTCTTCCACTACCTTGTCTTTCTTGCTTCCTCTTCACCTTTTCTTCAGCCCTAATGGCCAACTGAAAACACTCTCCAAGTGATTTTGGTATTGACAAACCAATCTCATCTTGCAAGTTATACCTAAGCCCATCTTTCTCTTCTTCATCTTCCAATCCTCTTCTGATACTAAGCTTATGAAATTGCTTAGTATAGGACATAACATCCATGTCCTTTTGTTTTAGATTCTACCTCATCCTCTTTGTCTGAATGGAGTAATCAGATGGAAGAAACTGATCCTTCATCATGTCCTTCATCCTACCCCAAGAAGTGATTCTTGATGCACCTCTAGCCATTCCTTCTATCTGCACACTACTCCATTAGGTAAGTGTTGTTCCTCTCAGTTTTGTTTTTGCATACTTGATCTTCTTCTCATCACTCATCTCCTCATACTCAAAAAACTTTTCTAGGGCATCTATCCACCCTATTACCTCTTCACTATCCATCTTCCCCTGATAGATAGGTAGCTCTATGTTTGCCTTTGTTCCACTTCCTTGGACTGCCTTCAGCAATCTCACAAATTTCTTTTCTTCAGCATCCAACTCATCCTCAAGAGGATTGTCATCTACCTCCTCATCTCCTTCTGACTCATTTTGTTCATCCCCTCTAGGTCTCTTCTCTAATGCTTCCAATCTAGCCAAGATTGTTGCATTCTCCCTTCTTACTTGCCTCAAATCTCTTTCTCTGGCAGCATTTTGTTCTCTTCTGTCCCTCAACTCCTTCTCTCTAGCCTCTAAGGCTTCTCTCAACTTATAATTCTCTCTTGCCATCTGATTCTTCGGAGGCATCCTTACACCTCTCACCAACTTCTTATTCTTCACAAGATCCTCTACCCCTCAAGGACCTACTAGTGGCTCTGATACCACAAATGATGCAGAGCATCTAGGACAGCAATTTCATACTAGGAAACTTCAAAGGAAGCATTCTCTCAAGGTTCACTGTCCCTGTCAGCAATCAAGCTTCTACCAATGAAAGGTTTAAACACAACAACATATACATGCTTATATCATGAAGAGAGGGAAGAAGACTTCAAGACTCTTATCTCAGGACACTTAACTCCATCTAAGTTTCTATCCAGCCCACTATGCAATACTTGTAGGACATCAGTCTTATTGACTGTCACAACACCACTGCTCCTTTGTGTAGACAATCACCATGTCCTCTTTTTGAAGATCTCTATTGAGACACACTCAATCTTATGCAATATACCAATCTCTAACATGCATACATACCTAATGCATTCATTGCCAAAACAATTCTAAACCAAACAAGTCTATTACCTTCTAGGCAATGGCTATCTCCAAGCCTTCTCTACAGTGACTGTCAGAAACAACAATCAACACACAAAGAGGATTGATTCCTCAAAGAATCTTTCCATATTCCTTATCATAGGATCCTTGCTAGATCCAAAATAGCTTATATTATTGCTAAGGACTGATATTTCACCAGGTTTTCACTCCACGGTCAGTGATCTTCTCCCAAGTGCTGCTATCCTCTACTCCAACATCCAATACATGACTTTTGCAAGGTTATCTACATGATCAGCACAGTCTAAACTATCCTCCTGCTCTCACAACCTCTACAAGCCCCTGCACTAGCTATCATACAACTCATTCCTCTGACCAGGGCAGGAAGGATCAAAGGAATGAGGAGAAACTCATTGGGCTACTCAGAAGTAACCCTAGATTAGGTTTTAGGATAGTTTGTAGACAAACAATGATTTCTCTCTTCTATTACAGTGTCAGAAGCCCAAACAAGATGCAAAGGGTAGGTAATTTATCAACCTAAACATGCATTACAAATACCACTCACCCACAAGCCGTACTTGTACGGAATACACAAAAAAATAGTGAGTTTCTAAATGAGACAACAATTCTAAAAAAAAAATAGTTTATGGGAAATCAATGGTATCTTCCCTCTAGATCATTGTCAAGCCTCCAAACTATGCTCAATTCCAAGCTATCCCCATCCTCTATTCATCCATTAAACTCATAGGCTATGACTATCCCATACAATAGTACAGTACGGTTGGAAAAAAAATAGAAAAACACAGAAAAAGGAGAAAAGACAGCAAAAAAAGTGATTTCTTCTCCTTTATTTCACCTTCCTCCGATCTCTCTTTCAAAAAAATCCTTCTTGGCTTCAAATAAGCCTCATGCCTTGCATGAAATTGTTTGGGGGGTCTAAGATAATTGCCCCATCATCGAGATTTTTCTTTATTTGTCACTACAACATTAAAAGCATGTTGTTTAGTAACTGTCCACTTTCTATTTTGGACTATATCGACTATTTTTAGTAAGATGATGCCTTCAAACCTTTTGATGACCTTGGACAAGGTTCCTTCATACCTTTAAAACCTATGACATGCCTTAAAAGGCTACAGACATAGAAACTTAATGACTATCCTATACAAACATTAAAACTTAAATGACTCCCTATGACTGCCTTTTTGCCACAAGACTGTCCTCTTGAGGACTTACAACAAGATAAAAGATTCTTTTAGACATTTGGACAAAGTCCTATTACTAACATGGCATTGAGCCTTATTACAACATTGAAGATGGTCTCAAGGACCTTATTAACAAACAAAACAACTTGAAAATCTAAACAAAACTTAGATATCTTGGTGCTCCTGCACCAGGTTGTAATATATTATCTGATGCTTGGCTTGTAGAAGCACTCTGTGCTTTCTACATAGTGATTTTGATGTTGTTTTTATCTCACTTACAAACCTTAACAATATTGCTACTCTGTGCACTTTATTCATCTTTGAATCTCACCTTGGTGACACTTGGTTCTGAGATTTTTGTGATATAGCCCCATAGTTATCCTTGATCTTTGAATTCGTAGTATAACCTTGGCTCTTATACATTAATGTTGTTGTTTATCATGATTATGGACACTAACATGTTTCTTGTAGGGATGTGTTTGTGGGAACATTTGGTGATCGTAAAGTACATGTCACCTCTTGGGGGCATGAGCTTTGCAAAAAACCATGTTCTGTTGTGTGTTTTCTTCCTACCTTAACGTTCTTGATATCGGTGCGTGATATCAACCAACTTAAGGTGGGGGCATATATAAGGTAAGCTGTCTATTGTGGATGTTAGCAATGTGCTTATCCTTAGGTGTAGTTTAAAGACTGGTGGTAATGTGTCCCTGCTGCACTCTACGTTTGTTTGCAATCAGTCAATCAATCAATCATCTTAAGCCCTCTGCAGAGGCAGGGGTGGTGTATCTCTTGTAGAGAGTGCCATCCTGTCATTTTCAAAAGTCCTCTTTGTAGGCTAGGAACAGTTCTATGACTAACTCAACCCTTAAGTGTGTCTTTGGTGATTATTGTGGCGAAGCCCAATTGTCGGTATGTGCCTGTAATGTGCCTGAGATGGTGATGATCCTAGAAATAGGAACACTCCATCGCTTGTCTATCATGTTTTCTCCATGTCTTTAAAGTGTGTGTATTTGGTGTATTTATTGCCCCATATATAGTCTAAAGACTAGCGCGATGAGTGCTTCCTACATTTTGGGAGATTTGGTGTGTCTTGCATGTCTGCTGCCCCATATATCCAGTCTAAATATGATGCAGGGACTTCTAGAGATCATAACTTTTGACTCGGATGTGGGTTTTCTACTAGCTTTTATGGGTGGATGCATTATGAGGTGGAAAGTGGTTTCACAACCAACTGTAGTGGGTTGGACCCCGTTTTGGCACTTTTTCAGGGCTTGAAACTTTCATCTTGGCCCTCAAAATAGCAATTTAGTGTTTTTTTCTAGATTTTTAAAAAGTTGCTTTTATAATTAATCAAAACTCATGTTTTGAATTTAGAATATTAGTTGGCATTTCATCCTACCTTAGTTTTAGGAAGCTTTTGGGAAAAAATAGGATTTTCAGGATATGATTGTAAAATTCCCTAAAATGACAAAATCTGACAATTGTCGAAATCTGCCAAAAAAGGTAATTTTTTGATTTTTTTGTTTTTCTTTGATATAAGAGAGTTTTCTCTCATTGTAGTAGTAGAGATGATGAATAGAATTTTTTTATGTTCCAGTATTCAAATCTTTAGCTCTCACATGATTAATGGAAAAATTGTATTGAGTGTATGTTGTGTGCTGCATCAAAATACCACCGCGATGAGTGCTTCCTGCATTATGGGAGGTGCGTTTACTTTCCTTGTACTTGCATCTGAATTTCATATATATGAGAAAAAGAAAAGAAAATAAATCATTCCCGTCTTCCCTGCATTAACCATCTTCTATGCATCTATTGTTTTCTCCATGTTTTATGTGCATGCCATTGTCTTCAATGTGTTTGGTGTATCATCTCCGTGCTTGGCATGTTTGCTATGCTTGTTGACTGTACTTTAATGCATGTATTGGTCTTGCATTTATACATACATTAAAGTGGGGGCTAAATGTAATGTCAGAAAATGTCCCCTTGGGGACTTTTCCCTAATAAGGTTTAGCTCCCAGGTTTTTTATTTGCATCATATTTTGACATCCTAATGAAATGAGCCCTAAGTTTCATGACAAATGGGACCTTGGGGGATAGCTTGAACCTAATCCTGACCAAAATAGGGAGGCAGGAATTGGGCACCTGTGCCTAGTCCTGCTCTATTTTGGGTTAGTCCCAAATTTTGAGTGTCAGCTTCTGACCATTATTTGGGTCCTATGCCGACACGATAAGTTTGAATTATGAAATTCTTGGCAGGAGTGTTTGTTGTTGCATATATAAGCATGTTTAGGCATTCATTTGTAAACTAGATGGACATTAGATACAATTGTGATTCTCAAGCTTTTGTGAAGATAATTCAAGGCATTCATTGTGTGTTAGAGTAGATATTGTGTTGTTTATGTGTTTGTATTTGCAGATTTGAGCATCCATCTCCTCATGGCATGAAGAGCTTCTTCCTTCCATGAGATCTTCACTACAAGGTGACATCATTTGTGTTTTTGAGAATTTATCATTTAGTTTTTTCCTCTACCTCCCAATGGCACGCACTCTCTATCTAACAATGGTGTTTGGAAGACTTGAATGTCTCTCCAGGGCTTGACTGAGGTCATCCTCTAAACACCACAACCCCCTCCCCATTTTTCTGTGATTACAGGTTAACGAAGTAGGAAAAGTGGACTTGGATGAGAGTGTTGCAGAGTGTTAGAATCATAGATCAGAGTTGAAAATAGGGCCCTAGACTCGGGCGCCCGCTCATTAGTCCTTCAGATCCCACAACGGAGAAATCTTTGAGACAATAGGAACTAGTTGCAAATCAAGTTCCTAGATCCTGACAAAAATTAGGGCACTGGACTAGGGTGCCCACTCATTAGTCCCTGACTGTTCTGCTTCCAAACCTCAAAAAAAGGTGCACATTTATCTATCATTTTACATCTTTCTGTAGCAGGATTTTCCTGTATTCATTTGTTTTCTTTTGTATTTGGATAATTAGGGTTTTGATGTTTAATTGGGCATAAGTGAGCATAATTTGGCAATCAAATCATACAAATCCAAGTTTCCCTACATTCCTAAGTGACTAAGGGTCTGATACTACATTCACACTCGACCTAAAGTTCTTGAATGTAAAGGGTGAAAGGAGGATATACACAAAACTATCAAAAACAAATTATCTAAAAATTTTACCCTTTATAGAAAGGTACTCTGGATTATGGCTTATGGTATCCAAAGGACAATGATTTCACTCTTAGTGCTTATACAGATGCAGATTGGGTCAGAGATGTTGATGATAGAAAGAGTACAAGTGGAGGTGCCTTCTTCTTGGGTAATAGATTGGTCTCATGTCTGAGTAAGAAACAAGATTCAATATCTTTGTCAACTATAGAAATAGAGTATATTGCAGCAAAATGTTGTTGCACTCAAGAATTATGGATGAAGAAGACTTTGAAGGATATAAGAGTTGTGTGTGAAGATCCAATTGCAATATTTTGTGCCAATACAAGTGCCATAAACATTTCAAAGAATCTGGTGATGCACTCAAGAACAAAGCACATATCAATAGGGTATCACTTTTTAAGAGAGAAGGTGACATTGAATGAAGTAAAGTTGGAATATGTGTCCATAAAGGGTCAGATTGCAGACATTTTCACTAAGCCTCTGCCTAAAGACACCTTTGAGTATCTCTGAGAAAAGTTAGGGGTCATCACCCCTCCTATCCTAAACTAAGATGCATAGGAATGCATCAATCCAGTGGAGCTCAGAGTCTCATTCTTTGATCTGGATTGATTTTCTGAAGGCTGCCTCTCAGGGGGAGTAGCTAAATGTTTCTAATAAAGTAAATGGATTAGAATAGTAGCATGCAAGTATGTGCACTTTTCCATTGATGTCAAAGGGGGAGAGAAATCATGTGAAAAACTTAGGGGGGAAATAATGCAAATGTGTAAAGAGAAAGGGGGAGAATCTTGTCTTGGTGGTCTTTTAAGTTTTTCACATCATATGTTGCTATCAATGACAAAGGGGGATATTGTTGCAAGTATGTACCTAATCGGTGTTGTCATTGATGTCAACATATCTATGTTGTCATTGGTGTCAACTATACTCTTACTTTGTTGAGGATATTGGGAAAATTAGCCCCTCCGATGATAACAATGTTTTGCAATAGAAATAGTGCATTACATGTAGAAGAATAGTCCAGAAAAATGCTCCGCATTTCCTATAGAATAAATATCTTTGCCTGTGGATTGGGATTTATTTAGAAGCCTATGTGTAGATGTTATATTCTAAGTTTGTGCCTCCAGTATGAATAATTGAGTGAGTTATGTTCACCAAAGTGAAAATAGTTTTTTTCTGTATGTTTGGTGGTGACAGGGAGAAAGTGTTTTGCTCCGCATTCCTTCACATTGAAGTATTTTGGTCTACGGTTATGGAATTAAGTTAGTGTTGATGTTAAGTGCCTTCAAATGCAGTGGTTCATGATTTGGTGGTCCGTAAGCTATCTTTTACTCATGACAGTGGCTGACAGTGTTGTTCCTATACTTTGGTTTGAAGAATCTTATTGATAGAGTGATTAGAGATCGTGTAGTTATTCCTGGTGATTACAATGTGCTTGTGGATGTCTCCTAATCATGCTCCTACATTTAGATTGGTCCGCAAGGTGTAATTTAGATCATTTATGAAGCGTGTTCTTGCGAATAAGTGTGTTAACATCAGTCTTGGCCGACATGGTTGAATTCATCATCTACGGAGATGCATCAAAAATTGTGATAGCATCTTGTAGCATGGAAGATTGTGTTTGAGTCTCTATTAAGGCGTGGCATGATCCACATCCATTTATTTCCTTTGTAAATCTATTTTGGTCCAGACCTATTATGATGTAACGTATGTTCATCGACCTTGGAGATTGTTCCAATGGTTGATGATTGTAATGCTGACCTTGGTGATCATTCCAAGATTGATGAAGTGTATAAATACTTGTAATTGAGTCATGAAAATGTATCCAAGTGTAAAGATGTGAAGATAAAAGTGAAGTAAGGTAGCAGAGCAGAGCAAAGGTGTTTGTGCTTCAATAGAATTGAACCGTGGCATGGAGTAGATGTTGTTATCTTAGTTCAACCTTTTGGCAGTGAGCCTTTCTTTGCAATGAGCAATTTGGGCAGTAAGCCTCTATTTTTCAATATTGATATAACATATATATTTCTATGGGCTAATACCCATCATGGTTTTTTCCTTTTAGGGTTTTCCACATAAAAATATGGTGTCTCTTGTGTTGATTATGCTTTTGTATTGAGCTTCTCATTTTATGCTTTCATGGTTATATCTAAATATAGTAATTCATAAGTTGATGATCCAAATTGGTTAAAAGTTTTAGGACAACTGATTCACCTCCCCCTCTCAGTTTTCTGATGTAGTCCAATAGAGCCAACCCTCGGTAGTGAACCAACCCTTCACCAATGAGCCCTATTTGCAGTGACTGTGTATAGGAATAAAATTGAGATCAAGAGATAATCAACACAATGAAATTATCAACAACTCAATCCTACAACATCAAGATAACAGTCTAAGCAAATAATCAAATAATCAAAGAATAATACCAAAAATAATGAAATATTTCACCTAGATTGTATTGTTATCTTGGTCGAATGTGGATTGCTCTTCAAATTGTGAAACCATGTTTGCAACAAGCGGATATAGATTGTGTTTGTGCTCAAAAGGTAGAAGTGCTCAACGGTGAGATGAATGCTCAATGCGCTATATGGATGCCTGAGAATAAATGATCAAAGAGGATTTGTTAAGGAGATGGGGGGGTTTATATAGGTTTCAATGAAGATTGATCAATAGATGAAATAAATCCATAAAATAGATGGTCAAGATAAATCAAATAACTCATGATGAATGTGCATCTAACATGTGTCACACAAAAAAATATTTTTGTTTGAGTTAAATGATTGATTTGGCTAAAAGACATGGAACAAACATGGGATATGATTAGATTTCATAAAAATAGATAAGTTTTTTTCTAATTTATGAGTTGGTGATAAAAACAATAATAATTAAGTCAATTAACTCAACTCTAAATTTGCTTTTTGAAGTTCTAAAAATAAGACTGATTGTGCACATCAAGTTAACATGATATTTTTAGAGGAATTGGAAGATAATTGAAATTAAATAAATAAATTTATTTAATTGATTGTGTATGATTTGAAGAATAGATAAGAGATGAAGATTTAAATAAATCAAGAAAATAAATTCATTTAATTTATTTTGCATGATGAAGGATAAATAAAATATTTGATTTTATTTTATTTTTAGAAGAGATTCAATTTAAATAAATTTGAATGATTTATTTAAATTTGGAAGAACAATTGATTTAATTAAATAATTTAGAAATTATTTAATCATAGATAAGAGGATTTAAATGATAAATTAATTAAATAATTAATTTATTCAATTGATGTGGATTTGAATTTTGAAAGAAGATAATGATTGAATTAAATAATTGAAATTATTTAATTTTGGAAGAATAAAGTTGATTTTGATGAAATTAATTAAATAAATAGAATTGATTCAATTAATGTTGAAATGCAGGTGATTTGATGAAATGCAAGTGATGCAATGACATGGTCATTTTTAGATGTCTACATTTTGTCCCTCTTTGATGCAATACAGTTTATAGCATTTCTTCAAAGAAAATGATTGTTGAAGACATGATACAATTTTGATGCCCCAGTGTAGCTAGCTTCCACAGTGTAGCTGGCGTAGGATGCCCCCTTGAGAGGAAAGATAGGGAAGCGATAGAAAGACTGGGTTGATGCTCGACTAGAAGATTGTGTTGGAGAAAGATGAGGTTATATAGATGGAGGCTGACATATGGTGATGCAGTTATGTGGAAGACTTGGATGATAGATAGACGAAAGTAGAACATGATAGAAAGATTATTGACTGATCTTTGTTTGAAAAACTATATAATGATGTGGATGGTTAAATGAATGAGCTTGTTGCAATGGTTACACAAATCTTTATAAAGAGCAATCCTTATTTTTGATATAGCACATGGATAATTTGCCACCAAGGTATAAAAGACCAAGGTGTTGTGATATCCTAGTGTGAGGATGTTGACTTTGCAAGCAAGCGGTTTGAACTTAGATCCCTTAGACATAATATAACCTTGTTGAATATGTGAATGAGCCATAGTCTTAAACATAAAATAAACTTCAATATATGAATGCAAGAAGCATATTAATATATAAGATGCTAGGTTGTAACACACACATGTGGATGAGCCATAGTCTTGAACATATAATAAACTTTAATACATAAATGCAAAAAGTATATTAATATGTAAGATCCTAGGTTGTAACACACACACAAGATAATTATGGTGCTAAGGAAGATAAAAGATCATTCCTCAAACATGGCACACAAAATCAATGACTATGCCTCCAAACCATACTGCATCACAACATACCAAGATATAGATAAATCAGGGTAGTCTTGAATAGGTAAAGGGAAAGGGACAAAAATATAAACCAAAAAGAAAATTGACAGACTTACAAAGTAAACATACAACCAACATATTCTCTTGCTAAAGAGTTGCTCAGGATAGATTGGATTGGTTGGGTAGATAGGATAAATAATAGCCTTATTGTAGGAATGATATATCTGTTAAAGGGTGTTGATCTGTTGATAGGATAAGTTGATTGATATAACAGATATTGGAAATCGATATGTAGGAAAACATATAGATCTGCAAGTAGGTTTCTTTGCTTTAGGTTGGTTAAGGACTTTTACTTTGAAAGGATACATTGTGTTTTTGTTTTTCCGCTTGAGTTAGTCAAGTTGAGGTGGTAGGATAGATTGTGATAAATGGAAGAGTAGAAAGGTGGAATGTCAATGGATTGCGATGGATGAAGAATGATGAATCATGTGCCTAAGTATTGGATATATCCTTCATATTCCAGACTGCCTACATACCCTATATCCACAAGATCAAGGCACATTATGATGAAAGATGAAGATGATAATATGTAGTTCTAGGTAGAGTAATGAGTGGGTCAAGGTGTTTGAGCTTGGGTAGGTGAAATTATGATATCTTATGTATTTGAGTACTAGATACTTCCTTCATATTCTAGACTGCCTACATACCCATATCTATGGGATCAAGATACCTTAAGATTGAGATGAGACGATATGTAGTTCTAGGTTTTGTTTGATGATGTAGGATTAGATGATGTGAGGGGATATGATGATGTCTTATGTACCTGAGTACTAGATACTTCCTTTATATGTTAGATTGCCTACATACCCATATCCATGGGATCAAGATACCTTAAGATTGAGATGATGATATGTAGCTTTGACATGTGTCTAATGATTGATAAAGATTGTTTTGACATGGTGGGGAATGATATATCCCTAGATCAACACAAGGATGAAGGTGTCTAGTTTCAGAAATGAAACACCTTGTATAAGATGCTTGGTCTAGTTTCGAGAGTGTGACAATTTGTATAAGACAAGTGATATGAATGATGGATTGGTTGAATGTGCTTTTGTTTTTGTTTTTGATGGTTGGGGTTGATGCATTTTTGTTTTTGTTTGAGATGGTTGAGGTGTTTTTGTTTTTTCTTGAGATGGTTGAAATGTTTTTGTTTGAGATGGTTTGATGTGTTCTTGTTTTTGTTTGAGATGGTTTGATGAACCATGAACAAGGATCCATTCCTAGACCTAGGTTAAGGAAAGAGTTTCCCCCATTCTGGTAGAGGTGTTATTATGAATGACTAACATAGGACAACTAACAATGACATGGATAACTTGACATAGGATAATGATATTGATGATGGAAGAACTGACATAGGATAAGGATGATGATTGGATAACTTGACATAGGATAGCTATGATGATTGACATGGATAACTTGACGTAGGATAAGCTAACGATTGACATGGACAACTTGACATAGGATAATAATGATGATTGACATGGATAACTTGACACTGACAAATTTCCAAGCTATTCTAGATAGGGAAATGGAAATGCAAAAAAGGTCAATGGTTTTATTATGTATGGATGGATGAAGTTTATTATGAAAAGGACGTGGAATGACTAAGACTCAATAGATGATGGATGCTGACTCTACACATAGCACCTGTTTGCCAGGTTTTCACTATGGTACTTATCCAAGGTGCCTGTTTACCAGGTTTTCACCAGAGGACGAATTATGTTTTTCTATTTTTTTTTTTTTTTTTTTAATTTTTTTGATTTTTTTGATTTTTTTGGCCTTTTGACATGGATACTCAGAGGATCAGGCAAAGAATGTTTTGAGATGAACACTATTGAGTGGATCATCTAGAGGAATGCCTTCAGGTGTTGCTAAAGTATAAGCTCCTGATCCATATGTTGTTGTGATAACAAAGGGTCCTAACCAATTAGGCTCAAACTTGCCCTTCTTTTCTCAATCTACTTGATTTCTCTAATTTTCCTTTAAGTAAGATCACCAACTTGAAACCATATTTCTTTGATCTTGTTGTTAAAGTTGTGTCAGAGGCAATTTTGATAGACATGAAGATGATTAAGCATGGCAAGGTACCTCTCATCTAATAGTTCTTACTTAGCTAATCTGGCAGTGCAATACTCCTCTCCATCAATCAAGTGCTACATGGATACTCTGAGGTATGAGATCTCGACCTCTATAGGTAGAAAGGCTTCAAATCCATAGACCAAGGCATAGGGTGTTGCACCAGTTGGTGTTTTGATACTAGTGTGATAGGCCCATAGGACGGGATTGAGTTACAGGTGCCAATCACAATTAGCTTCATTGACTATTTTCTTGAGGATTTTAAGAATGGTTTTGTTGGAAGCCTCAGTTTGGACATTACTCTGCAGATAGTAGGGAGTGTAAAAGCAATGTTGTATATTATATTGGGTGCATAAGGTACGAACATCTTGATTCTTGAATGGTCTCCCATTATCAGTGAAAATGGCTTAGGGGATACCATATCAGAAAATGAGGTAGTTAAGGATAAACTTGGCTATTTTCTTGCCGGTGATATAAGTCATGGGAATGTCTTTAACCCACTTCATGAAGTACTCAGTGGCGGTAATGATAAAGTTATGGCCATTGGATGAGGATGGATGGAGTTGTCCTACGAGGTTGAGATCCCATTATGAAAAAGCCCATGGAGTTGTCATAGGTTGTAGTTCATGAGCTGGTGCATGAATCAAATCTCTATGTTGTTGGCATTATAGACACTTCTTAGCAAACTATAAAGCATCTTGTTCTATTGTAGGCCAATAATACCTTGTGTGGAGTATCTTCTTAGCAAGGTTAGGACTAGTAGAATGTGTACCATAAACAACTTCATGTGTCTCATAAGGTAGCATCAACTTCATCCACATTAAGACATTGTTAGAGGATACCATCGAGACTCTAGTGGTATAGTGTATCACCTAGAATGGTGTAACGGGATGATCGATGGATAAAGGTTTTACATTGGGTTGTAGATAGCTCAAGGGGAAAGGTATTGTGTTTAAGGTATTCATAGATATCTTCATACCATGGGGAATTGGGACCAACAAGTTCACAGATGATTTAAGTAGTTAGAAAATCAATAACTGGTATCAGCAATTGCTCAATCAAAAATTCACATTTCTGTGTGTTCGCAGGCATGTCTATAAGTGACCCCATAGCAGCCATAAAATCTGCAACTTTGTTATGCTTTCTTGGAATTTACTCAAAAGTGATGCTAGAAAAGTGTGGTTTGTAGGAATCCACTAGTTTCTTGTACGGGACCAACTTTTCATCTTTAGTTTGGTACTCATCTGTGACTTGCTGAATGATTAGTTGTGAGTCTCCATATACCTATAGTTCTTTGATGTCCCAATTGGATTGTTGTATGGAGACCTATGAGGAGTGCTTCATACTTGGCTATGGTGTTAGTGCACAGAAATGCAAGACGATATGACTTTGGGATATTGTCATTTTGTGGTGTGATAAAAAGGATGCTGGCCCCTAATCCATGCTGTGTGTAGGAACCATCAAAATATAATTTCCACATTACTGAGGTAGAAAGAGTGAAGAGATTCTCATCTAGAAAGTCAGCTACCATAGGATGTACATCTGTCATGGGTGTGTCTCCTAGTTGATCTGCTAGGGCTTGTCCCTTGATTGCTTTACAATCCACATACTCAATGTCAAACTCACTAAGGATCATGACCCATTTAGCTAGTCTTCTTGTGAGAGCTACTTTTGCTAGGAGATATTTTAATGGATCAATTTTGGCTATTAGATTTATGTGTTGGTTTAGCATATAATGCTACAACTTTTGGGAAGTGAATGCTAAGGCTAAACAAGCTCTTTCCATAGGTCAATAATTGAGTTCATAACCAACCAAGGTTCGACTGATATAATAGATTGCATGCTCTTTTCCTAACTCATCCTGCTATGCTAGAAGAACCCCTAGGGCTGCAGTTGTAGTTGAGATGTACAAGATCAAAGGCCTATCAGCGATTAGCGGTACCAAGACAAGAGGTGTAGCTAGATATTCTTTGAGTTGATCAAATGTTGCTTGACACTTATTGTCCCATCGAAATGAGACATCCTTTCAGAGAAAATGTTGGAATGGTTGACATTTATCTACTAGCTGTGAGATAAACTGTCTAATGGATTGTAACCTTCATTGAAGGCTCCTTAATGTTTTTAGATTCTTTGGTGGAGGCATCTCTACTATAGCCTTGACTTTGATTGGATCTACTTCAATGCCTCTATGAGATACGATGTATCCCAATAGTTTTCCTAAGGTTACCTCAAAGACACACTTCTTTGGATTGAGTCTTGATATTTTTTGAGTCTATCAAAGATTTGTCCTAGAAGACTTTGCTAGTATATCATCAACATAGTCTTCCATGATGTGATGAAAAAGATCATGGAATATCACTATCATTACTCTTTGATAGGTTACACTTGTGTTTTTAAGACCAAATGGAATGATGCACAACCAATAGGTACCCTAAGGACAAGTAAAAGTTGTTTTATGTTGATTTTCTTCAGATATCATTATTTGATTATAGCTCAAAAATCCATCCATTAGAGAAAGCATTTCATGACCAGTAGTCAAGTCTACTATAAGATCAATGTTTGGTAATGGAAAGTCATCTTTGGGACATGCTTTGTTGAGATTTTTGAAGTCAAAACACGTGTGGGTGCCCCCATTAGGTTTAGCCATGGGTACTTGATGTTTGAGACCCATTATGGATAATCAATAGGATTGATAAAATTTTCATCTAGAAACTTCTATATTTCAACTTTGACCAAGAGAGCTATATGTGGGTGCATCTTTATTAGCTTTTGTTTGACCGATTTACCTTTTGGATCAACCGTGAGATAGTGAACTACCAACAAAGGGTCCAACCTTGACATATTAGCATAGGTCCATGCAAAGTTGATGGTTCACTGTAAGAAGAACTTGGTAAGATTCTTGTGCTCTTGTTCCAATAATGATGCTACAAGGAATGTGGTCTTAGGATGTTGCTCTATGCCAATATTTATCTCTGTAGAATCTTCCACTAGGAGAGTTGATTTCTCTTGATACTTAGATGGTAGGGGAAGGTCAAATCCTCCATCCTTAGGTGCCACAATTGTGTTTTCACCTTTGGATACATCCTTTATTTTAACTATTTTCTTATCAAGAGGTGTCACAGTGTGGTTTTCACCTAGAGATCTTTCTTTATTTTTATTTTTGTAATTGGAGGATTTGTCATTCTCACCAAAATAAGCAGTTTGATCTAGTTCCATTACAAAACTAGCTTTGTGATCACCAAGAATGATATCGTCCCAGAGTCCCATGAATTCGGCAATAGCTTCATCATTCTAAAAAATATCTAGAATGGGGACCCTTGTTGGTCCCAATCGATAAGTTCATGGTAGACAAGTGTTACAATTTGGGTGCTTGTGTTTGATGTGGAGGATACAAATGATAGCATAAATATGGAGGATTTAGTGAATAGGTTAGTTATATGGATATAAGGGTCATTGATGATATCCTCTTTAGATATCAAATCTGCAAGAGAAGTTTGTGCTACCTCGTCAAGAATAGCCTTGATGTCCAAGGCACGTGGTACCTTCCTATCATATCCCAACCCCTTTTTGTCTAGCTTCTTTTTCACAATAATGGGTTCTATGTCACCTTTGTTATCCTTCCCAATGCCACCTTTGCATTTGTAGCCCATGTTCTTGACAATTCTTAGGCCATTACCACATTGCTTAACTAGTATGGTTACTAGTTCTTTCTCCTTGTAGAGCCAAGATGAGATGTCTTCAATAGTTTCCTCCGCCAATAATTTTCCCTCTTGGAATTGGGTTAGAGATGCTAGCAGGGGGATAGCTACTTTTTTATCACTTTAGCTATGGGTGATTGGCTGTAGGATTTAGGGGATAAGGGCATCCGCCCTACACAACAAGGTTTAGAGATATCATATTCACCAAAGCCTATATCACGGATGTTAGTTGTGATTTTGGGAATAAGATTAGGATCGAGTTCAACTTTAGAGGCTTTTTTCATATTTTTAGGATTGACATACAATGGGGATTCATAGGCTTTGTCATTATTTGGTACTTGGTTGCTATTCTTATAACTACCTTGCAAGGTACGATAGAATTCAAAGGGATTAGGGTCTCCTAGGATAGTAATCCTTGTACCATTAAATGGGAACTTGAGAGATTGATGGTATGTGGAGGGAACAACTTTCATGGCATGGATTCATGGCCCTCCTAAGATAATGTTATAAGGTAGCTCAATGTTGAGGACTTGGCACCTAGTTTAAAGCATGATGGGGCCTACTTGTATAGGCAAGTGGATAACACCTTTTGAACGGCGCTCAGCATCATCATACCCCTTGATTGTAATGTTTTGATGATCCTTAGAGTATCCTAATTGTTTAAGTAACTAGAGAGAATAGCTACTGACACCAACACCACCATCTATAAGTATGCATTTGATCTTTCATTTATGGATGAAAACTTCAATGTGAAGGGCGTCATTGTGACATGGATCGTGGTATGGGAGGTCCTTTTCAGAAAAGACCACATTGTAAGGTGAGGCAATGTTACCTATTATAGCTTTGAAATCTAGGACCACTATGTTATTAGGAACAAAAGACTCTTGGAGGGCTTTTCTAGCACAGTTTTATGTGTAGGTGATGATCATAAAAGGTCCAAAATAGAGTCTATGTAGGGGTTTTCCCTAGATGTTTGACAAGATTGTAATCAAATTGGGTTGGGAGACTCAGTGTAGGCCCATGAAGGGTGACACAACCATGATGAGTTGTGACTAGGTAATCCATAGATTTACCTTTGATAGTGAGGGTAGACACACGACTTTCTTCAGAGTGACTAACAATAGAATCATAGGAAGTTTTGTTAATGACTTTACCTTTATCAGGATTTTGACCTTGACCATGGTTAGGGAATGGCTCCTTGTAGATGTTGAGATCTTAGTTGGTGTTTTGAGTAGGAGGTGCATCAAATGTGACTTTTACTCTATCAATAAGGTTTTGGATCATGTGCTTTAGTTTCATGTAGGATATGGTTCTGTGTCCTTTGGTCCTATGGTATTCACAATATTCATTGTCTTTGTACCATGTGGGTTTGAAAGCAGGTTCACCATATAAGGGAGCGTTTGGTAGCGTGACAAGTCTATTTTGCACAAGTTTCCTTAGAACTAACTCTATAGGATCACCCAAGGGAGTGAATTTATGCCTTGGAGGGTAATCTTGGGGAGGCCGCTCTTGTTGATGCTGCTAGTTTTGGTTTTGTTGTCATTGTTGTCATTGTTGAGGTAGAGGTTGGTTTTGTTTGGTAAAAGATTAAGGGGTGTTTGTAGTGTTTGGACTATTTGGAATCCACCATGCCATCATTGACCATGTTTTTGTTTTTGTTCCAATATTTGGGCTTATCATTTGATTGTTGTTGGGGAGCACTGTCTTTATTGTCTTTGAAGATTTTGACTACGCCTTTAGCAATGAGGGCTTTTTGATGTTGATGCCTTTATAGGTAATCTCATCAAAGGTTGTAGCACTTAGTATTTGCAAATGGAAACCCAATTCTTGGTTAAGGTTCTACACAAATATGCTAACAAGCTTCTTTTCAGGTATTTTGAATGGGAATTTGCTATCCATTTGTCTCCATCTTTGAAGGAAGGAAATGAGAGTTTCCCCATTTTTCTGTTTATTGATACATAAGTTGGTCATAAGGACTTAATGTTCTATGTTGTATGAGAAATGGGCGGAAATTTTTTCTGTAAGCTCGTTAAAAGATTTGATACCCATAGGTAGATGCGAGAACCATTCTATAGCTTGACCTCCAAGGCTGCGAGGAAAGAGGCGCATGAGATACGTGTCATTATGTGCAACCTCTAAACAAGTGAGATAGAATTCTCTAAGATGGTCTTTTGGTTCTCCTCTTCCCTTGTATTTATCAAATTTTGGTATAGTGAAGTTGGGAAGAAAAGGGATCATTTGCAATGACCGATCAAATGGATAAGGACAAACCTCTTCCAAGGAGAAGGTTTTCTTAGTGTGACCAAATGTTAAATTAGCTACTTGTTGTTGTACCTCGGCAAGTTTAAGCTCCATAGTTGTTGGGGGTGTTGGTAAAGTCTCCTATTGCACTAAGGGTGGTTATTGTTGCCCATAGGGAAGATTGTAGTTGAAGCCATAGGAATTGACGTTATATCGGTTGTATGATTGATTGGGGTCATATGAGTTATATGATGGATTTGGATTAGGTTGAGTTTGGTTGTGGAGGAGTGATTGAAATAGGTGAGGTTGAGTATGGATGAACATTGTCGTGGAGGGATATAGTTTGTGTTGATGTTTTGGGAGTGTTGTGGGAGAGTGATGATGTTTGTTTTGATGTTTTGGGAATGTTGTGGTTGCATGACATTGCTTGGATTAGTGATATGGAGGTTTGATGATGTTGGGGGTGGTGTCGGCTGTGACCCTTATTGCATGGTTACATAAGTGTTTCCCAGATTGTAATTTTGTTGAAAACTGTCTCATGATGGGGTGGCCAATGTTCCACTTACAATTGATATGGGCATTTGTGATATGCTCTAGGAGGTTGTTGTTGGTTTTGTTTAGCTCACGCAACTTGTCTTGCTAATTCTACTTGACAATGAAGAGTCTCTTGTTGCAGTTTATAAATCTCCATAGGAGTCAAGAGTGGTGATATCGGTCTTTCTATTGTTGGATTTTGATAGAGAGGATTCTCATATTGAGCATCAAAAGTTTTAGTCATTCTCCCTTGTGAGCTTTGCTCAGGTATGGCAGTGGTCACAGTTGACATAGTTTGGATAGCAGTTATAGTGTCATGGGATTTGTTTTTCTCTTTAAGTTTGGATAGATCAAAGTCTTTGGGTAGTTTAGTTCCTTGTTTTGTAAGCAAATGAAAGAAATGATCTTGGTTTTCACTAAGCAGTTTGTCAAATGCAGCTATAGCCCTAGGATCTTGCATGATTTCATCAAGGTCTTGTCTATCTTCTTGAGAGGATTGACCTTCTTGAGATGAGACTTGAACCGTGGTATAATCGGGTGTAGTAAAATCATGAGGCATGCCAGTAGTAAACTGAGTTGCATCTACCAAAGGGACATTACTCTCTTGTGAAATAGCTAGTTGGTCATGTTGTGGCCTGTTTTGAAAGTTGGTTGGTCTTTCTATTGGTGTTTGGGGAGTACCCTTTTGAGACATGTTGGATTGACTTAGTTGAGGTGTATGCAGGGGTGATTTGCACTTCTTTGGGGCAATTTGCTTAGCCTTCATAGATTGTTGGAGTCTAGTGGTTACCATGGGATGAACTAGGACAATATGTTTGAGTTTTTGTTGGGATTTTGCTGAGATAGTTTGATGAACAGTTTACTTGACCAAAGGCATTGGACTATGCTGCAAAGGCACGGGACTATTATACTAAAGGTGGGTTACTATTATTTAGAAGTGTTGGACTATGCTGCTAGAGGCGCAAGACTGTATTACAAAGGTGTTGGGCTGGTATACTAAAGGCAAGCTACTATGTTTCAAAGGCATTAAAATGGTGTCAGTGATGTTTATAAGGCAATTTTTTATATATTTGGATTGGATTTTGATTCATTTTTCTTTGACAAGAGAAAACACATCAAACACAGTGGCAAAAAGGACTGACACAACATATAGTGTATGTTCTAGGCTCACTAAAAAGCCTAATGTTTCCACAAGTATTAGATAATTGTAAACAATTCAAGCACTTTTTACCTCTAGAGACATGGCTTCATTGCAGTAGATCAGCTCACAACTTAGTTCTCCATTGACCAAATGTCATTCCATATAAGTGTCAGACATTTGCATCTTTACGAGAGATGATAGGTAGGGATATCTCACCCTCCCCTTGGAAAGCTACAAGTAGGTCACAAGAGCTTATGCTAGCTGAAGGAATACTATGTATTCTCAAGGGAGTTAATGGTGAGTAATCTTGGGGGTTTATACCAATTTCCCTTGCACTGATGATTACCGCAATGTTCAGAGATGAAATGGGTAGTCACTATCTAGATGGTTCTTAGTAGATTTAAGGGACCAATGCCTTGTGAGCATGTAGCAAGCTACTAAAAGCTTTAACCAATCCTACTAAGAGTATTAAACACTTTGCACAATGTGAAAATAATTTTCACAAAGAGCTAGTACACCTCTTTTCTATTTGGCACCTCAAGGCAAGGCTAGCACTGGTTAGGACTTGGCTTTCACCTTATCCCTCTTATACAGCGGTGCAAAGGAAAACTCCACTTAGGTCATCCCTTTTGGATGTAGTGCAATCCAAAAGTAGACCCTTCTAAAGGAAAAACTAAAAAGTAAGATCAAGCATGTCAAAAAAAGGTTCAATTGTCCCATTATAAGAAAAATAAGGTGCAACTAGTTTAGGCACACACACAATTGTAGTTGTTAGTTGTCCCTTATGAAATTGAAGTGTTTGGCATTCATGTCCATTGTCCCTTAGAAAATTGAAGTGTTTTTGAATTCATGTCCATTGTCCCTTAAGAAAAAAAAATGTTCCTAAGACTTAGATTGCAAAAGATTATTGTTTAATTGTCCCTTAAGAAAGCAATTTGTTCCTAAGATTTAGATTGCAAAAGATGATTGTTCAATTGTCCCTTAAGAAAGTAATATGTTTCTAAGATTTAGTGTGATAGGTTTTCAATTATTCAACACTCGTCCTGCATGAACATGTTAGGAAAACCCATTTTCTCTTTTTTGTGTAATAAGAAGTTGCAACAAGTTGGTTTAGTTCCACCAAAAACTCAATAGTTAGCATAAAATCAATTGAACCAAAAGCACTTAACTTGTTAGGTGAAAAATGAGCAATCTAGAGAAATATGATAATAATGATTAAGTATAGAAAATTATATATTACTATTAGAGTCTATATGAAATTCTATGAAAATTTAAAAAAATCATGAAAATTGAATAAATTTTGCACAAGTTATGACCATTTGAAATTTACAAAGAAGTGTTGACTTTGACTGAGTGTACCTAACAAATCTGATAAAATTAATTAAAAAAATTTTCACCATAGAAATGGTGGGAGAACTAGCTTTCCAACGCTACTAGTTTCGCAAAAATCTAACTCCATATACAAAAGATATTCCCAATTTCGTGAAATTTCTTTGAAAAAGGGAAAAAAAAGTAAGCATAGGCTAAAAATAGGGACAGGGATTTGTGATTTATTTTTCTTAAAATTTGTGCACTTTCTACAAAAAATAAGAGATACTCAGATAGAATTTTGATGCAATTAACAAAACCCAGAAATCATTTGAGCAGAACTTACATAGATATGCCTGATTTCATGAAATTTCTCAAAAAACAAAAAAAAAAAACATAGGCTAAAAATAGGGATGCATATTTGTGATCTATTTTTCTCAAAATCCGTGCACTTTCTGCAAAAAATAAGAGATACCCAGATATAATTTTGATACTTTCAACAAAACTTAGAAATCTTTTGAGCTAATGTTACACCATTTGAATGCTCATCGCTTATTCTCTCAAACTAGTGAACAAGGATCTTTAGATTTTCTGCATTGTGATTGTGCTTTTCTATACCTATCTTCTAAAAAATCAACTTTTTCCTAGAAAGAAATAATGTTAGTGGGTCCTATTGCGCATGTCAAAATGTGTATAGGAATAAAATCAAGATCAAGAGATACTCAATACAATGAAATAATCAACAACTCAATCCTATAACATCAAGATAACAATATAAGCAAACAATCAAATAATCAATGAATAATACCAAAAACAATGAAAGATTTCACCTAGATTGTATTGTTATCTTGGTCAAATGTGGATTTCTCTTCAAATTGTGAAACCATGTTTGCAACAAGCTGATGTAGATTGTGTTTGTGCCCAAAAGGTAGAAGTTCTCAACGATGTGATGAATGCTCAATGAGCTATATGGATGCTTGAGAATAAATGATTGAAGAGGATTTGTTAAGGAGATGGGGGGTTTATATAGTTTCAATGAAGATGGATCAATGGATGAAATAAATCCATAAAATGGATGGTTGAGATAAATCAAATAACTCATGATGAATGTGCACCTGACATGTGTCACACAAAAATATATTTTTGTTTGAGTTAACTGATTGATTTGGCTAAAAGACATGGAACAAACATGGGATATGATTAGATTTCATAAAAATAGAAAATATTTTTTCTAATTTATGAGTTGGTGATAAAAACAATAATAATTAAGTCAATTAACTCAACTCTAAATTTTCTTTTTGAAGTTCTAAAAATAAGATTGATTTTGCACATGGAGTTAAAATGATATTTTTAGAGGAATTGGAAGATAATTAAAATTTATTTAATTGATTCATGATTTGAAGAATAGATAAGATATTAAGATTTAAATAAATTAAACAAATATATTCATTTATTTTATTTCGCATGATAAAGGATAAATAAAATATTTGATTTGATTTTATTTTTAGAAGAGATATTCAATTTAAATAAATTTCAATAATTTATTTAAATTTAGAAGAACAATTGATTTAATTAAATAATTTAGAAATTATTTAATCATAGATAATAGGATTTAAATGATAAATTAATTAAATAATTAATTTATTCAATCGATGTGGATTTGAATTTTGAAAGAGGACAATGATTTAATTAAATAATTCAAATTATTTAATTTTTGAAGAATAAAGTTGATTTTTATGAAATTAATTAAATAAATAGAATTTATTCAATTAATGTTGAAATGTAGGTGATTTGATGAGATGCAAGTGATGAGATGACATGGTCATTTTTAGGTGTCTACAGTGACCATTTCTTTAGACAGTGAGTCCTTGGGTGGTGATCCCTAGCAGTGAGCCTCTTTTCTTATTCAGTATTGTTACTACATTATATTGTGAGCTAACTTTCACCATGGTTTTTCCCTTTTAGGGTTTTCCATGTAAAAATCTGGTGTTCATGTGTGTATGGTGTTGATGTGTTTAAGTTTTTTTTCTGCACTTCATGTTTAATCTTCATAATAGATTAAAAGGTTAAAATATGTGAATGTGAATGTGATATTTGTTAAGAAAAGTTAAAGTTTTTGATACAACTAATTCATCCCCCCTCAGTTGTCTTGTGCCTTAAAAATTGGTATTAGAGCAGGGTTCCTTGGAAGAAAGCCTAACAACTTTAGGTAGATCTAGGATGGTGCACAAAGACATTGCTTGGTTTGATGGATCTAACTATGCCTTTTGGAAGGTATGAATTTGTAAAGTTATCTTATCTCCATGAGTTTTAATGTCTTGAGAATAGTTGAAGATGAATACAAAATACGTAATGGTGGTCCTAGGACTACAAGTGAGATTAGAGCCTATGAGATTTATGGCAAAGCTAAAAATGCTCTAGTAAATGCTTTATTTAACACTGAAATGACAAAAGTTGTGGATCTGGAAACTACTCATGAGATCTTAGAAAAGTTGAAAAGTATCTATGAAGGTGATGAATCTATCAAGAAGGCTAGGGTGCAAAACTTGAAGACCAAATATGAAACTTTGCATATGTCTGAAGATGAGAACATAACATGTTACATATAGAAGATTGATGAGGTTGTTAGCAGCATCAAGGGTATTGGTGGTAAGATAGATGATATGGATGTTGTAGATAACGTACTTAGAACTCTTCCCAAATCTTATAGTTAGATGGTATCTTCCATTGAAGAATTGTTTGATATGAATAAGATTTCAAAAGATAAATTGCTTGGTAAACTAAATTCTTTTGAGATGAGATAATTTGGTACTACTAATGGCCCTGTGAAAACTGAGACTACTTTTATGGCCAAGGAAGAAAAGACTGCTAGATGAGATAAATATGTTGTGGAATTAGTTGAAGAAGACCTTGATGAGCTTGAGGCAAAATTTGCAAGAAAAATGAAAAGAGATAGTGGAAAGTTCAAAGGTAAGTTACCTTTCAAATATTTCAATTGTGGTAAAATTAGTCACTATGCTTCACGATGTCCTGACAGAACTTTGAAGATAAAAAATCGTGAAAGTAAAGGTAAGATGATGAGAAAGAGTTACTATGTTGGAGATGATGATGGTGTAACTGATGATGAACCTGATTCTGAATATGGTAATATTAGTGAATGCTTGTTTATTACCCTAAGAGAACAACATGTTTCTGCTAATCTTGCAAGTTGTGTAAAGGAAGCATGTTTGGAAGAATAAAACGAGAGATCTGAATTTCATGCTAAAGAGGAAAAGGATGAATGGTTCATTGACAATGGATGTTCAAATCACATGACTAGAGATAAAAGTAAGTTTGTCAAATTGGAAAGGTATGATGGAAGACTAGTTAGATTTTGTGATGATGTAGCTAGTAAGATTTGTGGAAAAGGGTCAATAACTTTTGATGGCAACCATTATACAGATGATGTTCTTTATGTCAAAGGCCTAAAGCATAATCTTCTAAGTGTTGGATAGATGTGTGCCAAAGGATATAATTTGATATTCAAAGACAATGGATGTGAGATAAGGAAAAGCTCTGGAACATTAATTGCCACTGATAAGAAGACTCATGGTAATGTTTATCATATGAAAGGTATTGACAATTGTTGTTTGTTGGTTCAGTAGAAGAATGTGTCATATTAACTTTGATAATCTGGTGGGAATAAGCTTAGCTCAAGCTGTGAGAGACCTACCTAAGATTGTGAAGCCTGCTAATGCCATTTGCAAAGAATTGTAGTTTGGAAAGAAAACAAAGATAACTTTCAAGAGTAAGGAACAATCCTCTTCAAATCTCTTGGAGCTCATACATATAGACTTGTGTGGTCCTACACGAACAATAAGTCTACAAGGTGACAAGTATTTCATGCTTCTTATTGATAATTATTCAAGAATGACTTGGGTTACTTTGCTTAAAGAAAAATTATAAGCCCTAGACAAGTTCAAGGCATTTAAAGAAATGGTTGTAAATGAGATGGATATGAGAATCAAGTGTCTGAGATCTAACAGAGGTGGTGAGTTTACTTCAAATAAATTCAATACTTTTTGTGAAGAACATGGGATAAAGAGACAATTGTCTGCCCCCAGAACTCCTCAGCAAAATGGAATAGTTGAAAGAAAGAATAGAATAGTTTAGGAAGCTGCTAGAACAATGATCAAAGAAGTTGACCTTCTGGAAGTTTATTGGAAAGAAGCTATTCATACTGCTATCTACATTCAGAATAGAGTACAAATCATAGAAAATGGAACAAATACACCTTATGAGCTATGGTATGGGAACTCCTACTATCAGGTATTTCAAAGTTTTTGGAAGCAAATGTTATATTAGAAGAGATGAAGAATTGGGAAAGTTTGATGCTCGATGTGATGAAAGCATATTCCTTAGGTACTATACTAGAATAAAATCTTACCGATGTTATAACAAAATATTGAGGAAGATTATTGAAAGTGCAAATGTGAAGGTAGATGAAGATGTTCAGATAGTCTTAGATATGAATGGATACAAGTTAGATGGATTTGTTGATTCAGAGATAGTTAGACAAAAAGACAAGGAAATTCACATAGAAGAAGAAGCTCAAGTTGAAGAACAAGAAGCTCTAGAAAGAGTTCCTAAAACCCCTATGTATGTGCAAAGAAATCACTCTGAAGATCAAATCATTGGTGATAAAAGGAAAGGAGTATTGACAATAAAAGGAGTTGCAAAAGAACATGCAAATCTGTACTTAATTTTAAAGGTTGAACCTACAATAAGTTCTAAAGCATGTAAAGATGATCATTGGGTCAAGGAAATGGAAGAATAATTGATGCAAATTGAGAAGAACAAGACTTGGGAACTTGTCCCTAGGCTTGTAGATAAGAATGTGATTAGAACAAAGTGGGTTTTTAGGAATAAGTTGAATGAGACTAGAGAAGTGCTAAGAAACAAAGCTAGACTTATATGCAAAGGCTACTCACAAGTGGAAGGAATAGGTTATAAAGAAACTTCTTCTCTGGTGGCAAGACTAGAAGCCTTTAGATTATTTCTAGCCTATGCAATACGCAGAGATTTCAAACTATACTAGATGGATGTGAAGTCAACCTTTCTAAATGGTGAGTTGGAAGAGGAAGTATATATAGAACAACTAGATGAATTTTAGTTATCAAAATAACTAGACATGGTATGTAGATTGAAAAAGGCATTGTATGGACTAAAACAAGCTCCTAGAGCTTGGTATGCAAGGTTGGATAGGTATTTGTTGTAGCAAGAATTTAGTAAAGGGTCTGTAGATAGTAACTTGTATATCAAGGTAAGAAAAGATCAAATCCCAATTATTGAAGTCTAAGTAAATGATATAATCTTTGATGGAAATGAAGGTATGTGTAAGAACTTTGCAGATGAGATGCAAAAGGAATTTGAGATGTCAATGTGTGGTGAGATGAACTTCTTTCTTAGACTACAAATTAATCAGACAGATAAGGGCATTTTCATTTCACAATCAAAATACCCCAAGGAGTTGTTGAAGAAGGTTGGAATGGAAGAATCTAAACTAGTTTGTGATCCCATGACAACTAGTTGCAAGCTTAGAAAAGATGATGAATCCCCTAAGGCTGATTAGAGCAAGTGTAGATCTATGATTGGAGGATTGCTATACCTAACTACTACCAAACCTAATATCATCCATGCAGTTTGTCTTGTGGCTAAATTTCAAGAATACCCTAAAGAGTCACATGTTATGGCAGTAAAGAGGATATTCATGTACTTCAATGGAACTTCTGATTATGGTTTGGTGTATCCCAAGAATAATGTCTTCAACCTAAGTGCATATACATATGGATGTGTAAATGACAGGAAAAGTACTAGTGGTGGTGTGTTCTTTCTTGGAGATAGAGTCATGTCATGGCAAATAAAAAAGTAGGATTCATTATCCTTATCTACTATAGAGGAAGAGTACATTGTAGTAGCATCATGTTGCACACAAGTACTATGGATGAGACAAACTTTGAAGGACATCCATGTTGAGTATGAGGATCCAATTCCTATCTTATGTGATAATACTAGTGCCATCAACATTTCAAAGAACCCAATGATGCATTCAACAACAAAGAATATTTCTATTAGGTATCACTTTCTGAGAGAGAAGGTTGCAGAGAAAGAAGTGAAGCTTGAGTATGTGCCTACAAAAGATTAGGTTGTTGACATACTCACCAAAGCTCTTCCTAAGGATACATTTGAATATCTTCAGGAAAAGTTAGGGGTTAATTCCCCTCCTTTCTTGAACTAGATGCATAAGGAAGTGCATCAGTCTAGTATGGTTTAGGAGTCATTCTTTTCTGGATTGATGATGGAGTCTACCTCTTAGGGGGAGTAGGTGGTGATACTGAAAAATGTTGCAGACTGAAGGAAGCATTCAAGGTAGATAAGAACAAGTGCAAGGATGTGCAGTACAAAGAGATGTGTTGCCCTTTTCCATTGATGTCAAACGGGGAGATAGTTCATGTGAAAAACATAGAGAAAAAGAAGGCAAATGTGTAAAGAAAAAGGGGAGTTCTGATGTAGAGTTGTGTCTTAATGGTGGAATATGTTGCTTCATTTTTCACATACATTGCCATCAATGACAAAGGGGAATATTGTTGCAAGTATGTGCCAACCGATGTTGTCATTGATGTCAACATGTTTGTGTTGTCATTAGTGTCAACTATGCTCTTGTTTTGTTACTTGATTGTGAGTTAGTTGCTTTATATTGCATTGTATAAGTGTTGAAGATGATAAGAATATGTTCTTGATATTGAGTTTGTTGCAAGAATGGACCTAACCGGTGTTGTCATTGATGTCAACATACTCTTGTTGCATTGATGACAAGGATTGATGAGTTGGATGCTGAGGATATTGAGAAAATTAGTCCTATCAGAAACAGAAAAGAACAGTGAAGATAGTGAAGTGAAGATCCTAGCTAAGATGAAGATCAGAGGATGCGCATCAAAGGGTTTGTAGATATGTGTCAAAAAGTGATCCAGTAAAGATTTGAGAGGTCCACATGAATATTTGAAGAAGTTATGGAAATATGAGTAAAACTAGTTCTGGTAGATGTTTAGAAGTGACAGAGTAACACAAATAGATCTGGTGAGATCTAGAAATGCAATATCTTATTCTGTGGATTTGGTAGAGTGTCCAAGAAGTCAATGTGAATTGACAACTCAATTGGTTCATGGTCTGGAGGTCTATAAGCATCTATTCTGATATGACAGTGATGACAGACTGTGTTCTTGAGGTTTCAGATGAAGGAGAGAATGATTTCAGTAAGTAGAAGTAGTGTGGGTGTTCTTGGTGATTGAAGAAAGCTTGTGGGGCTCTCTGGATTGTGTCCAGTTTGTGTTGGTTGTCTGCATTAAAGATTGAGTTTGTAATTGAAGAATTACTTCTGGATGATGATGTTCTTCCTAAGTTTGGCCGATCGGATGAGTTACACATCTTGTAGATGATCTTGAAGATGTTCTACGAAGCATGGAGTGTTCCTCAAAGAAGATTGAAGTCTTAGATCTATGTGGCTGACAGTGTGATGATCCGCATGAAGTCTTTTGTAATTAGTCAAGTTGTATTTGTGTATTTGCTCTGTAAAGTATGTCGACTTGGATGATTATCCCAAAGTCAATGTCTTGTATAAATAAGAGTTGTGAAGTCATTTCAAATGTATCTTGGATGAGATGAGAGTGTGGTAGAGAGAAGGAAAGTGAAAGGTAGAGTAGAAGTATTGGGCTTAAATATAACTAATTCAAGCATGGTGAAGATGCTATTCTTCAGTTCAAGTATGTAATATTTATCATTTTGTAGACAGTGTGTCTCATGTAGGTAGTGGGCCTCTTGTGAGCAGTGTGCTCAGGTAGTGAGCCCTAATTGGCATGTGTCATTTTGTTCTTCTTATTCTTTTAATAGAGAATGCAATCTTGGGTTAGTCACCCTGTGGTTTTTCCCTTAACTGGGTTTTCCATGTTAAAATCTTGGTGTCATATGTGTTAATGTGTTTCTGCACTTGAATTGTTGCATTAAATTTCCATGATTGATTTATTATTATGATGCTAAATTACAAGAAGGATTTAAGTGATTAACAAGAGAAAGTTTTGGGACAAATGATTCACCACCCCTCTCAATTGTCTGTCTTGATTCTAATAATTGGTATCAGAGCTAAGTTCCTCTAAAAGAGCTTAACCACTTGAGGAGATCTAGGATGTCTTCCTACAAGAAGGATAGTCTGAGGTTTGATGGAACAAATTTCACTCTTTGGAAAAGTTGCATGGAATGTCACTTGCAATGTATGGGAATGCAATATTGGATCATGGCTTCAAAGAAGTATCATCCTCCACAGAATGGTCTGAGAACTATAGATGAAATCAGAGATGCCAAAAACAAACTTTAAGCTAAAGAAGCTTTGTTAAGTGCCTTATCTGATTTAGAGTTGACAAATGTTATAGATCTAAAAACTGCATATGAGATTTACGAAAAGATGGAACTTTTGCATGAAGGAGACAAATACGTTAAATATGCCAAGCTATAGAGTCTGAAAGAAAATTTTGAAAACCTGAAGATGAATGAAGATGAGAATATCACTACATTTATGGCAAGAGTAAATGAGCTTGTGTGTGGCATTAGATGTGCTGGTGGAATCTTGGATGAAGATGAGAAAAGTTCTAAGATCCCTACCTCCTTCTTACAAATACAAGGTTGCTGCTATTGAAGAATTTAGATCTTTTTCAAATACACAAGAGATCAAATAGTTGGAAAATTAGCTACATTTGAATTGGCTGAGTTTGGAGATGCACCCCCCAAGTTTGAATCTGCATTCAAAGCTAGTGTGTCTATAAAAGGAAAACAAAAGTTTGATCTGGGAGAGAACTCTTCAAAGAAACTATCATGGTATGAAAAAGCAAGAAAAGATCTGGAAGAAGATGAAGCAGAAGCTGCTCAACTTGAAGCCCTTATTGCAAAAAGATTGCTAAGAGGATCCGGTAAGTATGAAGGAAAATTGCCCTTAAAATGTTTCAACTACAATAAGATTGGCCATTTTGCCTCAACGTGTCTGGAAAGATTTTCAAGAGCAAATCCAAACAGATCAAGATTCTAAAAGAAATGTTACTATGTTCATGAAGATGATGATGATGGAGTAACAGATGATGAATCAGAGATAGGAAACAAATTAGGAAGTGACTGGGTGTTTATTTCCATCAAGGAAGAAGATCCAATGCCCTCTAAATCTATCAATCATAAAATGGTAGAAAGAGCTCTAGCTACCCAAGTTGAAGAAAATGATGATTGGGTCATTAACAGTGGATGCTCCCACCATATGACAGGTGATAAAAATAAGTTCAAAGATTTGGAAAGATATGAAGGAGTTATAAATTTTGGTGATAATTTTGCTAGAGGAATTAGAGGTAGAGGAACTATTTCTTTTGATGGAAAGAACAAAACCAGTAATGTACTATATGTTGAAGGTCTGAAGCACAATCTTCTCAATGTTGGATAGTTGGTGGACAAAGGCTATGATCTTTGATTCAAAAATGGAAAATGTAAGATCTTTGAAAGTTCCAGAATAGAGATTACATCCGGTACTCAAACAAAAGGTAATATCTTCCCCTTGGTTGGTATTGGCAAAAGTTACTTATTTGTTCAAATTGATCAGAGTTGGTTGTGGCATAGGAGAATGTGCCATGTGAATTTTGATAATATCATCAAGATAAACAACACTCAAGCTATAAGAGATCTTCCAAGACTGCTGAAATCTACTAATAGTTTGTGTAAAGAATGTCAGTTGGGAAAGCAAAGCAAAGTCACATTCAAAAGTAACGAACACTCTTGTACCAGATTGTTGGACTTAGTACATACTGATCTATGTAGTCCGGCAAGAATCAGGAGTTTGCAAGGTGATAGATACTTCATGTTACTAATTGATGACCACTCTCGGATGATGTGGGTGACTTTTCTAAAAGACAAATCTGAGGCTCTTGAGAAATTTAAAATATTCAAAGCTATGGTAGAGAATGAAACTAGATTAAACATAAAATGTCTTAGGTTTGATAGAGGTGGAGAATTCACATCCAGAGAGTTCATAGAATTATGTGAGAAGCATGGGATAAAAAGACAGTTGTCTACTCCAAGGACTCCACAAAAAAATGGAGTAGTGGAGAGAAAGAACCAGACCATCTAGGAAGCATCTAGAACCATGATGATGGAAGCAAATGTTCCTCAAATCTACTAGAGAGAAGCTGTAAGTACTGTTGTCTATACCCTTAATCAAGTACAAATCAGAAGCAATATTGGTAAGACCCCTTATGAACTCTAGTTTGGCATCACTCCCACTGTGAAGTATTTTAGAGTCTTTCATAGCAAATGTTACATTAAAACAGATGAAGATCTTGGCAAATTTGATGCTATAAGTGATGAAGGAATATTCTTGGGTTATTCTACTCAAAGCAAAGCATACCGGTGTTATAACAAGAGATTGAGAAAGATTATAGAAAGTACAAATGTGAAGGTTGATGAAGCTATTGAAAAACCCTCAAGGTTTTTTGAATATGATGAAGATGATCAGAATGATGTTTTGGTCCAAGAAGTCTAAGCCCCTTCTGAAACTAAGATCCAAACTGATCTGAAGAATCAGAAAGAAGAGATAAGTTTGAATGAACCTATTCAAGAAATAGAAGTGCAAGAAATTCTCAAAACTCCCAAGTGTGTAAGACTGAATCACTCTAAAAATTAGATCATAGGTGATAAAAGCAAAGATGTTCAAACAAGAAGAAAGATTGCTCAAGACTCAGAAAAGTATTGTCTGATTTCAAAGTTTAAACCAAAAACTATGAGTGAAGCATGCAATGATGAAAGTTGGACTAAAGCAATGAAGGAAGAGCTGATGCAAATTGAGAAAAAATCACACTTGGGATCTTGTTCCCAGACCTAGAAATAAGAATGAGATTGGAACCAAATGGGTCTTGCAAAATAAATTGAATGAAGATGGTGAAGTAGTCAGAAACAAAGCCAGATTGGTCTACAAGGGTTATTCTCAAGTAGGAGTTGATTTTGAAGAAACTTTTGCTCTGGTGGCAAGAATTGAAGTAGTCAGATTATTTCTTGCTTTCGTTGCCTTCAAGGACTTGAAAGTATATCAGATGGATGTCAAGTCTGCCTTCTTGAATGGTGACTTGGAAGAAGAAGTATATATTGAGCAACCGGATGGATTTCAATTGTCTAATCATGGTGATATGGTTTGCAAGTTGAAGAAAGCACTATATGGACTCAAACAAGCCCCAAGAGCCTAGTATGAAAGATTGGATATGCATCTTTTGAAGATTGGTTTCAACAAAGGTACTGCTGATAGTAACTTGTACTTCAAAATTGATGATGAAAATATCTTAATTGTTGAAGTGTTTGTTGATGATATCATTTTTGGAGGAAGAGATAGTACGTACAGAACTTTTGCAAATCAAATGAAAAGTGAATTTGAGATGTCCATGTTTGGGGAAATGAATTTCTTCTTGGGTCTGCAAATCACTCAAACAAAGAAAGGAATCTTCATTTCACAGACCAAGTATGTGAAAGAATTGTTGAAGAAATTTGGGATGGAAGACTCAAAACCAATGAGTTCTCCCATGGCAACTAGATGTAAATTGAGCAAAGATGATGACTCTCCTAAAGTTGATCAGAAAAAGTACAGGTCAATGATTAGAGGACTATTGTGTCTTACTCAAACTAGACCTGACATTATGAATGTTGTTGGTCTTGTTGCTAGATTCCAAGCTAATCCTAGAGAATCTCATGTCATGACAATCAAGAGGATTCTTAGATATCTAAAAGGAATAGTTGAGTATGGTTTATGGTATCCTAGAGATCACGATTTCTCTCTTCATGTATATACAGATGTGGATTTGGCAGGAGATGTGGATGACCAAAAGAGTACTAGTGGTGGAGCATTATTTTTAGGGAAAAGATTGGTTTCTTGGCTGAGTAAGAAACAAGAGGCGTTATCTCTGTCCACTACAGAAGCAGAATATATTGTAGCAGCAGGTAGTTACACTCAAGTATTGTGGATGAAGCAAATGCTAAGAGACATTAGAGTGGGGTATGAGGAACCTATCACAATCTTCTGTGATAATTCAAGTGCAATAAATATATCAAAAAATCTAGTGTTGCATTCAAAGACAAAACATATATCCATCAAGTTTCACTTTTGAGAGAGCAAGTAAACAAAAATGAAGTCAGATTGGAGTTTGTGCCCTCCACGGATCAAATTATAGACATTTTTACTAAACCTCTACCTAAGGACTCTTTTGAGTATCTCAGGGAGAAGTTAGGGGTTATTACTCCTTTGGTTCTAAATTAAGGTGCACTAATGTGCATCAATCTAATGGATCTCACAGTCATATCTTGTGGTCCAGATTGATGATGAGAAGCTGCTACTCAGGGGAAGTAGTTGGTATGATTCTGAGTGATGCAAGTATGTGCCCTTTGCCATTGATGTCAAAGGGGGAGAGAAGACATGTGAAAAACAAAAAGTGGTTATTGATCAAAGGGGGAGCAGTAAAGGAAGAGAAGACATGTGAATGGTTGTTGTTGATAGAGGGAGTTATGTCAGTCAGTAAGGAGAAGTTCTTGTCTTGATGGTTAAAATAGTTTTTCACATGATATGTTGCCATTAATGACAAAGGGGGAGATTGTTGCAAGTATGGGCCTAACTGGTGTTGTCATTGATGTCAACATACTCTTGTTGCATTGATGACAAGGATTGATGAGTTGTATGCTGAGGATATTGAGAAAATTACTTTGATCAAAAATAGAGAAGAACAGTGAAGACAGTGAAGTGAAGATCCCAACTAAGATGAAGATCAGAGGATGCGCATCAAAGGGTTTGTAGATATGTGTCTAAACATGATCCAATAAAGATTTGAGAGGTCTGCATGAAGATTTGAAGAAGTTATGGCCATATGAGTAATATCAGTTCTGGCAGATGTTTAGAAGTGACAGAGTAACACAAATAGATCTGGTGAGATCTAGAAATGCAATATCTTGTTCTGTAGATTTGGTGGAGTGTCCAGGAAGTCAATGTGAATTGACAACTCAATTCGTTCATGGTCTGGAAGTCCGTAAGGATCTATTTTGATATGACAGTGATGACAGACTGTGTTATTGATGTTTTAGATAAGGAGAGAATGATTTCAGTAAGTAGAAGTAGTGTGGGTGTTCTTGGTGATTGAAGAAAGCTTATGGGGGTCTTTGGATTGTGTCCAGTTTGTGTTGGTGGTCCACATTAAAGATTGAGCTCGTAATTGAAGAATTACTTCTAGATGATGATGTTTTTCCTAAGTTTGGCTGATCGGATGAGTTACACATCTTGCAGATGATCTTGAAGATGTTCTATGAAGCATGGAGTGTTCCTCAAAGAAGATTGAAGTCTCAAATCTGTGTGGCTAATAGTGTGATGATCCACATGAAGTCTTTTGTAATTAGTCAAGTTGTATTTGTGTATTTTCTCTGTAAAGTATGCCAACTTGGATGATTATCCCAAAGTCAATGTCTTATATAAATAAGAGTTGTGAAGTCATTTCAAATGTATCTTGGCAGAGATGAGAGTGTGGTAGAGAGAAGGAAAGCAAAAGGTAGAGCAGAAGTATTGGGCTTAAATGGAACTAATGCAAGCATGGTGAAGATGCTATTCTTTAGTTCAAGTATGTAATATTTATCATTTTGTAGATAGTGTGTCTCCTGTAGGTAGTGGGCCTCTTGTGAGCAATGTGCTCAGGCAGTGAGCCCTAATTGGGATGTGCCATTTGGTTCTTCTTATTCTTTTAATAGAGAATACAATCTTGGGTTAGTCACCCTGTGGTTTTTCCCTTAACTAGGTTTTCCACGTTAAAATCTTGGTGTCATATGTGTTAATGTGTTTCTAGTCTTGAATTGTTGCATTAAGTTTCATGATTGATTTATTATTATGCTACTGAATTACAAGAAGGATTTAAGTGATTAATAAGAGAAAGTTTTGGGATAACTAATTCAAACCCCCCTCTCAGTTGTCTGCCTTGATTCTAACAGATTTTTCAAGTGCTTTTGAGAAAATTTGGTTCATACTAAAGACAAAGTTGTGAAGATATATTCTAGCTTACAAGATACTGTCTGAGTATTTGCTCCACATTTTGAACTGTGTTGAAGACCAGAGTGTGAGATTTGAATATATTTTAGAAAAATGTTTGAAGATGTTGAACTCAAAATTTGGTGGTCTAGATTAGTGTATAACAGAAGTTCTATTCACCAGTATGAAGATTGTGCCTGACAACATTTACAGTGTGACATGGAGAAAGTATTTTGCTCCAAATTTCTCCGTAGTTTGGTTTTGATCTTGCAGTTTTAGACATATGTTTATAAGAACCTTAACTATCTTCATTCCAAAGGATTTGATATTTGGTGCTCCGGAAAGCAAGTTATTGATTAGTAGAGTTTGAAAGTGTTTGTTGTGAGCATTCTATGATCTATCTCCATGTGATATTTGTTGTCTTCAAGTGAGATCTATTGCGGCTAGATTTGTCATCTCCCAGGTAATTTTATGTTATTCATTGATGTCTTTAGATTGAATTGAAGGTGTGTACTTTATCCTTAAGCTATGATAAAGCTGTTGGAAGCGTGTGTTTAAGTATTCCTGGTGTTTGCACAAGTTTGGTGGACTTGGATGCTAACACTCTTTGTGCATGTGGTTCATGGATTGTAGAAGTGTGTTGAAGTGTGTGAAGATGTATTTGGGTCTGAGCTAATCCATGAAGTGTTCTTCTTTCATTCATTTTCTCTGCAAGTTTGTTTAGGTCCAAACCTAATTTGAATTATGTATGTTTACCGACCTTGGAGACTATTCCAATGGTTGTAAATTGTAATGCTGACCTTGATGTATATTCCAAGGTTGATGATTGGTATAAATAAATGTAATAAATTTGTGTGTTGATGGGGGCATGTGAAGATGTGCAGATGTGAGTTAGTGTTGTAAGGGTAGTGAAGGTGATTTATATTGTGATTCAATGGAACTGAACTTACGCATGTTATAGGTGCTATTATATCAGCTCATAGTAGTGATCCACCCTTCTTAGTAGTGAGTCAACCCTCGGCAGTGAGCCCAGGTAATTTTATGTTATTCGTTGATGTCTTTAGATTGAATTGAAGGTGTGTGCTTTATCCTTAAGCTATGATAAAGCTGTTGGAAGCATGTGTTTAAGTATTCCTGGTGTTTGCACAAGTTTGGCGGACATGGATGCTAACACTCTTTGTGCATGTGGTTCATGGATTGTAGAAGTGTGTTGAAGTGTGTGAAGATGTATTTGGGTCTAAGCTAATCTGTGAAGTGTTCTTCTTTCATTCATTTTCTCTGCAAGTTTGTTTAGGTCCAGACCTAATTTGAATTATGTATGTTTACCGACCTTGGAGACTATTCCAATGGTTGTAAATTGTAATGCTGACCTTGATGTATATTCCAAGGTTGATGATTGGTATAAATAAATGTAATAAATTTGTGTGTTGATGGGGGCATGCAAAGATGTGCAGATGTGAGTTAGTGTTGTAAGGGTAGTGAAGGTGATTTATATTGTGATTCAATGGAACTGAACTTACGCATGTTATAGGTGCTATTATATCAGTTTATAGTAGTGATCCACCCTTCTTAGTAGTGAGTCAACCCTCGGCAGTGAGCCCTATTTGTAACGAGCCCTAGCAGTGAGCCTCTTTTGTTATTCGGTATTGTTACTACATTATATTGTGATCTAACACTCACCATGGTTTTTCCCTTTTAAGGTTTTCCACATAAAAATCTGGTGTTCATTTGTGTATGGTGTTGATGTGTTTATGTTTTGTTTTTACACTTCATGTTTAATCTTCATAACAGATTAAGAGGTTAAAGTAAGTGAATGTGAATGTGATATTGTTTGAGAAAAGTTAAAGTTTTTGATACAACTGATTCACTCCCCCCTCTCAATTGTCTTGTGCCTTCAATAGTAGTGAGAAAAATGAGGGAGTTAAAATAGAAAGAAGGAGAAACAATAAAATAATTTGATAAAAGGATTAAAGAAACAAATCACAAGTTGGAGGAGCCTTTAATTGAGAAACAAAAGATTGAATGGTTCATATATGAAGTAAGCCTAGAGGATAAAACATCTTTGGATGGCAGGATATTTGAAACTTATACAAAGGTGGTTAATTTGGCCTATCACATAGAGTGACAAACATGGTGCAAGCAAGATAAAAAAAAAAGAAAATCTAGAATTAGATAAAATGAGGATAGAATTGGAACAACTAAAGCTTAAACAAGAAATTCTAGCAAAACAAGAGGAAATTTTACAAAAACAAAGGATTAATATATGGTGCTCTTATTGTACTAAGGACACATAAGAAATGGATGTCTGAAGATGAAAGGTGAAGGACATGATGTCTCTATGAAGGTAGACATAAAAGAAATACCTAGAAGAACTAATACAATATACTGTGGACTATGTGGTGAGTGGGATGATCATGAGACACCAGATTGCCCTTCACAATTTTTTAGAGTAAGGGAAGAATATGATGATGATCATAAGTCATGGTGCAATTCACACCTTAAAAATAAGGCAACTAGCAATAATATGGAATATGAGAAAGGATTGGAAGAAAGGGCCTTTTACATTCAGGACCATGGGTACAAACAACCTAACTTGAAAAATTAAAGAAATATGAACACTGTGCATAATTCAAACTCTAACAGTGCACCATATGACAATAATTATAATAACAATGAAAGAGAACTATTTTTTGGATACAAAGGTGGAAGAGGCCATGCTACAAGTGTGGTAAACCAAATTTATTTGCCAATGAATGTTGGAGAGAGAGAAGAAAATGATGCACATTCTGTAGTTGCAGAAAACATGACTTATTTTCATGTGACAAAGCCCAAAAATACTTCTGCAATGCACCGTAACAATCAAAGAGTGATGAATTACAATATGTTAATTCACAAAGAGGAGCCCACATAATCAGGAGAGTCCCTTAAGAACAAGGTAAGGTAGGAAGAACCTGCCAGAGAGATGATGAGTATGAAACTGATACAATTTCTACTAGATCTTTAGAAGAAGAGGAGTATTCTAAGAAAATCAATCATAAACAATCTAAACAAAAGAAAAATAAATGAGAAGAAAAGGTTGTGGTAGTAACAACAAATATCACAAGACATCATACTAGTGAAACTAAACATGAAGAATGCGAGAAGGAAGAGACATTCTTCCCCAATAAAAATAACATGATGAGATTGAATAGAAGAAAAAGCAAATTATAACTCAAGAAAAAGATAAACAAAAACAATATAATCAATTCTTTATAGAAGGAGAGGTTGTGACACTTAAACAATTAACAAATCTAATGCAACAACACAATCTCATTGATAAATTAAAGCACTTTTACAAATACTAGAATAAGGAGCAAGAACATAAAAAAATCTGGCAAATAGGCAAAACAAACAGACACTAGAAAACAAAACTACTACTAGTATATGTCCATATAAACCATGGAAAGGTCATACATGTTATGATAGATCTAGTTACAAATGTGAACATAATCGCCAAGATATCATGGGAAAAACTAGGGAAACCTAGATTGAGAGAAACTCCTTATAATATAACTTTGGAAAAAGGATCTAGTATGGGAACACTGGGAAATTGGAAACAAGTTGAAGTGAACCTAATGGGTGTGAAAAAAATTAGACTTTGTAGTAGTTTCAATGAAATAACAAGTTGATGTATTCAATACATTACTAGGATTGAGATGGTTTGTTGATGCAAATGGTATTGTTGACTACCGTAGAGAGGAATTGTCTTTTGCAAATGACAAAAAAATTGTATATATACCTTTGGGAGCAACCATGAAAGAAGAATATGTTGAAGAATCTAAATATGAGGAAGTCACTGATGATTATCCTAAGAACTTATATTCAATATCCAAGCTAGATACGGAGGAAATAATGGAGGAACCTAATTTAGAGAGGGAGATAGAAGTAGAAGATGATAATTATAGTATAGATAGTGAGGAAGTAATAGAGGTTTGGATAAGAAATGAACTGGGGCTAAAAACTTGGAGGATGACTAGATTCTAGAGAATATTTATGCTTTGAGCTCATAGGGTGTTGCCTTTTTTTTTGAAATTTTACTAAAGCACTCGTGCCTTTGAAAATTTCTCCATTCTTTGTTTGTCACTTCCTTTTTTCTTCCTTCATCAATTCAAATTTACTTAGTCATTTCTCGAGTCATCGTAAATCCTTTCATTTTTGAACCAAAGTCAGTGGGTTAAAAATTTCATGAACTGCCTGACTTCCCAACTTGTCTTTGAGTCCGATGTCCTAAGTCTTTCCTTTTGTCAGTCTTAGTCATTGTGTTGTGAAGACCCTATGTTGTTAGGAGGTTGGAAGTTCTTTGAACTTTTGAACTCTCAATGTTGCAGTTCAAAGGTTCTAAAATTGCTTGACTTACTGACTTCAAGTGCATGCTATTCCCATGACATATTTCTTGAGCTGGTGTGTAGTACAGTGAAATGACACTTGTCACTTTGCATTTAATTTGAAGTGCATGCGTGTACATTGGCACATTTTTTAGAGGGAAACTTGAGGCAAATGTTTATGATTGTTGAGGATGGATTCGCTGCCAAAATTCAATATTATTTATGAATGAGTTTCTAAGAAGTGACATGAAGTTTCAATAAATTCACTATTTCATCTAAAGTTGCATTATTTTGCTAAGAGAATGCATTGCAGAGTGAAGAACATCTAACCCACTACATGTGAGATATCAGTGGAAATTACAGGGTTATGTTGTGTGGTTACACAACACGCCCCATTTTGACTTGACAAAACAGGGACCCAATTTTTGGTTTGGCTTGTGCGTTTGCTTCTGGGCGGTTTGGTAAAAGTAAGTCGAGTGCATCATTCTGCAAAACCATGATGAGGTAAGTCACCATGAGGTTAGTTTGTGAAAGTTCGTATTTCATCTCTATGACCTTATATTTTGAAAAAGCATTGAAATTCAGGCAAGTTTGCCTTTTACATCACCTTGATATTCGTCAGGATATAAGAGTTATGAACAGTCAAAGTTTTGGTCAAACCTGATATTCATAAGAGGAGGGTCATATTGTTGAAGTTCATCATCATATTTGAAACACTCCCTCCGATATGTCATGCGGTTCAAATATCCGGATGTCAACTTTAAATGGTAGAAAACTCTTCCCGTCAAACAGTTTTATCTATCGTTTGCATCATACTTCGCATATAACCCGATGTGTCTTTATATCCTCCTAATGCAAATATCACCCTTAGCAAATATCCTGATGACATCATCCTAATACGATAAACGAAGGAACATACATCTTGATGACATCATCATCACATTTACACTGTCGTAGGATTTTTCTCTAAAACATGATCATGTTAGCCTAATATGATGATGACGTCATGATGCACTTCTGATGCGGAGAGCGAATATTAGGATGACGTCATCCCAATATTCCAAAAGAGAGAGAGATGTAAGTTTGTCTCGTCATCATCATATTTTTAAACATCACCCGATACACCGAAATATCCTCCTGATGTACTACATAGAAGTAAAGGTGCTTTTGTCACCCAAGTCTTGTCGCGATAACAATGACAACACGAGGGAGGATGATATTGAAACTCAACCCGATATTTGTGAATATCATCCTACCCTCATGATATCCTGTCATAGGGATATTCTCCCGCTCCCATTGCCGCCATTATCATTTAATGCGCGTAGCCATGGTAGGTGGTTCCCGCCGACCCCAGAACCCAATGAAACACCTGGCGAGATCCTGTATTTTTCACATGGATAAGCAAGGAACATGATCTAATCTGTCAGAGTTGCCCTAAATGCACCCTAAATGCGAGGTTAAAAGGTAATTTAATCGCCATTTTCACATTTACCTTATGATAAACTTGTTTTACAAAGCACCAGCTTCCATATCTGCATACCAGCTACCGTTGCGCGATTTGAGCTCACGAGCAGAAAGAAGAGGTGATCATCAGCTGAATTGAGAATGTCTCGACAATCTATTGGTATAAAAGGGAATCTGCACAACCAGGTAAGTGAATAAAACTCTCATCATATTGTTTCTATTCTGGTGCGATGATGTAAGTTCTGGTTTATGCACCCGTATGATCAAGTAATGTTGGAATTCATGTAGTAGGCATAATGAGTTATAAATTCAACTACAGTATGCATGCATATATGTACCTTGTTGTGAGATAGGATTGTCGTTAATTGCAGGTACTCATGACTGAGAAGAGATTAGTCAAATGTCAGGAGGAGTTCAGCAAGCCCATGTTCTCTGCTCAGAGGGGGGTCCTGTTTAAATACGGAGCAATCACAGACACCCACCAGGGAGGCACTAATTTGGAAGCCTGGTCAGCTAAGCTAAACAATGGGCATGACAAGAGTCCTGTGCTGGACACAGTGTTCATATCTGGATTGTCGAATGCCGCTGGTTTTCCCTACTCCATGGAATCTCCGGAGCTCGTCATTGAGTGCGCCTAGAATTACAACCCTCAAACCAGGCAGGTAGTGAAGCATGGGAGGGTATATGCAGACCTCTCCATCAAGGGTCTCTCCCAGACATTCAGATTGCCGCTGGGAAGTAAGGTCAAAAGTGTAGACTTGAAGAAGTCTAAGAGGGAGTACGAGGCCAATAAGAAATCAGCTAGGAAGAACATGTATCCGTGGCGGGCTGAGAATAGCACCTATAACGCAGCCGCCAAGCTTCCTGTGCACCTGTTCAAGTATGATTTTAATGAGGAGTACCACTACATGATCGCACTCCTGAGCAGGGTAACTGGCCAACCTGATACTGGCAGTTTCAGAGACTAGATGTATGGGATAATAATGATGTGTCTATATTCAGACACCAAGCCACTGTGGGGCCAAATTATAAGTGATGCTCTACATGAGCAACTGATGAACCTGGGAGGTTCTAATTGTGCTTTTTTCATGTCCTCGTATATTGTGTATTCTTGTACATATAGAGGCACTTTTGATGCCTTGGTTACAAATGGGAAGCTCACAGGCACAAACGCAACATATATCTGGGATAATCATCCTCAGCTGCAAAGGACCAACTACTTGAAAGATTACAAACTGGTCAATGATGCATTCTCTATGCATCTGGTAAGGACCATGGAAGAAGATAGAACAAAAAGATTGAGCTTGGAGGCTCAAGAGGCAGTCTACAGGCATGGGGCCTGTTACATACAGTTCGCAACCTTTTCCTATATCAGGGTTGAAGGTTTCGATGGACATCCCCTGATGCTGCCAAGGTATCCTACCGACGCCGTAGTATTAATGGAATTCATCAGGCAGGGCTCCACCATAGTACAAATGTACAAGGATACCAAGAAGCTACTGCCAATTTTGTTCCCAGTCAGCATCGGCAATTACATGTGCCCTGACTCTGATAACATCAAGAAGGTGATGGTCACCCTGAATAAGATGAACTTGCAGCCCTTTCCAATAACCAGACCATATGATCCTTACAGCAGAATACAGAAGGTGTTAGGAAATCCTGTTCACCAAAGGCACCTAGAGGATTTTTGGGCTGACTGTGAGGATGAGGCAGAAGCCAGGAGGAGAAGGTATTAGAGGTTAACTCTGAACCAAGTTAGAACGTTTGATTGCATCTCCCTGCCTCAGCAATTAAAGAAGGATGATGGCAGGACGATGACAGATGAGTATGAGGAGAAAAAGATATATAATGACACCATCTTTGCACCTGACCTCACTATGCAGGAGGATATATCCTTGGACATGTTCATTGCCAGGACCCTACGCCTAACCCAAGCTTGGGTTGATGAACAGGTAGAGGCATTGAAGAAGAAGGGTGTTGCCATTATGGTGGACAGGAAGAAAAAGGGGCAGGATATCCCCGCAGATGAATATGATGACTTCCTGTTGGAGAAAAGGAAGACCAAGGGAGATAGGGTCCCTCCACCACAAGACCAGAGTAAAAGACCCCTGAAGGGAAAGAAGGTGGAACAGGGACCAAAGGGGATTATAATTGAAAGAGCAGTGTTTACAGCTGAGCAAGCCACAGGGTCAGGATCTGAATCAGCATCCCCTCTAGAAAAGGATAGGCCCAAGAAAAGTAAGACAGTAGAGGCTGGAATCATTGAGACCCAAGAGGTGGGTCAGTCTTCTAAACAACCAAGGGTAGAGGGGACCCTCATAGAAGAAGAGCCGGAGGAGGAGGAGAGTCCATTGATAATAAGAAGGAAGAGGAGAGCTCTGCAGGTGCTAGTGTCTTCCCCACCCAAGAAATAAAGAACCTCCATGAGAGGTGGAATAAGCCTGCCCCCTACTTCATCATAAGGGGAGGGTAGTGAAGTGCACAAGGAACTGCAACACAATGTTCCACTTCCTACCATTGTCAGGTTCAAAACTGAACTTGCTGAGGAGCAGTTGAAAGAGACCTCCCAGACACAAGCAGAAGAGCATGTCTCGCTGGACAAGACAATAAACTTGTCTGATGATGAGGTAGTGCAGGATGTGGCTGCACAGGAAATGGAAACACTTGCTGCTGATGTAAGTGTGACTCCTCACAAGCCTCCAACGGTTCAAACAGTGCTTGAGGAGATGAAACAAGCAGAAGAGGAGCAAGAAAAGAGCCCAGAGCAAATAGCTCAGGAGATAGGGCTAGACACATTGATCACAGAGGTGACCAGTCCTGTAGTGGTGGATCTAACAGAGAAGCAGGATGCAAGTCCTGAATAGCCAGCAGGATCACCTGATAAGGGTCACCTAACAGGAGAGATAGAGATGGCAGAGACAGAAGGCCATGCTCTCGAAACCGGCCAACAAAGTCCACAGGATGCAACGAAGGAACCTGCTATAGTAGAGGTTCAGGAAGCGAGGGCTGGTGAAAAAGAAACACTAGAGGACCTAGCTGCCAAAGTACAAGAAGTGGGTGGTGCAGGCTCAGAAGAAGTAGTAGCTGCAGAACAATCTCCACCACATCAGGCAGAGTCCCCAATATCTAGTGCAGTGGATAAACCACAAGAAGAAGAAGAAGTGGGAACAGATGAAATAATGGTAGAGGTAGGTCATGATCATCATGATCAGCACATCGCTGCGCCACAAGGCTCCCCACAGCACATAGATGCACCACAAGGTTCCCCACAGCATGAAGATGCTCCTTTAGAGAAGGAGATCCCTCAACAGAATGAGGTACCGCAAGATCAACCACAAAAGGAACATCAAGAAGAAGAACTAAGGAAGTCACCATCTCCACAACAATTGTTGACAGAAACGGGACATATAGGTGAACATCAGGATGATGTTGAGAAACATGATCAGGTACCTCCATGGTTGGCAAAAGAGGTAAGTGCTGAGGAGGAGATTGAAATTCAGGAATTCGACGTCTCCACCCTATTTTCTACGGACATAATGAAGCCAAGGAGGAAGGCCAGAATGACTTCGGCCATCAAGAGAGATCCGGCAACAGGGAGAAGGACCGCGCAAATTGTCATACCTGCGGTGGAGAAGGAAAAAGGTAAAATCACCGTCGATGAATTTCAGATTAGTACAGTAGATTTGGGCTTTGCCAATGAGGACCAAGAAGGTCAGGAAGGCAAAGATATTATTGACTCTCTAATTCAGAAAGTGAAAAGAGAGAAGGAGAAAAATAAGCAACATAAAGAGCACATTGCTCAGTTTCACGCCTATATCAAAGGGCTGACCAATCCCAATGATACCGCAACTGAACATGCAGTCCCATTGACTGCCATTTCTCAGGAAGAGGTAAATAAATTGGACATCATGAAGCATGAGGCGTCCGTAATAAGGAGATGGATGTCATCCACATTGGGTGACGCTATAGAAGTAATGAAGGCCTCTTTGAAGAGGTGGAGCACCCTAAGTGACTCTAAGGCCAAAGTGGATAGATTGCAGATGCAGACCGGAAAAAGGTCTTACAAGCTGGAGAGAGTCCTGACCCTGTTAGGGGAAATAAGAAATATAAATCCACAATTGCTTATCAGTAAGCAGGTATTGAATAATAATACTGCACTATTAATTGATATTTGGTATAAGGACACTCAATTTGAGTGCACAGTCCTCAAAAGGTGTAATAATAAGCTGAGGGATGTCAGCATGAGGCTGCAAGATTTAATGGCTGAAGAGGCAGTGATGCTGGAGGCTTTGGAATGCAAGGTGGAAGGAAAATTAGAGAATCAGGATGAAGAGTCTGACATTAAAGCTGTACACAGCAACTTCCAAGCAGAGACAGATGGTCCACCTGTCCCTTTGACAGAGGAATTGATAGACAAAATAATGAGGATCAAGGTCTAGATGGAGAAATACAAAGAAACACTGCAGGACAGAAAAAATAAGCTCGACAACAACATAGATAAATATGAAGCACATAAGCATGCCATTGTCAAGGCAAAGACTCAAGATGGTGGAGGGATAGATCAAGTTGTGCATTCATACGAGCAGGTCCGCAGTAGTATGCAGTATGCAACCCCATATGCAGCTGCGTCATCATCAGGATAGTGAAAGTTCAGAAAGTGAGGCACATGATGATGAGCCGCATGAATCAGCTGAAGAACATGATGAAGATACATCATGAAGGGGATACTAGCATAGGTAGTATAGATAGTTGCCAGCTGGCAACTTGTGCCATTTTTGTAAAGATTTACAAAATCAAGTGAATTAGGACTGTAGATATGTATTGATGAATCTAGATCGTAGATCTTTTGTAACGGATTCCTCACCTTATTCTATAAAAGGTGGTGGAATGCCTTGTTGAAACATTCAAAACTTAATTGAAATCTGTTTGCTGAAATATTCAGGGCTTATTTCAAAGTTATTGCATATGTACATGTCTTTTGCATACTTAATGAAAGAGAAGAGTATTTCGATTACAAATCTTCGTAAATCTTGAGTAATCTGTGTCTGAATTCTGGATATGTGCTTTGATTTGCTGCGTCCCTTGGAGTGCTCATCATGTTGCATGTATTGTTTTCATTCATCATCCTCTGAAGTTTGCATCAACTGTATCTAGCTGTGGAACATCTTGGTGAACATATGGTTTGATTTCTTCTCATCATGACAGTATCTAGTATGTATGTGGATCAATAGCTGAAGATTCAACTTTAAATTGTAGTATTCCTTTAATTTCTTTGAATTTCAAAACATTTCACTACCACAATTGTAAATAATTGATAATCTTAAGCAAATATCGCAAATATGCAGACATCTCGTAGGTAATCACAAATATTTAGCATATTTGAATGCAAAGCATGCACAATTGAAAATATCATGCAAAGATTGGGGTATTTCTACATCTTTTCATCTAATAACTGCATAATATGACTTCTCTATAAAGAATTTCTACAGGAATGTCATGATGATGGCACATTTTCACGTAAGGCCCCAAAATGGAAACAGCAACTCACATTAACCTCTGAGTAACGTCAGACGATTAAGACCTAATCACCGGAGACTTGGGATCCGAAATTCCTTGAATTCATGGTATCTTTCAAGATGAATAAAGGTTAATGTGTACTTTTATTCTATGCTTGTTTATGAATAACATCATGACCAACATAAATTGGCGCTAGAAGGAGGGCATAAAGACACATCGCTCATCATCATTATTTTCAGGTTCTATGATGCAGAGAGTAAGGTAACCTCAGATAGTTTGTGAATTTCAAATATTATGTAAATATTTACTGTAAGAAGCTCATATATGTTCATTTTGTGTGAAGATTTCCAGATCTTACATAAATATTGCAAGCTTTATAGTATATCATTCCGAATTCACTAATATTGGCCAAAGATCCGTAAATCTGTTCGAACTTTGAAGAGTTTAGGCTGTAGATACTTGAGATCTCGTGCTAGGGTCATTATACCCTAAATATCCTGTGATACTTGTAGTCTCTTCATAAATATTTCATAAATATCCAGTTTGATTAACCATTTGACTGCAAATATCACTTCATCCGGTGAAATCCAGCCAATATTTGCAAAGTTTTAGCCAATTTGCCTCAAAATTGTGAAATCCTGGCTCACAGGATAAATACCAGGTCTAGATCTAGTGGAATCTTCGAGGAACTACCAGTTAGAGGTTTTAGACCTAGAACTGTAGACATTCATCATACTTCAGGGTCTAGTGTGTCAGGAGCTTCACCAGAACCTCCTCCTATAACTCCCGTTGGTTTACAAGTACCTTCCGGGATATCTGTAACACCTCCTATTCAGCCTCAGGGAGTACCTTTGGTTCAACCCCAGCCAGCTGCTGTTGATAACTGAGAGGGGGGGTGAATCAGTTATCCTAATTATTTCCCTTATTGAACTTTCCTCTTAATTGAAGCAGCATAAAATCAAACACAAAACATTAACCATGAAGTAAGAAACACATGACACAGTATTTTTGACGTGGAAACCCTATTAAGGGAGAAAACCACGGGGTGATTAACCCAAGAATTATTCTCTGTTAGAAGAATAGGAAATTACAAAAATGGCACTTGCCAATTAGGGCTCACTGCCCTAGCACACTGCTCACAAGAGGCCCACTGCCTACAAGAAGACACACTGTCTACAAAGTGATGATAATCACAGTCTTGAACTGATTGGAAGCATCTGCATATGCTGGAGTTCAGTTCCGGTTAGGCTCAGTACACTGATCTGCTGCACTTCATCTTTCCTCTGTTCTTTGTTCTGCTATCTTTCACATACCGGATCCTTTTTGCTACCTCTGCTCTTTCTCTGGACTTATTCGCATATCTCTCCACATCCACACACACTTCACAACTAAATCCATCCTCTATATATATCCGCACAAGTAGTTTCATCACCTTTCTAGTCAGCATCCGGAACAGTCTTAGTTTCTTACAAACTCTCATTCTGTCGGCTGAATCCTTCCTCACCAAGCAATGCGGATCAAGCATATACTTGTAGATATCATTAATCATGTCGGCCAAACATGATTCATGCCTTCACAACCTCTGTCATCAACAGTAACCCATCCGGAAAGCAGTCTGATACTCTGTCAGTCAGTTCTTCCTCTGTTTTCACTGTCTCTCAGGAATCCGGTACTTAACCATTCATATCTTTTTCCTTGTCCATCACCGGAGGCTAAATCCTTGGAATATACTACTAAAGGTAGTCCTCTTGACTTCCCCAAATCCGCACTGCACCAAGACACTTCCTCTGAGAGGTCCGGACCAATCTGTCGGACCTTGCCACATGCTCTGTTCTTCTTCACCGGACCACAACTTTCTTTATTCTGACTTCCGGTAGAGACACATCATGTCTTGCGGATATGTGGGATGACCTTTGTTGCCATCAATGACAACAACCATGAATCCATATAGTGTCTCTTGCCAACAATCTCCCCCTTTGGCATTGATGGCAACACTTAGTGAAAAATGACTAAGTGTTTGTACTACTCTCCCCCTTGGCTGATGCTCTATATACAATTTCTGGAACTCCCCCTTAGTTGGATCCCTCATTTTTCACTGCTCCTCACTCCCCCTTTGACATCAATGGCAAAGGGTAGGGTCCGCATATCAAAATTTTCAAAAATTTCTTATACTTAGCCGCATATTTACATACTCACATATATTGAAGAATGTCTGCAAAGGATGTCTGTAATTGAATCATTTCGGTAGCCCAACTTTGCTTCATTCTGTCCAAAATTGAAATGTGACCACTTAACAAGAATGCAAACGCTTCTACCCGCTTGAGATCTGTCGGATCTTTGTTTGGGCGGTGGTCCTAGCATCACTGATGGCCTCATGCATGGTTTCCAACTTAGGGATTATAATCCTTCTAAGTTCTCCCATCCGGTTGGTGATGTTCTTCCTTTCCTTCTCAAGATTCTTTATTTCGTTCAAGACTGCAATAGTCTGACATTCTTGATTTATTATAGAGGAAGAGAGAGGATCAAAACTTTGAGATAAGCTTTGTAGCTTATCCTGTTCCTCTTTTATTTTCTTGTCAAATGCTGCTGTTGCCTTTGACCAGGATATACAAAATTTATAGATATCACCGCCATCCTTAAGAGCATTCTCTAAGCTCCTTATTCCAATGCTTACAATCTTCCTATCCTTAGAGATTAATTCTAATATCTCTGAAAATCTCTTATCCAAAAATTCCTTCCGGACCTTTTCTTCAGCTGATTTTTCTAAAGAATCAAAATGTGTATCAACACTGCTGACTAAGGTTTTTAGATTACCGGAAGTGGAGGCTGTCGGATCTATCTGGATTGATGGCATGATCTTTACAAGTATTCTGGAAGCAGCCTCTATCAACTCACAGTCTTCCATATGAGACTTCAGGAGCTTTTCATTTGCCTTGGCATTTGCAAATGAAGCTATCTTCATTGTTTGTACCGGAGAGAGAGAGTCAAAATCAAATGGACCTTTGAGAAGCTCCGGTTCATCAATCTCTAGAGTTTCTTTACTCAAAAATTGTTGAACAGTTTGTGCAGTGTCTCTTGCCGGAGACAGATGTTTCTTTTCTTCTGCAGTCTTAGAACTGTCAACCTCTTTGTCTTTCACCACTGCTTCCTTCTCCTATAGTTGCTCTTCTTCTTTGGATCCGGAGACTGTAGGGGAAACCGGAGGAGAGATGCTAACTTGTTCATGGGCCACTTCTTCTTGAGCAGAGGGTCCCAAGTCCTCACTTGTCTGTTCAGGGCTCACTTCTTCCGGAACAGAAGATTCCAAATCAGCAGCTGTTTCTACACCTAAGTCCTCTACAACAGGAAGATTGAACCTTTTGAAGGCCTTCCGGAGGATCTCTTCTGTTTCTTGGGCCACTTTGTCAGTCTCACCAAGCATGAGTTGATTCATCCTGGCTTTGCTTCTGAACTCATCTTTACAGTCCTTGAAGATAATGTTCATTGTCTTGGGATCAATTTGAGGATATAGCTGAATAGCTATCTGCTCCCGGATCTCAAGATCTTTAGCATGAGCATTATTTTTTCTCACTTCCATTTCCTTTTCTAGGCTTTTAGGAATAAGAGATATTATTTCAATGAAAGCCTTATTATATATGTTAAGATATTTCACTGTGGCCTCCTGCAGAGTCTTTTGGTCGGCCTCACTGAAGTCATCATATGATTCTGTCATTGGTTGAAGGTTTCCATCCACCGTGACCGACTTGATTATGCTCTCTAATGACAGAGTGGGCTTTTCAACAGTTACCTCTGCCATTTCCTCCTTTTCTTGGCCTGTGGAGGGCTTACCGGATCCTTTCTTTTTCTGTTTCTTTACTTCTCTTACTCCTTCATCTGATTCTGTCTCCTCTTCATCCTTTTGGCTTCCATAAGCCCTTGTGGCTTTTGCCTTTGATCTCTTACCGGATGCCTGGACTTCCGGTTTTGAACTTTTGGTTGAGGGAGGTGCAGATCTCTTTGTTGATCTGGTCCGGGTGGGAGCTCCAACCGGAGCACTTTCTTTGCTTTTCTCTTCTTCCTCGGCCTTCCTCCTCTTTTCCCGGCTGGCATCAAGTGCCTCCTTTGAGATTCCAAGACCTTGAGCAATGTGCTCTACTTCTTTTCTCACTTTTCTTTTGATCTCAGGTTCCCTGAGTTCTACATGTAACTTTATACTCAGCTCCTCAAAGGTTCCAAACCTTTCTGCCTTAGGATCTTTGGGTTGACTTAGCATGTGTTGAACATGCAGCTCCACTATCTGTTCATCAACTTCGTACCCCATGGGCATGATCCAGACAGTCCTTGGCTCCACTGCCTCCATCAGACACTGATCAGTGTCAACCATAAAGCACACTGAGTCCTTGTATTTCTCAATGAGAGACTGGGGAATTCTCTCTCTTGCTTGCATCATGCTCTGAAAGTTTTTGAAGTATCCCCATAGAGCTGAATTTCTCGCTTTTGCATCCCCAAGTCCATGCAAGTAGTCTCTTATCTGGACTGCAACAGGTTTGTCATTCTGCCATACCCATCCACTTGTTCCGGGTAGCTCATTCATGAAGTAGAAGAGTAAACATACAATAAGAGTACCATACTTGAAGGAATTCTTCTTATCCTTCTTGATTTTCTGTATATTTTCCATTAATTGGCTTAGCAGTAGTTCGCAGAGGTCATATTCTGCATTTTTCCTTAGCATTTCAAAAGCAGTGTATACTGCAGTTCCGGATACAAAATTCTCCCTGCTGGAGTGATAGATCTTGTATCCTATTATCATTGATGCATATTTGATATCCGGATCTGAAATATCTTCAATGGTCATTGCCCTCTTGTCAAATTTTGATCCGGTGGCCTCAGTTACAATGTTGTTCTTGACAGATTTAAGGATAGGTACTCCTCCGGAGGAGTATAGGCCAGTTACTGCTCTAATTGCCTCTTTTGTGATCTTGCAGGGTCTATCTAGCCATAGAAAGTTGTCATGCATCCTGCTCAGTACATACCGGACCCATTCATCCTCTTCAAAACAGGGGAAATGAATAAATTGCTCAAATTGTTTCTTCTGAATATCCTTATACTCTGGTTTAAGCTCAAAAGCATTGTCAATCAGCTGCTTGTGATAGAGGTCTCTTAATTTGAAATCCCCAAATTCCTCAATGTTTGCATGTATGTAAACCCTAATGTCTTCGGTGTGTAAAACTCCGTGAGGAACACTAGAGAAGGCTCCTAGTGGGTCAACCTCCAATGATTTGTAGGGATGTTTCTTGAATGAGGGGCGAGGTCTATCGGAGATCTTAACTATGTTTGGAGTAGCCATTCTTCAAAGATTTGCAGTGAGGTAATGAAAAACGGAGAATACCTTATGCGCCTTCGGTTTGCACGGAGTGGTTGGATTGATTTCTTTATCCAATAGCTTCGGCAGGAGATCCTTGGTGTGCTTGAAGAACCTTGTTGCAGAGCTCCACTTTTCGCTTCTTCTCGAGTGCAGAATGAGCAAATGACCTTTGAGAAATCCCTTAAATTGCTCCGCGAACCCTAATACCTATCTGCAATAAATGCTTCACCTACATCATTCCGGTTTGCCTTGTCTGGATAGCTTGGAGTATCCCGGATTAGTCCTGATCTATGGATATCATCCGGATCTATCAATCATGAATAAATCAAGGTGGCATATTACAAGATCATCTCAAACACTCTGTCCAATCCGCAGAACAAGATAGTGCATTTCCGGATCTTTCCGGACCTTTTTGTAATCCTTTATCATACCGGAGCATTTCCCTGAACAGGTCTTATTTGATCGATCATAGCTTCTTCATAACTCCATGCAGACCTCTGAAAACTTGACTGAAGTATCTCAAGACTCATATTTACAAACCCTTTGATCCGCATCTTGTGCAACATCCGGCACCACTTGTTTGGCTGGGGGAACAAGATTTTCTTTGAGTTTCCCCCTGAGCCAGAGCTCACTTTTAATTTCCGGAAGAAATATCAGCACCAGAGTCTGGTGCGGATCCAACCTCTACATTCTCTGAACTTTTCTTCACCCAAATCTTGCTCATCTGATTCCTAACCTCATCCGCATTCATCTTTTGTTTACCCTTGTCTTGATTCTGATTATACACCGGACCTCTTTTGTCCTGATTCTTGTTTCTGCAGACTTTAGCATTATGACCGGACCTATTGCAGATTTGGCAAATAACATTCCTTTGCATATTTGACTGATATCCTCTTGATCTGCATTGATTAGCCCTATGACCTATTCTATTGCATGTGAAGCATCTACCTTTGAATGATTTGTTTACTTGCATAATTCTACATTCATGGGATTTGTGTCCATACCTTTTGCAGTTGAAGCACTGTCTGGAGAAGGATGAATTATTCTGATTCATTCTCATTCTGCACTGATTAGCTTTGTGACCAAAGTGGTTGCAGCTGTGGCAGTATCCATTGAAGGATGGATATCTTTGAGCATTTGGCTGTCTTACCGGAGGTCTTCTAGGCCTGCTCCTTGGATTTTCTGATCCAAGATTCTTCTGACCGGATCCGGAGCTTTCTCCTTTCTCATATCCCAAGCCATACTTGTCATCTGTCCTCTTTTGACTTCCAAGAAGAACTTCAAGTTGAGCAGAACTTATCTTGAATTTCTCTTTATATTCATTTGCTGTTTGAAGGTCTCTTTTGAGAGAGGCAATTTGATCCTCAAGTTTTCCTTCATTATCTTTGGCATCTTCAAGATCAGATTCAAGGTGTCTGATAATCCTGTCCATCTGGTGGCATTCTTCTGATTTTTCTTTAAGAGATTGTCTTAGATTGTCTTCAGCCTTTCTTTTTTCTTCAATCTCTTGAGTAAACTTTATAGTTCCTGATTCCATTTCATGTCTTAACATAATGACTTCTTTTGATAACTTTTCACATAACTTGGTTTGCTCAGTCAATTCCTCATTTGTATTTCTTTCTTCACTTTGTCTTGCCAACTGTTGAAGCAGCTCCTTTCTCTTTTTCATAGAGAGACTTAATTTGTCTTTTAATTCTCTCATGAATTCATCAGCCTGTTTGAGTCTTTCCTTTAATTCACTGACTTCAGAATTTGACTGTTCAAGATCCTCAAGGGCAGTCTTGAGTTGCTCCCTTAAACCATATGCATCCATTTGAAATCCCAGATCTTCCTCAAGCTGTTAGGCTCTATTAGGAGGAACTTAGCTCTGATACCAATTGTTGATAACTGAGAGGGGGGGGGTGAATCAGTTATCCTAATTATTTCCCTTATTGAACTTTCCTCTTAATTGAAGCAGCATAAAATCAAACACAAAACATTAACCATGAAGTAAGAAACACATGACACAGTATTTTTGACGTGGAAACCCTGTTAAGGGAGAAAACCACGGGGTGATTAACCCAAGAATTATTCTCTGTTAGAAGAATAGGAAATTACAAAAATGGCACTTGCCAATTAGGGCTCACTGCCCGAGCACACTGCTCACAAGAGGCCCACTGCCTACAAGAAGACACACTGTCTACAAAGTGATGATAATCACAGTCTTGAACTGATTGGAAGCATCTGCATATGCTGGAGTTCAGTTCCGGTTAGGCTCAGTACACTGATCTGCTGCACTTCATCTTTCCTCTGTTCTTTGTTCTGCTATCTTTCACATACCGGATCCTTTTTGCTACCTCTGCTCTTTCTCTGGACTTATTCGCATATCTCTCCACATCCACACACACTTCACAACTAAATCCATCCTCTATATATATCCGCACAAGTAGTTTCATCACCTTTCTAGTCGGCATCCGGAACAGTCTTAGTTTCTTACAAACTCTCATTCTGTCGGCTGAATCCTTCCTCACCAAGCAATGTGGATCAAGCATATACTTGTAGATATCATTAATCATGTCGGCCAAACATGATTCATGCCTTCACAACCTCTGTCATCAACAGTAACCCATCCGGAAAGCAGTCTGATACTCTGTCAGTCAGTTCTTCCTCTGTTTTCACTGTCTCTCAGGAATCCGGTACTTAACCATTCATATCTTTTTCCTTGTCCATCACCGGAGGCTAAATCCTTGGAATATACTACTAAAGGTAGTCCTCTTGACTTCCCCAAATCCGCACTGCACCAAGACACTTCCTCTGAGAGGTCCGGACCAATCTGTCGGACCTTGCCACATGCTCTGTTCTTCTTCACCGGACCACAACTTTCTTTATTCTGACTTCCGGTAGAGACACATCATGTCTTGCGGATATGTGGGATGACCTTTGTTGCCATCAATGACAACAACCATGAATCCATATAGTGTCTCTTGCCAACAGCTGCAACATCAACTCAACCTCCTCTGGTTGCAATGTCTTTCTTTGCAACAGAGTCACCTTTGACCTTTAATGCATATCATGAGCTACCAAAGAATCCAAACAAACTGTGTCCAAAATATCATCCTTATCAAGATGCTGATGATCATATCAGGACATTTAAGGAAGCTTGCTGCAGAGCTAGAATAGAACATCAAGATGTGGTGTGCAGGTTATTTCCTTTTTCCTTAGGGGAAGATGCTTATAATTGTTTCATTAGTCTTGGCCAAGCCTCTGTTGGTTCATGGGATGTCTTAGAGAAAGCCTTTCTTGACAGGTTCAAAGTCCCTATTGATCCATCTATGAATTACCATATGTTTGCTACGATCAAAAGATTTGAGCATGAACCTATTGCCAATTTCAATGCTAGGTTTCAAAAAATGTTGTCCAAGTTAGTTGCCCCATCTGTAGTATCAGATGCCTCTGCCCGGAGTATCTATTATTCAGCTCTGGATCCATTAACTTCCATGTTCATCAGGAGAACACATCCTGAGATCACTACATTGACAGGAGCTTTTCAGGAAGCTATCAAAGTGAATCAGTAGTTGATACCTGCTCCTACTCCAAACATAGTGTTTCCTACCTTGCCTGGCATGCATTCACAATATCCCGCATCATATACTGCAACATATTCTCCACAGTATCTTGCGCAGTATCCTAATGGAATAGTGATACCTCCAGCAGTCATGCCTGCCCCTTTGCAAATACCTCCACTAAGCATCATGCCCCCTCCTAATGGAAATAGCCAAGTGCCACAATACCCTGCACAAGCCCAGATACCTCAGGGTGCTGATCTATCCAATAATAACCATGGATCCTCTTTCTTCAAGCCTCAGACTGAAAATGTAGTGGCCAAAGCTCAAGAAGAAAAGGAGGAAATCAAAGAAATTTCTGCTCAATTAAGAAAACTCACCACAGAAGTGACACACTTGAGAAATCAAGGTTTTTATTCCTAGTCCAGTTAGAACAGAAATTATTCCAATGACAGACCAAATTATCCTGATAGAGGATATAATAACAATAATTTCAACAATAATGGTGGAATTAACAATAATCCACCTAGACAGCCCAAAGTATGGAATTCTAGGCCAAATAATGGTTCATTGCCATCACCCCTAGACAATCAGCCTCCTAGTGAAGCCAAACAGACTACTAGAGTCAATCTTGCTGAGGCAGCTCTTACTAATTGGTGTAGGATCCACAATACCAATGCACATGCAGAGTTGGACTGTCCACAATTTAGAATTGCTGCTAGCATTTTTCAGACTGAAGTGTCTAACACTTCTGGAAATCCACCTCATGCAGAAGGAAATGAGATTGTTCCTTGCGGATACGACTCAGCTTTCGTACTAGAGGCCTACACAAATGAACCTCGTCAGAATTATAACCAAGCATGTGAAGAATCGGCCTTAGCTTTTGAAACAAATTATGTTTTCCCCTTTGAAGATGAAAATGAGCCTGCAAGGGAACGTGAAGAACTACATGCATATCAGCAGCAATATCCTGGTAAGCACAATTATAACTTGAGGAGCAATGCCAATAGACCTGCTGGTCCATTGACATCATCTCTACCCCCAAACAACTTCAATACACCTCCTGATCCTAAGGCTAGTAATAACCCAGGATTCCCTAAGGTGAATGCTCAGTACTTGTCACCTCAAAACACAGTATCAAAGATTGTGAATACACCTCATGAATCTGACAAGTTGGTCAGCTATCTCGCTAACAAAATGAAGAAAATTAAGATCAGCCTGTCCCTGTCTGAGTTATTGAAAACCCCTGCCATCAAAAGGGCATTCATGAAGTCCTTAGATGATCCTGCCCCCAAAGAGGATAGCCATTTTTTGAAACAATCCAGTGGCAAGGATCATGCTATTAAGGATAATATTATCAAGCCTAAAGTGTCAGCTACAGTCCAAGCTGTGGAAACCTCCCACATGACCTTGTATAGGGATAAAACTGAAGCACCTCCATTCCTCCTTACCATAAGAATGTTCAGTAAGAACCTGCACAACTGTCTGGTAGATTTGGGAGCCTCAACGAATGTTATGCCCTTGTCAATATGCAATGCCTTAGGACTACATCCTGCTAAATCCTTAAAGAAAGTCACATAGTTGGACAAAACAGAAGTAAGTGTAGTAGGCGAATTAACTCATATCCACATGCAGCTAGCATCTAATCCTAGGATCCAGTATTATATTGATATTCAAGTAGTTGACATACCTGATACGTACGGGATGTTGCTCAGCCGTGATTGGTCTAAAACGCTTAACGGATATATATCCACAGATTTCAGTCACACGTGGTTACCATGGAAAGGTATACCTAATCAGATCAGGATTGATGCTGAACCTAGAATAAAACATATGATAACTGAGTACAACAGAACAAATGAGATCATGTACGTAAACATAGAACCTGGAGTTTATTGTATCAGGCCGCAGACTGTCAAAATAGAAGAGATCATGATGCTTAAAATGTATCATCATCATCATGATGATGATCAGGACATGCCAATCATAGAAACTGATAATTATCCTGATAATGAGAATGAAATAGATCACTTCAGAGATTTCGAAATACATCTGTCTAGGCAGGTAAAACATTGTCAATTGCTAAATATACTGGCTAATGATATTTTGATTGACGGATGGTGCAAGTTACACGACGAAGCACATTCAGAGAAGACATGTGAAACATGCTTAGAGATGATGATGCTAGAATAAACATACAACGAGGCATCATCATCATATTCCAAGGTAAATGTTACATTTGATGATGATGACAATAATAACTCTTATCCGTCTTTTGTAGGAACTGAAGAATTGACAGATCATGATGAGCATCCTGTCCCGGAAATGGAGGAAAGTTTAGTCTCTCTCCAAGTAAATAATGAAATGAAAGAAAAGATCACCCCAGGGAGTGATTGCTTTATGGAACCAGATTATGAATTGTCTGATGAGGATAAAGGTAGTGACCTGACGAAGTTCGAAGAATTTTTGGAAAAAGAAATAGAGAAGGTGATACGGCAGCATAAATCTCCTCGGGAGGTCTTAATTAAAAATTGGTGTAGGCTGCACGAGGCACCTCACTCAAAAACAACTTGCTCACTATGTTTACACATCTTGAAAAAACATGCAGCTGCAGATTCAGAAGATCATCCTCCTGCTGAAAAGAAAGAGAGGATAGAAAAGCATCAGGCGGAGTAGCAGCCAGAGCTGCAAAGGGAAAAGAAAGTTCAGCCAAATGTCCTGTCGAAGATAAACCTTGGATCCTGAGGTTTGATGGATCCAAATCTAAGCAAGGTACTGGGGTAGGAATAGACCTGATTGATCCAACTGGGAAATCCTATCTGGCAGCCTACAGATTACAGTTCCCCTGTACTAACAATGTAGCAGAGTATGAGGCTTTGATTCATGGAATGCTGTTTGCTCATAAGAGGAAAGTAAAGATTCTGCATGTCTTTGGAGATTCAGAACTAGTTGTGAAGCAAGTAAGAGGAATTTACTCCTGTAACTATAGAAAACTATCAAATTACAGACATCGTGTGTGGGACCTGATGGAGGACTTTGACGCCTTTAATATCACTCATGTACCAAGAGAACAAAACCATAGGGCAGATGCGCTAGCTCAAGCTACCAGTACATTGGAGCCACTGTCTATATCTGGTCTAAAGAGATTTTCAGTAGAACTGGTGTTAGTGCCATCAATACCTGACAATGTGACTAATCTCCAGGTGTTTGATGATGATCAACACATTCTGAACTTCATTTCAAATAAGGACATATTTGAGGCTCAGATCATAGATGAGAATGGAGTGGAGGATCATGTCTGGGAAGAAGATGAGATATTAGAGTTGCCTAGCAACAGAATCCCCAAAGGTATGATTGAGTTGGAAAGAGCCTTTGATTTGGATAATATGCTTAAACATAAAGATCTACCTAAGGCAGATGGAGGTCAATATTCACAAGTAAATATTGGACAAGCTGATGACAAGGAAAATGTCTTGTTGGGTAAGGTTTGTACACCAGAAGAGTTAGAAGGAATAACTCAGGCCTTCAAGGATTACATACATGTAATTGCATGGACTTATGATGAGCTGAAGACATATGACACCTCTGTCATAACTCATACTATACCTCTCAAGCCAGATGCGAAACCTTTCAGACAGAAGCAGAGACCAGTCAATGCTTTGCTCGAACCAATAATTCTTGAAGAAGTTAAGAAATTGTTAAATGCCAGGATAATATTTCCTGTCAGGCACTCCACTTGGGTGGCTAATCTTGTGCCGGTCAGGAAGAAGAATGGAGACATCAGGTTATGTGTAGATTTCAGAAACCTGAACAGAGCATCAGAAAAGGATAATTATCCTTTACCCTCACTAGACGAAGTTCTGCAGATTGTACGGCTTCTCAGGATACAACCAAGTAATGGTTGACAAAATTGACAGATTGAAAACTGCCTTCACCACAAAGTGGGGGATATTTGCATATAGACGAATGCCCTTTGGACTCATAAATGCTGGAGCTACATTTCAGCGAGCAATGGACATAGCTTTCAGAGGTTTAATAGGAAAGTGCATAGTCATCTACATGGATGACTTGACGGTATTCTCCAAGGAAAGGAGAAATCATGTTGCTGATCTCAGAAGTGTACTGAAGAAATGTGAAGAATATGGAATATCTTTAAATCCCAAGAAGTGCATATTTGGAGTCACAACAGGAAAATTATTAGGCCACCTGATCACAGAGGATGGAATTATCATTGATCCTGACAGGGTGGAATCTATTATGAAGTTACAACTTCCAGGAAGCAAAAAGGAACTCAAGTCTTACTTTGGTAAGATAAACTTTGTGAGGAAGTTCATCACCGGCTTTGCTGAGATTGTCAGACCTTTAAATGCTATGTTGAAAAAAGATGCACAAATTGAATGAACACCAGAAGCCCGGACTGCATTTGAAGATATAAAAAAGGCCATTTCAGATGCTCCTATCCTCATTAGTCCAGACTACACCAAAGACTTCTACATCTATTCATTTGCTTCAGAACATACCTTTGCAACAGTGTTAACTCAAAGAAATGAAGAGAAAGAAGAGAAACCAATTGCTTTCATGAGATGTCCTTTCAGGGATGCTGAGTTGAGATATGTGGATGTTGAGAGACAGACACTTGCATTAGTCAGGGCAGTAAAGAAATTCATACATTACATACTCAGAAGCAAAGTGATTGCTGTGGTGCCTGATGCAGCTGTGAAGATGCTGCTGATGCAAAGTGAGCCTGATGAGAAAAGAGCTAAATGGATTACTGTATTACAAGAGTATGACATGGAAATTACATCAATGAAGCTGGTAAGAGGACAGGCTCTGAGCCAGATGATATCTGAGATTGATCCCAACATAACTAGTCAGCAATATGTGATCAATGAAAAAGACAATAAAGAGTGGTATTCAGATATCAGGCACATCCTGATTACAGGAAGATGTCCATCAAGGATGCAGGCTTCACAGAGAAGAGCCTTAAAGATAAGATCCCAAAAGTATATGATGAAGGGAGGAACCTTGTTCAAGAGGAATTACGAAGGAATATACCTTAGATGTTTAGAGAAGCCAGAAGCAAGTAGAGTCCTGAAAGAATTACATGATAATTTTGGAACGACACATGGATCAGCGTTGGCCACAACACATGCAATCCTCTGAGCAGGATATTACTGGCCTACAATTTTTAAAGACACAACTGATCATGTTAAATGTTGTCATGTTTGCCAGGTTGCTGCCAATAGAGAGAAATATGCTGCACAACCCTTGCAGCCAGTAATTGAAGAGCGCCCATTTGCACAGTGGGGCATGGACTTCATAGGACCAATCAATCCTCCGTCTTCCTCAAGGCATAGGTATGTTTTTACAATTACTGATTATTGTACTAGATGGACTGAGGCTATTAGCAACAAAACTTGCACTGCAGATGATGTCATTAAATTCCTGGAGAGCAACATTGTCACCAGGTATGGAACTCCGTATGCATTGGTAAGTGATAATGGGTCCGCCTTCATTTCCACCAAGTTATCCGATTGGGCTTTTGACCATGGGATTATACTCAAGTTCTCATCTAATTATTATCCTCAAGGGAATGGTTTAGTAGAATCCACCAACAAGAATTTACTAAGTATCATAAGAAAACTGATAGAGAAGAACCCCAGGGAATGGAACTCATTCCTAAAATATGCCTTATGGGTGGACAGAACTAGAATAAAAACTGCATTAGGAAACTCACCTTTCCAACTATTATATGGAGTGGATCCAATCCTCCCTGTAAACTTAAAAATTCCTACCCTACAGTTTGCCCAAGAATACCTTGGCATAGACAATAGACAAGAAGTCAGGTTGCTTCAGTTGATGCACCTAGAAGAAAAAAGGAGTCAAGCAATTGATCAATTTGCAAAACATCAGGCTGTTGTCAAACGCTGGTTTGACAAGAGAGCCAGAATTAAAGCTTTCAGGATATCCGATTTGGTCCTGATGTGGGATAAGGCCCATGAAAAGAAAGGTGACCATGGTAAGTTTGATAGATTATGGATAGGTCCCTTTCAAATTTCTAAGATATTAGGAGACAGTACTTATAGGCTTAAAAACTTGACAGGTGAGGACGTCCCATTGCCAGTCAATGGACAATTCCTCAAGCATTATTTCCAGGCCTGAATGACTTCATAACAATCATGTGTATCATATTGTATATTTGTATAGTTGTTTGTACAGTGTGTCTGTTTTGTTTGTTTTGTTGTGTTGGTTGGGACCTTGTTCTGGCAAGTCAGGATTGTGCACTTCATCACCCCAGAAAATAACTAAATTGTTAAGATTCAAGTAATGAGATCACATTTAGACATAGGTTATGATTCATTGTAAGAAGTGTTTATGATCAGGTTTGTGATATCTTTTCATCAGGATGCCTTTTCTTGATCAAAGTGAATCAATCACAATGAAACACCTAACAGCCTTGGTTTTGTTGAACGTACAAGTATAGGTGTTAAGTGAAAAATCTAAAGGGACTCCTTTTCTACCAATACAATCTCCAACCTAAAGCTGCAAGTGACTGTACCTTGTACAAATAAGCTAACATGATGATATCAAATACAAATTTTAAAGAGAAAATTAGAACAGAAATAAAATTAGGCCATCTAAGTAACTCTACTGGGGCTATAGACTCCTGCTGGCAGTGGGGCTCTACTTAGGGAGATTGTATAGATAACCTTGCTGGGGCTATAGACGCCTGCTGGTAGCAAGGCTCTATCCAGGTCGACTATGAGGGATGATCCCCAACTATGTAGTTTAACACCAGTTACTTATGTTTTCAACTTGCTTTCAAGATGAGGATAATTAATCATATGCACACACCTGATCCTTTGTTAGCATTGTTGTCATGACGAAATTTTATCATTTATAGGATCATGATACTTATGCTTATATGGAATTAGAATACTATAGATGAATGTGATTACATCACTTGAATCATTGGAATTTGTTTGTTTTATTTGGTGGCAAGTTGTTGTGTGGTTACACAACACGCCCAATTTTGACTTCACAAAACAGGGACCCAATTTTTGGTTTGGCTTGTGCGTCTGCTTCTGGGTGGTTTGGTAAAAGTAAGTCGAGTGCATCATCCTACAAAACCATGATGAGGTAAGTAACCATGAGGTTAGTTTGTGAAAGTTCATATTTCATCTCTATGACCTTATATTTTGAAAAAGCATTGAAATTCAGGCAAGTTTGCCTTTTACATCACCTTGATATTTGTCAGGATATAAGAGTTATCAATAGTCAAAGTTTTGGTCAAACCTGATATTCATAAGAGGAGGGTCATATTGTTGAAGTTCATCATCATATTTGAAACACTCCCTCCGATATATCATGTGGTTCAAATATCCGGACGTCAACTTTAAATGGTAGCAAACTCTTCCTGTCAAACAGTTTTATTTATCGTTTGCATCATACTTCGCATATAACCCGATGTGTCTTTATATCCTCCTGATGCAAATATCACCCTTAACAAATATCCTCATGACATCATCCTAATACGATAAACGAAGGAACATACATCCTGATGACATCATCATCACATATACATTGTCGCAGGATTTTTCTCTAAAACATGATCATGTTAGCCTAATATGATGATGATGTCATGATGCACTTCTGATGCGGAGAGCGAATATTAGGATGACGTCATCCCAATATTCCAAAAGAGAGAGAGATGTAAGTTTGTCTTGTCATCATCATATTTTTAAACATCACCCGATACACCGAAATATCCTCCTGATGTACTACGTAGAAGTAAAGGTGCTTTTGTCACCCGAGTCTTGTCGCGATAACAATGACAACACGAGGGAGGATGATATTGAAACTCAACCCGATATTTGTGAATATCATCCTGCCCTCATGATATCCTGTCATAGGGATATTCTCCCGCTCCCATCGCTGCCATTATCATTTAATGCGCGTAGCCATGGTAGGTGGTTCCCGCCGACCCCGGAACCCAATGAAACACCTGGCAAGATCCTGTATTTTTCGCACGGATAAGCAAGGAACATGATCTAATCTGTCAGAGTTGCCCTAAATGCACCCTAAATGCAAGGTTAAAAGGTAATTTAACAACCATTTTCACATTTACCTTATGATAAACTTGTTTTATAGAGCACCAGCTTCCATATCTGCATACCAGCTACCGTTGCGCGATTTGAGCTCACGAGCAGAAAGAAGAGGTGATCATCAGCCGAATTGAGAACGTCTCGGCAATCTACTGGTATAAAAGGGGATCTGCACAACCAGGTAAGTGAATAAAACTCTCATCATATTGTTTCTATTCTGGTGGGATGATGTAAGTTCTGGTTTATGCACCTGTATGATCAAGTAATGTTGGAATTCATGCAGTAGGCATAATGAGTTATAAATTCAACTGCAGTATGCATGCATATCTGTACCTTGTTGTGAGATAGGATTGTCGTTAATTGCAGGTACTCATGGCTGAGAAAAGATTAGTCAAATGTCAGGAGGAGTTCAGCAAGCCCATGTTCTCTGCTCAGAGGGGGGTCCTGTTTAAATACGGAGCAATCATAGACACCCACCAGGGAGGCACTAATTTGGAAGCCTGGTCAGCTAAGCTAAATAATGGGCATGACAAGAGTCCTGTGCTGGATGTAGTGTTCATATCTAGATTGTGGAATGCCACTGGTTTTCCCTACTCCATGGAATCTCCGGAGCTCGTCATTGAGTGCACCCAGAATTACAACCCTCAAACCAGGCAGGTAGTGAAGCATGGGAGGGTATATGTAGATCTCTCCATCAAGGGTCTCTCCCAGACATTCAGATTGCCGCTGGGAAGTAAGGTCAAAAGTGTAGACTTGAAGAAGTCTGAGAGGGAGTACGAGGCCAATAAGAAATCAGCCAGGAAGAACATGTATCCGTGGCGGGCTGAGAATAGCACCTATAATGCAGCCACCAAGCTTCCTGTGCACCTGTTCAAGTATGATTTTAATGAGGAGTACCAGTACATGATCGCACTCCTAAACAGGGTAACTGGCCAACCTGATACTGGCAGTTTCAGAGACTGGACGTACGGGATAATAATGATGTGTCTATATTCAGACACCAAGCCATTGTGGGGCCAAATTATAAGTGATGCTCTACATGAGCAACTGATGAACCTGGGAGGTTCTAATTGTGCTTTTTTCATGTCCTCGTATATTGTGTATTCTTGTGCATATAGAGGCACTTTTGATGCCTTGGTTACAGATGGGAAACTCACAGGCACAAACGCAACATATATCTGGGATCATCATCCTCAGCTGCAATGGACCAACTACCTGAAAGATTACAAACTAGTCAATGATGCATTCTCTATGCATCTGGTAAGGACCATGGAAGAAGAGAGAACAAAAAGATTGAGCTTGGAGGCTCAAGAGGCAGTCTACAGGCATGGGGCCTGGTACATACAGTTCGCAACCTTTTCCTATATCAGGGTTGAAGGTTTCGATGGACATCCCCTGATGCTGCCAAGGTATTCTACCGACGCCATAGTATTAATGGAATTCATCAGGCAGGGCTCCACCATAGTACAAATGTACAAGGATGCCAAGAAGCTGTCGCCAATTTTGTTCCCAGTCAGCATCGGCAATTACATGTGCCCTGACTTTGATAACATCAAGAAGGTGATGGTCACCCTGAATAAGATGAACTTGCAGCCCTTTCCAATAACCAGACCATATGATCCTTACGACAGAATACAGAAGGTGCTAGGAAAGCCTGTTCACCAAAGGCACCTAGAGGATTTTTGGGCTGACTGTGAGGATGAGGCAGAAGCCAGGAGGAGAAGGTATTAGAGGTTAACTCTGAACCAAGTTAGAACGTTTGATTGCATCTCCCTGCCTCAGCAATTAAAGAAGGATGATGGTAGGACGATGGCAGATGAGTATGAGGAGAAAAAGATATATAATGACACCATCTCTGCACCTGACCTCACTATGCAGGAGGATATATCCTTGGACCCGTTCATTGCCAGGACCCTACGCCTAACCCAAGCTTGGGTTGATGAATAGGTAGAGGCATTGAAGAAGAAGGGTGTTGCCATTACGGTGGACAACAAGAAAAAGGGGCAGGATATCCCTGCAGATGAATATGATGACTTCCTATTGGAGAAAACGAAGACCAAGGGAGATAGGGTCCCTCCACCACAACACTAGAGTAAAAGACCCCTGAAGGGCAAGAAGGTGGAACAGGAACCAAAGGGGATTATAATTGAAAGAGCAGTGTTTACAGCTGAGCAGGCCACAGGGTCAGGATCTGAATCAGCATCCCCTCCAGAAAAGGATAGGCCCAAGAAAAGTAAGATAGCAGAGGCTGGAATCATTGAGACCCAAGAGGTGGGTCAGTCTTCTAAACAACCAGGGGTAGAGGGGACCCTCATAGAAGAAGAGCCGGAGGAGGAGGAGACTCCGTTGATAATAAGAAGGAAGAGGAGAGCTCTGCAGGTGTTGGTGTCTTCCCCACCAAAGAAACAAAGAACCTCCATGAGACGTGGAATAAGCCTGCCCCCTACTTTATCACAAGGGGAGTGTAGTGAAGTGCACAAGGAACTGCAACACAATGTTCCACTTCCTACCATTGTCAGGTTCAAAACTGAACTTGCTGAGGAGCAGTTGAAAGAGACCTCCCAGACACAAGCAGAAGAGCATGTCTCGCTAGACGAGACAATAAACTTGTCTGATGATGAGGTAGTGCAGGATGTGGCTGCACAGGAAATGGAAACACTTGCTGCTGATGTAAGTGTGACTCCTCACAAGCCTCCAACGGTTCAAACAGTGCTTGAGGAGATGAAACAAGCAGAAGAGGAGCAAGAAAAGAGCCCAGAGCAAATAGCTCAGGAGATAGGGCTAGACACATTGATCACAGAGGTGACCAGTCCTGTAATGGTGGATCTGACAGAGAAGCAGGATGCAAGTCCTGAACAACTAGTAGGATCACCTGATAAGGGTCACCTAACAGGAGAGATAGAGATGGCAGAGACAAAAGGCCATGCTCTCGAAACTGGCCAACAAAGTCCACAGGATGCAACGAAGGAACCTGCTATAGTAGAGGTTTAGGAAGTGAGGGCTGGTGAAAAAGAAACACTAGAGGACCTAGCTACCAAAGTACAAGAAGTGGGTGGTGTAGGCTTAGAAGAAGTAGTAGCTGCAGAACAATCTCCACCACATCAGGCAGAGTCCCCAATATCTGGTGCAGTGGATAAACCACAAGAAGAAGAAGAAGTGGGAACAGATGAAATAATGGTAGAGGTGGGTCATGATCATCATGATCAGCACATAGCTGCGCCACAAGGCTCCCCACAACACATAGATGCACCACAAGGTTCCCCACAGCATGAAGATGCTCCTTTGGAGAAGGAGATCCCTCAATAGGATGAGGTACTGCAAGATCAACCACAAAAGGAACATCAAGAAGAAGAACTGAGGAAGTCACCATCTCCACAATAATTGTTGACAGAAATGGGAGATATAGGTGAACATCAGGATGATGTTGAGAAACATGATCAGGTACCTCCGTGGTTGGCAAAAGAGGTAAGTGCTGAGGAGGAGATTGAAATTCAGGAATTCGATGTCTCCACCCTATTTTCTGCGAACATAATGAAGCCAAGGAGGAAGGCTAGAATGACTTCGGCCATCAAGAGAGATCTGGCAATAGGGAGAAGGACCGTGCAAATTGCCATACTTGCGGTGGAGAAGGAAAAAGGTAAAATCACCGTCGATGAATTTCAGATTAGTACAGTAGATTTGGGCTTTGCCAATGAGGACCAAGAGGGTGGGGAAGGCAAAGATATTATTGACTCTCTAATTTAGAAAGTGAAAAGAGAGAAGGAGAAAAATAAGCAATATAAAGAGCACATTGCTCAGTTGCATGCCTATATCAAAGGGCTGACCAATCCTGATGATACCACAACTGAACATGTAGTCCTATTGACTGCCATTTCTCAGGAGGAGGTAAATAAATTGGACATCATGAAGCATGAGGCATCCGTAATAAGGAGATGGATGTCATCCACATTGGATGACACTATAGAAGTAATGAAGGCCTCTTTGAAGAGGTGGAGCACCCTAAGTGACTCTAAGGCCAAAGTGGATAGATTGCAGATGCAGACCGGAAAAAGGTCTTACAAGCTGGAGAGAGTCCTGACCCTGTTAGGGGAAATAAGAAATATAAATCCACAACTGCTTATCAGTAAGTAGGTACTGAATAATAATACTACACTATTAATTTATATTTGGTATAAGGACATTCAGTTTGAGTGCGCAGTCCTCAAAAGGTGTAATAATAAGCTGAGGGATGTCAGCATGAGGCTGCAAGATTTAATGGCTGAAGAGGCAGTGATGCTGGAGGCTTTGGAAGGCAAGGTGGAAGGAAAAATAGAGAATCAGGATGAAGAGTCCGCCATTAAAGTTGTACACAGCAACTTCCAAGCAGAGACAGATGGTCCACCTGTCCCTTTAATAGAGGAATTGATAGACAAAATAATGAGGATCAAGGTCCAGATGGAGAAATACAAAGAAACACTGCAGGACAGAAAAAATAAGCTCGACAACAGTAGAGATAAATATGAAGCACATAAGCACGCCATTGTCAAGGCAAAGACTCAAGATGGCGGAGGGATAGATCAAGTTGTGCATTCATACGAGCAGGTCCGTAGTAGTATGCAGCCCCATATGCAGCCGCGTCATCATCAGGATAGTGAAAGTTCAGAAAGTGAGGCACATGATGATGAGCCACATGAATCAGCTGAAGAACATGATGAAGATACATCATGAAGGGGATACTAGCATAGGTAGTATAGATAGTTGCCAGCTGGCAACTTGTGCCATTTTTGTAAAGATTTACAAAATCAAGTGAATCAGGACTGTAGATATGTATTGATGAATCTAGATTGTAGATCTTTTGTAACCGATTCCTCACCTTATTCTATAAAAGGTGGTGGAATGCCTTGTTGAAACATTTGAAACTTAATTGAAATCTGTTTGCTGAAATATTCAGGGCTTATTTCAAAGTTATTGCATATGTACATGTCTTTTGCATACTTAATGAAAGAGAAGAGTATTTCGATTACAAATCTTCGTAAATCTTGAGTAATTTGTGTCTGAATTCTGGATATGTGCTTTGATTTGCTGCATCCCTTGGAGTGCTCATCATGTTGCATGTATTGTTTTCATTCATCATCCTCTGAAGTTTGCATCAACTGTATCTAGCTGTGGAACATCTTGGTGAACATATGGTTTGATTTCTTCTCATCATGACAGTATCTAGTATGTATGTGGATCAATAGCTGAAGATTCAACTTTAAATTGTAGTATTCCTTTAATTTCTTTCAATTTCAGAACATTTCACTACCACAATTGTAAATAATTGATAATCTTAAGCAAATATCGCAAATATGCAGACATCTTGTAGGTAATCGCAAATATTTAGCATATTTGAATGCAAAGCATGCACAATTGAAAATATCATGCAAAGATTGGGGTATTTCTACATCTTTTCATCTAATAACTGCATAATATGACTTCTCTGTAAAGAATTTCTACAGGAATGTCATGATGATGGCACATTTTCACGTAAGGCCCCAAAATGGAAACAGCAACTCACATTAACCTCTGAGTAACGTAAGACAATTAAGACCTAATCATCGGAGACTTGGGATCTGGAGTTCCTTGAATTCAAGGTATCTTTCAAGATGAATAAAGGTTAATGTGTACTTTTATTCTATGCTTGTTCATGAATAACATCATGACCAACAGGTTACAGGTTAGCACAATTGGCTATTTCTATTTCATTTCTTGTTTTCCTCTGCTATAAATATACAACACTTCTCTCAGGTGTTCAAAACTTTCTATTTTCATGTATCTACATAGAGAATTCCCTGTGAATGCACTGCATATTCCTGGTTTATCTGTGAATGCCTCAGAGTTTATGGCTATCTAGTTTCTTAATTCGATAAAATAAAATTCAAGTTTCAAGGGGCTCCTATGGTCACTATTGTGGAGAATGGTTTATCTGGTGTAAGAGATATTGAATTGGGTCATATTGATTTTGAGAATTTCTAGAGAATAATGTAGTCTGAAGGTTGAACTTTGTTGGCAGATAAAATTGTTAGTAGTGGGTTGGACAAAGCTAGAGGCTTCCCACTCATAGTGTGTTGTCCTAAATTGGTTGTAGCCTATGCCAATAGTTACTTTCTAGAGTCTCAAGAAATAAGAGCCCAAGATGGCTATGTGGTAGCAAGAATTGACTCTAAATCGGTTGCCCTAGCTTTGAATTTAGAGGAGTATGAAGATAATGCCAATGTTTCTGTGTCTTCTACATGGACATATTATAATGAAAGAAAAGACTGGTGCCAAACTTGTATTGCCAAGAGATGGTTGGAAATCGAGAGAAAGGGGAAATTACAGGTCCCTACCAATCTTAAGAGGAATCACTTCAAAGAAGAAATTTTAGACATGATAACATTTCTAAATTGTGTGTTTGGGAACCTGGAATTAGATTCTTTCACTTTTTGGATGTGTAGATTTATTTTGGTAATCTATGGAGACCATTGTATTGATTGGGCCAGAATAATTAGCAAAAGTATGCATGAACAATTGATAAAATTCCCATGAGACATAAAGTTCCACATGTGTTCCCAGTTGGTTTATGTGTTGGCTTGTAAAGAGGTTGCTTGGCCTAGTCTAGGGATTCAAGGAACTCCTACCACTGGTATGCTTGTGTATCAGACTTTTCCTTAGTTACAGAAGAATGAAGGTATGAAGGATTTTCATAGGGTGAACAATGCCTTTTCCATGTGGTTGACCAAGAAGATTTATGGCTCATTGGAGTGAAAATTTTCAGCCAAAGCAACCATATTGGTCATGAATTTTGGAAGTTTTTATGTTTAGTTTGATCATTATTCTTACTTGAGAATTGGGGGTTATGAAAATGCCCCATTGAATTTGCCATGGTACCTGTCTGACTATCTTGTACTTCTAGAGGCATGTCATCAAATGGTGGTTGTGAATATAAGGTACCATGCCATGAAAAAGAAAGGTTACTCTTTTCCTGTCTCTATCATTTTATTCATGTAAAAGTAATGATAGTGCCATAAATGTTGATAAGTTGTTTGAGTTTACTCTCCATAGTTTGTCAGCTTGTGCAGCCTTTGACAGTAAGAATTATGTAAAATAAAATATGCATGGAGGATGTTCATATCTACACAAACCCTTGCTTGAAGACTTCTGGGAGAATTGTTTCGATGAGATGGAAGTGTAGAGAAGGAGTTGGATGAGATTAACCATTGATCAGATCCAAGCTTTTGAGTTAAATATTCAAGTTCCTAACATGGTTGACTTCAATTCCACTATTATAGATGAAGGCTATCATTCTGCCTCACTATGGCCTCTACCTCCTATGAAATGGTCTAAAAAGGAAATCACAGATGTGAATTTTTGTTCTTTCCAAGTGATTAAGAAGGATAGAGAAATGGTTGAGGGGAAAAGTGAAAGAATGTGATGGTTCAACAATGCCTAGAGAGTTTGCCTCTCAGGGGCAAAACAGATCTTAGACTGTCCACTCTAAAAGAAGATCATTTTGTTTGGACCCAACTCTCGAGAGAGTTGGCTCACAATCAAATGGAGATGGTGACCGACCCCCTGACGAGGTCAGTAAACTAAAAATAGCATGTGAGCAAGATGGTTAACCAGTGAAGAGCAATACCAGATTGGCTGCTTCCTCATCAAAAGTAGACCATGTGCCATTTGTCAACAACCTTGTAAGTGATAGTGACTCATTCATTTTTACTTAATTAGGAGAAGATAGTATGTACAATCTATGCTATGTGCCCCAAATTATCCTAATCCAAAAGAACCCCCAGACCAAAATTCTCCACATGTGCCTATGGATGGTAATATGAGTGTTGTTAATGTTGCTATTATTCCCCCCTTGTCTCTATATGCTCCAAATCCTGACTCTAGTTGCATGGGGTTGTTAGGTGGGATTTCAACATGCACATGGACCCTTTCCCTCCTTGCCACAGGGTGATTTTCCACATCACTCTCGCTCATGTGGAATTAGCTAGCCGAGAGGAGGCGAGACATGGCGGCAGTCTGGCTTGGAGAGCTTGACTTTATAGAGAGGGTTTGGCAAGTATTGTGGCCTTTGTTGTTGTGTGCTTAATTGTATGTTTCGTTCAATTGTTGTTGTAGTTGAGATAACCCTATGACCCGAAGGGTCACAAGTTTCTCTTCTCCTGTGTGGGTAAGTGATTGTTCTCGTTGATGTCCTCTTGTCTTTGTAAGTGTTGCAAGAGTTCTTGTTGTACACGTCATTGTCTAGTTTCTTCTAACAACAAGAGGACAAATGGGTCTCCTTCTAGTAAGACAAATGTTTCTTGTTGTGATCTTAGATGGATCTCTTGGATCTCATCATGGATAGCCCTCACCCACTCTCCTCTTACTCCTAAGCACATTCGTGGGTCAAGAGGGAGGTATATGTGTGATTACTAACCTTAACCAGATATGGGGTTTGACCTAGGATTTCGTTGACCTAGGGTTTGACTTGTGTTTTGACTTTGTGTTTACCTCGTGATGGAATCGAGGGTTTGATTTGAAATTGTAATGGGTAAAATGGGATAAATAAAATGAATTACAAAAACCCAAAAACATCAATGGAATGTGTAAATAACAAAAGCTTTTAGAATAAGAGTGATACTTACAACCTTTGTTACCTCGCGATTTCCATTGTTCACCTATTTCTATTTGATCTTCAGTGATGAATGTAGCCCTTAGGATGCTTGCTTCCTTTCTTTAATTCCTCAAGATGATAAATAAGAAATGGCTTGGATACTTATTGTGTAGAAGATGAGCTTCAACACAATATGAAATGGATGATAAATGGATGTGATAGTGGGGGTGCCAATGGCACACTATGGATTCTGCAACATAAGTTTACTTGAAAGCTTGATATGATGTGAGAATGGAAGAATAGAGGGGTATTTATAGGATTGTGTGAGAGAAGATCAATGGTGTAGAAGAAATAAGGAGATCAATGGTAGAGGATGTTTGAGAGAATGTATGCAAATAGAAGAAGGACATGTGTCATTCAAAAAGATGCTTTGTTGAGTTAACTGCTTTCTTGATGAGGATGAGCTTTAATTTCTTAAATTAGAATATATTTTTTTAATTTAAGAGTTTTGTTGATAAAAACAAAGTTTCTTTAAATCAGTTAACTCAGCTTTTGCTTTTGTATGACAAGGAGGATTTATTTTTAGAAGATAAGAAAGAGAATTAAATAAATAAATTTATTTAATTACTTGCACATGATTTGGAAGAATAAATAAAATATTTAATTATATTTTATTTTTTTGGAGATTAAGATTTAATTTAAATAAATTTGCACTTTATTTAAATTTGGAAGAACAAATGACTTAATTAAATAATTAAAATTATTTAATTGTTTAGAAGAATAAAGTTGATATTGATGGAATTAATTAAATAAATGTAATTTATTCAATTAATGGGAGAAAATGAATCAAATAAATAAATTGATTTATTTATTTATTGATAGAGGAATATTAAGATGAAATAAATATTTAAAATATTTATTTAGGAAGAGTCATGTCATTTTTAGGTGTATACAGAAATGTTTAACCATGGTTACCTCATGATGGAATCAAAGGTTTCCGATTTTGTCTACGCTAAGGTTTCTATATGCATGCAAGCTAAATGATATGCAAAATGTTCTTTTTGGTATTTTTAAAGTATTTTGGAAATGAAAGTACTACTAATCTATGAAAAGGAAATATGTATGCAATCTATATGACTTTTCCAATGCAATGTTTAGCCTATGTTTTTTGTGTTTTCAATGTTTTTAATGCAATATAATCTAATGAAAAGGAAAAATGATTTTTCTAATCAATCTAGATCAAAAAGTATGAAAGCGATTAATCTAATATGCAACATCTAACTATCAAGGAAAAAACAATGTTTTACTGTTCTGAAGAGAAACTTTGATTCTCTAATTACTATTAATTGAACAAAAATAATAAAGGAACTTGAAATAAATGAAGATTTGTTGACTCCACTATCCCTCAGCAATCCTTGTAATAGGCAACCCCAAATCCTTTTGTGGTAGCAGGTGATCCTCTTGACAATAAAATGACACAAAGATGCAAAAAGAAGGTTTGATGAAGCTTGTATGAGCTCAATGAGAGCTTGGATTGAGCATAATGACAAAGAATGAAGCAGTGTGACACTACTTGATTGAACAAACAAAGCAAAAGGCACCTTCATCCTATAAGAGCATTTGAATGCTAAGTGTGAGAGAAAAATTGGCAAGAGCTGTGTGCACAATGGATTTGCTTCCCTTTTTGCTTGAGGGAGGGGTGTATTTATAGGTTTAGAGGAAGGAATTGATTGAACAGTTAACTCATTTTGATTGATGCGTTAACAAAGGTGATTGGGGAGTTCATTGATTTGATTAGAGAGTGATGAAGCAAAGATAGATTATCACAGAAGAGGAAATGGTGGAGAGGGAATGCATGAGACTGATTGGAGAGTTAATTTGAGATCAAATAGAGCTAATTATGCATGTGTGGGTGCATGAAATAGTTAACTCTATATCAAGGATCAAAAACCATGCAAATAGAAAGAAAAATGGGTGAAAACAGAGCAAAACAAGAGAGAAACTTAAGTTTTTCCACAGCTGGAAAAATGGCAGGGTCACCACTTTCACTAGACAAGATCTCCTAGGGAGCAACCTTGGGTCGCTCGGGGGAGATTCGGGATAGACATGGTCAAAAGCAGAAACTAAGGTTGGGAGATACAAGAAGAGGTTGAAAGAAGGGGTTTTGCTTCGAGAGACATGCCTGTCATGTGGAAGAATCCAAATCTCCACTTACATTAGCAAGATCTCGCGGGGGAGATCTAGAAATAATAGGGGGAGATATGGATTGGTTTGATGAAACTAAAAATTGAAAGTAGGAGATGGTAAGGAGACCTCTAGAAGTCTTCTAGGAGGTGCACTAGAGGAAAGACATAGGGGAGATGTGAAAAATCACCTACAAGACACTCAAAAGGCTTAGGAACATGGTTGAAAGCTAGAAAATGCAAGTCAACAAGTGTCCCAACAAGAGTCTAAAAGTGTTGCAAATGGGGAGAGAGAAATTGACAAAGAAGAAACAACACAAGACAAGAAAAGAGGACACGTCATTAAGAGACATGCTGCTTAAAGGATTTTATTTCACACTTACATGTATGTGACAAGGATTTGAATCATCATAGGGGTCCTTGTGCTGCATGATTTTTGTACTTACATATTTGCCCCCTCAGGGATGGTAGTCTACATGAAAGGTAGATACTATTCCTGAACTAGGCCTTACCTATTGTCAATTTCCCTCAATTTGTACCTGTAATAACTAGTAATAGTCTGGCATTTAAATATATCAAAGTAAATAATGAAAACTAAAATGACAAACTTACCATGGATCGTTAGAGTTCGACTAGTTTCTTGCCTTTATTGGTTTGGACCTGTAGGGATGAGAGCACACAAAACAATGCAAGAAATAGATGCATAAAGGCAAAAAACTAGTCTAAAATGCATAAATGAAACTAAGCTAGGGGGAAATCAAGCAAGCTAAATTGTGAGATTGGAGCAAAACAGCAATGAAATCATTCATGTGAGTAGTTATTGGAAAGATATCATCAAGGAGATTGTGAATATGGGCACCTCTTCTTCAACTACAGAGAATCAAGTATGCAATTAGTGAAAAACCATTCTCTAAACCCTAGTTTGAATTTTGTGAAAAATCTCTTAAAATTGTTTGTTTTTGATGATTTTTCTTGTTGTATTGCATTTGTCTCATCGTTTAGAGCAAATTTGGTCTTTCATTTTCTAAAATCAATAAAAAAATGAGGTTTTTAGAGGGTTTTTTAGTTGAGGGATCCTCCTTTAGGGTCACCCCTATTGCCAGGTAGGGTCACCCGGGGGAGATCCTAAAAAGCAACACAATCGCCTGGGGGAGATCCTAAAAAATAGCAAGGTTGCCTAGGGGAGATCCTAAAAAACACCTGGGTCGCACAAGGGTGACCCTGTTGGACTAATTTTTGACTACATTTGATGTTGTTTAACACTCATTTCACTTTGTTCTGACATGATTTGGTCACTGTATTTACCTATTTATTGCAATTTTGAAGGTTTATACACTTTTTTTGTGTTAGGTTTTCTGCAGTTTTATGATTTTGAGGGATTTTTATGATTTTACGAGATCTAATCTAAAGTTCTCTTTTAATTTTGCAAGACATGTGTATCCGATGGAATGCCTATCAAGAGTAGGGATGGCTCTTAGGGATGTTCACTTAATTGAGTACTAAGGATCATGCTATACTGAAGAGGGCAGGCCTTGCTAGAGTTTGTCATGTGCCGATGATTCATGTCGTATCTCGCATATGCTGTGACATCTTAACTTACTGGGATGTAGACAGAAACACATTTAGGGTCCCACAGCTTTGTGGAGAGTGGACTATCACTCTATATGATGTGTATTGCATACTTGGTGTTTCTTTGAGAGGACAAGCTTTGTCTCTTCCTGTTAGCGAGTCATATGAGGACAAGGCTTCTTGGGCTGCATTTAAGGGGGTCAATCACCCTGGGGATCAGACAGGAGTTCATCTTACTTCCATGCCACGACTCCACATCACACTCTTGAGGAGGTTCCTAATTGGATTGATTACTTCGAGGCAGTTGGGAGAAGAGGCCTCAACTCATTTGAGATGGTGTTGGGCACCCATCATTCATGAGATTGAGGAGGGCACAATTTAGGCTTGGGGTCTTGACATTTTGGCCATGGTTTATAGAGATTTCTATCAGATTTCATGGCGAGGGGCTCTAGCTTTTAGCCACTCTTCTTTGATTATGGCATGGATATTTGAGCACATAAAGTCCTACCAGAAGCTTATTCCATTTCCAGGTAGGCGGCTACCGAGAGAAGCGAGGTGGATGCATGTTGGTCTTTTTTATGCTACTTTACCCACTATTGCTACTCTCACAGATGAGGACATAATCTTTGATCCTTATCATGATATGGAGGGACCTTGGGCCCAAGATGGTGAGATCAGAGAGTACTATCGTGAGGTATCTAAGATCATGGACTGCAATGGTCTCATTGAGGCTCATCAAGTTGATCGTGTCTTACAGGAGTTTGGCAAGGATGTCCCTAAGGACTTGGCCCCAGTGTCTATGTGTTAAAGGACTATTCAGGAGATGGGTGAGATTGGATAGAGAAACATCATTTGGACTCCTTTGACTCCAGGCATCTTTATTACTAGGGTCTCTAGAGGAGGATGAAGGGGAGAGAGAGGGACTCCTTCCCAATCTCTGATTGTGACTGTTGACTCAGAGTCTACTGATGAGGACTACATTCCAGATAGTAATGATTTGTCAGACAAGGCCCTTCCAAAGGATGATGATTTTGATGACATTGATGATTTAGATGATGTTCCTGATATCCCTAAAGGTCCTCCTATTGTTCCTTGACCTCCTCATTCAGATGAGGTGATGCATCAACTTGACCCAGATTGGCAACCTAGTGATCCACGTAAGTTTTCATTTACTTGCTCTTCACACTCTTTGTCCTTTCTCTTTTTGTATGGAACTAATTTGGTCCTCTTTTGTTTTGTTATTTTAGGTAATGTTAAAGATTGGAGGGACTTTGTTCATGAGATTAATGTTGGATTAGCTTCTCCCTTCACTAGGATGACTCGTGATCATCTTTTGGATGATCCTGGTATGCCCCCTTCTGTGGGATGACACACTGACATTTTTTCCCCTGTCTACCATGGGTGCCAGATAACTACAGAGTTGAAGACCCAGGTTGACATGCTTAAGGGTGAGAACCAGGTACTGTGAGAGATGGCTCATCTCAACTTTGGATGAAGTGATGCTAGCATGGCGGGGCCCTCTCAGTCACATGCTCATAGTAGAGCACCTCATTCTCATAGGTCTCATGGAGCAATGAGTGGTACTCATAGATGGAGGAGCCAAAGTCCTAAGGGTTCTAATGGAGGAAACCACCCTTGAATTCCCTTCTTGAACTTGTGCCCCCTTTCATGGGGAGTCTCTACATTTCTTGAGAGCATTTTGTCTTAGCTCTTTGATACCCTTTGTATATGCAAACTTTGAATGTATGAAAGTTTACCCTTCTATGGTTTTCTCCTACCAAATCTGTACTCATCTCTTGTGCATGCTTGTAGGTTGTGGGGAACTTTTTGATTATGTTTGACCTTTTCAACTCATTTTAATTATGCAAGTATGATAACAATGACATGTTTTTGTAATTTTATGATATATATATGAGATGCAGTTCACGATATGATAATGTAGGAACACAAGAAATGCTGAAAGGAAACTTTTACTTTTACTGAATGTCATGAGTTATGACATTTGACTTTATTTCTTTGAGACTCTTTTTCTAATTTTGATATGAATGCAATGTGGAACAAACAATGTGACTACTCTTAAATACAATTTTTGATTTAGGGGATTGTGAGTTGTCCTTATATAAGAAATCTATCCAAGGCTATGAGATAAGATTCAGGGAAATTCAAGTGGGGAGTGGGAGTGAAAATGGAGTGTTTCTGATTTCTAGACTTCGCTAAAGGCTAAACACTGATCCTTATCTAGATGAGACAAGCTGACAAGCTTTCAACTCAGACAAGTAGAAAATTTTATTGGTGTTTGCTAGACTTAGATCATAGATGGCAAGAAAGATAGACCTGGGGTAAAGGATAAAAGGGAACAAACAAGGGTCCCTTAGCAAAAGATGATCATAGAGACTACTAGAATCTTCAGTTTTGCTTAGCTAGTGCGTGAGTGTGCTTTGTACCTCTCTTTCTCTATTAGAATGTCACCCTTGAGGCTTCGAACTTAGACTGATCTCCACCCAGGAGTATGGACATTCAGAAATCTTCTCTCTTTCACTCTTTTTTTTTTTGCTTTTTACTTTTTTTTTGTATTTTCCTCACTTGACTTTTCCTCATTTTTTTGGATTTTCTGACTTTTCAAGAAATGAATGTTTTTTGGAACTTTTGGTATGCAATGATTTGATCTCTCAATTCTCACTTTTTCAATGCTCTTATTTTGATCACTCATTTTTTTTATTCACTCAGATATTAGATTGCTTCCTTCAGAGTTTTGATCTTCCTAACATTTTTGGCCAGGAAAGATAAGGGACTGAGTGCCACCTAAAGCTTTCATAATCTAGTTGGACTTCTCTAATACTAGAGAAGAATTGGGAAGGTCTACTTGCAGGCTTCTTTTGAACACTATAGGTTTGAATACTGACTTTGCTTAGACCTAACATCTTGACTCATAAGACTAGGATTAGTGTAAACCTAAGAGTTAGGTCTTGATTAGAATCACTAGGAATGAAGGGGGTTAATGGTGATTGTGGAAATGAGGAATCTCTAGGTCTTGAAAGGATGACGTATATCTAGACAACATTAGACTTGTTACTAAAAGAAAAATAGTACAAGAGCAAGTCACTGTAATGCAAGATGAACAGAATGATAGAGAAATGCAAGAAACAAATTGTTTTTGACATTTTGATTTTTTTATAATTTTTTTTGTATATTTTTTTGTTTTATGATTTTTTTTAATATTTTAGACATTATATTTCTTGAGGTGAAAGACATTGACATTTTTTCCAAATTCCTCTCCCTCCATTGTGCACAAGAGATAGGCACCATTTTGGATGTTTTCTTTAACCATGTAAGGACCTTTTCAGTCTTCCAAAAAAGCTCACTTTTGTCTTCTTTTTTTGTTTTTCATGCTACCTCTTCTTAGGACAAGTTCTCCTATTCTATAAGGTTTATTATTTGAATCAACTGCTACCAAATTGGTGGTTTCTCTTAGCATTGTGAGATGAAGTAAGTCTTAGAAGGCTTGTTGATGGGAAGGGGTCCAATATAGAACTCTATCACAATTCAATAGCTCTGCCAATAGGTCAAATTATTCTTGCATATAGATCTTCACTTCTGGTTTTTCTTGGATTCTTGGCAAGAATTGGAACAACTCAAGGAGTTTGTAGTTCCCTTTGTTCATCAGGAGGGACAAAGCTTATACTTGTCCTCCCATTTGGTTATGGTCTCAAGTCCATGGCATACCCAATATAACTCTTTGGGAGTTCAAAAATGACAGGGTCATCAACACCAACTATCTCTCTCATCTTCCATTCTTTGTGAAATATTCCTTCACTTTCTTCATCTTCATCAGGAAGTCTTTCAACCATTTTTATTTGTATCCAAGGCGCTTCCCATTCACCAAGCTCATTTGAATTGACCAAGGTAGAGGTGGTCAGTTTTTCTTGCGGTTGTGATACCACAAACATCCTAGGTAACATTCCTATAACATTGGTTGATTCATTATCTATGGAATGTGCCTCTTCCATGGGCATTATTGGTTGATGCAAATCCTCCATTGGTGCGAGAGGTTCATATGATTATGTTTCTTCTGGTGTCTCATGGACATGTTATTTACTTAGTGGTGACAATGGTGTGTAACCTTTTGTCATATCTTCCTCTGAATCTGAGAAAGCATGTGGGTCTACATTCCTTAGATCTAATGTGATGGTTTGAAATACCGGTACTTCGGTTCTGTGAGTCTTTTCCCTTATGCAAGGGAAGAGTTTCTAAGCCTCTTAGATGTCGATCATGAGTATCTCTAGGGGAAATTGGAGTGGTCCATTTCACTCGATCAACTCCATGATCTCAATCATTTTCTCTTTGGGAACTATTTCCTTCTGCTTAGGAAGCAACTTAGTCTCTAAATTTTTTATCTCTACAGCATTTATGGCCTTTTCTGGGACCTTCGTTCGTTTAATGCATATGGACTAAGCTATGGGACTAGGGATGGTTAACTTGTTGGTAGGGAGTTCATAGTCTATGGGGATACCTATACGCTTGTTTGACACATTTGATTTTAACATACTGAAAGGCTCTAGATCTCCCTTTGTGACATATACTTTCCCTAAGTGCAAAAATTGAGCTTCTTGGAATAATGTGGATGGCATAGCCTTGATTCTATGTATCCATGGCCTTCCAAGAATCAAGTTATATCTTGTGTCCTTGTCTATGACATAAAAAGTGGTTGGAATGGTTTTGGGTCCCAAAGTTACCGAAAGGGTAATTTTACCTATGGTGGCTACCTTTAGATTATCATACTCACTTAGAGTATCTCTTGAGGTGGTGATATTGGTGTGCACATAGCCCATCCTCTCTAAAAGGGAGAAAGGAACTATATTCACTGTGGCCCCATTGTCAATTAACGTTCATTTGATGCACGTATCGTAGATCCACACTTGAAGATATAATGTAGTGTCCCCTTTTTTTGTCAACTCTGCCTCAAAGGGCATCTATTGTAGGTCAAAGAAAAACTCTAGATCTTTGAGTTCATAGTTTGGTGAATTGAGATCGTAGTCCACATGATTGATTTTCTCACTAGGTGGTGGCATAATTTGGTTGAGATATTTTAGGCCTATTGCTTGTAGTAACACGGAGCAATGTGAAGGGGAGTTCCTAAGTAAATCAATGAATGAAATGTGCACATACATTTTCTTTAAGTCATCTATGAGCTCATAAGGTCCAATGGGATATAGTATTGGCTCTACTATTGAGATGGTACCCTCATATTGTTCTATTTATGCATTCTTATAATCATGGTCTTCCTCTTCCTCTTCGTTGTACATAATCTCAACTAATCCCATCATCCTAGTTTCTCCTTTTTGTCCCAGTTGTGGTGGGATTTTGGGGTTACTACTCTGAGTCACCTTGTTTTGATTCATTGTGTCTATGTCTTTATGCGTGGGGAATGGGTCCTGATAAATTCTCATGTTTGCATTTTGTGGCGCTATTGGAGCTTGATTTTGTCTTGTATCTTTGTTATCCAATGTGACCACCTGTGTGTTTAAGAACATTTCTATGAACAAGTGTTGTTGGTCTTCCAGTAATATTTCTATGAACCTATTGTATTCCCTACAAGATCCTATTGTATGCCCCTTTGTTCTATGAAAAGAACAAAATTAGTTGAATTCATATGGGAGTATCTCATATCTTTTGTCATTCCCATTCCCATTTCCACTGTGATTCCAGCTTTGATAGCTATCTCAAGAGTAGTACCCATTCTTTCTAGGTCGATCTATGGCATTTACATTAGAAGGGTAGTAATCCCTCCCATTGTAATCATATTTTATCTTCTTGATTAGGGGTTGATCTGTCACCCATCTGTGGTTACACTCCTATTGTTTTTGAGAATTTTGATGATAGAGGTATTGTTCCCTGTGTCTTCCTTTGTTATTTTTCCATTTGAACCATAGACCTTCCTACCACTATTGATGGTGGCTTGGCCAATCCTTAATGCACTTTCCAATGCTTCCTCATACGATTTGTATGGTGGTTCTTGGACATCTTCTCTCATGTCTTTGTTGAGGGCATGCAAGAAGAGATCACACAGTTCTTGATGGTCTATGTTGGGAGCACTGGTTGAATAATAGAGGACTTACCTCCATTGAGTGATGAAGTGAGCCATAGATTCATTTGGTTCCTATTTTATTGTAAGGAACTCTCTAATTTTGGTTTTAATGAGTTTGTTCATGTCAAAAGCCATGACAAACTCTCTAATGAGCTATCTAAATGAATGGATTGAAGGTTCTGGAAGATGATAATACCAATTTAGAGAGATACCTTTAAGAGTTTTAGGAAGATCTTTAATACAACCCCATCCCAAGGGAGGAGTTCTCTTATGGCTGTGGTGTAGGCTTTAATGTGTGAATTCAGATCTCCTTCTCCTTTGAACTTCAGGAGATCTGGCAATGGTCAAGGTAATTGCACACTTCTTATGTTTTGGTCCAAGGGTTCTTTCAAATACTCTAGATACGTTCCTAAAAAGGCACTTTGAGATTACAAGGTTGACAGTAATAACCCCATAGGTAGGTTTTGATAGCCTATTGTTGGACTTGTTTGAATATTCTATATAGGAAGACTCCCGTTTAGACATGTGTCGTTGCTACTATTTTGTGGATAGTAATTTAGGGAGGATTTTGTGATGCCCTCTGGTCTTGTTCATGGGACTTATGTCATTTTTAAAGAAGCTTTTTGCTTCCAAGATTCTAATTCTTTGTAATAGCGTTGCGACCAAGTTTGTAGGAGTAGTAGCTCTAGATGTTTCTTCATTTCTAGGATGTTCTTTTTGTATACTTTCGTCATGATGTGCTTCCTCGGATGTAGCATTTTTTTTCTTCTTTCAAGGCAATCCTCAATGCCTCTTGAGCATCCTTGGTTTCTTGTAGATGCTTTTTAAACCATTTAACCTCATCGAGATGGGTATTCAAAGTTCTTGAGGAAGGTTGTTTGGGTTGATGTATTTCTGACTTCACCCTTCTTACTTTATGTGGGGCATTTGTCATGGTCAAGTTGTCTTCCCACACTAGGTTGTTGAAAGATAGAGGTTGCCTAGATTCTCTGAGATCTTGCTCATAGTCAGAATCCTCATAATCATAACAGCTGGTGATCAGCACATCAAGATGTGGCGGTACATACCTTCTGAAGGAGGGTGTCTATGGTTCTATTGAGGGAATGTTCCCTTGGTTTAAGTCTAGTTCTGTCATATTTGGGGGTGCCATAGACACCACAAAATAAATGGAACAGACGATGGCATAAATGATGGAAGCTGAAGCCGCACAAGTGGCTATGAAGAATGGCATGAAAATGTTTTGAAGTTTTTGTTAACTATTTTGAGATGTTTGCAATGGGAACAAAAACATCATAACCAAGACATTCTACTCTTCACATCAGGTTCACCAAAATATGTACGCTCAAAATCGTGACTCTGGTTTCCTAGGGTTGTAGGTCAGATTTTAGCATGTACATGGACCCTTTCCCTCCTTGCCACAGGGTGATCCGCCACGTCACTCTCGCTCACATGGAATTAGCCAGTCGAGAGGAGGTGAGATACGATGGGGGTCTGGCTTGTTGGAGAGCTAGACATTGCGGAGAGGGGTCAACAAGTACTATGGCCTTTGTTTTTATGTGCTTAATTGTATATTTCATTCAATTGTTGTTGTAGTTGAGATAACCCTTTGACCGAAGGGTCACTAGTTTCTCTTTTCCTATTTGGATTTCTAAGATTCCACCTCTGTGTGGGTAAGCGATTGTTATCATTGATGTCCTCTTGTCTTTGTAAGTGTTGCAAGAGTTCTTGTTGTATCTGTTGTTGTCTAGTTTCTTCTAACAACAAGAGGACAATTGGGTCTCCTTGTGGTAAGACAAATGTTTCCTATTGTGATCTTGGATGGATCTCTTGGATCCCATCACGGATAGCCCTCACCCACTCTCCTCTTACTCCTAAGCACATTCATAGATCAAGAGGGAGGCATATGTGTGATTACTAACCTTAACCAGATCTGGGGTTTGACCTAGGATTTCATTGACCTAGGGTTTGACATGTGTTTTGACTTTGTGTTCACCTCATGATGGAATCAAGTGTTTGATTTGAAATGTTTAACCATGGTTACCTCATGATGGAATCGATGGTTTGCAATTTTGTCTATGCTAAGGTTTCTATATGCATGCAAGATAAATGATATGTGTAGATTCTAACTCTACATTTCATTTTATATTGGTTGTGGCTCATTGTTTCAGTTTCCTAGTATTGTCCAGTTTCTGAATTTGTTTCTACAGTTTCTAAGTGTTCTATATGTTTTCTATATGCCTCTTTATGCTTCGCAGTCTCAGTGTTTCACAAATTATTTCTTCAACTTGGAATGCACCACGTGTCGCTACCTGACAGATTTGGTAAAAGTTTCTTAAGTTTTAGCTTGCCAGTGGGTGCCACCATGTGTCCTTTTGTTCTTGAGCAGATGCTACAGTGTGTTTCCATTTTATTTAGATCCAGGCACCAAGAAACGTATCGTGGGCCTAAAGAATATTTTGACTTAGTTTCAAGTTTGGTGCGGGACTCGCCACATGCTACATGCATAGGCCAAGTTTATTTTCATTCTGTTGATGCCGAAGGCCACTACATGTTTTCTTTTGAGTTTCAGTTGAAGTGAAGTGTGACAAGTGTCATCTTCATGGGGCTTCGGAAGACCTTTTTATCAATCTTTAGATACAGTCAGAGGGCGACACATCTTTATTGTTGCTTTAAGTAGTGTGCACCATGTGTCACAATATTGTGTCTCTTTTGATAAAGGCTAAGAAACATATGGTGGGTCCCAAGATAAATGTTGTAGTTTCTTAATAGTGCAGAAGGTGACATGTGTCATTATCATAGATGCTCGTAGATAAAGGTAAAGAGGCTTTAAGATCAGTGGAGTATGCCAAGTGTCCTAGTTTTGTTTCTCAGAGGCTGTCGCGTATCAACTTTTAGGTGTTAGCAAATGGAAACAGGTGGCACGTTTCTATGTGTTCTTTTTGAATTAAGGGAAGCATTTTTTTTTTTGCAGATGTTGCCATGTGGTATATTTTGGGGCCGTTTCAATAGTTGCAGGTGATGCCATGTGTTGCGCCGGGACTAAGATTTATAGTGTCACATATTTCATTGCTCAACTAATGAGCATGCAGGAAAAGGCGGTTGCTGATTTGAGGAGATTCTCAGTGTCAATTAAAGTGGCACTTCGAGTCCCAGTCTGTTTCAACCATTGGGATCCTGGCAGTTAGTGGAGATCTTAAATCAAATTTTATGGCTATATATATAGGAGATATTGTAACATGAAAAAAAGGGAGTTATCAATTAAGAATTTGGAACTTTTAGCTGTGATCAAATTATCATTTGCCTTAAATTTTGTTATTTTTGATAAGGAAGCTGTTATACCTGGGCATGTCTCTGTGCCTTTTGTATTTGCTAAATTATTAATGAAAGGAGCTCTATTCTATGTCAGTAATGATATTATCTATGTCTTTGTGTCAATTTTTTGAGTTTAGCCTTTAATCTTTTAATTCATTATATTATCTGTGTATATTGATCATGCAACATTTGCTCTTTGATATAGCTGAATCTTGAGAATTTGTTCATTGTGCTAGTTACTAAATACATTTTCAGGCACATCGTCATAGAGTTAGGATTTTACTTATTATGTTTGTAATCTTTTTTTTCTTCCCTTTACTCAAAACCCCAATTGAAATAGGAAGAGCCAGCTTCTGTAAAATCTAGAGGTTATTTTAAGTGTCAAGTCCTAGATCATTGAAACTTCCCATGTTGGTGTTAGAACCTGTACAATTTTATACATCAACCATTTTTGGCATGCTCGGTGGGACCTTTCTTGAATTCTAATCAAGATCATATGAACCAGAGAGCCTTAAGAAGTCAGCCACTAATCTAGGGATTTTATTGCCACCATTAGTTGCTACTCCAAGAAGAATAAATCAAGTTGTAGTAGCATTAGGAGCAAACATGGGAGCACCTGTACCCCTAAGAAACTATGCAAATTGGAACAATGGCAGTCCCCTCATTCTGTCGACACCACCAAATACTTGGGATCTGATACTAGCTAATGCCTTGAAAGCTTTACCCAAATTTAACAGAGAAGATTCCAAGACACCAAGGGAACATTTCCAAGATGTATCAGATGTGTGTGCAGTGCATGTTATTACTGTACAAAATGTAGCCATCAGGTTGTTAGTGGCTTCTTTCAAAGGGAAGGCTTTAGATTGGTATATATCTCTGACCCTAAATACAATATCTACCTAGGACCAACTTGGTGACACTTTCTATGCTAGATTTAGTGAAAAGGGTGACAAGTCCTCCTTGCCACAACAATTAATCACTATAAAAAGGGCACCACAAAAGGCTATAATAGACTTTAACACCAAGTTTCAAAAGACCTGGGATAGAATCCCTACTATAGCTAGACAACCATCAGGTATGGCTATTATATTCTATCTCAAAGCTTTCAATTCTGATATATCTATAATTATTCAATCCCTAGGGGGACATACCCTACCAAAAGCATATGAGTTGGCTGTACAGGCTGAGAACAACCTAATAGACACTGGAAAATTGCCTCCAAGACCTCCCATGCCTATGTTCCTAGAAATTTCTATCCCCTTGCCACAGGAAGCCCCTAATCCTACAGCTACACCTGTGTCCATGTATACCTTCCCAGCATCTCAACAACCTACTGTGTCAAAACCCTCTACCCCTCCATCTAAAATGGATGATGTGAAAAACATCCTTAGGACCTTTTCAAATGAGATTATTGATCTCAAAAGGCAACAAACTTCTTATCCAAAGCCTCCTTATCAAGGTTTCCAAGGAAATAGATCCCCATATCAACCAAACCAATATGAAGGTTCTCAAAGACCAAATAATCCTCAACCTTCAAATCAACTGGTCACGGTTCCCACACCTTTGCAAGTTGTTCCTCATAACCCAAATAGAGAAATAGTCCCTGGGAAAAATAATTTAGTAGAAGATACTAATGCTTAGTGCTTTCCTTGTAACAATGCACATATGCCCAGAGATTGTCCTAGAGGAAATTTGCAACAAAAGATAGCAGAACAGAGAAGGGTGGAATGTCAAATTATTGTGTCTAATGCTCCTTAATACTAGTCACCCAGTGTCCAAAATGTAGTAATGGTGGCTCAGATGCAAGGAATTTCCATTCAGCAAGAAGAAGAAATTGCCCCTGAACATGCTTTGTTTTCATGGATTGAAGATGAAGATTCAGTATTCTTGAATGAAGCATCTACTTCCATGAAGCCCTTAGTATAGTATGATTACTATACCAGATCAAAGAGAAGGATGATGGAGTAGCCTAAACTTACCAACAATGAGACTATTGGGGCTCCTCCTTTCCAAACTCATTATAATCTAGCTTCAAGGCAAGAAGTGCCTCAGCTAGTCTAGAATCAAGAAACCTCTGGCCAAGTGCTAGAAAGAGCGAGGTATCCTTACTACCCAAAGACACAAACACTAGGATCCATGAACATGGTAGAATGGCTAAAGAAGACCCCTGCTCAGGTATCAATATGGGATATGTTGGCCATTCCTCAACAAAAGATGTTGTTACAAGAAGCACTACAAATTTAGGTTGATCCTAAAATGGCCAGTACAAAAGAAGGAGTTGCTAACAAAGGGAAGATTCAAAGCAAGGACACTCCAACTCTGCAAACAATAGCTCTATTGAACACTGCACTAGAGGTAAGTAAATCCAAGCCAGATCCATTTTATCTAACTTTAATAGTGGGGAAGAAATTATTGCATAACTCAATGATAGATTCTAGGGCAAGTACTACAGTCATGCCAAAACAAATAGCAGATGCTTTAAAGATAAAATATGAGCCACTTGCTAGAGGAGTCATGCAATTAGATGGGAAATTTGTCTAAACCATAGGAAGGATTAAACAACTCCCATTACATCTATATACCTTCCCAAACATAATTGTCAAATAGGATGTAGTGGTCATAGATATTCCCCCTACCTTTGGGTTATGCCTATTTAGAGATTTCATGGCTAAGATAGGAGGATACATGGTGCTTGATTGGTCACATCTGATTTTGAGAACTAAGTATGACACAAAGATGAAGGTACTATCTAAACCTTTATCCAAAGATCATATTACTGATGAACCATCCCCAAGAATTGAAGCATCCCATGCTATGATGAATAAAGAAGAGAGAGTCTTTGTTGAGGAATTAGGTGATTGGACTGAACATGATCAGCAGGAAGAAGAAAATAGTCAGTTGATGACCATGATGCAAACTGACCCTTATGGAAATTATGATTTCACTAATTTGGGCACTTATGTTATTTTTTAAGAAGGCCAAGAAATACCAAATGCTATGAGAAAAGAAGTCCTAAAAAAGAAGAACCTGACAGAAGCTCAAAAATCTGGACCTTAAATTTTGATGGGGCTAGGAGCAATAATGGTGTCAGAGTAGGTATAAGTCTCACTTCCCCAAAGGGTGAGAAAATTCGTAGAGCCATACGTTTTTAGTTTTCTTGCACTAATAATGATGTTGAGTACGAATCTTTGGTGCATGGTCTTATGCTAGCCAAAAAGAAAGGAATAAATAATTTGGTAGTCAAAGAAGATTCAAAATTAGTTGTGAAACAAATCAGAGAGAAAGCTATGGTAAAGAATGTAAGAATGAGATCTTACTGCCATAGAATTTGGGATCTAATAGATGGTTTTGATGCTTTTAATATAGAAGTTGTCCCCATAACCCAAAACACTAAAGCAAACAGAATGGTACAAATTGGTTCCCAATTTTATCCAACAAGTGACCTGCTCATTAACAGTGAGGCAGTAAAAGTGATAGGGAGACCAGCAATCCTAGACAACAACTAGAATTGGCAAGTCTTTGATAATGATCTTCAAGTACTTTTGTTTCTGCAGCAATCAGGAGAGTTTGACGACCAATTATAGCCCAAGATTGAAGAAGCTTATGGTAATCAAATTATCCAACTAAAGTCTAATAAGCTCCCAAAGGGATTGATCACATTAGAAAATTTATTTGACCTTGATGATGTAAGCCTGGACAAGAGGAAGTTTAAGGCAAGCAAATATGATTATTCTGAAATTCAAGTCAGTGAAGGAAGAAAACTAAAAGTAGGCAATGCTACTACTTAAGAGGAAAAGGATAAACTAATTTCTTTATGTAATAAGTATGATAGAGTGATTGCTTTGACCTATGATGACCTTCATGGCTATAATAGGGATATCATTCAACACATTATAGAACTTGTTGAAGAATCAAAACCAGTCCATCAGAAACAAAGACCGGTGAATCCTAGGATTGAGCCTCTAATGGTATATGAGTTGTAAAAGCTTCTAGAATCCAAGATTATTTTTCCAATTAAACATTTGACTTGGGTATCTAACTTGGTGCCAGTAAGGAAAAAGAATGGAGACATCAAGCTTTGTGTGGACTTAAAGCATCATTGAAAGATCATTACCCCCTGCCATCCATGGAATAAATTTTGCAAATAGTAGCTGGATCAGAAAGGTTTTCATTACTTGATGGTTTCTCGGGATACAATCAGATCTGGTTAGCTGATGAAGACCAACATAAGACAACATTCACTACAAAGTGGGGAACCTTCGCATATGCCAAAATGCCATCCGGTCTTTCAAATGCTGGAGCTACTTTTTAGCATGCCATGGACATAGCATTTGGAGATCTTATAAAGAAGATCATTTTGATCTATTTAGATGACTTAACTATATTTACCAAAGATGCCAAAGATTACTTTGAACACCTAGAAGATGTTTTTCAGAAATGTCAAGAGTTTGGGATCTCCCTAAATCCTAAGAAGTGCATTTTCATTGTGCCCCAAGGGAAACTTTTGGGACACATTGTTTCAAAAGATGGAATTTCCATTGATTAGAGAGAGTCACAGCCATTCTAAATCTATCTTTTCTAGTCAACAAGAAGGCAGTTCAGTCCTTTCTGGGAAAGATCAATTTTGTCAGTCACTTTATATCTGATTTTGTAGGGTTAGTTAGACCCATTACTCTGCTACTGAAGAAAGATTTAGTTTTCAAATGGACTGTTGAAGGGAGACAAGCTTTTGAAGAAGTAAAGAAAGCCATTTCCACTACACTAGTACTGAGAAATCTAGATTTCTCTAAGCCCTTTATAATGTATGTAAATGGAGGAGAACATAGCATGGCAACTATTCTGACCCAAAAAGATGATAAAGAAGAAGAAGAAGAATATCCAATTGCATTCTTCTCTAGAACACTCAGGGAATATGAATCAAGGTATAATTTTTTTGAGAAACAAGCTTATGCAATGGTAAAAGCTCTTACAAATTTTAGGCATTTAGTGATAGGGAATAAGATCCTAATATTAGTAGCTCACCGTAGTGTAAGTGAATATATCATGGAGGGTGAGATTACTGAAAAGATGGCCAATTAGATAACTAAAATATTAGAATATGATGTAGAGGTAAGGTCTACCAAATTGGTTAGAGGTAGGGGACTCTGCCAATATATCACTCAAGACCTAGAGGGGTCAATGCCTAAGGAAGCAGAAGTTGAAACAATATTGAAGCTTCAAGAGACTGATCAGGATTCCTGGGTAAGTGATAGAATACAGTTTATGAGAACTAGTATTTTCTCAAATGAACTCTCCCTTGACAAGAAAATATACTATAGACAATAGGGAGTTGATTTTATATTGATTGATCATGTCTTGTTCAGAAAGAATATTGATGGAATACTATTAATATGTGTAGAGAAAGATGAAGCTCAAAAGATACTACATGAGTTCCATCATGGAACCTCAAGAGGACACTTTTCAGCAAGAACTACTACTATTAAAGTGACACAAGATGGCTATTTCTAGCCAACACTGTTTGCAGATTGCTATCAGATGGTCAAAAAATGTCAGGCTTGTCAGTTTTATACTGGAAGAAGGAAAAATGTTGCATTGCCTTTGAGTCCCATAATAGTGGAAGAACCTTTTTCTTAGTGGGGTTTGGATTTTTTTGGCATGATCAATCTAGTGTCAAGTATGGGGTACAAGTGGATCCTTACTTCAATAGATTACTTTACAAGGTGGAGTGAAGTAGTGCCACTCAAAGAAGCTAATGAAAAGGTAATCTTAGAGTTTCTAGAAGGGATAACTGCCTGGTTTGGCCCTCCATGCACTATCATATCAGACAATGCTAAAGCATTTTTAGGAACTAGACTGTCAAAGTTTGCCTTAAAAAATAGAATATATCTGAAGACTTCTTCTAATTATTATCCACAAGGCAATGGCTTGGCAGAGTCTACCAATAAGAATCTGATTAGACTCATAAAGAGAATGGGAGCTAAACATTAGAGGGACTAGTACAAATCTCTCAATACAGCACTATGGGCAGATAGAATCACACCTAAGCAAGTAACTAAGATGTCTCTAGATGAGTTAGTCTATGGTAACGATGCAGTGATGCCACTAAGTATAGAAGTTCCTGCCTTACAATTGTTAAAATAGTTGGAGATTGAAGAAAGTGGCTTGATGCAAGTCAAACTTGTCGAGTTACTAGAGGTTCAGTTGAAGAGATAAAAGGCACATGAGTCACTAATTAAGTATCAGCAGATGGTGAAGAATTGTTTTGATAGAAAGACCTCCAATCCAAATTTTGAAGTTGGGTCACTCGTTGTCAAATGGGATGAGAGAGTTGCTAAACCAGGTCAACATAGTAAGCTTGATTCATTATGGATAGGACCTTTTAAGATCCACTCCTTTAAGCAGCAAAATGCATTTGAGTTAGAGACTATGGATGGAGAGCCTGAAGAGATTCTTGTAAACGGGATCTTTTTGAAGCATTTTACCTAATTCTTGAAACTTGCTATGTATCATAGTTAGTTAGGTGTCTTTATTTCTTTTCCTTCTTTTGTCTTGCTTTCCCACTTTTTCCCCTTTTAAATAAGTGTTTTGGGAACACATGTCTACAACACAAAGGTCTCTTTCATTAGCAATCACATTTATGAAGGCCATTCTAGTAGTTCCTTAAATTACAAGAAAAGGTACCTATCTTTTCAGAAGATTACCACTTTTAATACAGATCTGACACTCTATCCAATATGGATTTTCAAAAGATACACTAACCATATTTTGGCATTAATTCCATTAATAAGGCATGATGTGTCATTAAATGTATCAATATGCCCCACTGAGGTAAGTGTTAATACTATTAGATTGTTTCATTCATTGCTATTCATTCCACATTCTCCGAGCTCTACTTTTTGCATCTAAGCGTCTTTCCTTGCCTACAAGTCTAGCGAAGCTAGGGTTCATTTACATTTCTAGTTTCTTCTTTCTATGTCAAGAGTTCCCAAGGCTTTTACAAGAAATACAAAAAATGTCTAAGCCACAATCGCCATAGGAAGGGCTAGGGATTTTTGAACAATCTGATAAATTAATGAGCAGCAAGTCTTATGTGTATGCACCAGTGCAACCAAAAGCAAGCTATCCAAGGACAAGGGTCCCAGAAACAGGGGTGAGTTTAGACTCAACACAGGTAATAGATTATGCAGATGGCATTTTTGACACATGCATATAGAAGAACCTTAAAAATATTTGAGAGGGGGCTCATCAAAGGTGCTTGCTACGAGCTTCAAAAGGGTAGTCAAAAACTTTCAGAATGAGGGTCTAGACATCTCAATTGGCACAGTTTGTGGTTCCCTCCATGCACTCATATCTAGAATTGATTGACATATGTGTAGAATTGTTTCATCCTCCATCTACTTCTATTCAACGTGGACCCTTCATGGTCCAGATAACCCCTAAAGCAATTCAGGATATGCTAGCTTTGCAGCATGATAGGACAACCACATTTCCTACGATTCTCAAATTGTAGGCTACCTAGGGAAATGTTCATAGTAAGTTAAAGTTTCTAAATATGGAGATGCATTTAGGTGATGAAAATACCCTATTGCCTTCATTGCCAATAGGTCGAGCCCAGTTTAGTCTTGATGTTTAAGATGCCCTTGCCATGTTGGCTTCTATTTTTGGCCAATATGATGATTCAATGGTGCATGATTGGTATCTTGCAATGATTTTCAAACTCAAGACTGTGGACAAGTCTCAGGAATACCATCTTGATTTCTTTGAGCCAATTGCCTAGGCTATGGTTGATTAGCTTTCAAACTTCTCTCATGATCATTTTTCAGGTATTCATCATACCTTTTTAATTTAATCCTGTATCAAAATTTTAGCCTCTTCCAACAACATATGCCTTTAAATATGTACAACCCTGAGTCTAGTAGCAATAGAACAATCCCAGTGTCTACATGGACCCATGTTCTGTTGGACACCTTAGACCCTTATGAGTTCGTAGAATGTTTTGTTGCACCATTTTTTAACCATATAGTGTTTGAGCCTATAGAAAATAGAATGACACAGAGTCTTAGAGGTTTCTTAAGTAACTTGCCAATTCCTTGTGATTACTTATTTAGAGCTATGCCGAGGAGCCTATTCTATTGCCAAAAGTGTTGAACCCTAGGGTTATGTTTTTAGAAGTGGCTCGTCAGGTATCTGTCATTGATAACAATTTTAGACATAAGAAAAGGAAAAATAAAATGTATGATGTCCCTTGGACTAGGAAAAAGATAACAATTGAGACGAGAGAAACTAAAAATCTTCTGTTGAGGAAGTTGGCTACTTATGGTTTCTTGATTGTTGAAGATAAATGGAAATATGATCTAGATAGCTTCCTAGCTTCTCAGATTATTAATAATAGAGTTTCTACAAAATTTATTCATGAAAAATGCCCTTTCTGGGAGAAGAGAAGATCACCTAAGTAGGATGATCTTGCAATTTATGTTGAATTAAAAGACTTGCCAGATGAAGGTCCTAGGCCATGGGAAACCTTTTATAGGAAGGTACACAAATATGACCCTAAGAAGTCAATGACTGTAGGCCTCAAAGCTACCTTGAAGAAGAAAGATTGGAGTACAAAGAAAATTGTAGCTTACTGGAAATACAGACAAGAGATATCTAAAATTACTCATACTTTTGGGAATGTTAAGAATGATGAGGAATGGGAAATAGTATGGGATGAATTTCATATGACCCCAATTTCTAGCCCTAACATGAGTAATATTCCAAGAGACTCTCTAGAAGCAGTAGTAATGGAGGAGAGAACAAAAAAGGGTAGGATGTTCAAGAGACAGGGCAAACATCAACTACAGCTTCTAGAGCCCCATGGCCTCCATCACTTAGTGCCTTGCAGAAACAAAAAGAGACTATATCATTGTCACCTCTCGAGATCCAAATAGCTTCAACATCTGGGGGTCTCAGAGTGGAACCTTTACAACAAACATTAATCAATATTGATGAAGAAGATCCGGAAGAAGCATCAAATAGGCCTCGGAAGAAAATACATAGGTTGATTTTAGAAAAAGAGGACATAGAAGAAGAAGTATTGGTGCCAAAACAACAACAAGCTCCCATCATCTCATCAGTGGTTCAGGTAGCTACTTCTTCTCTCTTTTCCCCTCCTTCTATTTCTTCTTATTTAGGGGTGGCAACCTAATTTACCCAATTTTCCACATCTCCTGCCACTTCTGCTACACCTTTGCAAACCTTTTCCCCAATTGCCAATTTATCAACCATGTCTTCACAGGCCATATCCCTACCTCTATTTTCCCCATCCATACCCAAGTGGGCCTTGTCACAATTTTATCCTAGCCAGCAAGCAACTACCATCCCTTATGGTCTGTCTCAAGGTCAACCATTTGCTAGGGGGTATATTGCATCACCTCCCACCTTCCAAGTCCAAGCTAAAACATCAATAAAAGCAAGAGAGGCTTAGATGGAGAAGAAAAGAAAGAAAGAAAATAAGAGGCCTTTTGTAGCTCATATCAAATCTTTGTTTGATCCTATTCAATAGTCTTTGATTGTTACACATTTGGCTCCTAATGTGATCAAACCTAATGAGCAAATACAACCACATGACTATTCAATGAATGTAGTGGCTATGGATCTGTCTCTTTTCAGGCCACAAGACCGAGTTGAATTGATGAATGAAACTGCTTTTGCTATAACTATTGATTATTTGAAGATGTCCAAAAGGTTACAGAAGGTTGAAGCTGATTTGACACAAGAGAAAGCTACTAATAGTATCTTAACATCAGAAATAAGAGCCAAGGTGAAAGAAATTGACACTTTAAACAAAGATTTACAATCTACTATTTCTCTACAGATTCATCAAGTGGCACAGGTTCAAGTTGTAGCCTTAAAAGTTGAGTTATCATAGGAGAAAGTTGTTGTTTCTATGTTGAGGCAAGAAAAGGCCACTGTGGAGAAAAGGTATCAGGACAAGATGCAAGAGGCATCACAATTGCAACATAATCTGTTGAAAGAGCAAAATATGAATAGTGCAACTCAAGCACAGCTTATGGATGAACAACAAAAGACAAAGAAATTGACAATTGAGTTAGCATAAAGGCCACAAAATGTAGGGGTCTTGAATATGGTGAAAGAGCTCTATGTATCTACAAGGGGAAGAATCTCTAAGGAGATTATGTAACTTAAACCATCCCTTACCTTCCTGTTAAACGCACATCAACTATGTGATAAAGTAGAATCTTCAGTGCAAGCCACTTTGTCTATTGTTTCCTTAAGGGTCTTAGATTCATAGCTTCTATTGTAGAAACTTTATGATACATCTGATTAGACTGGGATAAGTGATAGAATGATTGTTGCTAAAAGGGTGAATGAGGTGTTAAGTTGCAATTCTACTACCATGAACTGTAAGGAGTTGTTAGATATTGTCAAAGAGGGTGTAAAAGATATGAAAAGACACATTGAAGGATTGGTCTAGTTAGGGTTACCCTCTCCTTTTCCTAATGATAGCATAGTGTTAATGATAGATACAATAAATGGGAGAAGTAGAAGTAGTTCTAGGTCTAATAGCCCATCTTGAATTTCAGTTACATGCTATCGTGCAAATTCTGTAGTCTTTTTCTCATAGAGACATCATTAATTTAGATTTTCCATTTCAAGATTTGCAAAGTAGACAAGAGATGTTAGATTCAGAATGGTCTGTTTATCAGGCCGCCTTACAGAAGCTATGATTCTTTTCTGTGGTAGTGCAATTTTGATTTTTTGTTGATTATGGAGTTCTCTTTGGGTAGGCGCATAGGTCCATGTAGTTGCGAAGAACTGTAGAGTCTAACTCTATGTTTCATTTTATATTGGTTGCCACTCATTGTTTTAGTTTCTCAATATCGTCTAGTTTCTTCATTTGTTTCTATAGTTTCTCAGTGTTCTATATGTTTTCTATATGCCTCTTTATGCTTCACAGTCTGAGTGTTTTGCAAATTGTTTCTTGACCTCAGAATGCACCACATGTCGCTACCTAATAGCTTTGGTAAAAGTTTCTTAAGTTTTAGCTTGCCAGTGGGTGCCACCACGTGTCCTTTTGTTCTTGAGCAGATGTTGCCATGTGTTTCTAAGTGTTTTATATGTTTTATGTATGCCTCTTTATGTTTCATAGTCTTAGTGTTTTGTAAATTATTTCTTGAGCTCAGAATGCACCACGTGTCACTACCTGACAACTTTGGTAAAAGTTTCTTAAGTTTCATCTTGGCAACAGGTGCCACTGCATGTCCTTTTGTTCTTGAGAGGATGCTGCCATGTGTTTCCCTTTTATTTAGATCTAGGTGCCAAGAAACATATGGTGGCCTCGAAGAATATTTTGACATAGTTTCAAGTTTGATGCGGGGCTCACCATGTGCTGTGTGCGGAGGCCAAGTTTATTTCTATTTTGTTCATGCTAGAGGCCACTACATGTTTTCTTTTATGAGTTTCAGTTGAAGTGGAGTTTGACAAGTGTCATCTTTGCAGGGCTTCGGGAGACCTTTTTATCAAGATTTAGATACAGTTGGAGGGTGCCATGTCTTTATTGTTTCTTAAACAGTGTGCATTTTATGTCACAATATTGTGTCTCTTTTGATAAAGGCTGCGAAATATATGGTGGGTCCCAAGATAAATGTTGTAGTTTCTTAATAGTGTGGAGGGTGACAAGTGGAATTATAATAGATGCTCATAGATAAAGGTAAAGAGGCTTTAAGATTAGTGGAGTATGCCAAGTATCCCAGTTTTGTTTCTTGGAGGTTGTCGCATATCAACTTTTAGGCATTAGTAGACGGTGATAGGTGGCATGTTTTTGTGTGTTCCTTTTGAATTAATGGAAGCAAAATTTTTTTACAGATGCTACTGCATAGTATATTTTGGTGTCGTTTGAGCAGTTGTGGGTGATGCCACATTTTATGATGGGACTAAGAGTTATAGTGTCACATTTTTCTTCACTCGACCAATGATGTGTGCAGGAAAAGGCAGTTGCAGATTTGAGGAGATTCTCAGTCTCGATTCAAGTGGCAATTTGTGTCCCAGTTCTATTTCAGCCATTGGGATCCTAGCAGTTAGTGGTGATCTTGAATCAAATTTTATGGCTATATATATAGGAGATATTGTAACATGAAAACAAGGGAGTTATCGATTAAGAATTCAGAACTTTTAACTGTGATTAGATTATCATTTGCCTTAATTTTGTTGTTTCTGATAAGGAAGTTGTTATACCTGTGCATGTCTCTATGCCTTTTGTATTTGCTAAATTATTAATGGAAGGACCTTTGTTCTGTGCCAGTAATGATATATCTATTTCTTTGGGTCAATTTTCTATGTTTTTCCTTTGATCTTTTAATTTATTTTATTATTTGTCTATATTGATCATGCAACATTTGCTCTTTGATATAGTTGAATCTTGAGAATTTGTTCACTGTGCTAATTACTAAATACATTTTCAGGTGCATTACCATAGAGTTAAGATTTTACTTATTGTATTTGTAATCTTGTTTTTCTTCCCTTTACTCAGAATCCCAATTGAAATAGGAAGAGCCAGCTTCTGTAAAATTTGGAGGTTGTTTCAAGTGTAAAGTCCTAGATCCTTGAAACTTCCCATGTTGGTGTTAGAACCTATGCAATTTTATACATCCTTGAAACTTGTGTCTGTAGGATCTCCCAGGGGAGATCTAGAAATAATAGGGGGAGATTTGGATTGGTTTGATGAAACTAAAAACTGAAAGCAGGAGATGGATAAGGAGACCTCTAGAAGGCTTCTAGGAGGTGCACTAGAGGAAAGACATAGGGGAGAGGTGAAAATTCACCTACAAGACACTCACTAGGCTTAGGAACATGGTCAAAAGCTAGTAAATGCAAGTCGACAAGTGTCACAACAAGAGTCAAAAAGTGTCGCAAATGGGGAGAGAGAGAAATTGACAAAGAAGAAACAACACAAGACAAGAAAAGAGGACACGTCATCAAGAGGCCTGCTCCTTAAAGGATTTTATTTCACACTTACGTGTATGTGACAAGGATTTGAATCATCATAGGTGTCCTTGTTGAGGCAGTGTGTGATTTTTGTGCTTATAGTCTCCTACCTAGTTAAATAAAGTAGTTGAAAAGAAGAACAGTTATACACCGATAGTGGATGCCTATATTGATATGGTGGCCAAGTTACTACAGGATACCCCTATGTCCAAACGTGCCAAGAGGATGTCGAGGATGGTGACTAATCCTACCTCAAGAAATTATTTTTTGGAAATTGTAGATCCAGTGGGTAATAAGAATGAAGATGAAGTGACCAAAGCTAAATTCAGGATGAGCGGAGTAGACTTGGGACCTTCTACTACTGAAGGTGATCTCTATCATGTTAAATACTCAGTCAACAATATATCAAAAAGGGTCGAAAGACAACAAAAGGAGAATTCTAAGTTGCTAGCTCAAGTATGTTCTTTGTCATTATTTGTTCAGTCAATTGTTAAAATAATAACACCCTCAGTAGAAGCCCCTCTTGATATGAGTCTGAGTGGCCCTGATCCTAATCTGTTACAACAAATAAAAAGTTCATTATATCTAAGAAATGCTATGGATTAGTGGGTTGAAAAGGTCATTTTTATGGTCTTTTGTTTATTGAGGAGGCAGTTAAGTTGTTTGATTCCATTCATGGAAAAAGAGAACGTTTAATTGTAGAGTTCCAAATAGCTAGGAGTGATCATAACAACCTATCTTTAGCTTCCAAGGAGATACATGAGATGGCCAATATGGATGCTGGTATCCTAGTGGTTGAGAAGATCTTCAATGACCCTGAGGAATTAGACACACATGTAAGGGCTAATGTAGTCAAATGGAAATTATGTCTTATAATTTCTATTGAGGATGAGATGATGAAAGCAATTGCCACTTATTTTTTAGAAATGATGAGAATCACAAAAAAATTTGCTGTCATAGGAATCAAAGCTAATGGGACTAATGATTAAAAGCTGATGGATGTTAAGGAGATCAAATAGAACTTCAAGAAGTTGGTAACTGAGGAAATCATGAACTATGATATTATAACAAGGGAATCACTTGATAAACTTGCAAAGATGGTAGCCTATATCAAGATGGTTAGGAGCAGATTTGATGATGTGCATCAAAAGGTGGCGGATGCAGATAGAGTAGTGGGTAAAAGAAAACACTAGATTAGCATGACTCAGACTCCACCTGGAATGTCTTTGACACATGTAATCAACAAATACAGGACATACAAAGCAAAATTGTAGGCATAAGCATCTCAAATGGGGCAAAGTGGCACTAGAAATAAACATGAATAGGTGAGGGAAGAGGAAGCGACAGATGAAGTTAATAATGAATAAGAGGATGTGGCAATCCTCAACTAATTTTCTTTTCATATTGTTTAGTTATTTTTTCAATATTTTCTCATAAACTATTGGCTCTAGAGGGCCCTTTATTATTGTTTAAAACTTCTTTTAATCAGTTGTCTTCAAGAAGCCGTTAGGGTTTAAAGACAGTTATGGTTTGACTTAGCTATAAATTTGATTAGCTAGTCGAAGTATGAATCTTTTGGCAAACTATCTTTCGGTGATAGATCAATTTTGGATTTATGTTCAATTACTTTATATACATGCAATAGAAATCAATGCAGTGGAGATTTGAATGATTGTGAACTTTGTGTTATGGTTATTTGGATTCATATTCTTCCTATGTTGAATGTGTTTCTTCTAATGTTGATGATATTCATGTATTAATGGTGGTTGGATATTTGTAATACTTACTCACTACTGGGAATTGTTTACCTTTTGATACATTGTTCATGGTGGCGATTATGTGGTACATAGTATTTGTTTTGTCAATTTATAGATATTAGCTTGGTGGAAGTCTTTGAGCTTCTGATTATTTGAATGTACTCTGTCTTTACTACTTTCTAGTTAAACGCACTGCCTTTGCCTTACTTTCTAGTTAAAAGCAATACTAGTTTTTATTCATAAGAATATCAATCGAAGCTAGTTGCGGCTTGTAAAAGAAGTAGAGAGCCTTTGTAGAATACTAATATAGTAACCTCAACTATTGTTACATTTGTCATATGTTCAGGTGAGAGTATATAGACCTCGGTGACAAATCTATTAACCAATAGATTTTTGGCGACTCTACTAGGGATTCTAATGTAGATCTTTTTATATTTTCTGTGAGTTGCTCTATTGTTAGACTTTATAGTTCTTCGTGGAAGATGTGCTACAGTTCTGTAACCTAATGTAGACTAGCTAGTATGAGATCAAGAAGATATCATTACTGGCCTTCGAATTGTTGCCTGGCAGACCAAAAGAACAAACTAACAGTATCAGCAAGTTGAAGAAGTGCTTGAAGAAGAAGAACTTGGTGAAATCAAAAGAGAAAATGCACATCACTTTACTAATGCTCAGGAGATTGTCTTTATTGAAGGAGTTGTTCTTGTGCCTAGAAGAGAAAGGGCCTTATGAATTCAAGAAATCCCTTACCATAAACAAAGAAATCATGTTGTCAGACCAAGGAATCAAGTTCATGTCCAACTAGCTCACCCTCACAATAACCAATAAGTGGCTTGGTGACTCTACTTTTTTATTCTTGCTATATGCATGTAGTTGTGAAAGTTAGCTATGAAAATATATACCTGAGGTGATAGACAAAAGGTATTGCTGACGTTGACCTTGATTTTGTCTAATCTTTAATTTTTTCTCCTTTTCCTCCTACAAGAAGAGTCGAGTCTTTAAGTAGACCATCTTCCCCTCCACCTACAAGAGAATTTGTTAGTTCCTCTTGTCATGTCTTAACCCTTGATGGTATTGTTTTACCACTTCAAGCTATTTTTCCTCTCCACATCCCTTTCAATATGGCTCAACCTCTTCCTATTCCATGGGGAGCTTCTATCAGTCCTTTGAGATTTGAGACTAAATTACATGATTTAGCAAGGGGTTTTGGCAAAATCATACCTAAATTTAGGGGTGATGGGAAGGTTACTCTAGAAGAGCACATAAATGCCTTCTTTGTTGCTTGTTCCATTTTAGGAGTCCAACATGAAGATGTATCTGTTAGATTATTTGTTGAGTCTCTCGCTGATGCTACTACCGAGTGGTTCTACCACCTCCCTAATGCTCATATTAGAGACTGGTCCTCTATGAGATGTTAGTTTGAAGATAGATTTAAGACTACCAATAATGAAAATAAATTGGTACCCCAACTCTCCTCAATGAAGAAGGAAGTCCATGAACAGATGAGGGAGTATGTGACTAAGTTCAACAAAGTCATGAATAGAATTCCCAATGATGTTATTCCTAGTGATGGGTTGTTGAAGTGTTTCTTTATTAATTTACTCCCCCTTGATGTCATTTATGCAATAAAGAGATAAGGAGCTACTAATTTAATGGATGCCTAGACATTGGCCATTGTAGTAGAGGATGACCTAATAACTACTAGAAACTGGAAGAAAGAATTGCAGACAGGGAAACCTTCAACAGTTAATTCTACTAACCCTTGTTGCAAGTATGTGCCTAATTGGTGTTGTCATTGATGTCAACATATATGTGTTGTCATTAGTGTCAACTATGCTCTTACTTTATTGAGGATATTGAGAAAATTAGCCCCTCCAGTGATAACAATGTGTTGCAGTAGAAATAGTGCATTACAGGCAGAAGAACAGTCTAGAAGAATGCTCTGCATTTCCTGTAGAATAAATATCTTTGCCTATGGATAGGAAGTTATTTAGAAGCTTGCTTGAAAATGTTATATTCCAAGTTTGAGCCTCTGATATGAAGAATTGAGAGAGTTATGTTCACCAGAGTGAAAGTAGATTTTTTTGTGTGTTTGGTGGTGACAAGGAGAAAGTGTTTTGCTATGCATTCCTCTGCATTGAAGTATTTTGGTCTACAATTCTAGAAGTAAGTCTTGGATGATGATTAATGCCTTCAAGTGTGATGGTTCATGATTTGGTGGTCTACAAGCTATCTTTTACTCATGGAAGTGTCTGGTAGTGTTGTTCTTTTGCTTCAGTTTGAAGAATATTGTTGATAGAGTTGTTAGAGATCGTGTGGTTGTTCCTGGTGATTACAATGTGCTTGTGGATGTCTCCTAGTCATGCTCCTATATTCGTATTGGTCCATAATGTGTAATTCAAATTGTACATGAAGTGTGTTAACATCAGCCTTGGCCGACTTGGTTGAATTCATCATCTACAGAGATGTATCAAAGATTGTGGTAGTGTGTTGTAGCATGGAAGATTAAGTTTGAGTCCCACTTAAGGCGTGGCATGATCCGCATACATTCCTACATCTTTTCCTTAGCTAAATTTGTATTGGGTCTAGACCTATTTTTTGTATGTTTCTAATGTTGAACTTGGAGATTCTCCCAACAGTTGATGATTGTAATGCTAACCTTGATGATCATTCCAATTGATGTAGTGTATAAATACTTGTAATTGAGTCATGAAAAAGAATCCACAGGAAAAGATGGGAAGATAAAGTGAAGGAAGGTAGAAGAGCAAAGCAGAGGTGTTTGTTCTTCAATGGAACTAAACTTTGACATGAAGTAGATGTTCTTATCTCAATTCAACTTTTTGGTTGTGAGCCTTCTTTTGGAAGTGAGCTACCCTTTGGTAGTGAGCCAACTATAGGCAGTGAGCCTTTCTTTGTAGTGAGAAATTTGGGCAATGAGCCCTATAGGCAGTGAGCTTTTGTTTTTCGGTATTGATACAACTTATATATTTTTGTGGGCTAACACCCACCGTGGTTTTTCCCTTTCAGCATTTTCCACGTAAAAATATGGTGTCTCCTGTGTTGTTTATGCTTTTGTGTTGAGCTTATCATTTAATGCTTTCATGGTTGTATCTGAATATAAGTAATTGATAAGTTGATGATCATATTTGGTTAAAATTTATAGGACAACTAATTCACCCCCCCTCTTAGTTGTTTGGTGTAGTTCAACAATTGGTATCAGTGAGAGGTTCCTCTAAAGAAAGCCTAATAGCTTGAGGAAGATCTAGGATGTCTTATAAGAAGGAAGCTCCACATTTTGATGGGACATATTATTCTCTTTGGAAGAAACGAATGAAAAGCCATCTTCTTTGTCTTGGTTATAAAGTATAGAAAGCTACGAAAGCATAATATACCATGCCTCCAAATGGTTTGAAGACTGAAGATGAAACCAAAGAACATGAGGTGGATGTCAAATCAAAGGATGCTATACTAAGTTCCTTAAGTGACTCTGTGCTAACAAAAGTTGTGAACCTTGAAACTACAAATAGGGTATGGGATAAGCTGCAAAATCTATATGAAGGAGATGATTATGTAAAAGAAGCCAAGATGCAAAGTCTGAAAGTGAAGTATGAGGGTTTGAAGATGAATGAAGATGAAAACATAACATTTTTATGAAAAGAGTTGATGAGCTTGTCACTAGAATAAAAGGCATGGGAGTAACTCTCAGTGATAAGGAAGTTGTGATGAAAATTCTCAGATCTCTAGCAAAGTCATATAGTCACAAGGTGGCTATAATTGAAGAATTCATGACTATGAAAACTATTGACAAAGATCAGTTACTTGGAAAGCTTACAACCTTTGAGATGAGAGAATTTGGTGATTCCCTACCTAAAGTTGAATCAACTTTTAAAGCCAATACTTCAACAGAGATCTCTAAAGCTGAGAAATACAAAGTGGATGATGACTTTCATGAAATTGAAGATAAATTTGTTGACATGCTTTAAAGAGGATCTGGTAAGTTCAAAGGCAAATTACCTTTCAAATGTTTATCCTGTGGTAAAGTAGGTAATTATGCTTTTAGATGTCTTGAAAGAATTGAAAGAAATAAAAAGAAATATGATCTAGCAAGCCTAGAGTCCCAAATAAATGCTACTATGTTAGAGATTTTGATGATGAAGGGGTGATTGATGATGAACCTGATGATGCAAACACTAGTGCAAATGAATTCTTGTTTATTGCTATTAAAGAAGATCCTATGTCTACTAATTCTACTAGCTTTGTGAAGAATGAAAAACTAGTAGAATAAAGTGTTTTGGTTGTTCAGGTTGAGAAAGGAAAGGATGAATGGATTATTGATAGTGGATGCTCACATCACATGACCAATGATTAAAGTAAGTTTGTAAGTTTGGAAAAGTATGATGGAGGACTAGTTAGGTTTGGAGATAATGCAGCTAGTAAGATTTGTGGAAAAGGATCTATTTCTTTGATGGAAAGCATAAAACTAATAATGTTCTATATGTGAAGGGTTTGAAGAGTAATTTTTTGAGTTTTGGTTAGATGTGTGAAAAAGGATATGATCTACGATTCAAAGATAATGGGTACAAGATCATGGAAAGTTCCAGAACTGTGATTGCTACTGATAAGAAGACAAAAGATAACATCTATCAATTGAGAGGAACTAATGATTATTGTTTGTTGGCTCAGGCAAATGAAAGCTGGTTGTGGCATAGAAGGATATGCCATATAAACTTTGATAGTCTAGTAAAGATAAGCTCAAGCCAGACTGTGAGAGATTTACCAAAACTTGTGAAACCCTCCAACTCAATTTGTAGGGAATATTAGTTGGGAAAGCAAATAAGAATGAGTTTCAAGAGAAAAGAACAATTTTCTACCAGTTTGTTGGATCTAGTGCATACAGATCTCTATGGTCCTTCAAGGGTGAGAAGTCTACAAGGTGACAAGTACTTCATGTTGCTTATTGATGGTTATTCTAGAATGACTTGGGTTACTTTTCTAAGAGATAAATCATAAGCCCTAGAGAAGCTCAAATGTTTCAAGGCAATGGTTGAGAATGAAATAGATTTGAAGATCAAATTTTTGAGATCCGATAGAGGAGGTGAGTTCACATCAAATAAATTCAACATTTTCTGTGAAGAGCATGGGATAAAGATTTAGCTATCTGCACCTATGACTCCTCAGAAGAATGGAGTTGTGGAAAGGAAGAACATGATAGTTTAGGAGGCTTCTAGGACAATGATGAAGGAAGAAGGTCTGCTAGAAGCCTTTTGGAAAGAAGCTATTCACACTATTATCTACATTCAAAAGAAAGTTCAAGTGAAAGTTAATGATACTAAAGCTCCCTATGAATTGTGGTATGGAACAATTCCCATAGTAAAATATTTCAAAGTCTTTGGAAGTAAATCTTATATTAGGAGAGATGAAGATCTAGGAAAGTTTGATGCAAGATGTGATGAAGGAATCTTTCTTGGATATTCTACCAAGAGTAAGGCTTACCGGTACTACAACAAAAGCCTCAAAAAGATTGTTGAGAGTGCAAATGTGAAGGTATATGAAGGAAAAGAAAGAATATCATACCTGAGTTGTTATGAACTAGACGAACCTATGACTATAGTAATTGAAGAGAAAGTAAGCAAGTAGATAGTTAGGATGAAGAAGAGGCTCCAGATAATGTTGTCAAGACTCCCAGGTATGTAAGGATCAATCATTATGAGGATCAAATTATAGGTGACAAGAACAAAGGTGTGCTAACAATAAGAAGAGCTATAGAGGAACATGTCAATTATTGTTTTCTTTCAAAGATTGAACCAAAAACTATGAATGAAGCATGTAACAATGAAAATTGGGTAAAAGCAATGGAGGAAGAACTATTGCAGATAGAGAAGAAGGAAACTTGGGAATTAGTTCCTAGACCTACTAATAAAAATGTTATTGGAACAAAATGGGTCTTCAAGAACAAGTTGAATGAAAATGGAGAAGTTGTAAGGAATAAATCAAGACTTGTATGTAAAGGATATTCTCAAATTAAAGGGATAGATTTTGAAGAAACATTTGTCCCAATTGTTTGGATTGAAGCAATCAAAATGTTTCTAGGATTTACAGCTCACAAAGATTTTAAGGTATATCAGATGGATGTGAAATTTGCCTTCCTAAATGGTGAGTTAGAAGAGGAAGTATGCATTGACCAACTAGAGGGATTCCAATTGTCAAATCAAGGTGATATGGTATGTAGGTTGAAGAAAACATTGTATGGACCCAAACAAGCTCCTAGAGCCTGATATGCAAGGTTAGACATGTATTTACTACAATTGGGATTCAATAAAGGTACTGTAGATAGAAATCTATACTTCAAAATCAATGATGATCAGATCTTGATTATTGAGGTCTTTGTTGATGACATTATCTTTGGAGGAAAGGTAGGTGCATAAGGTTTACTGGTGAGATGAAAACTGAATTTGAAATATCCATGTTTGGTGAAATGAATTTCTTTTTGAGTCTGCAAATTAATAAATCACATAAAGGAATCTTCATATCTCAGTCTAAGTATGTGAAAGAGTTGCTAAAGAAGTTTGATATGGAAGACTCTAAATCGGTATGTACTCCCATGGTGACTAGTTGCAAGTTGAGCAAAATTGATGAATCACCTAAGGCCAATCAAAAAATATATAGATCCATGATTGGAGGATTGCTTTATCTAACCAAACTAGACCTAATATTATACATGTAGTTTGTCTTGTTGCAAAGTTTCAAGCTGGTCCAAGAGAATCACATGTAATGGTAGTTAAGAGAATCATGAGGTATTTGAATGGTACTCTAGATTATGGCTTATGGCATCCAAAGAACAATGACTTCACTCTCAGTGCTTATACAAATGCAGATTGGACCGGAGATGTTGATGACATAAAGAGTATAAGTGGAGGTGCCTTCTTTGGAAATAGATTGGTTTCATGGCTGAGCATGAAACAAGATTCAATATCCTTGTCAACTACAGAAGCAGAGTATATTGCAGCAACATGTTGTTGCACTCAAGTATTATGGATGAAGTAGACTTTGAAGGATATAAGAGTTGTGCATGAAGATCCAATTGCAATCTTTTGTGACAATACAAGTGCCATAAACATTTCAAAGAATCTAGTTATGCACTCAAGAACAAAGAACATATCAATAAGGTATCACTTCTTGAGAGAGAAGGTGATAGAAAATGAAGTAAAGTTGGAATATGTGTCCACAAAGGATCAGATTGCAGACATTTTCACTAAGCCTCTGCCCAAAGATACCTGAGTATCTTAGAGAAAAGCTAGGGTTTATTATCCCTCTTGTCCTAAACTAAGATGCATAGGAATGCATCAATCCAGTGGAGCCCAAAGTGTCATTCTTTGATCAGGATTGATGATTTGAAGTCTACCTCTCAGGGGGAGTAGCTAAGTGTTTCTAATATAGTAAATGGATAAGAGCAACAACATACAAGTATGTGCCCTTTGCCATTGATGTCAAAGGGGGAGAGAAATCATGTGAGAAACTTAGGAGGAGAAAGAATGCAATGCAGATGTGTAAAGAGAAAGGGGGAGAATGTAGTACAAATGTGTAAGGAGAAAGAAGGAGAATCTTGTCTTGATGGTCTTTTCAGTTTTTCACATCATATGTTGCCATCAATGACAAAGGGGGAGATTGTTGCAAGTGTGTGCCTAATCGGTGTTGTCATTAATGTCAACATATATGTGTTGTCATTAGTGTCAACTGTGCTCTTACTTTGTTGAGGATATTGAGAAAATTAGCCCCTCCAGTGATAACAATGTGTTGTAGTAGAAATAGTGCATTATAGGCAGAGGAACAGTCCAGAAGAATGCTCTGCATTTCTTGTAGAATAAATATCTTTTCTTGTAGATTGGAAATTATTTACAATCTTGTCTAAAGATGTTACATTCCAAGTTTGAGCCTCCGATATGAAGAATTGAGAGAGTTCTGCTCACTAGAGTGAAAGCAACTTTTTCTGTGTGTTTGGTGGTGACAGGGAGAAAGTGTGTTTCTCTGCATTCCTCCACATTGAAGTTGTAGATTAGATGATCAAATCAAGGTAAAAAGCACAAACCAAATGCATCACAAAACAAATTAGTTATACCTAGATAAGGAGACCCAATCTCATCAAGGGAAGAGGAAACTTGCACCCAAGAGCTCCTAAGACATGATAATCCCTAGATAATGATTCAAATGTGAAATGCTATCTCAATTTGTAACTCACTAAAGACTATCTCATTAGACATTTAGACATGGTAACATTGCATAAAACTTGGATCCCCTAGATAATGATTCAAATGTGAAATGCTATCTCAATTTGCAACTCACTAAAGACTAGCTCAATGGACATTTGGACCTGGTAACATTGCATAAAACTTGGATCCCCAAAATGGGTTGGAGGATGAAGTACTTATAGATTTTTGGAAAGGATTTTGATCCAAGGGAGGAGATTGTTTTGGAAGATCAATGGTGGAGGATAAAAGTGATGTGGAGGGCCTAGATTTGATCTTGGAGGAATGGAGGGCTAGGAATAAAAGTAAATCTTTTATTCAGTTTGGGAAAAGGGGTAATTAAATGAGCATGGGTGTGAAGGGTTTTTTTTTTAATTAAAGATTCATATGGGGAATGTAAAATGAATTAAAAATTTATTTGGGGATAAGTGGAGATAAATGAGGTATGGGGGTGTAAGAGGAATTAATTGTGATGTAGGATGTATTTAAATAAAAAATTGACTTATGTGGATTTATTTTAATTTTTTATTTGGAGGATGTGGGGAAGGGTGTTAAGATAGGTTTGACCACTCAAATGAGAGGTTAGGATTAATTAAATATAGGTTTTATTTAATTAATCCTAGGGCTAGGATGAGGTAGGCTAGGGTAGGTAATTAAATAATAGCTATTTAATTACCTAGGGTGGGGATAGGTCAATTAATAGGCTGAATTAATTAGTTAAACATGATTTAGCTAATTAATTAGATTCAGTGAGGAGAGGGAAATTGATTGAATAAATATTGCATATTTATTAAATCAAATGGCTAAGGTTTGGACTATTGAATTAATGAAATTAATTCGATTGTTAGGGATAGAATGATGGAAAATTAGGTGACGAAGGGATAATTAATTAAACAAAAATTTAATTAATGGATTAGAAGAGAAATTGATATGTTTAGGGATGTCGGGAGTCAATTTGATGGTAAAGGACATTTTTAAGTGTCTACATTTGCCCCTCTTTGACATGGTGTCAGGACCTAGGAGAGAAGTGGCATAAGGTCGAAGAAAAAATATGCCCTAGCTTCCGGGAAGGAATAAGATGGGGGAGGGATGCCCCCTCAAGAGGTCGGTAGAAAAAATAGAATTTTTTAGGGTGACCTCTCAAAAAGATGCAACAGGAGTGAAAGTTGGATAGGGAATGGAAAAAGATGATGGCAAGAAGAACAACAGAGGAAAAAGGTTGTGATCTTCACCCTGGAGGGGAAAAAGAGTGGCGGGGAGATGACATGGCATGCTATATTAGTACAAGTGGGCCCTAAGAGTGCCACATTTGCACACATTGACTTGGTGAGAAGAAGAAGTAGAGGAGAGATGGCAGAGTGCAACCCCCAATTCCTATGTATTCGACACATCTATGAGTGGTTTCGATCATTTGGCCGGGCACCGGAGGTTGGACCCCAGGTAGGGTCTAACCCTAACTTTTCAATTTTTTAGTTTTTGTCACTTTTTGGGGTTCAGAAATTGGGGTTTAGGAATGTAGCGTTATTGTTGGATCGCATAGCACGAAGAACGGAGCAGATTAGCACAATCCTCTAGATTGACGCTATTTGCCAGGGTAGCTTTAAGGCGGTTTGTCACCATTTGTCTAGTATTTTAGCACTATCTTCTGAAATAGCACAATGTTTAGAAGAACAGGTTTTTGGCATTGTAGCGCCAAATAGGTGTCAGGGTAGCACTATATTCTGGAATAGCGCTATTTTTGGTAGTGACGCTATGTTTAGTTTTAGTGCAAATAATAGAATTAGCACAATATTTAGAATATGTGCGATAGGGAGAATTGGTGCTAATCCTTAGATTAGCGCCAAGTGACAGGGTGGCACCATATTTTGAAATGGCGCTAAGTGCATTGCGTAGTAGCGCTATATGTTGAAGTGGCACAAAATTCCTTGCGTAGTGGTGCTATTATCTATAATAGCGCCATTGGAAGTAGTAGAGCTATTTGTAAAATGGTGTGAAGTACGGTTTGTTTTGGCACCAAATGATTTGGGTGTTTAACATTAGAAGAAAGGGATGTTTTGGAAAAAAGATAGGTAGATTTTTTACCAAAATGTTGTGGATGCAGGATACGCAGTCATTTATAGTGTATTCATGGGAGTGATGTGTGCCATCTGTTATGGCACTGTTTGACTAGTTTGATGATGCCACATGGGCCCAACTGGCTAGATTGGGACTCTTGACTGTGGCGTCGATACCAGTGCTACGAGCCCATAGAGCTTTGATGATAGTTGTAGTGGAACGGTACTGCTCGGAGACCTGTACATTTTTGTTGCTGACTAGGGAGATCATGATCATGCTTGAGGATGTTTATCGCATCCTCAAGCTACCTATTCATGGCCGGTGGGTGCAATATGACACGAGGAGGGGATGGAGGGCCCTGATCAGGGTTTTTGGTGAGGCTTATATTGTGTTGTCAGTTGATGGTTGGGAGATGAGTTACAAGGGGACACTAGCTGTGGGTGCATATCCCTTTACCTTATTCCTGTGTGCTTTGATTGGTGGTGTGGTGATGCCGGAAAGGCGGGGCAGGGGTTTTCCAGTTGGCTAGGGGGAGATGATCGAGGGGATGGTGAGGCATGAGACCATGTATGCCTGGAGGCCAGTGATGTTGGGCAGCTATATCATGAGATGCATATAGTTGTCTATCTATATGATTCAATATTGTCAGCCCGGGTCACTCTGTTACACGTGTGCATTTGGGAGCACATTAAGGTTACCCGGCTGATGTGTGGGTACTATCACCGGCCATTTGAGGCCTTTGTATTCTTATATTGGGATGCTGAGTACACTTATACTGGTCAGGTTCCATACTAGAGATGGATGCTAGATGATGTCATTCGGGTGACCTGGTGACCTTACATTGGAGTGGAGCCATGGCCAGATGATGATTTGCACATGCCTTTTACTTTTCAGCAGCGATACCTGATGGGTTGAGGAGACCACACCATAGACATGTATCTACCCTCGCAGGTCACACGGTAGTTTGGATTGTCGTAGGATACCCCACAGTAGATGGGTATTTTTGCACAAACCTGTCGAGATACGCCCTTCTAGCCTGCAACCATTTAGCCGTAGGTTGCTCTAGATGACTTTACAGCTTTACGACTAGTGCGGTGGGATTAAGGGAGCATGGTCAGGGATGCAGGCACTACTCCTGCATATGACATATGGTGGTAGATGCAGTGGCTGACTTAGTTTATAGAGCCAATAGAGGAGGCAATCCTGGCAGAGGAGGTGGCGGGCTTAGGGGATGATGATTCAGATGACGGTGGGGATGATGACTCTGATGGAGATGATTTCCAGGAGGAGGGTGAGGAGATCATCGCAGACTACATCATGGAGGTTGGAAGGGATGGAGAGGAGAGGGTGGTTGGGGGGCATGGGCAGCCGATGGATGTGCTGGCTACAGTAGTAGCTGGACAGGTGCCCCAGCAGTAGGGGGGACAGTAGGCAATTGTACAGTAGGTGCTTGTTGAGTAGGTTCAGATTGAAGTGGGGTGACATAATAGAGGACCTCAGCAGCATGGGGGATAGTCAAGGGTGGATAGGGGTGATCTACCCCCACCACAGGTAGCATAATAGTAGTAGGGAGAGGCATGCCCTTCAGGGGTAGGTGGAGAGGTAGAGGTTGAGAGGCTCACACCTTGTCAGTAGCCTCAAGGTGAGGAGGAGGAGATAGAGACCTTATGAGGACAGGTGTCTAGCCTGCAGGAGGCATTGGAGAACCGAGAGGTAGAGTTGGTTCAGTTGTGGGGGCAGTGGCCTTATTGGATGGGTTAGATGGATGGGTGGCTACATTGCAGGCATAGCTAGCCTAGGCTCAGGGTGACATAGTCACTTTGATAGGGGAGCAGGATGCGGCACTTGTGAGGGCACAACAGGTAGAGACTACGGTGGGTAGCTTGTAGGCTTCAGGTGCTAGTCTGGCCCTAGTGTTGATAGTGATGTAGACATAGTTGTCCCAGGCACAGACAAAGTCATATTAGTTACAAGGATAGCTGACTTAGGTACAGGGGAAGTTGACTCAGGTACAAGGGTGGTGCAGGGCACCTAGGAGCACCTTGATTCCAAGATCATTTTGATTGCATTTTTTTTTGCAAGGTTGTGGTTTTTGTTTAATGTGATCTATAATAAGGCTGTAGCCATGGATGTAAGGTCCTCTTGTGTGGTCAAGATGATTGGGGTAATCATATAAACCTCAATCATGCTTAGTCCACTTAGATCCTTGTTGTACCAATCAGGCCTAGAAGGTCTAAGGATTGGTTTTTGAGTTTTTTTGATTGCTTTTGTGTTTTGTCATGTTTTAGGGAGTATGTTGGTCAATTGAGATCCATTACACAAGTTAAACCAATCGGTTTCTTTGTGTTAAGGCCAAAAATGACATAGTGTCAAGTGTTGTCAATGGTGTCAATGACACATTGACCGGTTGCAACTTCATTTTGGTTATTAAAACTATTTGTAGAAATTGTATACCAACCTAGATAGGTTGATATGGAGGACATCTTGCTCCAGTATGGAGGAGAAAGTTTTTGTATGGAATTTGGGCACAAAAATCAAGAAAACTAACTATTTTTCCCTATTTTTCTTGCTGTGTATGGCCTGTATGGATTTTCCAAGTGAGCAAATGTACTTTTTCTGAAACTAGACTGAGTTAGGGTTTGAATGCAACTAGTTAGAGGTTCTAAAGTGGTCGTAGTGAAAAGTTATTGTATGTTTAATCCGGACTGGTCTAGAAACCCTGTTTTCTAGGGTTGCCCCACAAATTTGGCCCTGGAATGCATTCCCACTAATAAAATTTCATGCCACTCAATGAAATTTAGGCTAGGGGTGTATACTACTTGATTCCAAAAGCTTTTTGTTGGGAAATGTAGTCTTCTATTTTTAAGGTGATGCCCTAGGTCAAATATCTCTATGTATTTGACTGAAATCATGCTATTTGGAGATGTAAATGACAAAATTTTGATAGAGTGAGTGAATGAATGGTGGATTTGTGTTGTTTTGGGATAGTAGAGTCATTCCAAGTTCCTGGCCCTAACCTATGCACCCAATTTTGAGCACTTGCTTTGTAACCTAGCCTAAATTGATCAATTAGGCCTAGAAGACCAAATGAGTGTTCTGGATCGCTGGAGTAGAGTTGGAATAGGAGACTTGGGCATTTGATAGGGTTTCATAGAGGGTATCTAAAACCATCATTTGTTTGCCTAGTCCTTTGGGATTTTGTCAAGCTATGTGAAGAAAACCTAGTTTGGAGGGCTAGTAGCCTTACTAGTCAAGGTATAGGTTGGAGAGTTTTGGGAAGTTGGGAACCAAACCAACTATTAAAAAGGTGTTTATAGACCTGCATGAAGGTGTAGACATAGTCTTGAGAGTTAGACAAGAGCCTAGGTAATAAATCCTTCATATACCCTGGAATGTGCCTTTGATTGTGTTGGATTGAAGAAGTGAAGTGGGTGAGTGGGCTAAGGAGAACAAACTTTCTTTGTGTTGTGCTTCCCTTGTGCCACTCTGCATAAAGTGGTATTAGAGCCATCAAAGAGATGGGAGATAGAGAAGAAGAGGAGGAAATTCCTTCAAAGGTGACAAATGCCGAATTGGCAAAGATAGTGAGAGAGCAAGCAGCCAAGAACAGAAGGATGGAGGCTGAGATAGAAAAGTTGAAGAAGGATAAAGAAAAAGACAAGAAGAAGAATCGAGAGGTCATCTTGGATTTAGATGAAGAGGATCAAGATGAGGAAGAAGAAGTGCCAATGGAAGAGCCACAAGGAGGCATGTCAGAGAGACAATTCCTAGATACACTTGGAAAGTTGAGTAGGAAGGACACCAAGGTAGACTTACCTATGTTTCTTGGTAAGATGAATCTAGAGGAGTGCCTTGATTGGATTGACGCAATGGAGAACTATTTTGAATGTGAAGAAGTGGCAGAAAATCAAAAAGTGAAGATTGCCAAATCAAGAATGAAAGGGCCAGCCTTGAGTTGGTGGAACTTTATTCAAAATGAGAGGATAGAAGATGATAGGAACACTATCTCTACATGGAGGAAGATGGTACTTGAGATCAAGAAGCAATTTGTCCCTGAAGATTATGAGGTCAACTTGAATAAGAAGCTGCAAAACTTGAAACAAAAGGACATGGACTTGAGCACCTACATAGAGGAGTTTCACAAGATGACATTGAAAGCCAAGATGCCTGAGAATGAAAAATAGAAACTTGCAAGGTATCTCAATGGCCTCAAGTTCTCCATTCAAGATGAATTAACTCTCTTTAACCTGGAGACAGTCCATAAGTGCTTTCAAATGGTACTAAGGATTGAGGATAACCAGAGAAGAAAAGGGGATTTTAACAGCAGCAACAGAGGCAGAGGAAATCAAAACTTTAGGGGGAGGGGTAGATTTCAAAATAGAGATAATTTCTCTAGACTCCAAGGTGGCAGATCACAAGAAGGCAGCCAAGGGTAGGCTGATAAAAATAGTGCTGATAAGGGTCAGTTTAGAGGGAGAGGTAATGGCAGAGGTAGAAGTGGGGGTAGAGGTCCCAATGTGTTTATTGGAAGGTGTTTCTCTTGCAATCAGATTGGACATCAGTCCTCTAGGTGCCTGGAGAAGATGGGAAACACTGCTGCAAATTAGAAATAAAGAAGAGTACAACTCCTTCAAGAAGAGGACTGTCAAAGCACCACATCATACCAAACAACCTCTTCCAAGTCTGCAGCACCTGAGAGTGGAGAATGCATCATGTTTAATAGATCACTCATCATGCCAGCCACCAAGGAGCAGCCCCAAAGAAACAACTTGTTCAGAACCACTTGCAAGGTGAAAGGAAAAGTTTGCAAGGTAATAGTAGATTCAGGTTCTTCTAAAAATTTGGCTTCTAATGAAATGGTGACTAAGTTAGGATTGGAAAGAATGCTTCATCCTAACCCCTATAGAGTCTTTTGGCTAACCAAGGAACAACAAATTGTGGTGAAAGAGTAATGTTGGGTTGAATTCAAGATAGGTGAATACCATGATAAGGTTCTTTGTGAGATAGTGGATATGGATGCATGCCACCTTCTTCTTGGAAGGCCTTGGCAACATGACACAAGTGCCCAACATGATGGTAAGCAAAATGTGATTTATTTGTCCAAAAATGGTGAAAAGTTTACAATGACTCCTTTGATTGATGATTGCAAAGGGAAGGTCATTTCTAGTTCAGTTATGTTGGTAGGTGAAAAAGAGTTTTTGGCTAGCCTCAAGGAAGAGAAAGTGCCATGTTTTGCAGTAGTCATCAAACCCAAGGATGTGAATCCCAAGAAGGTCAAAGTGCAGCAACCTCTTAGGAGGATTGGACCAAAGGAAGTGGAAGAACTGTTGGAAAGGTTTCATGATGTGATAGCCGATGAGAGTAAGGATGCTCTTCCACCAAAGAGGGAGATTAGTCATTGCATTGATCTCATCCCTGGATCCACCCTACCAAACCAAGCAGCATGCAAGTTGACTCCAGAGTAAAATGCTGAAGTGGCAAGACAAATCCAAGACTTGTTGGATAGAGGACTTATCAGGAGTATTAGTCCATGTGCAGTACCTTCAGTACTTGCACCCAAGAAGGAAGGAACATGGAGACTATGCACTGATTCCAGGGCCATCAACAAGATTACTATCAGGTATAGATTTCCAATGCCTAGAATAGAAGATTTAATGGATTGCTTGGGTAGGACTAAGTATTTTACCAAGATAGATCTAAAGAGTGGTTATCACCAAATCAGGATAAGGGAAGGGGATGAGTGGAAAACTGCCTTCAAAACCAATGAAGGACAATTTGAATGGGTTGTCATGCCTTTTGGCTTGTCAAATGCACCAAGCACCTTCATGAGATTGATGAATGAAGTGCTAAAACCTTTCCTTAACAAGTTTATTGTTGTATATTTAGATGATATATTGATTTTTAGTGACAGCAAGGAAGACCACATAAGGCATATCCATCAAGTGCTAAGGAGGCTTCAAGAGGAGAAGTTGAGAATCAATCTTGACAAATGTGTCTTCCTACAAGAAAAGTTGATATTCTTGGGGTTAGTCATCTCTAAGGGCAGCCTAAAAATGGATCCAAGCAAAGTGGAAGCCATTCTTAATTGGCCAACACCTACAACAGCCTCGAAGGTAAGGAGTTTCCATGGTTTGTGTAGCTTTTATAGAAAGTTCATTAGAGGGTTTAGTGGTATTTGTGCTCCACTTGTTGACACTATAAAAGGAGGCAAGAAATGTTTGTATGGACAAATGAGGCCAATCAAGCCTTTGAACTGTTAAAGAAAAAAATATAAAAAAAACTAGTCCTAGTGCTACCTAATTTTGACAAGGTCTTTATGGTAGAGTGTGATGCAAGTAAGAGGGCTATTGGGGGAGTCCTAAGTCAAGATGGGAGGCCTATAGCCTTCTTTAGTGAGAATTTAAATGAGGTAAAACAAAACTACTCCACCTATGATCTAGAGTTATATACCATGGTTCGGTCATTGAGGAAATGGAGACACTACTTATTGCCAAAGGAATTTATAGTTTTCACTAATAACCATGCTTTAATCTTCTTAAATAGGCAGTAAAAGTTGAATCACAGACATGTCAAGTGGGTGGAGTACATCCAAGCATACACCTTCTCCATAAAACACAAGAAAGGAGTGGCCAATATGGTAGCCGATGCCTTAAGTAGGAGAAATCTTGTTGTGCAGACCATATAGTTGGAAAGTACAGGTGTTCATGCCATCAAAGATCAGTATGCAAGGTATAATACTGATTTTTCTGATTTTTTGTTGCAAGATGGATATCTTTTCAAGGGTAGCATGTTGTGTATCCCAAGAGGGTCTGTTAGAGAGAATATAATCAGGGAAAAGCACTGTGGCAGCATGTCAGGTCACTTTGGTATTGATAAGACCCTAGAATTGGTTAGGAGATACTATTTTTGCTCCAAGTTACCAACCGATGTAAGGAAGTTTGTTGAAACTTGTCAAATTTGCCAAAGAGCAAAGGGGCATACATCTAATGCAGGTTTATACCCTCCTCTACCTATTCCTTCAAAGCCTTGGGATTCCATTAGCATGGACTTTGTACTTGGTTTGCCCAGGACCAAGAATGGCCATGATAGCATCTTTGTGGTTGTAGATAGGTTCTCAAAAATGGCTCACTTCATCCCATGTAAAACCACACATGATGCCTCACACATAGCAGGTCTTTTCTTCAAGGAAATAGTCAGATTACATGGTTTACCTTTGTCAATCATCTCAGACAGAGACCCCAAGTTCATAGGACACTTCTGGAGGACACTTTGGAAGAGACTAGGTACAAACTTGTCCTTATCATCTGCCTATCACCCTCAGTCTGCTAGACAAATAGAGGTGATTAATAGGTCTCTTGGCAACCTCCTAAGATGCCTCACAAATGAGTAGGGTGCTAGTTGGGATTCAATTTTGGCTCAGGCAAAGTTCTCATACAATGACACTGTCAATAGAAGCACCGGCCTGTCTCCTTTCCAAATTGTTTATGGTACTCACCCAAGGGGTATTTTGGAACTAAGGGAGGTTAAAGGACTGGAAAATAGCAGTGCCTTGGCTGAAGACTTCGTTCAAGTCATGAAGGATGTCCATGAACAAGTACAACAGAAATTACTGTCCACTTCACAGAAGTACAAACAGTTTGCTGACAGGAAAAGAAGGGATTTGTAGTTCAAGGAAGGTGATTTGGTAATGGTCCATCTGAATAAGGAGAGACTCCCTATAGGTAAACATACCAAGCTACTCATGAAGAAGATTGGGCCTTGTGAAGTGCTCAAGAAAGGTGGAGAAAATGCCTACAAAATCAGACTTCTGGATGGCATTGCTTTGTCTCCAATTTTTAATGTTTCAGACCTTTATCCCTATAAAGGAACTGATCCTCAGACCACTGTTGAAGAAGATCAAATTGATTAGACACTCCAGGAACTCATTCCTTCATCTCCAAATCAGATTGAGTGCATTTTAGACAAGAGGATTGCAAAACAAACTAGAAGGCACACCTATCATGACTATTTGGTGAAGTGGCTAAACAAACCTTAGGAGGATGCCACTTGGATGAGTAGAGTAGACATTGAGAAGGTAGGTTTCACATTTGATAACATTCCTAACTCAAGAGACTTGAGTTTTGTTTGACAGCGGGTGTATGGTGCAGGGCACCTAGGAGCAGCTTGATTCCAAGATCATTTTGATTGCATTTTTTTTTACAAGGTTGTGGTTTTTATTTAATGTGATCTGTAATAAGGCTGTAGACATGGATGTAAGGTCCTCTTGTGTGGTCAAGATGATTGGGGTAATCATATAAACCTCAATCATGCTTAGTCCACTTGGATCCTTGTTGTACCAATCAGGCCTAGAAGGTCTAAGGATTGGTTTTGAGTTTTTTTGATTGTTTTTGTGTTTTGTCATGTTTCAGGGAGTATGTTGGTCATTTGAGATCCATTACACAAGTTAAACCAATTGATTTCTTTGTGTTAAGGCCAAAAATGCCATAGTGTCAAGTGTTGTCAATGGTGTCAACGACACATTGACCGGTTGCAACTTCATTTTGGTTATTAAAACTATTTGTAGAAATTGTATACTGACTTGGATAGGTTGATATGGAGGACATCTTGCTCCAGTATGGAGGAGAAAGTTTTTGTATAGAATTTGGGCACAAAAATCAAGAAAACTGATTGTTTTTCCCTATTTTTCTTGCTGTGTATGGCCTGTATGGATTTTCCAATGAGAAAATGTACTTTTTCTAAAACTAGACCAAGTTAGGGTTTGAATGCAACTAGTTTGAGGTTCTAAAGTGGTCGTAGTGAAAAGTTATTGCATTTTTAATCCGGACTGGTCTAGAAACCCTGTTTTCTAGGGCTGCCCCATAAATTTGGCCCTAGAATGCATTCCCATTGATGAAATTTCATGCCACTCAGTGAAATGTAGTCTAGGGGTGTATACTACTTGATTCCAAAATCTTTTTTTTGGGAAATGCAGTCTTCTATTTTTAAGGTGATGCCCTAGGTCAAATATCTCTATGTATTTGACTGAAATTATGCTATTTGGTGATGTAAATGACAAAATTCTGATAGAGTGAGTGAATGAATGGTGGATTTGTGTTGTTTGGGGATAGTAGAGTCATTCCAAGTTCCTTCCCCTGACCTATGCACCCCATTTTGAGCACTTGCTTTGTAACCTAGCCTAAATTGATCAATTAGGCCTAGAAGACCCAATGAGTGTTCTGGATTGCTGGAGTAGAGTTGGAATAGGAGACTTGGGTGTTTGATAGGGTTCCATAGAGGGTATCTAAAACCATCATTTGTTTGCCTAGTCCTTTGGGATTTTGTCAAGTTGTGTGAAGAAAGCCTAGTTTGGAGGGCTAGTAGCCTTACTAGTCAAGGTATAGGTTGGAGAGTTTTGGGAAGTTGGGAACCAAACCAACTATCAAAAAGGTGTTTATAGACCTGCATGAAGGTGTAGACATAGTCTTGAGAGTTGGACAAGAGCCTAGGTAATAAATCCTTCATATACCCTGGAATGTGCCTTTGATTGTGTTAGATTGAAGAAGTGAAGTGGGTGAGTGGGCTAAGGAGAACAAACTTTCTTTGTGTTGTGCTTCCCTTATGCCACTCTAAAGGGGAGTTGGTAGAGGATAGATGAAGTATTATCGAGGCATTTATTACATGGCAGTGCTAGTAGAGCAGCATGCACCGAGCTACAATTAGGTCAGTGGATCGAGGGCATCTAGATCACACAGATCTAGATCAGTTCAGAGCTTCCAGCAGGCAATGGGTCCCCCATCATATGTGCCCTAGTAGGTCCCATAGGTATAGGTACAGCCGCAGGCACAACCACTGGCACAGGCCGGACCACAGCCATAGCCACAACCATAGTCACAGGTAGGACCACAGCCACCACCAGGGTCAGGATCCATCACTTGATCAGATAGAGGATCTTCTATGTGATAGCTATATCATTTTAGCCCTTGGAGGCATTGTATCAGGACACTATATTTTTTGATGTATATATGAGAAATGTACATTTTTTGCGGTGATTATATATGATATGATGCTTTTTGATGGTCTATGTGTTTGTTTATTATGATGATTAATGCAGTATGTTTTATGGATTATATGCTTATGGATGTGTTGTGTTTATGCAATGCACTATGTTGATGTTATGGATGTACCTATTGATGTAACATGATGGATGTAGTGATTGTTTACTTATTGTGATATATGCATGGTTTGTGATCTATGGACTATATGATGTATAATGCAAATAAATGTTCAGATTAATAAACATTTATTATGGATCCACAATGTAATGGAAATGTATATTTATCTAAATAAACACATGTTTATGTATGGGAATATGGATATGCAGCTAGATGATACTAATTTTAATATGCACCTATGTGATGATAAACTTAAATGAGTATGATATGATTTGCAATGTTTTAAATGATGTATAATGTGCAACAAAATGATTCTAAAATAAACCTAAATGAGATAATATGCAACTAAAATAAAAATGAACCTAAATGATATGATATGCAACTTAAAGAAAGATGAACCTAAATGATATGATATGCAACTAAAAGAAAAATGAACCTAAATGATATGATATGCAACTTAAAGAAAAATGAACCTAAATGATATGATATGCAACTTAAAAGAAAAATGAATCTAAATGATATGATATGCAACTTAAAAGATTCTAAAATGAACCTAAATGAGATAATATGCAACTAAAAGAAAAATGAACCTAAATGAGATAATATCCAACTAAAAGAAAAATAAACCTAAATGAGATAATATGCAACTAAAAGAAAAATGAACCTAAATGATATGATATGCAACTTAGGTGATAGGTGAGATGGTTAAGTCTTGATACACATGATGTTCTTTGTTGGACCCTGGGTGGTGACGTTGTGGGTAGGGGAATAGGTGGGGAGTAGGTAAGGGGTATAGCTAGGATTGGGAGCAGCTTAGATTATTGGGGGAGGGGATGAGGGAATTGATAGGTCATAAGACACCATGTCATTTGAGGGGAGGTTGGGGATATGATTTGGTTCAGGATGCATTGCGTGAGGATACATTGGAGGAATGGGATTAGTGAGGGGATTAGATAGGTTGGGGTGGTGGTAAGTGATTATCAAATCTAGGCCGAGATGGTATAGTTATTTAGGATGATGATTTTGAGCTAGTAATAGTAGTTGCATAACTTTAATTGAGAGCATTTCTTAGTTTACTATAGCAATGTAGGATATAGTTCACAAAGGTATGAAATGACCTAGGTGATGATATACATCCCACGATTGCATGGATTGGACCCACAAACAATAGGTTGATTTCATGCATGCCCAAGGTAGTATAATCTTGCCTAGCCTAGGAAGGGGACTCATAGCGATGAGTGTGAATAGTACATATAAGGTTTTTTGATGCCTGTATATGCAAATGGGGCACATCATACTAGAACCAACCTAGGCTTCAAGATATGAATACTATTCTTGGAGTAATGGAACCAACCCACAAACATAGCATACAGAAACAATGACCTTGTCTACTCTAGGTGTTGTCTGCCACTTACCATGATATAATGAGATCAAGGTAGCTTTGGAGGTGACCTAGAGTGAGACAAAAAAGATAATCAATAATCAAAAGGACCAACGGAAAGATACAAGTAGCCTTTGTGTGCTCTTGCCAAGAGATGTGTTGATAGGATCACAGATTTTTGTCCATTGTGGGAAAGATGTATCCTAGGACGCAAATCAGTTGGATTTGATTAGAGAATTTTCAAAAGGTGGGAAAAAGAATAGTCTAGCTAGGTGTAGGATTATAGTTGGTATGTTGATTGATGATTTTTATGTTAGGGACCGTGTTTCAATCGTATACTTAGTGTGTGTATCATATAATGGGTCTAGCAAGTTTAGTGAATAGGGACCATCCAAACGGGTTGGATGGGTGCATCTTATGTACTTGAGTACTGGAAATGTGCTTTGTATTCTAGACTACCTACATACCTTGTATCCACGGGATCAAGGTACTTTCAAGATGCGGGCAAAATGAATATGTAGTTCTAGTATGACTTGATGATGTGGGAATGGTTTAGGATGGGTGTGATGTGATGAGTTGATAGATGTTGATGGTTGTGCATTGTATGGGGGGTGATCTGCAGTAAATTGTGTTGTTTTTGGAGTTTTTGTGTTTTCTATTATTTTTGGATTTTTGGATTTTGTATTGTTTTTGGATTTTTCTGGTTTTCAGCTGTACAATGGGGAGCTTATAAGGATCCTCATTCCATGGAATGGGCTTGGGTGAGATAGTGCAGAATGGGCAGTAGGACTTGATGTTTCAAAATTCCAAGCCATGGGATGTGTGTGATATGGAGTGTTGTGATGGAAAGAGGACTTATTAGATGGTAGAACCAGCCACTACGCATGGTACTTGAAACAGGTTTTCACCATGGTACTTATCCAAGGTGTCACCGAAGTGATTCTCACCATTGGAAGTTTTTTATTGTGCTCGAGTTTTTCTTGATTTTTCAATTTTTTGGTTTTTCTAATTTTTTCTATTTTTTTTATTTTTTTGACTTGGGGTACCTGATGGGTTATGCATAAAATTTCTTTAGATGTAGGATGTTTATAGGCTCATCCAGAGGCTGCCCCTCAGGTGTTGCAAGCTGATATGCTCCTTATCCATAGTCAATTGTGACAACATAAGGTCCTAGCCAATTGGGTTCAAACTTTCCTTACTTAGGATGCTCCTGCAAGTTCTTCTGATTTTCCTTAAGGACAAGGTCACCTACTTCAAATTTGTAGTTTCTGATCCTCTTGTTATAGCTTCTCTTGAGGCAATTTTGATAGGCCTGTAGGTGGTTCAATGCATTTAGACGTTTCTCATCCAGTAATTCTAGCTAATGCAACCTTGCGACTTGATATTCCTCATCAGTGATTATGTTTTGTAGGGATACTCTTAAGGATGGGAGCTCTACCTAAATAGGTAAAATGGCTTCGGATCCAAACACTAGGGAAAATGGGGTGGCTCTAGTGGTTGTGCGGATGCTTGTGCAATAGGCCCATAGGGCAGGGTTCAATTGGAGGTGCCAGTCATGACCAGCTTCATTGACTGTCTTCTTGAGGATGCGGAGGATGGTTTTATTTGAAGCCTTTGCTTGATTATTTCCTTGTGGGTAATATGGGGTGGAAAAGTGGTGTTTGATTTCAAATTTTTTGCACAAGGTACAAACTTCTTGGTTCTTGAATGGCTTTCCATTGTCGGTGATGATGGAATGAGGGATACCATAGTGACAGATGATGTAATGGATAAACTTGGAGATTTGGGTGCCAGTGGTGAAGGTGAGTGGTATTGCTTCCACCCACTTGGTGAAGTATTTGGTAGCAGTGATTATGAACTTGTGGCCATTGGATGATGGTGGATGGATTTTCCCTACGAGGTTGAGTCCCCACTGTGAAAAAGGCCACGATGTTGTGATTGGTTGTAATTCTTGTGCTGGTGCATGGATGAGATTGCCATGTTGTTGACATGGTAGGCATTTATTGATAAATCGATAGGAGTCTCGTTCCATGGTCGGCCAGTAGTATCCGGTCCTCAGGATCTTTTTAGTAAGAGCGGGTCCACTTGAATATGCCCCACAGATACCTGTGTGTACCTCTTACAAGGCCACTTTAGCTTCCCTAGAGTCTAAACATCATAAAAGTGTGCCCTCAAGACTCCTTTTGTATAGGGTATCTCCTACAAGTGTGAAGTGGGCGGCTCGACGGATGAAAGATTTTCATTGTGAGGTGGATAGGTTAGGAGGGATGATGTTGTCATGGAGATATAGGTAACTTTCTTGATACCATGAGGATAGGGGACCAATGACTTCACACATGAACTCGGATTGAGGAACATCATATGCAGGGATAGGGAGTTCTTCGATCAAGAATTCGTACCTCTTGCTGTCTTTCTTCATGTCGACTAGAGATCTGATGGTAGCCATGGTGTCTGTAGCTTTGTTATTTAGCCTTGGGATCTGCTCAAAGTGGATGTCATCAAAGTAGTCTTTAAAGTCATCGACCATCTTTTTGTAAGGCAGGAGTTTATCATCCTTGGTCTTGTACTCATTGTTTACCTGTCGGATGACCAGTTGAGAGTCTCCATACACTGTCAGTTTCTCAATTTTCCATTTGATTGCCATTTAGAGGCCTGTGATAAGAGCCTCATACTCTTCCATGTTGTTGGTACATGGGAATGTGATTTTGAATGACTTGGGGATTGTGTCACCTTGAGGGGTAACAAGCAAGATGCTTGCTCCTGAGCCTCTGTGTGTGTATGATCCATCGAAGTACATCTTCCATGTTTCTGTGGCTGGTGTGATTGTCAAGATAGCTTCATCAGGAAACTCTGCCAGTGTAGGATGTTTTGTAGGAATGGGTGCTTCAGCCAAATAATCGGCTATAACTTGTCCTTTGATGGCTTTTCTCTTAGTGTATTCAATGTCAAATTCAGTGAGAATCATGACCCATTTTGCCATTCTCCTAGTGAGAGCAGCTCTGTTTAGTAGATACTTCAGTGGATTGATCTTGGTGATGAGCTTGGTCTTGTGATTGAGCATGTAGTGTCTTAATTTTTGTGAAGTAAAGATGAGGGCTAGACATGCTCGTTCAATTTGTGCATAGTTTAGCTCATATGAGATGAGGGTGCAGCTGATGTAATAGATGGTTCTTTCCTTTCCTTGTTCATCATGTTGTGTTAGTAAGGCTCCGATAGCTATCTCTGTTGCTGAGATATATAACAGGAGGGGTTCTCCTTGCCTCGGTGGAGTTAGAACAGGGGCATTAGCTAGATAATATTTGAGCTAGTCAAAGGTAGCCTGACACTGAATGTTCTAGACAAAAGCTGTTTCTTTTTGGAGTAGGTGCTAGAATGGTTGACATTTATCAGCTAGTTGAGCAATGAATAGACGAATAGATTAGAGTTTTCCCTATAGACTTCTTAGCTACTTTAGTGTTTTCAGAGGAGGCATTTCAGTAATGGCCTTGACCATTGTGGGATCTACCTCGATTCCTCTTCTAGAGACTATGTAACCCAAAAGTTTTCCAGAGGTGACCCCGAAGACCCACTTCATTGGATTGAGGTGAACATTGTATTACTCTAAGCAGTCAAAGATTTTTGCCAATACATCAAGGTGTTCCTCTCTTGTCTTCAATTTCCCTAGCAAGTCATCCACATAGTCTTCCATGATGTGGTGGAAGAGGTCATGGAAGATGACAATCATAGCTCTTTGATATGTAGCTCTGGCATTCTTCAGGCCAAATGGCATTACAACCTAGCAATATGTCCCCCATGGACATATGAAGGCTATCTTATGCTGGTCCTCTTCCACGATCTGTATTTGGTTGTACCCTGAAAAGCTGCCCATGAGGGATAACATCTCATGTCCTGCCGTGAGATCTACTACCATGTCAATGTTAGGCAACGGGAAGTCATCCTTTGGGCAGGCTTTGTTGAGATCTCTAAAGTCAGCGTAGCAGCAGATTCGGCCATCAAGTTTGGTTACTACTACTAGGTTTGAAACCCATTCAGGATAATCAATTGGGTGAATGAACCCAACATCTAGTAGTTTCTTTAGCTTTGCTTTGACGAGGAGGGCCACCTAAGGATTCATTTTTCTAAGTTTCTGCTTTACTGGTTTCACATCAGGGCGTACTGCAAGATGATGAATGACCAAGGTGGGATCTATCCCTAGCATGTTTGCATAGCTCCATACAAAATTGCAATTTTGGCATTTGAAGAATGCCACAAAGTTTTCCTGTTCTTGTGTACTAAGAGATTCTACCCTGAAAGTCATTTTCAATTCTTCTTCTATCCAAAGATTCATCTCTTGGGCTAGCTCGACTAGGACAAGTGATCTATTTGGATAAACCTTGTCTATCTCAGGAAGGCCCATGCTTCCATTTCCTAGCACCTTGTGGAGGTTTTTGTTGATGCTCAGAATTGCACTGTTTCCAACACCAACATGGGAAACTCTGAAACGTGGGAATGCTCTTCAGAGTAACCTCCAGATTTTAAAGAAGCTGGCTCTTCTTTATCTCAAAAATGTTTAGGAAAAGGGATAGAGTTAAACAAAATCACAAATGCAACTAAAAAGGAAACTAAACTATGGCGATGCGCCTGAATATGATTTTGTTTCTCAACACTAAGCACAGTGAAACTACTTTAGGATTCAGTCACATTAAAGAGCAAACAATGCATGATCAATGTAACAAATGAAAAACAAATAGGATCAAAGGCTCACAAATCAAAATATTTTATAATAACACAGAAAATATCAGCAAAGGCATAGAACTCTGTCTTTATTAATTTTCCAGTCACATAAAAGGCACAGAATCATGCATAGTTATACAAACACTCTGAATCAAGAAAACAGAACAAAGGCAAATGATATTACTAGCCACTACAAAATATCCTCAAACTTCTCTAACAATCTATGATGCAGAAAATTCTCTATATCTCCAATGTTATATTTGGCACTGTGATCTGAACCCATATTTATAGAACTGGCTCAAAGATTGCCCGCACGATCAAATCTCAACGGTCTAACCGAACTGGCACTTAACTGAAAGTGTCGGACAGAAGATCTCTTTCGAATTAGAAATGGTTAGCCACTCTGCAAGTTCATTGGCTGCAACAGATACATGTAACCCCACTTACTTGAATCAGGGAGGAACGCGTGGCATCTTCTGATAGTCTTTGCGACTATAAACCCTTGGAATAGCTGGCATTCATACGCGCCTCTTTCTTGAAACTCCTTCATCTTTCCAGAACAATAAGAAACTAACACATGGCTTCCTCTACGTGACTTACTTGATAAACCACTTCCTTCTCAGGAGACACCAGAAATTGACACTTGGCAGTGTCCGCGGCCCTTGCAAAAGATACGTGGCGATGTCTGCTTTACTTTGAGTCTTTACTGTGGCTTATATTAAGAGTGCTCGGGCTTCACCATCTATCACGGCCTGCTGAACTTTGGAACCTTAGTAACATTAAAAATGGGACCCACTAACAGTCTGTGCCTGAGCAGCTTCAAAAAGGAAAAGGGACAAGTGGCACTTTCCGTTGATATGAGAAACTATACGTGGTGGCTTCTGCTACATTATGAGAGACTGTAGATACCTTTAGTGAGTTCTGCGGAAGATGACACATGGTGGTCTCCGCTGCAATTGAAAGAAACTTTTGAAACATTACAAGGTCCTGCGGAAGATGACACTTGGAGCTCTTCGCTGTGCTTCAGGAAACTTTAGCATTTAAACAAAACCTCCGTAGATGTTGCCACTTGGCGCTCTCCGCGCAACTCTGAGAAACTTTATAGAAACATTAGGGACTCATAAGAATCATGCGAATGGTGACACATGGCACACTCCACTGAAACTACATGGGACACGCGGCACCTTCCGTGTTACTTTAAGAAACTATAAAGACACTCTCTGCATCTGCCACTTGGTGCCTTCCGTGCACGCTGAAACTCTTAAAAGGGACCCGCTACATTATAAGAAACATTCAAAAAGAATGTTTGAAACTTAGAAGAAACTGGAACGGGTGGCGACACTTGACAGCTTCCGCCTTAATGCAAAAAGATACGTGGCACTCTCCGCAGCCACTCTGAGAAACTCTAAATGTATCCCAGCTGCTGACACGTGGCGGTTTTTGCTGCATTGAAAGAAACTTAAAAATGGGACCCGCCACACTTACTTTGTAAAGAGGGGCTTTTGAAACTTATAGAAACTAAACCTCAGATGCCGACACTTGGCATGCTCCGTAGGTATTAAAAGGGACGCGTGGCTCCATCCGCGTTACTTTAAGCAACTTTATAATGTGTCTCGGGTGCTAACACTTGGCGGCTTCCGCAGAACTCTGGGACTTTGGCAAAATTTATAAAAATGAAAAACCCTCGCGCCCGCGCTCTGTGCTCGCGCTGTGTGTCAAAAACCCTCACTGCAAAAACTGAAGCGCACAGAAACAAAACTGGAACTTGCACAACTGAAAATCAAAAAATCAAAATATAGAGTATTTTACTCTACAGTTCTTGGCGACCCCGAGGACTTTTGAGCCTGCTCAAAAAGAATCCCAAAAAATGCATACATACAGCAAAATTTATAAATTTTGTAGGGCCATCTGATATACAGACCACTTGGCATCAGATAATCCCTGCTTGTTCTGCAAATCCTGGAAGGCTAAATCTAGGTTGATCATGTCCTTATGTGAAAAACTATGCAAAACATGGACTGTTGCTTTCAACTGGAAATCAAGCTGGGCCATGGGAATCAAAATAGCTTCCACTTCTGACACTGATGAGGCATCTGTTAGACCCTAGAAAAATGATTGGTCATTCTGTCTGGCTAGCAACAGAGGCTTGATCTCATCAACCATTAATACTGTGTTGCTATCAGGAAAAGGAGAAGGAAGGCCCAATTGCACCCGGTCTTCAATATGTTTCTTCATGTCCTTCACTCCCTCCTTGACCACATCCAGGAGCTCCTGGCAAGTAATTGCAGCAGAGTTGCAACTGAGAACCTCATTCACCCGTTTGGCAGCAATCATTCTATCACTGATCCCTACTGCTGATCATGTTTCATCAAATGTATCATAAAGTTTCCCCAGCAGCAATTGAGAATCAGAAACTCTCATGGAAACAATAGACAAAGTGGCCTGAACTGAGGTTTCCACCTTTTCACATAATTGCTGAGAATGTAGTAGGAAAGTTAAATAGGGTTTGAGCTGGATAATCTCCTTAGAGATTCTTGCCCATACTGATGCATATAGATCCTTAACCAAATTCAACACTCCTGCATTTTGAGGCCTATTTGCCAACTCAAGGGTCAATTGTTTTGCTGTTTGTTGCTCAGCCTGAAGTTGAGCCTGTATGGCAGCAACATTGTTTTGTTCTTTCAACAGTTGCTATTGGAACTGTGTGGCTTGCTGAGAGGAATCTTGATGCCTCTTCTGCAATGTAGTCTTTTCCTACTTCAGGGTAGCAACAACAGAATTCACCTGGATCAGTTCTTCTTTCAAGGAAGCATTTTGGCTTTGTGTAGCCTGATGAATCTAACATGAAACAGTATTTTGCAACTATTTAGTGAGATCTTCAATTTCATCATTTTTTAGTTTGAGCTCAGCAGTTAGGGTCTCACTATGTGTCCTTTCTTGAGCTAGATCAGCCTCCACTTTTTGTAACTTCCTTGATAACTTCAAATAGTCAGTGGCTACATCAGAAGTGGTTTCATTTAGCAGCGCTACTTTGTCTTGTGGCCTAAAAAGTGACATGTCCATTGCCACTGCACTCATTGTATAATCTTGGGGCTGCATCTGCTCATTAGGTCTTACTACATTTGGTGACAAATGGGTCACAGTTAGCTGCTGCTGGATTGGGTCAAATAGTGACCTCATATGTGGGACAGCCTATGCTTTATTGTCCTTCTTTCTCTTTTTGTCCATTTGGGCTTCCCTAGCCTTCTTAGCAGTGTCTGCTTGAGCTTAGAAGGTAGGGGGAGAGGTGATATACCTGCTCGCAAAAAGATGACCTTGTGGCAAGCCATAAGGAATGGCCAAATGTTGGCTAGGTGGAATCTGAGGAGGTATTCTCCTTGGAAAAGAGGGAGAAAAGGGAGGCAATGATGTGGCCTTTAATGACATGGCCTGTGTAGTGACAGGTGGGGAAAAATGGGAAATTGGCACAGTAGAGGTGGCAGGGGATAATATTTGGCCAGTTGGGATTGCCACCCCTATTGAAGAAGAAAAAGATTGAGAAGAAGATGGAGAAGAAGCTCATACCTGAGGAGCAATAGTTATACTTGGTGGTGGTTGCAATAAAGGTTCTACCTCCTCATCTGAATCAGGTTGAAGTTTCAGCTTCTTATGTCTCCTTGGCCTCTCTTCTTCTTGCTGTGTTTCTTTCTCCTCAACATTTACCATTGTTGCCAGTGGTGTTTGCACAAAACTGGAAACCCCACTCATTGAAACTGATGGGGTCCCTCTAGGTGGTGATGACATCACACTCTTTTGCTTCTCTATAGTACTAAGAGATTGGGGCCAGGCAGTTATAGCAGCTACAGATGATGTTTGTCCTGGGGCCTACACTGTGTGAGTGGATTCAGGTTCTTCTTCAGATTCCTCACCCCTTTTGTAGATCTTGCTTGTATCAGGGCTAGAGACTAGAGAAGGATGCCATTCGTCCCAAATAGACTCCCATTTCTCATCTGTATCAACGTTGTCAAAGGAGTGGGTTGTTTCAAATATCTCTTGCCTATATTTCTAATAGGCTTCTATCTTCTCAGCCTTCCATTCTCTATCTCTTATTAAATTTTTCTTTAATCTAGTGCCCATTTTGAGCTTAGGGTCATAGGCCCTCTCCTTTTTATAAAATACTTCCCACAGCCTGGGTCCCTCAAAGGGCAAATCTGTCAATTCTGCATATAAGTCAGGGATGTCTTCCTTAGGGTTTCTTCGATCTTCCCAAAAGGGGCGGCCCTCATGCACAATTTTGGCACCGACCTTATTATTGTTGACCCACAAGGTTATGAAACTGATTGGATCATATCTCCATTTATCTTCAATCAAAAGAAAACCTAGGATAGCTAACTTTCTTAGCAATAAGTGCTCAACATCCCTGACCAATAGGGTCATGTTTTTCTTCACCCAGGGAATATCATACATTTTCTTTTTCTTCTTCCCAGTGCCATAATCATTATCAACCACAGACACTTCCCGGGTGAGCTCTATGAAGGCTAGCCTAGGAGTCAAAACCTTGGGTAGTAATATTGGCTCTCCATTAAAACCATGGACCCTGATAATAGTATGGTGAGACCCAAAGAAATAATCACAAGGAATGGGGGAATTTGCCATGAGGCCTCTGACACTTAATGTCAATCTATTCTCAATAGGCTCTGGGCTTAGGTGAATAAAAGCAGGGGCGACAAAAAGTTCCCAAAACTCATAGGGGTTAGACGATTCAGACAAGACATGTGTCCATGCAGACACAGGGATAGTTCTATTGGGATCAAAACTTGGGTCATACATGTTCAAATGCATATACTGGGAAAAGATGGCATAGTTTTGGTATAACATAAGGTGAAACAGATAAGAAGAATACCTGAAAACCCCTGTTGATTTGAAATTGGTGAGTTGTTCGGCCATTGAGTAGGCAATCTGCTCTGAGAAATCTAGTTGAAACTCTTGAGACCTATCCATTGTCTTCATTCTGAATAAAATGGCCAGCTACCAATCATAGATAGTTATGTCTTCCTTCATTCCGAAGATAAATGCTATCATAGATAGCGCTTCCTGGCTGGCTTGTGTAAATTGTGCCCTTCCTATTGGTAGCGCTGGCATTTGGGTATTTTCATCTCCCAACTGCATCTCTAAATTAAGAAACCTTAGTTGAAACTTGACATTTGCCCATGTCTTCTACATTTTGGCAACTGTGGGAAACGTGGCTGTGTTGTCATAGTGTAGGGCCAACATGTCCCTGATGGCCTTTTGTGTAATTTGCACCATGAAGGGTCCCTTTTGAATGGTGCTTGAGGGTGCATGAAACAATTCTACGCATACCTCAATCAAGTCAGAGCAGAAATGCATGCAAGGGACAATGAATTTTGCCAATTGGGAGGTCCATATCCGCACGCCAAATGTTTCAAATTGTTTAGCTTTGGCCTTTAGGAGGCATCTTTGGTGTGCTCCCTCTCGCAGAGCTTTACCAAACTTTTGTAGGGCTGGTTCAGCAATACCATCTGCAAAATCCTGCACCTTAGCTGGGTCGACCGCATAACCAACCTCAGGAACCCTAGTCCTTGGATAGGTCTTTAAAGGTTGCGCAGGGGCTGAAGCGTATGATTTACTGGCGAGGAGCCTATCAAGAGACTCGTAAATCCCAAGCCCCTATTGAGATGATTGTGCCTCTGCCATCTCTGTGTTTGCTAGAAACTGTTGAACTTACTGTAAATGAGTATGGAAGCTTTGCAACAGGGAAGACACAATCAGGAAGCAGGTTTTGCAATGAAAATGCAGCAATAGGGAAGACAATTAGTAGAAGTAGAAACAAATGAAACTGAGTTAAGCTTTAACTCATGTCATTGGGGTATTTTAATGATGCATCAAGTCTCATAAATGGCATTCAAAATGGAAAACCGTTATAAAATCTTAAGAGATCTGAGTGGGATAGAGTGTCAGACATGTCATTAAAAAGCGGCTGCACTAGGTACTTTTTAGGAATTTTGGGGATTTGAGAGGTTTAAATGAATGTGAAAGTTTTGAGACTTTTAAGAGACTTAAGCTGTGGCCACGTGTTTATAAAACACTTATTCAAAGCAAAAGCGGGAAAAAACAAAGCAACACGAAATGAACCTATCTAACTATAATACACAGGAAAGACATTGTCTAATTGAAATGCTTCAAGTAGATCCCATTGACAGGAATCTCTTCAGGCTCACCCTCCATCGTTTCAAGCTCAAAAGAATTCTACTATTTATAGGAACGGATTTTATAAGGGCCAGTCCATAATGACTCAAATTTACTATGTCGACCCAGTTTGGTAGCTCTCTCATCCCATTTCAAAACAACTGATCCTACTTCAAAATGAGGGTTTGAAGTTTTCTTATCAAAACATTCTTTGATTATTTTCTGATGTTTCAATAATGATTCATGTGCTGAATCCCTCTTTTCTTGAACTTCTAGGAGCTCAGTAAGTCTGACCTGCATGGGGTCATTTTCCTCAATCTCAATCTATTTCAATAACTAGAGAGCAGGAATCTCTAAGCTCAGGGGCATCACAGCAGGTTTACCATAGAACAATTCATATGGGGACATTTTTGTCACTTGTTTTGGTGTAATTCTGTCTGCCCATAGTGCTATATTAAGCACTTTATGCCACTCTTTGTGATGATCAACCCCTATTCTTTTAATAAGTCTGATCAGATTCTTGTTAGTTGATTCTGCTAAACCATTACCCTGAGGATAATAATTTGAGGAGGTCTTCAGGTAGATTCCATACTTTAGTGCAAAGTTAGATATCTTTGCCCCCAAAAATGCCTTAGCATTATCTAAAATTATAGTACGAGGAGGCCCAAAGCAAGTAGTGATACCCTCCAGAAAGTCTAGAATCACTTTTTCTGTTGCTTCTTTTAGTGGGATTGCCTCACTCCATCTAGTAAAATAATCTGTGGCGGTTAGGATCCATTTGTGCCCCATAGTTGACACTGGATTGATCATTCCAATGAAGTCTAGACCCCATTGAGCAAAAGGTTCATCAACGATTATAGGACTAAGGGGCATTGCTGCATTCCTTCTCTTCCCTACATAGTACTGACAAGATTAGCATTCTTTAACCAGTTGATAACAGTCTGTGAATAAAGTGGGCCAGAAATAACCTACCTGACTTATCTTTATAGCTGTGGTTCTTGCAGAAAAATGTCCACTTGACACTCCATGATGCATTTCATACAGTATTTTTTGGGCTTCATCCTTTTCTATGCATCTTAAAAGTATGCCATCAGTGTTTCTTCTGAAAAAGAACTTGGTCAATTAAAACAAAATGAACTCCCTGTTGCCTATAGTACCTCTTCTTATCCTGAGAGAGCTCTTTTGGGAAAATTCCATGTTTCATAAACTGGATCCTATTTGTGCCCCAAGAATTCTGATCAACTTCTTGTATCCTCAATACATTTTCTTCTTTTGTTTCTTCAGTTATCATTTTTCCATATCTTGAACCATATACTGGCACAAACCCTTGCCTCTGACAAGTTTAGTTGGTTTGGCCTCCACATCATATTCAAAAATCTTTGTTATCCAGTTTGCTCTTTTCTCAGTGATTTCTCCTTCCATAATATATTCTCTAACACTTAGATGAGCCACTAGTATCAGAATCTTATTACCTGTGACCATGTGTCTGAATTTCTTAAGGGCTTTTACCAGAGCATATGCCTGTTTCTCTACAAAGTTATACCTGGCTTCATACTCCCTAAGAGTCCTTGAGAAAAAGGCTATTGGATGCTCTCCTTCTTGTTGATCACCTTTCTGTGTTAGGAGAACAACAACACTAAATTCTCCTCCATAGACATACATTATAAAAGACTTAGAGAAGTCAGGGTTCCTCAATACTGGGGCTGTTGAAATTGCTTTCTTGATGTCTTCAAAAGCCTGTCTCCCTTTTGCAGTCCATTTGAATACCAGGTCTTTCTTTAGTAGCAGTGTAATTGGTCTTATTAGGCCTACAAAGTCTAATATGAATCTACTAACAAAATTAATCTTTCCCAAGAAGGACTGAACTGCTTTCTTATTAACAGGCAGAGACAGGTTCATTATGGCAGTGACTCTTTCTGGATCTATAGAGACTCCTTCTTTAGAGACTATATGCCCTAATAGTTTACCTTGAGGTACTACAAAAATGCATTTCTTAGGATTTAAAGATATTCCAAACTCTTGGCATTTCTTAAAAACTGCTTCTAAATGGTCAAAATGATCTGCAGCATTTTTTGAGAAAATAGTGAGGTCATCTAGGTAAATTAGAATGATTTTATTGATAATCTCTCCAAATGCTACATCCATTGCCCTCTGAAATGTGGCTCGAGTATTTGAAAGACCAAAAGGCATCTTTGCATAGGTGAATGTTCCCCATTTTGTGGTGAAAGTAGTCTTATGCTGGTCCTCATCAGCCAACCAAATCTGATTGTACCTAGAGAAACCATCTAGCAGAGAAAATCTCTCTGATCCAGCCACAGTCTATAAAATTTGTTCCATAGAGGGCAAGGGGTAGTGATCCTTCAAGGAAGCCCTATTTAAATCTCTGAAATCTACACAGAGCCTTATGTCCCCATTCTTTTTTCTGACTGGTACTAAGTTGGATACCCAAGTTGAGTGTTTGATTGGGAAAATGATATTTGATTCTAATAGTTTCTGCAACTCATCCACCATCAGAGGTTCAATCCTAGGGTTCACTAGCCTCTGCTTCTATCTAACTGGTTTAGATCCTTCAGTCAGCTCTATAGTGTGTTGAATGATATTTCTATCATAACCATGGAGATCTTCATAGGTCCAGGCTATGACCCTATCATATTTCTCATATAAATTAATTAACCTTTTTCTTTCCTGTTGAGTGGCAGAATTCCCAACCTTCAGTTTTCTTCCCTCACTAACCTGAATCTCAGAGTAGTCTTCTTTGTTTGCTTGGAATCTCTTCTTTTCTAGGCTAGCATCTTCAGGATCAAACAAGTTTTCTAGGGTAATCAATCCCTTAGGGAGCTTGTTTGATTTCAGTTGAATGATCTGATCACCATATGCTTCTTCAATTTTTGGTTGTAACTAATCAGCAAATTCTCCTGACTGTTGCAAAAATGAGAGTACTTGAAAATCATTTTCAAAAACTTGCCAATTTTCATCATTGTCTGGGATGGTTGGCCTCACAATAATTTTGACTGACTCATTATTGACCATTAGATCAATTATTGGATCAAACTGTGAACCAATTTGTACCATCCTATCTACCTCAGAATTTTGGGCTCTAGGGACTACTTCTATATTAAAGGCTTCAAAATTTTCTATTAAGTCCCAAATTTTGTGCCTATAGGATCTCATTCTTACATTTTTGGCTATTGCCTTCTCTCTTATTTGTTTCACCACTAGTTCTGAATCCCCTTTGACTATCAGTTTCTTTACTCCTTTCCTTTTTGCCAATATAAGTCCATGCACTAAAAAATCATACTCAACATCATTATTGGTACAGCCAAAATGAAAGCGAATGGCTCTTAAAATCTTTTCACCATTAGGGGCAGTAAGACAAATTCCTACCCCAGCTCCATTTTTGCTTCTAGCCCCATCAAAATTTAGGGTCCAGATTCCTAAGTCATTTATAGATTCTTGGGTCTGAGAGGGTTCTTTCCTTAAGACATTAGGGATCTCCTGGTCTTCCTCAAATATAACATAAGTGCCCAACCCTGTTGAGTCATAGTTTCCAAAGGGGTCACTCTGCATCATGGTTAACAACTGGTTATTCTCTACTTGATGATCATATTCAATCCAATCCCCTATTTCTTCAACAAAAACCCTTTCCTCTTTATTTAATATGGCATGGGCTGCTTCTAACTTTGGGGTTGGTTCATTAGTGATATGGTCCTTTGACAATGGTTCTGACAGTACCTTCATTTTAGTCCCATATTTGGTTCTTATAATGAGATGAGACCAATCAAGTGACATATAACCTCCTATCTTGGCTGTGAAATCTCTGGATAGGCATAAGCCAAAAACAGGAGGAATATCTATGACTACAACATCTTGATTAACAATTATATTGGGACAGGTATACAGCTGTAGTGGAAGTTATTTAATTTTCCCTATTGTTTGCACAGACTTCCCATCTAACTGCATAACTCCTTTTGCAAGTGGCTCATATTTTATTTTCAAAGCATCTGCTATTTGCTTTGGCATCACTGTGGTGCTAGCCCCAGAGTCAATCATTACATTGTGTAATAGTTTCTTTCCAACTATCAAAGTTAAATAAAAGGGATCTGGCTTGGATTTACTTACCTCTGGTGCATTGTTCAGAAGAGCTGTTGTCTGCAGAGGAATAGTGTCTTTGAGCTTTTCTTTATCATTAGGTCCTCCTTTGGCAATAGTTTGTTTAGGCACAGCTTGGCCCTGTAAAGCTTCTTGCAACAGTGTCTTTTGCTCAGGAATGGCTAACATGTCCCATATTGACACATGTGCTAGAGTCCTCTTCAACTGATCCACCATATTCACAGGCCCTAGTGCTTGTGTTCTGGGGTAATAAGGGTACCTTGTTTTTTCTTGAACTTGTCCAGAAACTACTTGGTTCTGCACTGGCTGAGGTATTTCTTGTCTAGTAGCTGTATTTTGATGATCCTGAAATGGTGGAACTCCCATAATTTCATTATTTGTGACTCCAGGCTATTCCATCATCCTTCTCTTGGCTCTAGTATAGTAATCTGATTGTACCAATGGCTTCTTAGAAGCTGAAGCTTCATTTAAGAATACTGACTCTTCATCTTGAATCCATGAAAATAGAGCATGTTCAGGGGCTATTTCTTCTTCTTGCTATAAGGACATTCCTTGCATCTGAGCCACTAGGATTAAATTTTGCATACCAGGGGATTGGTAGGGCTAAGTGTCAGAAGTATTTGCAAATTGTCTATCCACTCTTCTTTGCTCTGCTATCTTTTGCTGTAGATTACCCCTAGGACAATCTCTGGGCATATATGCATTATTACAAGGGAAACACCAGGCATTGGTGCCATCTGCATAATTATTCTGCCCTAGGACAATCTCTCTGTTTGGATTGGGAGGAACAATTTGCAAGGGTGTAGGAACTGCAACCAATTGGTTTGATGGCTGAGGGTTAGTTTGCCTTTGGGGGCCCTGATACTAGTTTGACTATGAAGGAGGTCTATTCCCTTGATAGCCTTGATATTGGGGTCTGGGATAAGGATTCTTCTATCTTTTTAGGTTAATTATTTCATTAGAAAATGTTCTCAGGATGTTCCTGACATCATCCATCTCTGAAGACTGGGTAGGGACAACAGCTTTAGTAGGTTGTTGGGGAAACATATACATGGACACAGGTGGGGTTATGGGGTTAGGAGCTTCTTGAGGCAATGGTAGGGTAATCTCTAGAAACATAGGCATGGGAGGCCTTGGGGGCAATTTTCTAGCATCTATCAAATTATTTTCAGCTCTGACTGCATAGTCATAGGCTTCTGGCAGGGTGTGGCCTCCAAGTGATTGAATCATTACTGCTATATCTGAATTTAGGGCTTTAACATAAAATACTATAGCCATAACTGGTAATGGTCTTTCTATAGCAGGAATCCTTTCCCAAGTCTTCTGAAATCTAGAATTGAAATCAATCATTGCCTCTTGTGGTGCCCTCTTGATGGTAATCAGTTGTTGTAATAGAGAAGATTTATCACCCTTCTCTTTGAATCTTGCAAAGAAAGCATCTCCAAGCTGATCCCATGTAGATATTGAATTTGGGGTCAAAGATCTGTACTAGTCCAGAGCCTTCCCCTTAAAAGAAGCTGCTAAGAGTCTCATAGCCACATTCTGCTGTGTGATCACATGTATTATGCAGACATCAGACACATCTTGTAGATGTTCCTCGGGTGTTTTAAAATCCTCCCCACTGAATTTGGGCAGAGCCTTCACGGCATTTGCTGGAATAGGATCCCAAGTGGTTGGTGGTACTGGAAGAATCAGAGCACTGCCAGTATTCCAATTTGCATAATTCCTTAGGGCTATAGGTGCTCCCATGTTTGCACTCGGGGTTGCTGTAAACTGATTGACCCTTCTTCTTGGATTAGTTATCAATGGTGATAAAAGAATACCTGGGTTCACAGCAGATTGGGCTCTTGTCACAAGTCCACAGCTCTTACTCCTCGTGACTCTTTGGTTCATACAGTCTTGAAAGAAACTTCATGAAATTGTCCCACCGGGTGTTCCAAAAATTGTTGATGCTCAGAATTGCACTATTTCCAACACCAACATGGGAAACTCTGAAACGTGGGAATGCTCTTCAGAGTAACCTCCAGATTTAAAAGAAGCTGGCTCTTCTTTATCTCAAAAATGTTTAGGAAAAGGGATAGAGTTAAACAGAATCACAAATGCAACTAAAAAGGAAACTAAACTATGGCGATGCGCCTGAATATGATTTTGTTTCTCAACACTAAGCACAGTGAAACTACTTTAGGATTCAGTCACATTAAAGAGAAAACAATGCATGATCAATGTAACAGATGAAAAACAAATAGGATCAAAGGCTCATAAATCAGAATATTTTATAATAACACATAAAATATCAACAAAGGCAAAAAACTCTATCTTTATTAATTTTCTAGTCACATAAAAGGCACAGAATCATGCACAGTTATACAAACTCTCTGAATCAAGAAAACTGAACAAAGGCAAATGATATTACTGGCCACTACAAAAGATCCTCAAACTTCTCTAACAATCTATGATGCAGAAAATTCTCTATATCTCCAATGTTATATTTGGCACTGTGATCTGAACCCATATTTATAGAACTGGCTCAAAGATTGCCCGCATGATCAAATCTCAATGGTCTAACCGAACTGGCACTTAACTGAAAGTGTCTAATAGAAGATCTCTTTCAAATCAGAAATGGTTAGCCACTCTGCAAGTTCATTGGCTGCAACAGATACATGTAACCCCACTTACTTGAATCATGGAGGAATGCGTGGCAGCTTCTGATAGTCTTTGTGACTATAAACCCTTGGAACAACTGGCATTCATATGCGCCTCTTTCTTGAAACTCCTTCATCTTTCCAGAACAATAAGAAACTAACACATGGCATCCTCCACGTGACTTACTTGATAAACCGCTTCCTTCTCAGGAGACACCAGAAATTAACACTTGGCAGCGTCCGCGGCCCCTGCAAAAGATACATGGCGATGTCCACTTTACTTTGAGTCTTTACTGTGGCTTATATTAAGAGTGCTCGGGCTTTGCCATCTGTCACGGTCCGCTGAACTTTGGAACCTTAGTAACATTAAAAATGGGACCCACTAACAGTCCATGCCTAAGCAGCTTCAAAAAGGAAAAGGGACAGGTGGCACTTTCCGCTGATATGAGAAACTATACGTGGCAGCTTTCACTGCATTATGAGAGACTGTAGATACCTTTAGTGAGTTCTACGAAAGATGACACATGGTGGTCTCCGCTACAACTGAAAGAAACTTTTGAAACATTACAGGGTCCTATGGAAGATGACACTTGGAGCTCTCCGCTGTGCTTCGGGAAACTTTAGCATTTAAACAAAACCTCAGCGAACGTTGCCACTTGGCGCTCTCCGCGTAACTTTGAGAAACTTTATAGAAACATTAGGGACTCATAAGAATCACGCAGATGGTGACACATGGCGCACTCCACTAAAACTACATGGGACACGCGGCACCTTTCGTGTTACTTTAAGAAACTATAAAGACACTCTCTGCATCTACCACTTGGCGCCTTCCACGCATGTTGAAACTCTTAAAAGGGACCCGCTACATTATAAGAAACATTCAAAAAGAACATTTGAAACTTAGAAGAAACTGGAATGGGTGGTGACACTTGGCAGCTTCCACCTTAATGCAAAAAGATACATGGCGCTCTCTGCGGCCACTCTGAGAAACTCTAAAATGTATCCCAGCTGCTGACACATGGCAGTTTCTGCTGCACTGAAAGAAACTTAAAAATGGGACCCGCCACACTTACTTTGTAAAAAGAGGCTTTTGAAACTTATAGAAACTGAACCTTGGATGCCGACACTTGGCATGCCCCACAGGTATTAAAAGGGATGCGTGGCTCTATCCGCATTACTTTAAGCAACTTTATAATGTGTCTCGGGTGCTAACACTTGGCGGCTTCCACTGAACTCTAGGACTTTGGCAAAATTTACAAAAATGAAAAACCCTCGCACCCATGCTCTGTGCTCGCGCTATGTGTCAAAAACCCTCGGTGCAAAAACTGAAGCATACAAGAATAAAACTAGAACTCGCACAACTAAAACTCAAAAAATCAAAATGTAGAGTATTTTACTCTACAGTTTTCATTAGGAGATACGTCTTTTCCTTTACTTTTTTGGGATTTGATACTGCCGCAGAATAGTTTTCACCATCAGATCCATTTTTTATTTTTATATTCTTATGACTAGAAGTAGGGGTTGTCTCCTTGAAATAGGCATGCATATCAAGTTCCATGATGTATCCTTCTCTGTGATCTTCTAGGGGGAAGTGATCTCTAACCCCCATCATTTCAGTGATGGCCTCATCGGTAGGTGCTATGTCAAAGTAAGGAGGTCCCTGTTGGTCCCAATCTATGAGGTCCAGGTAGACAAGTGGTAAGTCATTGGATGATGAGGCAAGAGTGGTGACTGTGTGGATGGTGCAAATGGATGAGTCAAAGAAATGGGCAAAGTCACTAAAGGAGTCTTGAAGACCCGTTTCGTTGATGTTGTCGACTTCCAGGGAGACTGTAGTGACCTTAGCTAAGATACATTCACCGGTAGTGAGGATACGTTGTCATTGACCGTATCCTAACCCTTGAGTATAGGGATTTCTTGTTGCTTGCACCGGTTCCACGATCCCCTGTTCATGAAGGCCGATACTGCCTTGTCCTTTGTAACCCATGTGTTTAACAATTTCAGACCCTTTACCATAGATTTCTGTTGGTATGGTAGGAGCTTCCTACTCAGGGTCTTCATCCTTATATAGCCAGGATGAGATATCTTCGAGCACATCCTAATTGAGGAGATGTTTCTTTTCAAAGATGAGTGATGGTTTACACTTGATGACTATTGTATTGGCTGCTTCTGTCTTTGGGATGCCAAACATTTTAGGATTGGGTAGTGTACCTACACAAAAGGTACCGTGTAGGTCATATTCCCCACATCCCATGTCGCTAAGCTTGATCTTGACCTCAGGCAATGGTGGTGCTTGGGATGAAGTGGTGGCAATATTGGCGGGGTCGATATATGAGGTGGAAGTTGTTGGGTTGGCTTTAGTGGTGGCTTTGTTGTATGGGTAGAAGGTATGGTCGTGGCCTTCCAAGAAACTGTAATATTGGAAGGGGCGGGGGTCGGCATAGATACTTACTTCCGTGCCATTGTGAGGGAACTTGAGGCATTGATGGAATGTGGATGGGACTGCTTGCATGGCATGGATACATTTTGTTTCTAGTATTTTCTATCCCACTTGAATAGGGATCTTGATGGTGCCTTCAGATAGCCATTTGGTGTCATCATAGCCTTTGATTGTGATGCAATCACTAGTGTCTACAACCACATTGGAGTATCCCAAGTGTTTTAGTAGTTTAAGAGTGCATATGTTTAGGCCGAAGCCACCATCTATTAAGGCTCTTTTGATTATGTGTTTGTGGATACAGACTTCGATGTGTAAGGCATCATTGTGTAGGTGTTTAGAAGCGGGAAGATCTTTTTCTGAAAATGTGAGATGATGTGGTACAGTGATATGTCCTACCATGGCTTGGAATTGGGTCACATTCAAGTTGGTGGGAACTTGAGATTCTAAGAGTGCTTTGTCAAGGACATCTTTGTGAAGAGGGGATGTGCAAAGCAACTTGAGTATGGATATTTGTGCAGGGGTCTTTCCTAGATGCTCTAGGAGGTTGTACCAATTGGTAGGTGATGGGCGTGTGGTTAGACGAGGGGGTAGGGGATCTGATGTGGATGCAGGTGTTTGTTTAGTGGGAGGGGCTGTGCGGATGGATACATGGCCATGATGGGTTGTAACAGTGCAATCGGGTGCTTGTGCCTGTATGGTGATTGTGTTTACGTGGTGAGATGAAGGCTCTATCTGCCCTATGATAGAGTCATAAGATGCGAGAGGTGGGGTGACATTGTATGCTTGATTGGATGAGGAGGCTTTATTATGGTTAGGTAGTGGATCCTTGTAAGCTCTGAGATTAGCATTTGGTGATGGTTGGGTGCTTTGGTCAAGGTTGACTTGATTTTGATCTATAAGGTCTTGGACGCAATGCTTTAGTTGCATGCAGTCAGTGGTTTTATGAGCCACAATGCGGTGGTATTTGCAATAGTCATTTTTGTTGTACCACATGGCTTTGAGCTCATTCTCTTGACGGGGTCGAATAGGTGGGAGTGTGATCAAGCCTTTCTTAAGACATCTATCGAGGATGTCCTTGATGGGTTCTCCTAAGGGTGTAAATTGCCTTCGAGGTTTGGTTGGTTTATTAGGCCCCCTTGGTTTATGTAAATTGGTAGTATATGTATGTGCAGGTGTTTGATTCTATACATGTTGGACGGCTTTCACATCTGTGATGCCATCATTCAAGGTGTTCTTATTCTTTCCCCAATAGCACGGCTTATCATTTGATTGTGCGTTGGAGTTGTTGTTTGTATTGGGGGTGTTGATATGGAGTTTGTTGTTATTGTTGTTGTTGTTGGATTTGTAGTCATACAATTTGATGGTGCCATTTGCGATGAGGGCCCGTTCAATTGTAGTACCTTTGTCAATGATTTCTTCAAAGGTAGAGGCACAAAGGATTTGTAAATGGAACCCTATTTCCTGATTAAGGTTAGTCACAAACATGGTGACGAGTTGTTTTTCAGAAATTAGCCATGGGAGTTTGCTTGCTAAGTCTCTCCACCTTTGCAAGAAAGAAGCAAAGGATTCTCCGCTTTTTTGTTTTGTGTTGGAAAGGTCAGTCATAGATATTTCATGCTTGAATTTATAGGAGAAATGGTTTACAATTTTTTCTGCAAGCTTAGGGAAAGACCTAATGCATGGGGGAAGATGTGTGAACCATTCAGCGGCTTGACCACCAAGGCTTCTTAGGAATAGTCTCATTAGATAGGTGTCATTGTTTGAGACTTCTAAGCAAGTGATGTAGAACTCCCTAAGGTGATCCATAGGGTCTCCCTTTCCCTTGTATTTGTCAAATTTAGGCATTTCAAAATTCTTGGGGAAAGGGGGCATGTATAATGTTCGATCAAATGGATAGGGGTAAATATCCTCAAAGGAGTACTGTTTGCGTTTGCCCCTAGTCTGTATGTCGTCTACCTTTGGATCAAGGCCTATACAATGGTTGTGAGATCCAGTGTTGATTGTGGTTGGCGTGTGTAGGTTTGTTGATGGATGAGGTGTTGGAGATTAGGTGGGGTTTGATGGTGGAGGTTTTGGGAGGTTACATTTTGGTATTGTGATGTGGTGTTTTGTGCGAGGTGTTGTTGATGAGCATAGAAATGTTGGATAATGTGTGGGGGTATTTGGGGATTGGGGTTATGTTGTGTTGATGATGCTATGGTGTTATGTGGATACGTGACATTGGACAGATTGATGTTGGATAGGTGGACGTTGGATGGGTCTGATGCATTGTAAGGTGGTTGTGAGAATAATTGTCGTAGGTATGCTATGGTTTGAGGGTTGGGTGGAGGCACACTCATGGAGGTACTTACATGCGTGATGTTCCCTTGTATGCCCAAGGTGATTTGTGGAACGGAAGGGTTTATGGTAGTTGTGGTAGTGGATGTGATGACGGGTTGGGAGGTGATAGGATTGGAGACACTTGTGGGGATTGTAGGTGTGATGACATTAGAGGTTGTGTTGGTGGTAGATACAATGGAAGTTGATGTTTGTGGGATGATGGGTTGGGTGTTTGATGTATATAGTTGGGAAGATGTGGTAGGAGTGACGTTAGAGGTGGATGGTTGGGATGATGTCGTGTTATGGGGTGGTTGGGCACCAATTTTGAGGAGATTGTCAAGAAATCTATTTGGATCTGACCTTAGGACTTTGTCAAGCATGTCCATGTTATCGAGGTCTTGTGTGAAGCTCAAGACATCTAGATCATCTTGGGATATGGTGGGGATGTTTTGTGGTGGTGGTGGTGGTGGTGGTTGTAAGAAATGGAAGGGATTTTCATTGGGATTATATGTGGGGATGTGAAAGAATGTAGGTGGGTTGTATGTTTGGTTGATTGGTATGTTGTTGTCGTTGGTATTAGGCATACCTATGCCCTTATATTGTTCTGTCATTGCTTGGTTTTTCTTGTGTTGTGATCTAGTTATGGGCATGCAAGTGTATGGATTTGATTTTGGAGATGGGGTGAAATGGGGATGGAGACCTTTAGAGAATTTGGATTAAATTGTTGGACCCAAAGATGAATGTGGCAGTAAGATGGAAAGGGTGAGTTGTAGTGTGATAAGAAATAGATTTTTCACTTCTAAGATGATTCTTCAACAAAAGTGTCAATCTAGGGATGATAAGAGTGGACGGTATTGACTTTTTGCACAAATTTGGACCAAAAGGCAAGTGATGAATGACGTTTGCTTGAACGGATTTTTGGTGTTTGTTTTTGATGTTTGATATGCGAGACTAGGATGATGTTTTTCAAAAGGATTTGATGGTGAAAAAAATTGAGCTTTAGGTAAGATCTAGATTTGTGTCGCACAAATGGATGTTTTTCTTTGTTTGGGGTAGACTAATGACCTTACGCAAAGAAGGGTGATTATTTCACTTGGAAGGTAGACTATTGACTCTCCAAGCAAGATATGATGTGTAGGATGAAATATAGATCTAGCTTTAGCTCAAAGGGATGACAAGTTTTTTGATTGGTGATTTTTTAATGGGTGTTTTGATTTTGGAAGATTTTGGATGTATTTTTGGGATTTTGGAATAATTTCTTATGACAAGGATATTTGGTTTGGTCCTAAAAAGGTATGCAAAGATCACTGAGGATGAGTGGATATGAAATGAAGTAGATTTGATACAGCAAAGGGTCCAATAATGATAGTGGTTAATCCTCTAAGGTCAAAATGAAGGTATGATTTGGAAATTTTTGAGAAAATGGATGGGGTAAGGATGATTTTTTGGAATGTGAATATGGATTATGGTAGAGTAGATGGTGAAGATCACAACTGAATGGGTATTAGTCTCAGGCAAGTTAATCTAAAAATAGTGCCAATCTACAGGTGAAATGGCACCAAAATCAGACTCATATGGCACTGATATAGGGCAATGTTGGTCGATGTCCTGAAAAAGATAGATTTTGATGGCAAATTTAGATTTGTTTTGATTGAGATTTGATCAAATGGTTTTCAATGTCTCTTGGCACCTTGTTTGAAAATAATTTAAGCACATTAACACACAATTAAGCACATTAACACACAATAACCAAGATTTTTGTTTGTGAAAAGACGTGTGATTTTGTTAAACAAGCACTTTGCACAACCTAAGGCGAAGATATGACAGTATTTGTTGAATCCCCTAGTTGTGCCTATTCAAAGCGGGTAGCTCTAGGATCTTAGTAGCACTGGCTCCTCCTTACAATTACACACACTTCTCATGCATACCAAGATCCAGGTTTCCTATAAGGCTTGTCCCTCACCAAACCTTTGGATTATCCCTACTGCCTCAGCTAAGAACCGCATGATTCAGGGCTACTTCAAAGGTTTCCCTTCTGTGTCAACAAATAAAAGGATTTTGGCTTGCTAAACAAAGGTCATTATAAGTGCTTTCATTTAGGTGGTTATACATGCGGCAACGCTACTCTTCGTTATGGAGACTCCCAGCGTCCAAGGGTTACGCCTTGGAGGGTTTTGGGAGAGGTTGGCTGTCGGTATAACACAACAACACCTATTGCTTGTGACTTTTGTCCCAAACACCTTATTTTATATAGCGGCTTGAAAGAGCTTGGCTTTAGCTTGTTGCCGCTTGGGTCGTTCCAACCTTTCGAAGTGGGGTGGCAGGCCCTCTAAGGATTAACAAAAGCAATACAACCACAAGAATACTTTTGATCCCCAAGTTCATACAAAGATGCGAGAGGAGAGAATGCGTATTATTTGTGCTTGCATCACACTAAACATGGTTCATTTTAATTCTTTGGGTTATGTTGGGGGTGATTTATGCAAGTGTTGTGAGAATCTTTTGATTCCCAAGGTCACCAAATGGTGTGAGGGAAGAGCATACACTTTTCACACTACAAACACAACTCACAAAAATACTTCACACAAATTAGATTGGTTTTCTTGATTATATGAGTGAAGAATGCAGATTGTCGTTCTTTTTAATCCAATGATTTCTTTGATGCAATTTGCGGTTCTTTTTAAAGCCCAAAGTTGAAATGTTTTGATAGTTGTTGGTACATAATTTGTGAATTTTAGAACACCAAATTCAAATGTTTTCTAAGCTAACACACACACACACAAAGATTCATTTGTTTATTGATCAATTTTTATAATACCAAATCAAAATGTTGTCTAAACTAGCATGCAAGGGTTCGTTTTAAGTTCCACTTGAAATGTTTGCTAATCTAAAGACAAACACCCTGTAAAAAAATCTGTTAGTGTCCACAAAATGATGGTGATGACCTGCACACAAGTTGTCAGTCCCTGCACAAAGAACAAAGTCTCAGAAAATAGTGCTAATACAGAGACCTAATGGCGCCACTATGGACAGCAATGGTGACACTAACAGAAACAAACAAAAAACTTGACACCCTATACAGATAGTGCCACTTTACATATAGATAATGCTAATTTAGCAGATAGCGCTACTACATGATACAGACGGTGCCAATACATATAATGGCGTTACAATAAGACTCACAAAGTGTCAATACAGACTATAGTGCTATAATGATGTATGTAAGGTGCTACAAAAACAAATAGCGCTAATAAGACCATAAGAAGGTGCCACTACGTGTGATGTCAAGCAGTCTAGTCATAGTTTGAAGATAGTGCCGCTCTGGGTGTCAATAGCGCCAATACATGTCTAAACTAGTTCGTCCTGCAAAATGGAGATCTTCTAACCAAAATAGAGGGTCAGGAGGCACATATAAGAGGTCCTGTTAGTCTTGTTAGTCCAATGGATGGCAAACAATACAAGACAAATGCCAAAAAAGAGAAGTATGTCTAGTTCTTAACAAAATTTTGGCATAACCTCCACCTCGTTTCCTGATATTCCTCCAAAAATAGAGTATAGGTGAACGAGGAAACAATAGGAAGACAAAGAAGAATGGATGGATTTTTGTGAGTGAGAGTTAGAAAGGAAAATGTTATGTAAAATGGTGCTAAAATAGTCAATAGCGCCAAAACGTGCCAATGATAGCGCTACTATGTAGGGTATATAGCGCTGCACCTGTAAAATCACATCCTAAGCACAAAAACTCACAAAAATAAATTAGATTTGGACCTTGTGGGTCCCACCGGGCGTGCCAATGTAGATTAGATGATCAAATCAAGGTAAAAAACACAAACCAAATGCATCACAAAACAAATTAGTTATACCTAGATAAGAAGACCCAATCTCATCAAGGGAAGAGGAAACTTGCACCCAAGAGCTCCTAAGACATGATAATCCCTAGATAATGATTCGAATGTGAAATGCTATCTCAATTTGCAACTCACTAAAGACTAGCTCAATGGACATTTAGACATGGTAACATTGCAAAAAAACTTGGATCCCCTAGATAATGATTCAAATGTGAAATGTTATCTCAATTTGCAACTCACTAAAGACTAGCTCAATGGACATTTGGACCTGGTAACATTGCATAAAACTTGGATCCCCAAAATGGGTTGGAGGATGAAGTATTTATAGATTTTTGGAAGGGATTTTGATCCAATGGTGGAGGATAAAAGTGATGTGGAGGGCCTAGATTTGATCTTCGAGGAATGGAGGGCTAGGAATAAAAGTAAATCTTTTATTCAGTTTGGGAAATGGGGTAATTAAATGAGCATGGGTGTGAAGAGTTATTTTTGAATTAAAGATTCATATGGGGAATGTAAAATGAATTAAAAATTCACTTGGGGATAAGTGGAGATAAATGAGGTATGGGGGTGTAAGAGGAATTAATTGTGATGTGAGATGTATTTAAATAAAAAATTGACTTATGTGGATTTATTTCAATTTTTTATTTGGAGGATGTGGGGAAGGGTGTTAAGCTAGGTTTGACCACTCAAATGAGAGGTTAGGATTAATTAAATATAGGTTTTATTTAATTAATCCTAGGGCTAGGATGAGGTAGGCTCAGGTAGGTAATTAAATAATAGCTATTTAATTACCTAGGGTGGGGATAGGTCAATTAATAGGCCGAATTAATTAGTTAAACATGATTTAGCTAATTAATTGGATTCAGTGATGAGAGGGAAATTGATTGAATAAATATTACATATTTATTAAATCAAATAGCAAAAGTTTGGACTATTGAATTAATGAAATTAATTCAATTGTTAGGAATAGAATGATGGAAAATTAGGTGACGAAGGGATAATTAATTAAACAAAAATTTAATTACTGGATTAGAAGAGAAATTGATATGTTTAGGGATGTCAGGAGTCAGTTTGATGGTAAAAAACATTTTTAAGTGTCTACAAAAGTATTTTGGTCTATGGTTCTAGAAGTAAGTCTTGGATGATGATTAATGCCTTCAAGTGTGATGGTTCGTGATTTGGTGGTCCACAAGATATCTTTTACTCATGACAGTGGCTGGTAATGTTGTTCTTCTGCTCCGATTTGAAGAATCTTGTTGATAGAGTTGTTCGAGATCGTGAGGTTATTCTTGGTGATTACAATGTGCTTGTGGATGTCTCCTAATCATGCTCCTACATTTGGATTAGTCAACAAGGTGTAATTCAGATCATGCATGAAGTATGTTCTTGAGAATACTTGTGTTAACATCAGTCTTGGCCGACCTGGTTGAATTCATCATCTACAGAGATGCATCAAAGATTGTTATAGAGTTTTGTAGCATGGAAGATTGAGTTTGAGTCCCAGATAAAGCGTGGCATGATCCGCATACATTCCTACATCTTTTCCTTAGCTAAATTTGTATTAGGTCTAGACCTATTTTATGTATGTTTGTAATGCTGACCTTGGAGATACTTCCAACGGTTGATGATTGTAATGTCGACCTTGATGATCATTCCAAGGTAGATGTAGTGTATAAATACTTGTAATTGAGTCATAAAAAAGTATCCAAGGGAGAAGATGTGAAAAGAAAGTGAAGGAAGGTAGCAGAGTAGAGTAGAGGTATTTGTGCTCCAATGGAACTAAACTTTTGCATGAAGTAGATGTTGTTATCTCAGTTCAACCTTTTGGTAGTGAGCCTTCTTCTGGTAGTGAGCCACCCTTCAATAGTGAGTCATCCATAGAAAGTGAGCCTTTATTTGTAGTGAGCAATTTGGGCAGTCAGCCCTGTAGGCAGTGAGGCTCTATTTTTTGGTATTGATATAACTTATATATTTTTGTGGGCTAACACCCACAGTGGTTTTTCCCTTTCAGGGTTTTCCATGTAAAAATCTAGTGTCTCCTATGTTGTTTATGCTTTTTTGTTGAGTTTATCATTTGATGCTTTCATGGTTGTATCTGAATATAAGTAATTGATAAGTTGATGATCATATTTGGTTAAAAGTTTTAGGACAACTGATTCACCCCCCTCTCAGTTGTTCGGTGTAGTTCAACAACCCTATCATACAAAGACTAGCAAATGACATTATCACTCTGAAATAATAGATGCCTAAAGGCCCACAACCGTCTTCTTAGGGCAGTTATAATAAAACATTTTCGTTACCTGGTCTGACCTAGAGGTTAGCAATTGAAGGAGGACCCTCCACTAGTAAGAACAATAATATGCTATGCAAATTTCACCTCACTTCTGATCATGATGGAGCATCTTTCTTGGAGATAGGAGGTTCATGTAAATGCTCTCTATGAATGAGCATGCAGAGGAGCCTTTCGTGGAAGAGCCCCTAATGACTGGTGATGGGAGTGTTAATTTATTTGAATATGAGTCAGATTATGGAAGTAGAGAAGTTGTCTACACTTAAATTGATAATCCCAATTGTGCAGTGCTTACTAGAGGACAACAAACACAAAGAGGGAAAGATCCCCAAGGTTAGCATAGTAGTTCTTCCTCTACCCCTAAGTACATTCTGACAAGATAGAACAATACCAGGAAAACAAAGAATGTCACACCCAAGGTTGCATCTGCCGAGGTACCATCTACTTCTTCCTTTGATGCTCTTGTTGCTGGTTCATTTGATATTATTGAGTCATGCAAAAATACCAAAATCCAAATTTCACAAGTTGAATACTAAAGACTTAACCCATCTGAACTAGACAGGCTAGTTAGATATGTCAAACAAGAGCCACCCCCCTCTAGTTGTAATGCCTAGGTGTCTAATGGGGCTGAAATTCATGTTGGAAAGTAAAATTACTCAAACTCCTGCTCCCAAGACTCTAGCTTTCAAAACCCTTTTGAAAAACCAAAGCCTTTTTACATTTCCTTATATATTCTTGGATTCAAGCTAAGTAATTATGTCATTGATTCTAGGGCTTCAGAAAATGTGATGCCAATGCAAGTTGCTAAGGACTTAGGTCTATCTTATACCCCTACTCATGGTAGATGCTTTTCGATGGATGGTTCCCTAGTACCTATCCTAGGCCAAATCAAAGACACAGAAGTTGCTCTGGCTACCTATCCTAAGAAGAGGGTGAAGCTAACCATAATAGTGATAGACATACCTGCAACCTATGGGATATTATTAAGTCATAGATTTTGTAAAGGTTTGGGTGGGGAGATTCAAATGGACTAGTTACATTCCCTGATACCCATAGATGGGAAGAAGGTTCACCTAAATTTAGAGCCCAAGGCAAAGTTTACTATTTTGAAATTAGGAGACCCTAGAGCAAATATTCTATATATGGAAATAGTGCTTGGTACATATATGTTCACATCAACAGTTGATAATAGTGTAAGTCTAATAAGCCCTGATTTGGCTAATGAGGTGTGGACATTAGAATTTGATGGTAGTTGTTCTACAACCAGTTTGAGTACTGGAGTTGTTCTAATCTCTCCTGATGACTATAAGTTTCCTTTTTCTTACAAATTGGAGTTTGACAATATGAACAATACTACAAAGTATGAAGCTTTGTTATTGGGACTGACACTGGCTAAAGAAAAGGGTATTAAATAGATTCAAGCTAGAGGTGATGCTAAGATGATTGTAAAGCACATAAGGAAGTTGTATACAGTAAAAAATGGAAGGCTGAAGCATTACTGAAATAGAGTGTGGGATTGCATAGAAGACTTTGATGCTTTCTCGATAGAAGTTGTACCTAGAAACTAGAACACTTAGATTGATTCACTGGCTATGTCTGCTTCTCTCTTGCTGCCTCACCCAAGTTTTAAAGATAAACCTTATAGGGTGGAGATAGTTTATAATCCCAACATCCCTGATAACATTAATCATTGGTAGGTATTTAATAATGACTGACAAATAATTTATTTTCTTGAAAAGGTCAAATCTTTTGCCAATGTGGCAAAATGAAATCTCATGATGGTCAGGGATCCAAGGTTATACAATTGAAAAGAAACAAAATCCCCAAAGGTCTAATCTCACTAGAGGACCTTTTTAATCAACATGAACAGTACTTGAAGCAGAAGAGTAAAATCTCAATCAGGCCTTCAACTGATTATGATTGAGTGAACATTGGTATAGAAGATGACCCAAAGATTGTGTGCATCAGGAAGTGTTACTCTCCGAAGGAAAGAGAGCATTTGATTTCATTTCTTGTTCACTATAGAGATGTCTTTGCATGGTACTATGTTGATTTGAAGAAGTTTAGAGATGGGAAGTTGCAGCACCATATTCCTCTAAAACCTAGTGCCTTTCCCTTTAGGCAGAAATAGAGGACTTATAACCCCAAGGTATTTGAGGCTATTTTTAATGAGATAGGCAAGTGTTGGAAAGAGACACAACTCTCATATGGATCTATATGTTGTCATTGATGGAAACAAGGATTAGAGATCCTATCACCATGATAGGAAGAGATATCTATGGAAGAACATGTTAGATTCTAGGTCTGGCTGATAGAAAATAGCTAAGTATGGAAATTATGTAGAGTAGAGGACAGTAAGCTGAATAGTATGCCTCTGCAGATGATGATCTGGTAATGCGGTTTGGGTATGATGTTCTCAATTGTTTGATAGTGTTATGCCTCAGAGATTATGTCCTAACTCCCTCTGGAAGTCATCTTAGAGAAATGTCTAAGTCTCGGTAAGCAAAGGTATAGCAAGAATAGTGAACAGGGCATAGTACAGTGGTCCGCATTCCTCCACAGATAAGTATTTTGTCATGTAGTGCTAAGGTGTTGTAAACACTTATATTGAGTATCTTATTCTAGAGTTAGGAGATTTGAAGTCCACCGGAAGGTTAGCTACAAGCTACTATGTATCGGCATAGTGTTTGACAAAGTTTGACAGAGACAGAGTCTAAGTTTTGATGGTCCACATTTCTCCGCAAGATGATATAATGCCTTATAGTTCTAAGGATAAGATTGGGAATGTGTAAAGAGTCCTTGATATGATTTGGAAGGTGTTTTGGGATCCTCAATAAAAGTTGTAAGTCAGTAGATGAAGTTATTAAGCATGCTCTTGAGGAACAAGCCAACTGGTGAGATAAATCATGATGCAGAGAAAGGATAGTGTGTCAAAGATATATGTAAGTACTTGAATGATTAGATCTGACCTATATGAACATGTTTGGGAGATGATTTGGGTCCATGCTACACATAGTGCATTGGATTGAGCAACAAGGTACATCTTTCTATGTACACATTTGACTTCTTGGATGCTGACCTGATTATGGATTAAATCATGATGTGGATATATATAAGAGTGATGATCTTGGGTTGAGTGTGTGAGTGTAGAGTTTGTGGGTGTTGTAAGCATGAGAATAGAAGAGTAGAGTTAGAAGAGAAGCAGCAATGAAGACTTGGGATTCAAAATTCAGTTGCTAAATGACTGTACCCTGCCATAGTGGTAGATGCTCAAGCAATATTTAGTTATCATGTGTGATCTAATTAGAACCAAGTTTTTGTCATCAAGGTAGTAAGCGGACAGTGAGCCTTCAGTAGGGTTTAAAATCCCTCAGGGTTTAACAACCCTCATTGTAGTCTTGCTAGGATTAGGGTTGAGGCAATGAACCTGCTAAATCTAGTTGTACTTCATGGTAGTAAGCCAGCGTGTTCTAGGGCCATGGAGTGACCAAGCCTAAACATCATTTTTGTAAATATTTTAATATATATATGAGAGCTAATCCTGTCTGTGGTTTTTCCCTCTTTAGGTTTTCCATGTAAAATCTTGGTGTTATGTGTCATGCTTTTATGGATGTTGTTTAGTTGTATATTTTCCTTCTATTGGATTATTCTTTTGAAATGGTTAAAAGTAAAAGGGCAAGAAAAGATTTATAGAACACTGATTCACCCCCCCCTCTCAGTGTTCCTAATAATCAACAATTGGTATTAGAGAAAGGTTCCTTGGAAAAAATTTAACATCTTAAGGAAGATCTAGGATAGTGTGATCATGGCAGCAAGAAGGTATGGAAATTATGAGAGATACAACCAGCTAGAAGCAACTCTTATGGATATTGAAAATTCTAAAGTAGAGGTCAGAGCTCTGAAGGAGAATCTAAAGCAAGCTGATGAATGCATCTTAAAGCTGAAGGAGCAAGTCAAGAAATTCAAAGATAGATACAAAGAAGTCAGTGACCAATTTCTATTAGCAAATCAAGCCCTAAATGATTTGGAAGCATAAGTTAAAAAAAGAACAAAAGTAGAAGATGATCTAAACTTGATTGTGAAAAATAGATCAGAAGATTGTGCAAAACTTGAAAAAGAAATTATAAGTTTGAAAATAGACCTAGAAAAGGCTGGAAGTTTTGAAGAAAAGTTTAGAATAAGTTCTACAAAGCTTGACGAAATGATTGCTAACCATAGGAATGCTGATGACAAACATGGTTTAGGATTTGAGAAAGGAGGAAGTTTAAACTCTGGACAAATGATCACGGAGTCAAGGGAAAACAAAGGATATCAGCTTAGAAATCAAAGAAGAAGACCTTCGGTTAGACAACCAAATGTTCAAAGGTACCCATGTTTCAATGGTTATTGTAATTCATGCAATAAGTTTGGTCATAGGGCTACTCAGTATAGGAGCAGAATGAATCAAAAGATTCCATTATTCTCTAGTCATTGTTTTAATTGCAAGAAAATTGGTCATAGAGATATTGTATGTAGAAGTAAAGTAAGTTAGAATTTTATTAGGTGCAATGCATGCTATAAAATGAGACATAGATAAAACAATGCAGAAGTTCAGGAAGAACTAATTTTTAAAATACAAGGAACAGTCAATCATTCAATAAAAGGTGTTTTACATGCAACAGATTTGGACATATGGCTAATCAATGCAAATCAAATTCAATCAATGGAAAGAATCAAGGTCAAAAGAATGTGGTCTATTTCAACTGCAACAAATTTGGACACATTACAAGGTTTTGTAAAAGCAAAAATGTGAAGAGAAATCACTATTCTAAAGAAAGGAAAATAGAGCAGAGGAATGATAAAGGAAAATAAAGAGCTGATTTGATTGAAACAAGAAAGAAATGAATAAGGTATGGATCAAGAAAGAAGTAATAGAAGTTAGGGATCAATCCACACCACTATCTAGTTTAGATACTTCCTCTAGGAAGTGAATCGAGAGCTCTGGCTCAGGGGGAGTAGTGTTGAAAATTCAATCTCCCAGCCAGAATGTGGGTGCTAGAATCAAGCATGAAGATGTATAATGGAATTTGATGTGACACATCTTTTTAAAGAAGAATTGGAAGAAAAAGGGTCAACGCAGAATATTGTGGAGCAATCCTAATCAATTGTGTTCTATAGTGAAAGGTTTTGGTAGCTTTTTAGAAATCAGCATTTATGATGACTAGGTCAAGCTATGTGGAGGATAAAAGGAGACTTGTTTGATTTCAAAATCAATTTGCATACAAGTGACCAAGGCAAACCAAATAAAAAATAAAAAAAACTACAATACTCTCCAAAGAATTTCAAATCAAGATCAAGGAAACCCTATTCTAGCAAAAGAGGTTTTTACAACTTGAAACCCTACTGTGAAAATTAAAATTGCTCTAGAAAAATGTTTACTCCTCATTTAATTGAGATATGAAAAATCTTTCGCCCCAAGTTTAGGAAACAATTCTTCAAATTGTCAAAAAATGATCCGTTAGGGGCATTCTCAATTACTCCACATGGGGTCACGCATATGGAAGATATCAGGGCATACATTAATACTAGTTTAGAAGAATATGATCATATGAAGTTAGGAAAACTGTATTTGGATGAACTGACTACTCCGGATATTGTCCTGAAAGATGATTACAAAGCTCTAGGAGAAAAGAAATTTGACACCTAGTTGGACTTTCCCACAATTCTGATCGATGCATGGATCAAGCTTATTCTAAGAAGAATTCATGATGAATCTTTATGGCTTGATGAACCCTATTTGATAACTAAAGAAGCCATTAAACAAGTAACTAGCATGAGCTCCTCTGGAAGGGTTCCAGGCGTAAAGAAAATGAAGAAAAATGTGGTAATGCAGCTAACAGAAGCCAAACTTGAGAAGAATGGTCTTACAGTGAATGATATTAGGAATTCGGCTGTTAGATTTGCATCAATGATTATCATATACAAAACATACTTCTCCAATAAGGAAAATTATGTGTCTGGATCAGCTAATACATAGCGTATGACATGATAAAAAAACAATATGGATTATGATATTTGTGAATTGCTCTAGAATAAACTTATGGAGAAATTGAAAAGGGAAAAAGAAACTAATCATCCTTTCAAATATGGAACATTGATTACATGTTTAATCTTTTACTTCCTAAAAGATCTACCTAGTCTATGAAATGTTATCTGGCTTGATCACATTCCTGTAGCTGCTCAAATAAGAAATCATTTATAGAGTTTGGGTAATGCAAATATGCAAAATGAAATCATGCGGAAATATTTTAGAGCTTTTCAACAAAAAATGGTAAGAAGGTTCCGGATACCTGAAAAAGTAGTGACAAAGTATGAAAAGGGCATTGTATTCATGGTGGATAAAGATAAATGCTTTATGGAAGTTGTGGAACCAAGAACTATATGGGTGCCTGCACTAGGTTATGAAGTTGCAAAAGATGTCTTGACTAAATTAGTTGATACACTACTAAGTAAACCTACTGATCCCAAAGAGGACAGATTCGGGAATTTCTTAGAATTATCTTCTAGAATGTTGATGGAACCTGAGAAATCAAAAAGAACATCAAATGAATAATTAAGTAAGGTAGAAACCAAATCAGGAGGACCTGAGTTCACAAGTACTCCAGTAGAATGGGCATCAAACACTCCAGAAAGGAAAGATAAGAGATCTGAAGAGGAGAGACTAGTATCTAGTTCTAGCAAAAGAATAAGGATGTCATCCATTATAGAAGCAACAATTGAAGGAGAATAGAAAAAGAAAGTCTCACTTTGTGAAGAAAAAGTGACAAGAGACACTACTTCTTCAGTAAAAGAAGTACTAGAAAAAGAGAAACAAGATTGGGATAAACCAGAATTACTACAGGGCCAAATAAATCTGGACACAATGTCTCCGGTAGAGAAATTTAAGTGGGCTTCAATTGTTCAAGCAAAGGCTTGAGAAGAGTTGTTGAAATCAATTACTAAGGATAGTAAATTGATTGATGAAGCATCTGGGATTTTAGAGAAGCTATTGCCTACCCACAAGAGGGATTCATCCATGCCCCCAACAAGTCATTTGAAGGGATTAATAAATTTAGTAAGCAATCAGTTTAAATCTTTTAAGAAATCAACAGAAACAAAAGTAAGGCGGGAATTTGAAGGAAAAAGACTAGAAGAATTAAAGACAATGATAGCCAAGGATAAGATTTCATTAGATAATTCAATATCCAACATTCAAAGAGCTATGAAAGAAGTTGGAGATGTGTCCAAATTTTTTCCTATCCTAGCCAAAAGCTACTTAGGAGATTGAAGAAAAGATCAAAGAGTTGGAACAGAGAATGATGGACATCTCTAACAAATTTGATCCAACAATAGAATCAGTTAGAAATAAGGAAGCAGAAGTCATCTACATCCACAATGATCTAACTGAGTTATTAAATCAAAAATATCAAATAAAAAGAAGAATGGGATAACTAAGGAGACTAGTCTACCCTAAACTGGACTCAATGACAAATCTTACTACAGAGGCTAGCGTAGCTGTACAAATAGGCACACCTTCTGATCTCAATAAGGTAGAAGCTTTAGCCTTTCTCTAGAGTGGACACATTCAAATTTTGGATAATGCTTAGAAAGGTTGGGATAATGAGTGGGCACAGATCAAGAACTTATTCAATGACATTCTCAAATATATGTAATACAAAGAGGTAGATTGCACTTGTAAATATGTGGCTAAGTACATCAATTTTTGGGATTTTGATAGTTTTTTCGTTCTGAATCAACACCCTTTGCCATTGATGTCAAAGGGGGAGAAGTAGATCAATGAACAATGGATAATCATCTCAGGGGGAGAAAGAAAGTATAGTGTATATAGTAAGGGGGAGCAGTCAGGCATTTTTCACTAAGTGTTGCCATCAATGCCAAAGGGGGAGATTGTTGGCAAGAGACACTACTCTGATATGGATCTGTATGTTGTCATTGATGGAAACAAGACTTAGAGATCCTACCACCATGACAGGAAGAGATATATATAGAAGAACATGTTAGATTCCAGGTCCGGTTGACAGAAAATGGCTAAGTATGGAAAGTATGTAGAGTAGAGGATAGTAAGCTGGACATTATGCCTCCGCAGATGATGATCCTGTAATACGGTTTAGTATGATGTTCTCAATTATTTGATAGTGTTATGGCTCAGAGATTATGTCTTGACTTACTCCAGAAGTCTGACTTCCTCCGGAAAGTCTAGGTAAGCAAAGGTATAGCAGGAACAATGAACAAGGCATAGTACAGTGGTCTGCATTCCTCTGCAGATAAGTATTTTGTGATGTGGTGTTGAGGTGTTGTAAAAACTTATATGGAATATCTTATTCCAGAGTTAGGAGATTTGAAGTCTACCAGAAGGTTAGCTAAAAGATGTTATGTATCGACATAGTGTTTGTCAAAGTTTGATAGAGATAGAGTCTGAGTTCTGATGGTCCACATTTCTCTGCAAGATGATATAATGCCTTACAATTCTAAGTATAAGATTAGGAATGTGTAAAGAGTCCTTGATATGATTTGGAAGGTGTTTTGAGATCCTCAGTAAAAGTTGTAAGTCAGTAGATGAAGTTGTTAAGCATGCTCTTCAGGAACAGACTGACTGGTGAGATAAATCATGATACAGAGAAAGGATAATGTGTGAAAGATCTATGTAAGTAATTGAATGATTAGAGCTAACCTATATGAACACATTTGGAAGAAGATCTAGGTCCATGTAACACATAGTGCATTGGATTGAGTGACAAGGTACATCTTTCTATATACATGTTTCACTTCTTAGATGCCGACTTGATTATGGATTAAATCATGATGCAGATATATATAAGAGTGATGATCTTTGGTTGAGTGTGTGAGTGTAGAGTGTGTGGGTGATGAAATCATGAAAATAGAAGAGCAGAGTTAGAAGAGAAGCAGCAATGAAGACTTGGGATTAAGAATTCAGTTGCTAAATAACTGCACCCTAGCATAGTGGCAAATAATTGAGCAGTATTCAGTTATCATGTTTGATCTGATTGGAAGCAAGTTTTTGTCATCAAGGTAGTAAGCTGACAGTGAGCCTTTAGTAGGGTTTAATAGCCCTCAGGGTTTAACAATCCTCATTGTAGTCTTTCTAGGTTTAGGGTTGAGGCAGTAAGCCTACTAAATCTAGTTGTACTTCATGGCAGTAAGCCAACATGTTCTAGGCGCATGGAGTGACCAACCCTGAACATCATTTTTGTAAAGATTTCAATATATATATGAGAGCTAATCCTCTTTGTGGTTTTTCCCTCTTTGGGTTTTCCACATAAAATCTTGGTGTTATGTGTCATGCTTTTATGGATGCTGTCCAGTTGTATATTTTGCTTCTATTGGATTATTCTTTTGAAATGGTTAAAAGTAAAAGGGAAAGAAAAGATTTATAGAACACTGATTCATGCCCTCCTTTCAGTGTTCCTGACAATCAACAACAAGATGCTAAAGGCAAAAATTATTTACCCTATTCATCACTCTATGTAGGTAGCAAACATTGTTCTAGTGAGAAAGAAGAATTGGGAAATAAGGATTTGTGTTGATTTTTAGAATTTAAGTCGGGCTTCTTTAAAAGACAACTACCCTCTACCTATCATGGATTACATATTGCAAAAAAATTTGGTTTGGAGATGATGTCAATGCTTGATAGATTTTCAAGATATAATTAGATCAAAGTAGCTACGGAGGACCAACACAAAACTGCATTCACTACCCCTATTGGTGTTTCTGCTTACAATATGATGCCATTTGGCCTCATCAATGCAGGGGCCACTTTCCACAGAGCAATGGACTTAACATTTGGTGATTTGAAAAATAAAATCATTGTCATTTACTTGGCTAATCTCATAGTTTTCACTAAGAAGAGGGTTTATCACTTACATGATCTAGAGTTAGTTTTACAGTGTTGTAGGGAACATGGCATTTCTTTAAACCCTAAGAAGTCAATCTTTGCTGTAACTATATGCTCAACATCATGACTTTGGTTTCTTGGAGCTATCGGGTCATATTTTAGCACGCACACGAACTCTTTCTCTCCTTGCCAAGGGGCAATCCACCACGTCACTCTCAGTCACATGGAATTAGCCAATCAAGAGGATGTGAGACATAGCAGGGGTCTGGCTCGTTGGAGAGCTAGACTTCATGGAGAGGGGTCGACAAGTACTATGGCCTTTGTTGTGTGTTTAGTTGTATGTTTCGCTTGATTGTTGTTGTAGTTGAGATAACCCTATGACCTGAAGGGTCACTAGTTTCTCCTATCCTATTTGGATTTCTAAGATTCAACCTCCATGTGGGTAAGTGATTGTTCTCGTTGATGTTCTCTTGTCTTTGTTGGTGTTGCAAGAGTTCTTGTTGTATCTTTCATTGTCTAGTTTCTTCTAACAACAAGAGTACAAATGGGTCTCCTTGTGGTAACACAAATGGTTCCTATTGTGGTCCTCGATGGATCTCTTAGATCTCATCATGGATAGCGCTCACCCACTCTCCTCTTACTCCTAAGCACATTCGTGGATTGTGAGGAAAGTATATGTGTGATTACTCCAAATCTAGGGTTTGACCTAGGATTTTGTTGACCTAGGGTTTGACTTGTGTTTTGACTTTGTGTTTACCTCATGATGGAATTGAGGGTTTGATTTGAAATGTTTAACCGTGGTTACCTTGTGATGGAATCGAGGGTTTGTGATTTTGTCTATGCTAAGGTTTCTATATGCATGCAAGCTAAATGATATGCAAAACATTCTTTTTGGTACTTTTAAAGTATTTTGGAAATAAAAGTACTCCTAATCTATGAAAAGGAAATATGTATGCAATCTATATGACTTTTCCAATGCATTGTTTAATGTATGTTTTCTGTGTTTTCGATAATTTTAATGCAATCTAGTCTAATGAAAAGGGAAAATAATTTTTCTAATCAATCTAGATCTAAAAGTATGAGAGCAATTAATCTAATATGCAAGATCTAGCTATCAAGGAAAAAGCAATGTTTTACTTTTTCCAAGAGTAATTTTGATTCTCTAATTACTATTAATTAAACAAAAATAATGAAGGAACCTAAGAGAAATGAAGATTTGTTGACTCCACTATCCCTCAGCAATCCTTGTAATAGGCAACCTCAAATCCTTTTGTGGCAGCAAGTGATCCTCTTGACAACAAAATGACACAAAGATGCAAAAAGAAGCTTTGATGAAGCTTGTATGAGCTCAATGAGAGCTTGGATATAGCACAATGGAAAAGAATGAAGCAACGTGACACTACTTGATTGGAAAAATAAAGCAAAAGGCACCTTCATCCTATAAGAGCATTTGAATGCTAAGTTGGAGAGTAAAATTGGCAAGAGTTGTGTACACAATGGATTTGCCTCCCTTTGTGCTTGAGGGAGGGGTGTATTTATAGGTTTAGAGGAAGGAATTGATTGAAAAGTTAACTCATTTTGATTGATGAGTTAACAAAGACGATTGGGGAGTTCACTGATTTTACTAGAGAATGAACTCCATTAGTTAGAGAGTGATGAAGCAAAGATAGCTTATCACTGAAGAGGAAATGGTGGAGAGGGAATGCATGAGATTGATTGGAGAGTTAATTTGAGATCAAATAGAGCTAATTATGCATGTGTGGGTGCATGAAATAGTTAACTCTATATCAAGGATCAAAAACCATGCAAATAGAAAGAAAAATAGGCAAAAATGTAGCAAAAATGTGAGAGAAACTTGAGTTTTTCTGCAACCACAAAAAAGGTAGGGTCACCACTTTCACTAGACAGGGTCACCCCTGGGTGACACTGGGTCACCCGGAGGAGATCTGAGATAGACAGGGTCAAAAGCAAAAACTAAAACTGGAAGATGCAAGAAGAGGATGAAAGAAGGGGTTCTACTTTAAGAAATAGGTCTATCATGTGGAAGAATCTGAATCTCCACTTGTGTCAGTAGGATCTCCCAGGGGAAATCTAGAAATAATAAGGGGAGATTTGGATTGGTTTGACAAAACTAAAAACTGAAAGAAGGAGATGGATAAGGAGACCTCTAGAAGGCTTCTAGGAGGTGCACTAGAGGAAAGACATAGGGGAGAGGTGAAAACTCACCTACAAGACACTCACAAGGCTTAGGAACATGGTCGAAAGCTAGAAAATGCAAGTCGACAAGTGTCACAACAAGAGTCAACAAGTGTTGCAAATGGGGAGAGAGAGAAATCAACAAACAAGAAACAACACAAGACAAGAAAAGAGGACACATCATCAAGAGTCCTGCAGCTTAAAGGATTTTATTTCACACTTACATGTACATGACAAGGATTTGAATCATCATAGGGGTCCTCATGGAGGTAGTGCATGATTTTTCTGCTTACATATTTGCCCCCTCAAGGATGGTAGTCTACATGAAAGGTAGATACCATTCCTAAAATAGGCCTTACCTGTAGTCAATTTCCCACAATTTGTACCTACAATAACTAGCATTAGTCTAGCATTTAAATATATCAAAGTAAATAATGAAAAATGAAATGATGAACTTACCATGGATCGTTAGAGTTCGACTAGTACTTGCCTTTGTTAGTTTGAACCTGTAGGGATGAGAGCACATAAAACAATGCATGAAACAGATGTATAAAAGAAAAAAACTAATCTAAAATGCATAAATGAAACTAAGCTAAGGGGAAATCAAGCAAGCGAAATTGTGAGATTAGAGAAAAATGGTGACATAATCATTCGTGTGAGTAGTCGTTGGAAAGATATCATCGACAAGATCACGAAGATGGCCACCTCTTCTTTAGCCATGGAGAATTGGGTATGCAATCAGTGAAAAACTCTTCTCTAAACCCTACTTTGAATTTTGTGAAAAATCTCTTAAAATTGTCTATTTTTGATGGTTTTTCCTATTGCATTGCATTTGTCTTGTCGTTTAGAGCAAGATTGGTCTTTCATTTTCTGAAATCAGTCAAAAAATGAGGTTTTTAGAGTGGTTTTTAGTTAAGGGATCGTCATTTAGGGTTGCCCCTTTTGCCAGGTAGGGTCGCTCAAGGGAGATCCTAAAAAGTAGCAGGGTCACCTAGGGGAGATCTTGAAAAACAATAGGGTCGCCTGGGGAGATCCTGAAAAACACTTGGGTCACCTGGGGGCATCCCTATTGGACTAATTTTTTACTGCATTTGATGTTGTTTAACGCTTGTTTCACTCTATTTTGACATGATTTGGTCATTGTTTTTACCTATTTATTGCAATTTTGAAGGTTTATACACTTTTTTGTGTTAGGTTTTCTTCAAGTTTACAATTTTTAGGGATTTTTACAAGTTTATGAGATCTAATCTAAAGTTCTATTTTGATTTTTCAAGACATACGTATCTGATGGAATGCCTACCAATTGTAGGGATAACTCTTAGGGATGTTTGCTTCATTTATTACTGAGGATCATGCTATACTAAAGAGGGCAGGCCTTGCTAGAGTTTGTCATGTGCCAGTGATTCATCCCATATCTCGCATATGCTATGACATCTTGACTTCCTAGGATACAGATAGAAACACATTCAGGTTCCCACAGATTTTTAGAGAGTGGACTATCACTCTATATGATGTGTATCACATACTTGAGGTTCCTATGAGAGGACAACCTTTGTCTCATCCCATTAGTGAGTCCTATGAGGACAAGGCTTCTTGGGCTACATTTATGGGGGTCAATCACCTTGGTGATTAGATAGGAGTTTAGCTTACTTCCATGCCACGACTCCGCATCCCACTCTTGAGGAGGTTCCTGATTGGATTGATTTCTTTGAGGCTATTGGGAGACAATGCCTCGTCTCATTTGAGATGGTGTTGGGCACCCATCATTCGTGAGATTGAGGAGGGCACAATTTATGCTTGGGGTCCTAACATTTTGGCCATAGTTTATAGAGATTTCTATCAGATTTCATGGTGAGGGGCTCTATCTTTTAGCCACTCTTCTTTGATTATGGCATGGATATTTAAGCACATAAATCCCTACCAGAAGCTTATTCCACTTCCAGATAGGCGGATACTAAGAGAGGTGAGGTGGATGCATGTTGGTCACTTTGATGCTACTTTACCCACTATTGCTACTCTCACAGATGAGGACATGATCTTTTATCCTTATCGTGATATGGAGGGACATTGGGCTTGAGATGGTGAGATTAGAGAATACTATCATGAGGTATCTGAGATCACAAACCGCAATGGTCTTGTTGAGGCTCATCAAGTTGATCATGTCTTACAACAATTTGGCGAGGATGTCCTTGAGGACTTGCCCTCAGTGTCTAAGTGTTATAGGACTATTCAAGAGATGGGTGAGATTGGACAGAGAAATGTCATTTGGACTCCTTTGACTCCACACATCTTCATTAATAGGGTCTCTAGAGGAGGACAGAGGGGAGGGAGAGGGACTCCTTCCTAATCTCTGATTGTGACTATTGACTTAGAGTCTACTAATGAGGACTACATTCCAGATAGTAATGATTCATCAGATGAGGCCCTTCCTGAGGATGAGGATTTTGATGACATTGATGATTCAGATGATGTTCTTGATATCCCTAAAGGTCCTCCTATTGTTCCTTTACCTCCTCATTCGAATGAGGTGATGCATCAGCTTGACCGTAATTGGCAACCTAGTGATCCATGTAAGTTTTCCTTTATGTAACATCCATGTTCTAAGAACTTAGTAAAAACCAAAAATTTACCATAGAGGAATTTAACAAAGTAAAAATGAGAGGGAGAAATTTTTTATTTTATTTAACATATAATCAAGTAACAACAATTTCAAGATTTCTCTTACAAAATATAATAAATCATATTTTCTTTCTCAATTACATAAACAAATTTTGAATAATTACTACTTTCGAATGTCTGACATCTTTATCACAAGCCCTGGCATGTTCTCTGCTTGGAGAGAGAGAGTACATTTCTAGTGATTTACCTCCATCCACAGACTAGCGGTCTCCCACACATCTTCCACATAGGAAGTGGCCCTACCCTTCATGAGGAATACTGACCAAAGGTGACCAGTGGTAATTTGTCTTCCCAAGTACATAGTGTTTTATCCTACACAACTCTATCAACCATACAACCCTAGATACCATCTAGCTAGGTACGATTTCTGATAGGTTGTGCAATCCAGATACAGTGAATCGACAATGCCTGTAGAAAATGAATGCATTACTTTGTCCAAAGTTTTAATAACAATAATGTTCATAATGAGTATGGTCGTAGTGTTCACCCACCCCTACTTGACTTGGATACTATCGTATTCTCACAGTTTATCCTCACCAACTATGTTTACATAGATAGTTTTAAAATCTTGTCATGATAATAGTCTTCTTGACTTAGATAAGTCCATATCACATAACTAACCATTTGGTTCATATTTGACTCTAGGGTTTTCATAATAACCCTTAAAAAAATACTATATTTCAAAATATCCATATCTCATATCTATGAGACTAAGGTTTATAAATGATCCATGGTTTAACTATATCAAGATTAAGCAAAATAAGGTTTAGTAATAGATAATACCTTCTACACAAGGAGTATGAATACTTTTCTATTTTCTTAAATGTGATGTCATAACAATCACAATATATAAACTCATATATGATTCCATAAAAGATCATTTCTAGTTAGACTTAGTCTAATTCCATCGTAATGGTTTACTACAATGTTATACTCTTCAATATTAAAAGAATAGGTAATAAACATGGTCTTATGGATCTTACTTCCTCTACATTAATATCCCTAGTGATCTATCACTTGATTGGACAAAAGGTAGCTTTCAATAACTTACTAAGAATCTAAGTTTCTTTTGAAAAGAAATCTTTTCATTTGACATATGTATAAGTAGTCTAAACCAAGAATGGTTTTTAAATGACAATAACCTAGCTTTATGTTGAAAACATATTAGTTACAGCTAATGAATATACCTATTATATTCTCAGTTTACACTATCATCTTCAAAAAAATTTGCATGTTTTGCATATATCCATATCCTAGACTTAATACATGATAAGACTCTTTCATTGGAATGACTAGTTTATAAGGCAATCGATGACTAGTTTATCCTTCTTTAATGTATAATATGCAATGATTATTCAATATATTGCAGCAACAAGTAGTTGCACTCAAGTATTGTGGATGAAGTAAATGCTCAAAGATATCAGAATGGAGTATGAAGAACCTATCACAATCTTCTATGATAATTCAAGTGCAATGAACATATCAAAAATTTTGGTGTTGCATTCAAAGACTAAACATATATCCATCAAGTTTCACTTTTTGAGAGAGCAAGTGAAGAAGAATGAAGTCAGATTGGAGTTTGTGCCTTCCAAGGATCAGATTGTAAATATTTTTACTAAACCTCTACCTAAGGACTCTTTTGAGTATCTCAGGAAGAAGTTAGGGGTTACTACCCCTCCGGTTCTAAATTAAGGTGCACTGATGTGCATCAGTTCGGTGGATGTCACAGTCATATCTTGTGGTCTGAATTGATGTTTGGGAAGCTGTTACTTAGGGGGAGCAACTGGTATGATCTAAATTGATGCAAGTATGTGCCCTTTTCCATTGATGTCAAAGGGGGAGAGAAGACATGTGAATGGTTGTTGCTAATAGGGGGAGTTATGATAGTGAGGAGAAGTTCTTGTCTTGATGGCTAAAATAGTTTTTCACATCATATGTTGCCATCAATGACAAAGGGGGAGATTGTTACAAGTATGGGCCTGACTAGTGTTGTCATTGATAGCAACATACTCCTGTTGCATTGATGATAAGGATTGGATGAGCTGTGTGATGAGGATATTGAGAAAATTAGTCCTAATCAGGAACATAGAAGAATAGCGAAGACAGTGAGGTAAAGATCCCATCTAAGATGAAGATCAGAGGATGTGCTTCAAAGGGTTTGTAGATATGTGTCTTAAGATGATCTAGTAAAGATTTCAGAAATCTGCACGAAGATCTGAAGAAGTTATGGACACTTAAGTAAAACCGGTTCTGACAAATGTTTAGAGTTGACAGAGTGACACAGATAGGTCCAGTGAGATCCAGAAATGCAATATCTTGTTCTATAGATTTGGTGGAGTGTTTAGGAAGTCAATGTGAAGTAACAACTAAATTGGTTCATGATCTAGAGGTCAGCAAGCATCTATACCAATATAACAGTGATGACAGACTATGTTCTTGAGGTTCCAGATGAAGGAGAGAATGATTTTAGTAGACAAAAGTAGTGTGGATGTTCTTGGTGATTCAGGAAAGCTTGTGGAGGTCTTTTGATTGTGTCCAGTTCGTGTTGATGGTTTGCATTAAAGATTGAGCTTGTAATTGAAGAATTACTTCCGAATGGTGATGTTCTTCCTAAGTCTGGTCGACCGGATGAGCTACACATCCTGCGGATGATCTTGGAGATGTTCTGTGGAGAATTGTGTGTTCCTCAAGGTAGATTGAAGTCTCAGATCTTTGTGGCCGACAATGTGTTGATCCATGTGAAGACTTTGTATAATTAGTTATGTTGTATTTTTGTATTTTCTCTGAAATGTATACCGACTTGGATGATTATCCCTAAGTTGATGTCTTGTATAAATAAGGAGTTGTAAAGTCATTTCAAAGGGTATCTTTTGGAGATGAGAGTGTGGTAGAGAGGAGCAGAGTAGAAGTATTGAGCTTAAATGGAACTGAATCAAGCATGGTGAAGATGCTATTCTTTAGTTTAAGTATGTAATACTTATTATTCTATAGACAGTGTGTCTCCTGTAGGTAGTGGGCCTCTTGTGAGCAGTGTGCTCAGGCAATGAGCCCTAATTGGCATGTGCCATTTTGTTCTTTCTATTCTTTTAATAGAGAATAGAATCTTGGGTTAGTCACCCCATGGTTTTTCCCTTAACCAGGTTTTCCATGTCAAAATCTTGGTGTCTTGTGTGTTAATGTGTTTCTTCTCTTGAATCATTGCGTTATGTTTTTATAATTGATTTATTATTATGTTGTTGAATTAAGAAAAGGATTTAAGTGATTAATTAGAAGAAAGTTTTTGAACAACTGATTGACCCCCCCTCTTAGTTGTCTATCCTAAATCCAACAAGTAATTGCTGATCAAAGGGGGAGCAAGAAAGGAAGAGAAGACATGTGAATGGTTGTTGTTGATAGGGGGAGTTGTGATAGTGAGGAGAAGTTCTTGTCTTGATGGTTAAAATAGTTTTTCACATCATATGTTGCCATCAATGACAAAGGGGGAGATTGTTGCAAGTATGGGCCTAATCGGTGTTGTCATTGATGTCAACATATGATGTGAAAAACTATTTCAAGCATTAAGACAAGAACTTCTCCTCACTATCACAACTCCCCCTATCAGCAACAACCATTCACATGTCTTCTCTTCCTTTCCTTCTCCCCCTTTGATCAATAATTACTTGTTTTTCACATGTCTTCTAAGAAGATAAGATCTTGGAAGAAGGAAGGTTTTGTCGGTATAGGATAGGTGAATCTTATACATTCTACAAAATCCTAATAAGGGTCTAGGTGCCTAGCACCCTGGAACTTCTTGTGATGTAGAAAAGAGTGATCTAGCATAAGGAGTTAAACTAGGTCAAAACTCTCTTCTACAAACATTAGGATACAAACTGAGCTTGAATTCTACCCAAGAAGGAGAGCCAAACTATAGGATTTCTTCTCTTTTGTTGTATATAGATGGATCAATCAAGTTGAACCAAAGTCAAGAAAGCAAGCTAAGACTAATGATAAAGCCCTAGAAGATGAAGATTAGACTATAATTAATAGTTGGAAGTGAATCTTAGGAAATAGAAAGTAGAAAAGAGATTAGAGGATGATTCAAAACCTATATTTTATAGTATAAATGCCCAAGACTAAGGTGCTTTGGCATCCTAGGCCTTTTCTATGGTTTATCAAAATCTCATATGCCACCAAACTTGTACCTACCTACTTTGCCTTCTTCCTAAAAATTAGCTCCAAAAACCTGTTTCTTTGACCTACACAGAAAGAAAGAGAAAAGGTTGTGTTGTGTATAAAAGCTTTCTTAGTCAAACTATGTGTTGGTGTTGCCACCTCCACTACAACAATGATTAGATCCAAGAGTGTGTTCCCTAGGAGGGTAGAGGCTTGATCTATAATAACATGAGAGATAATGAATGATAATGATGATGAAAACCACAAGAAATATGACCTTAGTTGATGAAGATGACTCAAGATCCTACACCAACAAAGGAGAGTGATGAAGAGGGATTCAAACTTCCTTCAAAGCCTACAAACAAACTTCAATAGCATCTACAAGTAAACAACACTCCAAGCATGAGGAACACATTTGCATCAAACATAATGTGAGAGAAAACTTCACATTAATCCTCTAGGTGTCATCTAGGTGTAAAATGAACTACAATACTCATTTAAATATGCATTCCCACTCAGTTATGACAAATAAAACTTAATTAGGACAACAAATACAAAGTAAATAAGTGGCCTAAGCTGACACTACAAAGTGGGGCTAAAGTTCCCAACTGGGACCAGGGTACTTGGATGCCCTAGACCTTTAGCACACAAACTCTAGAGAGTGCCAAATATAGTGGGCTTAGTCCAGTCCTAAGTTGATTCCATCATGTTTATTTATTGGGATCGAGATTTCATTGGTTTAAGTGTAAAAAGGTGTTAAAATAGGTCCTGATTAACAAAGGCAACAAGATAGGTCCAACCGAGTGCTAAACCAAGTGTAAAATGACAGTGTGCTCATTTTAAGATGTTACATTTAGCCCCCACTTTAGTGTGGGTATGAACTTATGTTCAAACTTATACTAAAGGATGGACAAAACACAAAAACATAGAAGCCCAAATAATTCTACCAAGTTGTGGACTACAAGTAGCCCCCAAACTTATGATCCCAAGGTTGCAAACACATAAGCAAGGAGACCTTCAAACACATAATACATTAAAACATTAATTCACACATACATGGATTACTAAAAGCATACGTAGGAATACATGTGAAATACATGCAATACACAAAGGTAATACACACCAAACACAATGCATATATTCTTAACATGAAGCATACACATAAGACATAAAGCATACACATAAGTAGACATGGAGAACATGATGAATACATGTGAAAACATAAGAAAAAACATAGTGCATAAAAGAAGAAATCATAAGAATACACGTAGAACAAACACGCAAGGCACACGACTCTAACACTAGCTTGCTCTATTGCTAGGGGTCATGTGGAAAGAAGTGCCAACATGGATCACACACTAGTAAGGACCAGCGAATTACTAGGTGACCACAACAAGTCACATGAAGCACATAGGCTAGACAACTACGTTGTACTAGGTGGATCATTGACCAAAGAGGAAGCATTATGGGCTAGTGATGATTGTCGAATCACTAGGTGAGTTCCATGCCAACAAGTAAATATGCAACCAAAGGAAAGCGTAGCATGATACATGCCCCCACCTTAAAGTGATTACTAACTCTTACTAGGGACAAATTGTTTTAAGGTAGAACAAATCAAAAAAATAGGCACAAGAGCTTTCTCAAACCACATACCCATATGATATGTGTTCCAAAAACTACATCGTACAAAGGGTTTTCCCCCACAAAAGTCAAATCAAAGCGATGCTACAGGCATGATACACAATGGATTATGTAGTCATGGTATGATGCCGAGCATAGCAAAAAGGTGTCACATATATCAAACCATAAAGATAGAAATTAGTTATACTAAGTAATAATACAAAGGGATCTATGTAACTCATGTCAGTATATGAATGGTTGTATAATAGGAGAATTCTCAAGACTATATATATAGAATTGCCTTCATCTGCTAGCTAGTAGAACTACAGGGACAAAAGGAGGAAGTATCATATTAAATCAAAATAAACATCCCTTGGTTCAACATGGGAGAATTCTGAAACATCCTATGCCTTGCATCGTCCCCAAAAGACAAAACAATAATACAAATAATGACATATAGAAGAATGATGATACAAATAGAGATAATGTCACAAAAGATTTTGGTCCCTTTGTATCCTTGAACCTACAAAGGTGTCAAGGGTCATCCAAACAATATATAAATAAAGCATCAAGCAGTACATCACAGGGGAAACAATCACCTTCACTCATTACACAATAGAAAAGGTACCTCACTTGTGAGTCAACCTAAAGAAACTAGTCATCCTTCCAATCTAGCTCATCATCCATTTGGAAAGGTGGACAAGATGTAATAGGAACTATAGCATGAGAGGTATAAGGAACAAGAGCCATACCTATAACATCTTTAGGTTTGCTATCAAAATGTAGTACAATAAATTCCATAGTGGCTTGCGAAGCTTCTTCTTTCTCTGTAGGAGAGACTATAGTAGTAGATGTCTCTTTGGCATCCATCGGTTATAAACACTTATAAGGAGGGAGATTCTCCTCTCCTATAGCAAGCCAAGCCATAGCACAATGATACTTCTTTCTTTCTCTCACAATTTTATTTCACTTAGCTTTATTCATGATGTTTGTTAAGGGAACTGTAGTATCTTCCAACATGGGCTCCTTTTCTTCCTTTGCTTCAATAGTATTAGAAGAAATAGGAGGAACTATCAAAGGCTGGGAGACTATGGGGGAAGGGTTCCTCAATGTGGGATTCTCTTCCTTCTACACTTGTGAAATAGGTGGAAGTACAGGAGCATCCTTAAGTGGTTGAGAAATCTTAGGGGGTGCTGCCACAATAATGGGTTACACTTTCTAGGACATCTTGATTTTTGTTGAAATCACATATTTTTAAAAAATATAATGATTTAAACCTTGAAAGGTACCATTTAAAGGATTTTAATTGAAAAGGGTTTCATCAAACCCCTTTACATTCAAACCCCCTTGAATGGAACCCCGCTAGTGTTAAACCATACCTATAATGGAGTCTCCTCTACACCTATCAAAATGCTGATAAAAAAACACTTTTGATCTACCTTTTGGGGGATTAAATGAATTCATTTACAATTTATGTTTTGTAAGTATGTGTATATGCCTAAAAATGACACGATTCAGTCTAAATAAATATTCTTAATATTTATTCCCTTCTAATTCCTCTATCAATAAATAAATAACCAAATTTATTTATTTGATTCATATTCTTCCAACAATTAAATAAAATCCTTTATTTAATTCAACTCTTCCAAACAATTAAATAATTATTAATTATTTAATTAAATCAAATTCATTCTTCCAAATTTAAATAAATCAAATCAAATTTATTTAAATCCTTTCAATCTCTAAAAATAAAATACAATTAAATATTTTATTTATTCTTCCAAATCATGCACAACAATCACATAAATTTATTTATTTAATTAGATTTCTTATCTTCTAAATTAAATAATACCAATTATTTAATTGTCTCTTCCAATAATATCTTCTCTAAATTTAAATAAATCAATTATTCATTTAAGTTGCTTTTTCTTCTAAATTGAGTTATCTCTAAATATAATTCAATCTTTTTACACATACAATTAAATATTCCTAATATTTAATAAAGAAAAATATCTTCTTTCCTCATGCAAATCCCTTCTTGTTTTAAATCACTTAACTAATTATTATATTATTTTAAATGCTTTAGCTCATTCTTCTATTCTTGATAACTCCTCTCATGCAAAAGAAAGCAAGACACATGTCCTCTTCTTATTCGCACACGTTCCTCAAGGTTTGTCAATCGTTGATCTTATCAATCTTTCTATACCATTGATCTTCATTCTCCCAAGTTTATAAATTCAACCCAATTCTTCCATTCTATTCATCCAAGCTTTAAGTATTGTTACTCTACAGGAATTACAGTGTGCCTTTGGCACCAATTCCTTTATTGCTTGTGATCACATTCGCTACTACACACTACGTACTACTACCATCATTGTGAAGCTCCTCTTCATGGCGGTATTATCATAGCCATTCCCAATTGACATTCTTGAGGCATAGCAAGGAAGTGCACTCTCTGAGGACCCTATTTCATACATGCAAGATCGATTGTGATAGGCAATCAATGGAAGCTTTGAATTGAGGAAGGTTTGCTTTGTTGTTCATTGCTTTATTTGATTAATCTTCTTAGTTCACCATTTCATTGAGTTTTGGGTAACTTGATATTGATATTATTGTTTATTCATCTGGAATACAATTTTCCCTTAACATTTTTGGTGCCCACCATGGGGCCTAGCCCCAAATTTAACCCAAAATCTAAGTTTTGTGTTTTAGAAAGCTATTTTTTTCAGGAAACAGTGCATCCGTCACTTCCTAACATGCATCTGTCAACTGTTATGATAATTTTATTTCTGTGGTGCATATACACTCTATTATGATGCTTTTACCATCTAAAGTGGCACATTCGCTAATTCGGCACATATACATTGTATTTCAGTGCTTTTATCCTCTGTTGCAGCGCATATGCATTACGGCGCTTCTGTTGACTGTCTCTATGCATTCAGGTTCTAAAGCAGCACTTTTATTGTAGGTAGTGATTTTAGGGTTTTCTAGGAGATTTTTCCTAATGCTGACATCTTTGTAGAAACTCTCTTGATCTATTTTGTAGGCTAGGTACTGGTTTAGATTCATATAGTTGCACTTATTAGCTCACATTGTGATTTCTAAAAGGGAAAGTAAAACGAATGCTCATGCAAATCTCATGTAGTTTTAACTAGGATAGTGGTAATTGAATCATTACTATCTTGCATTGGAACACTGCTATCTTTTCAAAGTTATTGCTATTTGGGATAAAATTGAACTCATCATTGCTATCTAGGTTAAAACTGAACCATTGCTATCTCGATTGACCATCACTTCAAAGTTGACAACTCGTGCTATCGTGGATAAAATTAAACTCATCATTGCTATCTGGGTTAAAAATGAACCATTGCTATCTCGATTGACTAACATTTCAAAGTTAACAATTTGTGCTACGTGGATAAAATTGAACTCATCATTGCTATCTTGGTTAAAATTGGACCATTGCTATCTTACAAATCACTTCAAAGTTCTGTGCTTGCCCAAGTAGATAGCTCATCTAATTTTTTTTCATTTTTACTAGGGGGAAAGAACCACTGTATTCTGTGTTTTGGGAATGATACCAGGCTTATGCTCTCCCCTATCTTGGGTGATCAAAATGCCAAACATATCATTTTCACATGTGTTTTTCCTTTAGAGGGGCCTGCTCTTGGATACTGTTCATCCAAGTAGGAATGACCCTAAGTGGTAATAGGCTAAATGCTAAGCCCTTCCAAGCCACTATAAATAAATTGTGTTTGGAGTGAAAGCTTCAAACAATGAGTGAATTTGTGTTATACTGACAACCAACCTCCCCCAAAACCCTCCAAGGCGCAACCCTTATAGGTTGGGAGACTCCATAACAGAGAGTAGTGCTACTACATGTATAACCACTTGAACGGTTGCCTTCATTAAGCACCTTTGTTCTAGTGGCTAAAAACCCTTGTTATCCATTTAAGCCTAGGATTTTGTACTTGTTTTTCCTTTTAGTCCAAAAAGAGTCAAAAAAATCACAAAAAAATAAAAAAACCATAAAAAATTCTTTGTGTTTGCTGTGTTTTCTTGCCATAAATTCAAAAAATTAGATCAGAAAAACATTCTTGCAGCCAAAAGTACCAAAAACACCAAAAAATTGCAAAAATATTGAGAAAAGCTAGAGTGGCGCATCCGTCCTCTATTTCTGCACATCTGTGCCGACTTGCGACACATTTGTAGTGACTTTCAGTGCTTTTATTAACTATTCTAGCGCATATACATTTTAGCAGTGTGGCACATATATCCAGACTTCCAGCACATTTATCTATTCTCATAGTGCATCTGTTTCAGCGCATACATGACAGTGAGCACTTGCACAGTTTTAGAGGGAAAAATTTTACCAGTTCTGAATACCCATTTCAGTCTAGTTTCAGGTTTAGAGATTAGGTTCCACCTTCTAGTCAGTTTTCTATCCATTTCATGTCAAAATCTCTCTTTCATTAGTCATCCCATTCACCTTCTATCAGGTCTTTCTAGTCCAAAAGTAAAAAACTATCCCATATCAGGTCAACACAGGCCCCTTTTTTGTATCACTTTGGATTCAAGCAAACCTAGTAGGTCTTGGTGCATGACTAGTCCCTACATAGTAAGATAGGTATTGAGTACCCTTACTAGTGGTCATCGTCTTGTATCGGCTGTCTTGCTTGGAGTCATTGATCGAGAAAGTCCTTTTTCCAAATCTTGTCATAAGTATCCTATTCTCAGCAATTTCCATCGGTACCTTACCAAAATCTCTTGTCCCATCCCACCTCGTCCCATGTCACCTTGCATGGTTCTTACTATATCTCAATACAAAAAACAACTTGAAATGGCTGGATCATCCAACCACATCTTCACACCTCACGATACTGATGAGGAAATCTCTAACGAAGACTATCAAGGAAGCATCCAAGATCAAAAATTCCAACGCTTAGTAGAGAAAGTGCTCCATGCAAACCCTCATAAGTATTTCTATCATCTTTCTAGTCTTGGAATTAAACTCCCTGTGGATTTTGATATAAGCACAATCCTAGAAAATGTAGAGGATGATCATGAAATGGGAAAGAAAACCCTAGACCCAAATACAAAAGATAAAGGAAAGAAAACCATAGACCAAAGTACTCCTATGGAAGAAATGAGGAAAGAACTTGAGGGTTTAAAGCAACAAATGTTAGATCTCAAAACGGGTACAAACACTAAAACCTACTCCTTGGAAGATATTGCATCATACCCCTTTGATAAAAGTTTGAACATGACACCATTTCCCTATCGATTTGAAGTTCCTAAATTTGACAAATACAAAGCGAAAGGGGACCCTATAGATCACATTAGGGAATTCAACACAGCATGCTTAGAAGTAGCTCACAATGAGACTGACTTAATGAGACTATTCCCTAGATCTCTAGGTAGTCAAGCTATGGAGTGGTTCTCATGGCTTCCACCGAGCATCAAAACTTTTGATGAGCTAGTCAACAAATTTATCACGCACTTCTCTTACAATATTGAACATGAAGTCTCTATGCTTGACCTATGCAACACCAAGCAAAAGAGTGGTGAATCATTCACCACCTTCCTACAAAGATGGAGACAACTAGCAAGCAAATGCTCATACGATGTACCTAAGAAGCAACTAATGGAGATGTTTGTCCATAACCTCAACATCAATCTTGGCTATCAAATACAAATACAATTCCCTACATCATTCTTAAAAGTTATTAAAATGGGATTGTTTATCAAAAAATCTATGATTGCTAAGGGGCAAATCAAGTTATACAAGGACACACCTACCTCCAACTACACGACTAACAAATCAAAGTTTTAGACCAAGAATAAAAATGTTGTCAACGATGGAGTGGTTGACGCCAAGGTGGCGGCTCCCAAGCAACAACCCATACTCACTCTCAAAGGAGAAGCAAACAATGTTATGCCCAACAAAATGTTCTCTTGGGAGCCAAGACCATGGTTCAGTGCCAATCCAAGATGAAAGTTCACACCATTGGGTGAGTCCAAAGAATCTGCATTACAGAAGTTATTGGCTAACAATGAAATCTCTCTACCGCCAACAAGTGATTATGAGCCTATTGTCAAACCTCCCTATTGGAAAGACAATGACTATTGTGAATATTATAGAGGAAGGGGACATACAACCAACAATTGCATCCATCTCAAACATGTTATCCAAGATGTGCTTGATCAAAATCAAAGAGGAACCCAACAGCATACCTCCAATGAGACACATGTGGCTTATAGGGATCCACTTATCAATCACAACAGGCTGTACAACAACAATAACAACCATGGCAATAACAAGAATGGTAACAACAACAATAATCACAATAGGCCAAATTAGAATAGTGGAAATAGTAATGCCAACTATGCAAGTGTGCCATTCGACTACACCATCAATTACCTATCTGAGCATGTCCCACAAATCAATGTGGTCACACCCAATCAACAAATAGAACTTAACAGAACTGGTTGTAGTATCATTACCCACAGTGGTAAAGTCACCTTGAATACTATCCCTCCAAGGTCATCACCTTCTCAGTCCAGCTTCTGTCAATATAATGTCATAGACCAACTACAGAAGACTCTGGCCCACATTTCTATCTTGGAGTTGTTGCGTCTATCTCCTTCTCATAAGGAGATTCTCAATAAAGCCTTAGTGGAAACCACTGTCCCCACTAACTTGGCCCAAGAGAAGTTTTAGGCCATGGTAGGTAATCTGACCTCCTCAAGTACCATATCATTTACCGAGCAAGATGACTTCTCAATGTCTCAACCTCATAACACCCCTCTACATATTGTCACCTTCATCCACAAGCATCGCATCAAGAGGGTTCTCATTGATGGGGGAGCCGGTTTAAATATTTGCACATTAAAGCTAGTCCTTACATTGGGGTTCTCTAAAAATGCCATCAATCCAAGGAAGAAGATTACTATCAAAGCCTATGATGAAGAGGAGAGAACTACAAAAGGAACAGTGGTGTTGCCCTTACAAGTAGGACCAATCATAAAAGATGTTGTGTACCAAGTCCTAGATAGGGAGCTCACCTATAATATTCTACTAGGGAGACCATGGATTCATGCCATGAAATTTGTTCCCTCTACTTATCACCAATGCATAAAATTCTTGCATGATGGCAAGCAAGTCACCATCCAAGGAGACCCTAATCCCTTCCAACATTGCAACTTTGTCCTTTCAAAACCTGATTGCATCATACTAAACAATAGAGCATCTACATCCCCTACCCCACAACATGATCATACCTCTGAAGCTTCCTCGTCAAAGCCTAAAGAGCAGAAAATCACCATCAAAGAAACTAGAGTTGGGGAATACTCCATTAAGCACAGCCTAAACCTAGCCAAGATGCCTTTATCTCTTAGATCCTTTAGTCAACCTAAGTATTTCCCAAAGCCATCTGTTCCTCCTATAGCTCCCATAGATCCCTTTGTAAAATGGGGGACCTTATCTAATGAAATAGAGGAAAGAGATGTCCTACAATGGCTTTATACCGAAGAAGAAGAAGAAAACATACAACAGGAACCACCTAGGCTCCCAACAGAACTCTATGGGTGAGGAGAAGCTATCCTACATAGAATGGGTTATGAAGGACAAGGCCCTATCAGCTTAAGAAAAGAAGGAATCATAGAACCCATTCAACCTTCCTCATCCTTATCGGCTAGAAATATAAAGGGCCTAGGGTACAAGGAGAAGGGCAAGGCTAAAGAAAATGCTTGTCTTGTAGAAATGATCCATACACTTCAAGTGGATAGTGACACAGATTCCAGTGAGTATGAGTGGGATGAGCTGACAGAGCATTCCTATGATGACAAAGAGCTTGATACCATTCAAACTTATACCCCTTACCGTGAGGGACAAACGCTACCGAATAGACCACTAGAGTCTGATTTGCCTATCCCTGAGAATATGACTTTCGAGGAAGGTTCAAGTTCTATCACAATAAACAATTTAGAGGAAAGTACCATCCTGAACACTCCCTCTCCCAATACTCCTAGTATATCCATTCAAACTATCAATGAATCAGATCTATCCTCTGACTCCGTCCCCCTTATGCATCCTGAGCTTATTGATTGGGATCTATGAGGAACCCCTCAACTAGATATGTTCCAAAATGACAATGCTTATATTGACTACATGGAACTTAGGGACCACCTACCCAAAGGGGATCATAAAGCTGATTTTCCTATTGAACTTAATACTGTGGCTTACTTCGGAGAGGATGCCAAGCCTTCCAGTCACAAAAATATCAAAATAAAAACTAGATCTGACGGTGAAAACTATTCTACAGCAGTGTCAAATCCCAAAACAATAAAAAGAAAGGATGCATCCGAAGGTGAAAACCCAACTGTGGCACTTGACGATGGAAGGCTTGACACTCTCCCCAATGACATGCACTAGGAGAAGTCTAAGATTATTGTGGAACTGATAGAGCTGGTTAACCTTGGAATAGAGGAATAGCCTAAAATCATTCACTTTGCTAAATCTCTAACCCCACCAGAGAAAACCAAGTTTGTACCATTCTTCAAGAGAAAAAAAGTCAACTTTGCTTGGTCATATGCAGATATGCTGGGGTTAGATCCTGATTTGATTCTACACCATCTTCCATTAGATCTAGGAGTGAAACTAGTGAAACAAAAACTTGGAAAGATGTATCCACACATAGCACTACTTGTAAAGGAAGAACTCAGGAAATTACTAGATGTAGGATTCATCAGAGCTATAGACTATCCAGAATGGGTCACCAACATTGTACCAGTGTCCAAACTAGATGGCTGAATCAGACTATGCAATGATTTTAGAGATCTAAATAAAGCTTGCCGCAAGGATGATTTTCCATTGCCAAATATAGATATCATAGTTGACTTAATAGCAGGGCATACCATGTTATCTCTCATGGATGGCTTTTTAGGATATAATCAGATCAGGATAGCACCAGAAGGCCAGCATAAGACAGTGTTTACATGTCCTTGGGGCACTTTCTGTTGGAATGTCATGCCATTCAGGCTAAAGAACGTAGGAGCCACATATCAACATGCTATGACAACTATATTTCATGAAATGATGCACGTCACCATGGAAGATTATGTAGATGATATCCTACAAAAATCACTCATAAGAGAATCACACCTAGATGTGTTAGAGAAAGTCTTTCAAAGATTAGAGCAATTCAAGGTCAGGTTGAACCCAAAGAAGTGTGCATTTGGAGTCACCTCAGGCAAACTCCTAGGTTTTATTGTTTCAACAAATGGAATAGAAGTGGACCCCACCAAAGTCAAGGCTATCATGGACATGCCACCACCCAAGACTCTCACTCAACTAAGATCTCTACAAGGCAAGCTACAAGCAATCTGTAGATTCATATAACAACTGGTAGACAAGTGTCAACCATTTAGTCATCTCCTGCACAAAAAACATTACATTTAGATGGGATGAGAAGTGTGAAGAGGCATTCAACAAACTAAAAGAATATCTCATGAATCCGCCTATTCTCATGCCTCCTATCTAGGGGAAACCATTGATACTCTACATATCTACTACACCTACAGCTCTTGGGGCTCTTCTAGCACAACAAGATTATTAGAATAAGGAAAGAGCCATCTACTATATAAGTCGCACATTGGTGGGCTATGAGTTACAATACTCTTAGATAGAATGATCTTGTCTTGCAGTAGTTTTTGCTTCCCAAAAAATCTGACATTATATGCTTGCACGTCCAATCAAACTTATTACAAAAATAGATCCACTGAAATACGTACTAAGCAAAGTAGCTCTTACAGGTTGCCTAGCCAAATAGGTAATGCTCCTAAGTGAATACGACATTGAGTATGTAGATAGAAAAGCTATCAAGGACAAGTCATTGTTGACTAGCTAACGGATGCACCACTACAGGACACCACACCAATGCAATTCAAGTTTCCAGATGAATCCTTATTCACTATCTCAACACATTCCTGGAAACTATACTTTGATGGGTCCTACACAAACCATGGATCGGGGGCAGGAATCTTGTTTGTAACTCCTCATGGTGATACCATACCAAAGTCCTACCATTTGTTATTTCCATGCACCAATAACATAGTAGAGTATGAAGCCTTAGTCATTGGCCTCAAGATGGCAATAGATTGGAAAATCAAAGAGCTACATGTCTATGGTAATTCTCAACTAGTGATAAATTAGGTCAATGATGATTACCAAACCAAAGATGAGAAGCTTATCCCATACAAAAGGATGGTAGATGACTTTAAGGAATACTTTGTGATTATATCTTTTGAGCAGATACCTCGCATTGAGAACAAAGTAGCAGATGCCATGGTGATCATTGCCTCTCTTCTCGAGATACCAGAGAATGAGTAATGGTATGAGTTCTTAGTGGAAACTATTCGACAGGCAGCTTATGATCTTCCTAAGAACCATACCATATGCCTTTTAGTTGGATCTGATTCACCTTAGTACGGTAAGATTTATACTTACCTCAAAGACAACACTCTCCCACCTAACTTATCTTCAAACCAATGACGAACCTTTATACACCAAACCTCTCGCTATACCATCATTGCCAACACCCTATACTGACATGGTCTAGATGGTACTTTACTCCATTGTTTAGAATGAGAAGAATCCATAACCGCCTTACAAGATGTACATGAAGGGATTTGCGGGACACACTCTAGCGGTCCTTCCTTAGCCAAGAAACTCATGCGTCTGGGTTATTACTGGCCGAACATGGAAACATACTCATACCAGTTTGTGAAGAAGTGCAAGTAGTGCCAAATACATGGGAACCTGATACATGCACCAACTCAAGAGTTGAGATATTTAACGACACCTTGGCCCTTTTGCCAATGGGGACTTGACCTTGTGGGAAAAATCCATACACCCTCCTCCAACGACCATAAATTCATCATAACCACCACTGAGTATTTTACCAAATGGATTGAAGCCGTTCCCCTCACCACCATCACAGGTAAGCAAATCTCCTCATTCATCCTGAATTACCTCATCTGCAGATACAGGATTCCCTCATCCATTATCACAGATAACAGAAAACCCTTCAAAAACCAAGATGTCTAGGAACTCTATGACCGATTCAAAATCCAACACCATTTCTCTACACCCTATTACCCCCAAGGCAACAGTCAAGCTAAAGCATGTAACAAGACCATCTTGAAACTCCTCAAGAAGACAGTCATTGATGTTGGCTGTGATTGGCACATCCAACTCAATCCTGCTCTGTGGGCCTACAGAACTAGTATACACACTCCCACAAGTGCTACCCCTTACGCCCTTGTCTATAGCTCAGAAGCTATCCTTCCCATTGAGGTTGAGTTACCATCTCTCAGGGTGTCATTAAAAGGTCTCATATCAGATGAAGAGTATAGAGTTTCCAAATTGCAAGAATTAGAGTTGCTAGAAGAAAGGAGACAAAAAGCCTTTGACCATCTCAAAGCATATCAACAGATGATGTCACGAAGCTATAACCATAGAGTTCACCCATGAGTCTTTAAGGTCAGAGATCTAGTCCTTAAAGAGAATCCTGGCAATCAACAGGATAGGGAAAAGAAAGGCAAGTTCGAACCCAACTGGCTTGGGCCTTATGTGATTGTAGCTACTTATGGATCAGGGGCATATTAGCTAGCAACATCAGAGGGTGAGCTGTTCGATGACCCAATCAACAACATGCATCTTCGCTGATTCTATACCTAGGAGAACCCCAATGTAAGGGGGCATAAAAATACAAAAAAATCAAAAAAATACAAAAAAAAAAAAAATTCAGAAAAATACAAAAAAAATAAAAAAAATTAGAAAAGTACAAAAAAATCATCCTCTGGTGAAAACCTAGAAAACAGGCGCCTTGGATAGGTATCATGATGAAAACCTGGTAAACAGGCATCGTGTTTACTTTCTAGCTTTCATGCAAATAAAAGCAAGTGATGAAGACCTGGCAAATAGGTGTTACTTGTGATAAACCACCTTCTGCTTCTTTGGGAAACCAATCACCTTGTGTCCATTTTTCCTCATGTCCCATTCGACCCATATCTGTCCCATAATAAAATCCTAATGGTAACCTATCGTGGCTTGATACTCTATCTCTTTGTTGCGTTTTCAACCAAGGTTTTTGTCCCATATCATATCCATCGTGTTAGCCTAGCATAGTGTCTCTCATCGGTATCCATGGTCCAAGTCCATGAACTACGTTGCCTCTGCATCGTCACGTAGGCAAGGCCATTATTCTAAATGCGCCCCCGAGGCTCCATTGTCCCATCCATCCCATTTCTTGTCATCTTTCTTCTAGTCCATCCATGGTCCAGAAGGGTTTACCCCAAACTACGTTGCCTCTACGTCATCACATAGGCAAGGCCATTTAGCAATGAGTCCCCGAGGCACTAGGTCATTCCCTTAGGGTCCATCTCACCAATAAGGATTGTGAAATCTTCTCACCAAGCAAGTAAGCGCAAGTAGAACCTGATCCCAAAGCATAAATTTTAACACAAGGCACTTAATCTATCCAAGGCAACACAGAAAAACACCTAAGGCCTTCCAAAATGATTTTACTCCAATTATGGCAAGAAACAAAACACATCTAAATACAAGAATGTTTTGTGTTGGTTAGGTTAAACTTATAGAGTCTTGATTTCTGCTATCATGCCTTTCTATGCTACTCGAGGATGCCAAAACCTAGAGATGCTATGATGGGGGCATGATTATTTTCTTTGTTTGTTGTTTTTGGATTAATCTTTAGTAATGTGAAGCCTTGTCTAAGGACATGATGGGTAAAAGATCATCGAGGACATCCAAGGTCTAACATGAACAGGGGCAGTCCTTGTTTGTTGATACACAAGAAGTACTCAAGTCATCTCAGTTCAATTATACCTCAATGCTTGTATTAACTTGCTAAATCAAAATCCATGTAAGTGATGCTCAAGTCATCTCGGTTCAATTATGCCTAGATGCTTGTGTTAACTTACAACATTTTAGAAAAAGTACCAAAAAAATTGCCCATTGATGAAATAAAGCACTTCAAAATAATTGCGCTGTCAAGATGCCAAAAGCAAAGCATCCATCATACATCCATAATACACCCATGCATCCATATGCCATGCAATAAAAAGATCCAATCAAAGCAAAGTAACAATACAAAGTGAAGCTTGTGAGTCTTTTCTATATATCGAGTCATTCTCTCAAACAATCTTCTATCTATCATTTTGTCATTTCTATGTCGATAGAGTACATTTGGACATCACAAAAATAGAGCATAGAGTTGCATATCATATCATATGAGATAGTCATTTACATGATTAAAATAGTTGCATACATAACAAGTGCATTAGGTCATCCATATACAATCATCACAGTGTGCATAATCATATAAATACTAGTCACATTCACACACATTAGAAAGCATATCAAGTAAAACATTGAAGTTTGCATTAGGTCATATAGCATCACATAGCATCATATCGAAAATCTACATCGAATAACATCTCAACATATCAAATAAAACATCTAAGTCTGCATTAAGCCACATACATCACATCATGCAATAGAAATGCATCATAAACTCATACATATAGAGAGAGTCAAAATAGCTACATCATCATATAAATATCATATAATATGTCCAAATGTATAATATCAAAGTATCTATCTCTGAATCAATGTCGTATACAATAAGTACATCCCAACAGATAGTGATACATGTCTCAAAAATACAAAAATAGTACAGGTCTATTCGGCTATCTGATCCATCAAAAAGGTACATAGGATCCAAACTCTGCAAATCTCTACCCCTATTGCTGGGGACCACTGTTACCGGCAGTGTCTCCTCCTCCTCCTCTACTAGCCTCAGACTACTGTGGGCCCATCACAGAGGCCCCTGACCTCGATGGACCTACTCACTACGAAGCCATAGACTAACTCCTATAGCTCAAAGCCCTTTGACTGGCAGGCATAGGACCATGGTATAATCCATGATAATATTATGTCTGGGCCTATGCTTTGGAAAGCTCACCCTGTACCTGTACTAGCTACCGTCGTACCTGTGCCAACTCTTTATGTGCCTATGCTAGCTGTGCTTGTGCCTGCTTCACCTGTCCAACCAAAAAGCTACTCGTCGCATCTGTCCCCAGTGTTGCCACTGCAGTATCCCTCTCCACTCAGATAACTCATATCAGAGCATCTACCATATCTCTCTCTCTAGTAAGCCTGGCAATGTACTCTGCATCTATCTCTCGTCGAGCCTCAACCCTCTTGAGCTGTGCCTGCAGCTGTCTAACCTCCCCTCTCAATGTAGCTATGGTCCTCTCATGGACGTCTACCTGTGTTGGACCTTGGGCTGCCTGTGCCTATCCCTACCCCTATGGCTGGGGCACCTGCTATTGTGCCACCTGCTGCTATGCCACCTACTGAGGTGGCAGCATTTGTGCTCGCTGTACATGTGGTACGTACTGTGTGACCTCTGGTCCCTGTCCAACTCTCCACCTCTATCTAGGTCAGCCTCCATCATCTCCTCCATTTCTACCACCCCCTCATCCTCCTCTCCCTCTCCCCCTCCCCCTCCTCCTCCAGCCAACCTAGCCCTTGTCATCTGAGTCTGCCTCATCTATGCAAGGCATCAGCACCCCAGGTCCTAAGTATCTTAGGAATGGGTGACCAGTAAACCAATCCTCGTAGTCCTGAGTCATCCTCGCATCTGCTATCTCCCTCCTCATGTCCCAGGTGACATAAGGTGTCTGCTGAAACTCTGCTAGGGCCTCCTCATAAGATGCCATCGGTCCCCATCTGACTCTCTCAACATGTGTCCATGCAAACTGAGCCTGCCCTTGTGGCATACCCTACCTCCTGCCGAACTATCTCTATACTCTGCCAATAATCTATCTCTCCAGAATGAAGCATGTCCATCCTATCAGCCATCTCATCTAAAAATAGTAAGGTAGCTCATCTGCCTCGTCATCCCACAGCTCGTAGTCTAGATATGGTCGCTAGACGACCACACCTACCCCATCCAAAGCATGTCTCCAGTACTCTAGCTTCCCTAGCCTATGCTAAGAAATCACCCTTGCATAGCCATAGTTGTATGGCTCTCCTCTTTGTCTATCAAACACACATATTGGTCTCGTAATCACTATGTGCTCCCATAGCCAAATTTGTAGTAGTGATACGCCTACAAATAGGCTAGTACTCCTATGATATACTACCTAATGCATATTGTGGTATAAATGAGCAAGTACACAAACACCCCAAGCATATCGGGTGCCCTCTGTCACCATCCACTCCATGATCCTACCCCATCCAATGGGGCACCCATGCGATCTCTTATCAGGGCATACAACACCTTCGATTAGTCCTGCTACAATCCTTCGGAAGTAGCCATAGTAATCGTGAATATCCTGCCAAGGGATGACTTGTCCAACTAGCTCCGGGTCATCAAACACTCGCTTGCACTTCGTGAGTCCTACATCTCTCTGTGGATCATACTCCACAAGCTTACCCTGAATCGGCAAATGCAAAATCCTATAGATGTCCTCTAGTGTCATGGTCATCTCACCAATAGGGAAGTGGAAAGTACCATCCTCACTATGGAATCTCTCCACTATAGCAGTCAGCAAGCTGCGGTTCACCCGAACCTCAGACATGAAGCAAATGTAATCCAATACCATAGCGCCAAGTGCCTCTCTATCTATCTTAGTCAGCATATATCTCTGCAACAAAGGCATAGGGAACTACTCCCTAGACTGCAACATATCCCATATCTCCTCCTGTAAGTAAGCAAAACAAGGCATCAACCTAAAGCTGTAAAGTACCATACTCAACATATCTATAGAACCATATCAACTAACCTAGCATTTCAAATTGATCAAAATAGTACACTACATCTCTTGACTAGATTCCTGTAATCTCAGAGATAGCTTATCAATTGATGCGTCAAACAAGACACCAATCAAGTCAATTTTGCTAAGTAACCTACCTAACTATAACATATGCACCACAACAGGTGGTAAATATTCCGTTTCTTAATGAAAGCACCATTTCTTGACCCATGCGCCACTTCTAGAAAAAGCACTGCAAAAACACATGCATGTACTGTCCTATGCTACATATGCACTATTCTAATACATGTGCCACAACATACCGTATATGCGTTCCAGGAATATGCATGTGTCATAGTTTCCTATATATGTGCGATTTTCACATATGTGCTACTTTATCCTATGCATGCACTGCAAAATAATGTATGCGCCATTTCACACAACATATGCACCACACTGGCTTTTAGTGCATCTATCTACATAGTTTTCTCCTAGCATTTATTACATCCTAACTCGACCCTAGGAGAAATTTTTTGAGATACATACCAGGGGTCCTGCCTCTATTGGCCAGTTGAATCGATGAACGCGCTTGAATCGATGCTCCTCGTGTGGAATATCTGCCTCTCTAGCTGCCATGCTGCTCTAAGCTCTCTGAAGCAAATCAAACTAAGACAAGTGTGCAAATGAATTGTCTTGTGGACCCTACTCCTATATATAGCATGCAAACCCTAATCTGGCTAGGTGGTAACTATGACTACTTCCCACACCTGTTTCTCCCAGTTTTCTTCCTATTTCTTTGAAACACATCATGTTTCCTTCATCCCAACCTAGTTTCCCTTCGTCTTCGTGAGATTGTCCATCTCACGCCTTCTGCCTTCTTCCTGTCCAATCTCCCGAGGGGGCATCCTATCATCATAACCTATACCAGGGGCAAACTGGGGCATGTATCATTGTCAAACTATCTATTCTTTGAAACAAGGTAATAAAACACATTGCATTAAAGAGGGGCAAAATGTATATGCCTAAAAATGACACAATTCAATTTAAATAAATATTCTTAATATTTATTCCCTTCTAATTCCTCTATCAATAAATAAATAACCAAATTTATTTATTTGATTCATATTCTTCCAACAATTAAATAAAATCCTTTATTTAATTCAACTCTTCCAAACAATTACTTAATTATTTAATTAAATCAAATTCATTCTTCCAAATTTAAATAAATCAAATCAAATTTATTTAAATCCTTTCAATCTCTAAAAATAAAATACAATTAAATATTTTATTTATTCTTCCAAATCATGCACAACAATTAAATAAATTTATTTATTTAATTAGCTTTCTTATCTTCTAAATTAAATAATACCAATTATTTAATTGTCTCTTCCAATAATATCTTCTCTAAATTTAAATCAATCAATTATTTATTTAAGTTGCTTTTTCTTCTAAATTGAGTTATCTCTAAATATAATTTAATCTTTTTGCACATGCAATTAAATATTCCTAATATTTAATAAAGCAAAATATCTTCTTTTCCTCATGCAAATACCTTCTTCTTGTTTTAAATCACTTAACTGATTATTATATTCTTTTAAATGCTTTAGCTCATTCTTCTATTCTTTATAACTCCTCTCATGTAAAAGAAAGCAAGACACATGTCCTCTTCTTATTCACGCACGTTCCTCAAGGTTTCTCAATCATTGATCTTATCAATCTTTCTATACCGTTGATCTTCATTCTCCCAAGTCTATAAATTCAACCCAATTCTTCCATTCTATTCATCCAAGCTTTAAGTATTGTTACTCTGTAGGAATTACAGTGCGCCTTTGGCACCAATTCCTTCATTGCTTGTGATCACATTCGCTACTATGCACTACACACTACTACCATCATTGTGAAGCTCCTCTTCATGGTAGTATTATCATAGCCATTCCCAATTGACATTCTTAAAGCATAGAAAGGAAGTGCACTCTCTAAGGGCCTTATTTCATACATGCAAGATCAATTGTGATAGGCGATCAATGGAAGCTTCGAATTGAGGAAGGTTTGCTTTGTTGTTCATTGCTTTATTTGATTAATCTTCTTAGTTCACCATTTCATTGAGTTTTGGGTAACTTGATATTGATATTATTGTTTATTCATCTGGAATCCAATTTTCCCTTAACAGTATGTAGTCTTTATTATAAGTTTCCCAAAAAGTATAATTTTAAATATATTTAATTTGATTATTATATTTATTTTTTATTTCTTGTGAATGTAGGTTTTTCACCGGGCATCAAGTTCTCTGTTCTACACACATGGAAAGTTAGTAAATTAGTGAATTTTTTTTTAAATATCTATGCCCTAGGTATTGATGTCCTTATGTCAACAAAAAAAGAAAATTTGAATTTCGATACATACAGAAAAAGTTATGTTTTATGGAATACACCTATGTCTAAATTATAATTGGTTTGACTTCAAAACTTAATTAAAAAAAATATTCAAAAAAATTATGAAACCAAATGCATGCCCTATATATCGGTGTTACCAATCTAAATTCAAAAGAATCATAATTTTATCCTTTGTAGAAAAAAGTTATGTGCTACAGAATACACATCACTTTAAAATAATATTGTTTACTATTAAAAAATAGTTATCAAAGGAGACACAAAAATTTTTACAATTTAACTCTAATTTTTTTAAAAAAATTATATTTACAATCTACAAACAAAATCTCACAAATCACTAGTTCACATCATCTTCAAATTCCTAAAGGCTTAGTAGCTATAGGTGTCAAAAAGTGAAGATTTAGTTCAAAATATTGATTTCAATGTCAAGTTTGGCTAAAAAGTGTAACCCATTATTGTGGGATGACCCTAGGAAATAAAACATGCAACTGATTGATTTCCACTAGTATCATGGAGGTAGATGGTACAAAAGTAACATTGTGATTGTGGGGAGGTCTATTTTGTGCATGAAGGTTTCCTCATTGTCCTTGAAGGGATGGTAGAGGGGGAACCTCGACATATCTACCAGACACTCTGGGATGGGGAAGAACCTTCAATTCAGGCATAGCTTCATTCACTAATTGTGGTACAAGAGGAATTACAGTCATAGCCTTAGAAGATTGGGGAGGATTAGGGACATTACAAGGAGGAATATTACTAAGCGTTAAGTTTTCTATCTTCTTTACTTTAAAGTTTTGATATGATAAGGAAAATATATCAGATGTCTCTAGGTTGAGAGACTCTAACTAGTTGTGGCCAGAAGGAGTCAAGTGAAAAATGTCCATTATGAGCAATGGAGAAATACTGATTGTGATGTACATCATGGACACCTCCCTCAAATGTAAACTTTAAGCACTTGTGAACCATAGAGGGGACTGCCTTCATGGAGCAAAGCCATGGGTAGCCCAACTTCACATGAAATAGGTCTGATGTAGTAATGATGACAAAATGAACATCTATCATGTCTCACACTTTGATGCATTTTGAACTTACTATAAGTGGAACTATTTATGGATAATTGTGTGTGGATTGAATAAATATTATTTTATTTTGAAAAGATGAGATAAGTGAGTATTATTTCATTTTGAAATGAGGAAATATAGTGAATATTATTTTATTTTGAAATAATGAAATATAATGCTTTGGCTATTTGGACACTAACCTATTAATGGAAAATTTGAGTTTCATGACTAATACGTTTTTGGTTTACTATTTTTAGTATGTGAGTTTTTCGTGCTTGACATTTTAGTATTAGAGCATGGTTCCAGCATTGGGAGCTCTGGGGTATTTGTTTTGCTCAGTTTGTTTGAGCAAGTGTGGGTCCTTGTGTGTTTGAATTTTATGAGTAGCATGTGCCTCTATTGATATGTCTTCCTCGCATGTGTATGGTGAGCAATTACGAATTAGATAAACCCTGGTGTCTGCTAAGAAGTTGCTTATGTGTATTTTCCTTCTTGATGCCCTGAGTGCTTGGCATGAGCCCTTGCAGTATGTGAAGTTCTTGAGTAACCTTTGTAGGGTTATGTTTGTGCTTGTGTGACCACTTATGATAGTGGAGTTATGAGGACCTTGTGTGACAGTAAATACCACATTCCAAGTGTGATCAAACTTGGTTTACTCTTTTAGGAGTTATGCATTGTATGTGAACAAGAGGATGTATTGATCATATGCTTGATATGTGAAGAATATTGTTGAACCTTGTTGTGTACAAAAGTAGCATATCCTCGTAATGCTTGCCTCTATATAGTGACTGGTAATTCTTGCTTGAAATGCATATTGCATTGCCTTATTGAGAGCATGTTCCTGGGAATGGATTAATTATGCACTTGTCAGATAGATAGTGTTGCAATGCATTTCTAGAATAGATCATTTGGGTAATGACTTATATCCTTGATTGCATTCATTCCTAGGATTCATGTGGAAATTTGGGTGTAATTATTTTATTGCATTACTTGAAGAGTTAAAGAGAAAAAGGGGTTGTGAAAAGGGTCATTTGCATAGTCCTTGTGATGTTAGAGGTGTTAGAATCTTGAGTGAATTAGCAAACCCTACATCTTTTGACCTGAGTTATGAATTTTCCATTCCTTAGTATGCATTTAGTATGCTTGTCATCATGTTGTGAAGAATTTTAGCATCTTGTGGAAGGAACATTGGGTAATTACTTAATCCCAACCTAATCCTCCCTCGTGTTTTAATTTATGTTAAGTTATCCATATGCTTGGTAATTCCTTGTTTGGTAAAAAGTGTTAACTGTTGCCATTTGGAGAGATTGATGTGCCTAGATATCTTGGTTGTGAACCTAATTTTGTCTTAACTTAGTCTTGATTGTTGCCTAGTTTCTAGTGGATTACTGTGTGTTTCTTTCTATATTGATTATATGCAACTTTTGGTTGCTTGGCATCATTAAGTGATGTTCGTATGGTTAAAGTAGAAATAATCTTATGGTATAGATGTGATTGGAGTCTTAGAAGATTCATTTGTTAATGTGATTGAGTGTATTCTCTTACTCACCTCTGATCAAGGTGCAGTGTAGCATTGTACTCCCTCTCTAGTGGCTAGAATTAGTCATGCAGTTCATATAATGTGGAACTTTTGGACTTGAATACTTCATTTTTTTTTTATTTTTTTTTTTTGACTTTGGTAAATTTTCTAAATGTTGTAAGGGCCAGCATTGAACTTTTATTCTTACTTATGAATAAGTATAGCCATCAAAGTTTGATATTTATTTATCTTGTGACCTTTACGGTCATGTTTGATTTACTATTAAAACTAAGCTCATTTTATGTCTTATTGTTGAAATTTGACTTTTTCTTCCATTTTTATATTTTATTATTATTTATGGCTATGCTAGAATATTTTAATTGCTGGTCATGTATCATGTTATGTTCTCTATCATGTCCATGATGGGCCTCTAATGGATTGTATAAGGGAGTAGAATGTAGAGAATATAATAGCTCTTGTTGTACATGTTACTAGAACTATAGATATTTGATTAATGGAATGTATCACTTTTGTTATTTGGAATGAGTAATACTTTTTTGGTTTACTATTTTAGTATGTGATTTTTTCATTCTTTACAATATCCAAAGCTCTTGGCCAAACCTTAACTTCAAGAGTTAAAGCACCAAGAGTTGGAAGGATAGACCCATCGTGTGCTTTAATAGCCATCTCTGATACATCATATGTATCTTGATGTAATCCATGCATGTAGAGAAACTCTTCAGTTACTACATTCACCATGCATATAGGATCTATCATAGCACCTCAAATAGGTTTATCATTGATTCAAATACTGTTTACAAGAGATATAAATTCTATTTGAAAAGATTTGAAACTAGTACAAACACTAAAATCTATATCAAATGCAACAAAAAAAGATTAAAAATATAACAATAAAAAATAGATAAATGTTACCAAAATTTTTTAAATGTGGTTGCTCTATTGCCAGCATAATTCGGTAAATTGTCCTCGTGATCTTTGTGATTGGGAAATGTAGGGTTTTTTTAATGTTTGGTGGGACAGTTTAAATAATGGAGTAGTTAGGTAAATGGTAAGGTAGGTAAAAGAACGGTTTTTAATATTTTCAATTTTTTATGAATAGGTTTTTATTTAGGTTTTTAGGTATGTAAACAATAAAATAAATTTGTTAAATTTAATTTATTATTTACAGGAGGGGAGTAAAAGTGGAAAGATTTAATTAATTAAAATTAATTAAATCTTTAGGATTAAGGGTAGATTAGGGATTAAGGGAAATTTAATTAATTAATTAAAATTAATTAAATTTCATGTAAAGGGAGGACTTAGGGATAATTAGCGATTTGATTGGTTGGTCAATTTTTTGATTCTACATTTTGCCCCTCTTTGAGATGATGTTGTGAAGCAATGCCATTTCAAAGAAGATTAAAACATAGGTTGGAATGGAAAAAATGGGTTGGATTGGATTGCATGGGGTTCATAAAAATGAAGGATTGGTAGATGATGCCCCCTCAAGAGGATATGCAAGGACGAAGGAGATGGATAGGCTCTTGAAAAAGGAAATGAATGGAAGGAAATAGAGTTATGCTGATTTAGTTTGAGCAACCTGATGTTTGATATAGCATCGGACATTATGCACCATTATATAAAGATCAAGGTGACGATGTGTCAAATGTAGAAAAGATAGAAAGTCACAAGCAAACATATTCCTAAGCCACCATGGTATGAAAGACCATGATGACAAAGTGGAAAGTATGTTGCAAGGATAGATACAAATGAAAGACAACAATGATATAACACACACAAACAAGACAAGAAAAGCATGCACAAATGATTCAAAAACAAACAAGGTGATTGCCCCTGTTAAGCTAAAAACTGATGATCGATTGGATTGATTGATGATGATAATGATTGATGATTGATAGTGATTGATTGATTGATAATGTCTAGTTTTAGGAATGAGATAGCTCGTATAAGACACCTGGTTTGGTTTCAAGAGTGCAACATCTTGGATTGATAGCATTGTTGATGTGGGAATGATATATCCTGAGAACAACACTAGGATTGGGAATGATATATCCCATTGACAATGATCATTGATCGATTAGGATTACAACAAGGCTAGGAATAAGACCGTGGATGCAATTGGATAATTTGGCAAGTGATTGATTGACTTGGTATTTGAATGATTTGATTGATTGAGTTTATAGATTGATTTGAATTAATAATTTGATTGATTTGATGGATTGATTTTGTTTTGATTTTTTTTGGGTTTTTGGTTTGTTTTGGATGTTGAGCATTGGATTTTGCGTGGATAGCCTTTGGATATATGCCAATGACAAGGGAAAACCAAACTAAAAAGTGAGGATCAATAATGGATGGGATAGATAAAAGGATTGGATGGATGAAAGTAGGGATAGATGGATTAAAAAGATTGGTGATAGGATAAATGTAGGATTAAAAAGATTGGTAATTGGATAAATGTAGGATTGGATGGGTGGATAAGAAGGATGTACCATAAGATAAATGTCTAATTTAGATGGATAAAAAGATTGACAATAGGATAAAGGTAGGAAATGGATGGATACAAGGATTGGCAATAGAAATGAATGGGAGATAGGGAGCCTAGGACATGATCTCCAAGGACTACATCACATAGGAATAACATGCCCCCACTCTAGATATTTTGCCTTAGGATTTGGGGATGAATGGGATAATGCTTGGAAGGGATGAATGGACTTAGTAGTAGATGGATGTGTGCAGGATATTCTTAGAAATGGATGGGTGGAATTTGGGATATGACAAGGAGGTGTCAAAAGAATTTTCCAACATTTTGCCTCTACCCTCATCAAGATCAAAAGGAGGAAAGGAAGATGGATGGTGCAATGATGAAGGTATGACAGATATGATGAGAAGGATGGAAAGATAGGATGGAAAATGATAGGATAGGATATGAGAGGGGATAGATAAGATGGGATAGATAAAATGGGATGGATAGGATGAGATAAATGAGACAACATGCCCCCGAGTGTAAAGAACATAGATAATCATCTACACATGATGTTTGTTTGCTAGGTTTTCAACATGGTACTTATCAAAGGTGCCATAAAAACGGTTTTCACCATTGGACAAAGGATTTATATTTACTATTTTGATTTTTTTTTGGTAAGGGATAGCTGGATGGAATAGGTAGGGACTCAAGATGTTGTTCCCTTAGAAAGATGGTAATGTCCCATGATGGATAGAAGTCACTCACATAGACTATGCCAAATTTTAATATGCTCATAAATGTTGGTAGGGGATTGTATGAGAGAGATGGATTAAGTGGATAGTGGATTTTGATGTGGATTATGAAAGGTTCATGCAAGGATGGAGAGGGGATAGTAGATTATGATGTGGACTAGGATGGAAGGATAGTGGATTAGGATGGAGATAAAGAGATAAATATAAGAACTTATATAAAAGCATGGACCATGAGGATATTATGGAAGAAATAAGTAGGATAGTAGATAGAAGATGGGGAGATGGAGGTATGTGGGAATGTTGTGGAGTGGAAGGGAACCAAGACCAATGGTTGTACACACCGAAATGGATTTTGAAGCTTTTTATTAGAAGGGGGATTTGGGAGTAATGGAGATGTTTTCTTGAGAGATCGCCTATTTAGGATTTTAGGGACCCAAATGGACTTATGAATTTTAGGATTTTGTGATGGGGAGCTGGATGTTTGGGATTTTTGGAGTGTGGATGCTCCATTTGAATTAGGTGCTTTTTGCTTGGGGACCCAAACCATTTTATTTTTGAAATTATCTTTTTGAGATGTAAACTTGGGTAGCCTTTTTGAGTTTTGAATTTGCTTTGGTTCTTTGCATTGGTTCCCTATGGAATGAGGATCATTAGGATTTTTTACTTTATGGGTGGAGGCATCTAGATTTTTATTTTTAAATCCCATGTGGGTGTGTGTGATAGCTTCATGTTTAGTCGATGTGTGCATTTGTTGATCATGATTAGGAATTGTAGTGGATTTATAGGAACATGATGGATGGATGGAAGGATTAATGGATTTGTGGAGAAATTCATAAGGGGACTTGAGGATGGGAATATTAGGAGTTGGAAGGAGTAGAGGTAAAGTGATTGAAAGAATGTTAGGAGTTGGAAGAAGTTGAGGTAAAGTGGATGGAGGGAGATGGATTCTCACATGCTTTTTGGGTTTGTAGGATGATGGAGGAGGGACAACAACATATCCTTTATGGGTGCGATAGGCTACATGAGATTTAGGATGGAAGGATGTGGATTTAGTAGGCATGGAAGTAGTACCAACATCTTGAGATTATTTTCCTTGGGGTGTATATCCAAGGCCATATGATCATGGAGGGATTTTGACATGGAAGGGCTCCAAAATACCTTGTTCATGAAGGCCTAATTCTTTACCTTGATAATTCAGGTTTTGGAGTATACGATGGGCAATGGGACTATGTGAGTTTTGGACACTAGACTTGAGGTCATGATTGGATGGAGAAGGTGTGGTGGTAGACAATGGTTGCTGCTCTCCTAGGGAAGAACATTCATAAAAAAAGGTAGTGAGACCAATAGGACATGATTGTGGATTCATAATATGGTCAATAGTGGATGGAAAAAGATCATTAGGATCTTGATTATGATCATTATGATCCAAGGTATTTGTTTGAATATCTATGTTCTTGTGGGGACCAAGCATCTCATCAAGGGAAGTGGATGTTGTGGGATGATGGATAGGACTAGTGGGGTTTTCTTGATCATGGATATTATTGGGACCATGAGCGGAAGGAATGACAAGCTCTTGATTACAGATAATATCTTGTTCATAGAAAAGATATAGGTTATGAATAGGTTGAATGGAAGGGTTTTGATCTTGATTTTGTAAGGAGCAAGGTTGATCATGCTTTGGATTTGACTCTTGACATAAATCTTGAGTTTGGATAGGAATGGAGACTTCTTGGATAGGTTCAATGTATGATGGGGAATGAATTGGGCTTATGGTAGGTGGATTTTCAAGAACATTTGAAGGTTATTGGATAGTTTGTGGACTACAAGATGGGATAGGAGAAATAGGCATGACATTTGAAGGTTCTTGGGTAGTTTCAAGAATAGGGATTTGATGGCATGAGGGTGGTGGTTGATTCCTTACTAGTATCCATTGGATCACATGCTTCATTAGTATATAGGTGGATTGACAATATAATGGATGGATAATGAGCGTAGATGGTGTAGGCTTATGATTAAGATTAGGATTGCTTGTACTAGATGGGGATGAAATTGGATGAGTGGATATGGATTTCTCCATAGCTTTTCTTTTGCTTTTAGATTTTGCAAAGAATCTTTGGAGAAAGGATTCATTGGTTGATGGATTAGAGCTTAGAAAGTTTGATGGTGGTGTTAGTATAGAACTGGTAGGCTTTGGGATAGGCATTCGGTTGAATGGTGATGGATGGATGATAGGATTGGACTTAGGTGAAAGATTTTATGGTTTAGGATTTAAGTGTGTTGGGGATTGGCTTAATGGGTTAGGATTATATGATGGAGGTTCCATATGGATGGATGGATGAGGGGAACTAGTAGATGGGTTGGTGTATGATTCCAAACTTGAGGTGGTTTTTCCCTTGTTAAGCATATCATTAAGATGACTTAAAAAGTCTTGATCTTGGTATGAGGAGTGACTCGTACAAGCATGCTCATGTTGTAAAGAACTTGGAGATGAATATTGAGGAACATTCATGAGATTGGTTAATGTGGAGGGACTAGGTTGGCATGATGATGGGGGTGACTCATGAGATTGGGATGGAATTTATTGATGTTGTGGTTGTGTTTGTTGGGTTTTGGATTGTAGGCAACTATGAGCTATTGGATTTCAACTAGGAGTTGTTGTATTTGTGGTGATTGGTTTCGTTGAAGCGGTTGGATGATGGTTTGTAGTCGTTGTATGATTTGTTGGTTTAGGAGTTGTTCTAGTTGGTTGAGTGTTTGGATGATGTCTTGTAATTCTTGTTCTAGGATCTTATTCTCTAGTGTTGGGATGAGGTTACACATAGGTGAAAGTCTTCATATTTCGGCTTGTTCCTCCAAGTATGCCTCATAATCTACAAGATTCTCATCATTATTATAACTAGGAGGAGGGCATCCTTGCAGTATGATTTTGGGTTTTGGATTTGACCTAGATTTGTTGAGGATCACAACCATTATGACAAATAATGATTGGATTAGGTTCAAGGATGCAAATATGGGTAAGATGATGATAAATGAATTAGATGGGATTATTCAATCAATTAAAGGGCTTCTTAGGATTCAAAATGATATATGGTGACAAGAATGTACTTCAAGCACAAAAACACAATGGCCAAAATTTTGATAGGAAGTAGTATAAGTGTAATGTGTATGTTCAATAGCCCCTTAAGGCCAAATTTCCACATGTCTCAACACAATTTAATACACTTGAAAACAATGCTTAATCTACCTAAGGTCAATGGCCAATGATAGCTTATTCAAGCCCACAACTTGGAATCTCCTTTCACACCAATGTACGAATGCCTAATGTGGGTGTATACACTTTTGTATTTGCAAGAGAGGATAGGTAGGGGCCTCCAAGACTGGAAGGATAACTCGATCACCCTCTCCTCAGAAAGCCAACAAGTAGCTTATGCTAAGTCAAGGATTTCTGTCTCATCTCAGGGGAGCCATATGGTGAGTATCTTCAGAGAACGTATCCTCTTTCATTGAACAAGACATAAACAACTCAATCAATAGGGTAGGCTTCTAACTTAAGGTGTCTAGTAAGAATTCAGGGACTTGACACTCATTCATGCAACAAAAACCCACTTAAGAGCCTATCCCAACCACTTATATCAATCCTTCAAGAGAAAAGAATGGGGTTAACATATCTCACACACAAGTGTATGGATACTGGGGAACTGTCAGAATAAGAATACTTCACCAAGAAGTCTACAACTTTTGCCTCAACCTTTTATATAGTGGAACAAATTGAAAGTACTATTTAGAGTCGTCCCTTGGGGTGAGTACCTATTTTCCAACCAAGGTAGTCTCTTCTAAGAAGAAAAAGAAGATAGAACAATTTGTCTTACACCCAAGATCCATTGAGAGGCAAGGGGAGAGGATACTTTTGTTCTAACTTGGGATCTACCAACATAAAGTGTGCAAATGTACTAGACACATCAAACAGTTAAATTCTTTTTAAAGCACCAATTGAAATGTTCCTATGTTAACATGAAAACTCACAAAGAGATCCTGCAAGGAAATGTATTAGTAGTTTGCAAAATTTTGTGTCTTCAATAGGTGTAAAGCTGCAAGAAAATATTAGAACAAAATGAATGGTCCTGCAAAAACCTACACAAAAATGTTAATGCACAACAAGAAGAAAATGTTTGAGATTTCAAAATCAAATCTTGAATTTCAAATGATTATACCTGAAAATTTTGTGATGTTCTTGGACAAATGGCCTTCACAATGATGTAGCCCTCTGAGTCACCTTTTTGATGCATGCCTCTTCAAGTGTAGCAACAATGTGTATCCAGATCCTGCAAGCTTTCATACCAAAATACTTGCACACAAATAATCAAAGGGGGTTCACGTTAGGTTCACTAATGTTTACAGGAAATACAAATTTTATTTGAAAAGATTTGAAACTATTACAAACCCTAAAATCTATATCAAATGCAACAGAAAAATATTAAAGATATAACAATAAAAAATAGATAAATGTTACCGAATGTTTTTAAATGTGGTTTTTCTATTACCAACATAACTTGGTAAATTATCCTCATGATCTTTTTGATTGGGAAATGTAGGGTTTTTATAATGTTTGGTGGGATGGTTTAAATAATAGAGTAGTTAGGTAAACAGTAAGGTAGGTAAAAGAATGGTTTTGAATATTTTCAAATTTTTATGAATAGGTTTTTATTTAGGTTTTTAGGTGTGTAAACAATAAATTAAATTTGTTAATTTTAATTTATTATTTACAGGAGGGGAGTAAAAGTGGAAAGATTTAATTAATTAATTAAAATTAATTAAATATTTAGGATTAAGGATAGATTAGGGATTAAGGTAAATTTAATTAATTAATTAAAATTAATTAAATTTCATGTAAAGGGATGACTTAGGGATAATTGGGGATTTGATTGGTTGGTCGTTTTTTTATGTCTACAAATAGTAATGTAAATAGGCCATCAAGAACTTCAGTACTAGCATCATGTGGAGTGAAAGATATAGCAAGTTCTAAATCCACTCACTCTTTGTGAGGGAGGGAATCCACCATGAAAATATCCACAACATTAGACTCATGATGAGGTAGAAGATCAATATATATTTAAAGATTTTGATTAGGAGCTACAACCGATTCATTCTCTTTGTCATTCAAAATAACAACTTTGATGACATTGAAGTCAATGAGGTCTTGAACTTCATGTTTAAGACGCATACATCTTTCGGTGTCATGATCAACAGAGTAGTGAAATTAACAAAAGGCCTTCACATCAAAGGAAGATGATTACATCTTTCTTGGATAGAGAGGTCTCATGGGTGGAAGCCTACTGAGATTGCTTTGAAAAAGTTATGTCATGATAGCATAGAGATATTTTGATAATAGTGTGAAGTTTCTTGTTTTTGGTTTCAACTTGAAAGAGCTGGAAGTAGGAGATGATGCCACCTTTCTTATGTTATTGGCTGAAATTTCATTTATCTTTTGAAAGAATAATTATGAGAGGCCTTGGATTGACCAACCAGAGCTGATGAGGGATTATGCTCATACTAACCAAAAGTTGATAATCACGAAGATTCGTGCAAAGATGAGTGAATTAATCATATCTCATCAACAATATCTTGTCATGGATGTGAGGTTGTAAGTTTCCTATAAATATTCTTTGCACATTAGCATCCAGAAAAGAATATTGGATTTGTGAGAAGAGGACTCGATAACAGCCAACACTGATCCAACTTTTAAACTTGAATTGCTAAAAAGTGACATTTATGTTTTGAATTTTGAAATGATGTAAGGTAATAAAATATTTATTTTTTAGAATATTTTATGTTTGTATTTTTTGGAAAAAATTTTAAAATTATTTGAATATAGTTTTTAATAAATTGACACTATAATTTAGTTGCTGATAAAATGTTGAAAAATGAAGTTACATGAGACGCCAATCTTTATATAGTAAATTTTTTTTTCTTCAATTTTTTTATGTGTATTTATAACTTGAAACTTTAGTGCATGGATATATTTTTTTCCAATTTTGATAAATAGATATTTTTAAATAAATAATAAGATGTTCGTGTATTAAAATGAAGTTGTTTCCATTCGATGCCAACTTTCATATTAACTATTTATCTAAAATAGAAAAAAAATTATACCATCTTGATATAGATTCTTTTATCTAGTGCATCATATTTTTTTCAAATTTTTTAACAAGTTCTACTATTTTTCCTTGACATGGTAATCGACCTAATGTTTTGTGCTGATAAGCTACTTTTAGTAAAACTAGAAAGAAAAATAGAAATAATATTTAAATTATTAAAATATATATATATTTGAAAACTAAACTTATAGATCTTCAAAAGGATATTTTTATATTTTTTAAAAAATATTATTTACATGACTAGAAGTTGTTGAAATGTCAAGTTTTTCAAATAATTTTATTTTTGGTAAATTGGCCTCATAGTGGTGCTACATATGCATTTAGTGAGCAATTTTAGTTGGAAAAGTTGTGGACATATCTAACTTAGCTAGAATGAATCTTACAAGATCATATGTTTGACCAAAATTAATTTTTAGTTAGAAATACTTAAATTCACTTGTGCTGGTAAGTCAGCTGAAAGTGTGACACAACTTTGTGCTTTTACCACTGTTATTTTCTCTTTTGTTCCTTCTTTGCAATGAACCAAGTCCATCAAAGAGACTTGAGGTCCATTGTTCTCTTGAAATTCCTCGAGGAACTTGTTAACTAATTATGTGAAAGAATTTATAGAATTAGGAGGTAGAGAGGAAAACAAATCAAAGGTTGTGTCCTTGCGTAACCTAGGAATGAGTTTTGTGAAAATAACATCCTCAAAGAAGAAATAACTACACATAGTAGGGTAATCCCACAATAATGAGTCCCACTTTTTGGCCAAGATGGACATTGTTATTAGCATTTTTAACTAAACCTTCACTTTCTAAGACCTATAGTAGCTAAACCATTAAGAATTTGGAGGTGATGAAAACTAGTGATTTGTGGTGACTTGTGTGTAGATTATATATATATCATGAATATTTCAACATCTCTTTTAATAACTAGTTTTAAATAGCAAACAACATTTTTAGAAAGTATTATTTATGTCGTTTAACATAACTTTTTTTTCTAGAAAGGATAAAATTCTAATTTTTTAAAATATAGTTTTTTAACATCAATATCTAGTGCATGGCTATTCTTTCATAATTTTTTGTTACATATTTTTTTTAAAGTAATTTTTGAAGTTAGGGTAACTATAATTTGGACATAGGTGTATGTCGTTAAGCATAACTTGTTATGTATATATCAAAATTCAATTTTTCTTTTATTGGTGAAACAAGGACATCAATACCTAGTGTACAAATATTTTTTAGAATTTTTTTCATCTATTTTTTATTTTTCCGCATGTGTGGAATAGAGACATTGATGTTTGGTGAAAAACCTTCATTCACTAGAAAATAGAAAATAAATATAAAATCAAATGAAACATATTCAAAATCATACTTTTTGGAAAGATTATACTAAGGGCTACATATTTACAAAATATAATTTCTAAATGACTTCATTTAATCCCCCAAAAGGTAAAGCTTTTTTTTTGTTAGCATTTTGATAGGTGTAGAGGAGACTATAGGTGCAGAGGAGACTCCATCGAGGGTTTGATTTAAGACTAGGGGGGTTCTTTCCAAGGGGATTTGATCTAATGGTCTTTTATTGAACCATCAAATTAAACCCCTTTAGGAACCCCTCAAGGCTTAAATCATTAATTTTTCTAAAAAATATTTGATTTCAGATAAAAATTAGGACGTCCCATAAGTGGGACACTCTATTGTGACAACTCCCAGTGATAAATGTTGCCACATGGTTGTTAGGGTCTCCCTTCCCATTATATTTCTCAAAGAAAGGGGTTTCAAACTTCTCAAGCATAGGTGTTCTTAGGATGTAATGGGACAAAGGGTTGCATATATAATGTGTTGTCATACTAGGCTTAGGTGGGCTATTACTCATGCTAGCCAATTATTGTTGGATGGACATCATATTCTTCAACAATTGGTTTATGACAGGATCAGAAGCTAGATCAGGTAGAGATTGGAATGAAGGACTAGATGATGGTGTATGTGTAGCCTTTTGAAATGTGATAGGAGGTTTAGATGTACGTGAAGTGACATTCAGTGTGTAACTATATGGAACTGTACTATAATGGCAAACATGATTACCAGTGGATAACCCAACACATGTGGTAGCATTATTAGTTAGCTGTGTAGTAATAGTGAGAATGATAGAAGTGTAAGTAGGAATAGGGAGTGTATGTATGGGTGCCAAAACTTGAGTCCATATTTGATTATAAGAAGTGACATTGGTTATGATTTCAATGAAACTAGATGCAGATAGAATGTTGTTATGCACTATATGTGCAATGCCACACAAGACTTCTAATCCTTCTTGACCTTCAAAAAAAGACTCCATAGAATCTCAACAATAGGGATGGCCTACTTAGCTATGTGTTCCATGCTCACAAATTGCTAGAAATTAGCCAACTCCATGTCTAATATCTGAATTTGCGCTTAAAGAAAATGAGCCACAAGGTCATCAATGTTGATGGATTCATGTAAGTTTGATGCTTTAGGAAGGTGCGAAGTAGGTATATCAGGAAGAATTGTTTGACCTTCTTGTGTGGTGAAGTTAGGGATTTGGGGTTTCAATGTATTGGTATCATCATTATGAAAATCATTTGAACCCATAGTTCACTGACTTCTTCACACAAGAACGTTAGAATCAGGGCACTGGGTCACAAAGCTCATAAAGCATCTACAAGCTTTAGTAACACACAAGATGCACTAATAGAAGAAATGAATAAGTAAGAGACGTATTTGAGTTTTTGTTTAAGTGAAGAAATAATATACCCTTGATCATATTCAATTCTACTCAAATCCACTTAAATATCAACAATGCTAATGCTTAAATCAACCCAAATTTCAATGCCTTTTTCAAAATGCAACAATTCAAAATTGTTCCTATCTTCAATTTTCAATGAAATATGACAAATGTAATGTTGTAGAACAATGCAAAATCAGATTTGGAATTCAAATGATAGTAGAAAAATCCGAAATTAAACTATCAATCATAATCCGTAGAATGCAACAATAACTAGGTTTCACAAAATACAACTTTTTTTTTATCATTACTAGCAATGAAAAGGATTTAAATGCACAATCCAACAATATGAAATGATTAATTAATACAATTCCAATTAGATCTGATGTAAAAATTATAAAATAAGATTATGCTATGATGATCAATCCTTTTCAAATCCAAACAAAGTGATAACTATGTTTTTTCAAATTTAGAATGAAGCCTTTCTTTTTCAATTTTCAAGTACAAGGATGCAAGAATGTTTTGAACAGAAAGAATAAGAAGGTATAGCAAATGTAAATGCTTTTAGAAATCTATTAATGCAATGAGATCTAAAACAACCCTCAAATCTATAAACCCTAGTCTCAAAACTAGGTCAATATTCTAACAAAGTAAGGTTTTCACAAACACTAGTTTTTAAACTATGGAAAATTTAACTATGTATGAATGTAGAATTATTAATAAACTCACTCTCAATCAGATAGAAAGTGATAAACAACTTAGATATGAAAGAAGAAGGATGCAAATGTACAAGAAATGATTGGTTCACCAAAATGTGATGTAGAAAAGAGTGATCTAGCCTAAGGAGTTAAACTAGGTCAAAACCTTCTTCTACAAACATTAGGACACAAACAAGCTTGGCTTCTACCCAAGAAGGAAAGCCAAACTATAGGGGTTATGCACTTTATATATATATATATATATATATATATATATATATATATATATATATATATATATATATATATATATATATATATATATATATATATATATATATATATATATATATATATATATATCTGTGTGTGTGTACGGATCAACCAAGTTCAACCAAAGTCAAGAAAGCAAGATAAAACTAATGATCAAACCCTAGAAGATGAAGATTAGACTAAAATTAACTATTAACTGTCACAAGTGAATCTCAAAAAATAGAAAGTATAGTATAGTTCAAAGGAGGATTCAAAACCTAGATTGTATAGAAGAAATGCCCAAGACTAGGGTACTTAGGTGCCCTAGGCCTTTTCTATAGTTTAGAAGAATATCAGATATCACTAGACCTATACCTGCCTGCTCTACCTTCTTCCTATAAATCAGCTATAGAAACCTGTTTCTCTGATCTGCACACAAAGAAAGAGAAAAGGTTGTGATGTGTATAAGGGCTTGCCTTAGTCAAACCACATGTTGATGTCCCCACCTCCACTACAACAATGATTAGATCCAAGAGTGTGTGCCCTAGGAGGGTAGAGGCAAGATTTGTAATAATATGATAGATAATGAATGGTAATGATGATGAAAACCACACGAGATATGACCTTAGTTGATGAAGATGACTCAAGATCCTACACCAACAAAGGAGAGTGATGAAGTGGGCTTCAAAATTCCTTCAAAGACTATAAACAAAATTCAATAGCATAAACAAGTACATAACACTTCAAGCATGAAGAACACTTTAGCATCAAGCGCAATGTGAGAGCAAACTTCACATTAATCCTCTACATGTCATCTAGGTGAAAAATGAACTACAATACTCATTTAAATATGCATTCCAGCTCAGTTATGATAAATAAAACCTAATTAGGCCAACAAATAGAAACTAAAGAAGTGTCCTAAACTGACACTGTAAAGTGGGGCTAAATTTCCCAACTGGGACCAGGGCACTTGGGCACCCTAGACCTTTAACCCACAAACTTCAGGGAGTGCCAAATATAGTGGGCTTAGTCGAGTCCTAAGTTGATTCCATCAGTTTTATCTATCAAGATCAAAATTTCATTATTTTAAGCTCAAAATGGTGTTAAAATAAGTTCTGATTAACAAAGGCAACAAGATAGGTGCAACTAGGTGCTAAACTAAGTGTAAAATGCTAGTGTATTCATTTTATGATGTTACACTTCTGTTCTCCCGAACTTAGATCCATGTTATTGTCTATTTCTGGATCTTTGTTGTACTTTCAGAATCTTTGTACAATTGTCTATTTATAGATCTTGGTCAATTAGGGTTTCATATTTTTCCCTAGTTTGGTTGGTTAGTTTTGGTTGAATTTGGTTTACACTCCTCTATACAACAAAGGGACAAAACCATTGTAGTTTGTCTCTCCTTCATGGGTAGAAGCCAAGCTTGGTTTGTGTCTCAATGTTAAGTGGGATAGGGTTTCACCTAGTTTAACCCTTTAGGCTAAGTCTCTATTTTCCACCCTAACACCCCCATGGTTAGATACCGGGCGTTCATCTCATCATCCTAAATATTGTATTTCTCAAAAAGATAACAATGCCAATTCCATCATCATTAATAGACTTATTCCACCCACTAAGGGCATAGTGAATAAGTGCATTAATGTTCAGAATATTCCTAAAATCATTGTGCATGAGGCAGCTAATCCACCTCGTTTCTCTAAATCTATGATTATGGTTTGAGGTGTTCCAAATCCATCTCGACCTCCTAGTTACATCTTCAACTTTGCAAAGAGAATTACTCAAAATAATTAAGGTGTTCAAAAAGTGTCACAACAACCTCATTATAATGTCATTTCTCACACACACAACACTTGTAATAACAAGAAAAGTAAGGAAGCATCGAGTGTGCCCAACTCTCTTCCACCTTCTCAACCTTTCCTTTCCCCACCTCCTCATCTTCCTTAACATATTGGTAGAGAATACAATTGTTGAATTTAAAAGAGAGACTAGCTCATGTAAAGCCTCACAAGTCATGTAAAAGCATTTAAACCAACTCAAAAATAAATGAAGTAAATAATCCACTTAAATACAACATCACAATAACCAAAGTCAAAAAAAAGTAAATGAACCACTTAAATACAACTTTTAAAGATAAAGTATGCAATTAATCTGCTTAATCACAATATCTCAACAAAAGATAATATTATTAATAAAATCTCAATGTCAATACATCTTACATAATCACATGCCAAATCCAGGTAATAAGCACTATGGATCAATATACATAAATCCTTTGGCAATGTGCCATAATACATCCAAATAGGTACAATAAAAAGTACATCAATAAATCAAATACACTCTCCAGCTGCACGAACCAAGTGGTCCACCACCTGCAAGCCGAGAGATGGGAACATGACTCAAGTGCTTTTCCACCCAACCATGAAGTATTTACACTTCCCCGGATCCCTTCCTGAAATGAAGGAAACCCAGCCCTGCACGAAATGTCTAGCTACCTGGTAACAACAGCAAAAGGGAACACTTGATGCATGCCTAATGTCTAAAAGTATAATTCTAAGTAATGAAAAGCAATTTGTCTCACATAAGGATGTGGCAGAGATATCAATAATATAAACTTTGCTAGACAGTAAACATCTATTTCAATGTCATCTCGATTATGCATAATCATTTAAATAACCAGGTCAATTCCTGAAAAGAGGAAAAGCCATCTCTGAATATCCACATTTGGCATCCTAGTCCTGAAAGTAACCCAATAATAATTCTTAATGAAAACTACTTCTTTCCCCCATGAAGTAATAAAGGAATAAAATAAAGGAAACGAAAGAACAAGTTCAATAAATCAATCCATTCCCTTTTCCCAACATCAAATACAGAAAAATAAATGCTATAAAGCAATTCACCAATTCATTCATTTAATCTTTCAATAAAAAGCAATTTAAAACACACTTCAGCCTTCCTGTCATTTCTGTGATAGGTCTTCATAAGCAAAGAAAATAAGAAAACAGACCTTCTGTCGCTGTGGCAACAGGAACTGCTAAAAGAGCCAAATAGTGAAATAATCAATAATTAACCATTTTATCAGCATTCAAGAAATAAGATCTATTATTTATTGTCTTTGTTTTGCCAGTATGCTATTTATCAGTTTAACAGTTTTGTTTACAAATTTTTATTTAAATCTAACTATAGGAATAATGTAGTTATTTAACTTCAGAGGTCCGATTGTTCAATCGTATCTAACATAAGTTAAAGCTACAGGAAGTTCATCATTCGATCTAAACTTAGAGATTTTATTTAAGCTACTACAGGAATTATAAATCATCTAAAATAGAGGTTTTCTATTTAAACAAGGAATCGAAATAGAGAAGCTACAGGAAGTTTATAATTTGATCTAAAACTCAGAGAACTACTATTCAATTAGAATGAAGGTCGATTTATTACCTTTCTATCACTGATTCAACCGACATACAGAGAAGAAAGGAAGATATATCATTTTTACCAGTCATTAACTAATAGCAAAATAGAGTTTTCTTAAGTATTAAACTAGATTGAAACTCTAGATCTGGGGAAAAATATATAACTATAGTCAATATGTTTACATAGAGAATCAATGCCATACCATTCAGAAGGTTGGTGGTACCAAAAGATGCATGACCGATCTATTATGGATCGCCCAAGCCTAGTGAAAACAGCTAGGTAAAGAAGGTCGATGGTCTACAAAACAAGGCATCCATGAAGAGAGGAAGCGACCAGCCAAGGAAGAGCGGCTAGGTAAAAGAATGACAAAGGAATGACCAAAGAGAAATTAAGCAGTCACAATGGGCAGGTTGATCCATCATAAATGACCAGAAAAAATAATAATTATCCATACGCAAGCTATCTCTAGCATGATTTAGGGCAGTAAAACCAAGAAAAGTTAACACCAGGGAAGGTAAAAAGAGAGGGCGACTCATACAATAGTCAATCAGCTAACATATAGGGATAGCTATATCAAAACAATCACCTACCTTTCAGCAATAAAAGGCTTTCTTTCAAACCTATGATCAAACATTTGCAAGACAAGAAAACCAGATAAGAACCTGGAAAAATGGCGAATGGTGAAAGGAAGTAGTTGATGCAGTTTTGCTTCCGCTATTGCCCTATGACTTCTCCCAACTTCTGTCACACCAAAAACCAGAGGATTTCCTCAGCTAAGTTGTGGTATCTTCTCTACGATTCAAGGTGTCTATTGTGCAAACTTCCTCCATTTAATAAAATTCCCTCTTCTTATTTTTAGAGATCTTGCTTTTAGGTTTAGAACTCAAGTTCTTATTTTTATTTTGCATGAATAAAAGATAGAATAAAATAATATTAAAACAATATATTTTTATTTTAAAAACAAAAAGGCTTATTTAAAACAATAAAGAAAACAAAATCTTCTTTTACATCTTACTGTCGCATAGATGACAGGAATTAAAATGAATATAATTTTTTTTGTCAAAATCTCTAAATATAATAATGCTAATAATAATTAAAACAAAACTATTTAAATAATCACAAAGAGAATGCATTACAAATTACAAAATTAAATTAATTTTATCTATTTATTTATATTAAAGACATATTGTCTTCCAAACATCCATAATAAACAAATTTTTATTATTTGTTTATCTACACACAATATGTCACTGAATATATATATTTTGAAAAGATATTAAATAAAAAATAATCACATCATGCATTTGAAAACAATTAAATAACCACACATTAATGCAATTAAAGCCATTCGATAATGCATATGCAACTAAGTGGTGTGTGTGATTGCATCAGATAAACCCATCCATTAGTTCTTGCCAAGTGGCTAGAACATATTGTCTTCCAAACATCCATAATAAACAAAATTTTATTATTTATTTATCTACACACAATACGTCACTGAATATATATATTTCGAAAAGATATTAAATAAAAAATAATCACATCATGCATTTGAAAACAATTAAATAACCACACATTAATGCAATTAAAGTCATTCGATAATGCATATGCAAGTAAGTGGTGTGTGTGATTGCATCAGATAAACCCATCCATTAGTTCTTGCCAAGTGGCTACAACATTTCTACCTCAGCCATGCTCTCATCTTCGAGGAGTTCCTCCATCTAATTGCACTCATGTCGACGTCAATAGGTTAGTGTCTTAAAAACATAGCCGAAGCAAATCATTACATCAATATTCCATATTAAAATAATTTCCAAATTTCATCAATTAAATCATAATGATTACATCCACATAAGAAAAATTACTTAAAGTAAAATCAATCACGATAATTGATCACTAAATTAGATTAATTATATTTCTCATAAAAATGAGACGTGACATCCTTCCCTAGTTGGAAGAGACATCGTCCCGATGTCTTATTAAACATCAAAAGAATAAAGTGTCTATCAAGCACCAATAGTGTATCAAGGTGTCATAAAATAATAACATCAACTCAAAGTACTAAAGCATAGCTAAACTAAAGTATCTCAAACAATAATCAACTCAAGTATCATAATATATGCATGAATAAGAAATCTAAGCTATATTCTCAAATAAGGAAAAGATCTATCAATCTCCTCTGCATCCTCCCATGTGGCACTTTCCTCTGAATACTGATCCTATTGGACCTTATATTGTACCACATCTCTACTATGTAACTTAATGTTACGCTTCTCCAGAATGCGAGTGGGCTCCACCAACACCACTCCTGGATCCTGAACCTGTAAAGCACGCCAATCAAGAATATGTGATGCATCAGGATTATATAACTTAAGTAAACCACATGAAAAGCATTATGGATTCTGGCAAGTGCAAGTGGGAGAGCAAGTCTGTAAGCTATAGGATTAATCACTTCCAAATCTTCAAATAGTCCTACAAAATGAGGAGCTAGTTTGGATGCTTTGCCAAATGACACTGAACTCTTATGAGGTTTGACCCTCAAAAAGACTTTATCACCCACTGTGAACTGTCTAGGAGTTCTATTCTTATATGAATAACTATTTTGATGATATGAAGCTTGCTTCAACTTCTCCTTGATCAACTTCATCTAATCATCCATTTCTCTTAACATTTCAGGACTAATCTCAATCCCGTCCTCCACTCTATCCCAACTGATAGGTGTTCAACACCTATGCCCATAAAGAGCTTCAAAAGGTGCCATTCCTAAAGATGCATGGTATGAATTTTTATATGCAAACTCAACCAATGGAAGGTACTCCTCTCATTTATACTATTGATTCATACAATACATTTTGAGAAGGTCTTCTACCACCTGATTAACTCTTTCTATCTGACCGTCTATTTGAGGATGATAAGCTGAATTGGAATTCAACTTTGTACCCAAAGTTGTATTAATAGTTGTCCAAAACCTAGATGTCATGCGAGTGTCTCGATTTGAAATGATCATCTCAGGCACTCCATGCAATCTAAAAATCTCCTGTACAAACTTCTTAGCTAAGACCATTGAACCATCAGAAAGATTCCTCAGAATGAAATGTGCTACCTTTGTCAATTTGTCCACAACCACTAAGATGACATCATGCCTATTCTTAGACAGAGGTAACCGTTGAATAAAATCCATGCTAATCACTTGCCACTTATGCTCAGGGATATGGTGCGGATACAACAAACCTACTGGATGCACATGCTCAACCTTGACTCACTGACATTCCAAACATCAAGCTACAAACTCTATCACATCCCTCTTAAGTCTAGGCTAAAAATATAAAGGTTTCAAACCTTCAATCATCTTTGTCACTCCAGGGTGACCTGAATAACGTACATTGTGAATCTCTTCAAGCACCAACTTCCTCAACTCTCTTGAGTTAGGAATGTACATCCTCCCCTTATAACTCAAAAGTCCATCTGATTCTAACACATAACCATCAAACCAGTCATCTAAGGGGTCTACTTCCAAGGCTTGCTTAACTCTTTCATAATGCTCATCCACTTAAAGATTCTAAATTACTTTTTGTTTCAAGTTGGATCTCATAGAAACAATGGTAGCCAAATGTCTTTGCCTACTAAGAGCATCTGCTACTCTATTCTCTTTTCCTTTGATATACTCAATCCCAAAGTCATACTCACTAAGGAATTCTAACCATATTCTCTATTTGGAATTAAGGTTAGGTTGAGTAAATATATACTTGAACCCAAGATGATCTGTCTTCAACTCAAAGGGTTTACCTAGAAGATAATGTCTCCACATCTGAAGTGCATGAACTATGGCAGCTAACTCAAGGTCATGTAGCACATAGTTGAACTCATGTTGCTTTAACTTCCTTGACTCATAAGCAACCAATTGTTCATTCTACATCAAAACTCCTCCTAATCCTTCCCCTGAAGCATCTTTTATAGCTATAAAGTGCCCATTAGGATCCGATATGGTAAGGATAAGAGCAGTTGTGAGCTTTTCCTTAAGCACTTGGAAATCTTGGTCATACCTTTCTATCCATTCAAATTTCTTACCCTTCTTCTGAAGTGCAGTAAACGATGCTGCTATGGTTGAAAAACCTTCCACAAACTTTCTATAGTAACCTACAAGTCCCATGAAACTTTTGACTTCTATCACACTCTACGGTGTAGGCAATTCCATTATTGCTTTTATCTTCTCAGGATCAACTACAATCCATTCAGTTGAGATTACATGACCAAGGTAGTGCACTTTATCTTGAAAGAATATACACTTAGATAACTTACCATAAAGATTTCTTTCTCTCAACCATTGCAAAACAATTCTCAAATGCCTTTCATTTTCTTCCACTGATTTAGAGTATACCAAAATATCATCAAGGAAGATTAACACAAAATCATCTAAGCAATCTCTAAAAATGCTATTCATCAAATTCACGAAAGTTGTTGGAGCATTAGTCAAATCAAATGGTACTACTGTGAACTCATAGTGACCATATTGAGTCCTAAAAGCTATTTTAGATATGTCCTCATCCTTAATCTGTAATTGGTGATAACTAGATCTAAAGTCTATCTTTGAGAACATTGTTGCTCCTTTCATCTGATCAAAGAGCTCATCTATTCTTGGAAGTGGATACTTGTTCTTTATAGTAGCTTTGTTAAGCATCCTATAATAAAATACATAATCTCAAAGTACCATCCTTCTTCTTTACAAAGATGACCAGTGAGCCCCATGGTGACACACTAGGTCTAATGAACCCTTGATTTAGCAACTCCTGCAATTGAACTTTAAGTTCATACAACTCTATTGTAGTCATTCTAGATGGTGCTTTAGATTGCATCTCAGTCATTGGTAGCAAGTCAATCAAGAAGTCAAATTCTCTCTTTGGTGGCAACTCTGTCAACTCTATAGGGAATACATCTCTGAAATCTCTAAGGATTGGATAGTCATTGAACACTGGTTCTTGTTTATCAAGCTCCTTTACTTGGAAAACATAAATGGCACATCCTTTCCTTTTGGCTTTCTTCAATTGCATAGTCGAGATTTTTCTAAGCTCTAAAGGTCTCTTAGTTCAATTAATTTCCACTTGGTTTCCTAGGTCATCCAAACATCTAACAACCTTTTCTTCACAATTTACTAGAGACTTATGTTCAATTAACCAATTGATTCCTAGAATTACATTAGAAGAGCCCAAAGGTGCTACATATAGATTCACTTGTGTCTGAAAACTAGGAAGCTCTAACTCACTGCAAGCTATACATGAGTCTACCCTTTTTTCTGCACTATTGCCATATTGTACCATCCAAGAGTTTTCCATATGTCCAGGTCTAAAAGATAACTTAGATACTACTCTAGGATCTAAAAAGAATTCTGTGGCACCAGTATCAATCAAAATAGAAACATGTAGTTCATAGAGCTTACCTTGGAGTTGAAATGGTGCTGCTTGAAACTCTGCTTGCTAATTATCCACTACAGCATGAATCTGATGCTGCAGTGTTCCTTACTGATTCTTATTTCCTCTTCTCTATGGACATACATTTGCATAGTGCTATCCTCCATAGGTATAACATCCACCCTTAGGTGCTCTTGGTCCTTCAGCTCTTTCCCTCTGATTATTGTTTCTGTTGTTGTTGCTACCTCTATTATTTCCACCATTACCATCCTGAGAATTATTGCTTCTCTTTAGTTTCCTGATCTACTTATTGTTGCCCTGGTTGTTATTCCTTTGATAGTTCTATTGATTATTCTATGGTTTCTTATTTGGAAACTTAGCTTTTCTCTACTTATGGTAATTTTCTATCTATTGCAATCTCTGCTCTTGCTTTATTGCTTTCTCAAAAGCAACATCCATCGTGAGTGGGTTATGAATGTCCACCATGGCTCCAATCTATGGCCTCAATCCCAAAATGAACTTTCTTATCATGATTCTCTCATCTGTCTGATACTGAGGAACATATTTTAGTAAATGACAAAACCTTTCCCACTAAATGGTCACAGACATACCTCCTTGGACCAAGTTCTAGAACTCTGTCATCTTCTTGTCAAAGAATAACTATGGTAGCCACCTCTTTCTAAATAATTGCAAGACAACCTCCCATGTTCTCTCACCAGGTAACATCTTTTTATCTACCTTCTCATTGTCCCACCAAGTTGCTGCTTTGCCAGTCAACTGGTAAGAACCTCACATAGCCTTAGTGGGATCTAAAAGGTTCTGGAGCCCAAAGTACTTCTCTATTTCTATTATCCAGGACTTAGCTCCATCCCCTATGGTCTTTCCATCAAATTTTGGCAGTGATAACTTCTTGAGATCTTTCCCCACTTCTTCATCTATCTTTGCTTCATTATCAGCAATGATAACTTCTTGAGATCTTTCCCCACTTCTTTAACTATCTTTGCTTCATTATCAGCAATAGTTCCAACTTCAAGAACTGGAACTTCTATCCTTGGGTTCTCATTTTGTGTCTCAACCCTTGGGTTTTCATTAGTCTTTCAACCTCTAGGGATTCCTCTGATCTTCTGCTCAAGAGTATTCATCCTTGTGTCCTCTTGGGTCAAGAGATCAAGAATACGGTCAAATCTTCCATCGTGGTCATTACTGGTATCTCCACAATTCCCAGCACTTCGACCACCACAAGAACCTCCTCCTGCACCTCCATGTGATCCTCTACCTCAACTACTTCCTGATTCATCACCACAATCAATGTTTCTTGTATTCATGATGGATAATTTGTTATCAAGTTTGCAACTTTAGCACAATAGTCCCAAACAAAGGCCCTAGTGTTAAACCTAGAGCTCTGATACCAAATGTAAAGCCTCACAAGTCATGTAGAAGCATTTAAACCAACTAAAAAATAAATGAAGTAAATAATCTACTTAAATTCAACATTGCAATAACCAAAGTTAAAAAGAAGTAAATAAACCACTTAAATAAAACTTTCAAAGATAAAGTATGTAATTAATCCACTTAATCACAATATCTCAACAAAAGATAATCTTATTAATAAAATCTCAATGTCAATACATCTTACATAATCACATGCCAAATCCAGGTAATAAGCACTATGAATCAATATACATAAATCCTTTGGCAACGTGCCATAATACATCCAAATAGGTGCAATAAAAAGTACATCAATAAATCAAATATACTCTCTAGTTGCATGAACCAAGTGGTCCACCACCTGCAAGCTGAGAGACAAGAACATGACTCAGGTGCTTTTCCACCCAACCATGAAATATTTACACTTCCTCCAATCCCTTCCTAAAATGAAGGAAACCCATCCCTGCATGAAATGTCTAGCTACCTGGTAACAACTGCAGGAGGGAACACCCAATGCATGCCTGATGTCTAAAAGTATAATTCTAAGTAATGAAAAGCAGTTTGTCTCACAACAAG